>JAPCWY010000009.1:26857500-28227500 GCA_028455895.1 Rhodomyrtus tomentosa | reverse complement strand
ACTTTTTTAATTTAGTCCCTAAACTTTTAGTGCGTGTTCAATCTAATCTCTGAATTATAAAAAAATATTCAATATAGTCTTTTTGTTAATTTAAGATTAGGGATAACATTGAACATTTTCATATAATTCAAGGACTAAATTGAACATTTATTGAAAGTTCAGGTACTGAATTGAACAAGTCAAACGTTTATGGATCAAATTGCACATTCTATCAAAATTCAAGAATTAAATTGAACAAATTTAAAGTTCAGAAACTATATTGCATATTTTACCAAAGTTTAGGGGTTATTTGTGTCATGTGCATCATTTTAGCTCATTGAATTTTCTTGATAATCACCCCCACATAGTTTTTTTTTATTTTTTTTTGGGGGGGGGGGGGGATGGGGAGCATCAATGCCGCCCAATAGCTGTGTGTCAACACGTTTTTCACCATTAACCTCCTATATCATCTCATCTACTAAGGTGGTGCACGACAACACTTTTTTTTTTCATTTTCCTGCCAGAAGTCATTTTAGCACGTAAATGCGTTTGGTAAAACTCAATATGAAGTAGAAAGTCATTTAATAAAAAAATTGACTTCTAGTAGAATTTTCTACTCTTGGCAATATTTTCTACTTCTGACAAAAATTTTTACTTCTCCATTCAAAAAGTCATTCCCGCGAGGCCCGTCGCCGCCTCCCGTCGCTACTGGTCGTCGGCTGCCGCCATCGAACATTTTTTTAATAATGTTTCGAACATTTTTTTTTATCGTTATCAAATGCATTTCTCTATCAAAAATCAACTTCTGAAACATAAGCTGAAAATTCAACTTCTACTCCAAAGTAAAAGCTGAAAAATCCATTTCCCTGCTAGAAGCACTGCTCAGTCGAGAAGGGTTTTCATGTGCACCCTAATTTCTATTTGATTTATGCCTATGGAGTTAACAAAATTATTTTACTAACCGATTATCCTCAATCGCGACGTATTATGATATTACGAAACCAATAAGAGAGTGCCTAATTTTCCCAAATTATCGCACGTATCATTTAAAACCATTTTATCATCTTGATGTCATACATAATATTAGGAAATGAATATATTTCAAGATGTTACACAGGCGCCCGGACATAGACGACGTTTGGAGTTGCTTTCCGACGTAGTAGCCAAACGCCCGGGCCCATTTTGGCGAGCATCCAATGCTAGCCCCAATTCCAATGTTCTCAAAACCTTATTTTCGAGCTTATTTTATATACCCCCCCCCCCCCCCCCCCCCAAAAAAAAAAAAAGCTTATTTTGTATAAAACTTCTTAAATACTCGGAGAACGTTGAGATCCGTCGTCCGGGAGAGTTGAGAGCGTGAGAAAAACCGTATCATGTGACTGATTCTTGTGGGCAAAATTACATTTTTACTTCCAAAATCTGTGTACGGATGTCAATTCGATACCAAAAGTTTCAATCGGACCACTTTAGTACCAACTTGGAGAAGAAAAGACCACTTTGATGCTTCCGACCAAAAATTATGGCCAAAATTGCCACGTGGCATTTTTATTTTTATTTTTAAAAAAATTAATTAGTTTTTTTAAGAAAATGAAGTCCTCGTTGGTTCCACGTGAATTTCAAAATTCATAAATAAAAAATAAAAAATAACAGTAAATTTTTAAAATAAAAACCTTATTTAAAATATGGGTAATATCGGCAAAAATTCCAAACTGATACACCTGACAAATTTACCCCAAAATGACACAACCGTGACAAACTTACCCTCCGTTAGTTTTCGTTAAATTTTATCATTAAATTACTGAATTAGATGACACTTGGCAATTGTCGGTTACATACGTTACCTTATGTTTGCTATAGTTGCATCAATTTAGAATTTTTCTTGGTATTAATTCAGTTTAATAAAAACTGATAGAGGGTAAATTTGTCATATGTATGTTAGTTTGGGATTTATTATGGTAAAAAAATTAGTTTGGGGTAAATCTGTCATAGTTGTACCAGTTAGGATTTTTTATTGTAAAAAAATTAGTTTGGACTTTGGGGTAAATTTGTCGCAAGTATACCAGTTTGGAGTTTTAGTGGTCAAAAAATAGTTTTGATTAAATTTGTCACAGGTGTACCAATATAGGATTTTTCATGGTATTAACCTTTTAAAATAAATTCAAAAAATTTAAAAAAAAAGGGAAGGCAGCGATGGTGTGCTGGCCATTATCGGCGAAGGTAGGGCGGCGGCAAGGGTTCCAACAACCCTCGTCGCCTACCTCCTTTTTTATTTTTTAATAAAAATTTCAGTTTATTTATTAAATCACGTTAAATAAAAAATTCAAATTTTAAAAAATAATGCCATGTGGATAGCTGGTGAGCCACGCCAGTCGAAAATATTAATAAAAAATTACCACATCAGAATTCCGACGAAGTAATCAGACTTGGAACCAAAGTGATCGTTTTTCAAAAAACTTGGCACTAAAATGATCCGATTGAAACTTTCGACACTAAAGTGATCTCTGTGCACAACTTTTGACACTAAAAGTGTACTTTTGCCGATTGTTGTAGGTTTGAGTAATATCTAGGATTGTGCAGCCCTCGTCGCCTACCTCCTTTTTTTGATTTTTTTAAAATAAAAATTTCAGTTTATTTATTAAATCATGTTAAATAAAAAATTCAAATTTTAAAAAATAATGCCACGTGGATCGCTAGTGAGCCACGCCAGTCGAAAATATTAATAAAAAATTAACACGTCATAATTTCGACGAAGTAAATCAGACTTGGAACCAAAATGATCGTTTTTCAAAAAACTTGGCACTAAACTGTTCGAGTAGTTGTAACCTATTGCAGTGGAATCATCTCATTGATCTCCTCCCCTGAAACTAAATCACATAAATTAGTTGTGTCGGGTTTTTTTGCTATTTATTTTTAACTCAAGTCGAGTCAGATATTTTGTTAAACTACCCTTTGACATAAGCCTTTCCTTTTGTCTAGTTCTGTTTTATTCTATTTTACAAGTCATCATGTGTGCTATGTGCGTGCGCAGATTTCGAAACTCTTGCTCCTTACTCGCGCGTCTCCACCCCAACTCCTCCAAAGATGGGGATTCGAACCCATGTTATCATAAGCATTGACTTATCTGCTTTTTCTTTTGTAGTATTTGATTTTTCCGGGATTAATCTGTCTCAAAATAAATTAACACAAAAGGAGAAAACAATAAAGGTTTAAGAAATGGCTGCGTGGAAAATATAGGCTTTAAGAGATAAGAAGCAAAGACCTCGAGGAGCTCATAAGCTTGCAGATGTCTCAGCTAATCCCTTTGAAACACCCACATGAGCCAAAGAAGCAAGTACATTAATTGATGACAACCTCCGACTTCTTTTTTTTTTTCCCCCTTTAAGGCCGGTTGATTTAAATTACTCCACATTGATCTGCTGTCTTCCCTTAATTAATTGGGCATTAATTGGGACACTATACTATTTTTTTTTGTTGAAATAAGTTTAGGAACATTGAAATGGTCCAGTGAGAGAGACGGGTCGATCTTTTCCCTGATTTCGATGGGCGGCCATTCTTGTTGTTATTGAAATAGCGCTCTAGAAAATTATGGGAAAATTGTTCAATTAGTCATAAACTTACCGTACGGATGCTAATTCAGTCCTAAGTCTCTCGGTTTTGTCAATTTAGTCCTAAAAGTTTTATGCAAAATCCCAATATAATCATTCTGGCCAATTTTTACCGGAAATCGACGACGTGGCGGGGCATAGCATAAGACGGCCAACTATATTTGGATCGTTAGGTCAGCGATTTTCGATCAGAATTGACCGAAAGGACTACAACAGAATTTCGGACAAAGGGTTATGATTGAACCGGCAAAATTAAAAAGTTCTGGCTTTGGCTAGACATGTGAATAATACGTTTATGACCGATTGAACAATTTATTTGAAAACCGCTTAGGTATGCGATTTATGAGAAGCTTATGATGCAACTTGTGATTGGATCAAACAGTGAATGTCCAAAGGGGGTCAAAACAATTGCCGACCAAGTAAAATTATGATTTGATCAATGATGAGTGACACCTCACTCCTTTGACTCCAAATGAGAACGCAAGAAAATGCTCACATTTACTAAGGAAGAAGGCTTTGGTAGCAATAAATACCATGGTTGAGCGGTCAGTAGATCACCGCGATTTAGAGAGAGATTGAAAGAGTGAGCCATTGTTTATCACTCGACAATAGATAAAATAGAATCCGCCGCGTTGCGTAACCCCGCTACGGCTTCATGCTGGCCTTTACTTCAAAAAGGAAAAATTATCCAAAAATTCATAATCCAATTACAATTATGCTAATTTAATAGTAATATTTTTTGATATATTATTACTTACTTTATTTTTTTGTCCTCGGTAGCGCTCCTCATGTCACTTAGGACGGCTGACGTCCACATATTATCAAAAAGTTCATAAACCTTTTATATTTTTTCAATTCAGTTATAGTCCTTTTAAGTTTGTCTATTCACTCTTAAAGTTTTTCAACTTTTGCCAATTGAGTCTTATGGACCTAAAATTGCTGACGTGGATGCCGATCATACTACATGACACCGCTGATATTGACGTGTATAATTTTAAATGACATTTTAATATTATTTAATATATTTTCATTTAGTTTTTTATTTTTAAATTTTTACTTTTACCTTTTCTTTTTCTTTCTTTCCCACAACAGCGAGGGTTGCCCTAGGCTGGGTGGGTGACGGTCACCCACGTCAGCCCAAGCGAGGGCAAAGACCGTCGGAGGCTGGGGAGGGCTACCCTTGCATGAGGCTAGAAGAGGAAAAAAAGGGGGAAAAAAGAAAGAAAGAAAGAAAAGGAAAAACAGAAAAAATAATAACTACCTAAACAAATAAGTGATTAAAAATTATCCACATCAATGTCGACGTTGCCATGTAGAACGACCAACGTACATGTCATTGATTTTCGGGTAATAGGACTGAATCATCAAAAGGTGAAAATTTTTAGCGCTGAATCGATAAATTTAAAAAGTTCAGGACTGAATTAGCAAAATGACAAAAAGTTAAGGCCTTTTTTTAACAATTTTCTCACGATTTCTAACCAAAATTGCCTGGACGTACTCAATTAGCAAAACTTAAAAATGTTAGGACTTAATTGACAAAAAAAATATTTATAATTTAATTCACACCATTGCAAAAGTTTATGACTCTTTTGATACTTTTTTTATAGTTGGCAAAATGAGTAAAACTAAAAAAGAAAAAAAGCCTTTTAGGGTGTTTTTAATAATTTTTTAAAGAACCATTTATTTTTCCGGACGACAGAAAAATGAATTTCAGTCAATTCATTAAAAAGCATTTGGATTATATATTATATATGTGTGTGTGCGCGTACGTACGTGTGAATGAAGATATTTTGTATTAGGAAAATGATCAGTCATGGAATTCCTCCCGTCATTTAATGGGAAACCCCTCTGTAAATGGCATTGACCTAAAAGACTGCCAATGCGTTACGACAAGTAGACTCCGACAAGCGCCTTCTTGTCTTCATGCCACCCCCTCCCTCCCCACCCTGCTAAACATTAGACTTTGTCGAGACGACGACAACAGATCATTGACCAACTATGGCATCAATAAATTAAACCCAAAAATAATGTCTGTATTTCTCTTCTCTTTCCTCTCTTTCTTTCTTTAATTAAAACCACTGTCACCATTTTCACTGCTAATGCTCATAGAGAGAGAGAGAGAGAGAGAGAGAGAGGGGTATAACCTTTGTTTAGTCGACGACTTGGGTAAAGAGAGCTCCTTTTGGTGCGTTGTCTTGATTGTTGTTCGCATTTTGCAGGGTTCAGAAGACAACAATCACTCCCTTTTTTTTTTCCTTCTTACCCCTTCGAGGCTTCGACCCGTCTTCTTTTTTGTTTGCTGTTTCTTTGTTTGGGTTTCGATCAGATTCGGTCATTGAAGCCCCGACGCTTCTCGATCTGAAGTTCTTTGGGTTGCTCGACTGCGGAACTCTCGGTGTCAATTCGTTCTATGAGTCTGGTTGTCTGAATGGACTCAGTCGTTGAGCGCCAAGCCCCGAATGCTGAAAGGCGCTTTCGCGTCCAGGCTCCACTGGTAAAAAGCTCAATTGCTCTTCGCACCTCTTGGCTTTCTGCTATTTTTTAGTTTTGTCTTCTTGGGATTTAAGTCGGGAATTTCTTTGAGCATTCCCTTTTTTTTCTTTTTTCCTTTTTGTCGTTTTCTAGGGGCTCGCTCGATTCTTGATTTTTGGGTCTATTGTAGAGGAAAATGGGGAGTGAAGATGAGATTATCTATACTTCGGTGGTTGGAATGGTGATTTCGACATGATCTTGATGATTGTGGTGGTGATCGTTTGGTCTGTGCATATAATTGTGGATTTGTGAGGATACCCAGATGAGAATTGGTGGGTAGGAATGTGTTTGCCAATGAGCTTGCGTTGCTTGACTTGTCTGTTCCTTCCCCTTTCTTGTGTTTGGCCCTCATTGTCTCATGTCTTGCCTCTCAGATTCCCAGCTCATTCTGTGCTGGCCTTTAGCAAGCTCCCTGCTGCTCCATTTAGTTGCTGAAATTTCTCGGGCAGGGCATCTGTCTATGGAGTTCTTTTAAAATCAAGGATCTAGATTTTTCGTTTCTAAAATATTTGATTTTGCCACTTACACCAATGAATTTCCCATTTTGATGCTTGTAATCCTGATGCTGTCCGCTTGCAGGTTGATTCTGTATCATGTTATTGCAAAGTTGATTCCAGCTTAAAGACGGTTGTTGGTGCAAGGAAGTTTGTCCCGGGCTCTAAGCTTTGCATACAGCCTGACATCAACCCTAATGCACATAAAACCAAGAACTCGCGCAGGGAGAGGACCCGAGTACAGTCTCCGCTCTTACCGGGCCTTCCTGATGATCTTGCAATTATTTGTCTGGTTCGGGTCCCTCGCATTGAACATAGAAAACTTCGCTTCGTTTGCAAGAGATGGTGGCGCCTTGTCTCAAGCAGTTATTTTTACTCCATGAGGAAGAGTCTTGGACTGGCAGAGGAATGGGTATATGTAATGAAACGAGATCGTGACGGAAGGATCTCATGGCATGCTTTTGACCCTACCTATCAGCTCTGGCAGCCACTCCCTCCTGTTCCAAGTGAGTATTCTGAAGCTCTTGGCTTTGGCTGTGCAGTGCTGAGTGGTTACCGCCTGTACTTATTTGGAGGGAAAGATCCGCTTAGGGGATCTATGAGACGGGTTATCTTTTACAATGCTTGGACAAACAGATGGCAAAAGGCACCGGAGATGCTCAGGAAACGCCACTTCTTCGGCTTTTGTGTTATAAACAACTGTCTTTATGTGGCTGGTGGTGAGTGTGAGGGAATACAAAGGACTCTCCGTTCTGCCGAAGTGTATGACCCCAACAAACGCCGGTGGAGCCCTATCACAGACATGAGTACAGCTATGGTGCCTTTCATTGGGGTTGTCTACGATGGGAAGTGGTTATTGAAAGGACTCGGGTCTCATCAGGAAGTGATGAGTGAAGCTTATGTCCCTGAATCTAATACGTGGACTGCAATTAGTGACGGGATGATAGCAGGTTGGCGCAACCCTAGCATCTCTTTAAATGGACAGCTCTATGCTTTAGATTGTCGTGATGGTTGCAAGCTTAGGGTTTACGATAGAGACACTGATTCATGGAACAGATTTATCGATAGCAAGCTCCATCTAGGAAACTCCCGAGCTCTGGAGGCTGCTGCTCTTGTTCCGCTGAATGGGAAGCTGTGCATCATACGCAACAACATGAGCATCAGTCTGGTCGATGTTTCAAGTCCCGATAAGCAAGTGGAGACGAACCCCCATCTCTGGGAAAATATCGCCACCAAAGGTCATTTCCGGACACTTGTCACTAATCTATGGTCAAGTATTGCTGGCCGGAGCGGTTTAAAGAGTCATATTGTGCATTGCCAGGTTCTTCAAGCCTAAGAGCAGCCTTCTTTTTCGTTAAACTCTCTAGAATTTTGTTCAGATCATTATGCCTGTGTTTCCCTCAAGAATTTGAGCCGGCCGTGAATACACCATAATTCCAGTTTATGGAGAGAATCAGCAGCAATTGGTTGATGGATTAAATGATGAGCCGAGAGTTGAAAATGTAGAATCAGTGGTTTGGAAGACTCAAATCAATAGATCGATTCACTGGAGGCACCGTATTCTGATTTCTGAAATGCCCTCTGCCTTTCATGCGGTATAAATGTAATGACAAGGTACATTGTCAGTTTTAGCAACCGAACTTGATGTCATTGATTCATATTCATCACGAGAGAGGAGGTAATTGTAGTTCAGGTCATGCGGCCACAGGGCGGGGCGCCTTTTGTTGTTGGATTATTTCGGTAGTATGATTTTCTTAATGTCTGTGAATATACATATTTTCACATTTAGAATGTATATACTCAATTTGTTTTGGCAGTGATGAATTGCACAACGCGGACCATCTCTACTTTTCCATTTAAGTCATCTTGTTACTTGTACCTCTATCCTCAGGAGTACAATGCAGAGAAGCTTTCGCAATATCATGCCCATGTCGCAAGTACATATTCGCCGCTCGCCTTTTCAGTTTCAATTGCTCGCCTCTACGGTTTCTTCCTCTTCGGAGTCTCATTTCATCGTATTCATTGATCTCGCGAACATTTGAGGCGGCCTCTCCAGCATTAGAAGTTTGACAAGTATATGAAAGCAAAAAATATGTTCCCCAGTTGTGTCAATTTACAATCATGATCTCCTCCATAAGAAAGAAGTGGGATGAAGGGAATGTTCCCGCGACAGGGGGCAGGACATAAAAGAAATTACAGCATGTACGATGCAACATAGGTGACGGTAAATTAACGGGACAGATCTACACACAGTTCACGAGTGGTTAGGAGGTAGTTCCACCGAGAACAATAACAAAGTTCATCGCGCGTCAGCTAAAAACTATGTATAAGAGTGTTTGTAGTTTGTACTGTCATGATGAGGCACCAAAGCGTCGAACTGATGGCGGAAAACTCCAGTCTGGCCAGTTCTCTTTCACCTGTAACTAAAAGAAAACGCACAAGGTAAATCGGGTGTTAAAGTTCGACCGACCTGTAATCTGGGTTAAAAGAAAAGGTCGAATAACAGACCCAAATTACTGTCCTATAACTGAACGAGAAAGCAAATCGTCCACCATGTGCTCAACCCAGATTATCCACGTAATGCACTTCTATAAACAACAGTTGTTTACCATAATTTTAACTCTAGTTCATCCTCAAACTGGACCAGCAACTCTACTTATCAATCTACGAAGATTTTTTTTATTGCCAACTAAGAAGGAAAAGGTAGAAATGAAAGTCATACGATGACCGAGAAAAATGGGTTACCAAGACACAATCAATGCAATCATGCATAATGTAAGTTCGTCCAAGATTCTCCGAAATAATTCAGCAATCTGTTTTAACAGTTTTCATCATCTAAGAAGTGCAAGGACCAGCAACGACCAGCCAAATATAGAGAATAGCACCACGAGCAGCAGCCTTGGTCTATATTTGAAGCTGATACTGTTTGATCTATCCTCAGTGGTATACAATATCCAATGCTATAAGCACCAAAGCAGGTGAAGCTACAGCCTTCGCCGACAAAACAAGGACACAGATAAATGCGGAAGCACATGCAAGAAACCAAAATTCAATCTCTATTAGAAGCTTAGAAATGTTGCTTCAATTCGACAGGAGTCAACAGCACACACACACTGAAATAGAAGAACAAAGACAAGCTACTGAAACGACTACAAAGGTTATACTATAATTCGACTCAAACTATATTATAAACTAGTGCACCAAGGCCAAAGGTTTGCACTCGACTGGTGTAATTACCATGTTGTCCTTATGAATCAGTAGTTGAGTGCAAAATATTCCTCTTTGCCTATGTCCTCCAAACGAATTTCCTCGCACATAAGTACAATATCTACATGTGTGAAGGCTTGTAATGACACATCAATTTATTTTTCAATCACAATAAGCTTACACCAAAGTTCTGTTTTGAGTCATTATATTTTTGACCTAATGATGGATGAGTTAACAAAAGATATTCAAGATGAGGTGCCGTGGAATATGCCATTTGCAGACGATATTGTGCTTATTAATGAGACTAGGGTTGGGGTTAACGCTAAATTAGAATTACAGAAAAGCAAGTTAGAGCTTAAAAGATTTACGTTAAGTCGAATTAAGACGGAATACTTGAAGTGTGAGTTCGACACGGCAGAAAGAGGGGATCAAGAAGCCATAAATATGTTCAGACAGGAGGTATCCAAGAAAGATACTTTTAGATATTTGGGATCAATATTGCAAAAGGAATGAGAGATTGATGAGAATGTAAGCCATAGAATCAAAGCAGATTGGATGAAATGGCGTAGTGCATTAAGATTTTTGTGTGATCGCAAAATTCCTCTTAGGTCAAAAGGAAAATTTTATAGAACAGCAGTAAGATCTACCATGCTATAAGTAGCTGAATATTGGGCAGCACAGAGAAAATATGAGCATAAAATGAGAGTAGCAGAAATGAGGATGTTAACATGGATGTGTGGTCATACGGAACTAAATGTTGGCCAATACAGAGTAAACATGTGCATAAAATGAGAGTAGCGGAAATAAGTATGCCAAGATGGATGCATGGTCATATAAGGATTGATAATATAAGGAACGAAGATATTCGACGAAAAGTTAGAGTAGAACCGAGGGCAGAAAAGATGAGAGATGATTTGGGCATTCTCCGAAGGCCCCTAGATGCCCCAGCACGAACATAATTTTGCTATCGAAATCATAACACGAAGAAAGAAAGAGGTTGGCCAAAACTTACTTGGTGAAATTAGTAAACAAGATTTAAGAAATTGAAAAATAGATTGACGTACGGTTTGTATTAGAACGGAGTGAAAGAATACTATTAGTATTGTGGAAGGGTAATGTGTTTGTGTATATATATATATTTTTATTTATTCATATTTTTCTCTTTTTCCTTGATCGATTTTGCTTTATTTTTATGAATATTTTGGTTATCGACGGCCAATCCCAATTAGTTTGGGATAAATTTGTTGTTGACGATAATAAGTCAGGAGTATGGGAAGCAGACACAATGGCTCAAATCGGTGAGCTTCGAATTTCCAAGGGAAAGTACAGAGGCTACTGAAAATTTGGCATTGCACATGGCCAAGCTTGCATTGGAAACAGTCTCGCAGATCATATTATTACAAGATACAACATTCATGTGCAGATATCAACCGGACAACAGACTCAATTCCGAGGGGTGTGAGGAAGAGATGAGTAATCTTGTGCAATAAAAATCAGTGAATCTTTTGAGAAGAAATGTAAACGAGCGCGCAGATTGGTCACATCTCTCCCCCCCCCCCCCCCCCCCCCCAAAAAAAAAAAAAAAGAAGAAGATTCGTGTCCTTCTAATCAGAAGAATTCCACCTAAGCAAACCCAAAATCCACAGAAAGGAAAATTCACATGTCATGTCCATTGCAATTACCCAATCAAATCACACAATCCAAAGGTGCAACTGCATAGAATCGCAAACAATTGACAACTAGCATCATTAGTGATTCCCACTACCTCACATGGAAGCTGCCTTAGCGTTTTCATCGCGAGCGTTGCTCTTGCAAGCAGGGACAGCTTCGAACTCCTCGGCCGGCAGCTTCTCCGACAAAGCCCCGACGTAGAACTCGATCGTGCCCGAGCCCGAGTCCGACTTCATACCCGTCACCGGGAGCCAGAGGAAGAGCTTCTTAGCCTGGATCCCGGACACGCTGGACACCGACCCGTAGCTCAGCTTCCCGGTGATCTTCCGGTCGTAGTAGACAAGCTGGTCGAACTGCACGTAACAGGGGGCCCGGAGGCGGATCTCGACGGCGCCGTCGTCGGAGAGAGAGTAGGACTCGACGTTGTCGGGCAAGATGCCCTTGGGGAATCCGTACTGGGGAAGAAGGTCGTGTACGTCGTCGCCGCTGCCGCCCCCGGGGTTGACTCCTAGGGTTCTGAGGTGGAGGGAGAGGGTGGTGGAGGCGGAGAAGGCGAGGAGGAGGACGGCGAGGACGAAGCAGAGTGGAGATGATGGAGGAGGAAGTTTGGCGATGGACGCCATTGACGGTGAGCTGAGGAAGCAAGAGTGGTTGAGCCGCGGAAGTTTGGACTTGGGAACCCGCACAAGCCTTAAAAACGAAGATATTGTTGACTAACTTCGTCAGAAAATTTTATTTATTAAATTGAGTTTTTAAAAATAATATAAGGTCATTATGATATTTAAGAATGATTATTTAAATTAATATTGCTGGCTTAGATTTAATCGGATATAAAAAGTCAGCTTTTCGGCGTACGTTCGAACATATCTAAACGATTGATTCCAAGCTTCAACTTCCGTAATCCGTAGTTAGGACGGATCGATAATGGGCGGAATTCATTTAAAAATAACTGATTTAAAAAATAATAATTTATTACCTGAAATGATTAATCAACAAAAAATAATAATTTATTTTTGATAATAATTCATACCTAAATATTTTCGAACGATAAAAATGTTTATTTTTTTTATTCATTTCATATGCGATACTAGGGAGGTCGATTCTAGAATGGATGGTTCCGACTCTAGAATCAAGAACCGCTCACTAATGACCTTTTCCATAAAATATGAATCGTGAAACACCAGCTTGTTTCATGGATCCATTATAAAATCGAATTACTGGTCCAGTTCGATTCTTAGTTAGATTCCAATTATGGTACTTTCGAGCATTAACATCAATTAAAAAAAGAAAAGGGAACCAATTTCTAGTGGTTGAAGGAGGAAAAATTTCAATAATCCAATATAACAACGGGGAAAGCGATTTAGTACTATTACCATGCTGAAAAATTTCAAAATGCAAGATAACAAGTATTGCAAAAAAAATGGTGAGGGATCCCTCTTTCCTAGAGGTTCTACCGGTGCTATCGCTTGCATTATTCGCAATGATTAGGATTGTTGTGTTGGGAGTTTCGCCAAATTTGCCAATGCCTCAAAACTCGGACAGATTGAAGCCATGGATTACAGAGAAGCGATTCGCGTCTCTTGAACATCAACAGCCAACGCATGTTCTTGTTGAATCAGATTGCTCCACTATCATCTCAGATCTTGCACTGCTCCAGCGGATGTCTCCTGCGGCGATCAAACCTACCCGAACTCCCTCTGTTCTCTTCGTGGAGCACGATGCCAATTCTGCAGGACTGGGCCCTCTTCATGGAACGAGTGTCTTCAATTCTGGGGCCAACCAGGCCGCTCACTGGTTGTGACGAGCCCAACAGCGGAGCGCACTTCCTTGCAATTGGATTGAAAATCCACCAGCTGTACTAAAGGGCCTCTTGTGCTCTGAGGCCCACCTTCATTGTACCTTTGGTTCCGTCACTTGTTTGACAAAAGAAAAATCGTATATTTATCTAAAAATCAACAGCTCACCATCGCTCTTTCCAGAAGCTCAACTAGCATTCAACGAAATTACATTCAAGAGGCCACGGAATTTCGATTACAATCTCACAATGCATTGAACTTTCGATATTTGGGCAATCTTTGACCAAAATGTAGTCGACTTTTCAATGAACTGTTAACATGGTGAACCCGATTGTCAATTTTCTACGGTCATCTCATAGCCCAATGGGCACCTCATTTCATCCGAAAGACAGCCCTCATCAAATTCCGATCCGCGCGAGTGACTGAAATCGAAATTTGTAACTGCGTTTCACATATGTTTCCAGCATGTTGCAATTACATAGTAAACTAAAGGCCTACATTATAATACTTTCAGAAGCCAATTTCTCTGCCAGAAGTAAATCTGACCAACAAAATTTGTTTGGTAAAAACATTTCCAAAGTAAAAATCCATTTGATAAAAAAATTATCTCATGGTAAGATTTTTCATTTTTGATAGGATTTTTTTTTAAAATCATTTTTGAAAAATGAAAAATCTTAACTTCTTGGCTTCAGAATCACTTCTTAAATCACATTCACCTCCGCCGACGACTGCCGCCCCCGCCTACCCCTCGTCATAGCCCAGCCGACTACTGACCATAGCCACCAATTGTTGACACCCATCGACCGCCACTGCCGCTCGCCAACGACAAACCACAATGCCGTGGAAGAATTTGTTAATAATATTTCAAAAGTAAAAAATTTTCACTGTTACCAAACAAATTTCTCTTATTAGAAGTCAATTTGAAGCAAAAATAGAAAAAATCAACTTCTACTTTTGAGGAGAAATAGAGAAATCAAATTCTGGTAGAAAAGTGTTGCCATGCGCGCCCTAAACATCGCTAACCAGCATTTATATTCCGTCCATATATCTAATTGAACAATTGACCAGATACAAAGACATCATCCTTGTCATGCACAAAAAGGCCTTTCTAAGGCCTTCACCACCAGCATGTTTCGCATTGTTCATCTCGACACTCCCGGGTCTAAGTGCTCTAGAGAAGTCTGAAATTGAGATAAGGGAACACTTTACATGTGCACAACACTTTACTTGATACATAGTCCATCCTCACGGTAACACACATCTAATCAACTTTGTTGATATTCTATTTGTGTAAGCCTCTTGATCACAGAGGCCTAAAAATGATGCAGTTCACAGCTGGTAAATTCGAATTCATGATCCAGCATAGGTATCCTAAAAATATCTGCGGATGCCTACTCTGTGATTAGCATCTGAACATCGTCATCAACCAGGGTGGGAAGCTGCCAAGGGAAATGTAATAGTACAATCAGCATTAATATCACAACTTATAATCATAGAAAATTGACGGGATATCAAGAACATCAAGATTAAGAGGTTAGTATTAACTCATACAGAGCATTTATTCTCAATCATCCTTCGGAAAAGATATATTACGTGTGGAGCTGGAAGACTCGCATGCTAATCACTAGCTTAAAGAGTTCGAGAGACAGCTGAGAGTTGCCCTCAGGCAACTTATTTCCCAAAAGAAATGGAAGGATAGTTGCACAAGTCAAATCTATAAGCAACAAAGAGGCCTACTTAAATCCTCTTGCTTGGCCAGTTGAGTGAAACACGGGAGGGGAAATCGGACAAACTCTTAGTCATGTAGTTACTTATTGCATGACCATTGACATGTCAACCAACCGGCTGTACAAAACGCTGATAAGAGAAAACCAGCTGCATGAATGAGATGCATAACTGGTCCTTCCGAGTACAAAAATCTGTATTGCCACTTCCAACTTATCTAAAAGCCATAAATAGGAACTGGTAAACGTGATTTTCCTTATCTCCCTCAGGATTGAACTCGCATTGTACCATGAACAACCCATCAGGCGGCTTATGCAAATAGGTGGAATTCAATACCATGCTACAAGACATCAAAGATTGATCATGGGACAAACAACAATTCGGTAGTTAATGAACAACCAAATCTATAAGTACTTTTCACTCTCCGCAGGAGTAAAAGCAAATGCACAATACTATCATCTTCCCATCATCAGTTCTTGTATTCCCCTCAAACCAGAAGCAATTCTTTGAAAAGAGATTCATCCTTTCTCAGTTAATTTCAACGAGGAAAAGTAAAACAAAAGCGAATATATCCAAAAGATAATGTTTTCTCCTAAGCAAACAACTAGCAACAGCAACTACCAGTCTCAAAAGCGACACCAATCAATGTAGCTTCCAAATGCCATAAGACCTATCTGACCTCAAGAAGAAATCAATCCCAACCCACGAAGAAACCATCAAACCAGTAGCAAAGACACGACAAGCAGAACAATCGCGACAAGTCCGCAAAATTTCCAAACGGCGACACGTGCATCTTCGTATCCGCGCGGATAATTTCTCGTTACCAAACTAAAATTTACCTCGAAACCTCGCTTCCACGACCCGCCGCACGAACCGGAGACCTTGTCCCGGCAGGACGGGACAGTCTTGAACTGATCTACGTCGAGCTTCTTGTTGATGATCCCCACCTGGAAGTAGATGGAATCGGAGGGAGGGAGGTCGACCCTGATCTCGTCGACGTCGAGCCAGAAGAGGAACCTCTGCACCTGGATCCCCTTCAGGTCGGTGATGGAGCCGTAGCTGAGCTTGCCGGTGACCTGCCGGTCATAGTAGACCAGGTAGTCGAACTGGACGTAGCAGGGCTTGTCGAGGACGACGGAGAACTGGCCGTCATCGGAGAGGTCGTACGATCGGACGGAGTCGGGGAGCAACCCGCTGGGGAGGCCGAACTTGGGGAGGAGCTCGTGGACGGAGGGGGGGCTAGGGCTAGGGTTAGGGTTCGAGAGGGAAGGGGGAGGGGAGAAGGCGAGGAGGGAGATGAGGGTTAGAGAGAGAAAGCGAGAGGAATCGGCCATTGGAGGACGGATTGGGAGAGGGAGAGAGATAGATTGGTGGGAACGATCGATGAATTGACGATGATATCGACTGGATTTTATGCGCGGAGGAGATGGTGTCGTGAGAGGTTTTTAATGGGGACGAGTCAAAGCGGTGTGATGACGAAGAAGACAAACCAGAGGGCATCTGTCACGGTCCTTGAATTTTCCACGCCGAGATGGACCATGACCCCTGCACAATATCCCACCAGCGACCCGATATGGCCGAGCAATAATCCAAGGCCGCCATGCGTATTCCTCGACCATCTACAGCCACCCTAGGGGCGGGGCATGCAATGATTCGGCCGGAGAGGAGATGGAGAATCCCACGGGAGACAATCCATGTACAACAAAGGCCGATAGACGAATTGTTCTCCCTAGTATCTTTCTCTCTCTACGATCTGAGTGGGCCAGCGGGCAAGATAACATTTCATAAATAAAATTTTTGTTCCAAACCCATTTTTGTGATAGGTTAGGTTTGGAATATAAACTAAATTATTTTTTAAATAATAAATTTGAAAGATAAATGAAAAATAACAATTCTCTACTCGTTCAAAGAACAGAGTTAGAAATCTCAATTTTTCTCAAACATCCGCAGTTGTCAATCACCACTCATGGCTCCTTCGCTGGCCTCTACTCGTCGCTACTGTCGATTGCTGCCAGAAATAAAAATTTTCAATTGTTGTCAAATAAATTTATATTCTATAATTATAAATTTTATGTCATTATCAAATGCATTTTTTTCTCAAAAACTCATTCAAAAACAGAAATAGAAAAAACTATTTCTAACGAAAAATGATTTTCATTCACAGCATAAGCATTTCGATTCTTGGGCTAGGCTTGACTTGAACGAACCATCGCTCCCAAGGAACCTAAATCGCTGTACCTTCTCGATTCTGAGAGCTGCCCAGCGACATGATGCATTTAATACTTCGATTTTCATTACTAATTTTATCTTTTTAACGAGAAATCAAATCATTATTTCGCATGGAAATTAGTTTTATAAAATTCTCAAAACTTGTCACGAAAGTACAAATGAGATCTCATATTGAATTATTTATTAGATTATCTAGACTTAATTGTAATTTTTTTTTTTTAAGTTTCAAGACTCGATTGCACTTTTGCAACAGGCTTTGTAATTTGTTATATTTATTTCCATGAAATTGACATCCCACGACCGATATTTTTGATGCACAAGCGATAATTGACTAATCAAAAGACGATAACATATGTATGTTTAGATACATAGTTTATCCATAGCGATATAATTTTCTTATCTAATTATATGTTAAAAGGGTTTAGGGATTCCAAATACCTCACACCTCCCATTTTCAATGGCTTCTTTGATTACTCATGTCAATTTGTCTCTCCTCCCCTACTCCTCTTCCTTCGACTCTTCAGGATTTGAGATAAAGATCTAGACGGATTTATTTTAAGACACAGGAGATCGTGTTGAGCTGATTTGTTTAACGCTATAGCTATTGATTCTTGGCTAAATTTCCTTAAAAAGCGCCAACTTTAAATAGGATTTTCAATTCTAGCCCGATTCATTTTTTTTTTTGTAGTCTCATAAAAGAGGACGTCAACTTTTTGTTCATACCCAAATCTAGCACTCATTAATGTTCTGTCCATTAATACCGTTAAAGTTCTTATAGGAAGTCCCATCAAATGATGTCGTTAAAGGTCGGCGTGCTGGTTTAACATGTCAATTCCATGTCATCCTAATTTATCGAGGAAGACTTACTCGATCTTTATAGATCGAAAAGGACAGGAAGGGATGATCAGCACTAACGACCTCTTTGGATATTATCGTCAGTTTCACGTGTGAAACAGAATGTTCGGTTTAAACTATGATCACTGATTATTTGAAATGGGCAGGCTCGCCGCCAGTTCTACACTGATGTGCTAGCGTGAGCAGAGCCGGGACAATCCTACATTGCGATACGGGAACCTACGCCGCAGATGAACCGTGGAGGACCGACCGAGGCGTTCGGATGGCGAGCCTGCCGCGTTCGCTGGCCGGACACATTTGATTCTTGGGCGAGGAAGAGAGACGACATCTTGGGCTATGAAGAAGCCCAAAGTCAAGAAAGTTGGGAGGGCCCGCTTTAAATGATGCCCTAAACGAAAGAAGATCGGGATTGATCGGAATGACCCTAAACCCTCTCCTCTCCTCTATTCGTAGGAGAGAGCCATATCCACTTCAACGCACTCTTCTGCGAAGCTGTGAATGCTGGGCTCGGCGTGAATTGGTATCTGTCCCTTCCTCCATCAGGAGCATCTCGTCAGGTAGGTTTCATTGTAGTTTCAGTCGCGCGATTGATTCCCAATGTTTTTTTTCTTGTACTCCCTGTCGCCGAAGGCTTCTCCGATGTCTTACATGGTACGGGAGTGTTTCCGACCGTCATCGGTTTTGAGCAGTGGCTGTAAGGAGATTGAATTAGTTTCCTTCGGTTGCGTTCGAAATTACCCGGAACTTGGAATGTGAAATTTCGGGGCTTTTTTACCGGTTCGGAGTCCCTTGTCGAAATTTGATTGGCGGTATTATTTATGGCTTGAGGAACGCGTTTTAACTGACGGAGCGGTGTGCTTTCTGTTGATTTTCATTATCAATTTCGATCGGCGTTGTTTGTATCTTTTTTATGAGGCAGAACATTTTCGACGCGATGTGTGTGGTGAGATGGTTTCTGGTTCCGGGGAGAGGAGAGAATGCTCGTCGGAGGTACCGATGTGGATGTGGGCTTGGGAGCATGACTTGAGGTAGAGAATGATTTGAGAGAAAGTAGCTGTGGAGATTATTGCTTGCTTTGCTTGTTTGGACATATTTCGCAATCGGCTCGAATGAATTTCAAAAAAAATTTGCTAGGGTCTTGCGTGTTTGTGATATATTGTGAATTTGCAACTCCACCTTTTATTCGTTTTTTCGCGGGACCTCGTTGTTCATGGGGTAGGATAAGCACACTTGAATACCTTCATCTACGACTCAATTATGGTCACTTTTGCAATCACCATTTCTCTATGTTACTTTTGCCGATGGCCAATGGATGAGTGGTAGGCATGTTTTTGGGGCACTCTTTCGATTGATTACAGCATGTACTACCACATAACAAATGCTTGAGCTAGAATTAGATATTTCTTAAACAATTGCTAGCCTAGGAAAGAACTACTGGTCCACGACTCTTCCCAGTTTACTCTATGCCCTTGTTAATCATCGATAAGCTAAAGATTCCTTCTAATCCTCTTGCTTGTCTGGATGGATTTGGTTGTGCTTTTATTTTTTCAGTTTGTAATGTGGGGGGGGGGGGGAGAGAGAGGAAAAGGGAAGCCGGGGGGTGGTTGTTGGGGGGGGGGGATCAGAAGTGGGAGGATGGGATAAATACAGCATCGCTGTAGGTTTAGGGCAAGAATATCATGTTCGAGTCAGAATTCTAGAAAGACCTTTGTTGACAGTATGGATTTTTTGAAATCACTGATTGACGTAGGACTGTTCCGCTAATAGCACTTGTTACTAAGTAACCATATTATTAGTAACTAGAACGCCGATGTATGTCCAGAGCCCAACTAGGAAAAATACTATAGTAATAGTGTTCGGGTCTGGCGATAGGAAAACTTAAAGTTGTTGCAAGTTTTTCTGAATCTGATATATTTATATTTGTATATATGCATATATATCTGTGTGAGCAGTACACCTGAAGGGGGAAAAGTGGGTGCCTGTACAAATACAAATGACACCCCCATTACATGATTGCAAGCCTCATTTGGTGTAAGATGAGTCAGTTGTACATTATATCTACAAAAGAAAAAAGATTGTGAAGTTTCAAATGAGTGCTCATTTTGGTAGTTTTAGCACCTTCTTTGAGATGTAAAACAAGAGTTTCACAACTTGCATTTCTATTTAGCTTGAGAGAATGAGCCATCCGTTTCCTTGAAAGGATCCTGAGTAGAGGAATTCCGTTTCCAATGTCTTAAACCTGTAGGAATTCCGGCTTTATAGTTCTTTTTCTTTGACTATATAAGTGATTTGCCTATCTTGGTATTGTATGCAAATTTGCAAGGTGAATTAAGTTGAAGTCTTTTGAGTGCCACGATTTTATGGATTATTTCTTCAATAGGGCTCCAGTTCTGCCGTAGGAGACAGAATGAACATGAAGGTTGACCAGTCTTCTGATGTTGAACCTGCTGGATTAAAGATGGCAGGGGCTTCAGCAGCATCAACATCTAGCCCCAAGGTCTCCATGTTTGCCAAGAAATCTGGTTTTGTCATACCAAAGAACAAGTTATCAGGTTCAATGGTTCCCATCTTTAGAGGAAATAAGAAGCTGGGTGGTGGTACTGGTGATACAGCTAGTGAAGAAAGTGGTAAACAGGGGCAGAGGAAAACAAAATGGGGACCTGACTTGACCCAAGATGCTGCAGTCAGGAGAGCAAGAGCCTTGGCTTATCAGGTATTGCAGAACATATGTGTTGATGAATGTTGTAATCTTCTCAAATTAATTAATCTGAAGTACATGCATAACTTGTATAGGAAGTGTGTATTTGAGTCCTCATTTAACTGCAACCCCACTTTGGAAGAGATAATTGTGAAGATTTCAATTGCATTTTCGGAAGTAGGGTTGGAGTTACATATCACATCTCAGAAAGTAAAAAGAGGAAAAGCCATGCTTGTTTTATCTCCTCAAACTGATTTATTTGACATACTTGCATAGATTTTGTTAGAAGTGTGGAAGACACTTCGCAGTCCCCAAATATCTCATCATGCTATTAAAGATTCTAATTCTATTACTGCGAGTGGGTTGGAATCTACTCAACGCAGTGAGAGAACATGACATGTTCCTGCGGAAATTAAGCATTTCCTTTTCTAGTTGGTGATGTGTTGGCATTATCCATGTGAGAAGTACACATGAAGGTTTCCTATTCCAGGTGCCACTAAGTGATATTGCTGCCTGTATGATGGCACAATTTTGAGCAGACTCGGGTGGACCAAATTACGAAACAACTAGGGTCGGGAATTTTGGAGATTGATGAGAATGTGGAACCACTGTCGGCAGCTGAACAGCCTGGTGAAAGATCTTTTAATCACGTCCTTGACAGAGAGGCATGTATCGACTTGCTTATGCGGTGATTTAAAATCCCTTTGTTAGTTGCACTCTAACACTTCTCTCCATTTGTATGAAGTCGACAAAATTGTTGGAGCTTGAAAAGCGTGAAGCTATAGGTCTGGTTAAGAGAATCCCTTTTGGTGCATGCTATCTTCTGCTTCTATATAGATTGATCATGTTGTCCATTTGTAACAGGCGAAATCCTCAAGTTAAATGCAAGTTTCAAGGCACCACCTGATTATAAACCTCTGTTGAAAGAGGACAGAGTGCTCATTCCTGTAAGTTTGTGCGGTGTGCTTGTTTTTCTGGCCATTCTCGATACATTCGACCAAGCTACTGTTATATATATAGTGTGTGTGTGTGAGCGTGCACGGGCTTGAACATAAAGACATTGACCCGGAGGGGATTTTCCAAGGCCCCTCTCAAGAATGATCACTCATTTTTCATTGAGTGCTGGTGCAATATATGCTACTTAGACTGTCCATCTAAACATGAAACTGCTCATTCAAAAGCTAGGGTTGATCGGTTCCGGGTGGTTCATCCCTCAGCCTGGAACCGGGAACCAACCCTATGGCTCCCGGTTCCAAAATTTGGGAACTGTGCGCTGGAGCAGTAAGGACTGTTCAGGTTTGGTTCTTGGGAACCAGGAGTAAGCACATTTGTCTACCTTTCGTTCTCTTAATGTTCTTAAGAGTAAAAAAGGCAGCATGTTTTTTTGTTTCTTACGGATGGATATGAAACACCTTTTTAGGATGACTAATTGTACAAAAGGCAAAATAGAGATCCCACATCAATCTGCAAGGAAGCAGACATGCTGGGCTTTTACTTTTTAAGATGACTAAAAGTTGAAAAACAAAATAGAGCAAAAGTGTGAGATCCCATGTCGACTAGGGGGAGTTTCTAATAGTTTATGGATTATTGTAACGTACTTAGGGCTATTAGATATAAAAGACAAATTTAAGGTGTTGAACAGTGCCAGTTCCGGCCAGAACAACCGAGAATTGGCTGGTTTGGTCCGGTGTCTAGCTAGGATGGAAGTAGGTGCTCACCCCTATAAATAGCTGATCGGAGCAGTACAAATCCTAAACATTTGACAGAAATTTAAGAAAATGTTCCCTTTTTCTAGCCAATTTCCTAGATCAAGTGTTATCTTGCTTTGACAGGTAAAAGAATATCCTGGATACAATTTCATTGGCTTGATCTTCGGGCCTGGAGGTGATAATCGAAAGAGACTAGAAAAGGTAAAAGAGAATTTGATGTTACACTGTGTGAACACTTATGGATCTCTCAGGATTTGTAAAATCGATGGAACTAAGTGCATGTGAATCTTTATGTAGGAAACTGGAGCTAAGATACAGGTTTATGCTGTCAAGTCTGGGACCAGGGATAAGGTAAGTTCTTTGGAATTACTATCTGTTCTCATCATTAAGATATGCACCGTGATATTTATCTCAGCGGTGATGGACCTCATATTATTATAGAAGTTGAAGATTTAACATTAGTTTTGACAGAGCTGCATTGATGGCCTTATTTCATTTTTCTCTAGGGTGAAATGATTTCAGCTGACGGAAGTGATTTCCAGGGTTCTTATGAAGAAATAAATGTCCATATATCTGCTGATACATTTGAGAAAGTTGATGCAGCAATGTCCGTCATTGAATTGCTAGTAACATCTGTATCTGTGAGTTTCATTTGTTTTATATTTCTTTACAATTCTTGTTGTTCAGTACGTGAAGCTTTACCTTTTCATATAATGCGTGCTCTGCCATTCTTTTGTCTGGTTGTGTTGGGGTGATTTTGTAGCTTTATGTGTAGGGTAATCCTGCTGCTGCTTCTACAACATCTGCTTCGAGTCCGGCTGAGAGCAAGAATGTCCCCAGTTATTTAAACTCATCTTCTGTGGACACTGTTCCAGTAACAAGTCAGGGACACCTTGAAGATTTTATGGGTCCCTCACAGACTCCTCCACAGGTTCAGTTTCAATATTCAAATCCATGGTTTGCCAACGCCCCCCACAATGCTCCAGCAAATCAATTTCCTGGTTTCATTCCATCACCAAACGCTTCAGCACCTAGTCTGAATAGTCCTGGCCATCAAATGCCTTCTCTCTTTGGTCCTCGACCAGCTGCTCTAGCTGCATTTAACTCCTTGTCTCAGAATCCATCTCTGATCCCTCCAAGACAAAATCCATCCTCTCAATATATGCAAAACTCAGTAATGATGCATCCTTCTGGTATTGGCCCTCCACCAAGAAATTTTCCTTCAGTTCCGCAGGCTTCATCACCGGCTCCACCAGTTCATTCAGCTCCTATCCCCTTTTCCGTGAGCCAATCCCTAGCAATACCCTCATTTCCTCAACTCACAGCAAATGCTACAGCAGGACCACAATCCGATCTGCCCTTACTACCAGCTGGGGGCCCTCGCAATGTGATGCAGGTGGGTCCTCCCCCAGTGCCCACATCCATCAATCTACAACCAAACATTACTTCTTCAGCACCAATTACTAATGCTTCAGCTGGGAGCACAAGTGTGATCGCGGGTCCTACCTACCCCTCTGCTCAATCAACTCCATACGCAATGGCTGTGTCAGGGAGTCGTCCTGCTGGTGTCCCTATGTTCTCTTCCATGCCACCACCGATGCCAATTCAATCTGCAAACAGCACACAAGGGGCACTTGTTCCTCGTCTGACAAGGAACCCTTTTCCAGGATCTCTGCCAACTCCTTCACCAGTGCCGTCAGGATCGGCTGCCCTGTCTTTTCAGTCAACCCCAAGTACTTTCACTGGGAATATACACAATTTTACCCCCATTAGATCACCAGGTAATGCCGTTCCAAGTCCGCATCGTCCAAATTTCGGGGATTTCACTTTCCAGCCTCAGCAGCCGCAAGGAGCACTTACCTTTTCTGGGCCAGGTATACAAACTCCTGTTCCTCAACCGACCTCTTTCCGCCCACCTATACATGATTCTCAACCTGTCATGCCTGCCCTCCTAAGGACACCAATGGGTTCACAGACAGCTCGACCTCAAGGGGGCCCATCCCCAATTCCATTTCCAGGAGACCCGTCGAGATTTCCCTCGTTTCCAGTGGTGGGTCCCACACCAGTACCCCAGATGATGCCAAGGAACATGAATCCAGCAGCCCAACTACCGGACCTTGCTGGCAATTTTCCCTCCAGGCCTGGCAATCCGATGGAAGCTCAAAGGACCTTCTGTGGTCAAATGAATCAGCCGCCGAGGCACCACTTTATTCATGGTCCATCTGCCTTTCCCGGCAGACCGGCCCTAGGCCCTGGTGGGAGGCAAATTTACGATCCGTTCTCACCGACCTCAGCTTCTAATGCACCTCAGCAGCACGGAGGGAATCCAGCGATTGGAAAGAGACAGGAGAATGACCCCGAGTATGAGGACTTGATGGCCTCTGTTGGAGTGAAATGAAGGAGTTGCTCTTTCAGTGGAGTGCTGACATTAATTGTGAAAGCAGGGTAGCTGCATCATTACAAGTGCTGAATGTACTCCTTTTCGCTTTACAATTTAAATGCAGATACCTTGTATTGTACTTCTGTACTTACTGGTGTTTCGACTTCCTCTTCCCCACAACCCCCCCAGCCCCACCCCCCCCCCCCCCCCCAATGTACTCTGATCAGCCGAGAGTAGCTTTTGAATGACTAGTTATAGGTAAGGAACGTGTGCCTTCAGTGGAGAAAATAGAGGTTGATGATAGATTTGATTCAGAGCATCATATGTTTCTTGTAGTTTTCTGTCTTCTCCCTTCCCCCTCTTTCTGAGGCAGGCATGATCCTCTGTATCCTTAAAGCTGTTCATTTGAGTTTTTTCCCATGTGCAGACGAGGGTTTATAGAGAAAAATATTAGGTGCGCGTGAGCACCAACCCAATCTCTGAGTCACTCCACTCAAAAAATCGCCACGTGGCAATCGCGGTCCCATTATTTGTCCCCTCTGTTAAGCCTTCTTCCCCGTTACCCTCTCTCTCCACTTTTACTTATCGTCGTCTTCTTCTTCTTCTCACATACGCACGCCACTGCTATAATCAACCCACGATGCAGCGGAAGCGGTACTCCACCATGGCCGACAACTAGCCACAAGCGAGGGTCGCTATCGTCGGATTCAATGAGGACCGCCCTTGTCGTATCTGGTGAGGACTCCACCCTCGTTGCCTGAATGAGGGCCGACCTCATCGGATCTGGCTAGGCCTCGGCCATAGCGGCCTGGGGGAGGGGCTAAAGGCGAGGATGAGGGCGAGGGCGTGACCAGTCCGAGAAGAAGTTGAAGGTGTCGCCTATGTTTGATGACGTGGCTGGGGGGATGCGGGCAAAGAAGTTGAATTTTCTCAGGGTTTTTATGCTACAGCTCCCTAGATACATGGCAACTGCTATCCCCCCAACAATAAAAAAAAACGATTTATTATGTTTATAAATAAGTGTAGGCATTTACTTAAAATCTGTAAGTATAGACTACGTGAATTTGATGTAAATATTTAGCTTATTTGAGCATGTACGTGCACATTTTTACAGCAAGATTAGACAGCTAATCGAGGTGGGCGGTGTCATATCCTTTGTTATTGCTCCTAAGTTTCCATTTCGCATGTGATGTAATAAAGAATTTCAGAAATGTAAATAACACAAAATTTAACAGTGTAGTTGTGCATAAGTATCTCATAATTCGGCGAGAATCCCATGTTTTAACATTCTGGAAAGCACAAATATCTCCGTGGCTTAAACGTAATTATTAAAGGTTAACGATAAGGTTTATTAATGCTGATAAGACTCGCGACCCACGATGAGAATTGGAGGCATTATTATTTCATTTTATCCGCATGATTTTTTAAATGCAACTTGTAGATTAACGTTTCATCTTGAGGTCGCTAATCGATGATTAACGACCTAGTGAAAAGCTTATGAGGGAGGGCAAATCATCTCCCATTTTGCCGTCTTCAAAGACTTATTTTACTCGCGAATATGAAAAAAAAAAAAAAACAAGAAGGTGTCTTTGCTGGGGATAAAACAATTTATTCGAATGATTAAGGCCAGTTGATTTTTTTTTTCGGAATTTTCCCCAAAATAATATAAGAGACACGAACCTTTTTCTGCCATCAGGAGTTTTTACAAGAGGAAAACGACGCATTTATGACTATTTCCACATTAAGATTTTAAAAAAAAAGTCTCGGACGTGTCGAAATCTATCTCACTAATCAATTATAAGGAAAAAAATGAGAAATGAAGGAAATGTTCATTGGTAAGTCATAAACATGTCACGAAGATGCAATTGAGTTATAAAGCATGCAAAAAATGTATTCAAGTCCTAACGCTTGTTAAATTGGTATAATCAAGTTTGTAACTACGTCCAATTTGATGAACACTAAACGCTGCGATTTTTTTTAAAAAAAGATTTTCTCTTTTCTAAACAACAATGCATGGCCAAAGGATGAAACATAAGGCCAAACTTATGCCATTTTAGTTGAAATCTGATTTTTATACAAAATAAAAATAATAATTTGAACAAAAATCGAAAATAAAGTTGAACCAATGGTGGCTCTCGCCTGTGGGTAGTGAGGATTGCTGGCCCTAGGCGGTGGGAATGGTTGACCCGCGTTGACCATCCCCATCATCGCCGAGAAGGGTCGGTGATGGTGGGGTGGCGGCCGAGAGGGCTTTGAAGCCTTGTCGCCTTGTTCAACTTCTTCTTCTTCTTTATAGCTTTTTTTTGTTTGCATTATTATTTCTATTAGTTTAAGCAAATTTTGTTTAAAAATTGGGGAAATTTTTAAATAATGACCTAAATTGCTCTTATTTTCTCAAATAAGAGCTTCATGTGCCCTTATTGTTTCAAAGAATGGCATGATTAATAGCATTTTTGTTATTTTTATTTATTTATTTTATTTTTTTCCTTGTCGCTTGTGGCCCATCATACCAGTCACCGGCGAGGGCTGGGAGAGCTGCCCTTGTCATACCTTGGTGAGGGACGCTGTTTGAGGTGATCATTTTCATGTGGTCCGGTCTTACACTGAAATTGAAAATCGTGGATCGGATAGACTAATTAAGGTTGGTTCCTCGGCGTTCCAGTGAAAACGGTTGAGTTTGACTTGTTGAATATTTTAGACACAACAAAATTGCTTCCGAAACCTTGAATTTCAAATTTTTGACGAAATTTGATGAATAATTCTCAAATTGGGTCTCTTCATGGACATGTGGGCTGCTGTGGAAGATGAGAGCGAAACACACAAGCAAAGTCCAGTACCTTGAAGCCTGAGCATGTCGAGACTTCAAAAGTTACATCTACCGTGACGGACCAAGTTCAGTGAAAGATTATTACATATACGTGCCTTTGCCGCCCAGTCCACAAGCTTATATTTGTAAAATACTAGGTTTCGTATATAAAAAATGAGAAAATGTAAAGATGTTAGTCCAGTTGGGTAGTACATCAGCCTGGTTCTCCCCTAAAATCGGGAGCCAAACTTTCCCGATAACTTGTTCCATTTTTAGGAATTGAAAACCGGACCGGAGCCGTGTGAAACTGGACTAAGTTGGCCGATTTTATTTGATCGATTCGTTATGCTCAGCCCTAGCCGCGACCCTCGCTAGTGACTTAGCCGACTGCAATAAAGAAACAATTGGAAAAAAGAGAAATAAATAAATAAATGATGAGAATGCCCTTGATTAGATCATTTGTTAAAATATCGAGGTACTTCGAATTTTTATTTGAAATAATATTCATTTTAGATTTTTATTTAAGAAAATGAAGACATTTCAAACAATTATTTTGAAATTTTCCTAAAAGCCAAATTTTGGCCAAATCGAGTTTTTGCAACATAATCGCCATGTAGAAAAATAAAAATATTAGAAAAATCCACCTAGTTAACGTGAGGATTTCTAATGTGCATGTTCCAAAAATTTCAAAAGTAAATAAGAGAAAGAAAATTTTTTAAATAAGGATTGAATTACTATTATTTTTTTAAATAAAGATTTAGAGCGAATTTTATTTTAAATAAGGATTAGAAATGTTATTGTTATTTCAAGGAAAGTCTCCGATCAAGAAAATTTTCGTCATTTATATTTTATTTATTTGTTTTCCTTTTTTGAAAAGAAAGAAAAAAAGAAAAAAAAAAGATACATAATAACAGTCCTTTGCTCAAATACGCACTTACGGAAAAAAAATCTTTATTTAAAATACAATTTATATGTAAAATAGCTGAATAAAACCCAGAAATGAGTTTAATCTTTCGTCGGCAAAGCCCTTCTCTGCGCTTCCGCCACTCGCTCTTCCTTCCACCGCTGCTCACCAGGGAGGGACTGCTGACTGCGGACGTCACTCGCCAGCGGCGGACAACCGCCGCCATTCGCCGTTTCAACGGTTCTAGACTTCGAGCTCTTCACTGTCTAAGTCGGATCGCCCTCGTCCTCCTTATTTAGGGCTCTGTCGCCACCCTAAGTTCCTTTCGACTGAAACGTCAGTCGAATGGAGAATTCAGAAGCTGAAGAGCCTGAGAGGAAGAAGCCTCAGTCGAACACTTCTTCTGCTGATATCCGCACCGTAAGTTTCTCCCCGTCATTCCTGCAAATTTTACGAGCGAATAAAATGGCGATAATCGGCGATTGCTTCCTCCTTATGGTGGAAAGAAAGAGCTCTTTTGGCCTAGTTGAGCTCACTTTGATGAGGAAAGATGATTTTTGATTTGTTTAGTTATGATAGGAAATTCCATCGAACAAATTCTGATTCCCCGTTCATTTGGCTTAGTGGGGATTTTTTTCTGTCATTGTTGCTGGTTGCTTATACACCAAAGGGAGTTTAACAGGTAAAGTTCGAGTTCGATTGGTGGTACCTTGTTTTTGGTTTTTACGAGCGGGAAGCTTTGTTCAATATGTTAGTTTTGTAATGTGAGAAATCGTATGCTCACTCGCTAGCCCCTGAGAGATGAGTGATAATAACATATTCTTCCTCTTAATGATTTTAGATCGACTCCTCAGTTGGCAATATTGGCGTGATCTATTACTAACCCCTTGGTCATATCGAGCTTATGAAATACAAATAGTTACCACTTTCTAAACTTCTCAGGGTAGCTACTTGACAAGGAAGAAGATTCATATATAGCAGGATAAGGGTTTTGGCGTTTGGTTTTGCGGGTTGGGTGGGGGGGACTTAAAATTGAAGAGCTGCCAAAGTAGTGATGACTCACACGCGACAGTCCGAAAAGTTTAGCTTGATAAGAGCAGTACTTATGTGGTTGAGTTGCTCTTTTACGTCAAATGGCATTTGACTAGGTTGCTGTGTCAAGGCATATGATTAGAAATTGTGGAAAACATGTGTTAAATTACTTGTTAGATTTTCTACCTTTTATGTGGATACATGGCTTTGTTGGAGTCACATACTGGCATCAATATAGAATACACCTATTTTGAAGCCTTAGTCAGTTCTTTCCAACATGACTGTATTGTTACAATGTCTAAACCTTTCTAGACCCCCATTTTGACCTTGCAAATAAAAGATGCAGGAACGAGTGAAAGTAAAGGGTGACACCTTTAGGCTGCCTTGTGTGGAGATTTCTTCTAATAGAAGCATATATAGTTACCGGCTAGAGGCACAGTGTCATGGACGTATATTTTTATGGTCGAGGACAAGCTTATGTGGCACCTGGTGGAACACCAGGCCAACCTTTCCTTGGTAGATCGTTACAAAATGTTGAATTGCATTATTATGAGCAGTTGTAATTATTCCTCGTCGAAGTTGAGCATTTAAGCCTCGAACGGCATCTATAGAGCAGTTTGACATGCCAACTAGCTTTGAGCTATCGTGGCTATCATTAGTGGAGTGGCATTAGCTTTGGACCAGTTTGTGCTCAGTGGCAAACCCTTTCTAAATCCCTCACAGCTTGATATCAGCTTCTTAATAGGTAAGGGAGAATACCAACCACACCTCCACCCCCACAGCAAAACCCAGTTCCAGCTATTTTGTTGCTCTCTCATGTCCTGCATCATTGCCACTAAACAGGACTTATGTGAATTGACAACAGTCACCTGATAGAATAGACCTGGCCAAGAATAAAATAAACTCTTCTCTGGGTACTAGGCCTTTGAGTTAGCATTAATGCCTCCTGCTTCACATGGAAGGAATTGGAAATATGATAACCAAGAAGTAGATCAAGTCATGGTCAATCGCAACTGAATTTTTTGGATAATTTACAGCTAAGTTACTCTATTTCTCAATGCATTTTACCTTTCTTTTTCTTAGATAGAAAGTCTTGTTGAGTGCACACTATCTTAGAGACGCTCATAATGAAGAAGCGTGGACCTCTTGTACAAGCTGAAAATGTCTAGTACGATATGTACAACAAAGTCGTACTTTGAACTATACCAAAAGGAAGAAGAAGTTCTAATTCAAGTGCGTTTCTTACATTCTATGCACTCTGATTCCTCTCTGATAAAAGAATCCAGATTATGAAGATCTCTCTTGTGGTACGAGAAGTTCCTCTTCGTTGTTTTCTGTTATGAATTTAGATGACATGGATCATATCAGACAGCTTTCGTCCTCACCTTGGAAGCGTATATGCCTTACCATGCCCATGGCTCGTTCTCAGCCATTGTGATTAGAATCCCAGTCTGCATTGTAAAACCAGGGATTACAGACACGGTACATTGTAGCAACCAGAGAAGGTTCTATTGTTTAAGTCATATTGTTATTCCACTTCTCATCTGGGCTTCTGTATTGGTTATAGTTCACATGCTTGATTGTCATGTTAGTGGATGACTCTGATGCTTTTTAATGCTATCAATTATGTGATTTTTTTTTGATGCCTTTTGTGTTGACAATCTTGCCTCATTTTCTTATACTTTGAGCAAAATTTGATCCACAGGTTGATGCTTCTGTTCTCCATCATGAGAACCAAAAACTTGTGCAGCAATTGGATATACAAAAGCATGAGTTGCATGATCTTGAAGCTAAAATTAAAGGGTTAAGGGAGAAGCAAACTTCTTATGATGACACATTAATTAAAGTGAACCAACAATGGAATCAGGTCAGCTTTAATAGTTCCCATCATTTATGTGTGGGATTGTGCAAAGTCATCATTTGTTATCCTGGAATCTGTTCTCTTCTGGTGAATTAATGAGGACTTCTTTCCTTTTCACCAATATGTAGTTGGTTGATGATTTAGTCCTCTTGGGAGTGAGAGCTGGAGGAGCTCAAGATGCTTTCAAGATGTTGGGTGATGTGGAGGATTGCCGTGGTATGCTAAGCAGGTTCCTTGCTTGCATGGAACTTTCAAAATGTCATGTTTAATCAGCATTTAATATTTAATCTTGTTCATATACTGCAGTGAGTTAACTAAACCTTTCGACACCGCATGATGTAGATTGATTTGGGATTTTCTTAGGTTCCATACCGTCATCTCCGCCTGAGGACATTTTTTTGTGTAGACTGCTACAGACAGATTCTATTGCAAGCACTTCGGGTGATGGAATTATTGAATTTGTTGAAGAAGCTCTTGCTTTGCGTAAGTCATCGACGTCTGAATTGATGAAACTCCTGGAAGACACTATTGGAGCTGAGAGATCGAAAACTATGACCATATCGCAAAATTTGCAGGCAAGGGTTTCTGCAGAAGGTTGGAGAAACTCTATATGTTATCAAATTATGAGTAAATCTCATGTGAAATTTGTCTCAAGTATTATATCCTTTTAGAGTAGTGGACCAACCATCAGATTTGCCTATATCTTGCTTGACAATCAGTATTACATGGTGTTGTCCTACAGTACTGTTGTCAGAGATCGATAAAATGATGAAAGAGGAGGCTGAATGTCTGCATGAAGCCATAGATGTTCTCCATCTCAAGCATAAAGAATACGCTGAAGACATTCAAATCTATGTTAGAAGTCATTCAGAAGATGCGTCTGAGATTAAACGCCTTGAAGGTTTTTGAGATTTTTGCTGGGAATGTGATTGTTTTCGTGAATGTTGTCAGTTTCACTTCTATTGCTCATTAAGAATGCATGAACAGAGAGAATTTGCATTGCCGTTATGCAGCTAGTTGCAATAGCATTATGTCACTCTTTACTGTTTACATGTTTTGTTCATGACAAGGTGAGCTGGAAGAAAGCATGGCAGAACTAGAAGAAAGTAGAAGGAGGCTTGTCAATCTAAGAATGCAAATGGATGTTGCCTCTGGAGCTCATAACCCTGCTGCAGGTTCTGTACATGGAAATTCATCACCTGAAAAGCCGGGAGATAAGATGCTCTGTTTGCGGGAATTAAAGGATTCCATTGAAGAAAAAAAGGTCTCATAAATTTTTGAAATTTTGATTTCTTCCATCTACCTCCTTATATTCTCTCTCACTTGTTCATTACTCCAAAGATTTTGGCAGCTGATCGACTTTCTGAGCTTCAAGATGCACAGGAGTACAATGCAACTTTGTCAAAACAATTGCAAGATGTTCTGGTGTGTAGTTATGTATAGTGAAAACTGTTTCTGGGTTCTTGATATTCTTTTACTACTAGTGGCATGTCAAAACTTCTTATATTTTAAATGGAGAAATTTTTTCTTGGCTTTGTGGTATTGCAGAGTGAGTTGAAAGATGAAAAATATGTGCTTTCATCTCGATTTTTCACTCTGGTAAATGATCAGCTCCAGCATTTCAATGCTGAAGTGGAGCACTACAAAGCATTAACTGATTCACTTCAGGTTAAGTGCTTTAGTTTTTTCATTTTTACTTTGTTCTATTGATTTTCGTCTCAAAGGCCTCTGAAAAGTGTAGTTTCAGGCTGACAGGTCCTTTGTCATAAGAAGAGAGAAGGAACTGAATGCTAAATTAGAGTCAGCAGAGGCTGCTAGAAATGCCATCGATACTGAGTCTAGGCTTGGAGATCTGGAGCTTCAATTGCAGAAGTGCATTAGTGAGAAAAATGATCTTGAGATTCAAACAGAAGAAGCTATTCAAGATTCAGGTTCATATAATTGACATTTGGTTTTGTTTCTGGTTTGGTGCTATGCCTGCCATCTAGCTAATGAAGTTATTATCATTTTCTGAAGGGAGAAAAGACATCAAATCAGAGTTTCGTGTAATGGTGTCTGCTTTGTCTAGGGAGATGGGAATGATGGAAGCACAGTTGAGCCGATGGAAAGATACAGCTCATGAAGCACTACTGCTACGTGAAAAAACCCAGTCACTAAAAGCTTCTATAACTATTAAGGTATTCTAGAACTGAGAATAATCACTTCAATTGAGGTTATGAATTGTTTCATTGGTTTGTGCAATGCTGCTCTTGGATGATTTGATTCTTTAGACAAGTAGAAAAATTTCGTAAGTGGGAACAAATGCAAAGGGGTTGCCATTTGTTATGCAAAAGGGACTCCATGAAACGAAGGAGCTCGCAATGGATGTCATTTACAAGACACATCTCGTCCTCCCTCTCTCTCTCTCTCTCTCTCTCTCTCTCTCTCTCTCTCTCTCTCGCCTATGAGCCCTGCCACACTACGTACTCTAAACTCTATTGACAAACTTCTCTCTTGTTCCCAGCTACAATGGTACTCTTACATGGAATTGCAAGTTTTCATGTGGGCACCGTTTGCCATATCGACTTATACGTTGACTTTTGAGCTCTTGGTCCTTGTTTGACCCACTATGGCTCTTAATTCATTTTTATTAACTGCCCTGAGGATGAGCTCTAGTGCACTTATTTCTTCATTTTTTATTAGCTATCCTTCAAGAAAAGGACCTTTATATGCTGTTTATTGATCTCGAAAAGGCGAATGATAGGGTTCCAAAAAATTTTATGCGGTGGGTTTTTGAGAAGAAAAAAGTACATTCAAAGTATATAGAGGCAATCAGGGATATGTATGATGGTGTTACTACATGTGTGAAGGCTTGTAATGGCTAATCAAGTTATTTTTCAATCACAGTAGGCTTTGCTTTGAGTCATTATCTTTTTCCCTAGTTATGGATGAGCTAACAAAGATATCCAAGATGAGGTGCCATGGTGTATGTTATTTGCAGATGATATTGTGCTCATTGATGAGATCAGGGCTGGGGTTTGCGCTAAACTAGAATTATGGAGAAGCATATTGGAGTCTAAAGGATTTATGTTTAGTCGAAGTAAGACTGAATACATGAAATGTGAGTTTGGCAAGAGGAGGTGATCAAGAATCCGTGAATTTACTCGGACAGGAGGTATCCAAGAAAGATGCTTTTCGATATTTGGGATCAATATTGCAAGGGGGGGAGAGATTGATGAGGATGTAAGCCATAGGATTAGATTAGGGTGGATGAAATGGCGCAATGCGTCAGGCTTTTTGTGTGATCGCCAAATCCCCCTTAGGCTGAAATGAAAATTTTATAGAACGACAATAAAGCTTGCAATACTATATGGAGCTGAATGTTGACGAGCACAGAGGCAACATGAGCATAAAATGAGAGTAGCGAAAATGAGGATGTTAAGATAGATGCATGGTTATGCAAGGATGAATAAGATAAAAAAAAAGAAAGAAAGACATTCGACAAAATTTTGTAGTACCAGTGGCAGAAAAGATGAGAGCATAGATTGAGGTGGTTTGGGCATATTCTTCGGAGATCCCTTGATGCGTCGATAAGAACAAAATTTTGCTACCAAGAGCATGACATGAAAAAAAGAAGAGGTAGGCCGAACTTACTTGGAGAAATTAGTAAAATAAGATTTGATGGGATAAGAAATAGATTGGCGTACGGTTTGTTTTAGGGCGGAGTGGAGGAAAGCTATTAGCAATGTGGAGAGGCAAAATTCCTATGTTCCTGATTGCCCTTTCTAGTCCTTTCTCCCTATAGATTTTTATAGACTTTTATTTGTTTTTATAATTTTTTCTTTTCACCTTTATTGGTCTTGCTTTTATTTTGTTCATTTTTGGGTTCATCGATCGCCAACCGCAACTGGGTTGGGATAAAGGTGTTGTTGATGTTATTTCGTGATGTAGTGTCATCCGAGAAGCCTTTGACCTATTTTCTAAACAATGAAGGGGATGGCAAGGGTTGCCTCACCAAAATGCCCCTAATGCAATAGAACTACACACACAAGCACCCATCCACTAGTTGAAGAGAATTATACAAATTTCCTCAATCCTTATATCAAGTTGGTGCTTATTGAAACAAGTTTTTCTCTAACCTTGAGTAACTTGAATCCAAGGACTGTAAATCTGAAATTCACAGAAAACTTGTCTGGTGCATTTTGACTTATAATATATTCACTTACATCTAGAATAGTTTATCAGGATCACATGTATGTGCCATATTAGAGATATAAATGGGGTAGAATGGTCTTTGGATTATCTAGGGTTTACGGTGTGTGTGTGTGTATTGAGCTTTATTAATAAAATATGTAGACATTCTCTCTTTACATGGAAGACTAAGAAACAGAAATGTTGTTGCCTGTTCCGGTGTTGAGTCAGAATATAGAGCCATGACACAAGTGACATGTGAATTAATATGGATTCAACAACTCTTGATTGAATTAAGCTTTAAAGCTTCAGCTCCTATGTTTTTATGGTGTGATAACAAGGCAACAATGCATATAGCTTCCAATCCCGTGTTTCATGAGTGAACAAAACACATCGAGGTTGGCTGTCATTTTATTTGAGAGAAGCTTTATAGTGGAATGATACTACCTAGTTATATTAGAACTGGTGAACAACTTGCAGATATTTTTACTAAACCTCTGGATAATGGGAGAATAGGAGATATTTATAAAAAGCCGGACATAATTGATATTTATGGTCCAGCTTGAGGGGTACTGTTAGAGATATAAAAAGGACAGAATGGTCTTTGGGTTATCTAGGGTTTATTGTGTGTGCATATATATATTTATTGAGTTTTATCAATAAAATATGGAGAGATTCTCTTTACATGCCACAAGTTCATTATCGGCATGTGTGCAAATCTCTAGCTGATTATTTATAGGTACATGTTATATATAAAAATTCTTCAAAATGAGATGCGTTGTGCTTTCATTACTGCTGATTTTGTGCTTCAGAGGAAATGTTTGTGTGTGTTTGAACCCCTGCTTGATCTAAACTGCCAGATTTTTTTGAACAATTCTGAACGTCAAGAGGATACTGCAAAATCTTGCTTCTATTTCCTTTTGTATTCTTGATTAAACATTTGTAGTCCTATAATGCCCCCTCTTAACAGACGTCTCCTTTCTCTTCCCCCTGATTATAATCAAGGATTGCTGTTTATGTGCGAGAAAACTTGAATGACATGCTGCATTATTTGTTTCATAGCCTACTGTTTTTATAATATTCAACGACCTTTGGTTTGTCAATCCTTCTCACCTCTCTCCGTGCTGCTGGTTCAGCTTCCCAAATTAATAATATTTTATTCAAAATTCTTTTGACTTGATTGTAACTTATGTGAGAGAGAGAGGTGTGGGAAGACATTTTTTTATTAGCTGTATCAGATAAATCCAAGTGGAGGAGATGACTGATGTTTGATGGTTGTGAAGAAGCTTTTTCTATGAATCATTCAGATTCCATATAAGGAGTCATTTCAGATTCCATATAAGAAGCCATTTCTAGTGAAACAGAACTGGGGATGGGAATGTTTTTGCATGTCACACGTGCAAACGTGAGGGAGGGAGGGACAGGACGGGCTGGGCAGAGGGTTTGGGGGGTTGAGGGGGAAGTCTCAGTGAATAAGTATTTGAGGATCCTTCATCTTGTGTCTCTAGTAGCTTTCATTGGGTCTTTGACTGGTTTATCATTTGGTGTAGTCTGATGAGCGAAAGAGGTTAGCAGACCGATGTACTAAACAGGAGGAGGAAATCAAGTCCATTAAAGAATTGGTAATCCATTTCCTCTTCTCCTTTAAGTTTTATGAAGACATCATTATTATAATAAACATAAATACCATGTGAAGCTATTTTAGTGAGCCTGAAGTGGTTATTGGAACCATTGTGATCCATTGCAGATTGAGAAGCTACAGAAGGAAAAACTTGAACTTCAGATCTTTCTGGATTTGTATGGAAATGAGAGTTACGACAACAGGTAAGCAGATTTAAAACTGATCAGGGAGTTGATAGAGAAGGGATGTTCCCTTTTCTTAGACACAGTTTCAGCTTGCTGTATTCTGATACTTTCAGGTTGCTTTATGATATTCAAATGCATTTTTCTTCCATTGGCTCGTAATTCAACATCAACATTAACAACACCTTTATCCCAAACTAGTTGGAGTCGGCGGTCGATGAACCCCAAAGAATCATAAAAATAAAAGCAGAATCAAGGAAGGGAGAAGAGATAAATGTGTAAAAATAAATAAGTGTGTATATATATCTATCTATCTATCTATACACTATCCCTCCACAACACTAATAGACTTCCTCCACTTCCATTGACTCGTAATTGCTCAGTCATATTTACTTGCATCTATGGAACACTGGCTACTGCGATTGCCTTAACAGATGCTAAATTTATATAATAGCTAGGTATTTTCCCTGATGAGTCTCCATTTTGTCTACACATCTAGCTCCTACTTTTAACTTTAGCTCTGCGCTCATATTTTCTCTAGTTCTTGTTATTGAGTTCTTTCTTGAACCTTCTATTATTGAACTTAGACTTTTAAAATTGCTTTGATCAAAGATAAAATCCTCAAGGAGCATGTAGTCTGGCTTTTTCTTTGCTTTTAAGCCGTCATTAATTCGTTATATATGATGTGACGAGAAGTTATTAAGGCCATAAGAAATTGGATTTTATGCTGTAATTTTGCTGAAACAGGTGATATTGTAAGATTAAGAGATTTTCTCGTTTGACTGTTGTTTGAGGCGAGATGGGGATGTAAGCACATTAGACAAACAACCAAAGGAGAGGCACTATAAATAGAACATAGATTAAGTTAATAGTAAGTGGGAGTGTTAGAATTTGGTTGTGCTCTGATGCCATATTACAAAAGCACTTGATTCAACCTTAAGCTCTCGGAAACTGCAATTGATTTTTGCATTTTAAATAAATCTCAGGTTTGATAAGTTTCTGTCATTTTTCCTCCATAAATCCTGTCTTTGTAAACAAGTTCACAGTTGCTAGTAACGGTCTGTCTTGAAAATCTACCAAGCTTGTTCTCTTGAGTACTGACTTCCCCATATCTTCATATTTGATTTTGGTTCTTCGAATTTGTTTTCCTTTATTGTCTTAAAAGGAGATATTAGGTTTGAAATTGTGAGTTTCTTCGCAAACTCATTGCGTTTATTCAAAGAAAACTGGCCTAAGGTTATAATGTGATTGTTTCTGCGATCATGTGGAAAATATACAGTTTTGCTTGAGATTGCAATTCACTTGTTACTGCTGCAATGCAGAGTTTTCGAAATGATGCACTCAACCTTATCTGAGATGATTGTTGCAGTCTGAAGCTTTTGCAAGTATTAGTCTTATCTTTTGTTAAGAATCCATATGAATCTTACCTTGGGTTCTTCTCTTTCTTACTGTCAGTGAGTGCACAAGATAGTGAACCTACTTCATGTAATTATTGTGAACATAAACCAATGCTTTTCTAATGGTTGTTTTTTGGTTCAAGCATTAAAAGAGTCTAAAATTTGAATGATTTCTTAAAACTGGTGGACTCGTGTTTGTCAAATGATCCAATGAACATACAAACGCACCACCTTGTTTTGCATAATTCAATCTCATTTTCTAGGAAACAACAGTCATGGGCTGATTGTTGCTTATTCCTTATATTTTAGTAAAAGACGAGAAACCTGATATTCTGTTATGGAGATTGGCCCGGACACTGACGCTACATGAATCTTGAATCTTCTTTTCTTGAAAATAAAGGAATAATCAGCTCATGGTTGTTCACGCTTGTTATTTAACTAGAAATGGACATCTGCTCTTATGCCATCAAAAGAAATCCTCGACACAGACATTCCATGCCTATAAAATTGCTATCTTTTGCCATGTGTACTTTTCAGAGTGTCCAATGTTTCCTCTGAGTCCTTAGTGCGATCAGATGAGTCCTTGTGTGAATGCTCTCTTATCAAAGTATCTCAAGAAGTAGCTTTGTTGAGAAAGTTTTGGTTAGCGTGCCTTTTTCTCGATGGCTGCTCAAAGGAACTGGAGATTGCTTGATTTGTATGACATGAGGGTAGAATAATGAATCATTGTGCTTCGGCAGCTCATTTTCTGTTATTGTTGTGTCATCCGACTATGACTCATAAACATTTTTGTTGATTCAGAGATATTGCAGATATCAGAGAATCAGAACGCAGAGCTCTATCACAAGCTGAAGTCCTTAGAAATGCTTTAGAGGAACACAGTCTAGAGCTGAGAGTTAAAGCTGCCAATGAAGCAGAAATTGCTTGTCAACAAAGGCTTTCTGCTGCTGAAGCTGAAATAGCAGAGTTGAGGGCCAAACTGGATGCATCTGAGAGGTTACTTCTTATCCCCCTCTCCATTGCAATGCTTGTGTGCTCAGTAATTGTGTTTACCTTTTTCCTTTCCTTGGACGTCCCTGCATTTTTAGATGGGCTCTGTTTTGTGGTATTGGGGTAGGTGGTGGGTGTAGCGTGGACATACTGTCTTCTAGTGATTTTTCAAAATGGCAAAATGACTAGGCTCACATGACTAGAAAGCTAGTTGGTTGATCATCATTTATTTCTTATGTCTAATTTAATTATGCTCTTTCAATGATCATTTTGTGAGTGTTATTTAAGTGTGTACCACTTGTCTTTGTTTTTGGTTGCTTGTTTATCCTCGAATTGTTATTGGATACTGAGGACCCTGAGATCTCTGTAGTTTGTATAGAAAGTATGTTCAGACCTTTCCACAACCCCTAATTCGCTTTTGGCAGGCCATCTAATCTAATTTCGGACCTGCTAATTAAACACACATTAGTAGTCGAGTGGTAGATATTTATATGACAGCCCTTGCACCACTTCTTTTTGTTGAATCCTAGAGGCCAATATGTATCAAGAGCCAAACTTCTAGATGCTTAGAACGGAGCAAGTCTTTAGAGTCCTTTTTGTCTGTTTGCTTCTGCTAGGAAAAACTTCAGCTAATTCTATCAGCAAAACAAGAAGGCTTCTTTACTGAAAAGTCGTCTTTGTATTGCACAAACGAATGCAACTTGTCTACAGTTTTTTGTCCACTAATTATATAGAACTAGCTTGTTGTCTAGTCTAGGGATGGGTGTGTTGTTTTTTGAAATGAGTAAAAACTGAAAGTTATCTTTGTAGTCCTGTATACTTTGACAGCTCACAAGGTCTCACCGGAGTAATACGCTTCTAATCACCGCTTGGAGCCCTTCAATGAATATAGATTATGATCTGTAGGCATGTGCATAGGAAATTGATGGCCTAGATTCGTTTGGAATACACAAAGGCGTTTATGACATGACAGAATCCCCTAGTCTTCAAGTATGCAGTTTTCGAGTGTTTTGCGCGCACGAGCATGATGACAAGGCTGACTCTTATGTCTTTTTTACATGCAAATTTTGTCGATCTCTCCTATCTTTTATCCTTTTCTCTTACTGGACCTTGCTTTTGAATTATTATTGTTATTTTTCGGTGATTGACCAAAAGCATTCTAGGACTGTAGTTACATCCTGGCTATCCGGGATGTGTTTTCACTTGATGAATGGACAATGCCCTCCCCCTCCCTCTTTACTCCCAGGTCCTTTCAACTCACACCCAAAAGAGGAAGGGAAAAAAAGGGTTTTTTGGGGGGGGGGGGGGGGGAACAACTACTCTTCTCCCTCTTTTAACTTTTGGAATGGGAAAATATAAATCCCTGTGCATGCATGAGGGATGAATTACTTAAATTTTTTGGTCATGTAATTCTGCGCAGGGATGCTTCTGAGCTTGCTGAAGCGATTAAGATAAAAGATGCAGAGGCAGAGGCATATATCTCTGAGATTGAGGTGGTATTAGTGTAATCTTTCTCTGTTTGTAGAGGATGTCTTTTCTGGCTAAAACCTTGATGCCTCTCCTCTTGCTGTCTCCTAGCTTGCTTGCTCCTTCCATTCTTTCATTTGTTTTATAATCATTTCTAAATTATGAGATAAGATTATCTGCTCAACAGACCATAGGTCAAGCATATGAAGATATGCAGACACAGAATCAGCATTTATTACAACAAGTGACTGAAAGGGATGACTATAATATTAAGGTTTGTTTTTGGACCTTCTTGACAGCTTGTCTTGGTACTTTTCCAGTTTTATTACAGTGCTTTCAGTTTTAAAGCTTGGATTTTGCCAATCTTTAAACCTGTCACATAATCTGTAATGCAGCTGGTTTCAGATAGTGTGAAGACAAAGCAGGCTCAAAACTCTTTGCTCTCAGAAAAACAGGCGTTAGTTAAGGAACTTGAGCAGGTTAACTCGTTAATAGAATCTTTGAAGTTGAAGATTTCTCATGGTGAAGAGCAGGTGAGTTTTTGTGGACACTATGCTGCTGCCAGTATCTTTTACTGATGTTTCTAAGCATATTGCAGATGAAGGTTCTTTTGTCGGAGGCAATAAAATCTAGTCAAGAAGATAGGCACTTTGCAATTAGCCTGGAAGGTGCAAAGTCAGAATTAGGTGATGCTGAGAAGGAGTTGAAGTGGCTTAAATCTGCATTCGCTTCATCTGAGAAGGAATATGATCAGATACAATGGGACCTGAATGAGATTCAGATGAAACTAGACAATGAAAGGTGATATCTGTAAACCAGAAGAGGGCTCACTTATATGACTATGGCAGTGTGTAAGCTTGGTTTATGCATCATATATTGGATTCTGATTGCATTGTGATGAAATATTGCATTTTTGCTTAGATCATGGTCGTCAGTCAATGAACATACAGTTCTAAAATAATTAGTGTGGGTCTAGGGTGTTGGGGATGCCTTCCTCCTATCAGCTATGGTTACTTTTTCTGTCCTGCTGATGCTGGTGTCAACTGGTAACTGTCAAAATTGAGTCTGGTCCATGCAGTGACATATGGCGATGACCTAGCTAGCAAAACATATGGGGGGCTTTCTCCTAAAATGATCATATCTCAGCCTTTATACTGAAGGGTACCTGTTTTCCTCAGGAGTTTAGAAAGCACTTCCACATGATCTCTTCTTTGGTAGGAATAAGACAGTGTAGGCAGATTTGTGTGCTTAGGCACTTCCTCTTCGTGGTCTGAGGCAGGTCATCTAGTAGATATTATGGATGGTTGTTCGGTGTATTAAATAACTACACATAAATATCATATCCCCACCTCTGAGCCAAATGTTATCAAAGCAGAGAGGAGCGGAAGAAGCTGGAAGAAGACATTGTGGAGTGTAATAAAAAGGTTGCTGAATTAACTGCTGAAAGTGGAGAGGCTGCGGTGAAGAGGCTCCAGGACGAAATAAAGGATTGCAGGGCAATGCTTAAGTGCAGCGTGTGTCTCGACCGGCCAAAGGAGGTCAGTTGGCATATTAGCTCACTGTACTTTGGTTATCAATCAGATCGTCAACTTTGATCAATAATATCTGGGCATGTTTCCACTTTCAGTTTTGTTGATATGTTAGTGGTACTAGTAAATACTGGTCGTGCCTTTTCACTTTGACAGGTCGTAATTGTGAAATGCTTTCACCTGTTCTGCAATCAGTGCATACAAAGAAACTTAGAAATTCGCCATCGAAAATGTCCTGGATGTGGGACTGCATTTGGCCAGAATGATGTTCACTTTGTGAAGATGTGAGCAAACCGTCTGATGATTGCCGTTTGGTTAAGACAATTCCTTGGACTCGCCGGGACAAAGTATATATGAATGCTTTGTAGATTGTAAAGCTCAACTTCAATTGGAAGCTGGGCCGTTCACCTTGATGTTAATAGATTTTGAGATTTTATATTGATAGGCACGAAAACTGCAAACTGAAGACAGGTTGGGGCAGGAAAAAATTTGTAGCATTTGCCTGGCCCCAAATGTAAATTGTTCAATTTACCCTCTGCATTTATAGATGTCAAATTGTCGCTCCGCAGCAACTTTAGAAGAATGCATCATCCCCATGTCGTTGTCCAACTCAATAGTAGCATAAACTGATTCTCAGTTTAACGTTCTTGTTGGGAGTCCTCCATCATGATAGCTAAACTAGGATTCGACACTTGATTTTCTAAGGCTGAAATCAGTCTCAAGTCAGTTCCAACTCTTGATGTCGCTTCAAGTATTCACCGCCCTTGATTTCAAGGCAAGGTACGACAGATCGTTACCTCTTCATCGGGGGCTGACAGGTTCAGGTTGGCAATTGGCTCGTACAGGGAAGATGTTCCTTGTATGAGCAAACTAAGAGGATTGATGTCTCTTTGATTATATAAAGGCTTCTTTTCTTAATAAAGGAGAAAGAAAGGAAGGGGGGCAACAGCTTGGTTGGAACGAGTCATTGTGATAGGACATGCGCAGCTTGTGAAGAGAAGAATGCTTTGAGCCTCAAGGAGAATGATGAGATGGGCCCGATTTTTGTCCCAAGTAATTTAAAAAAGTCAATCGCTAGCAACTCCTGGGGCCGAAGTACAATGTGACTGACGTACTGTACAATCGATAGAATTGATATATTGCAAATAACTGCTTAATAGAGTGGAGTGACATGACAATCTTGGAACGGCGGTTTAATTTGGTATGTCCATTTTGAACTTCTGACGAAATTCTGCCACATCACTTTCTGAATCAAATTCAGTTAACATATTACTTATTTTAACATCCATTACTTCTTTTAACATCCATTACTTCTTTTAACATCCACATCATCCCGATTGAGCATCACCCTTTCTTTGTTTTACCATCGAATTCTAGAAACAATTCAACTTCTCTATAATTGGAATAAAATAGCAGCTCACGGTAGATCCGGAACGAGTGCAATCCCAGAAAACAGGCTCACCCTCACTCAATGCAAAGTGATTTGGTTCAGGTCAAATGAATAAGTACAAACGCACACTTGTTTCCAGAGTCATTGCCCTCATTAAACCAACACAACACTAAGCGGCAAATTTGGACGGCTTTAGGAGATCCTATCAACCTAATTTGTACAAACAATTTGACCACCAGCTGTTTACCCTTCCTTGCTCTACCTTCCCTTGCTGATAGGTTCATAGGACTTTACCACACGAACGAAGCCCTCCTTTTGCTTATCGACAAGTCCGCCTCTTCTCCGCGACTCAACATCGTCACTGTCGTCGTCGAGTTCATCCGCCTCGATAAGCGACTGGTAATCGACACTGCCACTGGCATACATTCTCACCATGACCAAGTAAAGAGAGACCGCAAAAATCGATATCCAAATCAGGAACCAGCCAAACTCGATATTCACAAGGGATTTAGCCCGGTGAAGTTCTCTTTCAGTTTGGCACCGGACCACCCGGTGACCTTCTTCTTTGTTCATAAAACAACCTCTAGGCATAAGCTTTGGTGTCCAGAGCATGAATCCCATGGCAATGAGCCAAGCACCTTGGAAGAAAATGCTGGTTGACCTCACAAAGCTCACCAAGAAGCTATTTGGAAAACCAATTCCTATTAGAGTGGTGAGAAGAGAAACGAGTATCACAATTTGAAGGAGCAAGTGGTATTGGCCTTCCACACCCATGTGGTCAGCTGAGTGGAGGTGGAAAAGGAGGAGCTGCTGGCCAAAAGCCATTGCAGCCAGCAACTGCGTGAGGCCATGCCTAGCTTCAGGGCCGATCCGGACCCGATCGAGGAGGATCGCAAAGCCAGCGTAGACAAAGAATGTGAGGGAGATCTCCGCGTGCTCGAAGTTGTGGAGATGGTTCGACGGAATGGTGCCGTCCAAGTCGAAGGGCTGGTGACCTCGAGGGCCGACGAAGAGCTCCATCGCCATGGACATTGAGCAACCGACCATGATCGCGAGGAGCTCCAAGTACCTCAATCTCGAGGCCGGGAACCATGGAGGGGACTTGTAGGAGCTTGGGTGAAGGGCATGGAGCTTGATGTGGTTGAAGAGGTGCCATAGGCCAATGAGCAAGAAGCCAAGGCCAGGGGCAACATGACCTACCAAAGTACCCATTTGAGAGTTGTCCAAGTCCCCCCCGAAAATGGCTGTGATTTTCCCTTCTTTTGGCTTTCCTTGTGTCTCTAGGAGGAAAAGAATTGGTGGCTGCACAACACAAGAGTGATGCCCAAGGCATTTAAGGAGGGTTCAAATGAATAGAAGGTCAATTTGGAAATGCTGGTGAGGGGCTCTAGAGGCTTCTCTGGCTTGAAATTGCCCTGTTATTACTTGGGGAATAAGATTCGGCGAGGTTGACCATTGACCTTCCAAGGCATTGGATGAGACAGCATCTGGGCTTTCTAGAATACCAATGGGCCTCCAAATACAAGGCCCTTGGTCTTTGTCACAAAATTTCATCGTCTTCGTCTCTTAGCTTATGGTTTGCATTGCGTTCGCATCAATCAGATTAAGATTATTTAATGAAGTGTTTGACTATTAATCATCGCACGAAAAGAACTTTTCGAATTCTCGGTAGAAAGGGACTTCTCGCTACAATCAGGTCAATCCTAGAGATTAGAGTTTCTTCGCAAGAAAGAGAACACAAGTTGCTAATCACTCTATTAGGGTTTCTTTTGAGGACTTCCCTATGAATTTCGTGATCTCCGAGATGTACAACCAAAGCAAATGATGACTTATGACCGAACAACACTTCCGAAGGGAAATTTTCATGGAATGTACAAAGACGAGGGTTCCATTTTCAATTCGATGGGATGTACATCTTCGGCGAAGGTCTGCAGCGTGTCTCATTCCTGACGCACAGTGTTGGTTTGAAAAAGGAAGACTTATTTCTCTCCTCCTTGACCGATTTCCTCCAACTGTATTGGCTAGATCGTCACGAACCATTCCCTCTTTCCATAAAAGAATGGTGCAGTTGAAAGAAAGATAAGCAGGGGCTGAAATGCTGGTTCGAGTTTCCTTATCACCCTGCACTCCGCAGCTTACTGAGTTTACGTCCATCCCTCGTTGGGCATACGCCTGTGTTATTTATTTTATGTAACTAGTTATACCCAGTTGATGCAATTTTCACGACATAATTAGATCTGGTCATGAGTCCGGCGGCTCATCCACGCTCGCCCGACCGAACAAACTCGCTAGCGCAAATCCGGCGGGTACGGGCAAACATTTTTCTTGTCCAGTCAGGCCTACTGCCAAATCCTTGTGGCCCATCACAGGAGGTGGGTTCCAGATACACGGTCAAGCACAGCGTGAGAAAGGCAATCTGAAGCTACGATTCTTTTCGCATCTTTCAAACTTCACCGACCACCGAAGAAAACTCAGACATCATTTTGTCCTAAAAGTAAGAAGAACAGACAGGGAAAGCGATGATCCGGTGATTCCCATCGGTCCTCCTCCTACATATTTAAAAAGCTTGCACCAGAGATCAATACTCTATCTTCGGTTCCAATGCCAATTGAGATTTCAACCTAATCATACCATCGGATTAATCGATGAAGTACCCAGATTTTTTTTTAAAAAAAAATCATAAATCTATTGTAATTATGTCAATTCAGTCTTAAACTTTTTTTTTATCAACCGAGTATTTAAATTTTCGCCTTTGTAACAATTCAGTCAATTCAGCCAATTTTGACTAGAAACCACTGATGTGATGCATTTGGCGATGACGTGGATAGTTTTAATAAAATTGAAATAATTTGTCCTTTTTTATTTTTCTTTTCTTTTTAGTTTAATTTTTCTTTCTTTTTCTTCTCTTGTTACTCTAGTTAGTTGCTACGCCACGGCAACCGGCCAAAAACAAAGGCCAGCGTAGGTTGACCTTGTCGTCGCTGGCCGAGGTCGAGCCTTGCCGGCCATCACCTCTAGCCAATTATCAAGGTCTGAAAACTGGCTAGAGGAAGAAGCGAAGAGGAAAACAAGAAAAACAAAAAAAATAAAAAATATTGTATTTCATTAAAAATTATTCACGTCGATGCCAACTGCACACTATAGGAAGCGTGACATGCATGTCGGCTTTTTTGGGCCAATGATTGAATTGGCAAAAGCAAATGGTTTATGCTTCAATTGACCAAAAAAAAATGGGATTTACAACTGAATGAACATCTTTGCAATAGTTCTAGAATTTTTTTTATTATAATTCCCTTGACTGTAGTATAATCGAGCCGACCTTTCTTTGCTATTTTAGATGAACCGGTACATGCTTAATTATTTATACTACCAAGCATAAGCGACATCGTGTTTGAGTCGTTTATGGGAATTCCAGCTCGATATTATCTATAGCTTTGTCAAGTATTTTCCTATTAGCCATTACGTTATCGAGGTATATCGTCACGATGAAACTTTTTTTACGTACATTCAAGAGTAGGAACATGCTTACTGGTCCATCGTTATAAAGAAAGGCTTTCCCAAAAAGTTGTAAACAATAACTAATAGGGTTAATACCATGAAAAACTCTAATTTGGTGCACTTGTGAAAAATTTACCTCAAATTATTTTTTTGACAACGAAAAACCCCACACTGATACAATTGTGATAAATTTACCCCAAATTATTTTTTTGACAACAAAAAATTTCGAACTGGTGCACTTGCGGTAGATTTACCCTAAATTATTTTTTTTACCATGAAAAATCTCAAACTGGTATGCCTGTGATAAATTTACCTTCCATTAAATTATGTTAACACCACGAAAAATTTCAAATTGATACGCATATGACAAATCGAGGGTAAAAATCCCAAGCCGGTACACTCGACTATTGCCATACGTCATAAATTTAGTAATTTAACGGTTAGATTTAACAGAAACTAACATAAGGTAAATTTGTCATAAATGTATTAATTTGGGGTAAAATTATCGCAAGTGTACCGGTTTGAAGTTTTTTGTGATTAAAAAAATAGTTTAGGGTAAATTTGTCACTTGTGTACCGGTTTGGAGTTTTATATGATATTAACCCTAACTAATATCGGATATCTGTCACTTTATTTTTCGCCAGCGTAAAATTGACCATACGTCTTTATTTATTTATTTATTTTTCTAAAGAGAAATATTTGCAATAATAGATTGTAGACCTACCAATCCCACATGAAACTTTAAGGTTATATTTGGTTGTCATGATAACATTTATCATATCTCAGTGTCGTTCAAGACGGGAAAAAGTTCGATATAAGAAAGATATGGCTCAAATAAGATTATTTCACGGAGGAGGTGACATAAAGGGAAATACGAGTTGTAATATCCATAATATAATTTTTTTTTCGAATAAAAAACTTCTTAGACTAATAAATATAAAACTAATATTTGAATTGTAATATAAAAATCCAAAATAATGAAAAAATAACAGAAATTTCATTATTTATTTATTTATTCCTATTTATATATATTTGAATTCCTTCCTCTCTTATTGTATAAATTCAATATGTAAATATATTTTTAGGATTTATTATATTATCGGCATTTAGTATTTTTTTATTAGTATAGTTTACTATTTAACAAAATTTTATTAGAGAATGATGAAAGGGGAAAAAGTAATAAAAAATAAAAGGAAAAAAAAGTAAGATAAGAAAATAAAAATGAAGAAGTCAAGAGTGTCATAAGGAATTCTTACCACCTCCGTTGGTGCAATTCTTTGGTCAAGAGTGTCATAAGAAATTCTTACAATCTCCATTGGTGCAATTCTTGGGTTTTTTTTTTACATTGATGTGTTGTTTATACAAAAAAATGGATATGATAAGATATAAAAATATTCGATATTATTATTGTGATTAACTAAACAGTGAATATGATATAAAAAAATCATTGAATTTTACGTTATATCCTATTTAGTCATCCTGATTAGAAATCGAGACTACCCAACCTAGCTCAAGTGAAAAGAAAGAGGATGCAAATAAAGATTGCACAGATAAATCCCATAATTGATAAATTATTAGACTTTATAAGAACACCGTATGGTCGAAGATCGATTTTTTTTTTTTAAATATATGAACAAAAGTGAAGAGATTCTACAAAATGAGCTTGCAGTCGTGTCATGTTACTCGTAGGTCCAAGCATGCAACGACGTCAGTGGCGTGAGATCATACTTGTCTTGATCAAGTCGTTGTCAAGCTAATAACCGTCGGATCAAGGAGATTGATTCATCGTCGATCAACGGACCGACGCCACTCCACCTCTCATATAGATCCACGCCCACTTTTAGCTAGTGGGCAACTCTCATCTCAATTTCAAGGTGGACAATTCTCAATCTAAAGTCGAAAATCGCCTGCCAAGTATTGGTTCCTCAAAATGAGATCCGGAAATCTCCGACTGATTTTCGAGTATGTCCATAGAATCTGTCTACAATCACTACAATCACGCGCGAATATCCTCTCTTTGGCAAGAGATGGAAGAAGAAAAAAAAACTACCATACCACACTCGAGATATTGGATGTGAAGCAACAGCGGCTCAACGCTACAAGAAATTTCACCCATGAAAAAGATAGAGCTACACTGAATTGGGCAAAAAAACCGCAAAAAGTGTAAGAAAAGAGTCTTAAACTCATTATATTGATGTCAATTTAATTATAAACCTCTAATTGATGCTAATTTAATCATACACCTTTTGGATTTGCACCAATTGAGTCAACATAATTTTGGCCAAAAATCGATGACATGAATGTCGATCGTTCCACGTGGCATAACCGACGCTAACGTGAATATTTTAATAATCTTTAACTTATTTTTTCTTCTTCTTCTTCCTTAGTTATTTCCCTCTTATGCAAATTTGCAGGTGGCCAACCACTGTCCGGCCACAAGCTACATGTCAGGAGGGCTGGCCTCGCAATGGTGAGGCCGGCCCTTGCTTAGGCCAAGGTGGCCTTGGCCGGCGTCACTTGGGCCAAGGCGATGCTGGCGATGCCTCCCTAAAATAGGCGAGGCTCGTTCAGGCCACATCTGGCAACGTCGATTCATAGAACCTCCATTACTAGCGTCGATGCCGACCCACGATCACCGTGAATGGTGAAAGATAGAATGGAGGGACACGACGATGACTCGAGTGGCAAGGGGCTAGTGTTTGACGATGGTTGGGGGCACGATGGCAAGGCATTGTTACAGCCTTGATCAGGAGAGGACGGCTTTGAATAGGCGAGGACAGCCTTGCCTGGCCTCGTCCTCACCGCCTCGTCCTCACCTCGGCAATGTTGCCTGGCCTGGTTGTGGCATGAGGAGCCCTTGGCGGTGCTTGCCCTTACCCAGGCGAGGCCAGCCATCCAAGCCATGGCCTATGGCTGGGCGGTGGTCGGCCACTTGCAAATTTGCAGAAGAGGGAAAGAACAAAGGAAGTAGAAGAAAGGAAAATAAAAATAAAAAAAATTATAAAAAATATTTCAAAATATTTCAAAAATGCCACGTTAGTGCTAGCCTGCTGAATGTTGGCATCTACATAATCGATTTTCAGTCAAAATTGATCGGATGTACTCAATTGATATAAATACCAAAGGTTTAAAACTAAATTGATATTAATAAAATGTTTAGCACTGAATCAACATCAACGCAATAGATTTAAGATTTTTTCTTTTACACTTTTCCCAAAAAAAAAAACCATGCTAAGACAGAGCAGAGAAAAGAGTATATGACAAACTTCAGTCGAATTTGCATAGTATGAAAGCGATTGAACATAAATTTCATGTGGAAATTCAATCGATGATGGATCTTCAAACAATATGATTCTCACAAACAATAAGGATGAAGACATGCCTTTGTTCATAGCAATTCCTCGAGAATATTCGATGCAGTTGATGAAGATAAAGAAGAATATGATTTCTCTCGTTTAACCCTTTGTTCCTTACGTATTATAACAATGAACTATAGAATACCAAACAGACGCTCCTTTAATGTTACGTCTACCTGTCGATAGGTGAAGAGAGGACCGGAATTCATTTTAAAAAGAAACGTTATCCAAGAGGTGCCTAATCAAGAGATGTATTTCATCAAAATATTTCGTATTTGTACCCTTTCAATTAAATCTTTTCGTGATCAATATAAACTAGTTAATAACATGAAATAACTATTAAATCATTATTAATAAATCATATCGGCATAATATGCAAAGGTTAGCCAGGAGTCTAAATACCAGAAGTCAAAGAGATGACGCAAGTTCATAGCTATAATGAGACATGCTCTTTGTATTTCTAAGTCAAACGACAACCGAAATCGAATCGTGGATTTACGTGGAGATGAAGGGGGATGTGACTCCAGAGTTCTTCCAACACGGAATCGAGAGGCCAGACGACCAAGAGACCGAGAAAAAGACGAGGCCAAAAGTTTAGAGGGCTAGGTAGAGAGCATGCGTGGGGAGACGAATGACAGAGGTGTGCAAGAGCCGTATGAACTATGAAGTTCTTCATACATATGTACCAGTTCGGTCTGGGTGGGTGGTTCCACACTTAGAATCAGATCAGTTCCTCTGAGAACCACCAACCAATTTTGGGCCGACTTTTGGTTCTTTTGCACAACCCTGCTTCCAGCAACTCCTTTATATCTCTTCTCATCTAGTGCTTGGAAATAACCGAGCAAAGGGAATTAGGGAAAGTTCTTAAAATTGAATTGCTATCCAAGCAATCTCTTTAATCGTGAAAATGATTTATATCTAGATCCATTAAACCGACGGTTGGGACGAAAATGATCCTATCTAATTAACTCATTTAATCTATTTTGGCCTATTTATAAACAATGCAAATCCCAGCAATTCACACTCAGCTCATGTCTGACTTGACTACATAGTAATATTTCTCCTTAAATTGCCCCTTTCCAAGAATGGGTGCCTCCATATTTGATTTGGTTGAAAGTAGGCTACTAAATGACTTACTATTTTTTGGGCTTACTTTGGAAAATCCTATCATGACCCATATTTTGAGTTTAAGATCTTGCAATTTAAGTAAATGTGGCACATATGGGGCTGTGATCCATTTTGACAGCTCTGCTGTAATCTAGTCATAATCTGAATTATATCGAGTAATCATCGACATAAATGAAGTCTTACCTAAACTTTCACGGATCGAGCGACATCAATTGCCTAATGTAATGGGTTGTGGCTCACCATATTCAACGATTCAGATGATTTAATTCGTGGCGATCCTGTGGATCTACAAGAATTTAGAATAAGTTCGAAGAGCTCGATCTCCATTCTCTCTTTCGCAGCAAAAGTACACTTTTAGTGTCAAAAGTTATGTCCAGTGTGTACGGAAATTACTTTAATATCAAAAGTTCACGGACCACTTTAGTGTCAAGTTGGAAAAGAAAATGATCACTTTTGGTGACTTCGTCCAAAATTCCGGTTAAAATTGTCATGTGGCATTTTTAATTAATTTTTTTAATGAAAAACGGCATTTAAAAAAGACAAATTTCTGCACTTTAAAATAAATTAAAATAAAAATTAGCTAAAAATTAAATTCGTTTAAAATACAGTTAAACGTAAGCTAAACTAAAAAACCTTAAACATAAACATAAAAAAAAAATTGAACTAGGGCAGCAAGGGCTCAAGCCCTTGCTGCCGGCTGCCCGGCCTTCGCCGATGTTTGGTCGAGGGCCGCCATCGGCGGGGGTCGGCCACCGGCGACACTCACTAGACCTGTAATCTTCTCTCTCCTTCTTCCTGTTGAGTTGCGATGCCCTTTTTCCCTTGTTGCAGACCCGATGCTCAAATTCCTCCTCCTCCTTCACCAACCAGCCACCTTCTCTTCTGTCTGCCTTCCACCCCAGCACGCCAGATCGCCAAGCCATCGAACTCCACAGCTCCAGTCCACAGAGTCGCGTCGCCGTCGTCCGAGACCATCTCAAGGGCTCTTGACCCACGACCCTCTTTTCTTCCTTCTCACTCGTGCAAGGGCCTGCAGGCCGATCCTGCGTAGGTGAGAGCGGCCACCCGCGATCGCCCCGCAATGGCAAAGACGGAGCGTTGAGTGTGTTCTCTCCAAGCAGTCAAGAAAATCTGCACATCCCCTCCATACCCTGCTGCGAACAGCCAAACCGTTGTGCGATTTTGCCCCCGTCCTCTGATTTTCTCCCCTCCCTGTTGTGGTTCTTCACATCATCGTCTTCATATTCGTCTTCATTTTTGTTGTCCGATGTCGTTGAGGAGCTCCGAGAGGCTGTCAGATTCGGTGGTCCAGATCGAAGAACCGGGTCGAGCTACGAGATTGCTTGCTGCGATAGGGATTCAAAGTGTTGGTCGAGGGCGGTCATTCGCGGCCGATCCCTTGCCGGGGCTCAACAACCTCCCTTGGCCGTGCTCCACCCTCATCGGCCATGGTCGACGACAATGAAGCGGCGACGGCGGCGGCGAGGGTTACAGCAACCCTTGCCGCCTGATCTTTGCCCCCCCCCCCCCTTTTTTCATTTTTAGTTTTTTAAATTTTTCTCCAGCTTTCTTTCAAATCATTTTAAATAAAAAAATTTAAACTAAAAGGAAATGCCACGCCGAACCTCTCGCAACACACATCAGCATCATCTATTAATTAAATAATGCCACATCAGATTTTAGATGGATCAAATCGGAGTTGACATTAAAATTGATCATTTTTTCAAAAATTTGATACTAAATTGATCCGTTTGGAACATTGATCTCTATATATAATTTTTGACACTAAAAATATAATTTTGACTGTTTTCGTAGACCCAAAAAAGTGAGAAGCGAAAAATAACGAGGTAGGTAGGCGTGGGGACTACAGAATGACTACATCTTGTGACATAAACAGGAGTTCAGCAATTCAAATATCGAAGGCAGTATAACAATCAAAGGTCGCCATTCAATATGAGCTGGGGCTGAACCTTCCAGATAACCCATCTTGACTGACGTTTGCACATACTACCAACCTTAAACTATGTGTCCGAAATCAACGCGATGAACTTCCTAGAAATTGTTAACTACTAAAATTAAATTAATATTCTCTACAAGACGAAAAAGACTATTAGTTATGTTCCGTTTATATCGTGAAAAATAATTTTTAAGAAAATAATTTTTTAAATAGAATTTTTGGTGTTTGATTCGCGAAAAATGCAAGGTTTTTGGAAAATAATTTTTGAAAAAGTTATATTTTCAAGAAAATGACAATATTTTTCAATATTTGGCTAAAATATGAAAAAGACCCTAGCAATGTTTTTAGTTGTTTGGTATGCAAAATCGGATTTGATTTTACTTCACAGACTAATTTTTTATTTTTTTGTTTTCATTTTTTATATTCAAATCTTTTAGTTATCTATCTTTTACTCTCTCTTTTTTTCTCTTTTTCTCTTTTTATTGTATATTTGTTTTCCTTCTAGTTTCGACCGTCGCCGATCAAGGCTCGACCGAGCCTGGCGACTAGTCGCAGCGAGCTCAAGGCTTGACCGGTCCCGGCGATTTCGGGCTTGCTCATGGCTAGCTAGCTTGAGCTCACCCATTGCCGCGCCATCGTTGCCGTAGCTTGCCTCCTACATGTCGGGTGAAGTCACCGCCATGTGGTTGCCACTCTCGCCACCATGTTCTCAACATGTACTTCCCCTCCACCCATGTTGCGGCACAATCGTAGAGCGCAGGGCTATTCCCCTCTTCTTTGACGACCTCGCCGACGTGGCTCGAGAATTTTATGGATGGTCGGGAACGATGTTGTTGATGCTACCATGCTACGCAGGGGTGTCAATGGGCCAAGTGGATCGAGCGGGGTCTCAGCCCACCCCGAAACTAGATAGTGTCAACCCGACCAGACTTGAATTACATATGCCTCAACTTTTTGGGCTGGGCTGAGTTGGGTTGGATTCTTTTTTCTTTTTATTTTTTAAAAAAATTAAAATCACTTGATAAGCCATCGGATGGAAGAATATAAAAAATATAAATAAATTAAATCAAAAAGAAAATATGGATGCCAAAAAAAGGCGGAACCGAGCTAGCCCGATTCAACCCAATGAATAGTATCAAGCATGGCCTGAAAATTAGGTAAATTTTTTGGTCGGATCAAGCTGGCGCGAGCTTTTTTAACACTCTTACATGGTACAAGTAGTTCGTATTTTAACAGGCATGTCTATTTTACCAAGTTTCTCTTCGACGTGCAACGCTAGAGCACATCGTTCTTGACGAGTACGGAGGGAAGTTTTCCCATCTCGATTAGTCATCACGGCTACAGTCAGGCGTTGACCAGTCCACGAAGGTGAACAATGATCCATTGAAGCTTCTCATTTATCTCATTTTGTTCATTGAACAAACAAAAGAAGTGACTACTTTTCTTACCAGAGCCTGAGTGATGGTATCGGGCATGCAGCAAAGGAAAGAGTGGGGACTGAGGAAGGAGGAAGTAGGAGAAAAGAAAATTTTAAAAAGATAAAAAAAAATAACTTTTATTTTTTTAAAAAAAAAATAAATAAAAATGAAAATAAAGTAAAAAAATATTATAAAAAAAGAAAATATAAAAAAGAGGAGGAAGTAAAAATGAAGAAAATATTTTCCTCACTTTTGAAAGGTTTTTTTTAATGAGTGAAAAATATTTTCCTAAACTAGCTTATTTTTCTCGAATCAAACACTGCAAAATTCGAAAAACGTTTTTTTTTAAATTATTTTTCGCGAAATAAATGAAGCCTAGTCTTCTTGAGATATTATGACCGGTAATAATCAAAAATGAAATTTAATTGTAGTCATGCATCGGTTTAGAAGACGAAAGCAGTCGTGATAATTAAAGTTTCGAGTTGATTTACGTTGCTTATGCAATGTAAGTTATAGCCCTAGTAAATTTGTTGAGAAGCATTTTCATTGCTTTAACATTGCATCATCAATAACACGAGTTATGTTAGCTAGATTACAATATTTACTTGATTCTACACATCTCTCAAGATAACAAATATATTTCCTTTGATAGAACATATGCTTGATTGATTATAGTTAATATTATTTATCTTATTATCTTATAATCATTACAAAATAGGCTCACATTCTATTTATCAACATATTAAAATATACCGAAATTCTTTAATACTTCCTAACTTGGTAAAAGAACCCATTTCCTGAGGCGACCCCCATAACAAAATAAATTCATCCCGTCGACGTCGGTGATGTGAGTTTTTTTCACGGAGATATCCCATCTTCGAATAGTTACTTTCGCTCAGCAAAGCCTAGTGGCGCTTGACGTATTGGTTGCGCTTGCCCGGTTGACACGCAACATACGGAAATCTCTTCGTCAATGGAAGCTTGACGCCATCACACTCGCCGCCACAGGTCGCCCCGCCTCGTCTCGCCTCGGATCCATTGAACTCATTTTTTCCAGCTTGCTGACGATAATCCAAGATTTTTTGACGGTATTTGGATTATTTTTCAAAAAGTTGATTTGTTTCAACTCGATTTTAGTGATACAAGGATATTATTTTATTCTGCATTTTTTTAAGGATATATCTTTAATTGATTATATTTGATATTATATTTACCTTATCAATATCAAACAAAAATTATAAATAGGTTGATGTATTATTACTTAAAGTACCGAAATATAAAGTCAATCATATTGTCGGATGTTAATGTCATGTTTGAGAATCGAAGGAAACTTCATGCGCTACTTTCATGATTGCATCCACGGGGAGTAGGTGGCCAGTCAACTTTCTGCTCCGCCTTGACCCGAGAGACTATATATGTGGCTACCCCATTCCGCCATCCCATTCACTGGCTAGCTGCACCTCCATGGCCGCCCTCATCCCCATCTTCTCTCTCCTCCTCCTCTCCTCCGCCGTCCCGACGCCCGCCTCCGGCTTCGCGACCGCCCTCGAGCCGGGCCTCATGGGCATCGACCCCGGGAAGGAGAAGCTCAGCCACTTCCGCTTCTACTGGCACGACGTCCTGAGCGGCCCCAAGCCCAGCTCCGTCCCCGTCGTGCCCCCGCCGTCCAACTCCTCCGCCACCGCCTTCGGCCTCGTCAACGTGATCGACAACCCCCTGACCCTCCTCCCCGACCCGGGGTCCGAGCTCGTCGGTCGCGCCCAGGGCCTGTACTCGTCGGCGTCGCAGGAGGAGGTGGCGCTGCTGATGATCATGAACTTCGCCTTCGTCTCCGGGAAGTACAACGGAAGCGGCATCACCGTGCTGGGGCGGAACCCGGTGTTCCACAAGATGCGGGAGATGCCGGTGATCGGCGGCTGCGGGGTGCTCCGGTTCGCCCGGGGGTACGCCCAAGCGACCACCCACACGTTGAACCCGAAGACCCGCGACGCCGTCGTGGAGTACAACGTCTACGTGTTGCACTATTGACATGATTTGATCGTTTACTTTTTGCTTTCTCTTTTGTGTGGCTGCCAGCTTTTCTCCATTTCCATCTCTCTTTCGTGGTTGATAATAATGCAGATAAATCGTGGCATCCTTTCCACGGGCTACAGGTGATCTCGAGATTAATTCACTAAGAAACAAGCAAAATTGTCTGCCTTTAATGCCAACCATTTTTTGAAACCACACTCCCCCCCCCCCGCAAAAAAAAAAAATTGACCCGAAAAAAACACTCCCAAAAAAAAAAATCCAACCATTTAAGGGTACATTTATTTTGCAAAATTTAACTATTTCGATAAAAAATAATAGCTCGAATAGCTTGAAATAATTAGTTATCCGTGGTCGATGAAAATATATTTCGATCACTCATTTTAATTCTAAGTGATTTAAATAATCATTTTTAGGGGAATATATATACATATTTTCACAAAATAAACGCCTCTAAAGTTTGGATGATATTTCCTTATGCAATCTTATGTGCACTGTGATTTGTCGGCCAAAGGCCCAAAGTCATTTATTAAGCTCATCCAGACAGACTGCAAGTAGTGAATTAGACCGTATTTGAGTCTGGATTGCAATTTGTCGCATCAACCGGTAATTTGGTTTTGTATATTGATATCAATAGAAGGTGCAGTGGGCCAATGAAAATTGATCGTCTAATATTTCCTTAGAAGTTTAGGTTATAACTTTACAATTCGGACCGTTTGTGTTATGAATGGATGATCATATTATAATTAATAAAAATATATATAAAAAATTTAAAAAATTAACTCTTAAAAATCGAAAATCTGGACCGTCCATTTAAAAATGAACGGTCTGAATTTCAAGTTTAGGTGCCTAAAATTCTGAGAAAATGTTAGGCGATCGGAATCCTGGGCCAATGGGGATCATGGGAAAAGAAAAGGGCGTGATGTCTTTTTCTTTTGAGACCAGTTATATAACAACGATAAATATAATTATGCCAGTCGGTTACGAAGAAAATGAACAATTTTTGCATAAACCATACAGGATGGACAAAATAATAAATACGTAATGACTCCCGTATTTTTGTCGTTTCCGTCCGCAAACGTTTGGCCCTTTTTAACAACATATCATAAACGATTCCCTACTTCTGACCTTTATTAGTAAGATGAGCGAGTAAACATTAAGCATGTACTGCTTTTTCATGTATACTATCGTCTAAAAGTTTTCCAATGGGTGAAATATTTGAAAGAAATCACCCGTTGAAAACGATAGTTTACATATCAGAAATAGCCAGCCGACCAAACAGGCTGTGTTTATACAATTGGCTGAAAAAGTAATCTATTTAGAATCGTCTGATGGGGGACGTCCCTATTGTTCCTTTGGTTGTCCAACTCCGGACACCTGTAAGTTGTTTGTCAGATTTGAATCAATCAATAATTCCTTCCTATTGCCCCGGAGGAGAAGGTTCAGGTAGGAATGATAGGACTGGAACCCGTGGCATTTTTTACCCGAAACAATGGGTAATTCTCCAGGAGTCATGCTTTTCCTTGGATACCATTAATGGGTCCGACGACAACAGGAGTAGCTCATACGATTATTAAGCCGACACAATCTTTAAAACACTCGGTTAATTTTATATGAAGAAACTTACAGTGCAAGCATGTCGAGTGAAATTCAAACTAAGTGCGAAATGAATGTATTTTAACTGAAATATTACTAAACATGAATCTAAATGCATTCCTTTCATGTGGAGATCAGTGCACAATATTCCAAGATTGGCATTGAAGTCTCTCTTTAAATGGGCTCGTTGAGCGAGGATAGGCCTCTCCTCACCAAAGAAATGGCGTCCATGCTCATGCCAGTTAAGATGAGCATTGAAGTATATTCATGCTGGCGCTTCATCAGGATGCATGCGAAGCCAATCTTGCAATTTATGGAATTAGACCGATCGTTAAGCAGACTGTCCGCCGAACACACCCAAGTTGATCTCAAGGCCAAATGGGGCGAGTTTGGGCAATTGATCCCCTCTTGATAAACCTGTGACAAACAATGCGTAAAAATCCCAAACTGGTAAAATTTCAAATTGGTATACCCGTCAAATTTATCCAGCTCGGTAATTTGACTGTTAAATTTAACGAGAACTAACGGAGGGTAAATTTGTCATATGAGCATCAATTTTGGATAAATTTATCACAAATGTATCGGCTTGGGGTAAATTTTTTTTTTATAGGTGTATCGATTTGGAGGTATTAACCCGAAAAGGAAATTACGTGGCTTGTTGGCGGGGGCGGGGGCGGGGGCGGGGGCGGGGGTGGGGGTGTCGTGTTGGGCTGCCACAAGTTTATAGGATGCCATTTTGTCAAGGACAAATTGTCGTTTCATTTAGTGAAAAGAAGATAAAAAGTGGAGAAACGGATGAGGCCCATCACTTCCTGCCGGCCATAGAATAGACATGGCTCGATATTGGGAGCTCGGATCTAGATTGGTCCCACATAAAATCCAAAGTTAGGTAATGATGTTTTGTGTATGCTTTGCTTCGTTTGTTTGGTAAACGTGATATTGGATTTTGTTAGGTACCGTAAAATATGAAATGGCTCGATTTTTTTTTTTTATCGCATCTCTGGTCATAATTGTAAAAGAATAAGTGTATCGAAAGTTTTAAAATTTATCAGAAAAGTATACTTAGGTCCTAAAATCCGTTGAATCGACGCGGTGCCTTCACAAATTTTGTCAAATCTCCCTAATGAAAATGCTCACATGATTTTTTTTTCTCATTTTCTTAAGACGTTACATTAATGTGACATGTAGTATTATTTCTCTTTTAAAAGAGAAGCCATGTGGCATCTTCCTCTTTTTCTTCTTTGGTTCGAAATCTTCTTCTTCCTTTGAACTTGAGCTCTTCCACAGCCATGAGCCTCAAGCCAGCTTGAGTGCTCGCAGCAGCCCTGAGCTCCGAGCTCGAGCTCGAACGGCCAACGGCTATGGTCGCGAGCTTGTAATGATCCCATGAAAAATGTCTTAGAATGAGCATGAGAAACAGTTTTTGCACATGAACATATTTAGTAAGGTCTCTCCTAAAATTCTTAATGCCTAAAGTTATCTAGAGATCACACTTAGATTCTTTTTTATATAGATACACACATACACGATCACTTGTTTCGCTTAAAGTAATTAGCCAATAAAACATATTTTTACTATCGATAATAATTTATGTCTTAATATTTTCATGGAGGATGAAAATATTTTTCGTCCATTCAATTCTGTAAGCAATTCAAGCAATCGTTTCCACAAAGATACTTTTTAAATCGTTCATTTGTCGCGAAACAAATGGAGCCCATGTGGTGACCGCAATCTTCATGGGGATAGACTCTTCTTTTTTATCTCTTGACGATCTCACCAAAATTGATGATCACGTCGCTCGTAGCTTTCTCTTGCGCTTTAGAATTCTTAGGAAAACACATTTAACATGAAGAAGTAGAAGAGGATTAAGAGAGAATGATGGATACGCAGCCCAATGGCCGCGACTGCTGTGAGCTTCATGCTCGAAAATTGGCCAAATCAAGCGCGAGAACAAGAAGCAGAGTGAGGCGACAGAGCGAGCGACTTCACAAACATTATTCTTGGTCATCTTGAAGTGAAGAATAGAAGCCAAAGTCAAGAATTTTCAGGAGGATCTTCAGCGGAGCGAGAACAAACAGGAAATCTGGTATTTCTGGTCCAGCTACAGAGAATCTCAGGGAGGGAGCGATCGAGAGAGTTTCCGACGAGATACCGCCATGGCCGTGTCAAATGAGAAGGTTTCCGCGCAGACAGAGCGTGCTGCAGGTGAACTTCGACTGGACGGTGCAAGTGGCCCTGGTGGATGCGGTGGCGCAGATGAACCGTGACTCGGACGACGGAGACAGAGACAGAGAAGAGGGAGACGGCGTTGATGAAGTGAAAATTCCATTTTCGGCGCTGATTTTGGAAGGCGGAGGAGTGGAGTTGAAGGTGAAGAAGGAAGAGAGAGATGGGGTGGGCGGTTCCATATTCCGTGCACCTTTGGCTTGGAAATAAAAATCTAATAATTGAAACAAGGTTAATCATTTTTTAGAATCTAAAATCTACTTTTCATACTTTAGAACCTACTTTGTCATAGGTTCAATGTCGACGTTCTATTCAGGTTTTTCATGTATTCTTAATTGAATGATTGAAGTGAATCATCAATTTTAATGACTACCACTTGATGCAACAATCCACTGATTACAATTCATATTTAGACACATGAATAGATATGAAATATCGACAAAGTAAAATCTAAATCATAAATATGGCCGAAACTGAAAGCTTAAACTAGTGATTTCAGAGTACACACACTCATCACCGCACGACAAAGAATATCACAGTATCATGCGAAGACATAATAGAAAATTGTTACTCGTCCATCTGAAATCTGAAACTTATTGGTTGGAATAGGTCCATCAATTTTTAAAACTTAAAACATACTTTACATATCTTAAAACTTAAAATCAGATCCGATCTAAGTAGTCCTGACTCTAAATTTTAGATTCTGCCTTAAAATCATGTTGACCGTCCCGCGAAAGAAGAGTAGTAGCTATCCGAGGGGTTGGGAAGAGCTCGAGCTGGAAGGAAGAAGAAGTTCGAGCAAGGAAGAAAATGATGCCACGTCAACCCTCTCTTAACAAAATTAATGCAAACGGGAGAATGGACAAAAGGAGGAGGCAGTGACATATTTAATGATTTGCATTGCGACATGGACGAATGAGGTTGGCTCACATTTGCGGGCCACCCGCTCTAGAGCTAGTGCCTTGTGGGTCCTACATTGTCAGTTAATAATATTCACAAGATATAGTAATTGATGAGATTAAGAAGCATGTCTGCCCATGAAAAATAGGCCCCGAAATAAATATGAGATCAGCCAATTGTTATCCACATCAATCCATGTCAATGTGGGTCGGGTAGGAATCAAAAGCTTCCACCTGCCTTTCAAGGGTCAGGTGTGTGCGTGTCACGAATTGATTGGGATCGTAATTCCTGTCCACCTTGACTTCATTTGTCGTGAATTTTTTTTTTCTGAGAAAAACGAATTTTCAGATTTTTTTCCTGAAAAATAAATTAGTAAAAAAAAATACATTTTTTGTTCATAAAAAAACTCTTTCAAAAATGAAGAAAATATTTTCCTTTTTTTTTAGAAGTAAAACATTTTCCATGATCTTTGCTCAATCAATTCTCTTACATTCGTTCTCTTTTATATAATATTTTTATTTTTCTTATCTTCTTCTCTTTTTTATTTTAATTTAATTTATTTTATTTTTCCTTTTCTCCTTCTTCCTCCTTCCTTTGCCCATGGCTACTTCCTCCTTCTTCCTCCGCCGACCACAAACCTTGATGACTAGCTTGAGCTCGCCTCTAATAGGCGACCAGTCAAAACAAAAAAAAAGGACAAAAAAAAGGAAAAAAAGAAAAACAAATTATTGAAAAGGAGTGCAAGGAGGAAAACAACCAAAAATATTTTCAGGATCTTTTTCATATTTCGGCCAAACACCGAAAGATATTATCATTTTTCTAGAAAATAACTTTTCAAAAAATATTTTCCAAAAACGTCACATTTTTTTAGAAACAAACGGAATCTAAGGTGCGTTTGTTTTACTAAAAAACTTATGATAAAAGAAAATATTTTTCGTGTAAATTATTTGTCATAAGGAAAATTCGTTTTCTTCTAATGTAAAATTCATTTTTAGTCATGAAAAAAGTTTCCCATAAATTGGCTTTCCGTCATTTAAACACCGGAAAATAAAAAACTATTTTGTTGAAAAAAATGATTAATTTGTCAAATAAACGGATCTAGAGTATCCAATGAAAATTCACGACTGGTACATCTTGCAATAGATGGAGTCAGTCAGATGGATCGCATATTCTTAGCTAATCTACTTTTTGATACCAAGTAAAATTATACTAATCCTATGGTTTTGATTTAGTTAAATCTGTAGGTGAATTACATGTACAACGCTCGTTTGATTCCTCATACCATTACATATAGATAATTTGGCAATTACAAAAAGAGAAACTCACAATTTTATCATCTATCCCACTTATATTTAATTTTTTTTGTCTCATAAAAAATCACCGACTTTTATTTTTGTCCCAATTATAACAATCTAATACAAAAAAAAACCTCCAACTTTAATTTTTGTCCTAATTATATTCAATTTTTTATCTCATAAAAAATCACTAGCTTTTACTTTTGCCCTAATTCTACTACCTTATACCCCCCAAAAAAATCCAAAACATTAGCTTTTGTCTTAATTATATCCAATTTTTTTTATCTCATAAAAAACCTTACTTTTACTTTTGTCTCAATTATACCACCGTTAGCATTCCGATCATAATCATCATTAACTAATCCTACGTGGCATTTTCACATCATTACTGTATTACACATCAGAAAAACTTACATGAAAAATCTCCACAACTTATCTCATGTTGTCTGCTTTCTCTACAAATTACCGAAAGATACAAAGCCACTAAAAAATGCGCGATTCGGATCTCCCCGAATCTCAACAGGTCAAAAAATAGCTAGACGTGAAGATCTGAACATTTGGATAAATGAACTCAAACTTTATTGTTCGTGAAATCTATTGTCTCTGAATTTCAAATATTCATTAGTAAGTACGGTGAGAAATCAAGTCATGCATGATTAACTTACAGTGATTATGGACGGAAGATCGATGATGGTATAATTGAGATAAAATTAAAAGTTGTGGATTTTTTATGAGATATTTTTTTTTTTGGATATAATTGAGACATGTGCTAAAGATGAAATTTCTTTTTATATTAAGCTAGTAGAATTGAGACAAAAGTAAAGGTAAAGAGTTTTCATGAGATAAAAAAAAAGTTTTAAATATAGTTGCGATATATGGTAATGTCTTAGGCATAGATAATTTAATGCAGAACATACCTGATCTACAAGGCTGCATGACAACACTTTAATTTCTAAATTTCTCTGTCAGAAGTCAATCTGACAAAGAAATTCATTTGGTAAAATCATTTCTCTGATCAGAAATCAATCTGGAGCAGAAGTAGATAAATCAAATTCTGATCAGAAGCCGATTTCTTTACGGGAAGTTTTGTCATGCAGCACAGAGGTATTTTCATGGATTGGAACAAACTTCCTTAGAATGGCTCCCCGGTTTCCCTAAATTGCCGTTTGTCCCAACATGGCAACATGTATGCTTTTAAAAAAATTGGAATTACCCGAACTAACAACTGGAAGAAGGAAAAAAGAAAAAAGAAAAGAAAAGAAAAAGAAACCTATGACCCGATGACGTATAGGCGTAGGATGAGTCACGGACCAACGGTGCAAAACACATCACGACGAATATAGTTCGAACATGCACCCCAATCGAATCCTTTCGGACCAAACATTCCTTAAACAACGCATCCAATCAAAGCAATAATGATTCATTAGTAGACCTTTTCGAGAACTCAGTGCGTCCCTCGTGAAGTGAAGCCTCACCATAACTAGTTTTTTTTTTTTTTAAAGGGTCTCATCGTGCTCGGCCGATTAGGCAAAGTGAGCTTTATGCTTATCTCTATTGAAAAAAACAAATAAATAAAGACAAACGGCTAATTATGAAGCATCAAAACAATAGTCAGATGGAAATATATAAACAAGGACTTCATGTTCATCCTTGTTCGTTTTCGCTCGCATCGTTTAATTATTTCAGTAGAATAAAAAGAAAAGTACCAACAAATTTATAAATGTAACTTATTGTTTAAGTACCAATTTTATTTTAAATATTTCAATTGGATTAATTTAGTTATAAATCTTTTCATGTTTTTCCCATTAAAGTCCATCTAACCAATTTAGATTAGGTATCGCAAATGTGGAATAACCAGCACTTAAGTGATTTTTTTTTTAAAAGTATTGTTTTGCTCCTTTTCTTTTCTTTTTGCTTCTCTTTATCAATGGCCACATGCCATGGCCGGCGAGGCCAACCGTTGGGGAGAGTCTCCTAGCTAGATTTGTCGAGACCAACCCTCGCTCAAGCCAAGGTGAGTGACAATGACCAACCTCGCCAAATTTGGCAAGGTCCACCCTATCTTAGGCTAGGGCGAGGGTCATTGGGCCTTGCCTTCACCCAGGCGACTCTTGGCGAGGTCGCCCTACCTTGCCTGCCCTGCCTGGGCGAGGGTCAGCCTCTTCAAATTTAGCGAGTTGAGCCGTTGTCGGCATTCGCGCTCGCGCTCGCCCTTCCCAGGTTTGGCTTAGCAAGGCCTGGTCAGTGGTTGGCAATTAGCCACTAACAAAAAGAATAAAAGAAAGGAAGAAGAAGAAGAATTATATTAAAAAAAGAAACTTATTGTTACAAATTAATAAGACAACGTCAATATCAACGCTAATCATGCCACGTAGAATTGTCGGAGTCCATCAATAATTTTCGGTCTGTTGATCGAATAGACTGAATTGACAAAATGTGAAAATGTTCCGTACTAAATTGGTTCTATTAAAAAGCTTATGGCTGAATTTGCACTAATAGAGTATATTTATGACCTTTTTATATTAGGACATTATGAATCCGAAGAAACCGCAGACTTCTCTAAAAAGCACAAACTCTCATCAAATTTTTATCCTATGATTGATTATGTTTTTTTTTTGTGTGTGTGTGGTCAAAATAACATTTCATTCACTTCCTTGGTCAAAATACAAAAGAGAAATATCTTAGCTCAAAGAGCACAACTTCAAATCAAGACAAATCTCAAATAAATTCAAAACATAATAAGCTCCACATACCAAGAGAAAATCATAAGAATAAGGTTATAGGCCGCACCCTCAAAGAGTACACCTACAACTTCTTCATATCAAAATCGACGGCCGATCATCAAATCCGTTTTCAGTAATGAGTACACACCAATAACTCTATTTGACCTACGATTTTCCCTTTTGACCATGCGTGACTATATTTGGCGTCTCCAACACCATCATCGAACAAAGTGAAAGAGTTGAACGGATATAGATCCGACACATGTGAAAGCAAAGCTTTCACGAAACTCTTCTAATCTCCTACCAACAAAACCCGAGAAAAACGAAAACCTGAAAGTATACACACAAAAATCTCAAATTAGACTAGACTAAGATAGAAATCCCCCCGAAACAGGAGAAAAGCTTTCATATCTAAATTAAATTGAAAGAGAAAAGCTTCCAAACATGAAGAAAATAAGAAAATGAAATAGAGAATCAAAACAACCTAAAAGGGAAGGGAGGACAAGGGAAGGGAGGGATCTAACTCAAACTCGCTTCTCTATGAGGTTGAAGAAGAAAGCCTTGTGAATGTGGGGAAGGAGGAGAGAACTAAAATAACCTAAAAGGGAAGGGAGGAAAAGGGGAGGGAGGGATATGGCTCAAACTCGCTTCTCCATAAGGTTGAAGAAGAAAGGCTTGTGAATGTAGTGAAAGAGGAGAGAAATAGGGCCGGCAAGGGAGAGAAGGTTATGTTGGAAGTTGATATAGTGATTGGTTATGTTCAATTCACATTGTTTAGAAACTACTAATCTAGGAGAGTTTTCTGGTTAATGTTAGGCATTGTTCTTGGGATAGAAAAGATAAAAGCGTAACCCCAAAGTAATATAGGCCACGTGCTTTGCTGTGGTCCTGTGAGCCACTTTCCCCAATAATACAACCTTCTCATTGCATCTAAAAACCCACAAGTCTCCCTTTTTCAACCTTTCCCAAAATTCTTTCGACCAAAATAAATAAATAAATAATAATAAAAAATAAAAAAGAAAAAGAAAGCCTTGTCCAAAATTCCCATGACCCCAAGATTTTGTCGCATTATTTGCAATTTTCCCAAGAGTGGGCAAAGGGGCGGAGAGGGACTTCTAGTCTTACCATCACCTCCAAGGGTTACGATAAGGTCCTTGCAAATATAACGTCCAAGTTAAAATGACTCGATTAATTTTCGGTCATCCACGAATTTATAGATATAAAATATTTTACATGGGAGAGCAAATTATTAAGATTGGATTGACCAGGTATTTACTGACGACTTGACTCAAACTCGTGATTACCTCACTAAGATTAGACCGCCGCTTCAATGTTAAAAATGTTTTTGTTTAATTTCATGCATAAAGTTCAATATTCATGGGGCAGTGCATTTTTTTTCAATTTTTTTTTTTTGTATCCGGGATGTTTCGATCCTGTCAATTAAAATGCTCCCATGCGAATTAAATCTATAATATATATTTCTTAACCGTGAACTATGTCAATTCTTATCCATTCCGGGTTTGTTTATGTTGACTTGACCAGCCCACGAATTTTATTTACGTTTGCCTCTCATCTTCCATTTGTATTTCCTCAAGAAAGTCATATGATATTGACTAATATAATATTACTTTCGCTTCCGACGAGACGGGCATGGTCGGCGCCACGTGGCTCTACGACAGTGGTCGTGGCCTCACCGTCAGCTGCGAATCTTGAGGCCCTGGAAAGAAAAATCCCACCGTCCTGATCGTAGATCGCCATGAAAGTGAAATCCCTGTGAGCTAAGTAAAGCTCTCTTGATCCCCTCCTTTCAAAGTTGCTAAGTAAAGATTTCAACTTTAATAATCTCTCTCTCTCTCTCTCTCTCTCTCTCTCTCTTTCTCAATAAATAGACGCGCCTTCTTCGTGAATCTTCTCGCTAATTGACGAGAAGTTCTCAATCTCAAACACCATCTCTTCCTCTGTCTCTCTCCGTTTCTCTCTGCAGCTCGGAGCTCGGAGCTTCTCAGAGTCCCTCTCCAATGGCGCGGTATTACGGCAGCAGCGGCTACCGCTCCTACGCGGACTACCTCTCCCTCCCGCCCTTGCACCTCTGCTTCTTCGTCGCCATCCTCTTCCTCGTGCTGGGCTTCTCGTGGTACATCAACTACGAGTCGATGGTCGAGGACATCATGACCCAGTTCAAGCTCTTCCTCATGCTCTGCCCCGTGGTCCTGCTTCTCCTCGTCCATTTCCTCTCCAACGAGGAGGACCGGAACCGGGTGCCGTTCTTCCTGGCCATGCCGGAGCGGGACTCGCTCCACCGTGCCGGCGGGTCGCCGTGGGGCATCGCGGCGGTGCTGGTGTTCCTGATCTTCATGGTGTCGTACCAGTCCTCGCTGCAAGAGCGCTGGTTCCCTCTCTTGTCTAGGTGATTATGAGTCGAGTTCGAGCATCATTTCCGATCGCCTTCGTGTATTATAAAGGGTAATTAGCGAGGAGAGATCAGTTAGGCGAGTGTATTAGCCATGCTTTCTGGGACCTGATCTTCTAAGTCTCTGTAAATTGTGGTCTGGTTCAGTTTGGGGAAGGTAATGATATATTACGAAGTGTCTTCCTGAGTTTCTTGCGTTGATTATGCAGTGATCAGCTTGATTAATCAGCTCGGAAAGGAGATGCCAAGAAGGGCTATGAATATCAACTTAATTTAATTGGCGAAACCTTTCTCCTGCTTACCTCTCTTCACCGTCCACCCATGAGACGATCGAGAATCGAACTCCCAATCTCTCCCAAAAAAATTGTGCCCACTAGGGAAACCCCAACGGTTGGTCGTTGACCCTAACATGTTGCTTGGAGGTGATCGTTGAGCAGCCCGGGACCGACTGGAGATCTCGAGCCCGGCCGAGGTCGAATTAGGCTTTATTCGTGAGGTCTGGCTCACTTCGATTGGGTTCTACTGTGGGCTTGTGATCTTGAGGTTTTGGATTTAGGGTGTATTTGGTTGGGCATTGAGAATAGATTTTGGGCAAATGTAAATATCTTTAGCTTAAATGAATTTGGAAAAATGTAAATGGTATTTGGCTATTAGTATTTTTTTTTTGGTCGAAAGCTAATAGTACTTTGAAATTCAACTTTTGACCTAAGCAGTGTTTGACCAAAAAAAAAAAAAAATGCAAGGGCCTTTTGGCTGTATATTTTTTTTATTTTTTATTTTATTTTTATTTTTTCTAAAAAAATCAAAACCTCGGCAAAGGGTTCCAGCCCTAGGGTGGTGCAACCCTGAGGATGGTCGCCTAGGTCGTGCGACCCTAAGCTTCTATGCTTGGTCGTACAACCTCTATCGTGACCCAGGCAGTTGATCAACCATTGGTGACAAGGGCTGAGTGGTGCGACCTCAGGCTGCCTTCGTTGGCCCTTCATTGGCCTTCGTCGGTCCTCGCTAGACCTTTGAGTTGCAACTAGGGTTCGACCATCGAAGAAAGAGATGAAGAGGTGCAACTAGGGTTTGGCTACTGAAGAAAGAAGATGAATATTTGCAATTAAGGTTTTGTTTATAAAAAGATAGGTAAAAATGGATTTTCAATAAGATCTTGGGGATAAAATAGGTAATTAATAAATTTTCATTAATTGGACCTTCAACATTTCAAAAATGCGGCCCTACTATCATTAGGTCTAAAGGTGTCAACGGGTCGGGTCTCGACTCAGCTCGAAATTGAGCAGTATCAAGCCCGGGCTAGCCTGACTCAGGTTGGGTTGAGTCAGATTTGGGCAGAATTATTTTTTATTTCCTTTTTATTATTTTTTTGAAATCAAAATCAATTCACAAAATCATCAAATAAAAGTATCTAAAAAGAAAAAATAAAATAAAATAAAATAAAAATGAAAAAAATGGGTGTTAAAAAAAGTTGAACGGCGGGCTAGGTCGTGCCGGACCGAGTACCAAACCCGGCCTGAAAAGGCTCGAAAATTCAAGCAAATTTTTGGGTCTGGTCTGGCTAGGCCGGCCCGTCTGGCCCGAATATTTTTGACACTCTTAATTGGGTCTTCAGCTTTTCCAAAGCTGACATTTGGTCTAATGTCCCTTAAAAAGACTTGCTAAACACCTCAATATTTTTCCTAGGGATTTTGGAACTCTGTTGAAAAAGTTGAACCAAAACGCATGCTTCTTTAAAATGATTGTTCATTTTGGGAAGGTTTAAGGGTAGACAATATGTCGGCACCATGCGTCTTTAAAATCTTTTTTACGCATGGAGGAAAATAAAGAATGAGAGGGGAGCCGCTTCGTCATTCTCACGAACCGGACGGAGCACTCTTTATTTTTCATTTTCCCACGAAAATCGGCTAGCTTATCTTAGAAAATTCACTTTCGATTTCGGTGATCTTTTCCCCCTGTGCTTTTCTAAAAGTGCGACTTTAATATGTATATGTCGATTGAGTGCCCTACAAATTCTATAAGATCCCATGGAGGGATCATAATATCTCCTCGATCTTTGGGCCACGCTCTCGTGACTTACGTTAGAATTTGATACACAATCTCAAGAAATAGAGCATAAAAGCGAGAAATAGAAATCGGGATACAAAGTTTATTATGGTTCATCTTTAATTAGAGCATAAAAGCGGGAAAGAGAAATCAAGACACAAAATTTATTATGGTTCATTTTTAAATGAGAACTACAAACAGCAAAAGATTCACTGTAATTATCATTTCGTACATTCTGTTACATCACTAAATTATAACTGAAAAATAATATATATAGTAATAACTGTTAATGAGTCTAATCTCAAAATACTAATAAAATATGATCGCAAAAAAAGATAAACATCTCATCAAGATTCTGCGACTCACTTCATTGGTGCAGCAAAGATCACCGGGGGCAACAACACAGATGAATAGATGATAGAGCGTTGCACTGGACATTACTACCACCTTTTCGTGTGTGGAATTTACAGCACACCCAGCTAGAGGCGAGAAAAATATCATGAATCATCAAAACCGAACCGAACCGTACCCAATCGGCTAATTTTGGATGAAAATCGACGAGTACGGTCCGGTTTCCGGTTCCAATTTTATGGAGCCGACGGGACGGTTTGTCTCCCGATTTTGGATGAAATCATTCAACCGGCCCAACCGAACCGGCCTTATATATGTTCTTTTAATTAAATACCTCTCCAAGGCCCATCTTGCTCGCACTGTGATAATGAGTTTGTTGTAGAATCAAATGACACCTTCACGTATTGTCTTTTTCAAGTGGATTTACTTAATCCATTTATGAACTAATCCTTATCTCCTCATCTTCACGTTTCTTTTTTTCATTTTTTGCTCGGTAGAAACGTAACCGGAATCCAACTGAAAATCGGACCGGACCGATAGTCCGGTTGGTTCACGGTTCATAGAAGAAGCGGCTGGTTCATGATTCGCATTTTGCAAAATCGATCTCTAGCGGATGGTTCTTAATTTTAAGGTGGAAACCATTTATCTTAGAACCGATCAACCCTACACCCAACAACAACCAAATCCACAGCAAAAAGGCGATCAAGTTTAGCAAGTATAAATCTCGGTCTCCATATGTAATCTAGTGGAAGTCGATATCGGGTTCACCTCCATTATTGTAGTTGACAACTTTGCGTTAAATCCACAACGAAAGCAAGACCTGATTACATAGCAACAATACATATTATAAAGATAACATTTAAATTCGCTGAAATATTCAAGTCCTTATAATTCCTCATTCATAAAAGGTGAAACTTAGGGGTGATGGGTTTGGTTGGATCCCATCCAAGAATTGGAAATTGAATCATAATTTTTGGGACCGGAATCCGATTGACCAGTACTTTCTTGCTATTCAGCGATCCAATCGAATCGATGGATTATTAATAAGAGTGAATAGCACAAATTTCAATTTCAAAATATTATCTCACTTAAAAAATAATAAAAAAAATAACCTATGGATTATTAGGTTTACATTTAAGAAATAAATAAATAAATGAAAAATAATCGATTTGGTCCGGGCGATCTGATCCCCCAAGAACTGGGAATAACGATGAGCGATTTTAAGTTTTTTATTGATTTCAGGTGGAATTTAGAACCTGTCCATTATATCATGTTCTTTATTTTTTTCGATCCTGAAATCTATCATGCGTACCTTGAAACCTAGAATTTATTGTATGGAATTTGAAATCTACCCTATATCAAGAACAAGTTATTGGGATGAAGATTGCAACAAGATCCGTTCATTTCAAAACAAACCATTCAACCCAAGTCCGCCAATAGAAGATTTTCACCCGTCCCACTTACTCTCAATTATGTATATGAAAAAGCTGAAGTTGGATAATCACCAACAAAGCACTTCAGGGTGGGCTACACCATCATATTTTGACTGAATCACCAAAAAGTTAGATTGCATTACGTCCAGCTTTGCCACTTGGCTATCGGTTTCTAGTTAATTCCAAATTCGGGGTAAGGTAATCGTCTAAATACCTTGTGTTAGAGCTTTCCAGGGTTCGATTTTTGGTGCCGGTTCCCTAGGGAACTTGGTACCGGAACCGGAATCGACGGTTCCTAGAAAAATAGTATCGAGAATCAAAATCTAGCTCATTGAAACTCAGGGAATAGGACCAGGAAACGGCGATTCAGTTCTTCTATTCTCAGTTCTACCTTGAAATTATGCTCACTCATAATTGAGAATTATAATGAAAATTACCGATTCCAATTTTATGGTATCAAGAACGGAAATGACATAGGCCTACTTCTTCCCGAGATTAACTCAAGTTAAATGGAGTCTCTATTACCCTGCTTAAAGAACCAAATATGAAACTTCATACATCTTAAAGTTCATGGGGAAATACCACCGTTCTAGTCATCAAGTGCGGGAAACTCCTATACTTACCTATCTAGTGGTCGCTAGTCAAAGCTAATTTGGTGCCGTCTCACGTCTCACCGGCCAGAGGCCCCTAAGTTTTCTCTACATCTTTTTCTTCTCTAGAAAGACGGAATACAGAGAAATTATATTTTGAGAGAGAGTCCACTATATCAGGAGTGAGTTCTCCTTCTCGTCTCCCGCCTTTTAACGACATGTTCCTATTCTTCTCCTTGGCTCAAGTGAACAAACAACATCAATAATACCTTTATCCCAAATTAATTGGGATCGACGGTCAATGAACCCACAAAAGAAAAACAGAATAAAATAGAATATAACAAAAATAAAAAGCAAAGATCAATTGAAGAAAAAAGAATAAAATATAAATAAAAATCGGTAAAAACGGACTAAGGACTAAAAAGGTCAGTCTGGAACATAAGAAATTTACCCATCTCTAATATTAATAGCTTCCCTCAACTTCGTTTTAGAACAAACCGTACGCCAATCTATTTCCTGCATTCTTAAATTTTGTTTTACTACTTTCCCCCAAGTTAGTTTCGGTCGTCCTATTCCTTTCTTCATGTCATGCTCTCGGAAACAAATTTATATTCCTATTGAAGCATCTACGAGTCTTCGAAGAATATGCCCAAATCATCTTAGTCTATGTTTTCTCGTCTTTTTTGCCACTGGTTTTGCCTTCAACTTTATGTCGAATATTTTTATTTATTATCTTATCCATCCTTGTATATCTATACATCTACCTTAAAATCCTCTTCTCTGCAACTCCCATCTTATGCTCATGTTGCGTATGTACCGGCCAACATTCAGCTCTGTATAACATTGCGGATTTTACTGTTGTTCTAACAATTTTCCTTTTAGCTTAAAAGGGATTTTGCGACCACACAAAAAACATGATGTACTGTGTCATTTTATCCAACCTGCTCAGATTCTATTGCTCACATACTCATCAATATCCCATTCTTTTGCAATATTGATCCTAGATATCTAAAAGCATCTTTCTTAGGTACCTCCTGTCCAAGTATATTCACCGATTCTTGATCTCCTCCTCTCGCCGTGGCAAACTCACATTTCATGTATTCAGTCTTATTTCGACTTAACATAAATCCATTGACCTCCAATGTACTTTTTCATAATTCTAATTTAACATCAACCACAGCCTTGGTCTCATCAATAAGCACAATATCATTTACAAAAAACATATATCATGACACCTCATCTTGGATATATTTTGTTAGCTCATCCATAACTATGACAAAAAGATAAGGACTCAAAGCAGAGCCTTGATATAAGCCTACTGTGATTGAAAAATAACTCAATATGTCATTACAAGCATTCACACATGTAATAGCATCATTATACATATCTTTGATTGTCTCTACATATTTTGAAGAACATTTTTCTTCTCCATAACCCACCATAGAACATTTCTAGGAACTCCATCATACACATTCTCAAAATAAATAAAAACCATATGTAGATTTTTCTCCTTTTCTTGATATTTGTCCATTAACTGTCGTATCAATAATATAGCCTCCATGGTAGATCTTTCCGGCATAAATCCAAATTGATTTGCAGTAATTTTGGTCTCTATTTTCAAACGATACTTAATAACTTTTTCTCACAACTTCATTGTATGGCTCATAAGTGCCATTATAGTTAGAACAATTATGTATATCCCCATTGTTCTTGTAGATAGGCACAAACAAACTCTTTCTCCATTCATCAGACATCATATTAGTATGTAAAATTTTGTTAAAAAGATTAATCAACCAACTTATTGCGACAATCCTTAAATTTCTCCACACTTCAATAGGGACCCCATCAGGTTGCAAGGCTTTACTAGTCTTCATCTTTTTTAATGCCTCATTAACCTCACCCGCTTTAATCTTACCAACAAATCTTTTGTTTAAATCATCATAAGCATCCTCCAAATCTACCACATTTCTATTGCTTTCTCTATTAAAAAGCTTGTTAAAATAGCTCATCCACCTTTCCTTAACTTCTGCATCCCTTACTAGAAGTTTCTGATTGTCATCCTTGATGCCCAGGTTTTTACTCTTCTTGTCCCTTATCTTTGCAAGTCTATAGATATTTTTTTTCTCCCTTTTTGCTCTCGAGCTTTTCATATATATCAAAGAAAACTTTGCCTCTAACCTCCCGTATAGCTTTCTTGGTATTTTTTCTCGCCAATCTAAATTTTTGCAAGTTCTCATCATAAGGACATTTATGCAAATATATGAAGCACTCATTCTTTTATTTAATTGCCTCCTGCACCTCTTTATTCCATCACCAAGTTTCCTTTGTTTGATGTACATTCCTCTTACTTTCTCCTAGCACCTCTCTTGCCACTCTCTGGATGCAATTGGATATTTCGTTCGATATCATATTTACTTCCCCCTCTATTTGCCATGGTACTTTCTGGAGCATTCTTTCCTTGAAAGTTGTTTGTTTTTCATTCAACCTCCACCATCTTATTTTGGGGTTCTAAGCAATTCTCTGCACTTTCCCTACTTTGTTATATCGAACATGTAAGACTACCAACTTATATTGCGTAGCTACACATTCTCCATGGTAGATTTTGCAATCTATATACGAGACTTTATTCTCTCTTCTAGCTAGAAAGAAATCAATCTGGTTACAATTTTGACCGTTGCGAAAAGTGATTAGATGCGACTCTCTTTTTCTAAAGTAGGTATTCGCCAACATCAAATCATAAGCTAATGCGACGCTCAATATGTTTTCGCCAGCCTCATTTCTAGTCCCAGGACCAAAACCTCTATGGATTCTGTCAAAGTATCTACTACTTTGATCAACATGTATATTTAGATTTCATCCTATGAATACCTTCTCCTCGGGTGGTATTCCCTTAATATCTTTTCCAGATCTTCTCAAAATATGTTCTTATCGGATTCTTGCAATCTCAAGTGAACAAAGCAAAGATAAAAATAAGAAGCCGATGAAGTATCGCCACTTTGATTTCCATTGGCCATTCTCTCTCTCCATGCTCGCACGCTCCCACAATTTGCAAATGTTGATCACTCTCAAGATGGGTTTCTCCGTCTCTTAATCCCTCCGCGGCCCTTTGCCTCTGTGACTTTCGCATACCGTTTCGGCAAATCAATCGTTTTCTTTTTGGGAGCTCTGTTTCTTCATATGGGTGTTCGAGTTTCGCCATCGGCGGTCGTCGCTATATCTTGGCTTTGCCTCCAAGCGCAGGTCCTGCACTCTCGAGTGGACCTTGTATGCAATTCGAGCGATTCCAAAGCATTGCTAGACTTGATGAGCAATTTTGAGTCACCGGTCGACGGCTGGGGACTCAACACCTCCGCCAATTGCTGCGACTGGCCGGGCGTGGTGTGCAACTCTTCGTCTTCTCTCGGCCTGACCAACGGTTCCTCCGGTTTGGGCAGAGTTGTGGAGCTGGTCCTCGCTAGCAAGAAGCTTACGGGCAACCTTTCCGACTCGGTCGGCAAGTTGGACCAGCTGAGATTTCTCAATCTCTCTCACAACCTCCTCGAGAGCACAATCCCTGGATCTCTCCTCCACCTCCCTAATTTGCAGGTCCTCGATCTCAGCTACAATGAATTCTCCGGACAGGTGCCGGAGAGCGCCAATATGCCCTCGCTCCTCGTTTTCAACATTTTTGAGAACGCTTTCAGTGGGTCTCTGCCCGTGTGGATTTGCGCCAACTCGACCAGACTTTGGGTGCTTAATCTGGCTGTCAATCATTTCTCTGGCGTTATCCCGTCTGGACTCGGCAATTGTAGCTCCTTGCAGAACCTTTCTCTAGCCATGAATAGCCTCACGGGTGGAATCAGTGAAGATATCTTCACTCTGGGTCAATTGGTCCAATTAAGCCTTCAGGATAACTTGTTTTCAGGGCTGCTCAGCAGCGGGATCGGTAATCTCACGGAACTGGTTCGGCTGGATATTTCGACAAACGGATTCTCGGGGTTGATCCCGGATGTGTTTCAGAACATGAAGAAGCTGCAGTTCTTCATAGCTCAGACCAATGGCTTTGCTGGCTCCATCCCGTCTTCCTTGTCCAATTCGCCATCGCTCACGTTTCTCAATTTGAGGCACAACTTGCTGACCGGAACGATAGTTCTTAATTGTTCGGCATTGAGCAGTCTGGTGTATGTGGATTTAGGTTCCAACAATTTCAGTGGCCCTGTCCCCGAGGATTTGCCCAAGTGCCGGCAGCTGCATAACGTGAACCTTGCACGAAACAAGTTCACAACTCCGATACCTCAAAGCTTCAAGAACTTCTCCAGCCTCGTTTACCTGTCGATCTCGAATTCAAGCCTAACGAACCTCTCGTCTGCACTCGGGATCCTTCAGCACTGTCGCAATTTAACAGTTTTGGTTCTCACTCTGAATTACTTCGGCGAGGAATTGCCTGGCGATGCGAGTTTGAGTTTTCCAAAGCTTGAGGTTCTTATCATTGCGAGTGGTCGACTGAGGGGTTCCATGCCCCAGTGGGTCCGTGGATGCACCCGTTTGCGGATGCTGGATTTGTCCTGGAACAGTTTGGGTGGACCAATCCCGTCGTGGATCGGCGACTTCTGTTCTCTCTTTTATCTGGACTTATCAAACAATTCGTTCGCGGGCGAGATCCCCAAAGAGATTACCGGATTGCCTGCCCTCATCCACAGGAATATGTCAGTCCTGGAACCTTCTCCTGAATTTCCTCTGGTCTGGGTGACGAATATGAACGCGACGGGGCTGCAGTATAGACAATTTACAAGCTTTCCGCCGACCGTGGATCTCGGAGGCAACTGTCTCAACGGATCAATCTGGCCTGAGTTCGGGAATTTGAAAAATGTCCATATCTTGGTTCTCAGCAGGAACTTCTTATCAGGTTCGATTCCTGACAGTTTATCCGGAATTACTAGCCTGGAGACTCTTGATCTATCTTACAACAACCTGTCAGGACGTATACCTCCCTCGTTAGTGCGTCTCAACTTCCTGTCCAAGTTCAGCGTTGCATATAACAATCTGTCTGGGCCGGTTCCTCGCGAAGGTCAATTTTCAACCTTTCCGAATTCGAGTTTCGAAGGAAACAACCTGTGTGGCGATCCTAATCCCGCCTGCCCAGCGGGTCAAAGTCCCCCTAGATCCTCCGATCATGCCCTGAGCGATAGAAACCTTGGATTGACAATTGGACTTTCCTTCGGAATGGCCGTTGGAATTGCGTTGGGAGCGACTAGGATTGGCGATTCCTGTTTACGTGTGATAATCTGATTTTGTACTCGTATTAAGCCAAGTATGTAAGTTTCCCTTTATTAGCATAGGAAATAACACAGATAATTCTTAAATCCAGTATGCAATCTCATCTCGAAACTTCAATTTCGTTTAATGCTGGTTTTCGAATTATTCCTAAATATTCAATTTAGTGCTTAAACTTTCAATTTCTTTGGCACAGTCTCTTAACTTCTCAACAAAGTCAAACTTAGTAATATGAATGAGTATGACTAATCACGTCATTGCTCGTATTTTTTTTTTATTTCGATCCTTTTGCTATATCAATAAATATATCAATAGCAAACTATGCTATCTTTTTATTATCATTTTTCCGTTTTGGTCCTTACAAATTAATATTACGTTAGTTCCATTTAAGTAAATTCAACTTATATATTCTACAATAGTAAAAGTATAAGCCAAGTTAAGGTTGTATGGGATTGATATTCAAGCAATTTTATATCTAAGAGTTTTCATAAATACATTAGGAACGATATTAATTTGCGTGTAGATATACGTACTTACATTAATCTAATTGCTGTTCATTATTTTTTTAGATTGCTTAAATTTCCAATAATCTAAATTTTGTTCCTAATTTGTTAGATTGATTATCTATATATGCTCATATTTATGTCAATCTAACTCTTGTTCCATATTTTTTAAGATTGATAAAATTTGCAATAATCTAAATCTTCTTCCATATTTGTTGGGTTAACAAAATTTTCCATTTCTTGTGTTTGATGTTTAAAAAAAGAAAGAAACTAGATTTGGATTAATATAAGTATGTATATCTAATAGATAAATTACCATTATTCGTAGATGTACTTATGAAAACACATAGACGTAAAATAACTCGAATATAAACTTGATACGACTCTAAATGATTTCTAGTTTTACTATAATAGAAATCATACGTCAAAATTTACTTAAATGGAACTATTGACATATTTATAAAGACCAAAAGGTAATAAAAATGCATAAGATATTTTTTTATCGACATATTTATAAAGACCAAAAGGTAATAAAAATGCATAAGATCTTTTTTCGATTTAGGAAAAGGAATAAAATGAAAAGATATTAGAAAAATATAGGCAACAGTATAATTATAAAAACTTGTAATCGGTACGAAAGGACTGATTTGGCTTTATTGCTGATAGTTGAGGGACTCGATTGAAAAATTAAAAGTTTAAAGATTACATTAAATATTTAGGAATAGCTCAATGACCACATTGATCAAATTAAAAGTTTAAAGACGGCATCAGACACTGAGCCAAAATTTAAGGATTAAAAGCATCAATTCCACCTACTAGATGTCGATCACGATGACGAAGAAGAAGAAGATGGCGTTCAGAATGTTCACTGCGTTCAAGAGCTTCCACAGGAAACTGCAAGAAATATTATTGGTCTATCCCCCTTAGTACAAACTCCGGGGAAGACGAGCTAGTATGGACCCGGACAAGTGAGGAACATCCTCGGTGCAAGCGGTTATATCAGAAGGCGACCAACAGACAATCAGCGGAACGCAGACCAAGCATCGTCCTCCGATCGAGCTCTGAGGACTCTGGTTGGAGATGTGGAAACCGAAACTCTTCCCCGGAAAAATAGCCAGTTTATGCTGACTGCGAGTCGAAATGCAGTACCCGCCGCCACGGGAGAATTTGTTTCGAGAGAAAAGACCTTACGCGACCCGTTCCGATCTGTGTCAACCATCTTTTCAAAACACAAATAATTTCTTGGGCTTTTTTCCAAGTTGGAATTTCAAAAAAACAAAAATTACCAAAATAGGATTAAAAAAGATATTTACCAAATTATGTGACGTTCGGCGGTTGGTCCGTCGAGCGGGTCCATGACCCCATTTAATTTTTTTTATATTTCATATTTTTTCACCTTTTTAATTATCGATATTTATAATATTTATTTTATTTATAATTTCTTATATTTTGAACCTTATTTTTTTATAAAATAACCATGAATCATTAATTAAAAATTATTAAGATAAATAATTAATATATCCAGAGTGTAGTTGATGCCATCAGACTATATCCAAAACCTTGCTGGTGGAAAAGCTTGTTTGTATAAGTTGAAGGACTATGATGTAGTGCTAAGATGTTTTTTTTTTTGTTAGAACAATGTTAAGATGTTTAAAGAGCTTCCAAATTATAATAATTGAGAAGATTCCTTGGAGAACATTTAATGTCATTGACAAACTTTCACATTATTTCATCATGGGACAAAGGATGGCTTTTTAAATCAATTGGAGTATATTGAATTTTGGGAAAAAAGGAAAAGAAACAAAAAATTAGAGATGGAACACGCTGGGAATATAACCCACGACCACCAAAACACTTCATCCAAACGACAATCAATGAGGCAAATAACATAGTTGATAACATCATTTGTATTTTAATTAATATATATACACATTGATAGATGTGATATTGATTTGGTCATGAAAAATTACCTAGACCCCTTTCCCACTACAAAGACATGATATAATGAGTCTGGCATGAAAAGATCGAAAGAAGAAAGAGGAAAAGAATGGTTCATTCGAAATCTAGATGCGGCATCAGAAGGAGAAAATGCAAAATTGACAAAGAATACGGCATTTTTTGGGGAAAAAGACCCGCCAAACCGCCTATGGCTGTTTGCCAATGGATTCGCCTAAAAACATTGCACAAAATAAAAAAAAATCATTCCAAACAGATGCCCGAGCGATGTGATATACCATTTCAAAGTTTTTCCTTTTTTTTTACTCGTTTCTGCTCTTTTACCGCGATGAGATATGCACATGGCAAGGCTCGACATCGCCAGCCTAGATTTGGGCTTGCGAGATCGAGCCTTGCCTGACCATGGTGGGGCTCGACCTCGTTGTTGCAACGCCATGGCTGGGCAAGGCTTTGCCTCTGTTGTCACGCCTCTAGTCGGCCGCTGGACCTCGACGATCAACTAGAGGTAGGGGAGGGGAGGCAGGAGGAAAAAGAAAAATAAAGAAAAAAAATTATAAAATTTATAAAAACATAATAAAAATTTCAATGAAATATTATAATACTCAATCATCGGCCAATCGGTCAGTTGGCATCTACGTTAGCGCTAGCTAGCAAAATTGACCGAATGAACGGAAATGGCTCTATTGCAAAAGTTTTAGGACAATATCGGCCAAAAAAAAGTTTATGACTGAATTGACGTAATTTTAATAAGTTTAATTTTTTTTGGTAATTTTCTCCAGAGAAATCATATCTCGTTTATCCTTCCTGACCAAACCCTTTGCCAAAAGATACTACGCTTGACTAGAGGTGTAAAATGGGCGAGTCAGGTCGAATATGGTCCAGCCTATATCAACTCGTCTAACCCTTTTTAACCCATATTCAATTACCCATACCCGACTCGCAGTTAATTCATACCTGACGAGACCCATTTTGACCCATATTACCAAATCACAATAATATTTTAATAAAATAATAATATTAAAATACTTCCATACAATAAAAAATCTAATGAATTTTTTCCTATTTTATATTTTTTTATATTTTATGATTTTTTTTGAATTTTTTTTCTAAATATTAACTTTTTAAAATTACTTTATTATTAAGAATACATTTTATTCAAAATATTTTATTTTTAAAACATATTTTTAAAAGTATTTTATTTTTATTTTTCTCCGGCAAGGGGGGCGATGGCAGTGGTAACCGGATCGGTGATGGCCGACGATCGATGGCGGCGGTGGTGGGCGATTGGCCACTGATGATCGGTGGTGGCTTTAATATTTTTTTTCTTTTCAAATGTATTTAATTTCACTTGTAAAAATAGAAAATTTTAAAATAATAATAATAATAACAACAAAGACTTCGAAGTATTGAAACCATTTGCAACTTGTGAAAAGAAGTCCTTATGAGTCGAAAATGAGTCCAATAATGATCGAAAATGAGTCCAATAATGATTGAAAATGGGCATAAATGCGTGACTCATTATTGGCCCATTTAATTTTACTTCAAAATTTTGGATCCATCTTTGTTGAGATTTTTACAAGTTTTACCTATATAAGACCTATTTTATACAAAATATGGGTCAAATATAGGTTTATAACCTATATTGACACCTCTACTCTCGACTATGTATTGGGGTATATACGACCCTACAAGAGAAGTACAGATGCCATAATGTAAGGGCTCGTATGGCAACACTTTTGCTCTAGAAGAAGTTAGAGCAAAAGTAGATTTTTCTACTTCTTTAGAGAAGTAAATTTATTTTGCTTCTTTAAGTGACTCCAAAATGTTTCTAAAGCAAAAAAAAAAAAAATTGCTTCAAAATTAGAAAAATGAAGATGCGCAACCAAGAGAATTTGGGATTCAGAATATGTATAATGGCATATAAAACCTTAGTATACTATTGCACATCCAATAAATATGATACCTCCAGTTTCTTCCATTGTACATGATAACGGATCAACCATCGATTGTAGATGCATACATGACCACGAACCCCGCATTGGAAAATACGCTCTCTCATGAAGTCAGATTCTTTTCTTTGTTCCATGAAATTTTTACCAATTTTTCAATTGATTACGTTAGGAGTTGAAATTACAGCAAGAACGAACCAAGGGCAGCCCCAAAAATCAAATGTCCAAGTTGATTATAAGGACACCGGAGAAACAAACAAAAGAAAGGTGTTACCTTTGAGCCTCGAACTCGCATCAAACGCCTCCCCTCTTTCGTCAAATTTGGACGGCGAAACTCACGGGCAATCGGGTCAAGTCCACCCATCCAATACGACAAGGCGTTTCGCTTTCGCGTTTGACTTTGAAAACCAGGAAATTCTCAAAACGACGGGGGCAAACAAATTAATTTAGATAGAAGCCAAATGGAGTCGGAAGTTCAACCCCAGGTCGTCCTGCGACGATAATGCTTCCAAACTGATGGCATCCCAGTGACAGGAACAACGGGAACTTTAAGGAAGAACTTAGAAAAATCTCTCCCCCCGGATCCGCCAATTTTCGTTCGCATCATCGTGGGATTTGGTTTCTTCCCCACCCCCGGGGGGTCTTAAGGTCATGATATCCGAACATTTGATTCAGACTGATCGTAACATGATTAGCGAGTTAAGCCCCTAAAGTTACGTTTAAATTTACAGTCTGATGCTATCATTCAAATAACCAAATATATGAAGCAGATAGCGGATCTTTTGTTTATTATTTCTTCTTGACTCATATGATCTCTTTTTTCCTTTTCTTTCTTTAGATAAACAACGTACCACCACAATAAAATGTTCGTTTTAGGTCGTCATTACTTGATTGCTCGTCACCGCAATCTCACCGGCGCGTTAGAAGTCGCGAGTTCTGTTTTTGTGAGATAGCAAATGCTCAAGAATTAGCTGAGAAGCGCGTAACACAAGTATCAAGCTTGCGATCTTATGAAAAACGGCACGACTTGATCCTATGTTTTTTTTCCGTTTCCGCGTGATATCCAATTAATTCAATTGACAGTAAAGTGTTATGATTGGTACCGTGGAAGACTCGCCAATTCTATTGTCAAGGTCTCATAATACTCTTTCAAATTGGGATCGTGTTTTGACAACAAGCTTATGATTATGCCTTTTCAATCTATAAAAACATTATAAAGAGAAATTCCCGGGTGGATAAAATGCTTTACTAATCTCATGAACGAACTAAATTCAAGATAGAAGCACGAGCAGATCACTCAGAATTCGATAATGCCGCAAATCCAAAAGTGCTGTATTGCGTACTTAATTTGCACATTTTTTTTTTTGTTTTTGCCAATAGATAAAATTTGAGATGGGTCATTTTCGTAAGAAGCCGAATTAAGAGGTTATTAAAATGCTAAAGCTCAAACATTAAACGAAATCTTATAACCGGGTCATACATTCGCTTAACAAATGAGGCAGTTTCCTTAAAAGTCAGTTTACCTGCACTAATCAGTAATCAACACGATTGGAATGGGAAAAGGGCACTAATCAAGTGGGATTAGTCAGATCGTGGGCCCATGACAAAACCCTAGCACGACGCTGGAGAATTAGATTGCTTGTATTGTAGATAACAAAAAGCGGGGTAGAAACGATAAATAAATTAAACAAAATCAATTTAAAAAATCCGTCGAAGTCAACAACTTGATGCGCATAGTAAATCTACTTAATAATTTTTGGCAAAGAACTTTCTACACCTTTAACGTGCGAAACACATATACTCTTCGGGTGATTTCGTGTCATGTCGGACGCGTGTCGGATACTCCGATACTCTCCAACATCTTATCGACACATGGTCAGTACTTAAAACACGCTACTGATACTCGAGTGCAACATCCCGACATGCACGTAATCAATTTTAAGTATTTTCAATAAATGATGGGTCAAAATGTGGATACACACACTTAAGTCATATATCAGTCACTCATAATTAATATATCCAGTCAACTATAAAAAATAAAACTAATTGTGAATTTCTAACAAAAGAAGAAGAAGAAACTAGTCATCTCTAAATTCTTGATATATCATGTCTTGTCGTATCGCGTATTGTGTATCAATATCGGTGCTACTTAGCCTTTCTTTGACCCAAAAAAGAGAATCACGCCGTTTGGTAAAATGCCTCGGTTCTGTTAGAGAAAATCCCTTATGATATTTTGAAAATGACAAAATAATAAAAAACTACTAATGTGTTTGTTGGTTGAGTAGAACAAGGTAAAAGAAGCACAAGCCATTATGTAGATTGTGTATTAACAGTACATGAAAATGTTATGAGTCATCTATAAATAATGAATAAGACATTGAGCGTAGATGTGTCTACAAGTTGGAGATACCTAAGTAGAAGGTGAATAAACTTAGAACGGGAAGTTTGCAAAAGCTTGGAAAGACCTTGGATAGTTGAACAACGAGGTAGAGCCGCAATTGCCGATATGCTTGGAGGGACCAAAAGATGGAGCTCAAGATATTGATCTAAGTTATTCATTCTGAAGACTAGTTTCGTATATGGAAACGTTCAGATGGAGTTGCTTCTGAAGACGTTTAAATGCAGAAGACTGTTTTCCTTCTGAAGCCTACTTCTGAAGTATGCTCCTGAAGATTGTTCAGAAGAAGTGAAATTGTTCAGAAGCTGCGAGATATATTGATTTGAGATTCTGAAAACCCACGGCTAACATATATATGTTATTGCTAAGGTATTTATGAAAGTTTGTAGTATTTGATTGATAGGATTATTCTATAACATGATTGATATGATATACTTGATTGGAAATTACCTTCCATGGGACAAGAAACCTTCTATATCTGAAGAACTCCATTGAGTGGTATGGACAATTGAATCTAAAGGGTTTAGATTCTGCACCAAATCTCTTGAGATACAGTCGTCCATACAACTCAATCTTCAGTTTCCATAAGCAATTGAAGAGCAATCCTTTCCTGTCCAACGGCTAGTTTGGGGGTGAAGGATTATAAAATGAGATCCATGATGCTACTACGGAGTAGGATAAGGAACCATAAATTTCAAGGTTCTAGAGTTGTTCAGATTCATATTTGTCATCGTGAGCTTTATACGATAATCATTGAAAGTCTTTGTAAGAGTGATTGAGAAAGTATAGTGTGATCTATCAGAGAGAATATCATCACTTATTGTAAACCCGCATTAATTCATCTAGTGGAATCCAGCCAATCGGCTGTCGACGTGGAAGATTGGACGTAGACTTGATCTAAGCCGAACCACTATAATTGTCAGCGTGCATCATTCTCTATCTTTACACTTGTATTTTTGTGTTTAGATTCTTGTATGTTGTTATACTGTTCCTGATTCTAATTGTGCATTGAAATTGTTTTAATTCCGCAATAAAATTCAATTAGATTCAGAATCACCTATTCACCCCCTCTAGATGTTTTTGCTAGATCCAACAATTGGTTTTAGAGCAATTACTCTTATTTGTGAAGTATTTTTGACTTATGAGTTAACGATCTATCATGTCTAGCAATGTTTCTTCAAGATTAAGTGATGCACAGTTCACCTACAAGCCTCCTTACTTTGATGGAAAAGATTACAACGTTTAGTGTGTCGCGACCTAAAATTAGGCTAATGGATTATTAGTTTAATTAGATAGATTAACTAACCTAATATGGACTCTTCTAAGCCCTACCAATTCGCAACTCGGATGAACAATTTTTTAATTTAGGAGCCGTCACTAATCATTTTTTGGTAGGTTGATTAGAAACCTAAGTAAAACAGTCGGAGAAACTATTTTACTTCTACGAACCAGAGATAATGAGTTCATGGACTTGGTTACATTAATTAAAAATTAATCAATGCTTTCGGTACCAATTTCATGAAAAATATATTTTCTAATTGATGACTTGTGTTTGTTTTTGTTTCTTTTTATTAAATGCAATCCTAATGCAATCTAACCATATGACATATGACGTACAATAACATAAAAAAATGACATGACAAGTATGACATGACAAAATGACATGGAAAAATACATGACATGGCAAGATGATGCGGCAAGATGATGTATGGAAAAATGCATGACATGGCAAGATGACGTTGTAAGATGATGTGGCAAAATGACGTGGAAAAGTGCATGACATGGAATTACATGTTATGAAATTATATGATAAGCGACTGATTTTTTTTATATATTTTTTTGGATTTTAATGTCATGAACATGCAACTTCAAAAAAATAATGAATGAGTAGATTTTTTTTTTGTCTTTTTTTCTTCGACAATTGAAATGTGCATGATATAATTTAAAGATATACATGAATATTTTGAAAATATAAAGTGCAATAGAAGATACTCGAAAATATGATATGAATATGCATCAACACATGAGATATTGTGTAAGATATGCTAAAGATACGCATGAAATGTGCCTAAATGTGACTTTTGCTCTTCCCCTTGTAAAATTTTTGGCCATGGTTTTTTTTTTAAAGATTTTTGTTATATTGACTTTATTTGCTTAAAGCTAAGATTTCTAAGAAACCCTGTATTCCTAAAATTTTCAGGAATTTTCAGAACAAAGCATATTAAATCAAGATAACGCAACCTATAAGGAAAGTCAATCAACAAGAATCACATACACTCCCCTTCTTCAATTTTCAAAAATTTAGCAAACTCCCATTAGAAATTGATTTTTTTTAAGACAACGAATCAGACCTAAACGGTGATAGGTCGGATTGACTAATTCCAAAATTTTGTGACAAAAATTTAGGTTTTGATGTTTTTAGATCGCAAAAGTCACTCTTTAAATTTCTAAAAAATAGTTTGCGCTTCCCTTGGAGTTAGAAATCAGACGAAACGGTCACCATAAAATTCGAGGGCTTATTCGTTAATGATATGAGACGCGTGAAAACAGCTTTACTTCGGACCGAAAAAATAGCGGGCAAAAACATGTAAAAACAGCGAGCAAGTCACTCAACAAACATGCTTGAGTCAGTCCTCAAAGTATGAAAGCAATACCTTAATCTGTAAAGCGAAAAAAAGATCAGCTTGCGCGGGAACTGAGCGGGACAGCAGCTCGTGGTGATCGGAAGTAAAGGCGGCGACGGTAGTAACGAGAGTGACTTGTGACGGGGCGGGATTGGATGACGACAGTGGGGTGATGAAGCAGTGGCGGAGCAGCAGAACGACCCTAGTAGAGGCAAGCGGGGGGAGGCGAGCAGGACGGCCGCAGCGGCTGTAGTGACGGGAGGCGAGCAGAACGACGACCAAGCGACGGTGAGAGCGAGAGAGAATGGCACGAGAGGGTGTGAGAAAGAGAGTACTTGTCAGAACATTTTTGCCATCCTTTTCCACGTGAATGCTTGAGCAAATATGAGCGGAATTTTTGCCGACCCCCTAACCCTAAGCCAATGTAGTGTATGTATAGGGAATTGTTTGGCTTGATGGGCAAGAACTGAATATTCCTTGAATATCCTAACATTATCTTCCAAAACGAAAAAATATTGCAGATTCTTTCTTCCTCCTCAAGGAAAAATTTCGGCCAAGAGGATATCCCACATGGGCTAGCCGAATTTTCATGCTTTCAGGGGCCATTTTGCGCGATTTTAGAACCTAATTAGGCTTTACTAATTAAATGGACAGTCAATTAAAAGGCCAGCTTCTTAAAAGAATTAAAATGGACTGAAATAAATTTGAATTAAGCTCATCCATGTGAAATTCGTCCATCCTCTTTGTGATTGAAAATGTGAAACCGACGTTGGTCCTGCCTCCTGTTAAGTTCAATTGATCCGCGACTGCTAATGCATGACAGAAAAAATAAATATGCAATGCATGAAAATTTATTTTTGCAATAATTATGATTAACTCTCATTTTGTGAAATAAATGAATTTCTAGAAATTCAAAATTTAGGTGTCAACATGGTGCGATAAGATTAAGTGGTACTTCAAGGCATTAGACAATCTGATGTAGGATGTCGTTACTGGAGAAGTAAATCCTACAACTACTGCAACTTTTAAAAATGGGACCCTATCAAATATTGAATGAGCAAGAAGACAAGGACTTGATTCCAAAGTTGTTTACGGTCTCTTTTGCGTGTTATACACTCCTTTATATAATCGTGTTGCAGAATAAGAATTAGCAAAGGTTATTTGGGATAGATTTCATGTCACATTTCAAGGAACTGATAGGGTGAAGGAAACCAAACTTAGCATTCTGCTAAGTGACTATGAAGCCTTCAAGATGGAATCATATGAGTCAATTGCTGATATGATTGACAGATTTCAGATACTAACAAGTGGTCTCGCGAGGCAAGGTGCTCCTATTTCTGAAGCTATGCAGGTTCGCAAAATTCTTCGAGGACTTGTGTAGTTCCAATCATCCATTCAAGAATGTCAAACAATCAGACCATTATCCATCGACGAACTTGTTGGGACACTACAGTCATACGAGACAAAACGATTCAACAAAGAAAAGGATATGATAGGCAAGAAGTCGATTGCTTTAAAATCTAAAATTGATTTTGATGAATCAGATTCTGAAGAGAATGAAGAGGATGATGAAGGGCTTACTCGCATGATAAAGAAGTTTAGAGAAATGTCCAAGAAGGGAAGAAAATTCAAAGAAAAAAGGCATCCAAACAAGCCGATGAAAAGAAGACATTTGACGACAGAGAAGAAGATACATATGTGATTTGTCTTGAATGCAGGAAAAAGGGACACATCAGGCCAAATTGTCCTTTGCTAAAGAAAAGGAAAGGCAAATATGAAAGGTTCAAAAAGGTTCTAAATGATACTAAATGCGAAGACAATGATGATGAACAACTCGCACATATTTGTTTAATGGTTGAATCTGATTATGAAGAAGATGAGGTGATTTTCTCAAATCCTATTCTTGATGATGAAGATCCTCTTAGAGAATTATCTGTGGAGCTTGAAAATGGTCTCTGAATTGAAAAAAGAAGTCTCTATATTGAGACAGCAAAATTTGCGAATGAGAAAAGGAATGTTGTTTTAGAAAAGTAAAATACCTCTGTTAAGGAATAGAATGATACCCTACAAGGGGGGGAAAATTCTCATAAGGAAGATATTTACAAGATCTGTAAGAAATTTTCTCTCCGCTCAAAGACGTTAATGCACATCCTCTCCATACAAATCAAATCCGGTCTTGGTTATGAAGAGGTAAGTGAGATCAAGAATGATTTTTTTTAAATGTTAAGCAAAGATTAATGAGTATGTCTTCAAAAATTATTTCCGAAAATTATTTATGAAAATATTTTTCAAATCTTGTTAGCTGAAACTTCTTTGAATATTCAAACTTTCGGAATTCAATTCATCTCAAGCAAGATTGTCAAAAAGCTTGGAGACAATCCAAAAGTAGTTTTGGGAATTTCGATAAATCTTATAACGTGAATGCACCCAAATGAATTTGGGTACCGAAGAAAAAATGAGTTGCTTTTCTTGCAGGAAATAAAAATGAAGAGAGAGAAGTCAATATGTTATTATATTTACAATTTTCTTTGCGAACATATTTAAATTCTCATTGTGCTTGATATTGTGCTTTGGTTGGTTTTTTTTAATTAGTTGTGCTCGTGTGATACATCTTTGGTGTTTCGTGATATGAGATTAATTGTTTAATTGATATCTTGTTTAGAGATAATGCAATTTATTTGATTGATGCTTTCTGATGTTATCTTGCTTTCGAAAGTTTTTTTTTAAAAGAGATATCTTTATGCTTGATATTGTGGTTGAGAAAGAATCTTGTGACTTCATAATTTGTTTTCGACTTTATCTTGGAATGATATGTTGAATTGTTTTACTTCGTTGGATAAGCTAGAAATATATTGTTGGAATAAAAATATTTTTGGATCTTGAAATGAAAAGAGAATGATCGATATTTTTTTTGGGAAGAAAGAATTTGGATTATTAGACTCATTTTATCCTCCTTGATTTTTTCATATTTTGCATAGATAAAATCTTTTTAAATGAGATATTATTTGAATTAGATGCTATCTTTATATGGCATCTTTCGCATCATTAGTTGGCTGCAAAGTGTGTTGCTTAAGGAATGTTATTTTAATTATATTATTCCTTATTATGCAATAAGATCATGGAAAGAATCTTTGGATATTTAATAAGTTTCCTTATTTTATTCTAACGTAAAGGAAAGGAACCATACCTTTGGATATAAAAAAGGAAACACTTTTATTGCAGGATTTTCAACAAGGAAAGATTGCAAGTACATGCAAATCATGATGCAATCAAAGTCGAATCTCAATGAGTAATATTTTCTAACAAGTAAAGTTTACTCTCTCCTCTACAAGGAACCGCTGCTTCATAATTTTACGATCGTTTTGGCGAACATCACTCAAGGAAAATCTCTTTGATTTTGAAAGAGTTATATTTATGGATATTCTTGCTATTATCATGAAAGTACATTTTACATTTGGCAAATTTAATTCATGAATCAAAGGAAGATATGCATGTGATATTCTCCATATTTTATTTGCAAAGATTTTTATCTCTTCTATAAGAAAGTGCAGGTTGTAAAAGAATCTTTCCATTTAAAGTTGAAAAGTTTGTTCAGAAGCACAATTGCAAAACAAAACGTTCAGAATCAAGTGTCAGATGCAAACATTCAGAAGAAATGTTCAGAAGTAAACTTTCAGAAGTAACCGCTCAGAAGGAACTGTCAGAAGAAATGTTCAGAAGGAAACGTTCAGAAAGAGTCTACTGATCATATTTAAAAGGATATTATTGATCAGATTCAAGGATAAATATTTAGAAACTGTTCAAAAGGATGACAATCCTTGAAGACGCAACTAAAATAAAAAATCGATATCACTATTCAGCATGTGACTATTGATGTCTTCGAAGTTTATAAATCGATTTCTCACACTTAGGGGGAGATTCAAATTGAGGGAGAGAATCATCTCAAAGAAACAAAAAATTAAGGGGGGAACATTAATCAAATATGGAAAAATCTTGTTGAATTTGAACTCATTTCAATCCCAATCTTGATTACTATTTAGAGAATGGAAGAACAGGTAAATGTGTGCTAGAACTTGCTAAGTTCTACACAATCCAGTTAGTACATTTTTCATTTCCCTTACTTTTGTCATTACAAATCTCTAATCTTTATTATTGTTTTATTATGACAAAAGAAGTGAAATTTATCTGCACTCCTTGATATATGTTCAATGACATACATGTTGGTTGATTTAGAACATGAGCTATATTTCATATCTTTTATGATCATTTCAGAGTGTAGAAGATGTTTTTCACCTAGAGATATATTCTCCATGTGATACCCTTCGCATTGTTATCGGATTTTTTATTATGACAAAAAGGGGGAGAGATATATATACATATGTGCTGGTTGATTGTATATATGTATATGTGTTGAATATTGTATATATCTGCGATTATGTTTCTATATATCATTATGTTTGATAAATATATTTCGTTTACTTTTCAAGATTATACAATTGAATATTATTGAAACGTGTTTGCACATTTGTATATTCAGAGATTATTTTGTCTTCATCAAAAAGGGAGAGATCGTTAGGGAAAATCCCTTATGATGTTTCGCAAACGACAAAATAATCAAAGGCTACTAATGTATTTATTGGTTGAGTAGAACTAGGTGAAAGAAGCACAAGTCGTTATGTAGATGGTGTATTAACAGTACATCAAAAGGTTATGAGTTATTTATAAATGGTGAATAAGGCATTGAGTGTAGAGGTGTCTACAAGTTGGATTTACCTAAGTAGAATGTGAACAAGCCTAGAACGGAAAGTTCGGAAAAACTTGGAAGTACATTGGATAGTTGAACAACGAGGTAGAGCCGCAATTACCACTATACTTGGAGAGACCAAAAGATGGAGCTCAAGACATTGATCTAAGTTATTCACTCCGAAGACTGGTTTCGTTTATGGAAACATTAGGATGAAGTTGCTTCTGAAGACATTCAGATGCAGAAGACTGTTCTGCTTCTGAAGTTTGTTCAAAAGCAGTGAGATTGTTCAGAAGCTGCGAGATATATTGATTCGAGATTCTGACGACCCACGGCTGACGTATATATGTTGTTGCTAAAGTATTTATAGAAGTTTGTAGTCTTTGATTGATAAGATTATTCTATAACATGATTGATAGGATATCTTTGATTGGAAATTACCTTTCATGAGACAAGAAACCTTCATATCTGAAAAACTTCACTTATGAAAATAGAAGATTGAGTTGTATGGGCAACTGAATTTGAAGGATTCAGATTTTGCACCAATGGTCACTAAATCTCTCGAGATACAGTCTCGATCAATCAAGATTGATGGCGTCCAATTAGCAATTGAAGAACGATCCTTTCCTGTCCAACAGCTAGTTTGGAGGTGAAGGAGTATTAAAGGAGATCTATTGTGCTACTACGGAGTAGGATAAGGAACCATAAATTCCAAAGTGCTAGAGTTGTTTAGATTTATACTTGTCATCGTGAACTTTATATGATAATCATTGAAAGGTTTTGTAAGATAGATTAAGAAAGGATAGTGTGATCTATCAAAGAGAGTATCATCACTTATTGTAAATCCGTATTAATTCATCTAGTGGAACCCAGCCAATTGACTATCAATGTGGAAGAGTGGATATAGACTTGATCTAAGCCAAACCACTATAATCGTTAGCATGCATCATCCTTTATCTCTACACTCGTATTTCAATGCTTAGATTTCCCGCATGTTGTTATATTGTTACTGATTCTAATCGTGCATTGAAATTGTTTTAATTCCGCAATAAATTCAATGAGATTCAGAATCACTTATTTACTCACTTTAGGTGATTTTGCTAGATCCAACACGTTCAACAGAAATAAATAAATTTTGACAAAAAATATAAATAAAAAAATTAAACCTTTTTTTTTCAGATTCTCATGAAAACGAGAATAAAAGGGCTTTTTTCCAAATTAGAATTTAAAAAAAATACCAAAATAGGATAAAAAAATTAACAGATTATGTGCCGCTTGGCATTTGGGACGCCGAGCGGGCCCATGACCCTATTTAATTTTTTTCTTTTTAATTATTGATAGTTATTCCGACCAAAAAAATTATTGATAGTTATAATATTTATTTTATTTATAATTATTTATCTTTTTAAGCTTATTTTTTATAAGATAATCATCAATCATTAATTAAAAAAATTATTTTGATAAATAATTAATATATCCGAAGCATAGGTGATGCCATCACACTATTTCCAAAACCTTGCTGGTGAAAAAGCTTGTGTGTATAAGCTGAAGGAATAGATGAAGTGATAATATGTTTAAAGAGCTTCCAAAATATAATAACTGAGGAGATTTCTTGGAGAACATTTAATTCCACCGTCAAAGCACTTCATCCGAACGACAATTAACAGGGAAAATAGCACAGTTGACAATATTATTTACAGTTTAAATAATCTATACACACATTGAAAGACGTGATATTGATGTGGACATGAAAAACTGCCTAAATCCCTTTCCCACTACAAAATACGTGATATAATGAGTCTAGCATGAAAAGATCGAAGGAAGAAAAAGGAAAAGAACGGTCCATTCGAGATTGAGATGTGGCATTGACTAGGTTGCATCGATACCGACACTAATATCGACACCGACACGTCGACATGTCATTTCTTAAAAATGAAAAAATCCGACACGTCGGGGACACATTATATTAAATATATCTTTGTAAATATAAAATATAAATAAAGTCAAAATAGATATTATATGCACTAATTCGAATCGTAGATTGCGAGTTTTCACTTATTTCAACAATTTGACAAACTCATGAATTGTAAAAAATCGAAAGATATCATATTCTGAAAAACTCAACAGTAAGTTAAAAGCATGGTACTATCAAAGATACCAAACGAGATTAGAAGGTTTTATCTTTCATAAAAGATTTGAAAGTTAGCATTGTTGAGTAGTTACGGCTAAATTTTTAGAAGACGAGTTAGTCCCACACTTCAAAGAAAAGGAAAGGGAAAAGCGTCAATGGAGTCGTAGTTCTATGATATCTAGGGTTCCAAAGTTTAAACTGCCGATATTAAGTTTTTCCTCTTTTTTAAGGAGTTTGACACGCCGGACATGGGTGTCGGCCGCGTTGACCAAGTAATCAGAAGTACGATGTGCTAATTATAGTAGAATCATATACTTAATGTAACCCTAACTTAAGGTGAATCGAGATAAAATCTAGTGTTTTAATTTTTTATTTATCGCTACACTTTACTTTTTTATGATTATGCGAAGAATTCTAACAAAAATCACCCAAAAATAGCTTAATTTGAGCAAAATGAGCACGAGGTTACACACGAATTATTAGTACTACGAAATCCATTCAAGTCAAAAGTGCACACTCTCTCTCTCTCTCTCTAGCCCACCTTTCTCACTACTAGGATGTCAGCGAGTTGGATTGAATCGACTTTGATCACCATGAAACCTGAACATGATAGTTATTTATTTCTTGGGTTCCGAACTGGAATAGAAGGAGATTACGTATGGTCATTTAAAAAAATAAAAAATTTCGATACGCTGTATATTATATATATATATTTTAAAATATACATTACAAATTATATGACTTAAGTATATGTATTTTTGACTTAAATTTACATTTTAGTTTTTTTTTTATAATCCAGGGAATCTCGCACGGTCGACAGTCGAGGAGTAAACCCTGGGGGTGACACGTGCTAGCCATCACACACGTGCCACCGGTTAAGTCCCATACGACGCCCGGGATTCGAACACTCAACCTTTTGCGAGAGGAAGAGTGCGCGCTCCAGCAGCGCCACCCAGGCGGATGGTTACATTTTATTTGATAGTATTGAAAATGCTTAAAATTGATCTTATGCATATTGAAATGGCATGTTGAGATATTGGACTCGTGTATCGCTAGCTTGTTTAGAGCGCTGACCGCATGTCGGATATCTATTATCTGTTGAACAGGTGTCGGCCTAGTGTTGGGTGCACAACACGCATCCGACACGACACGGAGACACTCAAAGAAGGTCGTGCTTCCTAGGTTTTGGTCCCTGGCATTTCTTTACTTTGTTGGGTGACCCACTGATCCATTCATATATATGGAAGGAGAAACCCCAGCCTTTTGGTATAAGGAAAGAACGCAAATCAAGCCCTTTGCTTGTGCTTCTTGTGAAAATTCCTTCCGAAACTACTCATTCATGCATCCACATAGAAAGGAATAAAGAACAAAACAAGTTCCCAGCACAAGTGGGAAAACAGTGCAACTAGGATTACGCCAAACAAAATCCGAGGCTTCCCGATATCATCAATCTCGCCAAATTGAGACGACTTCAGAGCTATGAACAACATAAATCCAGTCAGAAATATTGGACTAATACCAAAAAAAAAATCTTTAGTATCTATTTCAATTTTATACTAAACAATTTTTTTTTGTCTCATAAAAAAACTCCTAACTTTCATTTTTGTCTCAATTTTATTACCGTCAACTTTTCGTCTATAGTCACCGTTAGTTAATCATACATTATTCGAATTTTTTGGCTGAACTTATAAATGAATTTGCAAAATTAGAAAACAACATGTTTCCTGGATGAATAAATTTGAGATCATGAGTCCAAATATTCATATCTCCACGTCTAGCCATTCTTTGGGCTATTAAGTGCCAAGAAGAATCCAAAACACGCCGTTCTAAATGGCTTTGTACCTCCTGATAATGTGTATGGGAAGCAGACAACAAAAGAGAGTTTGAAGATTTTTTCATGTCAACTTTGTTGATATATAATTCATTAACGAGGTGACAATGTCACGTGGAACTAACTAACTTTGGCTATGGACAGAAGACCCTTAGAGGTCTGCGTAGAACAAGGGCCCCTTGAGATTAGATTTGGCTCTGCGGGAACTTTATATCTCCATACTTTGCATCCAAAGTCAAGTTTCACAGGCACTCCAGATACACAAAGGAGAAGAAGCATCCATTTTCAACTGCGACCCACATTTGCACATGTCAACTTCAGTAGGGACTACTCGCTACTAAAACTAGGAGACCACTAACCAATTACATGGGTATGGGTTGGGCTCTGCTTCTGCTCGGGCTTTGTCCAGGGGAGGAGACGTCCAAAGCAGTGAAAACCTTGTTTTGGATTTGTGTCAAAAGGGGGAAAAGTCCCGCTCCTTTTCCCCTTTTTCAAGTCATGGAAATCCAAAAGGGCAATCTGAGATCTGCGACGGAGTTGAGGTCAAGGAGCTGTGAAACATGTTTACCACACGACCTCCAGTGCTAAATGCGGCCTCTGATGCTGCGGTTGAGATGATGACACGACCAAAATGTCTGGAGCAACGGAAAAGCAAATCCATATATCGAAGCATTTACTTGCCATTGGTTCAGGATATCGAAGTTGAGGCCATGAGCTTCACATGCTTCGACCAAATACTTATGTCAACCCATCTTTTCTTTATTCTTCTTTCCGTACTCACAGGGAAGCAAGAGAGGAAGCACCGCCACTTTCTTTGCCTCCTCTTAACTTGTCTCCTCCCCCCAAGGTGGCGGAGGAAGCGCGATTGAGTCAAAGCTCCCATTTTCTTGCTCAGTTTCTCTCACCACAACCCTTCTTTTCTTTATTACTTCCGTTTGTTTCACAGTCAAGCTAGGAAGAGATGAAAGGAAGCCAATGAAGCGCCACCACTTTGATTTTCTTGCCTCCTCTTCTCTCTCTATCTCTCTCTCTCTCTCCATGCTCGCACGCTCTCACAATTCGCAAATCTTGATCCTTCTCAAGATGGGTTTCTCTGTCACTTAATCCCTCCACGGCCCTCTTCCTCTGTTATTTTCTCGTACCGTTTCTGCGATCAATCATATCCGGGGTCTTATTTGTGGGTGCTCTGTTTCTTCATATGGGTGTTCGAGTTTCACTGTGGGTGGTCGTCGCCATCTCTTGGCTATGAATCCAAGCGCAGGTCCTGCACTCTCGAGTGGACCTTGTCTGCAATTCGAGCGATTCCAAAGCATTGCTAGATTTGATGAGCAAATTTGAGTCCCCGATCGACGGTTGGGGACTGAACTCGTCCGCCAACTGCTGCCACTGGCTGGGCGTCGTGTGCAGCACTTGGTCTTCTATAGGCCTGAGCGACGGTTTCTCCGGTTCGGGCAGAGTGGTGAAATTGGTCCTTGCGAGCAAGAAGCTCGCCGGCAACCTGTCGGACTCGATCGGCAAGTTGGACCAGCTGAGATTCCTCAATCTCTCTCGCAATCTCCTTGCGAGCACGCTCCCTGAATCTCTCCTCCACCTCCCTAATTTGGAGGTCCTCGATCTCAGCTACAATGAATTCTCCGGACCGGTCCCGGAGAGCACCAATTTGCCCTCGCTCCGCGTTTTCAGCATCTACAGAAATTTCTTCAGTGGGTTTCTGCCTGTGAGGATATGCGTGAACTCGAGCCGCATTCAGGTGCTTAATCTCGCTGTCAATTATTTCTCCAACGTTATCCCACCGGGACTCGGCAATTGTAGCTCCTTGCATAACCTTGCTTTAGCCTCAAATAGTCTCTCGGGTGGAATCAGTGAAGACATATTCACTCTGAGTCAGTTGGTCCAGTTAAGCCTTCAGGAGAACTCGTTTTCAGGACCGCTCAGCAGCGGGATCGGCAATCTGACGGAACTGGCTCGGCTGGATATTTCGAAAAACGGATTCTCCGGGTCAATCCCGGATGTGTTTCAGCGCATGAACAAGCTGCAGTACCTCGCAGCTCAGACCAATGGCTTCGTGGGCTCCATCCCGTCTTCGTTGTCCAATTTGCCGTCTCTTATGTTTCTCAACTTGAGGAACAACTCACTGACCGGTAGGATAGATCTCAATTGCTCGGCATTGAGCAGTCTGGTGTCTCTGGATTTAGGTTCCAACAATTTCAGCGGTCCTGTCCCTGAGGATTTGCCCAATTGCCGGCAGCTGCAGAACGTGAACCTTGTGCGGAACAAGTTCACAACCCCGATACCTCAAAGCTTCAAGAACTTCTCCAGCCTTGTTCACCTGTCAATCTCGAATTCGAGCCTATCGAACCTCTCGTCTGCACTCGGGATCCTTCAGCAATGCAAAAATTTGACAGTTTTGGTTCTCACTCGGAATTACTTGAACGAAGAATTGCCCAGCGATGCAAGTTTGAGTTTTGCGAAGCTTCAGGTTCTTATTATCGCATATGGTCGACTGAGGGGTTCGATGCCCCAATGGGTGTGTGGATGCACCCGTTTGCAGTTGCTGGACTTGTCCTGGAACAGTTTGGGTGGAACGATCCCGTCGTGGATCAGCAACTTCCAATCTCTCTTTTACCTGGACTTATCGAATAACTCATTTGTGGGCGAGATCCCAAAAGAGATCACCAGATCGCCTAGCCTCACCCTCATCCAGAAGAGTATGTCGATGGTGGAACCTTCTTCAGAATTCCCGCTCTTCCTGAAGAGGGATGTGACCGTGACGGGTCTGCAGTACAATCAAGTTACAAGCTTTCCGCCCACTGTTGATCTCGGATACAACTCTCTCAACGGATCAATCTGGCCGGAGTTCGGGGATATGAAGAATGTGCATATCTTGAATCTCAGGAATAATTTCTTATCTGGTTCCATTCCTGACAGTTTGTCTGGAATGACTAGCCTGGAGACTCTCGATCTGGCTTACAACAATCTGTCGGGAAGCATACCATCCTCGTTGGTGCGTCTCAACTTCCTATCCAAGTTCAGCGTTGCATATAACAATCTGTCCGGGCCGGTTCCTCACCAAGGTCAGTTTCCAACCTTTCCGAATTCGAGTTTTGAAGGTAATAACCTGTGTGGTGATCATGCTCCCCCTTGCCCGGCGAGTCACAGTCATCCTGGATCTGCCGATCGTAGTCAAAATCATTTTGGATCCACCGACCATGCCATAAGCGAGATAGAGGCTGGAATGACCATTGGACTTGCATTTGGAATGGCCATTGGAATGGTATTGGGAACAACTAGGACCAGTGATTCGTGTTCACGTGTAATAATCAGATTCTGTGCTTGTGTTAAGTCAAGTGCGTTAGTAGAACTCTGAATTTGTTCAGCACTTTTTCCACTCTTGTTCGAGAGTTCCCCATGAAAAATGGGTTGAGTTGATGTCTAAGGGTTTTGACACGTTCACTCCTCAGGGCTTGTTTAGCGTATCTTCAAGATAACCTGAAACTTCGCTGCCTTGATAGCAAATGCTAGGAAGGTTATTTGGACCTTACCTCCACCCCCAAAATGGGGGGGGGGGGGGAGAGAGACGGGGAGGGGAAGTCTAGCACATAAGTTACTTATTTATTAAAAGAGGAAATGGCAAGAATTGTTCATAAATTCAATAAGCAATGTCATTTTTGTATTTTTCATTCATCCTTTTAATTCATTTAATATGGTCTTTGAACTGTTCATAGTTGTACAATATTGTATTTAAATTTTCAATATGTTCGACAGTCTCATCACTTTTCAACAAATCTAAATTAGTCATTTAGTAATATTAGTAAGTATGCCTAATTACGTTATTGACCATACTTTAGAATATCTTTTCATTTCAACACTTTCGTTATATCAATAAATAGATCAATGAAAAAAATGCTATCTTTTCATTACCTTGTTGCCATTTGGGTTCTCATAAATATTAGGGAAAATTTCAAATAGGGTACTAAGTGCTTTTAATTTTTCAAATAAGGGTCTGAAATGACATTTGTTTCAAAAGGGCCTAAAGTTGTCATAGCTATTTCAAACAAGGGCCTCACCTCTCCGGCTGATCGGCTAAAAACTCCGGCCGATCAGGGGTATTTTCGTCAAAATACATTTTTGACCTAATTTTTAGTTAAATTAAATTAAAAATTAAAAAACAAAACAAGAAAACACATGTGAGAGGGGGCTGCCCTTTCGCCTGTGGCTTGGTCCGACGGGGTTGCCGACGCCACCGCCCAGGGGAGAGGGCTAGAGTCGGGAGGGGGTCTCGACCCCCTCCCAGATCTAGGCGAGGGCCGCTGCCTTCACCTAGGTTTAGGCCCACGATCGCTGAACCTCTGCCGATCGTCGTCTCGACCGGCCGAGGGCCGGTGACCCTCGCCCAAATCTAGGAGGGGGTCAAGCCCCCTCTCGGCTCTAGCCCTCGCCTCTTAGTAGCGTCGTCACCGGCGCATCGGCGAGGCATCGGCGACCTCGCAGGACCGAGTTGCCGCCCCATCGATGTTGGGGCGGCGGCCTCCTGCCTGTGTTTTTCCTTTTATTTTTCACTTTTTAAAATTTTTGGAAAAACTCAAAAAATAAAATAATAGATAATAAAAAAAATACTAAATGACTAATATACCCTTAGTAACAAGTGAGTGAGGCCCTTTTTTGATATTAATAAGTCACTTCAAGCCCTTGTTTGAGACAATGAAGGCACTTTAGGCCCTTATTTGAAATAATGTCAACTTCATGCCCTTATTTGAAAAAATGAAGGCACTTTGAGCCCTTTTTTGAAAATTTCCCTCAATATTACATTAATTTCATTTAAGTGAATTCAACTTATATATTCTATAAAACTAAAATTATAATTCATTTAGAGTGATATCCTGATATTCGAGATAGTCAAGTGTGTTCATACGTACATCTGGGAGATACACGTACTTATATTAATCTAAATATGATTCCTTATTTATTCAGATCAATTAAATTTTCAATAATCGAAATCTAGTTCCTTCTTCTAACTCTTGTTCCATAATTCTTTAGATTGATAAAATAATCAAAATCTTGTTGATAATCGTTGGATTGACAATATTTTCAATAGATTTTTGTTGGGTGTTTCCTGAAAAATAGGAAACATATTTTGATTAGTATAAGTATGAGTTTCTGTATACTAATTAATATTATTCAGAAATGTACTTAGAAAACATTGGGACATAAACTAGCTTGAACATCAACTCGATACAACTCTAAATGATTTCTAGTTTCACTATTATAGAGATCATAAATTAAAAGTACTTGAACAGAACTATTGAAACATTTATGAAGATCAAAAGATGATAAAATTGTGTCCCACACACACACACACATATATATATTTATATAAGAAAATGATTGAAACGAAAATATATTAAGAAATATAGGCAGTAACGGAGATATAAAACTTATAATGATTACGATAGTATTTATGTGACCTTGTTGTTGAAAGTTGAGGGACTCCACTGAATAAAGTGAAACACCCAAAGATCAAATTAAAACTCTAGATATGGCATTGCGCATCAAGCCGAAGTATAAGGAATAGGAGTGTCTATTTCACTTATTATATGTCGATATAATCATAATAATTGATTGTTTACCTCTCAATTTCCTTAAAAAGCACAAAAGTGTGCACACCCATATGCACCGAAACACTGCCAATCCGGTCGGTGTTGTTTGTCATGATTGAAGCCCTTCTCTCTTGGCAAGTTTCATTCTTGAAGAAGATGGCGTTTAAGAATTTTCATTGCCTTCAAGAGCTTCCATAGGAAACTGCGCGAAACGGTGTTTTTCTCCAAGGGAAGCAAGCTAATCATTGACTCGAGCAGAAGCCAGTCCTTCGAAGTGAGCTCTTCATTAGATCTTTGACTAAAACATAATAAGAGAGACGAGCAGGAAGAAAAATCGATCAAATATCGAGAGAAATCATGGGATCAAAATTTCAGAGAAGGCCACAAATGAACGCGGATACGAACGAGATTTGAGTGTGTTATGGTGTACTTAGATTGCCGATGGGCTCTTAGAGGGGACGACGGCTTGGAAAGTGAAGTGAAGAGGGATTGAAAATGAAAAGCGTAAAGTTTTGGTCTTGGTTGTGAGGTAAAGAGGCAGAGGGGGAGAGAGAGAGAGATAGAGAAGGGGGAGAAGGGAGGTCGCGCAGAGAGAGCAGGTCCTCGAGAAGAGAGAGGGAAGAGGGAGGGGTGTAACGGAGAAGTAACAGAGACGGAGGTGGGAGATTTTGAAAATTTGTCGACGAGTTGAACTCCAGTGGACTCGTGTCGATTTTTGTATGGAGTGTCTCATTGATGACTCGACAAACAAAGACCGCTGTGGCAAACAATACAACATAGAGAGCGGTGAATCGATTGTTTCAAAGAATGTTGATAATATTGCGAAAAATAACAACCACACAAGAAAGATCAGGTCAACAGTTTTTTCGAGTGTCGTGACTTGACTGTTCTTGAAAGTGAGAGAGAATAAAAGCACAAAATGATTTACGAAAATCACCAAAGTATATTTGAAAATCAAGTGCAGCAAATATTATAAATATTCCTACGGTGCGAACGTGTAGATGTCAGTCAAATGCGAAAGTAAAAGATAGCACACAACGATATGAAAAACATTTCAGAACGACAAGCTAACCTTCAAACATATGCTCAAATCTTTACAGATACACTGTGCAAATTAGGTCAAGTAGATGTTTGAGATACGTGAGAAGATTGTGTGCTAAATGTATAAAGAATGAGAGAAAAACAGCTGGTGATATAAAAAGATTGGGCAAGCAAATATTTCATAAAACAATATCTAAATGTCTGCAAGAAAGAGTAAAAAATCAAGTGAAATGCAAGCACACAAGATATATAATGGTTCAGCTTTATCCCCAGGTTTACGTTCACTTTTCAAGACTAACAACCACAATTCAGACTAGATTTTAATAGTTATCTTCAACACAAGTTACAAACACCAAGTATCACCTTTCTAATAGATCACACTATCAAGACTCATGTATTGCTCTGCTTTTATACACTTGATTTTTTACATGATTACAATACACAAAGAACATGATAGAGAAGATCTTTCAAGAGAATAAAGAAATAACTAGAAGAAAAATAACTATCAACAACATTTGGATTCTAAATCATGCCCTCTAATACTTTAGCCCAATAGCCTTCCATTATATAGACACTTTATTTTTCTCATTGGAGAGGCTTGGCAAGTCCAACTAGCTGTTAGAGATTCATTAGAATTGATGCAGTTATTGTTTTTGAAACTGTTCTGAAACTGCTGTTCTGACATTATTTTGAAAAGTTGACGTAGTTAACGGCTATATTCCTTTATAGATTTCATGATTTTTCTCTGTGGGATTTTTCCCAGTCAACGGCTATAATCTTTTTCCAACTAACATCAGCACATGCTTGCTGTTTAAACATCACCAAGACTTGTCGGCAAATTGATAATAGAGAAAAGGAGGCTCTTTTACGTGGAAGGAGGGAAGTTGTTGGAAAGAGAACTCTCTCTCTTTCCTCTGCAATATTCATTGTCCAAGAAACTTCGCAGGGCTCCTCTTCAATCATCAAGAAGTCCACACGTCAGGCTATTCACTTAGCATGCTTACATGATCCCTCGGTCAAAATTTACCATGAGGACAAACCACCGATCATCTTCAACCAATGATTTGGATGGTCCCTGCAATTCCTAGTTTCCTAACAATTGTGGCGGTCCAGCGAGCTCTCGGACAAAACGGCACACTTTCATAGTTCTACAAATTCGACACTTGCATAACGTACTCGTTTACTTGCCAACCGAGCTCTTCAACGATGTGGCCGCGATCCCGTTGTGCCGAAATTCACCTTGCCAATCCGGAGGAGTTTTGTTTTTTTTGCAGGTTTCTAAAGGCCATCCGCTGCCCTTCGATCCTCGACAAAACTCCCTTAGCATCACCGACGACAAAAGCCATCTTTGTCCGGAACGACAGTCGGACTCGCTGAAGTGCCTCCACGAGCAAGCTGCTGGCACGCGACGATCAGTCCAGTGGTGACATACCCGTGATCCTGTCGTGCTAATCAATGCCAAGGTGACGGTCAACGACTCGACCTTCTGATCCTTGTCGCAACGACCACGGTGATTGCCGCACACTGTTCTCGCCGATGCATCCATCGCAGACCCGACGAGCCCTCTTGAGCGAATAACCATGACCCAATATCATTGCTTGTTGTTTTCCATGTTTGTTTATTCTGTCACAAGTTTCCTCGATCAACTTTAACCTAACAAGCCCCCATCATTACTAACAAAGCATCGTGATCAGTCATGTGCCAAGTGAAGGGAAACTTGGGCCAAGATTACAAAACACGAAGCCGAGCAATTATAACCAGATCTTGGGAATTTCTTATTCGGTGATACTTGGAATCTAGTGTCCATCATCCATGAGACCATCGTGAAGACGTGAGTCAACCATCAAGTCTACCGCCGGCCAACCGCGAACTTCCTCGGCGGATTTAACATTCAGAACACTGCTTGGCCACGTGCATGCATAGCTCGGTTCGTCATCTGCAATTCCGATCGGTCCAATCCCCAAAGCTCGATACCATCTTTGGTCAAAGTTCAAATTAAGCAAGGCAATATCTCAGAATAAGGTAAAATTCTAATTTTTTTTTTCAAGATTACCTTGTTTTCATAATCTAAGCTCTTTTCGATTGATGCTTGCGACAAAGATTTTTTTTTCTGCTCAAAACTTGAATGACCTGAAGTTTGAATAAATCTTGTGGATATTATACTTATATTTGAAATACTTGGCATCTCTTGTTGCGGGTTAAAAAAAAATCTGAATGCTCATCATATCTTTAAAAAGATTGCACGTGTCTTTTGAAATATTCATATTATCTTATACATGAATTTGAAATCTTTTTGGAAATCCTGAGTATCTGATAATTCTTGCAGATGAGATTGCCTTGAATTGAGATTATCCTTCTTTAATTATCTGGGAAGCTTTCAAAATCTAAAAAAATAATTGCTCAATTTTTCAAGATATGAATCATTTTTAGACCAAGTATGATTACCTATCAATCTCAATCTCTTCATGTGATTTCCGAAATTTATGGATGATTTGGTGTTTATTTTATTTTGTCTGTAGTATCTATTGTTTGCTTTTCATACCCATGTCACGCATTGATTGTTTTGATTTACATAAATTTTGCACATTTTTAAACAAACATGCCCATAACGTATGCTCCCCTCGTGCCTAGATCAACATCAACATCAATAATACATTTATCCCAAATTACTTAGGGTCGTCAGTCGATGAACTCAAAGAATCATAAAAATAAAAGCAGAATCAAGGGAGTGAAAATAGATAAATATGTAAAAATAAATAAATATATATCTATCTATACACTACCGCTCCACAACATTAATAGTCTTCATCCACTCCGTCCTAATACAAACCGTACGCCAATCTATTTCACACGTCATTAAATCTTATTTTACTGCTTTTCCCAAGCAAGTTTCAGCCGACCTCTTACTTTCTTCGTGTTATGCTCTCGATAGCAAATTTCTATTCGTACCGGTGCATCTAAGGGCCTTCGGAGTATATGCCCAAACCATCTCAATCTATGCTCTCTTATCTTTTTCGCCACCGGTTCTACTCCAACTTTTCGTCGAATATATTCATTCCTTATCTTATCCATATTTTCCGCCACCGGTTCTACTCCAACTCCGCCTATGCAGTCTACATAGCATGTGCCAAGCTAGGTAAAAGAGGAGGGTTACATCAGGCGTAACAAGCTGGTTATAAAAAAAAAAGAGTTACCTTTATGAGATGAATCCCTTCGTGCCTAGATACTTTGAAAAAATTAAATTGCACATCTTAGCCATGATCTTATGGAATGGGTTGACAATTTAGTATAATACTTTGTATTCTTTCCCTTTGGCAAAAGGGACGTTGTCGTCTTATACCATTATTAGCATACTAACTTGAATCCTCGAGTATGTAACGGATAAAATCTTGCTCTAGTCGAAATCTTTTGGAATGAGAGGATTTATTGGAAATTCGAATATTATGGTATTTTATGGGCATTTTTGTTTGATCTTGTTCAATTTTTTGTTTGCTTTTGATTGCTTTATATTTTTAGCAAAAATACCAAAAAAAAAAAGTCAAATCTCATCATTTTTGTGCACCTCATAATTCATGTCACAATTTTCCTAAAACAGAAAATTAAAATCAATTCATATTGATCAGTCAAAAAAGCATTGTCATGAAATTGGTATCGAAAGGATATTAATTTTTTTTTAATTAATGTAACCAAGTCCCCGAACTTATTATCTCTGGTTCGTAGAAATAAAATAGTTCTCCCGCTATTTTATATAGGTTTCTAATCAACTTACCGTAAATGATTAGTGGCAGCTCCAATTGATTTTTTTTTTTATGGATGAACTTAAGTTGCGATTTGGTAGGACTTTGGAGGGTCTGAGTTAGGTTAGTCAATTTAACCTAATAATCCATTAACTAAATAATTTTTAGGTCGCGACACTGGCAACGCTTATATTCTACGACTCCTACTCCTGCTCCTGACCGTTTGGCTCTTATCATGTCTTCCACCTTGAGATCCTCTCAAGTCCATATCCCGCAATCAACTGATAAGCCATCTATTCCCCGTGATTATTGTGGTAAACCTTATCATATCAAGGAGCAGTGCTGGAAACTTCATGAAAAAGCACTAGGAATCAGTAAGGGCTAAGGCATGAATAAGAGTCGTTCACGAGCTCATAAAGTAGAGGTGGCTAGACCAGCTAGTTTTGAGTCTGTAAGTCCTAATGTATAGGAAATTTTATCACCAAAGAGGAGATGCAGCAATTTATCAAGGATATGATTAATCTAAAGGGTCCTAATTAATCTCATGTGGCATCTAGTGCGTTTGACATATCTTCTACCATTCATTCTTTTTCAGGTACATCTTCCTATTCATCTCCTTGGATCATATATTCGGGAGCCTCTGATCACATGACGGGATGCTCATGTCAGTTTAAATCATATAAACTATGCTCTGGACATGACAAAGTTAGGATAGCCGATGGATCTTTTTCTCCTATATTAGGAAAGGGATCAATTTCTTGCACTCCATTCTTGGCATTATCTTCGGTTCTTCATGTTCGTAAATTTCCAAATCAATTGCTTTCAATTAGTAGTCTTACTCAAGATCTTAATTGCAAAGTAATCTTTTATCCAACATAATGTGTCTTTTAGGATTTGGTGACGAGGTGAAGATTGGCAGTGGTAGTGCACGTGATGGACTTTACTGGCTAGATAGATCACTAGCTGCACCTATGTAGGCTAAAACTATATATTCCAATTCAATTGCTATTTCTTTTCAGCTACAATGGCATCAACTTTTGGGGCATCCTGCACTTCTTACTCTCTTTCATGTTTTTCTACTTTAAAGAATCAAGTTAAAGATCATCAGTTTTTCTGTGATACTCGTGCTTATTCTAAGCAGATTAGAACTATTTATCCATAGTCAAATAATAAAAGTATTGTTTCATTTAATTTGATTCATTATGATATTTGGGGTACTTACTCTATTAAATCTGTTATTGGGTATGATTGGTTTGTGAACTTTATTGATGATTATAGGAGAGCAACTTAGGTCTTTTTACTTAGACATAAAAATGATGTTTTTGAGGCCTTAAAAAAATTCAAAATAATTTAAACCTAGTTTAATTCTACAATTAAGGCTCTTCAAACAGATAATGGTAGAGAATATTGTGCCTCTTCCTTTCAAAATTTTTTTCGAGAGCACGGTATTCTCCACCAAACTAGTTGTGTGGATACCCCTTCACAAAATGGCTTGACAAAACAAAAGAATAGACATTTTCTTGAAGTTGCGAATTCACTTTTGCTTCAAATGCATGTCCCATCACCCTACTGGAGTAAAGATGTTCTTACAACTACCTACTTAATTAATCGTATGTCATCTAAGGTTCTACAAAATAAAAGCCTAATTTATATGTTGACTGGAAAACATATATTCATTCTCTCGTAAAAAATCTTTGGGTCCATTTATTTTGTTAGAGATCATAAAATGAAGAGTAAATTGTCTCCTAGGAGTCATAAGTGCATTTTCTAAAGGTATTCCTCTTCTCGAAAAGACTATAAGTGCTATTCACTCGTAAGCTTTATGTCTCCAAAGATGTTATCTTTAATGAGTTTGAAGCTTCTTTTTTTATAACCCACACTCCGAGATATCTAGTTCGGTGTTTATTGAAATGTCGTGGACACCTGATTTTTAATCATTTTTTTACAAATATATATATCCATAAAAATTTATAAAATTGAAAAATAAACTTTGAAAGCTTTGGTCAAGCTTAAGGCTCCATTTTTGAAAAAAAAATTATTTTTTTCTTAATTTTTAATATTTTTTAAATTTATTTAATTATAAAAATATCCAAAAAATATCAGAAAAATACCATTCATGGTTAGAAAAATATAAAAAATAGTAAATATTTTTATTTTAATTCTCTATTCAATTTGGTCAGTTTTAATATTGAAAATTCGGCTTGGGTCACTACATTCCTTCACGAACGTAAACCCGAATTGAGCATAAAAATTTATTTTTGAGTCTTTTAATTTTCAATTTCCACTTATAATAAGCTATGACATGGGTAACTAGAATCTTGAAGTGAAATTGAGTCAATTTGCCCTCCAATTTGATCAATTTTGACGCAAGGGGCCTAATTACACGATTTTCTTTCAATTTAGTCCTCGGTTTCACGAATAATGAAATTAAATTCTCTCTAGGGACATACATGAAAATTAAACGCCTCTTCCCTATATTTTTCATCTTCCCGGACCCATTGGTGGCCTCAATTTGGACCGATTTGATCGTTTGTACCCTCCATTAAGTAAAAATCATTTTCGGATCCTAGACATAGTTTGGGGTTTTCACTGAATTCTAATTCATTTGTATGTAAAAATACTCATTTTAGATTAAAAACATGTTGAAGAGTTTGATTTTGGCATCAATTTCATGAAAAAGTATCAATTTGAGGCCCAATTTGGCGAAAAGTAGGAGCCGAATCAACCGGGTCGGACCCGACCCGACCCGGACGGACCGGGTCTTCACAAAGGAGCAAACCTGCTCGGTTTTTACGTACAGGAACAAAGGTAGGACGACAAAAACTGGAACGACAGCCCCTTTTCAGAGCGGGGGGATGAAATGCGTGAAGCTCCCCTTCATCCGGGGATACAAAGGAGCGCTCAAGAGGAGGAATTGAGGGGGTGAAAAGAAAAGACAGAGAGAAGGTCCAGAGTAAAGGAGAGGATTTTCGGTATAAAAAAAACGCACAAAGAAGAGAGGAGGGAGAAGAACGGAGAGATATAGATGTCTAGTTCTTGTAAAAAGACAAAAAAAAATTGAGGGAACCATGAGAAACTAAGAGGGAGTGAGGGAAGAAGAGCAGTGACAGCGAGGTAGTGTAGCAGACAGATTCCGAAGGATTCCACCCAGCCGGAGCAACCACCTCTTCGGCTTCACTAGGCCAGCCGACCACCACCACCACCAGACAAGTGTCGGACCAACAGCCCCCTCTTCTGATCAGGTAAGGTTAACATCCTATCTTGATTTGCATAGAAATCCATGCATGACGAGTTCAAAAAGGATCCTCTCGTGCCATTTTCTATGTTATCTGCTGAATGCTTGGGAGCCTGGAGCGAGCCGTTAGTTTCTCTCTTTCTGCTGAAACGCCGAACGTCTTCATTAAAATCGCCCTAACTAGATCCGTAGGGATGAACTAGAGTCCTTCATCTCTGCATCTTTTTTTTATGATATGCATCGTGTGCATGACGACAAGTTTCTACGAGGTTCATATTTTTTTTTATAAACTGGCGTCTCAACAAAAGAATCCGCAGAGAGAGAGAGAGAGAGAGCTTCATTTGAGGAGAGGGTCGTTACTTGTAGTCGTTGCTTGAGGTTCAAAGCAGAGAGCTCCTAAAAAAGAAAAACGTTGCTTTGGGTAGTCTAAAAAGGGTTCAGCAAAACAAAATTAGAGAGAATTTCGAGTGAGGTCTTGAGGGAAGGGAGAGAGAAGGTTTAGGAGGGGAGATTGATTAAAAAAAATGGGAAAAGAAAGAATGCGAGAACGTGAGGCCAAGAAGACCAGAAGGAAACCACTGGTGCATCGTCGTTCCGATTGCGCCTCCCTGGTCTCTTCAACATTATCCGTCCGACAACCGTCGAACCAACTCATCCCTTGGCCGACCCAAAAACTCATGGAGAACAGGGAGAGAGATAGAGCTGAATTTTCCTTCCTCTAGCGCACATCTCTTTCGCTGACGGAGTCGCAACTTCGGACGAGAAACCATCGTTCGACGAACCACCCGGTAGCTTTGACGAAGCGCCCAATTCTGCTACGTGAATCTTCTAGTCAAACTCCTCGTGTTTCTCAACGTCCTTGCAAGTTTGCCGGCAATGGTTCCTGTAGCCTGTAACGCCCAGTCGATATTCCACTCGATCTCCGATTCCAACCTTTTGGCCTGCCACTCCTCCCTTGCCGATCTTCGCTTATGTTTAAAGGCCGATGTCCAATCCTTTTGTACACTCGATTTTGTTATTTAGCTTTATTTCATTTTATTTTCGGCTTTGTATCCAAATACCCGAGGGCCGCGGTTTTTTTATTTATCGCTTTAGAATAGCTCTTTATGCCCTTTGAATGCTTTGTTGATTTTTTCTTTTTAAGATAAAACTCGAAAATTAGAAAAATGCCACAAAATAAACCCGTAAATACCATTTTGTATGAAGGCCTAGCATGGTTGTAAAAACATGATTAGGAACTAAAAATCAATTAAACCTCGCATGATCACCTTAGGCAACAATTAATCTCGCGATAACCGCAAGGGCTCTAGTAGATGTATTAAAGTAAATTAATCCCCAAACCCTGAAATCTCTGATTGCATAGAATTGAGCAACCACTCCTAACCGCTCCATAGGGTTTTCGATCTACCCTTCTCGAAAGATCGATGGCGACTCCTTTTTGTGTGTACACTCGCACATGCCACCTAAACAAACTAAGGTTGAATACGAATTTTCCGACATTGCAACTTGGTATGGGGTTAGGAGAGCCCGAGCCAAAGAGGGGCCGCACTTGAGGTCTTCCCTTGGCAATCCATTAGCCTACCTTTCTCAATTTATTGGTCAAAAATCAAGGGCGGCTCGCCACACTTGTTCCCTAAGCTCTCGATGCCATTATCAACAGAACAGACAAATGAGCCTATTTTGAATCAAAGTGTCACCCTAGAAGATGTTTCATCTGTTCAAAGAGATTATTCACAAGTTTATTCTCATAAACAACCTACTTTGCCTGGTAATCCTCTTGGTGAGTCTTCACAGGTAATACCAGAATCCAATACAACATTGCCAGAGCCTAGTCCTATTGAAGAAAACAATATTGAGGATGAGACAATCCCTATTGCTCTCCGAAAAGATAAACAGTCTGTCTTGCCTAGGTATCCCATCGATGAATATACTTCCTATTATGTTCTTTCTCCATCACCATCATTTTCGTCATTCATTTCTTCTTTAGACTCTATATCTATTCCTAGTACTTGGCAGATTGCTATTCAACAAAAAAAATGGAAAGATGCCATGTAAGAATCATACTTGGAATTTGATGTTGCTTCCTCTTGGGAAGAAAACGGAGGGATGCAAATGGATCTATACTGCTAAGCAAAAAACTAATGGAACAGTGGATAGGTACAAGGCTCGAATATTGGCTCGAGGATTCACTCAAACTGCAGGTGTTGATTATCAAGAGACGTTCGCCTTTGTAGTAAAGATGAATGTAGTGAGGATTCTTGTATCATATGCCGCAAGTTATGGATGGGATCTTCAACAATTAGACATGAAGAATGCATTTATTCACGAAGAACTCAATGATGAGGTTTACATGGACTTTCCACCAGGTTTTGCAAATAGCACTAATGTTGGAAAGGTTTGTCACCTTAAACGTTCTCTTTATGGGCTTAAACAACCACCTCGAGCTTAGTTTGGCAAGTTAGCCAAAGTTATGCAAGCTTAGTGATGCACCTTGAGTAATGCTGATAACACCTTGTTCATTCGTCATAGTGTTTCGCTCTCAACTTTCTTAATTGTGTATGTGGATGACATTGTGGTGACTGGAAATGATACTAGTGAAATTGTTAGATTGAAGAACGCATTAGGAAAGGAATTTGAGATTAAAGATCTTGGAAAATTATGACATTTTTTTGGAATTGAAGTAGCTCACTTCTCACATGGTATCTTCATATGTTAGCGCAAGTACACACTTGATCTTCTATCTATCATGACCCTCTCTTCGAAGAACGTCACGAAGGATACGATGGCTAATGGACCGTCTGGGTTTGGTCGGATGTGGGCCTCTCCCAAGTCTCGTTACCCAAATCGCAACGGATGTATACGTGGTCGATCATTAGTGCAGTCTAATGACATGTGATGTGTGTACATACCAAGAAGTTGCCACCAATCGTTTCGTGGAGGGTACGATTGGAAACCCTATCGAATAGTTGGGAGCTTCTATTCGATTCTGCGAGAACTAGAGAAGTGTGATCGGGGATTTAGTTACGCCAACTATCAGAGTTGACGCCCTTTCGGTACCTAAGTTGATTGAATCATCTTATCCTAAGATTTCATGCAGATGAGTGGGATATGAACCCTAAATCTAAGAGTTCATGCAGATAGTAGTGACTACCCTAACACTCACAATCAGTAAAAGAAGATGCACAAATCAAGGATCCAAGATGTGCAGATAAATCACATGAATATAACGTGTCATCCCTAATAAGGCCCTATTGGCCTAGAGAAGTATCAATCATGGCTCAGGAGTGATTTAGACATGATTTGTCCAACAGGGGTAAAATCATAATTTTAAAGAAATTTGGGACAATTTGCCTAAAAAGGGCACAATTATCATTTTGGAAGAATCTGGAATCAAAAGGGGCCAGAAATAGAATCGATCATCAATGATCTATTTCCTATTTTCCGACAATTTTCAAAAAAATTCGAAATTTTGTGAGGTGGTTTACCCTAGACGTGGCCGGTTCCAATTCCAGTTCTGAACCCACGATTTCGAGCCGGTCCGGTTCAGAAATTTTAATTTTAATTTTAAAATAAATAAATTATAAATTATAATCATTAATCAAATTGTACATTGTAACAAAATTTGAAAAATAAAAATATTATTTTTTGTGTAATAAAAAAATATTATAAATTATAAATAAATTATTTTTATTATATTTTAAGTGGCGGTTTGGAACTGGCCCGTGAAGGCTGGTTTCGATTTCGGTTCAGAACGGCGGGTCTGGTCAACGGGCCGGTTCAGAACCGCGGGTCTGGTCAACGGGCCGATTCCGGGCCCACTGTTCCAAATGGCCATGTCTAATTTACCCTTTGAGGGGTACAATCAACATTTTTTTAAAAAGGAGCGAGACATGAAAATTTCATATAGAAGAATTGGCCACCCACTTGACGCATCGCCTAATTCTAGCAATTTTCACGACTTATTGGAATATTGAAGATGATTTACCCTTTAAGGGGTAAAATCGTCTTTCCAAGAAAAAGGATGAGATTCGAAAACTCAAGCAAAATGATTGGCCACCTAACTGACCCTCATCCTAATATAGGCATTTTCGGACTATCTCGGATTCAAAGCAATGACGATTTACTCCTAAATGGCATAATTGTCAAATCAAGATAGAACTGAAAAGAAATTTCAAAAATGAGAATGACCATTTGTATGTGGTGGTTCCTTGATTTTTGGACATTTCTAGAGTAATTAGGGATTTTCTACAAATTTCCTAATTTTTTTAAAAATTTTCCCCATTTTTTTGATTTTTTCATTAAAGAAAACACTTTTTTTAAGAACAAGAAACAAGCCGAGTTTGTGAACTTGGTCCGGCTCGCACGAGCCACGTGGGCTCGAGACACACGGCCTGGGCTACACTATGCAGACCAGCCCGATCTCCCAAAACAACCGCAAGGCTTGGCCTAGAAATGGTCGGCCCGCGAACACCTAAGCCTGAATGAAAATGACGCCATTCTGCTTTTCATATTTTTTTTTTGAAAATTGATTTAATTAATCAAAAAATCTAAAATTTTAATTATCTATTGGACGACTTAGAGACCTCCGCGTGGCCTAATCTGAGCCGTTCGATCGCTAACAGAATTTGATTCCCACTAATAGTCTCATTGACGTGGCATGCCACGTGTACTGCCACGTGGCGCCACGTCAACGCCAGCTCAGAGTTGACCGAAGTCAACGCTCGTCGTGGAAGGCAATTAGTGTCTGTGATCCTCGTCGGGAGGCCATATCTCGGTCGTCCAACTTCCAAATGGCATGATTTGAATGCCGTTTTATACCTAATGAGCTCGCCTACAACATATCCATAAGCATAGAAGCAGCAGAAACACATTTCATATATATGTTATCTCTGGCCGAAGCTAAACTTCGACAACTACTCATCCTAGCCGTTTCTAGCGTTGCCTAGCTAATCTAAGCTAACAGGAAGCATCACAGGAGATCGCGAAAACTTACTTGGCCATCGGGGAGGCTCGACAGAGCCTGAGATGAACCCTTGAGTTCGCGATGACACCAACAATGTAAGAGGTCGAGGTAGGGTTTTACACAATGAAAATGCAACAAACAAGTTGGAAAATGATCAGCAAGACTCGAGGAGTAAATCGCAACTCCTAAAATGTGAAATGATCTAAAGAATCATGAGTTGCAATTGAAGGTCGAGGAGAAGCTCGGAGAGAAGTCTCACCGTTTTTCGAGCTTACAAGCTGATCTAACAGGTTCAACCGCTTCTCTGGAGCTCAGGTAAGTCGAGAATAGTAATCGCCGGCTTCGATTTGGTCGAAGATAGCCTGACGAAGTCTAAACAAAATCGGCGAGGATGAGCTTCGATCGCCAATTCTTTCTCTCTCTATCGCCTTCTCTCTGTTTCTCTCTCCTCTCTTCCCCTGTGCGAACAGAATGAGCTCTCTCCCTATCCAAACGCATCTGTTTTGTTTAAATCCCTATTCTAAAAAATTTGGCCACACGGAAGGGGGTGACTCAGTGACCTTTGCACGTGTAGACACGTGCGAAATGGTCACCGATGACCAACCATCTCCGGGAATGTAATGAAAAACTCAGTTAGGCCCTCTGATGACCAAATTTCGCATGGATTTGATCTTAGTTTGGTCTTGCATTTGAACGAAGCCGGCCATGACACATAACAGCCTCGTTGGCGCGACTCCGGCGGACCCATGCTGTCGGACTAGTCACGATCTACACTAGACTTCGTGGCCAACAAAACACCTCCATAAATTTCATGGATTACTGTCAATTGATTGCCCAATTTCATGATTGTAATTGACCTGGAAATGGCAAACAGGGGAGCTGAAATTTGCAGTTCAATTGAACTGGGTTTGCGAGTCGGATCCGATTCGACTCGCAGACCCGGTTTAGTTTTAATTCCAAAATTACCATAATTCTGTAAGGGATCGATGCAATTAAAACTCGCAATTGAATTTAGGGAGATCAACTTCATCTAAAAAATTGATTTTCCCCACAATCCTAACATGAATCGATCAAAAACCCTAATTTTGACTTAGGATCCGATCATCCAAATTAACAAATTGAAAGCCCTAATGGCCAAATCAGATCGAATTATCCCTACCAATATATTCATGAAGGTCAAAAACATAAGAGAGAGATCTTACCTTCGCTTGAAGTCCCTAGATCAAAAGTAATTTCATTTTGTTCCAAATTCGGGGACTAAATTGCAATAAAGGTATGCAATTTTGCTCAATTGGTACAATTTTGCAATTTAAGCGAATAATTGGGCTAAGCTACAATTCAGGACAATTGGATTGAATGTCGAGACTCTTAAAATGTCAAAATTACAAATTAAAAAGACTCGAATGACATCTTTTTACCAAGTTCAATTCTATTTGTAACTAAGGAACACCCAAAATTGAACTTGAATTTTGACTCTTGATTAGGTCAAAATGAAAAGGGAATTAAAAGAAAATTATTGACTATTTTTCTATATTTTTGTAACCTCAAATTTTATTTTTCTTGATCTTCCATGATTTCTTATTTTCTAAAAATACTATAAAGATAAAATTATGAAAAATTATTTTTTTAAAATGTTTTTTTAGGCTTGGTCAAGGACACCATAGTTTTTTTAAAAAAAATTATGAAAAATTATTTTTTTTAAATGTTTTTTTAGGCTTGGTCAAGGACACCAAAGTTGATTTTGTAATTTTTCAACTTTTTATAAATTTTTCCTAATATAAAGGAAAAAAACTTAATAAAAAATCAGGTATCAACGCTATATCAGACGAGAATGCTTGGATGTAAACCTATCGGTGCTCCACTTAATTCAAACGCGAACATTCGGGCCAATGCAGGGGAGCCGCTAGATCGCGAAAGATATCAAAAACTTGTTGGAAAGCTTATCTATCTTTCTCATACACGTCCTGATATTGCATATTCAGTCAGTCTTATAAGTCAATTCATGCACAATCGGTATACTACTCATATGGATGTCGTGACTCATATTCTCCGTTACTTGAAAGACACACTGGGTAAAGGTATATTATTTCGGAACCATGGTCATTTAAAGGTTGAGGCATTTATTGATGCAGATTGACCAGTTGTGTGGTTGATAGACGAACTACTTCAGGTTATTGTTTCTATGTTGGAGGAAACCTAGTTACTTGGCAAAGAAAAAAGCCAGATGTTATTGCTAGATCAAGCACAAAGGCTGAGTTGCGCTCCATGGCTCAAGGCATGTTCGAATTACTATGGGTTTACAAACTTTTGGATGATCTAGGATTCCGATTTCAAAAGCCAATGATGATTTATTCCAATAGTAAATTTGCTATCAGTATTTCACATAAACCTGCACGGCATGATAGGACTAAGCATGTGGAAATTAATCAACACTTCATCAAGGAAAAGCTTGATTTGGGAGAATTTTTGTACTCCATTTGTTCAATCCTCAGAGCATACGCATATATTTTCACTAAGGCAATGAATAAAAGAGTATTTGATTATCATGTGCCCAAGTTGGGCATGTGTGGCATCCATGTGCCAACTTGAGGGGGGTGTTATAAAATTTGTTCTAGAATTAGATCCATAATTATTGATCTAATTGATGGAATATCATCAATTTCATGATTAGTGGGCTAGTTAATGGGACTTCATATTTTGAGGAATTTGATTGTCATATTATTATGGATCTTATTGTACGTGATTGATTCCTTTGTTAATATAAATACGAGATGATGGTCTAAGAAAAAAATCATCAATCCTTTCCAAAAACTTATTTCTTTTAAATAAAATTCTTTAGCTAGCAACCCTAAAGATCGGCATAGTATTCTAAACATTGGCAGAGCAGATCCTTTAATTCATAAACATATGGTGCACCATCTGCATATCAGGTTGTACATTTATCACTTGATATGATTTGACCAATACACACATTAGTAGGTTTTAATTGTCTTTGCTATCATCAAAATAAGATTGAAATTTTTTTTAACAATGACCATATTGATGATATTCCCAGCAAAGATGATCCAGCATTTTCTCCAATTACATGGGGTAAGCTCTTGTTCTGCTCAGGCTTTGTCGAGGGGAGGAGACATCCAAAGCAGTGAAAATCTCGCTTTGGTTTTTGTTTCCGACGGGGGAACGTGCCGCTTCTTTTTCGTTCTTTTTTTGTAAGTCGTGTAAACAGAAATCTAAGATGCACTTTCACAAGCAGTTGATTCGGATGCGGCAACCTGAGACGAGCAACATAACTGAACATCGATGTCCAGTCAGCTCCATGATGGCAGTTAACTACTCTGCATTAAATCCACAACGAAAATAAGAGCTAAACTATCACTGTAATATAGCAGACACAATGTACTATAAACGTGTCTTCAAGCTGATCAGAAATATTCAAATTCTTCCAAATCCTCCCCCATGGAAAGTTAAAAGTGGTGCAAAATCAAATCTTGGAACACATATGTATAAGAGCCTCTGCCATCCATGAAGCTGGGAAACATGTCAGACCACACGACCTCGTGTCAAATACGGCCTTTGACGCCACAGTTAACATGGCACGGCCAAAGCATCTCGAGCAATGAGAAAGTGAATAGATGCATCGAAGCATTTATTCTTCCATCGGTTCAAGATTTCGAAGTTGAGACAATAAGGTTCCCGTGTTACGACCAAAAACTCAAGTCCACCCATCTTTTTCCTGGTCCTTTCACTCGTCCCTTCCCCCAAGCCAGCGGAGGAGGAGGACCAATTGGGTTGGGATCCAGACCCAACAAGCGCGATGAAGCCACAGCGCACAATTTCTTGCTCAGTTCTCTCACTGCGACGCTTCGTCTCTTTGTTCGTTTCTTTGTTTCACAAGCACCACCACTTTGATTTCCTTGCCTCCTCCTCATCTCTCTCCATGCTGTCGCGCTCTTACAATTCGCAAATCTTGATCCTTCTCAAGAGCGCACAATTTCTTTTTGTATGCTCTGTTTCTTCGTGTGGGTGTTCGAGGTTCGATGTAGGTGGTCATCACCGCTTCTTGGCTATGCATCCAAGCACAGCTCGTGCGCTCTCAATAAGACCTTGTATGCAATTCGAGCGATTGCAAAGCATTGCTTGACTTGATGAGCGACTTTGAGCCCCCAGTCTCGCGTGACTAATCCCTCCACTGCCCTTTTCCCCTGTTTACTTCCTCATGGTGTTTGCGCGATCAATCTTTCTTCAGTGCTCTGTTTCTTCATATGGGTGTCCGAGATTCGCTGTCGATGGTCGTCGCTGTCTCTTGGCTATGCGTCCACGCGCAGGTCCTGCCCTCTCGAGCGGAGGACCTTGTGTGCAATTCGAGTGATTTGAAAGCATTGCTGGACTTGATGAGCCACTTTGAGTTCGCAGTCGAGGGTTGGGGACCCAACGCCTCCGCCAATTGCTGCCACTGGCCGGGCGTGGGGTGCAACTCTTCGGTCTCTCTCTGCCTGATCGACGGTTCCACCGGTACGGGCAGGGTGGTGGAGTTGGTCCTCACGAGAAAGAAGCTTGCGGGCAGCCTCCCCGACACGCTCGGCAAGTTGGACCAGCTCAGACTCCTCAATCTGTCCCACAACCTCCTCAAGAGCCCACTCCCCGAGTCGCTCCTCCACCTCCCTAGTTTGCAGGTCCTCGATCTCAGCTACAATGAATTCTCCGGACCGGTACCGGGGAGTGCCAATTTGCCCTCGCTCCGCGTTTTCGACATCTCTGAGAACGCTTTCAATGGGTCTCTGCCCGTGTGGATTTGTGCGAACTCGACTCGCATTCAGGTGCTTAATCTGGCTGTCAATTTTTTCTCTGACCTTATCCCGCCGGGACTTGGTAATTGTAGCTTGTTGCAGAACCTTTCTCTGGCCACGAATAGTCTCATAGGTGGGATCAGTGAGGATATCTTCACTCTGGGTCAGTTGGTCCAATTGAGCCTTCAGGAGAACTCGTTTTCAGGGCCGTTCAGCAGCGGAATCGGTAATCTAACGGAACTGATTCGGCTGGACATTTCGACAAACGAATTCTCGGGGTTAATCCCGGATGTGTTTCAGAGCATGAAGAAGCTGCAGTACTTCATAGCTCAGATCAATGGCTTTGTAGGCTCCATTCCGTCTTCCTTATCAAATTCGCCATCGCTTACGTTGCTCAATTTGAGGAACAACTCTCTGACGGGTACCATACTTCTCAATTGTTCGGCATTGAGCAGTCTGGTGTCTCTGGATTTAGGTTCCAATAATTTCAGTGGTCCTTTCCCTGAGGATTTGCCCAATTGCCGGCAGCTGCAGAATGTGAACCTTGCACGGAACAAGTTCACAAGCCCGATACCTCAAAGCTTCCATAACTTTTCCAGCCTTGTTTACCTGTCGATCTCGAATTCCACCCTAACGAACCTCTCATCTGCACTTGGGATCCTTCAGCACTGTGACAATTTGACAGTTTTGGTTCTCACTCTGAATTACTTCGACGAAGAAATGCCCGGCTACACAAGTTTGAGTTTTCCTAAGCTTAAGGTCCTCATTATCGCGCATGGTCGACTGAGGGGTTCAATGCCCCAGTGGGTGCGCGGATGCACCCGTTTGCAGTTACTGGATCTGTCGTGAAACAGTTTGGGCGGAATGATCCCGTCCTGCATCGGCGGCTTGCCATCTCTTTTTTATCTGGATTTATCAAACAACTCATTCGGGGGCGAGATCCCAAAGGAGATTACAGGATTGCCTGGCCTCATCGATAGAAATCTGTCAATGGAGGAACCATTTCCTGGTTTTGGGCTCTTCATGAAGAGGAACGTGAGCATGAGGGGGTTGCAGTACAATCGAGTCACAAGCTTTGCGCCGACCATGGATCTCGGAGGCAACTTTCTCAACGGATCAATCTGGCCCGAGTTCGGGAATTTGAAAAATGTCCATGTCTCGGTTCTCAGCAATAACTTCTTATCAGGTTCGATTCCTGACAGTTTATCCGGAATGACTAGCTTGGAGACTCTCGATCTATCTTACAACCACCTGTGGGGAAGTATACCTTCCTCGTTGGTGCGTCTCAACTTTCTGTCCAAGTTCAGCGTTGCATATAACGATCTGTTCGCGCCGGTCCCTCGTGAAGGCCAATTTTCAACCTTTCCGAATTCGAGTTTCGAAGGAAACAACCTCTGTGGTGACCATAATCTCGCCTGCCCAGCGGGTCAAAGTCCTCCTAGATCCGCCGATCGTAGTCAAAATCATTCTCGAGCCGCCGATCTTGCCATAAGCGAGAGACACCTTGGAATGATCATTGGACTTGCATTCGGAATGGCCATTGGAACTGCATTCGGAACAATTGGGATCGGTGATTCGTTTTCACGTGTGGTAATTAGATTTTGTGCTCATGTTAAATTAAGTATGTAGGTTACCCTTTATTAGCATAGGAAATGACACGAACAGTTCTTAAATCCAACGTGTAATGTCATCTCAAAACTTTTAGTTCGTTCAATATTTTGAATTATTCCTAAATATTTTATGTAATGCTTAAACTTTTCATTTATTCAACATAGTCTCTTAACTTTTCAAAAAAAAAATTCAAATTTATTAATATAAATGATTATGCCTAATTACGTTATTGCCAACATTTTAGAATATCTTTTCATTTCGATCCTTTTGCTATATCAATAAATAGATCAATAGCAAAATATGCTATCTTTTCATTATCTTTTTTCCATTTTGATCCTTATAATTATTACGTTAGTTCCATTTAAGTAAATTCAGCTATATACATATATACATATATATTCTAAAATAGGAAAAGTATAACTCGAGTTAGAGTTGTATGAGATTGATATTCGAGATATTTTATGTCTAATTATTTTCATAAATACATCTTGGAACGATATTAGTTTACCTGTAGATACACGTACTTACATTAATCTAAATGTGGTTCATTATTTTTTTTTTTTATTTTGGATTGATCAAATTTTCAATGATCTGAATCTTGTTCCTAATTTGTTAGATTGAATTATCTATAAATGCTCATAGTTATGTCAATCAAACTCTTGTTCCGTATTTTTTTAGATTGACAAAATTTTCAATAATCTAAAACTTATTAAAAATTTGTCGGATTAACTGTTTTTTAAATAAAAATAACAAACTTGATTTAGATTAATATATATACACACACACATATATATATTAATGTTATTCCTAAATGTACTTATGAAAACACTTAGACATTAAATAACTCAAATATCAACTCGATACAACTTTAAATGATTTCTAGTTTTACTATTATAGAAATCATAAGCTAAAACTTACTTAAATGGAACTATCGACATATTTATAAAGACCAAAAGGTAATAAAAATTCATAAGATCTTTTGTGGCTTTAGGAAATGGAATGAAATGAAAAGATAATTACAAAAAATGCAGGCAACAGTGTAATTACGAAAACTTGTAATTAGCACGAAAGAATTTATTTGACTTTATTGTCAAAGTTGAGGGACTGGATTGAAAAATTAAAAGTTTAAGCCATTACATTGCACATTTGCTTTATTGTCTACGGACGAAATTGCACGTTGAGCCAAAATTTAAGGACTAAGAGGGTCAATTTCACTTACTAAAAAATCCTAATACTTAATTATTTAAAATCACCAATTTGAGGCGTCGAAAGTCGAAACACCACCGTTATGTTCGGCGGCCTTGAAGCCCCTCTCTCTTGGCCAGTAGCATTCTCAAATAAGAAGACGGCATTCAGAATGTTCACTGCCTTCAAGAGCTTCCGTCGAAAATAGCACGAAACAGCGTCTTTCCCCCAGGGAAGCAAGCTAATCATCGACTCGAGAAGAAGCCAGCCCTTCAAAGCGAGCTCTTCATTATTAGAGTCGGGATCCGACTCGGGCACGGTTTGCTCCTCCTTCACATTCCCAGCTCTCGACACGTTCGGCGGCCACCGAGACGCGTGAATCTTTGGGGAATCGCCGACCAAATTGCAGATTCACTTCGCGAAAAGCAAATAATAATAATAATAATCGCCCTTCTAAATTCTCTTGCAGCTAAAGAAAGAGCATGCGGTGCATACCAAAAAATATTAGAAGTAGTCACTGTTCCACTAGTCGTGATATATGATATGCAAGAACATCTTTAATTAGATGAACTATTGTGAATGAATTATTGGTCTGTCCCCCTTAGTACAAGCTCCGGGGAAGACGAGTTAGTAATTAGTATAGACCGGGAGCAAATCAGGAACATCCTCGGTAAAAAGCAGGTATATCAGAAGGCGAGCTACAAACAATCAGCAGAACGAAGACCAAGTATGGTCCTCCGGTCGAACTCCGATGGACTCTGGTTGGCGATGGCGAAGCCGAAACTCTTGCCCGGAAAAATAGCCACTTTATTATGCGAACCACGTGTCGAAATGCATTACCTGCCGCCACGGGAGAATTTGTTTCAAGAGAAAGACCTTACCTGACCCCGTTCCAGCCTCTGTGTGGACAATCTCCGGAAAACACAGTGCATTTCTTCCATCTCCAGCTACCATGTCCGAGCTTAATTTGTCGCCTCGGCACCACCTTAGCTTCGCCATGAACAACAACAACTTGAAGAGATGGAAATTCCACAAAACGTTCAGAGCTTCATCGGCGACTGGAATTTGCATCCCTAGCACTGGTGGAGACCCTCAACTACCTGGAGCTGAGAGCTGATCTGAAGCCAAGAAGTGATCTGCACTGCAGCATTCTCATTCGAACTCAAAACTTATCCCTTGTGTGCTGTACGTCTTGGCTCTGCTTTGGTTTGAATATTGCAGAAGAGCGCCCGGCCCAATCCCAGCTCGCTCGAGCAGCTCAAGCCAATCGATCAAGGCCCGCCGTAAGCAGGCCCTTCCTTCTAATTTGATCGTTAACTTCCCGGAATACTTTCATGTCCAGAACCCATCAATTTTGTTCAACAGGCTTTTACTAATGAAATGGGAACATTTTTCTGAAAAAAAAAATAACAAATAAAGTGTAATGAGAATATCACGTCAATATTTATGTACGACACTCACTTTGATATCAATATTTTTTTTAAATCATTTAATTGTCAATTTAAAAAAAATGATTGTTTAAGTAGCAACGGTGAGGCCGCTAGAATTTATTGTCATTGTCACTAAAGTTATCGTCTTTTCTTCAGTTTGACAAATAAATGGTTTTTTGAATCGTTTAAGTGCCATTTTTCCAAACATATTATTTAAGTATTAACTCCGATGAGGTTGCCGGGATTTCCCGTCTTTGACATCAAAGCGATTTTTTTCTTTCGATTCGGCACTTAAGTGAACCCAAAAAAAAAATATTGACATCAAAATTAGCATCGTGTATAAATATTAATACTTGATGTGTATTTTATGTTGAATATATTAGTAAGTATTAAAAGTCAATGTTCGCATCCATGACCAGAACCGGCTGCTCATTCACTACGATAGGGGAGAAACTATCTTTGACATCGTACGACAGCTACTTTTTTATTCCTGAAATACAGAAAACTAATTAATTCATTTCCATCCAATACTTTTAGTAAGTTTGCTGGCTTAGATTTGCAGTGAATAAAAACAGCACTCCATTGACTTTCAAAGAGGAAAATATAAAGGACAAAGGCCTCGTTGACTGCGAACCGTCTGCTACAAGGTCAAACAGCTTTCTTTTCCCTGAATTCTTGTATAGACAAAAAACCGACTGACATATAAAGTTACAAATACGTATTTTATCACGTTCTGGGCTTTTAGGAGGTGCATGAAAACACTTCAGAAACTGTTTCTGGAATAAAAACCTATTTCTGAAATAGGTTTGGAACAGAAACTCATTTGGTAATGCAATTCGAAGAAACTATTTCTAGAACAAAAAGTTATTCTAAAAATAGATTTGAAACAGAAATGAGAAATAAAAAAAAAAGTTACTTATCTGAAAAACAGAAATAAAAATAGAAATATTCATCGATGACCAACCTCGCTATTTGCACCCCGCCCCCCACCGGTCGGCACCACCGATGCCACCGCCGGTCGTCGGCCGCCGATCTCTTGCAACAGCCGCCGCCTCCTCGTCAAACAAATTTCTATTTTGAAATCAGAAATTTTGTGCTGTTATCAAACGCATTTTTTTGCTCAAAAATTTATCCAAAAATAGAAATAAAAAAATAATTTATGTTTCAGAAATTCATTCTGGAACAAAAAAACGTTGTCATGCGCGCCCTTAGTACAAGATATCGTCCTTTCTTCCATAAAATGTCGTAAATTTTAAAACAAAAAATACATGCTTAGATCGTATATTTGGTCGTGTCGGAACACCATAAGAGATAAATAATGGCGTACTTTTTATTTTTTATTTTATGAGGTTGTACTCCTGAATAAAAAAGGGAGTTTGATTGGAATTGGATGATATCCTAGCGTCCTTGGGAAGCATGATATACTTAAAATAGTACTATTGGTATTCTGAATGTGTAAATGATTATCCTCGACAAACTTCATGCACTTCCAAGCATTTTCTTTCTATCACTTGTTCTTATTTTTCTCCTTTATCAATTTCTCTGCGGAAAACTTAAGATAAGATCACATAAATAATGCATGAATTTTGAATATGCAATATGATCTTTAAATTTTTAATTTCTTCAACATGGTCCTTAAATTTTTGCTTAATTTACAATGTGGTTATTGAACTTTTAATTTGTTTAATACAATCTCCGAACTTTTGGTACATATTCAATTCGGCCCTCGACCCATAAGAAAATGTTTAACTTTATCCTTGATCTCAATTTAATTAAATCATGACATTGGATATTTTCATATAGTTCAGGCACTAAATTAAACATGTACCAAAAGTTCATAGACTGCATTGTATAGATTACAAGTTTAACGATGACATTAGATATTAGATTAAAATTTATGGACTACATTGAATAAATTAGAAATTCAATGAAGATGTTACAAATTTAGAAATGTACGTGAATTCACGTGTCGGAGTTTCGAATTCGGTAATGTCAACGTAAGTGAACCGCAATGTTTAGTTTAAGCAAAGAAAAAAAAATAGTAATAAACAAGTGGATCCATGGTTTGGGACCAGCTTGGGCAAAGGTCCGAACCGGAAACTACTGCTAGACCAAGATGGTCCTAATCCGGAGGCCCGCCGTCCATGTTTGACTTTTGTTACACGGGAAATCGCCGATGCACCAAACGTTGGAATTGACTGGTCAACGATCCAAACGCCGTCGTTACGCTTTTTACTACTGGATATCGAATCTAAAACCTTTCGGTCCAGAATCTCTCTCTCTCTCTCTTTCGTTAGCTTTTCAAAGTGGGTTTACCTATACTTTTTTCTATTTTCGGGTGGAAATATTTGAACAGTATATTGTTGAAGAGAAAGCAAACTGCGGCGGTCCATTCCGCCGGATTTCAAAAGGAGACAAAGAGGCCCCCCTCCCTCTACGTCGGCTCAGTCCTTGCAAATTAGATGTCCTCCTCCTATGTTTAGTTCTAGATGCATGAATCTGTCGTTTCATTTCGTTTTTTTTTTAAATGAAAAAATTAATGTACTATTCTTTCATCCACTGTCCCGAATTTACAAAGAAACTTTTTTTTTAGGAGATTTTTTGAAGATTTTCTCACGCGAACATTGCTCCATGTAAAAATAAGTTGGAATAGATTTCACGATCATGTCATATGTGGTCCCCTAACTCAAATTATCGCAATATCTCTAAAATATAGACGGGGCAACAATTTTTTTTTTCTCTATCTGAATTATAAACCCCAACAATGTTCATGAGTCATCCACTCATGGGTAGTTCAATTGGTTATGGCGTATTTGAAATTGTGTAGTTAGGCATACTGATCACAAGTTCAATAGCCCAAGCTAGTCCGGACACTTCAATTTTTCAAAAAAAAATAATAATAATATTCATGAGATTATGCGGTAGAAGTTCATTCAGCAAAATGGACAACAAATTATTATCCTACAAGGGTGTGTAAATGACCAGTGCCATCACAACCCATGGTCGTGCAGCATGTGTTGAATACAGAGAAGAAAAAGTTCCCAACAATCAATGAGTTGACCACGCCCATGTATGAGCTGTATGAGCACGTACTCTCTCACCCCCTACTGCCCTTGCCGCTCTTTACCCAAACACAACTTGCTATGACACACGATACTCCCATTCTATTCTCCAGAAAGCGAACCAGACCGTGAGAGCTGGTGGTATCCGATTCTGATAGAGAGAAATCGAAAAAATTATCTAAAAAAAATCTTAAACCTATTATAATTGTATCAATTCAATTTTAATTTTTTTTTACCGATTAAATTTTAAATCTTTTGCAATTGTAATGTTTCAGTTCATCGACTAATTTTGACCGGCCATCGCTAATATGAATGTCAGCCGACAGGTGCCCAAATATTTTAATATATATTTTAAATTTTTTTATGCTTTTTTTCTTTATTTTTCTTTTTCTTTTTCCTTTCCCTCTACTTCCATACCTCCGGTCGATCGCCAAGGTCTCGCGACCTGCCAGAGGTGCAATCGGCAAGGCCCACCTACTCATGGCGAGGTTAACATCACCAGCCTAGATCTGGGCTTGCGAGATCGAGCCTTGCTCGACCATGGCGAGGCTCGACCTCGTTGTTGCAACGCCATGGCTTGGCGAGGCTTTGCCTCTCTTGTCGCGCCCTTGGCCGGTCGCTGGACCCTGGCAATTAGCTGGAGGTAGGAGATGGGAGGTGGGAGGAAAAATAAAAATAAAGAAAAAATTTATAAAAGTCATAAAAACATAATAAAAAGTTTAATAAAATATTAAAATATTCAGCCGTCAGTTGACCAATCGGTTAGCATCCACGTCAGCACTAGCTAGCCAAAATTGATTGGATTAACTGAAATGACACAATTGCAAAAGTTTTATGATAGGATTGGCAAAAAAAAAGTTTATGACCGAATTAACATAATTGCAATAGGTTTAAGATTTTTTTGATAATTTTCTCGATAATTTTCTCCATAGAAATCATGTCTTTTCTTCTTCCTAGCAAAAATATACTACTCTCGACTAGAGGTGTTAAATGGGTGGGTCGGGTTGAATATGGTTCGAACCATATTAACCCATCTTAACTCATATTCAATGACCTATCCCCGACACGCAACTAACTCATGCCCGACTTGCCTCTTTTTCTACCCATATTACCAAATCACAATAATGTTCTAATAAAATAATATTACTAAAATTTTTCCATACAATAAAAAATTTAGGAAATTTTTTCCCCTATTTTTTATAATTATTTTATATTTTTGTATTATTTTCAAAAAAAAATTTAATTTTTTAAAAATTAAAAAAAATTATTAAAAATATATTTTATTCAAAATATTTTATGTTTTTAAAAGTATTTTCTATTTTTCTCTGGCGTACGAGGCAACGGCAACGGCGACGGTGCGGCGATGGCCGCTGACTGATGGCGACGGCGGGCTACCAGCAACGGCTTTTATATCTTTTTCTTTTCAAATTTATTTTCATTTCACTTGTAAAAACTGAAAATTAATAGTAATAATAATAATAATAATAATAATAACAACAACAACAACAACAAAACATTTGAAGTATTGAGATCATTTGTGAAAAGAAGTTATCCTTATGGGTCGAAAATGGGTTTAAATGTGTGACTCATTATTTACCCATTTAATTTTACTTAAGATATTTATATAAATGGTCTATGACCTTTGGCAGAATGTGCAATCTGGTCCATAAACTTTAAATTTATTTAATTTAGTCTCTGAACTTTGGCAGATGTGTAATTTGGTCTATAAACTTTTGACTTGTTAAATTCAGTCCCTAAAATTTTAGTGCATATTCAATCTAGTTCTTGAATTATAGGAAAATATTCAATATAATCCTTTTATTAATTTAATATCAGAGATAACGTTGAACATTTTCATATAGTCTAGGGATTAAATTAAACATTTACTAAAAATTCAAAGACGGAATTGAACAAGTTAAAAGTTTATGGATCAAATTGCATATTCTGCAAAATTTTAGAGACTAAATTGAAAAAATTAAAAGTTTGGGAATCAAATTGCACATTCTGCCAAAATTTAGGGACTATTTGTGTCATTTTGCCATTTTACTTCAACCTCTTGAATACATTGTTAGTGAGATCTTTAAATGTTAATGACCTATATAAGACTCATTTTATACAAAATATGAGTCAAATATGGATCTATGACCCATATTGACAGCTCTACTCTCGACTATATATTAGGGTATATAAAACCCTACAAGAGAAGTACAGATGCCGTAACGTATGGGCACGCGTGGCAACACTTTTGCTTTGGAATAAGTTAGAGCAAAAGTTGATTTTTTTTTTTTTTGAGAAACCGCGTTGATCGGGGGGTACTCCCAACGGTCACCTGCTTGTCCCCTGCTGGCCAAACGTTGAGCCCCCTCTTTTTCAAGAACAGTTTCGGACAAGAAAAGTAAAAAATTAAAAATAACAAACGTAAATAGATAAAAACGGAAGCGGCATATTTAAAGCCCCAAGCACAGCTCAACGTTCCCAGATTTCGATTTCATTTGCTGTTTTTTTTTCTCTCTCTTCCTTTTCACCGTCTTTCGCAAGTTGCGTTTCTCTCTCTCTCGGTTTGGATTATCAGGTCAGTTCTTCGCTCCCCCCCCGCCGTTTGATCTCCGTTTTTCTGATTTTTTTTGAATTTTTTTTCCAATTGTTTATTTTTAAAAATATTACATATTAAAAAATATTTTATTATTAAAAATATCTTTTATTCATAATATTTTGTTTTTAAAACATATTTTTAAAAGTATTTTTTATTTTTCTCTGGCGGGCAGGGGAGACGATGAGGGTGGCGGCGGCTGGACTGGCGATCGGCGGCGATGGCCGGCGACCGATGGCCGCGGCGGGAGACCGACAATCGACGACGGCTTTTATATTTTTTCTTTTCTTTTCAAATTTATGTCATTTCACTTGTAAAAATTAAAATTAAAATAATAATAATAACAACAACAAAGACTTTGAAGTATTGAGCCCATTTGCAACTTGTGAAAAGAAGTTATCCTTATGGGGCTAATAAGAGTCGAAAATGAATTTAAATGTGTGACTCATTATTAACCTATTTAATTTTAATTCAACCTTTTAGATTTATTTTTATCGTGCCTTATAAAAGTTAATGACTTATATAAGACCCATTTTACACAAAATATATGTCAAATATGGGTCTATGACCAATATTGACAACTTTTCTCTTGGCTATGTATTAGGATATATAAAACCCTACAAGAGAAGTACATATGCTATAATATAAAAGGGCGCATGGCAACACTTTTACTTGGGAAGGATTTAGAGCAAAAGTTGATTTTCTGCTTTTTTTAGAGAATTAAATTTATTTTACTTCTTTAAGTAACTTCAAAATATTTATGGAGCAAAAAAATGATCCAGAAATAGAAAAATGAAGATGCGCAACCAAACGGATTTAGGCTCCACAATGTATACTGCACATCCAATAAATATAATACCTCCAGAGTTTCTTCCATTGTACATGATAACGGATAAGAATAAAGGAGAAAAGACCATCGATTGTAGATGCATACGCGATCACGAACCCTGCATTGGAAAATATGCTCTCTCACGAAAGTGGACCGAGCAAAAACCCATCGAATTCTTTTCATTGTTCCATAAAATTTTTACCAAATTTTCAATTGATTACGTTAGAGTTGAAATTAGAGCAAGAACGAACCAAGGGCATCTCCCCAAAAATCAAATGTCCAAGTTGATTATAAGGACACCAGAGAAACAAACAAAAGGAGGGCTATTACCTTAGAGCCTCGAAATCGCATCAAACGCCTCCCCCTTTTGTCAGATTTGGACGCTGAAACTCACGGGCAATCGGGTCAAGTCCACCCATCCAATACGACAAGGCGTTTCGCTTTCACGTTTGACTTTGAAAACCAGGACATTCTCGAAACGACGGGGGAATTTTTTTTTGAATACAAGCCAAATGGAGTCGAAGTTCAACCCCAGGTTGTCCTGCGACGATGATGCTTCCAAACTGGTGGAATCCCAGGGACAGGAACAGCGGGAACTGTCAATTTTCGTTCGCATCAACGTGCGACATCCGAACATTGACAATATGCATCGTAAATCCATATTTAATTCATATTTATATAAAGCAGATCAAATATGAGTCATTAAATTATAAATAGTTTACTAAAATTGAATCAATAATGGGTTACACTAAATCCATATTGACCCATTTTTGATCCATATTAGATCCATTTTCGATCCGTCTTCCATAAGTTACAAGTGGTCACGAGATCGGGGTCAGGGTCGGCGATCGAGGCCAGGATCGAGATCGGGGCGAGCGATCGGAGCCTGGAACTGGACCAGTGCTGGGCCCGGTCCTGGGATGGGGGCCGAGAATCGGCGACTGGGGTCGGGACCCGTGCCAAGAGTCGGGGATCGACGACGGGGTCGGGACCTATGCCGAGGGCCAGGTTTGGGGGCCGAGGACCAGGGTCGGGGTCAATGTCGGGACTAGGATCGGGACCGTGGCCGGGGCCTAGGCCGCGTCCCAAGCCTCGAGGCAGGGATCGGGTCCCAGGATTGGGGTAGGGGGCGTAGACATGAACGGGGATGGGGCCGAGTCCCGGGATAGCAACCGAGGCCCGAGAGCTAGATGACAATAGGGATCGGGATCGTGACCGGAGCCGGGAACTGGGTCGAGTACCGGGACCATATTCGACTCTACCTAAACCCGAGCTGACCTACTCATTTGCCACCTCTAATCGTAACATGAATCGGCATCTAGACTCTTATTATTTTACCCATGATCACGAGCTAAGCCCCTAAAGTTAGGTTTGAGTTTACGGTATGATGATATGATTCAAATACCAAATATATAAAGCAGATAAAAAAGTGATGACTGCTGATTATTTATTTATTTATTTATTTATTCTTGACTGAACATATGATCTCTTTTTTTCTTCTCTTTCTTTATATAAATATTGTATCACCCTTTTGACTGGGTGGACAGTTGACCGAAAGAGAACTTCGATTCCCTCAGCCAGCAGGTGGCTACTCTCTACTATAGAAGTGAGGTTGCGGTCCGCAATTTCATTGGAGCGTCAAAAGTCGCGAATTCTCTTTTCGTGAGATAGCAAGCACTCAAGAATTAGCTGAGAAGTTCGATAATGACGCGTATCAAGCTTGCAATCGTATGAAAAACGGCACGACTCCATCTCCCTCTCTCTCTTTTTTCCCCTTTCCTTGTAATTTGGTTTCCGTTTCCGCGTGATACCCAACTAATTCAATTGACAATGAAGTGTTATGATTAGTACCGTGGAAGACTCTCCAATTATGTTGTCAATGTCTCATAATACTCTTTCAAGTTGTGCTCGTGTTTTGACAACAAACTAATGATTATGCTTTTTCAATCTAACAACATTATAAAGAGAAACTCCCGGGCGGATAAAATGCTTTACTAATCTCGTGAACGAACTAAATTCAAGACAGAAGCATGAGCAGATCACTCAGAATTCGATAATGCTGTATTGTGAACTTAATTTGCACATTTTTTTTTTTGGCAATAGATAAAATTTGAGATCCTTTCGTTCATTTTCGTAAGAAGCCGAATTAAGAGGTTATTAAAATGCTAAAACTCAAACATTAAACGAAATCTTATTACCGGGTCATACATTAGCGTAACAAATGAGGCAGTTTCCTTAAAAGTCAGTTTACCTGCACTAATCAGCCATTAACGATTGGAATGGGAAAAGGGCACTAATCAAGTGGGATTAGTCAAATCGTGGACCCATGACAAAGCCCTAGCACGACGCTGGAGAATTAGATTGCTTGCAGTGACAAAAAAGCGGCGCAGAAACGATAAATAAATTAAACAAAATCAATTTAAAAAATTTGTCGAAGTCAACAACTTGATGCGCATATTAAATCTACTTTAACAATTTTTTTGGTAAAGAACTTTCTACTCCGTTCACTTGGGAAGCGCAGATGCTCTTCGGGTGCATCGTGTGCCGTGTCGGACACCCGGACACTCCGATGCTGTTCAACGTCTTAACAACAAATGATCAAGCTCCAAACACGCTAGACATGGGAGTGCAACATATTGACACGCACGTAATCAATTTTAAGTATTTTCAGTAAATTATAAATCAAAATGTAAATCTATAAATATATAAATACACACACTTAAGTCATATATCAGCCACTCATAATTAATATTTCCAATCAACCATAAAAGAGAAAACTAATTGTGAATGCCTAACAAAAAAAGAAGAAGAACAAACTAGCCATCTCTAAATGCTCGATGTGTTGTGTCTTTGTCGTGTCGCGTATCGTGTATCAATATCGGTGCTATTTAGCCTTTCTTTGACCCAAAAAAGAGAATGATGCCTTTTGGTAAAATGCCTCTGTTCAATATAAATAAATAAAATTTGAAAAAAACAGAAATGAACAAATTAAACCTTTTTTTTAGATTCCCATGAAAACGAGAATAAAAAAACTTCTGCGCCTGAAAAAAAAAACAAAAATGAGAAAAAGGGAAATTACAAAATTAATAAGAATTTTTTTTTATAATCAATGTGTCTGAGCCAGCTTGCGCGCACCTCGACTATAAATGAGAAAATGAGAAATTACAAAATTAATAATAATTTTTTTTATAACTAATGTGTCTAGGCTAGCTTGTGCGTACCTCGACTATTCTTTAGGGGAAACTAGCAAAGCAAACCATCGCTATGACCCCCCACTTAAATCACAACTCGACTATTTCTCAGGGGAGACTAGCACAGCAAACCACCGCCAGCTTGTGCGTATCTCGACTATTCCTTAGGGGAAACTAGCAAAGCAGACCATCGTTATTGTTGTAATTCTAACGCGAAAACTACCATAATCTTGCAAATACGTCAACGTAAAAGCTCAGAAATAATAACGATGAACAATAAAGAACACCAGATATAACGTGATTCGGTCCGAATGTCGGTATCTACATCCACGGGGAGAGCCAGCAATAACAATTCACTATAATCAGATAATCGGATTTACAATCGCTCAATACGCTCGTGTTTCTCACACCTAGATTATACCTAAACCCAGTGTTTATAAATAGACAACTCTCAATTGAATATAAAATAAAACTGAAATAAACTTACGAACGAAGCGTAAATCTCGATCGTACTACTCCTTTTCTTTTCGTGCGGCTGTGTCTTGTAACGAGCAAAGAAGAGAGTCTGCCAAGTCTTCTCTTTTTAGATCTCTATATACCTCGCGGCTATTGTAGGATGCACACAAGAAAAAAAAACCCTTACTCTTTTGTTTCATTTCTTGGATCAAATATCTACCAAAATAATATATAATATTTGAGTCACATCTTTTGTCTTCTAATGCAGATATCAAATCTGCAATTAAAACTCGTCCAAAACATGTCACAATTGTTTCGGTCAATATTGAATATTTAAACCAAAATATATATTCACAGACGATTTAAACTCGAGATATATTTAACAATTCTCCACCTTGACTCGATGTTTGAAAGTCAACTCATAGTGCTCATCATCCATGCTGCTCTCCCATTGCCCCGAAAGGCGGTCACTCTCCACAGAAGCCAATAGTGCTCAAGTAAAACTTAAGCTTTGCCAAAGTAACAGATTTAGTCATCATGTCCGATGAGTTCTCTGCTGTAACTATCTTTCTCACAACAACCTTACCTTTCGCTAAGATATCTCGGATAAAGTGATATATAATATTGATATGTTTCGTCCGCTCGTGATAAACCGGATTATATGCCAGAAATATCGCACCTTAGTTGTCACAGTATATATCAACACTTTTCTAATTCAACCCAAAGTCCAAGAGCAAACTCTGTAACCATATCGCCTCTTTCGCTACAAAGGTCAGTGCCATGTACTCCGCCTCAGTCGACGACAAGGCCACGTTGTTCTGTAGGGACGTCTTCCAACTAACTACACCACCTGCAAGCGTAAACAAGCACCCTGCTAAAGACCTGCACTCATTTAACTCACCTGCATGATCAGAATCCACAAAATCAGTGGTTTCACATCCATCATTGTCCCTCCGGTACACTATGCTAACGTCTGCTGTCCCCTTCAAATATCTGAATATCCATTTCACAGCTTTCCAATGAGCTTTACCAGGACGCTTCATATAACGACTAACTACACTGACAGCTTGTGAAATATCAGACTTAGTGCATACCATAGCATACATAATACTACCCACTGCACTAGAATATGGAACATGGGACATATGTTCCTCCTCCTCCTCAGTCTGCGGTGATAATTTAACTAAAAGTTTAAAGTACTTCGCTAATGGTGTACTCACAGACTTCGCTGACTGCATATTAAAACGTGCTATAATATTCTCAATATATTTCTTTTGAGACAGACGTAATAATCGTGCATTCCTGTCACGTAAAATCTCCATTCCCAATATTTTCTTTGCAGCACCTAAATCTTTCATCTCAAACTCAGCACTTAACTGCATTTTCAGCGCATCAATATCAGACATATTTTTAGCTGCTATCAACATATCATCAACATATAGCAATAGAAATATCAACGACCCATCATCCAGTCTCCTAAAATAAACACAGCTATCCATCTGACTCTTAGAATAGTCCTAACAAGTCATGAAAGCATCAAAGCGTTTATACCACTGCGTAGGAGACTGTTTCAGCCCATACACAGATTTCTTTAATAAGCAAACATGATCTTCCTTATCCGGAATAACAAATCCCTCTAACTGCCTTATATAAATCTGCTCCTCCAACTCACCATGAAGAAAAACAGTCTTTACATCAAGCTGCTCCAACTCGAGATCCTGTGCAGCAACTAAGGCAAGTAAAATACGAATAGAAGTATGCCTTACCACAAGAGAAAATACTTCATTATAGTCAATGCCCTCTCGCTGTGTAAATCCTTTCGCCACAAGTCTCACCTTATACCTCGTTGCCTCGACACCGGGAATGTCTTCTTTCCGTTTGTAGACCCATTTGCTTCTAACAATCTTCTGACTCTTGGGTACTTTAACTAGCTCCCATGTCTAATTTCGATGGAGTAATTCCATTTCTTCACTCATAGCCCCTAACCACTGCGACGACTCAAAACTAGCCATCGCCCCAGAATGAGACGAAGGCTCATCTGTCTCCATCTCGTCACCTACAGTCAAAGTATAAGCAATATCTATATAACCATAACGTACCGGTGATTTTATTTGCCTCCGTTGTCTACCCTCAACTAGAGTATGCTGTGACTGTACTGGTTGTTGACTATCACCATCTTCAGGAACTGCGGCCTCATCTACAGTCTCAACATCTGTTACCTTTGAGGTCTCCAGAGTCTCTACCTGAAGCTCCACCTCACTACTGACACCATGATCTGTCTGTTCTGCTGGTAGTGTCTCAAGACTGCTCTGTCGAAGTATTACAGTCTCATCGAAAATTACATCTCTGTTGATTATAAAATCGGGTGATCTGTGATCAGTGCACCACAATCGGTAGCCTTTCACCCCATGTGCATAACTCAGAAATATGCACTTCTTTGACCTCGGCTCAAGCTTACCATCACTAGTATGAGCATACACAGGACATCCGAATACTCGTAATCCGGAGCAATCAACAGTTTTTCCCGACCATACTTCCTCTAGAGTCTTCCACTCAATAGCAGATGATGGAGATTGATTAATCAGGTAACACGCCATGTTCACTGCTTCGGCCCAAAATTCCTTGCCTATTCCAGCATGCGATAACATGCTCTGAGCCCGCTCAAGTAAAGTTCTGTTCTTCCGTTTTGCCACGTCATTCTGCTGTGGTGTCTTAGGTACTGTGCGGTGTCTAACAATACCTTCTCTTTCACAGAACTCGCTAAAATCTTTACCACAGAACTCCATGCCGTTATCGGTTCTTAGGCACTTGATCTGTTTATCTAACTGCTTCTCAATCAATGCCTTAAATTTCTTGAACCGATCAAACACATCAGATTTGTGCTTTAGAAAGTATACTCATACTTTACTTGAATAATCATCGATAAATGTGAGCATATAACGGGCACCTCCTTTCAAAAGAACCGGAGACGGGCCCTAGACATCTGAATGAATATACTCAACCGGTTGCTTGGTCGAATGAGTACCTGTAGTAAACTTAATCCTGCGTTGCTTTCCGAAGATACAATGCTCACATAAGTCTAACTTACTTGTCTTTTGACCCTTTAACAACCCCCTATCACTCAGCATTGTCATACCTACCTCACTCATGTGCCCTAAACGCATATGCCATAAACAAGTTAAATCAGAATCTAACTCACCTGATGAAGCTGCAGCAGCTCCTGTCACAGTCTCTCCCAGTAGATGATAGAGAGAACTCACTTTCTTTCCTTTCATCACTGTCATGGCATTTCGAGAAATCTTCAGTATTCCACTTTCAGCGGTGTACTTACACTCGTTATCATCGAGTGTCCCTAGAAAAATAAGGTTCTTCTTGAGCTCCGGTACATGCCTCACATCTGTCAATGTGCGAACCACACCATCATGCATCTGAATCCGAACTATCCCTATCCCAATAACCTTGCAAGCTACATTATTCCCCAACAGAACTCTACCACCATCTGCAGTCTGGTAAGTAGTAAACCAGCTCCTATGAAGCGTCATATGATAAGAACACCTCGAATCTAGCACCCATTCGTCTCTTGACGAACCTGTAGTCACACACAAAACAGCCTCTGCATCACTAGTGCTCTCCTCAGCAATGTTTGCCACACTGATTGTAACCTTCTGCTTATCACCTCTATTTCTCAGCTTAGGAAAATCTCTCCTGATGTGCCCCTCCTCGTGACATTCAAAGCACTTCAAGCGTCCCTTGGATTTTCTATGGTGTGATTTAGACCTGCTTTTACCTCTGCTGCTGCTGGACCCCCGTTGTTGCTCTCTACCCCGAATCACTAGTCCATGCGCTACATACTACGCCAAACTATCATCTCGTAACTTTCGCTGCCACTCTTTAGAAAACAAGGCAGACTTTACCTCTTTTGAGGTAATCGTAGTACGCCCCTGCAATAGAGAATCAATAAAATGCTCCCATGACTCTGGTAAAGAAGTCAACAACATCATGCCCTGCTCTTCATCTTCAAGAGTCTTACCGACGTTCTTCAGATCCATCATGAGTTTATTAAATTCGTCTAGGTGGGTTTTGATAAACGTATCTTCAGTATATTTGAACTGAAACATTTTCTTCAACATGTACAAGCGATTGTTCAAATCATTCTTTACATAGAGCGATTGAAGCTTTGCCCACAATGGTGCGGTATCCTTTTCTTCGCCTACCTCTATCAACACTTCATCCGATAAATTCAACAGGATTACACTCCTAGCCTTCCTAATCAATACATCTTTATCAGCATCTTTCATCGATTCGGGCAACTTAGCCTTGCCCTCCAATGCTTCTGCCAAACCTTGAGTTGTCAATAAAGCGTCCATCTTGAGGCTCCATAACCCAAAATTGTTCCTCCCGTTCACCCCAGACATAATTACAATAATAGAATTTCCAAATAATAATCAGACAAGCAAAAGCCCCAAATCACAATCCAGAAATCTAACCTGGCTCTAATACCAATTGTTGTAATTCTAACGCGGAAACTACCACGATCTTGCAAATACGTCAACGCAAAAGCCCAAAAATAATAACGATGCACAATAAAGAACACCAGATATAACGTGGTTCGATTTGAATGTTGGTATCTACATCCACGGGGAGAGCCAGCAAGAACAATTCAGATAATCGGATTTACAATCGTTCAATACGCTCGTGTTTTCCGTACCTAGATTATACCAAAATTCAGTGTTTATAAACAGACAACTCTCAATTGAATATAAAATAAAACTGAAATAAACTCACGAACGAAGCGTAAATCTCGACCGTACTACTCCTCTTCTTTTCGTGCTGTTGTGTCTTGGAACGAGCAAAGAAGAGAGTCTGCCAAGCCTTCTTTTTTTGAATCTCTATATACCTCGCGGCTATTGCAGGATGCAGACAAGAAAAAAAAAACCCTTAATCTTTTGTTTCCTTTCGTGGATCAAATATCTACCCAAATAATATATAATATTTGAGTCACATCTTTTGTCTTATAATGCAGATATTAAATCTGCAATTAAAACTCGTCCAAAACATGCCACAATTATTTCGGTTAAATATTGAATATTTAAATCAAAATATATATTCGCGGACGATTTAAACTCGAGACATATTTAATAGCTATGACCCCCCACTTAAATCACAACTCGACTATTTCTCAGGGGAGACTAGTACAGCAAACCACTGCCATAGCTTCCCACTTAAATCACAGGTGCTCATATGGAGAATCGAACTTGGAATCAGTGCGTCTAACCACACAATTCTAAGTGCGCCCTAACCAACTGAACTACCCATGGGTGGGTCAAAATTAATAAGAGTTAATACCACCAAAAACATCAAACTGATACATCTGTGATAATTTTATCTCAAATTATTTTTTTGACTATGAAAACGCCATACTGGTATATCCCAAACTGGTACAGACGTGATAAATTTATACTCCCTTAATTTTCGTTAAATTTTACTATCAAATTGCTAAGTTGGATGAAACGTGGCTATTGTCGGGTATACACGTTAACTTATGTTTGCTATATATGCATCAATTTGAAATTTTTCGTGGTATTTAACTCAATTTAATGGAAATTTTTTTGATTGAAATTTAACGAAAATTAACAAAGGGTAAATTTGTCATATGTGTATCAGTTTGAAAATTTTTATGGTAAAAAAAGTAATTTTGGATAAATTTATCACAGTTTTATCGATTTAAGATTTTTAGTAGTTAAAAAAATAATTTAAGGTAAATTTTGCATGAATGCACTAATTTGATATTTTTAATGATAAAAAAATAATATTTATCATAATTATATTAATTTAAGGTTTTACGCGACATTAACCATGGTAAATTATCCACCACCTAACCCACCTGTATACAATAATGGCGGCTCGGCGTAGATTTTTTTGGAATCCCGCCACGCGTCGCGATCAACCCTTTGACTTCAATCCCCTTCTCCGTGAATCTCGAGGCTCACCGGTTTCCCGCCGGTCGGCCTTCCTCCTCCTCCTTCTCCTATTCTCCTTCTTCTTCTGCTTCCCGTTCAGCACCACCTTCCCTAGGCGAAAGCTTAAGCTCTGTCTACCTCGCTTCCTCCATCGCCGCCGTCGCAACCCATCTCTTTCTCTCTCTGTCTGAAAGTGTGGAGGAGCAGGAGCAGCAATTGGGTTGGGATTCAGACCCAACGAGCGTGTTGAAGTCAAAGCGCACCATCTTTCTCTCTCTCTAGCCCACTTCTCTCACCACAACCCCATCTTTTCTTTATTCTTCTTTTGTTCGGTTCGCAGTGACGCAAGCCAGAAAGCAAAAGAAAAGCAAGCCGAAGAGAGGCACCACCCGCACTTTGATTTCCCCTTTGCCTCCTATTCCCTCGTTTCCTCTCTTCATCATCTCCCTCGCTCCCCCATGCTCGCACGCTCTCGCTGTTCGCAAATCTTGATCCTTCTCGAGATGGGTCTCTCCGTCACTTAATCCCTCCACTGCCCTTTTCCTCTGTTTTACTTCCTCATAGTGTTTGCGTGATCAATCTTTCTTGGGTGCTCTGTTTCTTCATATGGGTGTCCGAGATTCGCTGTGGATGGTCGTCGCCATCTCTTGGCTATGCGTCCAAGCGCAGGTCCTCCACTCTCAAGGGGAGGACCTTGTGTGCAATCCCAGCGATTCCAAAGCATTGGTAGACTTGATGAGCAACTTTGAGTTCCCAGTCGAGGGTTGGGGACCCAACGCCTCCGCCAATTGCTGCCACTGGTCGGGCGTGTCGTGCAACTCTTCGTCCTCTCTCGGCCTGGCCGACGGTTCCTCCGGTTCGGGCAGAGTGGTGGAGTTGGTCCTCGCGAGCAAGAAGCTTGCTGGCATCCTCCCCGACTCGCTCGGCAAGTTGGACCAGCTCAGACTCCTCAATCTATCTCGCAACCTCCTTGAAAGCCCACTCCCCGAGTCGCTCTTCTACCTCCCTAATTTGCAGGTTCTCGATCTCAGCTACAACGAATTCTCCGGACCGGTGCCGGGGAGCGCCACTTTGCCCTCGCTCCGCGCTTTCAACATCTCTGAGAACGCTTTCAATGGGTCTCTGCCCGTGTGGATTTGCGTGAACTCGACCCGCATTCAGGTGCTCGATCTGGCTGTCAATTTTTTCTCTGACGTTATCCCGCCGGGACTCGGCAGTTGTAGCTCCTTGCGGAACCTTTCTCTTGCCACGAATAGTCTCACAGGTGGGATCAGTGAGGATATCTTCACTCTGGGTCAGTTGGTCCAATTGAGCCTTCAGGAGAACTCGTTTTCGGGGCCGCTCAGCAGCGGAATCGGTAATCTAACGGAACTGATTCGGCTGGACATTTCGACAAACGGATTCTCGGGGTTAATCCCGGATGTGTTTCAGAGCATGAAGAAGCTGCAGTACTTCATAGCTCAGACCAATGGCTTTGTAGGCTCCATTCCGTCTTCCTTATCAAATTCGCCATCGCTTACGTTTCTCAATTTGAGGAACAACTCTCTGACGGGTACCATACTTCTCAATTGTTCGGCATTGAGCAGTCTGGTGTCTCTGGATTTAGGTTCCAATAATTTCAGTGGTCCTTTCCCTGAGGATTTGCCCAATTGCCGGCAGCTGCAGAATGTGAACCTTGCACGGAACAAGTTCACAAGCCCGATACCTCAAAGCTTCCAGAACTTTTCCAGCCTTGTTTACCTGTCGATCTCGAATTCCAGCCTAACGAACCTCTCATCTGCACTTGGGATCCTTCAGCACTGTTACAATTTGACAGTTTTGGTTCTCACTCTGAATTATTATGACGAAGAATTGCCAGGCGATGCGAGTTTGAGTTTTCCAAAGCTTGAGGTTCTTATCATGGCGAGTGGTCGACTGAGGGGTTCCATGCCCCAGTGGGTGCGTGGATGCACCCGTTTGCAGTTGCTGGATCTGTCGTGGAACAAATTGGGTGGAAAGATCCCTTCGTGGATGGGCGGCTTCCAATCTCTTTTTTATCTGGATTTATCAAACAACTCATTCGTGGGCGAGATCCCAAAGGCGATTACAGGTTTGCATGGCCTTATCGACAGAAATCTGTCAATGGAGGAACGTTCTCCTGATTTTCCACTGTTCATGAAGAGGAACGTGAGCGTGAGGGGGCTGCAGTACAATCAAGTTACGAGCTTTCCACCTACTTTGGATCTTGGATGCAATTATCTCAACGGATCAATCTGGCCTGAGTTCGGGAATTTGAAAAATGTCCATATCTTGGATCTGAGGAATAATTTCTTATCAGGTTCGATCCCCGACACTTTATCCGGAATGACTAGCCTAGAGGCTCTTGATTTGTCTTACAACAATCTGTCGGGAAGTATACCTTCTTCATTAGTGCGTCTCAACTTTCTTTCCAAGTTCAGCGTTGCATACAACAATTTGTCCGGGCCAATTCCTAATGGGGGCCAATTCCCTACCTTTCCCAATTCGAGTTTTGAAGGAACAAGGCTGTGTGGTGATCATGCTCCCCCTTGCCCAGCTAGTCAAAATCCTCCTGGATCAGCCAGTCATGCCAGGCGAAATAGAGACATTGGAATGGTCATTGGAATTGCATTTGGGGCGACATTTCTTGTCGCCCTCATGGTCATGATTTTGATGCGAGCACATAGGCGGGGAGAGGTTGACCCTGAGAAGGAGGTGGTTGGGAGAAAAGAAAGGGATATGGAAGAACTGGAGTCGCGATTATTGGTTATGTTCCAACACAAGGACAGTTGTGTAAAGCTGTCATACGAGGATATTTCACGAGCCACTGGCGATTTTGACCAATCGAATATAATCGGGTGTGGGGGTTTCGGGATGGTTTACAGAGCCGCCTTCCCCGATGGCACAAAGTTGGCGATCAAGAAGCTCTCCGGCGATTGTGGGCAGATGGAGAGAGAATTCCGTGCTGAAGTGGAAACTCTCTCAAGAGCCCAGCACCCAAATCTCGTCCATCTTCAAGGATTCTGCATGGATAAAGATGTGAGGCTCTTGATATACTCCTACATGGAAAACAGTAGCTTGGACTATTGGTTGCACGAGAAACCAGATGGGCCTTCCTTGCTGGATTGGTGGACACGGCTCCGAATCGCTCAAGGGGCGGCAAGAGGACTTGCATATCTGCACCAGTCATGCGACCCGCATATTGTACATCGAGATGTAAAGTCGAGTAACATCCTTTTGGATGAGAACTTTGAAGCCCACTTGGCTGATTTTGGTCTTGCGCGGCTCATATGTGCTTATGAAACTCATGTGACTACTGATCTTGTGGGGACGCTGGGTTACATTCCTCCCGAGTACGGTATGGCCTCTGTCGCTACTTGTAAAGGCGACGTTTATAGCTTTGGGGTTGTCCTCTTGGAGCTTGTCACCGGGAAAAGGCCGATGGATATGTGCAAGCCCAAGGGATCTCGGGATTTGATCTCTTGGGTGATTAGGATGAAGGGCGAGAACAGGGAAAGCGAAGTGTTCGATCGTTCCATTTACGGGATGAAGCATGACAAGGAAATATTGCGGGTTTTCGAGATCGCCTGCCTGTGCTTAAACGATAGCCCGAAAGTGAGGCCTTCGACCCAGCAGCTGGTTTCCTGGCTTGACTGTGTCGGCATCGATGCTGAGCCGTTTTTTGGCAATCGCAAGGAGCTCTAGATGTACGGCTGGAGTCCTTTTTGCAGTGCGCAAATTAATTTGTTTTTTGGCTTTTGTTTCCCGACATATATGTCTGCTGTAAATACTCAACACTTGGTTTCCACCAAAAGTAATGCACAATATCTCCTGGCATTGAAGTTGGTTTCTCTCCACTGAAGAATAAGCGCGTTCGCTTCCCAGTTCCTAACTCATACCAGTATCTTTTCCATTGGTTCCTGCTTTACGAGCTCATATCGCAGCTAAGTCCCTGAACCAATGACAGAGTCGTAGATGACTTAGTCTTGTTGTCCTAGAGCTTGTCGCTTTTCATTGTGAGGTGACCAAGCCCCGGAGCAACTGAGTCGCACCCAGCTCGACACGGACTCATCTTATGCTCGTGAAGCATTGCGCTGTAAGAATGTCTCTGTACCCATCAGTTTTATCTTACTCCGCTGAGCTCCCTTCGTCGACCAATTCCGCCCCCGGCCCTTTTCGTTCGTGCGAGTTTCTAGCACCGTTTCATGTAACAAGAACGGCACTGTTTCGAGCGTTGAAACTCGGATGACTGTCTAGTTTATTTATGCCAAGCTTTAGAGAAAACGCAGAAGGGGCAGCGAAGAGAAGGACGGGATTTGCTGCTGAAGTTTCTGGTATTCGATGCACGTTCTGGTACTGGAGGTTGGTGGTTATGCCGAATAGGATGATCAGATACCCATAGCTTCTTCCTTCGCTGACATTCTTACATCTTATATGTTCTGTTTTTCCTTTTGGGTTTCCAGCAAATTACTCCAAATGTTTTTTTTTTTGGGAAAATTTTCAAATAATGAGTTAAATTGTCTTCATTTTCTCAAATAAAACCTTGAAGTGTTTCAGATATCTGCTTAAAGTGCCATTTTTATTTCAAAAAAGGGCATGATCAATTACATTTTCGTTAATTTTTTTTCCCTTTTTTCTCTTCTTTTTCCCCATTTCTTTTTTTTTTTCCTCCTCTTTGTAGTGGCTGGCGAAGATTGCCTTGCCCTCCCCAGACGTCAACGAGGGCAGTGACCTCCGGCCAATCCCTCACGAGCCACGACAAGGCAAACCTCTCTAGATCAGACGAGGCGTCCCCATGGCCGTTGAGGGCGGCCTCGTTTGGGCAGTGCAAGGCCATCCTCACGGCCATGATGTCAATGCAGCTCCAGTCCTCCACTACGCCATGTCTTGTGTGGTCCCGCAGCAGTCCCTTGCGGATATCAGCCTCTCCTTCAACTTCCTTCGGGAGACCCTCCCCCTCGCAATTTTATTGTCTTCGGCCTCGGCCGCCACGACTCCCTAGCCCTCACGGTTGTGAGGGCGGCCGAAACATAGAAAGAAAAAAGAAATAGGAAAAAAGGAAAGAAATAAGGAAAAAGAAATCAATAAATGAAATGATGAAAATGCCCTTGATTATGCTCTTATTTGAAATAAAGAAGTCACTTCGAATTCTTATTTGAAACCAGATTCAACTTTTATTTGAGAAAAAACGAGAGTAATTCTAGCTCTTATTTGATTTTTTTTTATTGGAAAAGACAAGTAGAGAGGGACAATTAGTCATCACCAATAACCTTAACCTCTTTCAAATGTTATAAATATTTTTTTAACATAATCCGGAAGTTATTAGAAATGTCTCATATATCCTGTATGAGACATACGGAATTGGATTTTTGTATGTCTACAAATTGAACCATATATGATATATGGTACAAAAATTTCGATTTGAGTCATGATTACTCTATACCCTCAAGATGCTCGTACACGTGAATCGAGCTCGTGAGTTCATGGTGATGTTGCCATTTCTTCTAAACAAGTTAGATCACCGCATCTCTTCAAAGTTTTCTTAACTTGTTAAGACCTTGATTTTGAAAAGACCCAGCAAGCATACGAAGACTTCATTGCACAATGAAATTGTCCAGAAAAAATTTATAGGGAAGAGTTTGGGACAGACCCAGATAAAATTTCTCTTATCCAGTTATTTTTCAGAAAACCCTACGCTCTTCTTGTCCTTCTCCTTCGTTCATGGGATTAGTCTTTTTGTGTTCAAATCTAAAAAATCAGATACTAATTTTGTTCCCTCTGTCACATCTATAAAAAAAAAAAAAAACGTTCATTCAGTGTTATAATGATAAGAGTTTCTTTTTTTTTTTAAAGCAAAATAAATGGATCTCAGGTCACGTTGGGTTTTTCCGTAAAAAAAAAAAAAAAAAAAACTGAAGTTAACGTTGGATATGTCAGACTTATGGCACTCGAGACTGATCTCTCTGTCGCTGTAAGTTCTTACTCCATCGCTTTTTTTTTTTTTTTAAATGTCCTCCTACTACCCACGTTGACAACCAACATTCTACCATTTACGAACACTCTCCCTCCTCCACTCATCAATAAATAATATTCAATTATAAGTTGAGATGTAAGTGGCTGCTTGCTCGCTATAGGGCAAACTCAAAACATTGGGTGATAGTTCAAGGTTTAATTTGATTATGTTGGCCCGACCGTAGTCCCACCAAATCTTGAAATAACTCATCGTGGGAGCAACGCATGCTTAGCTTGTCTTATTCATACATAGATCCTCACGAGCTCTCACCTTAGTGTATAAAGGGAAGATATCTAGGAGCAACAGTTGATGTCTTTGAGAAATGTTGAAACAAAGAAAGGAGAGATAGAAAGAGCAAAGTATCCATTGAGTTTCATTTTCCATATGTGCAAAATATCAGGATAATTATCGAAGAAGTCATCAATCTATATCATTTTTGCCAGCTCAATTCTAAATCTTTTAACTTTGCCAATTAAGTTCTAAATCTTTTTACGTTTTGTCAATCTAGTCAATTTTTACTAAAAATCGATGACGTGGATGTCAATTGTCCTGCATGAGATGGCCAACGCTCATGTGGACCATTTTAAATGAGTATTTTGCGATTTTATTATTATATATATTTTTATTTTTTATTCCCCCCCCTTAAAGTGGCTGGCGAGGGTCGTCAGGCCCTTCTCGACCACGGTTAAGGTTGATCTCGCCCAGACCATTTACAGCTTTGCCCTGGCCGCAATGGACTGGGCGACCCTCGTCGGCAACTTTAAGGGAAAAAAAGCAAAGGAAATATAAGGAAAAAAAAGCAAAAATAATAAAAAATAAAAAGATTATTTAAGACTATTCTTGCCAGAACAGGTCGTGCAATGTAGGATGACCAGCGTCCACATAAGCAATTTCATATCAAAATTGGCCGAGGCACTCAATTGGCAAAACGTGAAAAATTTTAGGATTTAGTTAGCAAAAATAAAATATTGAGAACTAAATTAACAAAAGTACAGTAGGTTTAGGACTTTTTGGACAATTTTCTTGCCATATATTAAGTGTATTGTTTAGCCATGTTTGACTAATACATGTCCTGAAAAATTGATTAGGAAACCTCGAGGTGCACCAAATAAATATATAAACCGAGTTAAACGCACTCGGTGAGCCTAGTGATAAGAGATTATCTGGCTTGGTTCGAAAATCACTTGTTGGGTTAAAGATTTTTTTATTGATAAATTTAGGTGCATGAAATTAAGGTCCGGTGATATAAATGCAAGTCATCCGGGATTTTAGTCACCCAAAAATTAATTTTATTCGAGAGAAAAACCGGGAAACACCATTACCCTCGGGGGAAAATGCCGATCGGAAATGTTAATGTCAATTAATTAGTGCCGTCTCCTCTATGCATTGTAGCTATAAAAAAACTTATCCCACCTAACTGCTCGGGATTTGCAGATGAAATCGACCTTTTCCTCTTTGTGATTAGATAGCTATGGATAATTATTAGCCCACTAATTTTCTCTTTATATACTTATCGTCCACATTGATTATAATATGCTCAGCCAATCGTGCTTTGAAACATATGTCCTCCATTATCGCAAAGTTCACAAAGCAGGACTTCTCTTGGTTTTCTTAGTTGGTCTCAGACTTTCCAATGTTAGTTTCATATAGACATGTCACGATGTGCATGTGTTACGCTACTTTTATCTTGCGAAAAATAAATAATTTTAAAAATATTTCCCTAAAAAAAAATTAATTGCATTGCTTAAAATAATTAGTTAATGAAAAATATTTGTAAAATCATTTTTATGGACGATGCAAATATTTTTTCATTCATCGTAAGCGATGTAAGTGATCAATTTTAGAAAAATATTTTTCAAATCACTTAATTTTCGCTGCAAAAAGTGCATCCAAAAATAATTTAGTGATTAGTAATTTTTATGGTTAGACCAAAAGGAGAATGATTACTACAAAGCTTTCAAATGGTCCAACACGCCCACTACTAAACAAAAAATAAAAACCCAATTCTCTTTTTTCTCCACCTTCCGTAAGTCTCATGATTTTTCTGGCAAAAAGTAGGCCTATGAATATGTCATTTCTTACAGCACACTTAAATCTTAGTCCAAAGAAACACCCAATGCCCCAAGGACCATGTGTTGATCTGCCACGTGTTGGCTGCGTTCGCCACCCAAATCCCACTTTCTCTCATTCGTGGATTTTCACAATGTCTACTCCCCTTTAAGAAGGGCAAGCACCCATTTTCTTAAGATGGAAAAATGCTATCTTCATCTACAAATTTTGAACACTCAAAAAAAGATATAATTGTTTTGTCTTGGGTTGGCCACATGGATCCCACTAAGTGGTTTTTTCTTTTTCCTTTTTCGGGCCTAAGTGGTTGATAATTAATTTGGATTAGTGGGGGAAGGCAGCACTCGGTTTTTTTAAATTGATGATAAAGCGTGCAAATATTATAAAGAGCGGTCCCATTTTGATTAAGACACTCATTTTTTCAATTAATAGATCGAAATACCATTCTCATTGTTCAACTTATTGTTTCTTTTTTTACCAACTTAACAAACAAAAATGCCTTTATTTCTATTTTTTCCTTTTAAATATCAAATTCACAATATAAATGTTAAATTACGCCCAATAAAATATCATTCTATAATGCATCATATGATCACTTTTCCTATAGAATTTCATTATTCTTAATCTATGATCTCATGCTTTTAATTAGAAATGTTAAGAATTTCTAGTTATAATGGTTTATAAACAAATAATTAACTGTTTTGGTACCAAAAAAAATAATTAACCGTCTAGTTTTTATTAACTAATTTGAGGAAAATTTTATTACAGAGTTGAAATTTAAAATCCAATATAACTATCAAGCAAATTTTGATCTCGTAGGTAATTTTCAAATAGATTTGTAGGTTTATAAAATTACAAATCCCTTATTTGTGTTTTTTTAATCTTTTCAAATTTTAGTATGAATTGCAAGATAGGTTTGAAAATTTATTTACATATTATGCACTTTCAAATTCGCGTACGGTGATCCACTTGCTATGAGATTGAATTTACAATCGATATTAAATCTTTTGTTTGTATCAAGAGTTGAATAGTATGAAATTTCACGTTTTTTCCTTTAATATTTATCCTTTGTTAATACATATCTAAGTACAAATATCTTCGATATTTTATTATGTTTTTTAATAAATGAATCATTTCTATTTTGTGATCAATTTCACTTTTGGTTTTTATCAAAATCGACTAAAAATGAAGGTAGATTTGTTGGTTAGCCTGATACGAAAAGAAACATTTAATTGAAGAAAGAGAATGGTATTTTAGTAAGTTAACTATCAAAAGAGAGTGTCTTAGTCAAAATAGGAGTGGAAATAGCGTCGCCCATTATAAATGGTGCAAAAAGAATGGAACTATGTTTTTTCTTGCTCCGCATGAGTGCAAATCAAGCTTTAGAGTTGGATCACACATCTAGATCGGAAGTAAATTGTCGCATAATTCGTATTATTCCAGTTAATTCGATAGAGCAAACGCCTTGATTAGGGAGAAATTGCGAAGAAATGGACATAAATATAATCAAATCAACCCATAAATGTGGATCAGCAGAAGTTGATTTCTTTTTTGAAATATGGATGGGGAAAAAAATGGATGATGTAGCATGAGATTATGACAAGTCTTGGACTGCCTTGACTTTCGGATTAACTCTAATGATGACAATTATCTCTATCACTAAAGTAGAAATTATTATTAACGTTATGGACCCATTAAGCACTTCCATTACATTCCATACATCATTCTCTTTACAGACCAAATTATTCAGCACTAGCAAAGATGGGACATCTAAAAGCATCGAGGTACTTGGATGTTTGGAACGAGAAGAATAAAATATGTAAATGAAATGATGCATTGAAATGGACTCCACATTGGTCATATAAATACTATATACAATTAAAAAAGAAAGAAAGAAATGGACTCCACGCCATCTTCCCTCTAAGAGACTAGCACTACAAAAATCATTTCGACGATGACATATCGTCTGAATTAAAACAGTTCATGCGATTTCGCCTGCCGATATCAACCAAGCAGAATTTGGGCATGACCTCAAACTATAACTCAAAATGCTAATGCTGTGCATCAACAAGGACATCCATGGAGATTTTGCTCTTCACCCCTTTGCAGTGCAGTGTTATGTGCGAGTTAAAAACAGGAAAAACAAAGAAAATGAGCCACTAGATATGCAAAAGGAGAAGGGCTCCATCAAAAGAATATGAGAGAAGTTCCTTAAAAGCACAGTGACATTTAAGTAGTCATGCTCAAACACAGGCAGATTAAGGATTGCTTCCCCATGGAATTTCTCAGCACATACACCTCGACGAAAAAGGTTTAATGTACAAGAAGTTACATAAATAAAGTTCGAACCATGCGTTTTTGAGATGGTCATTTTCTGTGACTACTTACAATTACATCCATCTTCCCATTGACCAGGAAAAATGGGTCAGGGTCTTCGATCTTTCAATTAATCGGCGCGTATAAACATTCTCGTGCACTGAAATCACTGACAGCAACAGCGTCACTGTGACAAGGTGAGCATCAGTCCACTGAACATTCTTGGCATTCAACAGCACCAACTGCAAATGCTAAAAGAGGAAGGGATTCGGCCAGTTTTGCGAATGTACTCTGCTTGTTGCTCAGCTTTTACAGCTCGACTGCTCCGCTTGGCTTCGGCGGATGCTCTCTTCTCTTCGGCCTTGTGCCTCAGAGCAGCTAGTTTGCTTGTAAGCTTATCGTGAGCCTGTCCCCGCATCCTCTCCACATCAACCTAAAGATTACAACAACAATAAATAGATAAATAAATTAATGAACACGTGATTGTTTAGGTAAATGCTGTGATTGCAGATTCCTGCTTCTCTAGTTATCAGCTCCATATGTCTGAATGTAGACAAGACACAGCAGATGTCACATCAGGTCCTAACTAACCTACTAAGTTTGATGATGAAGTACAAATTAAACCATTTCTAGGTCAATGAAGGTGAAAAGTAGCATCAGCTAAAGCAGAGGGGTAGAAAGCAGCAAGAGCTGGCAAAACACAGGAATCTCTTCGGTAATGATAATTGTCACAGAACAACGAAAAAAGGAATGCTTTCTGGAGTGCAGAAGTTCCGATTTATAAATAACAGCAAAGTTTCTCCTATCCCAAATACATGGACACAAGTAATGCAGTTAAGTTTGATTGAAGCTGAAGGATGGCCGACATCAAGCATTTTCTCTTAGACATTGTTATCAAGATGGGCTTCAAAACCTGTATTGACTGATAATCAAGACTCAACATGGAAGTACGAAGAAGGATTGTTGAGGTCAGTGTGAGTTAACAGTTATGAAAGTACTAAAGTGTAACACAGGAACCTTGTGATGCCACCCTTTCCCTTTCCACTAGTTATTATGGACCCAAAAGTTTCTTTTTCCAAATAAAATGAAGTGTGGCAGTTGTTTAATCATGCTTGATCACATGTTTCTTCTTTGCTCATGTTCTTTTCTCCCACAATTTTTTCTTTTGTTTTTCCATCTTTAAAGAAATCAGCAAAGACATCTACTCAACATTTAAGCAAGATATTCCTGTAAAATGAAAGTGGTTCCCATAGAAAAGTGTAAACCATCCTTTGTATAAAATAGAGGAGAAGGAGAAGTTGCACTTAAAACGGTAAATATGTAGTAAAATGTAGACCATCCATTCAGGGTGCCAAATAAAAAAGTACTAACACAAAATTCAAACTGATTCATAATAGCAAAAATCTCGCATTATAAATTTCACTTAAATCGCAAAGTGAGGGAAACCACAGATTGATTTTTTCCAAAACTAAAAGATATATTGCTCTTTTGACTTTGTAGATTCGATGACTATCCACCACAGACCTTTCAAAGAACTACATGTTTTTCTCCTACACTTCTGTAATTGTTGTCCACAAGGTTGATCCTTACCAGCTTTCAGTCAACACAATCCAAGAACATGATTCAATAGCACAATATTCTGCTAACAACTTCATCGCCAGCCTTTCATATGATAATGAGCCTGCGATTTTTTTTCCAGTCTCCTATCTGTTCGTATTTCGCATTCCTGTTTGCCCTAACACTTTAATGATCGAGACATGCATTTTCTTTTGGTAGTAAGTACATTAAAGAGCACCAATGGGATGCCTCTCATCTACAACCTAGAAGCTAGAAAAGATCTAAGGATTCAAAAAAAAGAAAAGAAATCGTTGTCTAAAGGGTCACACCATTCCAAAAGATTAAGCTGCAAAGCAAAATATCCTTTACAGCACCATTTGAACTTTCCTCCTCTTTAAAATCCCGCCTATTTCTTTCCTTTTAGATGACGCAAAAAACGGAAGAAGGGATTAAAGCAAAAAGATTTTACTATCGTTACAACAGTACAGATTAGACCAAGCAACAAGTTCCTCTCTGGACCCTGCCATAATCCAATTAGCGACCTCACTAATTTTTTGCTGTCCTGCATATTATGGAGGTGGACAGATGCTTCAATAATTACAACTCAACAAACATAAAACCATATCATCAATTCTCAACAATAGGAAAAAAAATGATGAGAGCTCTATAACAGGAAATAGTCAAACAAACCAACCACAAACTCCAATAACAGTTGTTGCATGATTACTGAGTATGTGCTACACCAATTCCTCCTATATCAATTGCACTTTCTTCTCTGATTCATGAATGAAAAGGAAAGAATAAAACAGTTGGCATTGGAGTAATGACAGCAACAAGCTGCATCCTCCCAGATTTATTTATTATTGTTTTTATTTTTATTTTTATGTTGCATTGAGATAAGCACCAAGTTCACTGCAATTCCAAATGTGGAGTTCTACGTTTCTTCCAGATGAAAGTAACTAATCCAGGTAAAACAATTCCCATTTCGCTTTCAAGTAAGAAAAAACGGCTGCCAGTGGTTCTTGCTAAACAAATGTACTCATCAAAGTATGGTGTCAAAGCAAAAAGGTAACCAATTAATCTTAAAGTCCAATGCTTTTCACTCATGCTTAAGAAAGCTCACACGTTAGTCTGGGTCAGGTTGATGTAGTTAAGCAAAGAAAGTGGGGTTTGTGGAACTCCATAATATCCCCAGTAGAGAGAAACACAAGACAACTTCTTTAGGACTGGAACTTAAATCATTACCATTGTAACATCATCAAACCAACAAACAAAGGTGAAAGTTTTCTATGCCTAATACCCCGTTGTACCCATACTCCATAAATTGCAGTTGTGATTAGCCTAGTTACAGACTGAAGAACATCGCATTTGTGTCTGATGAGACGGGAAGAACCGGGATTATTTCTAAGAGGGCACATCTCTTATTTTGTCAATTGTTTCGGAATTATTTACCTTATCAAACGTATTGTCTAAAAGAAAAATGAATGCATAAAACTGACGCACATCATACTAGATAAAAAGCATTAGAAGCATGGTTGTGACTTCCTATATTTTAAGTCTTGATTTCAAGAAAAGCTCTTTTGCTTCCTGTTCAACGCAGCCCATGACCAGAAATAGCACATCCACACCTCCTTGAATTGCTTGATGATTTTCTAAAGAATTGCCGTGAAAACAAGTATCTGCTTTAGAATTGATGACAACTTAAAGGTTCATCCATTTCTTTGTTCAATTTCCAGAAAAACTCCCCATCATTATCACTCTATATTTTGTATACAACTGAAAGTAATCTGAAAGAAGTCCTCAACTCATGTAGAAGAGACACATTATTTGAAGAGCATTTCTTCTTTCCTTTTTAGGGAGGGGATGTGTTGTCACCTGCCAGAAGACTTATAGTAGTTGCGTATCTCATTAGAAGAGTTGAAAATTCATTAAGAGCATAATAGTTCCTCATTTGAGCCAAAAAAAAAAGGGAAATGGAAGTTATTGATGCCGTGAAAAAATGACAAATGGTTTCAATCCCATTGGCATACCTACAGAAATGAGGAAAAATATGGAGACCGCATATTTTGGCTTAATAAAAACAAAATCTCATGAAAGGGGCAAATGCCAAACAAATTGAGACAAAGCACCTTCTTCGTGGGTATGCATCAAGACAATTTTGCAACTGATGGTGGGGAAAGCAAAGCCTGACATGCTTAACTTATAAGAACCGTTAAGGATCTATTACATATGGAAACCGTTACCGTGTACCCCTAGGGCATTTGTTAAGCCTTATTAAATGTGCTTTGGGATTATAAATTTACTATTTGAAGTAAGTGACTTTATCAAAATATGCAATTGTTCCATTTTTAAAGTGTCTAAGAAAATAACATTTCTATTTTTTGTTAACAAAACTAGTGCCCTAGGGACATTTTGTTAACCAGAATCATTGCATATTTCCGCGGAAACTTGTAGTTATCTTTCAATATAACCTGTGTATCCTTAATTCGTTCCTCTCTGAAGCTATAATTGACCTGTTCGTTTCATCTACTGCAATATCTACTGGTTATGAAATTTCCAATTCAAGAATTACCAAGAGAGAATACGAGCACTTCGGTCCATCTATAAAGGTTAAAAGACATAGCGAATGGTGCTCCCTACAAAGGTTGTTCTCAAAACCAGACTGGACCGGCCACTCAACCAGGTACCGGCAACTGGTCCGATCCAATCCTAATATGTAAACCAGAACCATCTAGACACTAAACTGGTGGCATTGAATCAATTCATTTGGTCAAACTAGAGCAGATTGAAAGAGATCAAAATCGGTAGGGTGAACAAAAAAGACGAAGCAGAAAAGACTGGAGAGGCCTGATTTTTAGGTCTTGCATAAACCGGCCTGGGATTTCAGACTCGCTATTTTTTATGGTAAAGGACATAAATGGTTCCTGGAATTTTGGTTCAATGTTCAATGTGGTACATGCGCTTTAAATTTGAGGGACAACATTGAATATTTTCCATACAGTATAGGAACTAAATTGAATATGTACAAAAGTATAGAGATAATATTGAATAAATTAAAAGTTTAGGGACTACATTGTACATTGGCCAGAGTTCAAGGACTACAGCATCAACATAATCAACATTAACAACACCTTTATCCCAAACTACATTAAACAAATTTTAAATTCAAGACCAATTGTACCTTTATCCCTATTTTTTATTCAGACCTATCCAGCCCGATCTGAGATCTCAGGCCTCAAATGCCCCAATCGACTCTATCCAATTTTTGAATATATAAACAGACATTAGGAATATAAAATGTTAAAAATTACATAATAGAAAATATACTTTTTAAGATTGAAAAACTTTAATAAATTCATAGATAAGTTAAAAAAAAAAACAAATGAATGATAATTAATGGACACTTACAAAAGTCATAAATAAGTCAAAACAGCATTACTAAAATGAAATGAACTAGAATTGATGTGCCAATAAGGGTTGAATTTAAAAAAGTGGCCGAAACAAATAAAACAGGCGATTTCTCAGGCCCAATACGTGATAAATATTCCATTCTTAACTTAAAAAGAAAACAAATTAGAAATTCGGGCTAGCCCGTATGGTCCCGACCCATACCTATTTAGTACGGTGCAGGCCTTTTCTCGTATGATTGGGCCAGGCCTGGAGATCATGTCTGGGAATTGGCTATATGGATTTTAGGCATGGGAATCATAACCACAGCCATCTAGCTTCTACTTAAAACATCGATCCAACTGAGTACCCTTCATGTTTGGCTATATGTTGATTCATTTAGAGCTACTATTTCTAACCCTTTTTAGGAAAAAATGTCGAATTACTCGAGGAGACTTGGACATGTGAGCCCGACAATTTAGTAAAGCGCCTTTACTATCTAGATGGGCAAAGTACACTTTCATATGTTGAACTTGTTTATGTATACATTTCTCCAATAAGTAACCTAATTACTACAAATTGGTGAACTAATTTAACCAGTTTAACCAATTAAAGTTTTTAACCAGTTTAACCAATTAAAGTGCATCTGGTTTGACTTTCATTACGGGTTTACAATCGCTGCATACAAAGAGATTAATTTGACAGCTCACACAGTGAAGGTGCTGCAAATCATATAAGCAATCAATACTTAGGTTCAGGCTAGAAACATGATTTTCATAAAATTAGTTTCATCGTATGCATGGTCAATCAAGGGTAAGTACCAAAGTGGAAGCAACATGCAATTTACTCAATGACAGGTTGGTAGGAAGAACATGGGGATAATAAAAAACATCTGCACATGGGTTTCATATACATGGAGAAAGCATATACCATGTGTTCCTAAGAGTCTTCTGGATGGTACAAAATTAAAGCAAGTGACATCATTGACATGAATCTATCTTGCAAAAGGCTATTGATTGATGACGGCTCGAGTAATAGGGATGTGGTGGACCAGCGCTCTAGTTTCTTATGCCATCATAGAAGGACAATCCACATATGTTTTTCTAAGGCAGCAAAAAGAATGGTGATGCTTTACTCAGAGGAAACACTATGCAGTTGAGCACCGACATGTTCAGAAACTAGAAAATGCTTACATGAAATAGGGTAGATATAAAAGAAGTTTCAACAACCAGAACAGAGGAAAAGATGAGAAGAAACTTGTTTAAGCCGGTCAAGACACGTAAAACAATAGCCTTCAGAAGCTCAAGTGCTAAGCTGCGATGTTATGATGCCTAATGCAAGTAAAAAAAGGTCAGAAGGAGACCTAAAAAAGACACGGACAAAACACAAATAAAGACTTTTGTGCTTGAATCTCATTGAAGATCTTTTCCTGAAAAAAAAAAAAATCGTGACAAAAGAGAATCTCCATATCCAACTTTACTTAGTAGGAAAAGGCATCGGTAATAGAATCTCTTGAGTTCTTTCTTATTGTGAGATCTTGTGGAACCATTGCTAATTGTTCTAAAAAGTTAAGATACTAAATAAAGGCATGGTTTAATATTTAATTACTCTAAATTCTCCCTCGCATTTAGTCTAGTTTTTTTTACGTTGTACTAAGCATGGAAATATTGGAGAGGCAAATGGGACCTGGTAAGATTTGAATTCAGGACCTCCCGTTCTGATACCATGTGAGATTTTGTGAGACCACTGCCAACTATTCTAAAAGCTTAAACCATTAGATGAAAGCATGGTTTAATCACTCTAACACTCGTTATTGCTTCATTTCCTGAAGAAGCAATGACGGTGTCTGGGGAATAAGCTCTTGATAACTTTATATAGAAGCTAAGGTAGGATTAAAACGATGTCATAAGTGATAGGGTATAAAGTATATAGGTGGCTTTTTAAGTATTCCATCAAAGCCAGGGTCCAAGATTGAACAAACGGTGAAAACTACCAAGGTGGAGCGCAATAGGGGCATAGGAAATTTTTAGTGGAGTAGTGAAAGGAGTAATGAACACCAGCGGGAGAAAAAAGAGGGACTTTTGAGCTTTTCAGTTTTTTCTGTTTTTGTAATTTCTAATTTCAAGCATCTTTTCTCAATCCTTCCTTCTACTTTTGCGGCATGCTTTGATGCTTTGCTTCTCCTTTTCCCCTTATTGTCGAAAGGATGTGGCGAGGATCTCTTCCCAAGTGACTATGTCTGGGATCTTCGTCACAATTGTAGTAGATTTTTCTATACCCTCTCTAGATAGTGTGGCAGCAATAGCAACCGCCTAAAATTGCATCAGAGAACTAAAGCATTCTATTTCTGTTCTGCAGCTTCACAATCTGCAGCTTTAAGCTATGCATGCAAATGTTTCAAAGAAAAAGCATACTTAATGTTGAAATAATATTTTTACTTTTTCCTACAATAGGGAGTTTGTAAGGAGGTAAATAGGTGTTGCTAATGTGAAAACTCAAGCAAAGTTGGTGGACCTCTCTTACTTTCTTGTCCTTTTCTTAGCATCCTACTCTTGTACTTGAATTGAATAGTCTGTGACTGGGCTTCTCTGTTGATGAAGGTGGACTACGAAGACTTATCTGGCTATACACAGAAGAAAAACTTGCTTTCTCTTTTAAAGTCTCTGCATAGTTTATCAAGGAAAATGACACACTTAGAAATAGATGGGTCTACATTTCATTTTGATGGATGAATGGTCAGCATTTTGTAGATAGAATTGCCGGCAGTACTTTTTTTTATTGATCAAAGGAATTGCTGGCAGTGAATGGATCTTTAAACATTTGTTATTATAAATGGTTTGTATGGATGGATCTTTGAACACATCTTTAGAGAAAAACACAACTCTAGAAACCCATCTTAGCAAGACTCAGTTAGCTGAATAAACTATTACTCACAGAGCTTCTCATTCAGTAAATGCTTATAAGTCAGTGAAAATCCGATACTACTCACAACTCTAAAAGAATTTCAAAGCGGCTCTATTCTGCGCTTCAAAATGCATTCTTCTGCAGGGACCAGCTTATCGCTCACACGAACATTAAGCACAAGCCTAGCATGATTCTGCTTTTACTTGTCTTGAACAATTAGTAGCAGAACTATAATTGAAGTATCTGGCTAATCTAAGAGAACAAAAAACATTTTAAGATGTTCCTACTCAATCCGCTCATTTCTCAAAATTCAGTGATCCACAGACACTAGATTGATGCCACACACAGAAAGAAACTGATGGGTGGACTTATAGGATGGTAAAAGTAAAATAAGTACCTCAATTTTCCTCATCTCAGCCTCAGTTTTTGCTTTCTCATGATTCTCCCATGCTTGAATCTTCATTTCTTCACGTTTAAACCTAGGTCAGCGTATACGGCACAAATTTAATAGAACTGTAAAATTACAACATTTAATTAACCTTGGCAGATTGGCTGTCATTTCTGCCTATTTCCATTCACTCCGTAAGGAATATATTTCAAAGATCTAGACCCTACAATTTAAACAAGAAGGAATATCGATACTAGATAAGCATCCCACTATGAGGGGCCATGATAGGTGATTGGACTTAAGAATGCTATTCGATACCTACAGTATAATACTGATGCAGACACCAACACGACTCCCATAACATGTGTCAAGACATATGTTACTGCATTACACGAGTCCTAGTCGCTTAATAATGACTTGAAGCTTATCTCTCTAATTAGTCAATGATGGAATTGCAATCTCGCGCAAAAGAAGAAATGCTTAGGAAAAAGAACTACTGATGGCTTCAAGTGAATCAACCTGGCCATGTACTTGGCTTTTTCAGCCTCTTCCCATGCCGCAGCACGTGTTTCTATAGCACTTTTAGCTGGTTGTTTCACAGCTTCAGTATTTAGTGAAGTTGATATGTCTCTGCCCTCGTCCTCCTTGCCAGCCCAGGCGGCAATGTTCAGTTTCCCAAGCTGTGTCCCTAGAGCCACTATCTCTCTCCTTGTTTTCACTTGCAGCTCTTTTTCAGACACTTCATTTCCATGGTTATTAGATGAATTGACTTGTGATGATGTTGGCATGGCTCTGGGAGGGGTTGACGGCCGAGAAGAATCTGGGCTACGTGTAGGAGTAGTTGCTTTGATTGGAGTTCCTGTTCTAGAAGGTTCTTGGCTAGCAATAGGAGTCATCTCTGTACCCATATCTCTCATTGACACTGACCTTGCTGTTGAAGGTGGTGGAACATAAGTAGTGGCACTATGAATAGCCACAGAATCATGTTGACTGAGACTTACTGCACATCATAGCAAATATGGATAGATGAGTTTTAGTGTTGTAGAGCATCAAAAAGTATAGAATTTACTTCAACTGAAAAAAAAGAAGGAATGGTCCTAGCCTTTTGCAGTGTCAAACATTTTAGCGCATGTAACTTTGATCATGTAGAAGACAGCATACTTTTGCCTACTTTTACCAGATGTTCTTTGCACATAAAGATCTAATTATACAACGAGAGCACACCAATTTGATATTGTATCGTTGAGCACGTGCATATAAGATGCATGAAAGATATATGCAAACTGCGAAACATAAATGCACACCATTGCCAAAAGAAGATAGAGGATATTTAGTCAGCCGGATGACAAGATCGTTACCAGCTGACTCCGCAATCGAATTTTCCACCATAAGTATGGGCCTTGCATATAGATCTGCAATAGGATGCATATCAACCTGCCAACTAACGAACTTCGAGCCTGCACCTTCCTTGCTAGCTTGACTTGTATCAATCCTCTTCGTATCCGGTTCTCCTAAAGCACCTGCTCTCTGATCAGGAACTTCTGTAACCACCTTCAATGATGATTGCCGACTCCCGTAGCTAAGAAGACCTGCCTTTCGAGTACCCGACTTAGCTTGTCCACCTGTGGTCCTGTTTGATGTGGGACTTGCAATCCATTTCTGGGCATCATCCCATTTAGAGGGTGCCGGTTTCGAGAACGGAGCAACGGACAATCTTTGTTGAGCCCTCTCTGCCTTCTGAAACTCAAAAACGGACGATGAGACACTCACAGTGTCATAATCCATGGGAAGGTCTTCTTGCTCTCTGAATCTTGAATGGACTAAAGAGTTTTCCCTCAGTCGACAGTCCCCAGCCATCTCTAAATCAGCCATTGTTGAAGCCGAACATTCAGGAAGAACCGTTACAACATCAACATCCTTGCAATTGTCCAAACTGTCACCACCTGCAGAGATTTCACATGAATCTGCATCAACGTATAGATCATAAGTTTCGACTTGTGGTCTACTTGATTTCAAAGAAACATCCTATGAGCCAGACCCATATCAGGGTTACTTGGCAAATCAAGTCATCAAACTTAGAAAAGGAACAGAGAAAATGGAAGGATTCCATGAATTCAAAATTAAGAATTCCGGGGATTAGCTGTAAAAGAAAAGGAGGGGAGCTTTTACCAGCGTCGTCCGCACTGTTTAACTCCGATCTCATGTCGAAGCCCAAAGAATCAAGACACTCCTCTTCTTTTCTCTTCTTCTCAACTCCTCGCAGCATATTCCTCAACTTCCTGGGAGATAACCCCCCACCCACATTACCCTGTGCACAACCAAATGTCCCAAGCCAGACAATCAAGAAAGACCCAACACGCCCATTCTCAACAAATCTGTAAAAACATTGATCTCAAGAGATCCCACAAATAGAAAAAAGCAACTCAGTCAGAATGTGAGAAGACACCCAGGATTTTCGAAAACCCGAAATGACCATCTTTCACTTCACTCGTCGATAAAATACCGCACATTCAAGAAACAGATGTAGACTTCCATAAACCGACGGCTACGTGAGCGGAAAAAGTGAAATGGCAGTACTCAAAACCTGAGGCTTTTGGATCCTTTCGTAATCCATGGAGGTGAGGAATCTCGCAGGGCCGGGTGCGCTTCGAAAAGCTACTTGAGGGAATCTCGATGCGTCACGAGGAATGTGCAATGCGAGCTGAGCTGCATCCTGAATCCCTGCTTACTTCTTGGCTTTTCTCTTGCGTGTGTCTCCTTTCTTTTCATTTTCAGCTGCTTTTGGTTTTCCCCCACCGGGAGTCAAAGGAGCGAGTGAAGTCATGTCGCCTTCCACTGTGAATCCCAACAGACAGAACAAAACAGTAAGGAAAAGGTATGGTCCGGTTGGTCGTCTGTCCCCCCGGTTCACATGCTCCGGTTCGTTCTCGTCCGCCTCTATTCAAATGAACCGGTTTGTCAAAATATATCCCGGGGAAAAAAAATTGTTCCTTTTTAAGATATGTGAACAATCTTTGAGAATTCTCACCTTTTGGAGATCGGATTTGGATCCCTGCCAAGCCGCAATCTTGGTAGGGGTGCCCCTGATTTGATCAGGCCATTCAATCAACAACGGACGGCCTCAATCTTCCGAAATTGCGGTTGGCTTTTTAAAAAAAATTTCTTTCTTTTTTCAATCAAATTTGATTAACAGGGGGCACCCTGTCAAGATGCAAATCTTGACAGGTGATATCGACAATTTAGGTCTCTCATTTTATTTTAGCTAAGTTAGTTAGAACTTCGACTTTAGCGCTTCACCAAGAGAGTATTTGATCAAGGTCTCTCATGATTGTCTTGCGATTTAAACGCGAATGATTACTATTGTGTTTTTTTATTTCTATTCCAATACTGGTTATGGAATTGGTTTCGAACATAAATTATTTTAGTAATGCAATTTCAGTTTTCTATTTTCGGAACGAAATTTGTTCTAGAAATATATTTAGAATAAAAATGAGAAACGAAAATTTTTAGTTTTTCTGTTTTTAGAGCAAAAGTGAGAAATAAAAATTCTTCTCATTATTGACTCCCTCTTTCTCGCATACAGATCATCGGTTTGCATGTTGTTGTCTGCCAAAGCAGGTTGCCCTTATTATCTTCTACCATTCAGCTTTTAACATTAACAAAAAATGTTTAACTAAGACTTTGTTGTTCAATCCCACTACTTCAGATCCTGGAGTTTCCACGCTTAAAAAAAAAAAATTGTGACGCATCGCTCAAATCATTGTTCCGGTATTAGATGTAGCCTTTTTATAAATATCTAGTAAAATGCCCGCCGTAACGTAACCCAACAGATAAAATACATTTCATAATCTGTTTCAGCGATATCATGAAGTACTACATGATACGATATATATAAGATTCATCTGTATAAATGCCATCATTGACATTTAGAAATCCGTATGCTTTGGAAGAAGCTTGTACAACTTAAGATTCCGTTTGTTTAGCAAAAATTAGGTATTTCTAAAAAATATTTTCTAGAAAGTCTTTTTTTCGGAAAAATGACAATAATTTTCGGTATTCGATTACAACCAAAAAATGGCCTAGGAAATATGTTCCAGTGTTTGATATGGAAAATCAGATTTGATTTTCTTTGATACACTCATTCTAATAAATTTTATTTTTTATTTATTTTTTAAATTTGATTTTTTTCTCTGTTTACTTTATTTTCTCTTTTATTTTGTTTTTATTTTCCCCTCTTCTGCCGGTGATCGGTGATGTCAAGCTCACTGACCTTGGGAGAGGCTTGGCCTCCCCTACGGCTGACAAAGTGACAATCGACCGAATAAGTCAATTTCTCTGCCAGAAGTTCATCTGGCAGAAAATTCCGTTTGGTAAAAATATTTTTGAAGTAGAAATACGTTTGGTTAAAAAATTAACTTTTGGGAGGATTTTTCACTTATGATAGGATTTTTTTTTGTCAATTTTAAGAAGTAAAAAATTTTGGCTTGTCAGCTTTAGAATCACTTCTTGGACCTCCATCGCCGATAGTCGTCCCCCACGGCCCATTGTCGCTGCTCCTGTCAACGGCCGCTGATTGCTGACGACCACCGCCCTTGACCAACGCCGCTGAAGATTTTGTTGATAATATTTCAAAAGCAAAAATTTTCAACCGTTACCAAACAAATTTATCTAATCAGAAGTCAATCTAAAGCATAAGTAGAAAAATCAACTTTTACTTTTGAGGAGAATCAGAAAAATTAATTTCTGGTCGGAAGTTGATTTGTGGTAGATAAGTATTACTATCTCTATTGCACGGACACGCAGATTGAAAATTTTTTCCCGTGTCGGACACAGACACGTTCTCGACACGGCGGGACTCAACCGAACTCTCTTCGGACACGCGGTCAACGCGTGTTCGAGTCCGGCTGTCGGGTCAACTACAAGGACACGCGAGGGACTCGCATGTCCAACGTGTCCTCCGCTTCCCCTTCCTCCCTCTCCCTCTCACCCCATCTGCTCGACAACTTCCCCGAGCTCCCTCTTCTCCCTCTGGTTCTTCTTTTTCCTGAGCTCCCTCATGTCCAATGCCTTCTGCTACACCACTTCTCCTCCTCCCTTGAGACGCCGAGCACCTACCGCCTCCACCCTCCGTCGCACCTCGCCGTGTCCCCGAGATCAATCCCACAAAGCTCGAGGACCCGCGAGCCTTTGAGACCCGCGGCCCTCGATGCCAGCTCCTCCGCCCTTGGCTGTTACTTCGGACACCACAACCACTCCATCTATGCCGCCAACCGTCGAATCGCAATGTCCACCGAGCTCGTGAACCAGATCTGTGAGCAGCCGAGGCCCAATCTAGTCGCTGAGCTCGTAGCCCTGGCGTCTTCAGCTACCTGGTCGTGCCTCGCCCGCCACTGCTCGAACCCCATCGACCTCGTGCGCCCTTCAAGCTGTCTACCACTAGCCATTGATCCACTGCTCGTTGCCTCCCATGAGCCCAGATTCATGCTCAACGTCCCCTGATCCGTGAGCCATCTCGCCCCATCGTTGTCTGAGCTTATTGGACCACAACTTTGTCTCGAAGCTACTGTCATCCGTAGCCCTCCACTTTGCCCCATGAGCTGCCAACCCTAGTGTCATCACATTATTATTGTTAAAATCATAATTTATCACGCGTATACACACACACACACATACATATATACACATAAAATATACAACCGTGTATCAGCGTGTCGAAATTATTTAATTTTTAAAAACTGTCGTGTCGGCGTGTCGTGTCGTGTCGTGTCGTGTCGTGTCGCGAGTCATTTCCTGTGTTCGTGTAACATAGGTTACTATGTGCGCCCTTAGAGCTCCTATGAGTCTGTCTCTCGAAATAAAAAGAATCAAAAACACATTTGGCAACACAAATGATTTTGATTCTACTATTGAGATACCAAAAATGAAAATAAAAAAGTTGATTCTCCAAAAAAGAACACTTTTGAGAATAAAAAAGTCAACGATAGTCTTTTTTCACTTTTATCAGGCGTATGTGAGGCGTGGGCCGGGTCAACTGATCTCATCTATATAATTTTTTAAATAAAAATTTTGAAAAGTAATAAAAAAATCCAAAAATGATTTAAAAAATCCAAAAATGAAAAATTTGTAAAAATTCTTGGGGAGGGGTGGGGGGATGGAAACAAATTCCAAAAAAAATCTAAAAAATAAGAGATGAGTTATTTCAACTGACCAATCCTATTTTTGACAATTTTTTCTTTCGATTTCTCCCGAATGATGATTTTCCCCTCATGGAAAATTGTTTCGAAAATCCTGAAATTTTCAAAAAAAAATCTCAAAAAGTATAACTCCATTTAACTGGAAAATTCCTATTTTTGATGATTTTGCCTTTTGATTTTTCCTAAGCCGTGCCTAAATTGCTGCCGGAATATCATACTACATCAGTGACCATCCGCATGGAATTGAAGGGCAGAACTGAGCCACTTATGTGGCAGAGATGGATTTTATTCATTCTGACCAATAAAAGATATTCAGAGTCACTTCTTTCATTTTGGGCATATGCATAGTCTCAAGAGAAGCATGTAAAATAACAATTTTAACATATTATCCTTTCAAGGAACAAAAGCATCCCAATTTTGACAAAAAAAGATGTCAAGGTGCAAAGGATCGCAATTGTAGCGTATGAAAAAAGTCATCAAATATAATTATGTAATTATTTGGTTTAAATGACAAATTGGGAAGATAACTTATTTTTCAAAACCAAAATTTTGTACGGTTACCAAATGCGTTTATGTTCCTAGAACATAAATTTTATATAGTTACCAAACACGTTCTAACTCTCTAAAATTTATCCAAGAAACATAATCAAAAAATTGATTCTAATCAGAATCACGTTTTTGGAATAGAAACGTTACAAACCAGGCCTTAAATCCCAACCATTTATTCATAAGAGATTTTTGGAAGGTAATTAAAAAGATCTGGTTGGGTCAGTTTCGTCCTAAAATCGAGAATCATATTGATCTAGCTCCGGGGTTGGTTCGGTTTAGGGTTTTGACAATTTCTATTTTTTACTCTTTTAAAATAAAATGGAAACATTTAAAAAAATATTGTTCCGGTCAATTCGGTTCCTCACTCTATACCAAAAACAAGATCGATTATGTCCCAACTTCATAAAATTGAAACAAGAATCCCTTAGAATCAATCGGTTCCCGTGCACACCCTTAAAAAGATAGGAACATTTTGTTGTGCGGAACAAGCGATCGAACCATAAATAAAGAAAATAAATAAATAAATTAGACACAAAATATACGTGATTTAGCCGTAAAAAACTACGTTCAGGGAGAGAGCAGTAATAAATTCTGCTATAAATCAAGCGATACATGGAGAATACAAACACATTGGAGTTTCTCAAATACTCTTAATATTTTTCAAGCCCCAATTATACCCAATAACACATACAGTATTTAGCTATCAATTCTTAATAAAATAATCTCACTTTTGCAAAGTAACTAAACAAAACCTTAAGTAAGATTTTTTCTATCGTCTACAAAGCACATGTGATTCTTCCCTGGATGCAAACGAGCAATCCGAAGACTCACCGCCAACCACCCACCAGGGCCACCACCTGCACGTAAAGCACTCGCAAATTGAGCACTACGGCATTCGCAATGAAAATGGCGCTTCGGGACTCATCCACTCACGTCGGCGTTTTTTATTTTTTATTTTTTACTTCCATTATATGAGAAAATAGATATATACAAGAAGTGAGTCCCACGAACAAAACCAATCAAGAGAAACCCTTCGTGAATTGAGTCCAGCGTGGCAAAGGAAATCTCTGATATGGCGAACATATCAAGCACACGTAAGAATCCAAATGATAATTAGCTACTACTTTCATCGCCTATACTTGTTAGTCACCCCGGGGGAACTCCTCCAGGATGCAGACGCAGACGGCCGCCCCCCGAGGAAGACTGCAAGGCCGAAGATATGATTCCAGCGGCAAAAGCGGTCGCGAAGCCGACAGTTTAAACTGCAAGCCGAACAACTCTGTCGACCGGCGAGACCTTCCCCCGCACAGTTGATATCCCAATGCTCGTGGCCAAGTCTCTGATCAGCTTCCCGATGTTGCCCGTGGACTTCACATGCCTGCCGCAGCCCTTTCCCACCGAATCTGCGAGCAAATCCCTCGCGTGGTGAATCTCATCCTCCGATGGGTTGCCCTCCGAGCGGAGGAGCTCAATCGCGATCCTCAGGTTAAGGTGGCGGAGACACAGCCGCTTGATCTCAGAGGACATGTAGTTGCAGGCATCCAGGACCTTTAGGCTGTTGTCTAAACACCGCGACGAGAGGCTATCGCCACCGTCTGATTTCAGCTCATAGATCAAGGATTTCACCGCCGAGTGAGCCAAGGAGCACGTCCACAGCCGAGGAGAGCCAGGACAAGCAAGCGGAGGAGGGCTGAGGCCCGAGAGGCGAGAATGGAGGGACTCGTCGAAGGAATTGGAGGTAGATTCTCTTTTTCTTGTTATTTTTAAAGAGAGCATATATTATGAGCATGGACAAGGCATGTGATCATGGACAAGGTGTGCGATTTAATTTTTCCGACGGAACAAGGCACATTGGAGAGCATATATTATGAACATGTTTATTTAAAGATGTGCAAATTTTATAACAAGCCGAACAAGCAATTAAACATGACAAAAATAAAATGAAAAAAAGAGTAAATTGATCTTTGAATTTTGAAAATTGGAGGGTAGCCAAAATTATGAGAGGGATCATCTTTTCTCGTCCAAAATTTGATCCGATTTTATTTTGAGAAATGATCTCTAAGATTGAAAATTTTCTTTCAGATCAATGTCACCATTAACAACACATTTGTCCCAAACTAGTTGGGATCAACGGTCGATGAATTTCTAAAGATACAAAATATAAAATCAAAATCAATCGAGGGAAAAGAGATAAATATGTAAAAAAATAAAAAAAATGACTAAAAAGGACAATAAGAAACATGAGAATTTTGCCATTCCATAATACTAATAGCTTTTTTTCACTCCGTTCTAACACAAACCGTACGCCAATATATTTCCTACCCTTCTCTCACTTCTTTCACTCCGTCCTCAAACAAACCGTACACCAATATATTTTCTACCCCATTAAATCTTCTTTCATTCCAAGTAAGTTTTGGCCAACTTATTCCTTTCTTAGTGTTATGCTCTCAGTAGCAAACTTTTGTTCTTACCGAAACATCTAGGATCATAAAAAAAAAAATGCCCAAACATCTCAATTTATGTTCTCTCATCTTTTTTGCCATCAGTTCTACTCCAATTTTTCGTCGAATATCTTCATCTTTATCTTTTACAGACCACACATCTACATAACATTCTCATTTACTCTACTCCCATTTGTTTTGTGCTGACAACATTCAGTCCGTATAGCATGGCAAGTCTTATTGATGTTCTATAAAAGTTTTCTTTTAACCTAAGATGAATTTTGCAATCATACAAAAATCTTGATGCCTTGCTCCATTTTATCCAACCTGCTTCGATTCTATTGCTTACATAATCATCAATTTCTTCTCTTTTTTGCAATATTGATATCAAATATCTAAAAATATTTTCTTGTGTACTATGTTCGAGCATATTGACGGCTTCTTGATCTCTTCTTCCTATTCTGTCGAACTCACACTTCAAGTATTTGGTCTTACAAAAAATTATTTCAGATAATTCCCAAAAACTCAGACTTTATCCAATTTAATCAAACATTATTTCTAACAATCAAATATTATTAGGAAATCACGAGATGAGATTAATCACTCAATAGATAGGAACTCCCATCAAATCACATGTTAAAGATAAACGTTGGAATAAAAAAGGTTATCGATAATGAAACGAACATTGTCCAAGATAAGACAAATTCATCCATAGCATGCATAGCAATTCGGCCAAGAGCAATTATCATACTTCATCCGCAACAACCAGATATCATGACCTATGCACGACACTTATCGAACAATCAATAGGTAAACGACATTCCATAAAAATCAAGGTTAATACCGCGAAAAAGTTCAAATTGTTACACATGTAACAAATTTACTCTAAACTATTTTTTTGACCACAAAAAGCTCTAAATCGATATATTTGTGATAGATTTACCGTAAATTATTTTTTTTACCACACAATATTGTTAGTCTAGCAATGCTCTTATCATTGTCATGATCATGGTGATGCTCTTTCAACGAAATTAGTACTTTGATTTTCTTAAGAGACAAACTTAAGGAACATATTTGCTTTCAGAATTCAATCGACGATGAAGTACAAAACACTTGCCTGAATTTAATCGATGAAAAAAAATGAGATGACAGAGAAATACCACATCGAAATTTGATCGAAAACGAAGATATGAAAACTACAGGGAAGATACACGCCAAAGTTCAATCGACAACCAAATTTGTTAAACGATGGCTGAAGTATGGTCCATTTCTAAATCACCATCGCCTAGTCGTTCTTGTCTGGCTTCGATGGCTTCTTCTGCAATGGTCCTTCCCATAGGCTCGCTCTGAGCTCATCTACCATCTCCTTCCTTATCCTTGTCACTTTTAAGAACAGCTCCTTCACCCCATCCCTTAGCCGGTACAATCCCTCCAACATCGCCTTAGTAGCCTTCTCCAGCCCAACTGCCGCCTCCCTCAGCCTCCCCGTTATCTCTCCGCCGCCTCCCGATGCCACCACCTCGTCAATGGCCTCAACCACATGCCTCGTTCGTGCCTCCACATCGTCAAGCTCCTTCACGACCCGGGTCTTCCTGTCCCTTTCCTCGCCAGGTCTCGACTCCACGATAATTGTCGACTCGATTGCGCGGACAGAGTCGCCCCAGGGGAACTCCTTTGGGATGCGGACGCAGACCACCGCCCCCGAGGAAGAGCGCAAGGCTGAAGATATGACTCCAGCGACGAATGCTGTCACGAGGCCGACAGCTTGGACGGCACGGTGAGCAACTCTGTCGACCGGTAATTCCTTCCCCCGCAGGGCCGGCATCCCGACGCTCGTGGCCAAGTCTCTGATCAGCTCCTCGATGTCGCCCGCAGGCTTCACAGACCCACTGCCGCCCTCGCCCTCCGAGTCATTGAGCAAATCCCTCGCTTGGCGAATCTCCTCCTCCGATGGGTTGCCCTCCATGCGGAGGGCCTCAATCGCCATCCTCCGGTTCAGGTGGCGGAGACACAGCCGCTCGATGTCGGAGGACATGCAGTTGCAGACATCCAGGACCTTCAGGCTGTTGTCTAAATACCACGATAAGAGGCTATCGCCACCGTCCGACTTCAGCTCATAGATCAAGGATTTCAGCTCCGAGTGAGCGACGGTGAGCACTTCGACAGCGGAGGAGAGCCAAGGCAAGCTGGCAGAGGCAGGGGTCATGCCCCAGAGGCGAGAGTGGAGGGACTCGTCGAAGGAATTGGAGATAGAATCTAGCTCGTCGGCAGTGAGCTTCGCTCCCTTCTTGTCGCTGGGAGAGAGGAGGCGCGTATACATGTTGTCGAAGAATATGCAAGATGACAGAATTTATCTTCTGCTTTTCTCGGGAAAACTGAGACGAGAAAGTGGTGGAAAGCTTAGGTGGGCAGGGGCTGTGAGCGCCTGCGGTATTTATATAAGGGCGCGTATTCGCTTGGGAATGCAAGAAAATTCTTGGAAAGCAACTAAACAGTAAACACGAGGCCAAATAAGGTGTTTCTCCGCATGCTTTTCTGTCCTCCTCAAGACATACTTGCCTTTTATTTTCAATTTCAAATTTTTTCCCTATTTGGCTTGCGATACCAAAAACAGCAGCAACGCGTCACCGGGGATAACGAAAATTACAGTCATCGAAATGATCCAAATAATTCATGGGTAATGATTACTTAATAGTTTGACATTATTATCAGTTATTTCTAATCGTAAATCTACATAACATCACTGCATGTTTTGTATAAAATATTCATTAATTGAAAAATCGTGAGTTCAAAAATAACGACAGTGCTGTCAAACTGTTTGGATAGCAGCTCTCGTAAGTTAAGATGAATGCGTTTGAACGTGGAGATACAAACACTTTCTTCATACTTCTAGAACAATTATTTCATTTCACTTTGCGCCGTGGCGCAATGAGCAAGTGAGTATGTTGGTCGGTGACTGGATATAGTTACGAGCAAAAAGTTAAAAAGTTAATGTGTCAACGTGTTTAGTACATATATGAACGTGCCTAGTAAGCTTAGGCAATGAAAATAATGGGTAATTATAAGCCGGATTGTTTTGTCATTGAAGTCATTAATCAATATGAGATTTCTTGGAACGTGAAAAAAAAAATCAACATAATCATTAATTAATAAAAGATTTTCCGAAAAGTAATTAAAAGACATGGCCATGTAAAATGTCTCTCTTCAACAATATTTCCTTTTATTTCATTTTCAGCGGTGGTAGAAACAAAACAGCAACAGTGTTTGGCTGTTCGAGTGGGTGCGCTTTGTTGCTTCTTTTGAGTCTTATAATGCCGTTATACCTTTGCACCCTTTAGGACACGTGCTTGTGTCGTATTGGGTATGAGATTTTTGTGTTCGGCGACTTCTTTGTGCTTAGCGCTTTGAAAAGTTCAATATATACTTAACTTACCAAAAGAAAAAAAAAACAAAACAAAACAAAACAGCAGCGGTTGTCACAAATAACAACATACCAAAGTAATTTAAATGATCCAAATAAGCTACATACAAATGAACGTGGTTAAACTAAGTAATGAATCACAATAGCTAATTACCATTTAGGAGGTAATTAAAAACTGGGTCCAGCAAGAAGATTTCTCCATATGGTTGTATGCGGTCTCATCTCACGTAGCCTTTTCATAGTAACTATAAACTAAGCTTCCCCCAACTACACTTTTCTTGTATTTTTGTAAGATATTTTTCCCTAATAATAAATATCCACGTGTAAAGAATATATTGCTCACCAGATGGTGTAAAAATATGGGTAACATTTTTAAAGACAATATTTTAGTTATGTAGGTGTTGATACCAAAAAATGACTCAACCTAGACATGATCGAAAAAGCCATGTGAGTGACATCAAACGATGAACAGTCACGTGCCCTGCTCATGAGCTTTGTCATTCACACGCCAATTCGTTGATGAGAACGGAAATCGATATTTATTGAACAATGGTAGCATCTTATAATGCCATGTATTCAGTTGTTGAAATACGAGGACGGATGGCGAAGATCACGGTTGTGAATATTGGCAATAAATCGTCATTAGAATCTTTTTTAAAACTTGAAAATCAGCAAAGCAACTAGAATCAAGAATACATAATTTAGAGGGAACTATTGCTATTTGGAAACCCACTCATAGGATGAAAAAGTAAATTAATTTAATGGTAAATCATTCAATTGAACCAATTGGCATGTGCATGACAATGCTCATGAGCAACATTGACGAATTGAATGATTAAAAGGGCAAAATTGAAATAAATGTCCGGTGAAATCATTGTCCTGCCTGACGTCGATGTCATCGACGATCGGCGCCGACGATGGAAACCCACTCGCAGGACAATGATCGACATTTGTAAAACAGTCCCATGCAGGATGACGACAATTGCTCAGAGACATAAGGAGAAATTGATGGAGATTTCGAGGATATAGGCATGATCAATGAGCGTTACAATGGTGTAAGTGCTCAGAACCGTCAGGGGACATTTATCACGCCACTAGTATAAATATCACAATTTATCTAACAAAAAGGCCTCCCAACAAACCAGATGCTGTCTTTCAATGATCTTTACATTTCATGTTCTGCACTTCAAATTTTCTAGATGTAGCTTTTAGATTCTCATCGTTGAGTCAAACTTTTGGCGTTTATCTTTATTCTTTGTGTTCCATCATCGAGTCAAACTCCAATGCAATACTACTGCGTTTTTGCGTTTTTCAGGCTTGTCGTTGGATCAAACTCCATCAAAGTTTGTCTACGTTATTTTGTTTGTAATAGATATACTTTTCAAGCCTTTCCATCGAGTCAAACTCAGGTTGTTTTGCGTTTGTATAGTCCCATTTGGAATCAAATTGTAGGTTTCCTTACTTCATATGATTATTCCCGTCCACAATTGCCACAAAATCCTTTAATATATTTAAAGGCTGAAGAACTACTTTTGGCGAAAGACATTTCGCCGCGAAAACAATTTCGGCAAAATATCTTTTTGACATGCCCAGTGGGATTCTTATGGCTAATTTGAGGTATATGACGATGAGAACAAGGAGTCAACGCGACACCGACGATTACGATCATGACAATTCCCCGTCACAATTCCCCGTCACATACTAGTGAGATTTGGAATATCCGAGTTGTCAAATGTTCATCAATGGTACATCAAGAGCAGAATAGAGAGGTTGACATCCGAAGACAACTCGGTGATGATTAGAGGAAACAATTAGAGCCTAGTTCTGTCATGATGGCTGCTATGAGATGTATGTTCGAAGAGCAACCAAATGAAACCATCAACTACGTGGTGAGGCATATGTTGATGTCATCAAACGTCTCATGGTCAACACATTGCATGAACTTGGGCCGAAGCAGGGAGCATCAAGCAGTTCGACTCAAATACCGCCGAAACCCATTGCAAAATGCATCATGTCATGTTCTTGAGAGTACACAACTGTTTGGTGTCATGCTTCAACCTAATATCACGCCCGCGCCATATAAGCCCAACACGGCAATCGATACTCAGGGTAGATCTCTTTCTCTGCCTAGGGGGCAAGGGGAACCTCAACAGAACATCCCACAAAACATTCCTCAGGACATCCCATAAAACATCACACAAAATTTTCCTCAGAACATCCCACAAATTTCACTTGAAATAAGTACTTAACATCAAGTACATTCATAAATATTTTATTGAATGCAAAAGAGTTAATACATATATAATGTTACAAAATGTAACAAATACAAATGTAAACTTTATTAGTGCAACATATGAGCCGTAAAAACAGCACCCCAAGATCTCCATGGCTAGAATGTAGAATACAATAATGGAGGAAAAATGATTTTCGCACCTGATTCGGAATCCATCATTCTTGATGCAGAACAGTGATGATCCAAGGATTAAGTGCTTCTCCTCTATTATCCTATGTAATACTCGCTCAATGACACTGTCAAGTCGCTCCTCATATGAGGCTATTTCTACATCAGGATTAGAAGAAAGACTTGAGCACTATTTATTAAACTTTAAGCCACAGACCCTCTTAAAAAATGCTGGACTTTACTCGACCCACACTAGTCAATCCATATTAGATTAATTACGAATCTTTATATCTTATTTTATTAGATCGATCCCGTAAAACGATAAATTTCAATTTCAATTAATGTAACCCATATCAGAAATACTATTAAATTTTCACATTTGGGCTATATTAATTGAAACTCTATTGTATGTGGGTACACTTATATTGGCCTAGAGATTATTCTTAACAATCAATCCAATCCCATAATTTCTCAATCAATGAACCATGGCTGTAACTACATCAATATACACAGAGCCGTCCATTATTGCAAGTGCTTTTAACTCTTCTGATAAAGATTCAATATGGTGGTCTGACTAGCGAATAACACCTCATAGAGAGTGATACATTATGTATCATTCCCTTTATCAGTCATATTATCTCTCCTTAAGTTTCACAAAACACGATGTATCGCTAAAGAATATCCTTATGATTTCAATGAATCAATGTATGTCTTATCCTTATAGTTAACTTTATTTTATGTGTAACAAGACATATCCTTAAGATTAACTTCATTAGAGCAAAAAATCAAAACAACTCCCACTAAACAATATCATCACATGATGCTTCTAAGCCCATACTAATGACATGTCATTCGAATATATAAGGGCGAAGATATTTAGTTAGTGAATCTGCAATAATATTATCTATAGAAATATGCACTACTGTAATGCCATCATTCTGAACCGATTTCTCTATCATAAAATACTCAACCGTCAAATGCTTAGACCCCTTGAAACCTTTATTGTTGTTGTCGTCGATAAACAACACTACATAGTTATTGTCATAATATGATTGTATGGACCTATCCACAAAACTCTCTAATGAGGTTCCGAAGCCAAATAGCCTAAGTAGCGTTGTCGACTTCATGTTGTTCTAATAGCCAGCAAAGTCATCCTATTTGTTACTGGTGCTGAACATGTCTAGAAAATAGCATATAGTCTCTAATCCTCTTTAAGTATCCAAAAACCTTATTGGCATCAATCCATTAATCATGTATTAGATTTGATTGATTCTGCCTAGAAGTCCTATTACAAAAGCAATGTGTCGGTCTAGTGCAAACTTGAGCTTCTACAAATACTTCCAAGTGCACTAGTATAAGGTACATTCTTCATTTGAACCTCCTCAATATCTGAATTAGGATAATATGACCGATTTAGTCTATCACCTTTAATGACAAGATCAAGTCCTGGCTTGCAATGATGCATACTAGATCTTTCCAAAATACGATCAACATATGCTTTTTGAGACAAACCCAATGACTCCCAAGGATCTCAATGCCAAGGAGAAAAGACATCTCATTAAGATCCTTCATGTCAAAATTCTTTGACAAAACCCTCTTTCTCTCATGTAGTAATCCAAGATCACTACTCGCATACAAGATAACGACTACGTAAAGTATGAGAAAAATAGACTTCCTCCAACTGATCTTGCAATGTGTATATTGATCCACTCTATTCCTAACAAAACCAAATGAATTGACAGCACTATAGAGCTTCAAGTACTATTTTTCAGAAGTTTCTTGGAGGTTATAAATTGACTTTTTCAGTCTGTATACAAGCTTACCTGAATCATCTATTGCAAAGCCTTCATGTTGCACATAATGAGCTAATAATGTCATGATTACTCTAAAAAAATCTTTAAAAGAGTGTTGACACCTGATTTTTGATTAGTCTTTTTCAATTTATTTTTAAAAAACTCATAAAAAATTCATAAAAGGTTGAAAAATTATAAAATCAACTTTGGTAGATTTGACCAAGCTCAAGGAACCATTTTTGACCAAAAAATAATTTTTGTATTTTTCACATTTTTAATATTTTTAGAAAATAGGAAAATACTTGAAAATTCAGGAAAAATAACATTCGAGGTCAAACAAATATAGAAAAATAGTCAATATTTTTATTTTAATTCCCTTGTATTTTTTACCTCATAAATATTCTAAATTCAAGTTCAATTTTATGTGTTCCTTTGTTACACGTATGATTGAATTTGGTAAAATATGTCAATTGAATCTTTTTATTTGCAATTTCGGCATTTTTATGATCTTAGCATTCTATCTGATTGCCACTCATTGCAATTTAGCCCAATTATTTGTACAAATTGCTTAATTGCGTGAATTGGACAAAATTGCATATTTAATTGCAATTTAGTCCTTGAATTTGGACATAATTGAAATTATTTTCAATTCAAGGGATACCTTTACAAATTGATGTCACTACCCAATGTATTTCACCATCCTGAATCGGTTGGCATGGGTGATTAGGTCCAATTTGATCATTTGAGCCTTCAATTTCACAATTTTTCAAATTGAAATTAAGGACAAATTTGGGGCTTTTGTAGAAATTGACATGAACTTTTGGGAAAAATAACATTTTTAGACAATATTCATATTCTAAGTTCGATATTGAGGTTTAATTGCAAAAATTCCTCACCAATTTAGGTTAATTTTAAAAATTTTAAGTCGGAACCGGTTCGGACTGGTCGAACCGGTTCGCTACAGTATCATCTTCTTCCACAGGCTCCCGTGCAAGTGAACAGTGCAGGGCTAAACTTTGATGGCAAAATTGATAGACTAATTGACCACAATTGAAGACGCATTGGTAGGGTTTAGTTTTTCAGGCCATTCCTCGTCGATTGATACCGAAATCATGACCAATGGCCGCCGGAGGAAGGTGAAATTGATGGGTCAATGTTACACCGGTCGTGAGAGTCAACATTCACAGAACGACTAAATTGGCCATCCATTTGTGCACGCCGGAAGGCCATTTGAGTTTGACGAAGTTACCCATTGTTACCGTCGTCGTTTGGACCAAATGGCACGCACGTTCACGTGTCATTTGAAGCCCGTTAAGTCCCACCGTTCGGCGCCAAAAATTGAAAATTGGTATATAGCCTTAGAGGGCTTGAGAGAAAGAGAGGGGAGGCTCATTCTGTTGCTGAGGATTAATAGAATAGAGAGAGAGAGAGAGAGAGAGAGAGAGAGAGAGAGAGAGAGAGAGACCTCGTTCTCTAGCTCCCGTCGTTGAGAACTTGAGCTTGACTGCAAGGCGTTGGTTAGATCGTCTCCGGCCAAACTGAAGTCTAAGAAGAACGTGGGAAGTTTGTTGAAGTTTCAGGAAGCGATTGTCGTCGGCTGCGCCACCTGAAATCGCGAGAACAAGTGAGTCAGAACTTCGAGCTTCTCACTGAGCATCAATAGTGGATCTCGTTTTCGGCCTTGATCCTTACATTTAGTGTGTGTGTTTTGTTCCCCAAGCATCACTGACCATCATCGCATCTTCATTTTGCATTGGCCTTGCTTGAATATTTCGAATCGAGTCTCCAAACTCAACTTCTATTGTCGATCACTATTCAAAGTTGCCTAGCTAAATCTAAGTCATGCGAGCTCAATTAGAGCTCGAGGTAAGTCTTCTAAATTCACTTAGAAGTGATCATGTGAATGAATTAGCTTGGTGTGCTCTCTGTTGCTTGATTAGCAGAGCCATGGTTAAACTGTTCATATCTCGATTGATCTAGTTATATTGAATAATTGCGTTTGATTCTGCGATATGTTACTTACGACGTCAAGACGAGTCGATTGGGGCCGATCTTGCTCGATTTCGTCGAGATTTCACTGTCAGATCATCGCCAGAGTTTCTCGGCCGTTTGTTGCAGATGAAGAGTGCTCGAGGAAGAAGACGATGACGCGGCGATCAATCGGTCAAAGGTGCTGACAAGGAGCTGATGTGGCATGCCACGTGGCAGCCACGTCAACTGAGTCGTTAGAGTTCGATTTGAATCTGTTAGTCGATCTAACAGCATAGGTTGTGCCACGTGTTGGTTTGGTGACTGTTCAATCAGTTTTATAAATTTTGTTAATAAAAATCGAATTTTCAAAATAAAAATAAAAATAAATCAGTAGATCGGACGGTCGAGGATTAGCCGAGTCGTTAGATCATGACCGTAGACTTAAGTAATCAGATCTGACAGCTGAGGGGTAGTCGGCTTTTGATCTGGGTCGTAGGTTTTAGTCGACAAATCTTGAGGTTGTGGATTAGCCACGTGGTTCAATAAGACCCGTCGGATTAAATCTGAATAATCGAAAAACAAAAAAAGTGCGAAACGACGCCGTTTTGGGTCGCGGTTACGCGGGTCCGGGTCTGGGCCGAGTATCCAACCTAAGTGGGTAGGGTCGACCAGGTCTGAATCATTTTTTTAAATAAAAAATTTAGAAAATGATTTTAAAAATAAAAAATTCAGGAAAATTCTAGAAAATCCCAAAAAATGTAGGAAATTTGTGGAAAATTCCTAGACATTCCAGAAATTCTCAAAAATTAAGGATTGACCACAGACAACTGGTCATTCCTATTTTTGGGATTTTTTTATCTGTTCATCTGAAAATTGACGATATTACGCTTTAGGGGTAAATCGCCTCCGCCTTGTATATGAGATAGGTCGACGATGCCAAGATAAGAATTAGGATCGATTAGGCGACCAATTATTATGCTTGGGTTTTCGAATCTCGTCCCTTTTTTGGAAATGACGATTTTACCTTTCTAAGGTTAAATCGTTTTTCATATTTCGATTAAGCTGTCAAAATTACTCAAAATTAGGATTTGGGTCTGGTTTGTTTGAGATTTTCATTTCTCATCACTTTCCACAATGACGTTTTACCCCTTAAAGGGTAAAACGCTTCTAAAATTATGGAAAAATTCTAAAAATTCCCAAAAAATAGGAAATGGATGGTTTTGGTCACCAATCCTATTTCCATCATCTTTTGACTCCATATTTCATCTGAAAGGATAAATTTTTCTTTCTTGGGAAAATTGTCCCAAAATTCTTCAAAATTACGATTTTTCCCCCTCAAAGGCAAATCATGTCAAAAGCACTCCTGAACCTTGATTGACACTTTTCTAGTTTAGTAGGGCCTTATTAGGGATGCCACGTTGTATTCATGTGATTTATCTTCATGTTTTGGATTCTTGATTTGCGCGCTCACTTTATTGACTGTGTTTGCTAAGATAGTCATTCCTATCTACATGAATTCTTAGATGTAGGGTTCGCACCTCACTTATTTGCATGAAATCTTAGGTTAGATAAATCATTCGACTTAGGTATCGAAAGGACGTCAACTCTGACAATTGGCGTAACAAAGTCTCCGATACCATATCTCTGGTTTCTGTAGAATTGAAGAGAATGCTTCCAACTATTCGATAGTGTTCGCAGTCGTACCCTCCACAAAATGATTGGTGGCGACTTCTTAGCATGTACATGTATCACATGTCACTAGACGGCACTGAAGGTCGACCACGTATATCGCCACTGCGACTTGGGTAACGGGCCTTGGGAGAGGCCAGCATTCGACCAGAGAGGACGACCCATTAACCCGCCGAGATTTCTCGAGGGAGGGATATCTTGAGATTTCTCACGAGGGTTGCGACAGACTGCGACTTTGCTGGGGACTTATTCCAAACCAGAATCTCTAGTTGGGAATTTTAGAGGACTTGAGCCTATTAAAAGATTGATTGGTTTATCTAACCATGTTTTCTACAGATGCTCTCGAAGTTGAGGTACGTACCCTAACTATTGTGTTAAATATTTTTGAAGATTAAAGAAATAAGGGGTGGAGTGTTCGCTGACTTTTTTCCTGTAGATTGGAGTTGGGATTGTATGTTTATTTTTTACGCACATATTGAAGCGGTGTTTGATACAAACTATTGTACATGACCTTACATTGTGATGATCATGACACATCGCACACACTGGCGGTCAAACCTCTACTGAAACCACCTCTTGGTTATCGTAGATAGGGAAAGGATACAAAGAATCTCGTGTTTGATGGCACTTGAGATTTTTGTGTTCTTTCCCGCTCACAATCCAAATTGGTGATATCTAGCCCTCTTGGGTGGGTACTCTTGGGGAAGAATCTGTCATTTTTGGATTGTGGGAGCCTGAGTCATAGGTCCCTCACCTGATTTTATTTTTAGAGTATATTCTCACTTGTCTCATGCGCATGTTCGTGGAAAATTGATATACTTAAAACCACACATTGTCACAAGGGAATATTTCATGTTCCTTGAAGTTTTGATTAGTAAGGCATTTACTTTTAATGTACTTCCTTACTTCATGTTTCATAGTATGTTCATACATCGCATATTATTCACATCTACATGCATTGCATGCATTTTGAAATCATTCAAGTGACTGATTGAAATAACAATGATAGGAGATAGGATGTCGCTGTTTCCTAGAAGTTCGACGGAGTGGGTAACCTTCGAATATCTAAGGAAAGTCACTCGTCTTAGGCTGAATACAAGATTGCACTATACTAGATTTGTACATAACCGAGAGCTGACTGGACATAAGCTGGGATATGCCGAAGATTGCCAGACTAGTTACTATATCGATAACCTTAGGTTTAAGCGGCAAATAGATGAAATGCTCAAACACTATCTAGAGATGAAAAGGCAATATCGCAACGACTTAGTTAGAAAAGCCTATGCCCACTGAAAAGCTGAAAGTCAAGCTAGGGAAAATCAATCAATGGTCTCTCTTTGGGGAAAGAAAAGTCGCCCTGCAACCAAAACAAAGTCAAAGGCATCATACTCAAAAAGACAAAACCTAAGAAGACCCCCGAAGTCGTTATACCATGGACTAGAGAATGGCCGAAAAAGCCAAAGCATCTCAAACAACCTATTGAAGATTATTTTTCACAACCTGAAAGGCGCTTAACTAGGGAAGAAGTCATGATTACTAAGCGGTATCCTAAAGAGGGGCAAGATAATGATGCAATCAACGAAACTCTGATAAACCGTCACCCCGAAGAAGATTAGATCTTGGGGTGGATAGTTTAGATCCCACATGCCATTGGCCTTTTATGGCTTTCTTGTCTTAGAATAAATTTCATTTGCTATGTTCACTGTTGACGTTTTGACCAATGAAATGTGACATTGTTATTTCCTTTAGTCACTAAGATGATTCTGACTAATTGCATAATCCGTTTCTTTGAAATTCAAATTAGACCTTGAGTTAGGTTTTTCATACCTAAGAAAGACTCTAATTTTCATTTCATTAACCGAAATATGTAATTAAATCATTTCATGCATACTTCATGACATTAGCATAATCACATGTTTAAAGTAATATTTGGCGATTGATTTTTTAAAATCATTTGTATATTTTAGACTTGATGGGAAAGAATGACATCCAAGTGTCCATGGTCCTTCGGGTTGAGCTCCTAACCTAGTGGGACAGCATAAGTGAAGCTAGCCAGAAGCACGCCAGATTACGGCTAGGGTATCTGTTAGACCTACTGAAGATTGAATGTCCACTGGTCTTTATCCAAGCCATGACACTTAATTGGAAACCTACCACCGCGACATTCTGCATGGCGGGACTGGAGGTTACTCCTATCCTTGAAGAATATAACGCCGCCATTGGAGTTGAGTTTACTCACTTATTAGTCCAACCTCCTATAGGGTTTGAGCTTTTGAGTCAATTAACCGAATTCCTGAATACAAACCTCAACGAAATTAAAGCAGACACCGAAAGTAATTTTGGGCGAGTCTCCCTATCCTTTCTTCTAGATAGGTTTCCCAACCTCTCTGCTAGCAAAGGAACTAAATCTGATAGAGTTTTTATCTTGACATTCTCTTTAGCTTTGTCCTATTTTCGATCTCGTCTGTAACTTTTGACCCTATTATGGCTGTAGTGGTTAAACAAGTTTGTTACGGATGGGATTACTCGAACCTTATCCTCGCTGAAACTTTTCTCTCCCTCAACTATTTTGGGAAAAGCAATAAATTAATCTTTAGAGCCTCTAGTGGTCTCCTATACCTGTGGTTCACATCCCATATAAAACAATTTTGCATTCGTATGGGTTTCACTAAGATTAGCTCTGATGCTCATCTTCTTAGAACTTTTATCAAAACTCATACACGTATTCCTAAGTTCAACTACAAAAAATGGAAGGAATTTCTTAGAACTTTAAAATCAGAACAACTCCGATGGCGGCTTAGATTACCAACATTGGGTAAAATTAGACTCGCATGCAATGGCGAAGACCTAGTCTCCTTGTGCCACCGAATATTATCCAAGGAGGGTTGTTCAACAGTTTGGAGCATTGCAAAAGATTCCTTCATCACCACGACTAGATATTTTCTCGTTTGACTTGCCAAGAGAGACTCTCACAGGAGAAAAGAAGAAGCAATTCTAAGCCAATGTGGAATTCATCATACGCTCTTTGAAAGACTCTCAAACTGAAGACATAGAATGGCCGGATGATATGACTCATGAGATTAATACTCATAGGGCTTCTGCAGAATACATCCGACGCTTTAAGGCAACCAGATGCAGCTTTGTTGAGCCTTATGTATCTGAATACATCGTGTCGTACGTGCCTGGAGTGGAGCCGTATATACCTGAAGACATGGGATCACCGTCATATTCAGAAGATGATGAATCTCGGACTGAAGGATCCGATCTTTGCTGGGACGATAAGGGTGCCTTAGACCCTAAGCGCCATAGTCTTGGATAGACTATTATGTCAAGTGTAAAACGTGTGAACATTATGATGTTTTCTTAGCATTTGGATACTCATTTGTATTAAATGTTACTTCTGGCACATGCGTATGAGTATAAGCATGCTTTGTCGATGTATCAAAAACTATCGTCGAAGATTGCGCTTCCTTTAATTTCATGAATTATCTTGACAAATGATTGAAAGAACTGCTCATGTGAGATTTGGGCTCACAAGGTAGTCCTTTTTCTCATTCATTAATTGAAAAACATGCAATTGAAGGAATCAAGTACTTTCCTTATTTATCCTAAAGAGCTACTTACTTGTTATTTTTAAATAAACAGGTACTCTCTAATCACGAAATTATTAATACATCATTTTCGTACTCGACTTAAGACGAGAATGGAACAACAGGAGTTGACTTCACGAGTGGGCATGTTGGAGACCTAGATGACTACTATGACCACAATGATGGCTGAAATTAAAGTCATGTTGGAAGCCTCCCAAGCTAGACAGATGGTAGTACCTAACTTGAACTACTCAGGTCAATCCTTAATACCCAATACATCTGACAAAGGGACAACTGAAGGTGCCCAACATGTCGTAGAGGACGTTCATGCGCCAAATGTCCAATCACAACCAAAGATACCTCATGTTGTCATTAACTCGAGAAGGAAGAGAAAGGAAAGCAGGCTGTGAAAACTGAAATCGAGGCTAAAAAAATAGCCAAGATTGAGGAGTGCTTGAGCAATTAGGGCTATGAGTTAGTCCGTTTTGACAAGATATCCCCATTAGCCAAAGTAGAGACTTCTTCGGATTACAAAAAACTAGACTTTGTAAGAAAGTACAATGGGACAGGCTGTACACGTGCTCACCTTAAATATTATCTGCATAAGATAACGCACTATTCCGACTATATTCCTCTGTTGATGAATACATTTTAAGAGAGTTTGGCGAGTGCTACTCTGGCTTGATTTATTGAGTTAGACCTGGATGATTACGACGGATGGGAAGATCTTGCTGAAGATTTCCTCAGGCAATATAAGTTTAACACAGCTACGACTCTACAAGGGAAGATCTATTACGAATAGTGAAAGAAAGAGGCGAAATAATCAGAACATATGCCCAGAGATGGCGTGCTTTGACAACTTAAGTGAAACCGCCAATCCCAAAAGATGACTTGATTGACTTGTTTTTGAAAACGCTTCCATATGAATACTTGACAGATTAAACACCTCAGGATGCCAAACCTTTACACACTTGATAAAGGTGGTCGAGAGATTGGAGTGGGCTTTGAGAGAAAGAAGGCCGTGAAACTTCGGCGAGGAAGCAATATCCCCCCGAGAAAAGAAAGAGAGGCTGGAGTTGACATAGCCTTTGTACCAGAGTCTCATAAATCCAAGGTGTTCGATAATTCAAATTAGGTTAAAGGAGGATCATCGTGGTCAATGTCTAAATGACAAAGAGTCTAGGAAGAGGCAGCCTCCGAAGTAATTTTTTCAACTTTCTAGACCGTTATCTAAATTACTCCCGATGTTATTAGAGCAACACTTGGTGGCAAAGGAATCTCCTAGAGCGAATCCGATGAAATACCCTGATTTTGATGAAAACCAGACTTGCACCTATCACATTGGTGAAAGAGGACACAATGTAGATAATTGCTACATCCTTAAGCTGAAGGTCAGGCTCTCATTGACAATCGAATTTTGAAATTCAATAATGTAGCTCCGAATATGCAAGAGAATCCACTCTCTGATCACTAAGCAATTTGTGCAATATTTGCTGATGAAGAAGAAAACCACCTTTAGCTAAAGGTGGATATACCCAAGCTAACCAACATTTTGACAATCGCCTCATCATATCCAAAAGAGGGAGAAGTGTCGGCTAAAAGAAAAAGTCTATGTATTGCCAAAATGATGAGTCTGGGGATAATGTCGAGCGTGGCTGATGAAGAGCTTGAAGGAACTAAAGCCTCGACGAACTTAGAATGAAACCAATTTGTGGTTGAGACCGAGCGACGAAATATGTGGAACATCCCAAATGAAAGTCTGGTAGGCAACGTACAGCTTATTACTGAACCAAAAGAAGAGCGTGACGAAGACGAGCTAAAAGCTACCAAGCGAAGCTTGGCCGATTGTAGCCAAAGCACAAGAGAAAGGCGAAATTGTAGATAATTTAGGCAAGGATTCTGGTGGATATAACTTCAAAGTGAAGTACTCTGCTTCTCTCAGTTTCTTCCAGAGAATGGAGGATATCATACGCGACGGGTGGGGAGGTATGAATGATCCTGTTCAACCAGAAGACTAGAGGGATGTGATAGGATCTTTTACTGAAGAACTTAAATCGTCACTCAACGAGATGGTATCGGGACATTTCCTGCGCATAGATGAACAAGTGAATAATCTCTCTCGAGATATAGGTGATGTGTCATTTCAATTGACAACGTGCGGTCATCCTCAAACGACAGATGACAAACTTGACACCGAGCAATACGTTAAGATGGGCAAGTTAATAGCCCAATGGAAAAACTTGACTGAACTATTCAAAAAAGTAAGAAGACACTTGAAGTTTGCAATGCCAACTGACTCAAGTGATGCTAATAAATGCCACTATTCAAAATACGAAAACTTCTCAAGAGACTTTAGCGATACAGTGGTAATGATTGAAACTGCTACGATTGTAGTAATCAAACTGGATGAGCTTGGCAGCCTGAGCCAAGAAGAGGATTGTCTGGTAAAACCTGTGGCAATTCACCTACCAAGAAATGAAACTGATGATGAATCTAAACCAGAGGCATCCCACCTGGCGATGGTAACCATACAAGTCCCGTCGGTAGAAATTTATGATTTTAATGTAGTTCATTGGAACTATGAAACGGGAAAAGTAGATGCCGTGATGAGGTTCGGACGATTTTACGCCCCAAGGGAAGGAGAATCTGAGAAGAAGGAGGTGTCGACAGAAGATGCGAAAAAACTCCCATCCATCGTCAAAACCAGCGAATTTGAGGTAATAGAGCAGTTAAGAAAAATGCCAGCCCAAATATCCCTGCTAGATTTATTCATCAACTCAGAAAAATATAAGGATGCGCTGCTAAAGGTACTAAGTGAAGTGCATGTCCTCGAAACCATCAATGATATACATTTGGGAGACTTTATGGGGGCAATCCTTCTTAAGGATCAATTAAGCTTCTCGGATGAAGATTTCCCAATGGAAGAAAGAGAGCACAACAAGGCCTTATACATCACTACACACTGTAATAGAAAGAGAATAGCACACGTGCTCATCGATAACGGATCTGCTTTTAACATTTGCCTATTAGGTACATTGAGAAACCTGGGCATCAAAGAAGAAATGATTCGAACCTCTAAGGCGGTTGTGAGTGCCTTTGATGGGATGAGAAAAATAATGGTAGGCGAAATCAAGCTGGATGTGCTCATTGGCCCAACCAAATTCTCCATAAACTTCCAAGCAATGGATTTGTCAAGTGCATTTGGATTCATGTTAGGGAGGCCATGGATCCATATCGCTAGAGCCGTACCTTCAAGTCTACATCAGAAAATGCGATTTGTGATTGATGGGAAAGTAGTTACCGTCCATGGAGAAGTCGATCTCCTTGCGTATCAGAATAATGCTATCTCCTACACTGAACCTGAAGTTAAGCAAGAAGCTAACTACCATTCTCTGGAGCTGGTGGCAGTAATCTACACTCCTGTAGGAGCGAAACTGAAGGCTCCTTTTTCTCTGAAGCTAACCTTTTACTAGCTAAGATGTTGCTAGCATATGAGTTCAACCTAGAAAAAAGTCTTGGCAAGCATGGTCAAGGAATCAGCGCTCCTTTGCAATTAAAATTTAATGAACATAAGATGGGTTTGGGATATCAGAACACTTGCACTAGTAACTTTACCCCTAAGACGGCAGGCTGAGGTCAAGGTAAGAGCCGTGGACGCCAGAAAAACTAGAAAGATTCCTTTATTGGTTCTCCAATCTGGAAAGACAAATCTAAGATGTTCAACAGCCCTTTGAACGAATATTTGAATAAAGACTCTAAATGGTTGTCAGAAGAATGAATAATTTTTTCAGAAGAACCAGATCTAGCAAACCCTTTTCTAGATAATGACTCCGTGAACGTCATCATAGAGTGGCTTGATGATGAAGCCGATACTTCTGAGTAAAGAAACATCTCCCTTGCTTTTAATATTGCACTTGAATTCCTGCATTTTTTACGCTTTTCATTTTGGTGTTTGAAGTAAATGTAGGAAAGCGCCTTTGGATCTCCGACCGTTGGTCCAAATAGCATAACTTGTAATGCGATCCATTTTTGCATTCAATAAATAGCATAAGTTTTATTAAGGACATATGAAACCACAAATCAGCCTAATGATGATACTAGCCTTCCATATGGGAAGCTGATTTGCCATATTGTTCCTGATTTTCAAGAGATTTTCGAGGAACAAGGATGTCTGAGGATATGAGAACTAGTTCCATCTATGCCTGCACTTATTTTGAAATCTCTTTTGAAAAGATTTTTCACATTTATGCATCGCATTTTTATATGAAATAAAGACTAACCATTCTCATGACATTTCAAGCATATCATCTCAAACATTCATACTAGGTTATTGTGCGAACGGGATCACCAAGATGATTACTCCTGCGATATTGAGGAAGACGCAAATGAGGATTATGCAGCTATCCATAGAGATTGGAGTGCCTTCGAAAATTCGACACCTCCCACTTTAGAAGAGCCAATAGTTATTAACTTGGGTAATGCTACAGATGTCAAAGAAGTTAAGATTGGTGGACATCTATCCCAAGCTGAAAAGCTCAGATTTACTGAATTACTTAAAGAGTATCAGGATATCTTTGCATGGTCATACGCCGATATGTCGGGTTTGGATCCAAGAATTATGGAACATGTGTTACCAACAGATCCCAATGTTAAACCAGTGAGATAAGACAGCTGACGGATGAAAGCTGAGTTAGAAGACAAAATTAAAGAAGAAGTGATGAAACTTCTTAGAGTGGGCTTTATTGAAGCTATCCCTTCCTCGGACTGAATTGCAAACATAGTCTCCGTCATGAAAAAAATGGCAAGGTCCGGATCTGTGCGGATTATCGAGACTTGAATAGAGCAAGCCCAAATGATAATTTTTCACTTCCTCACAACGATGTGCTGGTGAATAGCACGACAGAGCACGAATTATTCTCGTTCATCGATGGATTCTCCGAATATAACTGAATCCTCATGAAATAGGAGGACAAACCGAAAACTACATTTACTATCTCTTGGGGAAATGTCTGTTATAAGGTAATGCCCTTTTGACTAAAGAATACCGGGGCAACATATCAGAAAGCGATGGTCACCCTATTTCATGACATGATCCATAAGGAGATCGAGGTATATGTCGATGACATGATCGCCAAGTCCAAGAAAGGACAAGATCACATTCAAGTACTAAGGAAGCTATTTGAGCGACTCCGAAAATACAAGTTGAGGCTGAACTCTAACAAATGTGTGTTTGGGGAAAAATCTGAAAAACTTCTAGGATTCATGGTCAATAATAGGGGCATTGAAATTGACCTTTCGAAAATCCAAGCTATTTGTGACCTAGCAACTCCCTCAATAGTGAAAGAAGTAAAAAGTCTTCTAGGGAGACTAAACTACATCACCAGATTCATCAATCAATTATCAAATGTGGCTAAACAAATTTTCAAACTACTCAAGAAAGGTGCGAAAGTGACTTGGGATACTGAATGCAGTCAGGCATTTCAAAAGATCAAAACTTATTTAACTACTCCACTATTACTTGTACCACCCATCCTAGGTCACCTCTTGACCTTGTATTTGACTATACATCAAGAGTTTTTGAGAGCCTTACTTGCTCAAATAAATCCTGTGGATGGTAAGGAAAGAGCCATTTACTATCTGAGTAATAAATTCACTTCGTCTAAAGCAAATTATATGCCTGTTGAGAGGGCCTGTGTAGCAACAATGTGGGTGCTTCGCAGATTGAGACAATATATCCTATACCACCATATTCATCTGGTGACGGAAAATGATTCTATTAAATATCTCTTAGAGAAGCCCGCCTTGATAGGGCAATTGGCAAAATGGCAAGTGATGTTGTTTAAATTTAATATCAAGAGCTCTTCACAAAAATCTGTGAAGGGAAGAGCCATAGCTGATATGTTGGTGGAGAATGCTCAAAATTGCACATCTTTTGAACAGACAAAAGTAGAAGATCAAGTTTTGAATCTGACAAAAAATAAGTGGGTCATGTATTTTGATGGTGCCGTTAATCTATCGGGAGTTGGCACAGGGGCAGTGCTAATATTCCCTGATGGTCAACATTATACTATTACAGCAAAATTGACTTTACTTTGCACCAACAATATTTCAGAATACAAAGCATGCATTCTAGGTTCACAGTTGGACATCTCCATGGAGGTACTTAAACTGCAGGTTTATAGAGAATCTATGCTCATTATTTTTCAGACACACAGGGAGAATGGAAAACAAAGGACACAAAACTCATCCTTTATCATGAGTACTTGGAAGAGTTGACGCTTAAATTCGAAGAAGTGTCATTTGAATAGATGCCAAGAGCGCAGAACTAGTTCGCAGACGCGTTGGACACGTTGGCCTCCATGCTGCAAATAACTGATAGATTAGAAGTAGAGCCACTAAGGATCGGCATAATCAGAAAATCGACTTATTGCATGATGGTCGAAGAAGAATTTGACGGAGAGCCGTGATACCACGATATCAAGAACTATCTCTTGAAGAGAGAATTTCCTGATGGATGTCAAGCAGGAGATCGAAGATATATCGCCAAGATGGCTAGTAAATTCTTCCTCAGTTGACAAACTTTGTATAAAAGGTCATTCGACTTTACTTTGTTAAGATGCGTAAACGCTAAAGAAGCAAATACTTTTATGAGGGAAATCCATGAAGGTATATGCGGGTCACACATGAATGGCCATCTCCTTGCGAAGAAGATCATGCGGCTTGATTAATATTGGATGACCATCGAGTCAGACTGTAGTCAACATGTCAGGTCATGCCACCAATGTCAAGTATCTGGAGATAATATTAATGCACCCCCGAACGAACTTCATCAGATGTCTGAAATTTGGCCTTTTCCTATGTGGAGAATAGACATGATTGGGCCTATCAATCCAGCAGGTTCAAATGGCCATTGCTTCATTCTAGTTACAATTGATTACTTCACGAAGTGGATAGAGGCCAGTTTTTACACAAATGTCACTGTGAGGAGTGTGGCAAGGTTTATCCAGAGAGATATAATTTCTCGATATGATACCCCTAGGGCGATCATAACAAACAATGGGTCCAACTTAAACAACAAGATTATCGATCATCTACTAGATAACTTTGGCATTCGACATCTTAATTCTTCCCCTTACCGCCTGTAAATGAATGGAGCAGTGGAAGCAAAAAACAAGAACATCAAAAAGATTTTGGCTAAGACTGCCGAAAATTAGAAGGACTAGCATGAGAGGCTACCATTTGCCTTAATGACATATCGAACTTCAATTAGGACCTCTACAAGGGCAACTTCTTATACTCTAGTATACGGGATGGAAGCTATCCTACCTGTAGAAATTGAAGTTCCATCTTTGAGAATACTATCAGAAGCTAAACTTCCCAAGGAAGAGTGGGTTAAACACAAATATAAATCTGATAGACGAGAAGCATCTTAGAGCAATCTGTCATGGCCAGAGTTTCTAGAAGAGGGTGGCCAAGTCCTTTAATCGAAAAGTTAAATCCAGGAGTTTCAAGGTGGACGACCTGGTGGTAAAGAAGACTCTGCCGAATGCTGCTCATCCGAAAGGCAAATTTACCCCGAACTATGAAGGCGTCAAGAAAGTCCTCATGGGAGGGGCATTAATTCTTGTAAATTTCGAAGGAGAAAAATTGAGATATCATGTAAACTCAGATGCTGTGAAGAATTATTCTCATTGAAATGAAATCAAACGATAGTCACATGACTTTCTCCAAAACGATTCAAGTCGCCTTAGCATTCATTACACAGGCATACCATGCATCCATGCATACATGACATGTGCTATGTTTTGCAGGATTCCAAGAAACGAGCTCAGAATCAAACTTGTTCAAATGGAACTAAGAACGGAACGGCCCTGACACGTAGAACTAGTTGATATGTATATGTCCCATCAAGCGTTAAAATATCTTCCACTCACTGAAATTTATGTTCTTTTCATACAGGGATGTCCGATGAAGACAGAAGGCATCAATGGAGAAATACCATAAAATTTCTCGCTTTATTGTAAGAAAGAAGAAGTCAAAGATGAACATGCATGTGGTCAAACTTAGGAATGAACCAGGCTTTCAAAAGATAAACTTCTAGCACTTGTTGCACACATGTTAGGGTTAGAGGTTATCCAGACATGGCTAAAGCACGCATGATGCGTCATTAATTCCCTGTGGGATGAAATGTCTGGAGAAAAATAAAATAATTTTTCTAAAACAAAGTTGTTTAGGCTATCTAGTAGGAATGTTTCTTCAGATAAGAGGCAAGCCTAATCCAAACGCGTCCTATACACGTTAGAAAGATGATAGGAGTGTAAGGATAGAAAAGCCTGAACCCGGGGATGTAAGGGCTATTCGCATTGATTACATGGATTAGGATGACGGAGGCATTCATTCTTCTCCATAAATACTACAGGTGATCATTGATAAACCCTTTGAGCGGTGGTCTTCATTTCTTAACCCTGTCAAGAGCCACCCCACATTGGGGTTGTATAGAAGTAGTCAGTAGCATGAAAGGTAAATGGTTAAAAATCTTTTTGCTTGGACTAACATCAATCTTAGTGTGTTGATATGCATTGATCCAGACGTCATAGGATGACGAAGAGACATTCATTTATCTATCCTATACACTTATACCCATTGCATAGCCAATTTGAGCGTACAAATTCATTTCATGTACCCCCCATTGGTGATCGTTGCATAACATCAAGGCCAAGGTAGCAAAGACACTCGCAGACAGAGAAGTTCAAGAAGTATGAGCTATATGAGGCTTTCAAAGTAAAATGTTCAAACAAGATGAGACTCAAGTCACATACCTTGCATGATCATCAACAGTCCTAGTTCCTATAAAAAGAAAAGGAAAAGGCGGGATCAAAAAAACGAGAAAAAGGCGAATCTCTATGCATTAAAAAGAAACAAAAAGCCCGACAAGAACATGGCTGACACTTATTGAAATGCTGGAAATTCGTAAGATTGATTTTGGGACACCAAGGGATTACTGGATGCCCCAACCCCAACAAGTTTTGAAGTAAAACAAGAATCATTAGGAATTGCGCAGCAAAAGGCTACCCTTCGAATGGAATCATAGTCGACTGCCAAAAGATACATAAGGTCTTTTAAAGATTAGACCCGTTCTCAAGGAGACTAAAGATGTTCTTCAAAGAGTTGTCGACCGGAGACAAAATAGAAGATTGATCAACAATGATCACCAATGTTAAACCCTTTGCGATTTTGAGCCAAAAATAAGCCTTTTTCGGTCCCCAATCCTACCGACACTACAAGCCTTCACTATCTTTTCTAACTAAGACGCCTAGGTTAATGTGTACCTTAGCTCGAAGAGGTACGGGCAAGATTATTTCTTTCTCATTTTGTAAGGTTCTTGACTTGTAAACCTGGAACAGATAAATAAAACTTTCATTCAAAAGGCCTGACTTAGAGAGTGAGTCCCCCTTGAAAACTGTGTCCAAGCCCAACATTATGATCCCGCAAAGACCCCCTGATCGATCAAATTGTATGCACTGTGAATGCCTCCGAAAACCTAGGGGCAGGTTATTAGGAAATTTGAGTACTTTTTTCGTAGAAGACCAAAGTCGAAGAATCGGTGAGAAACCCTCTTTGACGAAGATATTCCAATATAATGCTTAAATAAGCTTTGTTGGAAACTTCAAATTGTTTTAGGATTTCTAATCATCTTTGCATGTTTAAGATGTCTTGGATAACCTCCAGTATCATAAGTCATTTTGCATAACCGCATAGGTCAAAGTAAAGTTTTGCCTGCATTATAACTATCATTGCCTCAAGATAACTGATATATTTTCAATGAGAAATGAACTCTCAGATTTTCAACTTTTATAAGATTCATGGCAGCTCTAGGTCAAAGAAGGATACCTTGCTCAACAATGAAGAGCATCAGAGTTGTCTTTATGTGAGATTACAAGTTCGAGCTTTCTGCAGGATACTTGGAGTCCCCAAATCCCAGAAAGACACCTCACTTGTCGAAAGGACAATCTTCAGAATCATCTTCCTGCGAGATTTCAGGTAACCCCTAAATCCCAGAAGAATCTTGTTAATGAAAGTTTTTGCACGTTTGAACTTTTTGTAGGATACTTGGAGTTCCCAAATCCTAGAATGGCGTCTTGCACGTCGAGAAGACAATCTTTAGAATCAGTTTTCTGTAAGGTCCTAGGTAACCCCTAAACCCCAGAATAGCCCCTTTGGTAAAACCTAAGAGTTAGGTATACTTCATTTGTATAGACCCTCATTGATTCCTGAAGGTGTAGGATCAGCTCAGTCTCCGAAAAATCCCAAAGAACGAGTGCGTCACCTTTAAGTTCCTGGTGGATATGAAGTCTAGTCTCTGACAAACCCTAAAGAACGGGTGCGTCACCTTTAGATTCCTGGTGGATAAGAAACCTAGTTTCCAACAAATCCTAAAAAATGGGTATGTCACCTTTAGGTTTCTGGTGGATAGGAAGCCTGGTCTCAAACAAACCCTAAAGAACGGGTGCGTAAACCCTAAAGAACGGGTATGCCACCTTTAGGTTCCTGGTGAATAGGAAGCCTAGTCTCCAACAAACCCTAAAGAACATGTACGTCACCTTTAGGTTCCTAGTGGATAGGAAGCCTAGTCTCTTACAAACCCTAAAGAACGAGTATGTCATCTTTAGATTCTTGGTGGATAGAAAACCTAGTCTCTGACAAACCTTCAAGAACAGGTGTGTCATCTTTAGGTTCCTGGTAGATAGGAAACCTAGTATTCAACAAACCTAAAGAACTGGTGCATCATCTATAGGTTCTTGATAGAAATGAGTCATATTCATGGTTTCATCCACCATACAGATCAAAACCTTTGACAATCCCTAAAGAACAAATGCGTCATTCATAGGTTCCTGTCAGATATGAATCACATTCTGGTTTGGTCTACCATACGAGCTAGAATTTAACTACCCAAAGATAGTTAAGAGACGAGTCCCTAGGTATCTACTTGAATCCGCCACACACCGCGTATGCCGCGCGAGCATCAGGCAGGTGAGTATCTCTACTCCATCCCTCTCTCACATCAGCAAAGACAGGATGAGTAGAGCGTTCACCAGTAGAACAAGAAAGATTGAATGTCAGATTCGTTTTTTTTTTCTTTTCCCAATTGAGTAAGTTTAGACTTAGGTTTCACCTGTCTTTGAGTGAAACCTATCACGAAATTCCTCTGAAAGAGGGGCAACTATTGACACCTGATTTTTAATAAGTCTTTTTCATTTTATTTTAAAAAAATTCATAAAAGGTTGAAAAATTAAAAAAAATCAATTTTGGTGGCCTTGCCCAAGCTCAAGGAACCATTTTTGACCAAAAAATAATTTTTCATATTTTTCACATTTTTAATATTTTTAGAAAATAGTAAAATACTTGAAAATTCAGGAAAACTAACATCGAGGTCACAAAAATATAGAAAAAATTTAAATATTTTTATTTTAATTCCCTTGTATTTTTGACCTCATAAAAAGTCCAAATTCAAGTTCAATTTTATGTATTTCTTTATTACACGTATGATTGAATTTGGTAAAAAAATATCAATTGAGTCTTTTTATTTGCAATTTCGGCATTTTTAGGATATTGGCATTCAATCTGATTGTCCTTCATTGCAATTTAGCTTAATTATTTGCACAAATTGCTCAATTGCGTGAATTTGGCGAAATTGCATACTTAATTGCAATTTAGTCCTTGAATTTGGGCATAATTGAAATTACTTTCAATTCAAGGCTATCTTTACAAATTGAAGCCACTACCCAATGTATTTCACCATCTCGAATCGATTGGCATGGGTGATTACGTCCAATTTGATCATTTGAGCCTTCAATTTCATATTTTTCGAATTGAAATTAAGGATAAATTTGGGGCTTTTGTAGAAATCGACATGAACTTTTGGGTAAAATCACATTTTTAGACAGTATTCATGTCTTAAGTTCGATTATGAGGTTTAATTGCAAAAATTCCCCACTAATTTGGGTTAATTTTAAAAATTTCAAGTTGAAACCGGTTCGGACTGGTCAGACCGGTCGAACCGGTTCGCTACAGTATCATCTTCTTCCTCAGACTCCCGTGTAAGTGAACAATGCAAGGCTGAACTTTGATGGAAAAATTGATCGACTGATCGACCACAATTGAAGACGCATTGGTGGGGGTTTAGTTCTTCAGGCCATTCCCTGTCGATTGATACCGGAATCACGACCAATGGCTGCCGGAGGAAGATTAAATCGATGGGTCAATGTTACACCGGCCGTGAGAGTCAACATTCACAGAACGACTAAATTGACCATCCATTTGTGTACGCCGGAAGGCCATTTGAGTTTGACGGAGTTACCCATCGTCACTATCTCCGTTTGGACCAAATGGCACGCCCGGTCACATGCCATTTGAAGTATGTTAGCTCCCACCGTTCGGCGCCAAAAATTGAAAATTGGAATATAGCCTTAGAGGGCTTAGAGTGCTTGAGAGAAATAGGGGGAGGCTCATTCTGTTGCTGAGGATTAACAAAATCGAGAGAGAGAGAGAAAAAGCGAGAGAGAGCTCGTTCTCCGGTTCCCATCGTTGAGAACTTGAGGTCGACTGCAAGGCGCTGGTTAGGCCGTCTCCGGCCAAACCGAAGCCTAAGAAGAACGTGAGAAGCTTGCTTGAAGTTCCAGGAAGCGATTGCCGTCGACTGCGCCGCCTGAATTCGCTAGAACAGGTAAGTCAGAACTTCGAGCTTCTCACTGAGCATCAATGGCGAATCTCATATTCGAACTTGTTCGTGTGTGTTTTGTTCCCCAAGCATAACTGGCCATCATCGCATCTTTATTTTGCATTGACTTTGTTTGAATATTTCTAATCGAGCCTCCAAACTCAACCTCTATTGTCGATCACTGTTCAAAGTCGCCTAGCCGAATCTAGGTCATGCGAGCTCAATCGGAGCTCGAGATAAGTCTTCTAAATTCACTTAGAAGCGATCATGTGAATGAATTAGCTTGGTGTGCTCTCTGTTGCCTGATTAGCACAGCCATGGTTGAACTGGTCATGTCTCGACTAATCTAGTTATCTTAAATAATCGCGTTTGATTCTGCGACATGTTACTCGCGACGTCAAGACGAGTCAATTGGTGCCGTTCTTGCTCGATTTCGTCGAGATTTCATCATCAGATTGTCGCCGGAGTTTCTCGGCCGTTCCCTGCAGATGAAGAGTGCTCGAGGAAGAAGACGATGACGTGGTGGTCAATCGATCAAAGGTGCTGACATGCCACATGGCAGCCACGTCAGCTGAGCCGTTAGAGTTCAATTTAAATCCATTAGTCGATCTAACGGTCTAGGTTGTGCCACGTGTTGGTTTGGTGACCGTTCAATCGGTTTTATAAATTCTATTAATAAAAATTGAATTTAAAAAAATAAAAATAAATCAGTAGATCGGACGGTCGAGAATTAGCCGAGTCGTTCGATCGCGATCGTAGACTTAAGTAATCAGATCTGACGGCTGAGGGGTAGTCGGCTTTTGATCTGGACCGTAGGTTTTAGTCAACAAATTCTGAGACTATGGATTAGCAACGTAGTTCAATAGGAACCGTCGGATTAAATTTGAATAATCGAAAAATAAAAACAGTACGAAACGGCGCCGTTTTGGGTCGTGGTTACGCGGGTCCGGGTCTAGGCCGGGTATTCGGCCCCAGTGGGTCGGGTCGACCCGGTCAGAATGATTTTTTTAAAATAAAAAAAATCAGAAAATGATTATAAAAATAAAAAAATCAAGAAAATTATAGAAAATCTCAAAAATGTAGGAAAATTGTGAAAAATTCCTAGACATTTCAGAAATTTTCAAAAATTGAGGATTGACCACAAACAACTGGTCAATCTTATTTTGGGGATTTCTTATTTGTTCATATGAAAATTGATAATATTACCCTTGAGGGGTAAATCGCATCTGCCTTGTATATGAGATAGGTCGACAATGCCAAGATAAGAATTAATGTCTGTTAGGCGACCAATTCTTATGTTTGGATTTTCAAATCTCGTCCCTTTTTTGGAAAAGACAATTTTACCCTTCTAAGGTTAAATTGTGTTTCTTATTTCGACTAAGCCGTGAAAATTGCTCAAAATTAGGATTTAGGTCTGGTGGTTGACCAATAATTCTTTTTGTGATTTTCATTTCTCATCACTTTTCGCAATGACGATTTTACCCCTCAAAGGGTAAATCGCTTCTAAAATTCTGAAAAAATTTTGAAAATTTTCGAAAAATAGGAAATGGATGATTTTGGTCTTCAATCCTATTTTCATCATCTTTTGACTCCATATTTCATCTGAAATGACAAATTTTCCTTTCTTGGAAAAATTGTCCCTAAACTCTTCAAAATTACGATTTTGCCCCCTCAAAAGTAAATCATGTCAAAAACACTCCTGAGCCTTGATTGACACTTCTCTAGGCTCGTAGGGCCTTATTAAGGATGCCACGTTGTATTCATGTGATTTATTCGCATGTTTTGGATCCTTGATTTGCGCACTCACTTTATTGACTATGTTTGCTAAGATAGTCATTCCTAGCTGTATGAATTCTTAGATGTAAGGTTCGCACCTCACTCATCTGCATGAAATCTTAGGTTAGATAAATTATTCAACTTAGGTGCCGAAAGGGCGTCAACTCTGATAGTTGGCGTAACAAAGTCTCCGATCCCATTTCTCTGATTTTCGCAGAATTGAATAGAATACTCCCAACTATTCGATAGGGTTTCCAATCGTACCCTCCACAATACCCTTCACAAAATGATTTGTGGCGACTCCTTGGCATGTACACGTATCACGTGTCTCCAGACCGCACTGAAGGCCGACCATGTATACCGTCGTTGCGACTTGGGTAATGAACCTTGGGAGAGGCCTACGTCCGACTAGAGAGGACGGCCTGTTAACCCGAGGGAGGGATATCTCGAGATTTCTCTCGGGGGTCGCGACAAAGAGACTGGGAAAAAGTTGCTTCATAGTTTACTCTTTCTCTCTGAATGAAACCCTTAGTTATCAGTCTGGCTTTAAACTTTTTAATCTTTCATTTGAAGTTCCTCTTAGCCTTATACACCTTTTTGCAGCCGATGTACTTGTAATCTTTAGGCAATTCAACAAACACGCAACATCATTATGTTTCATTGACTGCATCTTGTCTTTCATCGCATCTAACCATAGTTTTCATTGAGGACAAGAAATAACATGTGCATAAGTCACTGGATCAAAGACACAGCCGATATCGTAGTCATGCTCTGCTAGATAGATTATATAGTTTGGTGGTATATCGATTGTCTTTTCCCGATGCTTCTTCTAGATGGAAATGCTTCAACCTCATCCTTGAAAGGGTTGAACAACTTCATCATGAACTACCTCGACAATAGTATCCTAGGCTTTAACAAGCTTAGTCTGTGGTGTAGGAGACTCCATAATCGTCTATATATGTAAAGAAAAAGACATGACAGTCCTCACTGTACCGTTATCCTCTATAGTCTATGAGCAGCTATCGTCAATGTCCCTATCAACCTCCAAAAAAATTTCGTTGTCTGTAAATCCACGATACTTATGCCTCTATTAGGATTATCAAATCGATAGCCCTTCAAATGATGTGGGTGAAAAAGAAGAAGTAACCGAGTGGTCGTGGAGTTAACATTACTTAATGTTGGATTATATAACCTTACTTCTACAGGGCATCCCTTAACCTTGAGATGGTTCAGACTAGGTTTACATCAAGTTCATAACTCAAATGGAGTCAATGGAACAGCTTTGGTAGGAACATGATTTAGAGTGTAAAAGGGTATTTTCAAAACTTCACCCACAAAACAAATCAGGTTAATTGATTCTATTAATTATACTGCTCATCATTTTCATAAAGTTACGATTGTGCATTTTATCCATATAATTTTGTTTAGGATTTACAAGCACAGTAAATTAAGCTACTATCCTAGAATCCTTTAATTATTTGACAAATGACCCTTTGAGCACTCCAGCATCGCTATAGTTGCCATAATACTCACCACTCCGGTCAGATCTAACAACATTTATGACTTTTCTAAACTATTTATTGACTTCAATCCAAAAAATCTTTAACTTGTCAAGAGACTCAGACTTTTTTTAATCAAGTGTATATAACCATATTAGGAATAATCATCAATAAATGTGATGGAATAAAAATTTCTACACACATTTTCCCTGTAAAGTCCACTAATATCAATGTGAATGACCTCCAACAAGTCAGAATTATGGACTGCACTTTTTTATTTGTCTTAATTATCCTACCCTTTCAACAATCTACACTAGTCTTTAGGTCACTTTTAAGAGTACAAAGGACATAAGCCTTTCAATTTTTTCCCTAGAAGATGTGACCAGGCCATGCATAAGATTGTTGCTTAAGTAGATGTATTTTAAAAATAACATTTTCAATCGTATAAGCGACATATTTATCATTGGGATTTAAACGCAATCTGCATAATTCATTAGAGATATGGCAGCACCAACCTTAAATGAATGAAAGAACATAGAAACAATATTGTTTTTCATTTAAAAAAATAACCACACACGTCTAGACATGAAATGGAAACTAAATTCTTTCTAAAGGAAGGTACATAAAATGTGTTTCTTAACATCAAATTAAAATCAGAATGTAGAATTAAAATGACATCTCCCACAAATTTGACAACAATTTTATTATTATTTCCTATAGTGAGCTTTAATTCATCATGATTTGGCTTCCTTCGATTTATGAATTCCTTTATGTTAAATGCAACATGATTAGTTGTTGTACAATCTAGCCAACATGAATTGGATAGGGCTTCTAATAGGTTGGGTTCACAAACTAATTCCAAACGTTCATTACCCGTATGCTCACGCTTTGACAATCAAGTCTTCAATTTGTCGTAGTCTTTCTTCATGTGAACTTTCTTCTTACAAAAAAAAAAACAACGATTACTATCATTCCTGAAGGATGCTTTCTTAAGACCTAAAAATTGTTAGAACGACAGGCGATTTCACGAGTTCCTTTATAAGTATAATTTTTGGACCTCGTACCCTTCGTATTGCTAGAACTACAAGCATACAAGGCAAGGCGCCCTCTTTCCATTTGTAGTTTCTCTTCCTTTACCATAATTTTTTTCTACCATCCTTAGGAAGTAATTCCTAATATCACAAGAATCATCGTAGTCATCTTGAATAGTCCTTGTAGATGTATCATAATCTCAGCTTTAGACGAGACACAATTCCTATCTACAAAGGCTCCCATCATTTGTCTAGCAGTGCAGTCAACTGGCAAACTACTCTTGAAGTGTTCCTGAATAGATCACTTCATAAATAACAAGCAAATTTGATCCTTTTATCGAAACAACAAATTGTGCTTTCTTTTTTTCCATACTAGTCTTTGAGAGATCAATCGGCTTATCCTCACTAAGATCAATATGAACATCATCTAAATACATCCTAAATAGAAAACCCTCATTCTATTTCTTAAAACTTGAACTAGTAAGGATCTCAACTATAACAAAGTTGTCGTTCACAGAGAATGTGGTTGATAAAATAAGCGCTGCATACAACTGGAATTATGTGAGTATTGTGTAACTTAAACTGTATAAGTACATGTCGCGAGAGTTACATGCATCATCATATAATAATCACATTGGGCAGAATCTACGACATATAGTTGTATACTCTCCAAATGACTGTGGCCATAAGAATATATTTCAATATTCGTCAATTCACAACCTTTGGGCGTATGAACCACTAGGGTTTGTCACTCCTCAATTATGTGTTGTACATGTGTCCCTCGATGAACCGATACGCAAACATCTCCTTCGGGATTATGACCACCCACGAAACATGAGACATCTCACCACAATATGAGATTAATATTTATCAAACCAAATCAAGCATGTCACTTTGGCAGTCATAACCTAATTGAATTTTTGAAACTCTCTCACAACATGAATATAAACCTTATATCTCAGATTTACTATATATATAATTTTAAAGTTGAAGATGGGAGCAATTTATCGCTAAAATCAAATGTCATGCCAATTATGTTGCTCCATACATTGATACACGTTAAACCTTATACATGCCATCATAAATTACACTGTACATGTTATGTATGTGATCATATACATCTTACTAGCATATGCATTTCCAAAATAATAGGGAAATATAGGAAAATGCAAATATACCCCCAAAAGTACCGGTTATATACACAATTTAATATCTTTAAAAGCATTACACAAGCCAAAAAAAAAATGCCACATTATAGAGTATGACTATATGAGCTCACCAATACTAAGCATGCTCTAATCGGAGCTCTAACATGGTTTATCTGCGGACTGAAGCCATGATATATATAGTGCATGCGCAGGTGCTTAATTCGCCTGAAATGCTAGCCCGATTAGGGACTGGTTTGATCAATTTGACCACTCAACTTGCGTTAGTTGGTCGCTGATGTCAACCCTAGTCGAGTCTTGCACATGTTGGACGATGCTTCGCAAGGCCGACACACGCCCAATTCCAAAGAGGCACGTTGCGTCCCATAGCGATGCACCATGCATGATTTTGCTCGTTTCGACGAGATGAGTCCATCTACGTCATCAAATTTAATGTTGACCAGACAAAAAATTTCGAAAATAAATCATTGTATGCCGAGACCTCAACTATGGCTGGTCTGATGCCACATGTAAGCCATGAAAGTGGTACCCCAAGATCTCCACAGCTAGAATTAAGAACATTATAATATAGAAAAATAGATTTGCGCACCTGATTTAGCATCCATTGTTCTTTATCCGTTATAGCAACTATCAAATACTCAAGTGCTTCTCCTCTCTATTACCCTCTGTATCACTGGCTCAATAAAACGATGTCTCATAAATTGCTCCTTATGTGAGGTTACTTGTGCATCCGAGTTAGAATAGAGACTTGAGCACTATTTTTAAAGTTTTCGGCCATATACTCTATCATCATAGGTCGGGCTTTACTCAACCCATACTAGCTAACCCATATTAGACTAATTAAAAATGTATATCTTACTTTATTAGATCAATACTGTAATATAACAATTTCAATTAATGTAGTTCACATAAAAGAAAACTCTTATAGATACAAGTCTTGAAGGAGCTCGATGATGTGGAGGCACGCATGAGGCGCGTACAAGGCGCATGTTTGAAGTGATTGAAGAGATGGCGACATAAAGAGCGTGGAGAAGCTGAAGGAGTAGATATGGCCACGGGCCGATTTGAGCCCAGAACTAACCCGAATAGCCGCAACTATTAAGTCTTAAAAAAAGGGCACCTTGAACCCTAATGATCGAAATAGCCGTTGAAATGCAACGATCATATTTTGACCGCTGCATTGCAACAGATACTTGCCTTCCCCTTTTTTTAACTAATTTTATCGTTCCCCATCTATAAATACCCCCCTTCATTTTTCTCACAAATTCTCTCAATACGCTTAATTCTCTCAATTCCAGCTCAATGTTGTCAATTCTCTAAATCGTTTTTTGCTCAATTCTCTCAAAAAATAGCAAATAGAAGCAGAAATACTGAAAAGAACCCAATGATGATGAGGGAATCCGATTATCCTCTTGGATATGATCCTCGTGAGTATACATGTTGAGTAAACGATGACAATAATATCAATGTTATTCTCAACATCGAGCATATCTCAACTCAAGAAAGTATTCATCCTCCTATCGATGTCGAAGAAATGTCGACAACAAATGAGCCAGAACAAGAGTGTCATTTAGCGGAGACAAGTTTAAGGTAAAATGTACATATTGTACGAGTACATACAATTTTTCAACTGGAGGTGACTATGGAATATTTAATCAGCATCTAAGAAATAAACATCTGACGCAAGCGGGGATCGACACCAGGCAACAACAAATTTTCAGATACGTCAATTCTAACACTTTTCCTTTATTTCATTACAATGATCAAGTTTATAAATAAACATTAGCCCAATATGTTGCCATTGACTATTTAATATTGATGAAAATTTTGATTTCAATTTTTTTATAAACACTGCATGTTCTCCGCAAACAAAACATGTTCCAAGAAATACTCCTAAACGTGAATTTTTTAGGCTTTACAGAAAAGGAAAAAAGATTTGAAAAACTTTTTTACGGATTTCAATAAACGTGTGCATATATGTAGCGACATTTGGAGTGATCCTTGGCAAGCTCATTCTTCTACGGGTATCACATGTCACTGAACAGATGACAATTAGCACATTCAAAAAAGAATTATTACATTTCGAGTGTTTGATGAGAGGCAGACGACTAATAATATTTATATAGTAATTCCACAAGTTTTAGAAGAATATAATTTGATTATTTAATTTTTTTAGTTGATTTTGATAATGCCGCGACAAATACAACTTCCATTCCTGAATTATAAAAAGTTTGTAAACCCTCTTTTGGTGGATATTTTTTTCGCAGTAGATGTACTTGCTATATTTTAAATTTATATGTACAAGATAGTTCACGAGCTCTTGATGCTTTTCTCACCCCAATAAAAAGAAGAATTTGATTTTTATGGAGTCATTCCCGACTTATGAAAGAATGAAGCATATTTTGTAAATAACATGGAAGATCATCAAAAAAAATTTCAAAAGATGTTCCTACTCGTTAGAATTCTAACTACGAGTTGTCTAATCAATCTTTTGCTTATAAATATTTATTATGTGCATTTATTTCGAATAATATTTTTGAAATTAGTTTATTGTCGCAAGAATGTGATATCTGCAAAAAAAAAAAATAGATCTTTTAAAAGCTTTTAATGAAGTAATTTATACTTTAACTGGTGTTTATTTTTCTACTACGTATTTATTGTTAATATAGTGTGTTAATATTGCTTTTTTTTAAGAATATGAAAAAGATGATGAATTAGCTCCGACTATTATAGCAATGCGAGCAAAATGGCCACATTATTATACCGAAATTCCTCTTATTTATTTGATTACTTTTATTTTCGATCCACGTACCAAATTATATGATTTATGTGATTGTATGAATATGTATTATCAATGTTTACATTTGAACGAGTTCATAAATATTAGAACTGTATAAGAAACTAGACATGGCCAAATTGAACTGTGGGCTCGGAATCGACATGTGGACCAGGCCCACAGTTCCATATTTTTCGAAAATGTAAAAAAAAAAAAAAAAAGGCATGTGGGCCGTGGGGGAAAGAGCCCAACAGCTCATGCAATGGCCCGAAGTGATATTGCAATGCAACGGCTAGCAAACTCCCCATCCCCCCTTTCTTTTTTGTTTTTTACAACTTATACCCCCTATAAATATCCTTCCTCCCCCTTTCATTTTTCTCACAATTACTCTCATCTCAATTCTCCCAAATTCGCTCAATTCTATCAAATGAGTCAAACCCGTCTCAATTATCTGAATCGATTTTTCGATCAATTCTCTCAAAAAATGGCAAGTGAATGCAAAAATACTAAAAAGAACCTTATGAGTGAATCCAATTTTCCTCATCCTCAATTGGATTCTCGTGAGTATGCATGTTGGGAAGACGACGCTGATAATGTCAACTATGTTCCCAATCTCAACGTCAAGCACGTCCCAACGCAAGAAATTCTTTATCATCCTTCTCGTATCGAAGAAATGTCGACAACAAATGAGCCAGAACGGAAGGCTCGAGAGGGTACATCCGACTTACGGCAACACTTCAACAAGATACGTAAAAGCAAAGGTAAGTTTAAGGTAAACTGTAAATATTGTCCGAAATCATACAATTTTTCTAAATGAGATGGCTACGGAATATTCCGTCGGCATCTGATGCAACAACATCCAACGCACATGGGGATCGACACTAGCCAATAACAAATTTTCGAGTTTTCCAATCCTAACCATCATCTTTGATTCTGTTACACCGATACACTTTATAAACAAACATTGTTTTTTGAGTTTAATGATTGCGAAGATTATAGAGATTTCAAAATTCTGGAGTGGTGGCAGAGGCATTCAACCTAATTTTCAGTTCTCGCTCTCATCGTAAGATATGTTTTAGCAATCCCTTGTTCAATAGTTGCAGTTGAACAAGCATTTAACGCTGGAGAATTAATTTTGGATTACTACTATTCAAGGCTACATCCTAATTTTGTGGAGGCTCAAGCTTGTGTCAATAATTGGACGAAGGCTAAGTTTTGATAACAAGAGCTGGATCAAAGCATTGAAGCTGAATTCTTCAATGATGATGACGAAGATACCACCGCCACGGGTACTGAATCAGGTAACGACGATTGATAATAAGGTAAGTTGGGGTTATCAAAGGTAAAAGAACCACATGGTATTTGATTCTTCTATCCCCAAGAAGATATGTAGGTGCATAATGATAATTCATTAAGTTTAGGCCCCTTCCCTCTCCTTGTCGCCTTCAAATTTGATTATAATTTATAATTTATAATTTATTATTTTTTGTTTCATCATTTTTAATTTTTTTAAATTTTATTATTTAAAAAGTCTTTTTAAAAGTTGAAACAAGCGATTTCATGAACTGGAATCGGCCCGAAACCTCCGGCTCCGAATTAAAATCGGAATCGCCGTTCAAAGAGTCGGTTCTAGTTCAGCCATGGCCACGAATCGAAACGGTGGCCATGACAATGGTAGAGGCAATGATGGGGTTGGAGAAGGCGACCGGGGTGATGTGGGAGGGGTGGGCGATTGAGGGAGGGGTGAATTGGTTATTTATAACGGTGACTGGGAGAAGGAAAAAAAGGTGGGTGAATTTAGTGCGAGGGCATGGAAAAGGTCATTGCTGAAAAAGCTAGCAAGAGCAACAAAGTGAGGATGATGCTTGTGATTTGAGCACAAGCAAAACTAAGTAGAGAACCCAAGTGGTAATTAAACATTAGTAACTATGATCTATCCTAAATTTACAACGTACATGGATCTTTTTCTGTATATTTGATGGATAAGTGTATTAATAGTCCTAAAAATTTATCATGAAAGTGTAATTAAGTATTAAAATTTATAAAAAAAAAAGTGCAATCAAATTTCAAAAATTATTAAATTGATGGAATCAAGTCATTCTGTTTATTCCATCTAAGTTGTCTAACGAAAAATACTACCATGATTTTTTATTTTATTTTTTCTTTATATGCGGACGTGACTGAAGCACGAAGGGAAAAAAATTTTGATTGAGAGGAAGCGCACTGAAAAGGACATGCGGAGATGCCGTTGAATGTTTTCTTTGCCACATGACACAACAAAGTGGAAGTGATACCCTCGATTTGTGTGCTAGCAAAAGAGTGCAGCAACCGTCAAGGGTTTTTTTTCCGATTTAATTTTAAAAAAAATATTTATAAAACTAGGTTTAAAAAAAATATTTATCGATTTGGGTATCGCATGCTGCGCGAACGAGCGCGCGAGGATTGTGCGCGCACAAGTGATTTTTTTGCTTGCTTTTTGTTTTTGTTTGTTTCATTTTTTTTTTGTGAATGGCAATTGTATAGAAGAATTATACGACGAACGTATCGTTGGGAATATGCGTTATATATTTTTCGACGAAATTTACAACAAATACGATGTTTCGTTGCAAATTAGCGAGAAAATTTTTTTCTTCGCTAATTTTCGTAGCTAAAAAATTATATTTATTATTAATTTACGATGAATTTTGTTAGCGACGAATTCTACGACGTGTCGTTGAAAATGTAATAAAATATAATAAATATAATATTTTAGCTGCGAAAATTAGCGAAGAAATTTTATTTTTTTTTCCTAATTTGCAACGAAACATCATATTCGTTCCTCGAGAAATAATCGAGGTGCGCGCAAGCTGGCTCAAACACCTTGGTTATAAAAAAAAATCATATTTGTTGCAAATTTCGTCGGAAAAACATTTCCAACGACACGTTCGTCGTAGAATTCTTCTATACAATTAACATTCACAAAAAAAAATGAAGAAAACAAAAAAAAAAAAAGCAAGCAAAAAAAATAAAACCAAGCAAGATGCTTGGTTGGTAAACCACTGGCGCGTTGCATAAAGCAGCTCGTTGCACAAAGCACCGCGCAAGCCTCGCACGCTACTTCACGTGGCACACGAGACCCAAATCGATAAATATTTTTTAAAAAAACTTAATTTTGTAAATAAATTTTTTAAATTAAATCGGGGGGAAAAAAAAAACCCGCAATCGACATGTACCGAAATGCACGGCGACGACGATGACTCTTTTAACGAAGGTTCACGTGAATCATTGAATGAGGTGGGATTTACATAATTAAACATTGCATGTGTATTAGATTCAAGTGCTTCGAGATCATCATATGATATGTTTCCCATACTCGATAACATTACCGATAATTATAACCATGGCATCGCGCTGCTGTTGTTGTTGTTTTTTTTTTTTTTTTTTGCAAATGCAAGGCAAATAAAAAGGAAGTTTAGTTAGAAAATAAACGGCAAGTATATCTCGAATCGCGTCTTAAATATAAAGAGGTCAGAAAAAAACACAAACTAATAATGGTTTGGATTTATTTCCATAATCATATTTTTCTTGCATTACTAGAAGAAAACACAAACCCTATATAAATATTGCCGGTTCGTGGCTGGAATCATATCTCTGGCCTTGCACACCTCCCCGATGCGTGGTCGTCGGAGTCCATATCCGAAGGAGTTTCCCTGGTGCGCGATCGAGTCCGTGGTGGCCCTTTTCGTGCCCTTGCTCCGAACTCGCCACACTCTTTTTCCTTGTCCCGAGTATCGTGATAAATAACCCGTTCACCCCCTCCCTCAGTTGGTCCACCCCCTCCGACATCGCCTCAATCGCCTTCTCCAGCCCAATCACCGCCTCCCTCAGACTCCCCACCCTCTCTCCGCCGCCTCCTGATGCTAACATCTCGTCAATCGCCTCTAGGGTGCATCGCGCACGCCTCCATGCCGTCGAGCTCCTTGAAGAGATCGACGAGATGACAGTACCGAGAGGCGACGGAGAGAGGGTGGGGAGGCTGAGAGAAGCAACGATGGGGTTGGATAAAGGTGACCGAGGCTATGTTGGATGGGCAGATCGATTGGGGGACGGGTGAACGAGTTGTTCATAACAGTGATTGTGGTAAAGGAAAAAAGACGGTGGGTGAGTTCAGAGTAAGGACCAAGGAAATCGCCATCGATGAAGAAGCTAGGCAAGAACAACAAAGTGAGGGTGATGCCCGCGATTTGATCACAAGCAAAAATATGTACGGATTGTCCGAGAAAATTGTACTACTAGTCCTTTATTTTATGTATGGAATAATGTAATTGAGTTCTACTCTAAAGATATGCTTGTTTGGATCATTTCAATGACCGTACCTTTTGCTATCCGCAGTGACGCGTTGCTGCTGTTTTTGGTATTGCTTAGCCAAACGAAGAGAGAGTTTGAATTGAAAATAAAAGTCAAGTACGTCTCGAGGAGACCAGAAAAGCATGCTGAGAAACTTTCCAAGAATTCTCTTCTGATTTTTCTTTCCATACTGTATTTTTCTTGAACTCCCAAGACAATACAATACGCCCTATTTATAACGGTATATATTATTTTCTGCTTTTCTCAGTTTCCCGAGAAAAGCAGAAAATAAATTCTGTCCTCTTTCATATTTTTCGAGAACATGTTATTGACACATAAATTTTGATTTTTTGAAAATTCATTCATTTTATAAAAATGAGGATTAGTCATAGTTCTCGCCAAAAATATTTCTCATGCATTGCATATTTATTTTCTGTCAGTCGTGTTATTTGCATTTAGGATCAGACGTGAGTCAATTGAACTTGATTTGATAGGTGGTTGAACCAAACTCAGTCTGGAAATTTTCGACCTAGCACGAAGGGATGCCGAATTTGTTTAAGTCAATTGGACTTGTTCTTGGGATCAATTCAGTTCACTTAACCTTAATTTGATTACTAAGGCTTTCAGTTAAATGTCCAACGTTCGGAACAAGCCTTAATTGAGCCAATGAAATTGAGACAGGCCCATGATTGAGGATGAGAAATTCGGCAAGGAGTTCGACATGGAAGTGCGGAAAATCTATGTGGGTTTGGACTTAGATTCTAATTCATTTCAACCCATTTTATTCATTTAATTATGAAGGGGCCTTAATTGATTATTCATTTAATTAATTAGACCTGAATTGGGCCCGAGATGTCGTCACAAGCCCATAGTCCAAGAGAAATTTTGGCCAGCCCCCCTTCATATTCTTTTGGCCGAATATCATAGTCATAGTAGAGCTAGGACTCCTCAAATTTTCAAATTTAATCTAGAATTCTAATGAGTGTCCTAAAAAATTAAAACACTATCCCTACCTTGCTGAAAATAACAGAGAGTTTTGACTAATTAGGGCTCTCAAAATCCAATGGCTAATAACGAATCTTATCCTAACTAGGATTGGCGATCTGACGATTCTTAATGAATTCTACGCCTACTAAGACTAGCTGTGCCTTGTTCTATGTAAGAAAGTCTGGGCTCATAGATTAAGGGCCGACATTTTTGTGAGTTACGTTAAAAGAAATTCAGAGAATTTTCCTGAGATAGAGGGGTGATCAGCTGAACTTCCATTTCGTCGGCAGCCTGGAGTAATGAGGCCGCTTTGAGCTCCGATAGCCTTGCGGCCACTTCCGACCCCCGTCCTCCACCACGTCGACTTTCCCTCAACCCTCAAACTTCCTTCCAACCATTGTCAACCGCCACGGGGATAAAAAAAAATTTAATAATAAATTCAAAAAAATGATTTTAAAAAATAAAAAAAATCCTAGAAAATTCTAAAAAATGTTAGAATATTCTTTAAAAAATCCCAGAAAATTATTGGAAAATTTGTGAAAAATTCCAAGACATTTCAGAAATTTCCAAAAATCGAAAAAAAATTGACCGTAAGTACCACGATGTTCAGCACTCGACGATCTATCACTAGCCACTGACAATGCGTTGATCCAACGTCAGGAGCTTCCCATCCAAGCCTTTGAAATCACTGCCCTATTGCCCAATTCCAGCCTGTTGATCCGCTGAGTGGAGCTGCTGTCTGGCCATTCATCGGTCCCTATTTAAGATTGCTCAAAGATTTAGAGCTCAAATTCACTCGAAGGAGACTGTTTTAGGCACAATCTTGAAGCCGCACATGTACTGGAATTTTCGATCAAAATAAGGTAAAAGCTTTCAACTATTCGATTGCAATTCATGCTTGTTAATTTGGTAACTCGCACATGTGTTTGATGATCACATGTCAACTTGCAATTAAAAATGAAAGTTTAACCCTTTGCTATTGAAAACTGAAAATTGGATATCGTTGAATGAAGTTTTGTTTTTGTTTTTATTCGATCATGAAATCGCCTGAGCGTCCTTGAGAATTGATGTAATTTGATTGGAAAAATTCTTTTCTCAAAAGTAAAATTTGTTAGGCATTTAGTAAATGGAAAAGATCAGAAATTTGGTGGACTAAAAATTGATCTTCGGCACGCATACATCCCATGGTTGAATTATGCGATGGTAGAAAAGCCAAAGTTAGAATTTTCGGAACATAAGTAACTCACTTGGCCGAGTTGTTCAATGCGGGTGATCATTGGTTTTTGGGTTAATACCACCAGTACACCTATGACAATTTTACCCCAAATTATTTTTTTGATCGTGAAAAATAACAAACTGGTACACCTGTGACAAATTTACCCCAAACTGGCGCAGCTGTGATAAATTTACTCTCCATTGGGTTTCGTTAAATTTTACTGTCAAATTGCTCAGTCGGATGACAAGTGTCAATTGTCGAGTGTACATATTACCCTATGTTTACCATAGATGTATCAATTTGAAATTTTTCGTGGTATCAACTCAATTTAACGGAAATTAACATAAGATAAATTTGTCATATGTGTACCATTTTAAAATTTTTTATGGTAAAAAAAATATAGTTTAGGATAAATTTATCGTAGTTGTACCGATTTAAGATTTTTAAGGTAACCGTGCAATTCAGATCACTGTGTTACAAAAGAAATTATTTTATTTCAAGGAGAACTTGCGGCACTTCCACCTCATCATTTCCCCAAAATTGTCGAATTCCAGGATTTGGTATTGTAGCATGAGAACTGAAGTTCACTACATTGTAGACTTGCACTTTGTGTTCTTCATCGTACTATGACCACTTGTAGAAGAAGTTCCAAATCCAGAGAGCATTTCAACCTTGTTTGCAAGTATTTGAGGGAAGCAAACAAAAAGATTCAAATTGCAGACCTCGATTGGGCTGAAGAGCATCCAATCAATTTCCATAAGAATGATCCTCAAAGCATCCATATAAAGGATCCAATTCGAGGAAAGAGACCTGGCCACCAACAGAAAATAATTCAAGAATTCAACTGAAAAAGCCTGTCGAAAAGCATCTACCAATGTAAGATCTATCGATGTTAGATTAAAAATAAGTTGTTTATGTTTTCCTGATTAAAGTTAGGCCCAATGTGCTCTAATTTACAACTTAAATGTGTTTCACTTACAATCCCTGTTAACACGATGTTAGTTTTTTCATATATTTATTTTCAGCATGAACTCTAGCATTGTATAATTTGATGAACTTCTTGCAGAAGCAAACAATCTGCCAAGACAAGGGTGCAAGGAGGTTCATTAATTATCACTCAGCTAGGAATTTGCATCATGGTTATTCCCAAAATCTGATTTGCAATCAAGGAAGAATTGAGGGTTTTCAATCATTACTGGCACTTACTATTATTTTTGTTTTGAAATGAGCTTATTTACTATGAACTTACTTTTTTGCCATATGCAATGATAGAAAATCATGTGTCACGTGGTTGTGTGAATCTTCTTAATCAAACAAATGTTGCAGCTACATATCAGGTAAAATTTGTATGGAAATCGACTGAAAATCCCTTTTTTGCATTCTTTGGCATTTGATTCAGATGATCCTAAGATTGATCGTGTAATGTTTTAGGTCCTTGCGCATCTCCGTCCACAATATTCGAAACAATGGGATAATTTTCTTCTGCACTAAATCATGTCTTAATCTTTTCTTCGATTCATCTCTTTTGATAGTGAAGGAAATGGATTCCTTAATTCTAAACGAATTACATGCGGAAATTATTCCTTGATTCCTTCGATTCATCTCATTTGCTCCAATTTAATGGGGCAGCCACTTCATGCCCTTATTTAAGATATTCATGGCCGTTTCGTGCCTTTATTTAAAACAATGTCTGCTTCGGGCCTTATTAAGAAAATAATGTCACTTTCCTCCCATATTTGAAATTTTCCTATGAAAAAATGTGGCTAATATTTTACCATCAAAAATTTAATCTTCTGACATTGTTATGGTAGCCGGGTCCTTCCTTTTTTTTTCAATACGCAACAACAACCGGGAAAAAATGGATTGTACAAAATACTATGCACGGAATATAATTGAATCTCAAACCTTTTCAATTTGTTCAATCAACTTTAAAACGTTGTTAAAAAAGTGCAATCAAATCTTTTCAATGAATAATATCATAAATTACCTATGTCACTTAAAAACTACTTATGTGACATGCTTGAATTGCCTTTTCAACATAATTCAAGAGCTTGGTTGCCATTTTTGAAAATGGTATGAGACACAATTGAACCAATCAAAACGTTTATAACTCAATTATACTTTTGATAAGTGTTTAGTGCTTGATTGAATCAACTAAAATGTTTAGAACTCAACAACGTTCCAGACATAAAATAAAGGACTAGTGGTACAATTTTCTTGAACAACCCCTACATATTTTTACTTGAAATCACAAGCATCATCCTCACCTTGTTGTGCTCCTTCGCTTTGCTGTTCTTGCCTGGCTCCGATGGCTTCTTCATTGATGGACTGTTCTTGGTCCTTACTCTGAACTCCGCCGTCTTTTTCCTTTATCAAAATCACCGTTACGAACAACTCGTTCACCCATCCCCCAATCGGTGTACCCATCCAACATCGCCTCGGTCGCCTTTTTCCAACCCGATTGTTGCTTCTTTCAGCCTCTCCACCCTCTCTCTGTCGCCTCTTGATACTATCATCTCGTCGATCGCTTCAAGCTCACGCCTCATGAGCTATGTTGCACCGACACGATATACGACACGACACGATACGATACACCGATACATGAATTCTAAAAAAGTAACAAATTCCGACACGTTAGGATACGTTATATTTATATATATATATATATATATATATATATATATGATTTCAATAATAATAATATCATGATAAAGAACATAATAAATCCATGTAAGGCTAAAGAGCAACATTTCATTCCATCAATATTTCGAATTGAAAAATTCAACTACATTTCGTGCCAATAATCCAGAAACTTGGAGGGAAAAAAGATAAGCACTACATAATCCATATTCCACCAAAAATAAGTGGAAGATAAAAAACAAAGAGCTCCATGTCAACATAAATAATAATAAATCATTCATCTATATTATTTGCTCATTTTGACACAAGAGTGGACTCTATATCCGTGTAATTTTCCCTTAAGTTTTTTGTAATTTTTTAAGATTGCCCCTGGGACATGATGTCCCAGCTTGCCCCTTCCGTTGACCACGTATCCAGGTGTGTCGGACACGGACACGTATCGGGTACGCAAAAAAAATCCGAGAGTGCGTGTCCGTGTAACATAGCTCATGAGTACCTCCACGTCATCGAGCTCCTCCAAGACTAGCATCTTCCTTTCTTTTTCCACGCCCTATCCCTCGGGGTGACTATGTCCCTTTGAGTTAGCGGGTTATCACAGAGTTGGGGATGCGGCAAGGAAAGAGACAGGAAGACGTAAGTCTTGAAGGAGCTGGACGACATGGAGGCGTATGGGAGGCACATGCTTGAGACGATGGACGAGACGTCAGCATTAGTAGGCGGCGCAAAGAGAGTGGGGGAGGCCGAGGAAGGCGGCGGTTGGACTGGAGAAAGGCGACCGAGGAGATGTCCGGGGGGGGGGGGGGGGGGGGGGTGGGGGGGGGGGGTGTTGAGGGAGGGGATGAACGAGTTATTCGTAACAATACTCGGGATAAGGAAAAAGAGTGTGGTGAATTCAGGGCAAGGGCTCGAAAAAGGGCCACCACTAAATCGATCTCGCACCAGGGAAACTTGGGATGCGGACTCCGTCGACCGCCCTTGGGGGAGTGCGCGAGGCCGAAGACATGCTTCTAGCGAGGAACCGGCAATATTTATATAGGGCTTGTGTTTTCTCCTAGGAATGCCCGAAAAATATGATTATGGAAATAAATCCAAACCATTATTAGTTTGTATTTTACTGACCTCTTCATATTCAGGACGCGATTCAAGATATAATTGCCATTTATTTCCTAACTAAACTTCCTTTGCAAAAACAACAGCAACGCGATGCCACTGATATTATTGTTGGTAATGTTATCGGGTGTGGGAAATATATCATATCATGATGTCGATGCATTTGAATCTAATACACATGCAAATGTTGAATTATGTAAATCCCATCTCATCTAATAATTCACGGGAACCTGTGTAAAAGAGTCGTCATCGTCGTCATTCATTTCTATTCTCTACAATGAAAGTCAGTCTTCTTTTATTTGTCCCTATATTTAGGTACATTACGATTGTCGCACTCGAATCTCAGGTATCAACTCCACTTTATTGTGTTCTATGGCAAAGAAACTCTTCAATGGCACCGCATGGCCTTTTCAGTGCGCTCCTTCTATATATATTTCGCTTCATGTTTTAGTTACGTGAATGCCACGTACTAAAGAAAAAAAATATAATAAAATATATTTTCTGTTAGTCAAGTTAGATGGAGTAAACGGAATGACTTGACTTCATCAATTTTTAATAAATTCTAGAAGTTGATTGCAATTTTCTATTATAAAGTCCAACCCAAAATCTTAAACCATCAGGCGGAGGGAGACCACATAAATAGCATACAATACTCATTCACAAGCGATGTGAGACGACAACAACAACTTCAACACCCCCTCTCACGTTCAAGCCGAATTACGAGACTCATTCACAAACGATGTAGGACGACGACAACAACAACTTCAACACACTCTCTCACGTACAAGCTGAATTGCGAGCATTACATGGAAATTGACTAAGAAGGTGGGCCCACATACGCGGAAACGATTAACACTGGTTTTGATACCATATTATAAAATCCAACTCAAAAACTTAAACTATTAGGTGGGGAAAGACCACATGAATATAAAGAGCATACAAGACTTATTCATAAGTAATATGGAATGACAACAACAACTTCAACAAGTTTTAAGACTCAATTTTAATTTCGTGATAAGTTTTAGGATTTTCATTACACTCATCCCTCGAGTATACAAGAGAAGATCCATGTAAATTTAGGGTGAAAAATAGTTCCTAATGTTTAATTACCACTTGGGTTCTTACAGCATGGTTGGTCGCCACTTGTTTTCGCTTATGCTCAAATCACAGACATCACGCTCACTTTGCTTTTCTGTGTTCCTTCGCTTTGTTGTTCTTGCCTGGCTTCAATTACTTCTTCAGTGATGGCCTTTTTTCGTGTCCTTGCTCTGAAGTCATCCACCATTTTTCCCCTTATCCTAATCACCATTACGATCAACCCGTTCACCCCTGCCCCCAATCGGTCCACCCCTCCAACATCACCTCGGTCGCCTTCTTCAACCCAATCGCTGCCTCTGTCAACCTCCCCACCCTCTATATGCCGCCGCTAGGCGCCATCTCGTTGATCACTTCAACCACGCGCCTCATGTGTGCCTCCGCGTCATCGAGCTCTTTCGAGACTTGCATCTAAAAGAGTTTTCTTGATGCGAACTACCGTAAATGAAATTTTAATTTGCTACATTATAGGATTGATCTAAGAAGGTAAGATGTATATTCTTAATTAGTCTACTCTGGGCTGGCTTTACTCGGCCCGTGATGAGATACTATGTAGCCTAAAACTTTATAAATAATGCTTAAGTCTCTCCTCTAACTCTGACGCGCATATAACCTCAATGGCAGTCTTATTTAGCCCTTGATACAGAGGGTAATAGAGGAGAAACACTTGAATCTTAGATAGTTGTTATTCTGCATCAAGAACGATGAATTCCAAATCAAGTATGTAAATTCCTTTTCCTACATTATATTGTTCTAGATTCTAGCCACAGAGATCGTCAAGTGTCATTTTCACAGTCTACATGTGGTATCAAAGCAGCAATAGTCCACGTCTCGAACTTACGATTTTGATTTATTTTCGAAATTGTTTATCCGATCAATATTAAAATTTGATCACATAGATGGATTGTCTCGTGAAGACGAAAAAATCATGGGAGAGATGCACCGCTAGGGGATACCGCATGCGCCTCCATGGGCCTCAATGGCGTCGGTGCGTGTTGGCGATGCGCAGCGTCGCCCAGCTCATCCGAAGCCTAACGAAATAATGTTGTGTTCTTAAGAGAAATTTGTCCCCTCAATCAGTACCCAAGGTTCTTGGATAATTGACTCCCAAAATAGAACAGATCATCTTTCCTCGAAACCGGTACTTGTTTCAAAGGAAACCTTCGAACACAACTTCGCGGAATAGTCGCACAAAATGATGACAATGATGAATGAATGATGAAGATAACAATTATATTTAATGCTCGTGTCTGATACTTGTTTATAATGCGATGGTCAATGCTATTATTTATAGACAGTAATATGAAGAGTTACGAAATAAAGGTTAAGAACGAAGATTCACAAATATGAACAGTTCTATTTCAAACAAATGAAAAGTCACGAAACCGAATAGACATCTTCCAAAAGAATGAAAAGTCACGAAGACATATGGTTTAGTCGAAATGATTCGTCAACGAAAAAGCACGATTTCGTCGAAAGGATTCAATGAAACGTCACAAAGTCGTACAGTTTCGACGAAACGTTACAATGTCGTACGATTTCATCGATAAAATGTTATGAACAGAAACAACTCTTCATTTCTCGTTCAACTTCTTATAGAACTTTGCGAAAAAGTTTCAACAATCCTCTACACAAATGATAAGTTCAATTATCAAAACTCTCCATGAATACATGACATGCAATGTGTGAAAATTCCATGAGAGAACATTGTATCGAGAAAAGTAGCTTGAGACTTTGAATTTTCCCTAGTGAGATTTATCGGACTTACTCGGTCAATCAGTAGACTTGATATCTTTAAACTGTCAACCTTTGGTGTAAGCATAAACAATAGAAATCACACAACTATCTCTCAAATAAAGTTGGTTCTCACTATTGTGCTCGTTTTGGCCATGAACACCACATGATCTCATGAGTGCTTTAGAGAATTCGGCCTTTTCAATTCTCACAGAAGCGGCCCCACTTCCCACTCACATAAGTGATTTTTGAATATGCAATATATCATATACTCGATTCAGAATCATTAAAAGCTTATACTTGACCTTCACATATTAGTGCTATCTATTTATAAGAATGAATAGAAAAATTCACAGTACTCTACACCACCTTCATAACTTCGTTGTCCCTTTGAACCTAAATCGTGAGATCTCTAGTCAACTAGGTAGGGTTTTCGCTATGATATCTTATTCATGGCCTTAAAACTCATTCCCCTTGATGTTTTCACAACCATCTCTCTAGTTAGGCCTTTTGTTAATGAATCCGCAATATTATCCTTTGACTTCACATAATCAATTGTGATAATTTCACTAGAGAGAAGTTGTTTTACCAATGTACATAACATTTCTCACTCCATACTTTGATATAATTCTTGAAATCTTTTCAAGACAGTGGTAGCCTTTCAATGAAAGCAGCCATTTGAAATGATTTACTTAGAACCATATATTTGTCAAGAATGTTATGCATAATCTCTTAGAGTTTTCAGGACTTAAATTAGGACGGTTATGAAATCAAACATTTTTAAGTCTAGAAACTTGCCAACGATGAATCTTTTCAATCCATCATATTATGCTATGTATTTCTCGTCCAGACCTTCCCTTAATTCCTTAGCCATTTCAGCGGCTATAAACATTATAGAGGGAACTGTCCAGACCATTTAGAATTTAATTGCAACACAGGAAGTCAAAATGCTTTCACACATCTACAGCAACAATCCTTTCCATGTTTGTCTCGTCTTCATCCAACTTGAATTAGGAGCGTCTTTATTGAGGAACCTCGCTAAATTCAATGTCATGACATAAAACAACATCTTCTGTTGTTGTTTCTTAAAAATCAAACCATTAAACTTTTCTGGCTTCTCTTCAAGAGTTGAGATAGACGCAATAGACGTTTTCAATGTCGAAGCCATGAAAATAGCCCAACATTCCCTTGAAAAATAGACGTACATAGGATTTCATATGCATTCTAATAATTTTATATCCATCAACCAAAATCAAATGTGGGATGTAAGATAACATAATCTCTTACTATTGTTTGAGTTTGCTTTGAACTGAAACCAAATTCTAAACATACAATCTAACATAATTAAAGATATTGTAACTAATCTCTAAGTAATTAAGTATGTATAGATTACTCGAAAATGACAGAATAATAACCAAATGTAAAATGACAAGATCGTAAAATAAACATCCATGGCACAATGGCCAATAAAAAAATGGCCTAAAAAATGTAAGTCACACCAGTGCATTGTTCACTGTGCACTATTCATGTATAGTGTCATGTGTTACACATCCACATCCTGCACTTGTATAGTGCAACATCGTGCAGAAACACGTGCTAAGCACGTGCACAATGTGCACAATTGCATGCACGCACACGCTTGACTGGGTGTGCGAAACCTCACAACTATTGGCCACTTTTTTAATTACTATTCACTAAATAAGTGCAAAAATTCTTCAGAGTTAATCCAACACAACAATTCACTTCCGTTGCGTATCCAATGTGTACGACATTCTAGATACCTTATCACCATTTTTTTAAAATTTCTGCATTATTCGTTGTACCAGTAGACAAAATTCTCCATTGTTCATCCAATGTTGATCTCATGAGAACACTTCTCATTTTTTTTTTAATTTCTCCACTGCTCGTCAAAACAGTGGTCCAATTTCTTCACTGTTCATCGCACGCTTCAAATTACTTTCTTTAAGCATCCAGTGCGTGTGGCTTTCTCGAAGGTTTACTACAACACATTTTTCACATCTGAAATCAGTTTTCTTGTTGAAAATTCCCATCATATGCAAATGAATTGATTTCAATCATCAATTCATGGATTTTGTGAAGCAATGCGATCACCTTTCGGCTTATCAACAAGACACATCCAAATAAGCAATAAGCATAGTTTTTCATCGAACGAAACTCCAATAATACATCAAAACAGAATGCGTACAACAACCACAATTATATGAACCACATATGGGGAAACGAAAACTTTGTCTTAAGATTGTTGTCTACTAAAAGGGTAGTAGTTCATATATTAATATTGTTGTCGCATATAAACATGACTTGTAGTTACATGAAAAATAGGTGAATAGGCAAACCTGAAACCAATCGCAAACAAGTAATATGAATGCATATGAATGATCTAAGCCCAACGAAATAACGTTATGTCCTTAAGACAAATTTGTCCCATCAACCGGTACCCAAGGTTCTTGGACAATTGTCTCCCAGGATAGAACGGATCACCTTTCCTCGAAACCGGTACTTGTTTCAAAGGAAACCTTTGAATACAACTTCGCGGAATAGTCTCACAAAATGATGACGATGATGAATGAATGGTGAACATAACAATTATATCTAATGCTCGTGTCTGATACTTGTTTATAATGCAATGGTCAATGTTATTATTTATAGATAGTGATATGAAGAGTTACAAAATAGAGGTTAAGAACGGAGAGTCAAGAATCTGAACAGTTCTCTTTCAAACAGATGAAGAGTCACAAAATCGAATAGGCATCTTCCAAAAGAATGAAGAGTCACGAAGACATATGGTTTCGTCGAAAGGGTTCGTAAAAAAAAAAAACATGATTTCATCGAAAGAATTCAATGAAACGTCACAAAGTTATACAGTTTCGACGAAACGGTACGATGTCGTATGGTTTTATCGATGAAAGGTTACGAACCGAAACAACTCTTCACTTCTCATTCAACTTCTTATGGGACTTTGCGAAAAAGTTCCAACAATGCAAGAGCCATGCGCGCGTGTCGGCATGAGCTAGGGCTGATGTCAATTGGTGACATCATCGACCCGCTAACGCGACTTGGCTCGATTGACCATTGATGCGACTCATTAACCAATTAAATTTATTGAAATGTTCAAACTAGTCCCTGGTTGGACTAGCATTTTAGGCCATTAAGCACCGCGCGTACATTGCACAAATCGTGCCTTCAGGCCGCTCTTGTAGGTGCGTTAGAGGTCTGATTAGAGCGTTCTTGGAACGGGCCTGCTCGTACGATCATACTCTACAATGTGGCATTTTTCCTTTATTTCCCTATGATTTTGGAAATACTTGTGCTAGTCTGATGTATATGATCACATACAAAACATGTATAGTATGATTCATGATCGCATGTATAAGGTTATATCAATGTATGGAACAATGTAATCGGCATGACATTTCATTTTATGATAAATTGTCCCCATCGTCAAGCTTAAAGTTACATATGTATGGTAAATATGAAACATAAAGTCTATATCTCTGGTATGAGAGAGTTTTAAAAATTCAATTGGCTTGTGACCGCTAAAGTGGCACACTTGATTGGGTTTGATAAATGTTGGTCTCATATTATGGTGAGATATGTCATGCTCTAATGCATGGTCATACTCCCAAATGAGATGATTTTTTATTAGTTCAAGGATGTACACATGTACAACATATGATTGAGGAGTACCAACCCTAGTGTTTCTACACCCAAAGGTCGTGAATTCATGAAGGTTTGAAATATATTCTCATGGCTATTGTCATTTGAAGAGTATACAATTGTATGTCATGTATTCTACCCAAGATGATTATATGATGCGACTCTCAAGATATGTACTTATACCGTTCAAGTTACACAGTATTCAAATGATGCTAAATATATACATTGCTTGTTTTATAATTCTCATTCTCTGTAAACAACTCTATTAGGATTGAGATTCTTTCCGGTTCAAACTTTAAGAAATGGAAAGATGATTTTCTGTTTGGGATGGATTTAGAGGATGCTCATATTGATCTTAGTGAGGATAAGCTAGTTGATCACACTAAGACTAGTACGAAACCAGAGAAAGAACAATTTGTTGCTTGGTAAAGAGTAATCAGATTTACTTGTTATATATGAAGCGATCCATTCAGTAACATTTGAAGAATAGTTTTTCAGCTGACTGCATTGCTAGACAAATGATGGAAGCATTGGCGACTAAGAACCATGTCTCTCTAAAGTTGAGATTGTGATACATCTGCAAGGATTCTTCAAAACGAGTATAATGGTTCCTGTGGGGTTAGGGAGCACTTTCTAAGGTTGGCAGATAAAACTAGTGGTAGAGGAAGAGAAAGTGAAGAAGGAAAGAGGGCACATTGCCCTATATGCCTCTAGTTCCAACAATATGAAGGGTAAGAGGTCCAAAAATCATACTCATAAAGGAACTCGTGAATCTACCGCCAATATTCACAATGGCGGTCTTCGTCATCCATCGTCGTACTTTGGCAACTGAATATGTGGCATTGCAGAATGTCGATTTACGTGCTCATCAACGAATTGGTGTGTGAATGACAATGCTCATGTGGTTCGGTGTCGCTCACATGGCTTCTTCAACCATGTACCGGGCACGCATACATCGATGATTAGGTCAAGTCATTTTTTGGTGTTAGCATCCACATAAATATTGTCGTACCAATATTTTTTACACCATCTGGCGATCAATAAATTTTCTGCCATTTGTGTTAATGCGCGGATATTTAGTATTTCAGCTAAAATATGTCATAAAAATAACAGGAAAGTGTATTGTGGGAAAGCATAGTTAAAAGTTACTCTGAAAAAGCCTGTGAGACGGTGTACAACAACAAAGGGCCAGAGAGAGGATAAGGTTGAAACCTTCCTACTTGACCCGGCTTTTAATTACCTCCCAAATGGTAATTAGCCATTGTGATTTATTACTTAGTTTAACCACATTCATTTAAATGTAACTAACTTATTAATGATCCTCAGGATTTGTTTCCACATTTCCAAGAAATCTCAACGTGGATCAAGGATTTCAATGACAAACAAACTCCTGGATGATAATTACTCGCTATTTTCATTGCCTAAACTTACTAGGTACGTTCATATAAATACTAAACACGTTGGCAATTTGCCATATTAACTTTTTAACAAATTGTTAGTATCTATATTGAGCCGTTGAGGAAGTTACTCCTATTTGCGCAGCTGCACCACGGCTCAAAGTGAAATAAAAAAATTGTTCTAGAAGTATAAGGAAGCTGAAAATGTTCGTAGCGCCACATTCAAACACATTCACCCATATGTAACGTGTTTGGTATCGCAAGTCAAATTGGAAATAAAAAGGCAAGAAAAGCATACAGAGAAACACCTTGTTTGGGCTTTGTTGGATAAATTGTGGTATTTATACTAGTGGCATGATAAATGTCCCGTGACGGTTTGTGAGCAGTTACACCCTCGTAACGCTCATCGATCATGCCCATATCCTCGGGAGTATCCATCAAGTTCTCCCTATGTCTCTGAGCAGTTGTCGTATGGACTGTTTCGCAAATGTCAATCGTTGTCCTGCAAGTGGGTTTCCAAACAGCAATCGCTCCCTCTAAAACATGTATCCTCGAACCTAGTAGCTTTGATGACTTCGAAGTTTTAAATAGCATTTCAACCGCGATTTACCGTCGATATTCACAATGGCGATCTTCACCATCCGTCATCGTATTTCGACAGCTGAATACGTGGCATTGTGAACGACGATGCTCGTGTGCAAAGCACGTGACTATTCATTATTCGGTGTCACTCACGTAGCTTCTTCGATCATGTGCTGGGCATCGATGACTAGTTTGAGTCATTTTTTGGTGTATTTAAAAAAGTTACCCAATATTTTTACACCATCTGGTAAGCAATATATTTTTTACGCGTGGATATTTATTATTAGGGAAAAAATATCTTACAAAAATACGAGAAAAGTGTAGTGGGGGAAAGCTTAGTTTATAGTTACTATGAAAAAGTTCCGTGAGATGAGACCGCGCGTATTTCTTACTGAACCCAGTTTTTAATTACCTCCTAATGGTAATTAGCTATTGTGATTTATTACTTAGTGTGACGATGTTCATTTATGTGTAACTTGGTTGGATCATTTAAACTACTTAAGTATGTTCTTATTTGTGACAGCCGCTGCTGCTGCTTTGTTTCTACCGCTGAAAATCAAATAAAAGGAAATATTGTCCGAGGAGGTCAAAAATTGAAGAGAGACATTTTACATGGCCATGTCTTTTAATTACTTTTTTGGGAAATATTTTATTAATTAATGATTCTGCTGATTTTTTTCCACATTCCAAGAAATCTCATATTGATTAATGACTTCAATGACAAGACAATCCGGATGATAATTACCCACTATTTCATTGCCTAAACATACTAGGCCCGTTGATACAAATACTAGACAAGTGGACATACTAACTATTTAACTTTTTGCTAGTATCTATATCCAGTCATCGACGAACTTACTCATATTTGCTCAGTGCGCCCCGGTGCAAAGTGAAATGAAAATAATTGTTCTAGAAGTATGAGGAAAGTGTTTGTATCGTCACATTCAAACACATTCATCTTAACTTACGGGAGCTGCTATCTTGACAGTTTGACAGTACTATCGTTATTTTTTACCTCACGATTTTTCAATTAATAAATGTTTTATGCAAAACATACAGTGATGTTACGTGAATCTACGAATAAAAATAACTGACAGTACTGTTAAACTATCGGGCAATCATTATCCATGAGTTATTTGGATCATTTCAATGACCGCACTTTTTGTCATCCACGGTGACGCGATGCTCCTGTTTTTGGTATTGCAAGCCAAATAGAGAAAAAAGTTGAAATTGAAAATGAAAGGCAAGTATGTCTTGAGGAGGCCAGAAAAGCATACAGAGAAACACCTTATTTGGCCTCGCGTTTAGTTGCTTTCCAAGAATTCTCTTCTGATTTTTCTTTCCATTGAGAGAATACACGCCCTTTATAAACGCCGTCGGTGCTCGCAGCCCGTACCCATCAAACTTTCCAGCACTTTCTCGTCTCAGTATTCCCGAGAAAAACAGACAGTAAATTCTGTCTTCTTTCATATTCTTCGACAACATGTATACGCGCCTTCTCTCTAAGCAGCTCACTGCCGACGAGCTGGACTCTATCTCCAATGCCTTCGACGAGTCCCTCCATTCTCGCCTCTGGGGCCTGAACCCTGCCTCCGCCAGCTTGCCCTGGCTCTCCTCCGCCGTAGAAGTGCTCACCGCCGCTCACGCCGCGGCGAAATCCTTGATCTATGAGCTGAAATGGGATGGTGACGATAGCCTCTTGTCGTGGTATTTAGACAACAGCCTCAAGGTCCTGGATGTCTGCAACTGCATGTCCTCCGAGATCGAGCGGCTGTCTCTCCGCCACCTGAGACTGAGGATCGGGATTCAGCTCCTCCGCTCGGAGGGCAACCCATCAGAGGAGGAGATTCACCAAGCGAGGGATTTGCTGGCAGGTTCGGAGGGCGAGGACGGCAGTGGGTCTGTGAATTCCGCAGGCGACATTGAGGAGCTGATCAGAGACTTGACCACGAGCATTGGGATGCCGGCCCTACGGGCCAAGGACTCGCCAGTCGACAGAGTTGTTCACCGTGCAGTCCGAGCTGTCGGCTTCGTGACGGCTTTCATCTCCGGAATCATATCTTCAGCCTTGCGCTCTTCCTCTGGGGCGGTCGTCTGCGTCTGCGTCCCAGAGGAGTTCCCCTGGGGCGACTCTATCCGCGCAATCGAGTCCACGGTTATCGTGGAGTCGAGACGTGGCGAGGAAAGGGACAGGAAGACACTGGTCTTGAAGGAGCTTGACAATGTGGAGGCTCACACGAGGAAAATGCTTGAGGCCATCGACGAGGTGGTGGCATCAGGAGGCGGCGGAGAGATCGCAGGGAGGCTGAGGGAGGCAGCAGTTGGGCTGGAGAAGGCTGCTGAGACGATGTCGGACGGGTTGTCCCAGCTGAGGGATGGGATGAACGAGCTGTTCCTGACAGTGATGAGGATAAGAAAGGCGATGGCAGATGAGTTCCGAGCGAGCTTGTGGGAAGTACCAGTGCCGAAGATGCCATCGAAGCCAGGCAAGAACGAGTAGGTAATGGACCATAAAGAAGGGAAGGTGATGCCTGCGAAAGATATGTAAAGAGAAGTAAAGGAAAATTCTCTTTTCCGATAGAAGACTCTTTAAAGGATGGTGGCTTGAAGTTCACATGTAAACAAACGAAAGAGCGGTTAAGAAACCGTTATAAATCCATGGTAAATTAACGGATGATTTATGAAGAAATAAATCAAACATTACAGGGCCAGTAGAATGTGGTTATATGACCAATAGAAAGTTGTTAATGACCGCTGCAAAACCGGTATAAATTAATGAGATAGACAACGTTACGAATTGATGACAGTAAAAAAACCGTTACAAAGACCGTAGCTTTCAATATGTCAAATTGTTGAATATCCAACATCTTTCGGCCGGCAAGACCTTCTCCCACAACGCTAATGTCCCAATGCTTGCGACCGGGTCTCCTATCAGTTCCTCGATGTCGCCAACGGACTTCACATTCCCATCAACACCGCGAAGAGAGGCCGCCCATTTTGATGTCGTAAGATTTCACTGCGGAGCGAGCGAAGATGAGCAGGTCGAAGGCGGAGGAGAGTGGAGGAAGGCTAACGGAGTCAAGGCTCAGGGCCCGGAGGCAAGAGAGGGGGGAGTCATGGAAGGAATTGGAGCAATCTACAAAAACCACCTAAGTTTTGCTTTCACTCTCTAGGGTTTAGTAACAGTTTGATAGACTGCTCAAATGATCATTTTGTCTCATTCTTAAAACTAGATTGTTCAACACAATCATCATCTCTATCCCTTTCTATGCAATTAGATTAGATCTCTTTGATGTTCATTTTCACTCGCTCACTTCAAACTCATCTACCATCTCCTTCCTCATCGTCGTCACTGTCAAGAGCAGTTCGTTAACTATGCCATGGTGAAAATTGATGTAGCCGTCGCAACTCTGGCGATCATTAGCTCCGAGAGTTGATGCAATCAAAGCAGAACAGTGAGGACTGCAATGCCCAACCATTAGCTTTGTCGATTGTGGTCGATTGCTCCTCCAATTTGACTGCTCAACCTCGGCCTCCATAACCATTTGAACCTACGCGGGGGAAGAATATGGTCGACGGGGCCCAGTCGTCCAAATTTCTTCAAATTGACTCATAAAAATTCAAAATTTATCAAATGAAGTCTCAAAATTGAACTGAGGGAATGGATTTAATCTAATCAAGGTAGAATTGTGTAGAATTGATGTCGAATTGTGCAAAACCCTCAAATTTCTAATTTGACCCGAGAATCAATTTTGAGAAATCCAAACCCCAAATGGCAAAATCAATCTAATTCCACCAATGGATTCAGGATGGTGAAAACTATAAGGTAATGGAGTCAAATTTGCATGATCATCCCCAATTTTTTTTTTACTTAGAGTGATATCTAGAGACTAAACTGAAAAATAAAAGTTCATTTACATCTTTTTCACCCAAATCGTGCAATTATCAAACAATTGGACTAAAATGCAATGTGAGATATCAGAGTCAAACGTTGTGACTTAGAAAAGGCAAAATTTGGAGATAAAATGACTTGAAATGTGATTTTTGGGTCAATTCGAGTTTATGCTCAATGAAGGAGCTCCTGTTCCTGTATTGAGTTTTTTTTTTTCAATTTTAACTAGTAAAAATAAAAAGGAAATTAAAATAAAAATATTTACTATTTTTTTATATTTTTGCAGCCATGAATGCTATGTTTCCTGATTTTTCAAGTACTTTTCTAATATTGAAAAATATTTAAAAAGTGAAAAAATATACAAAAAAAAAAATCCTGATTCAAAATAGATTCTTAGGCTTAGCGAAGGTCTACAAAGAATTTTTAAGCTTTTAAAAATAAAATGACTAAAAAAAAGGTATCTGACAGCCATCACCATCCAAGCGGTGATACCACCGCGCCCCCTCCCCTATTTCTTCCTTTCCCCTCCTTCTCCCTTCATTTCATTTCTGCAACCACCTCCAACGACACCTCCTCTTGCCCCATCCCTCTTTCATCTTCTTCATCCCCCTCCATGGACGACGCCACCACCAACTTCACCTTCATCCCCTTCACTTCTTCTTTGTGACTATCACTTTTGATTCTCGGACGGCCACCATGAAGCTCCCTCACCACAGATCGCCCTCGCCGCCGTTGCTCGTCACCCTCCTCTCCTAGTTTCATTGCCTCGTCTCTAAGTTGGTCTCGTGCTCGGTATTGTGTTGGTGCTCGTGCTTGGGTTCGAAAGGAAGCTCGAGCCGCGGCAACGAGTTGTGGTGAACCTCGAAGGGAAATTAAGGCAAGTAGAATTTCTAATGCGTCGACCTTTGATCTGTTAATCTCGGATTGCGTGTGCCTCCGGGTCTTGTTTTTGTCTTTATGCGTCCGACTGATATCCTAGAGGGTAGGAGTGGTGGAACCGGTGAACCGATTGTATGGATGGAAGCTCGCCCACGAGACCTCTAAGGAATGCAATGTGATTCTGTACTTCGCTGGTGATTCTAGTGCTTGAACGGTCTGGTTTCTCGTCGATTGTCGGTGGTTTTATTTGTGTTATGTTGTGGTTGAGTGATGTTTGTTAGCTGGGAGAATTGAAGATCAATGGTTGTCGAATTAGAGATTTTAATTAACCGTAAACTCACATATTTTATATAAAACACTCATTGAATGGGAGATCGTGTGGTCAGAAATAAGTGACAGTATCGTCAGACTGTTAAGTTAGCGACTTTCACTACTATAATACCAAATTGGAGTTGCGGAAGTACACATGTGACTTCCTCCCTTATTTCTTCTCTTCATATGCGACTTCCCCCCTAATTTCTTCTCTTTCTTCTTTTGAATTGCATCTCACTCTTATCATATGAATTTCACTATAAAATTGATAATGTTGCAATTGCTAGATCCATTTGAGTCACATGGTAATCGCAGATTATAATTCTAGTCGTAAATGAAAGGCGAAAGGCATTCCGCGTATGTTTAGATCTCAATGTCCAATTATATGAAACGGTTATTTGTTTAATAGAAACATTTTTTATCAAAGGCAAAGCGCGTGTCCATAGAGATGAGTCAATAAAATCACAAATAAACGGTTCATCTAATAAATGAAACATTAGGATACAAAAATAATCCAAGAATTCAAAGTTATCGTGGGATTACTCTTTAAAAAAAAAAATGTCCCTAGCATTAGCATACATGTAATTGAAACTTTTTATCGTCTATGACACCCCGACGTTGCTGTTTTGTTTTTACCGCCGCCAACCAAATCAAAGTAAATGCTGTTCAAGGAGGTCCAAGACAAGACATGAAGGGTGACACATGCCATTTAATTACTTTTGACGTGAGATCTCTTATTAATTAATGATTCTCCAAAATTCGTTCCCAAATTCCAAGAAATCTATTCTTGATTAACGATGTCAATGACAAAACACTCCGGATGATAATTACCCTATTCGTTGCCTAAACTTACTAGGCACGTTCCTATATATACTAAACATGTTGACATATTAACTTTTTTAAACATATTGCTTGTATCTATATATTCAGTCATTCACGACGTCACCCATATTTGGGTAGCTGCACCACAGTGCGAAGTGGAAAAAAAAAATGATTTGTTCTAGAAGTATAAGGAAAATGTTTGCATCACGACATTCAAACACATTCATCCATATGCGACTTATTTTGATGGGGGGACCACGACAATTGTTTCATACGGCCATATTGAGAGAAAAGATAGAGAGAAAGAGAGTGCGACAAGGGGATTCCCGATCAAGCTGTTCGTGAGCTTAGTCTAGCACCGCCAAGCCATCACTATTTTTGGTGTTGCAAACCCACGCCACGAACATCAGTCCATCAATATTGTAGCTTCTTGAGAATCTTCCACCAAAGAAGTCCAGTGAGCCATCATCGAACCAACCGCTACATCTCAGACCAAGGCGAAGTCATTCTGTGGCATCAGAAGTAGTTTTCCCAGATCAAGTCTTCGATACCGCTCGCTCAAATCTGATCAATTTGAATAGGCTGACCAAAAGAGAAAGGCTAACGCGAGACGAGGTACGTGGACCTAGGCAATTCGGATAGGAAATGGTGCTTTGACCATAAGGATTCGCGGGACGGAGTATGAGCTCATAAACCTTGCCTGGAGATGAATCGGGACCTTGATGCATTTACGCGAACCGAGCCTGAGGCGACTAGTTCGCAGGCTAAAGATTGAGATAGGCAGAGGTTGATGGATGTGATAAAGTGGCAGATTGAGTATACATGTGCATATGAGTGTGACACGAGATCATGAATGCATGCTTGTCTTCTGTGTTGTTGTTTATTGAGTTGTCATTGTTATGCCTTTGTGTGCATGAGTTAGGATCTGTTGAGTGACGCGACTACCTGAGTGTACTGTCAACCTGACCTAGGTTCGAAGTCCAAGCTTTCGGTATTTTAGTCTCATGTGCTTGTTTTGCTCTTTATCCGAAGGATCCAGCATCGAGCGCGAGCCAATGCAATCATCGAATGCAAACATGGGATTCTTGGATTTTGTTAAAATTTTCTACTTCAACATCCTGCCACAATTCTACTTTCACAAGAATCACACACAAAGAATTGTCTCCCACGTCCAGTAGCTTTGGGTTTAGTCTCCGACCTTACAATATTTAATTGAATTGTCTCTACAGGCTTCACAGAAAATTCAATCAGCTCAAAGTCGAAACAACTCTAGTGAACCTTCGAGCATCCTTGCCGACCATTCCTTTGAGCGATGGAAGACACCCAACATGGATCAAAGTTCAAACCGAGAAAGCGTATTTGTAGATTAGGTAAAATTTCTAATTTTTTTTAAATTTCAGAATATATTGCACATCTCGAAGATTATTTTGCAAGATTGAATATCCGTTTGCCTTGATTGGAAGATTTGCACGTTGAATTTAGAAATCAAAAGTTCTAAATAAAACTTGTGATTTATCCCGTACTTGCCAAATCTGAATATTGTGCTTAGATCGAGATTTTTTTTGGAATCTTGTGGTAATATGGTTAATCTGAAAATCTTTTGAATATACTCAAGACACTCAAAATACCATAAATATTGGATATAGTACATCTAACCTATCACCGTTGAGGTCCGATTTGCTATCTCTAAAAGTGCAATTCGTTATTCGAAATAAAAATCATTATTCGAAATAAAATAAATTTTGGAAAAATTAAAAGGTGGATGATGTTCGTGATTCTTTCCTTATCTTGGAGTGAATATTGTTGATGTATTGATACCTTGATTGGTTTTGCTATATTCTGAAAATTCCTGAAGATTATAGGAAGATAAGGTTTCATTAAATTCTAAGCAAATAAATCAAGATGACAAAATGTTCAAAATATCTTTGATTAGCTGAAATTTTAAAAAAAGTAAAAAACCATAAAAAAAAATCATATTAATGCATATCTTGTCATCTTGCATATTTCATATAGTTTAGGATAGCATATCTTTGTTCATGCATTATCTATTGCATATTTCGCATTAGTTAGGATAGCATATATTCAATCGCGTGCACATATCATGTCCGCATATTAGGTTAAATAGGATAACTTCTTAATTCATTCTTTTTTTCATAAATCCGAAAAAAGATGCATAAAAATCCAAAAAAAAATCATTTGCCACGTCATTTTTCCATATCATTTTGCCACGTCATTTTTTTCACATCATTTTGTCATTCATTTTGACACGTCATTTTGACACGTCATTTTCCATGTCATCTTGCCGTGTCATTATGTCATATGTTCATCTATTGCCATGTCATTCCCTATATTTTCGAAATTACATATACCCATGCATCATCATTTTTTTTTTCGAAAATCATTATCGCATTTACATTATTGCATTTCTATGTCGTGCCATTTCGCATGCCTTAATTAATTAATTAAATTTTGCATATAGGAAAAAAATGACTTTAATTCCACATTTATACCCATCATGCATTGCATAGAAAAAGCGAAAATCCTAAAGAATGAACTTCATTTCTCGAGCTTTAAAATAAAATTCAATATGAGTTGTAAAATTAGAACATACTATTTAGAATTGAAGTACCGAAAGGGCATTAGTTTTAATTAAATTGTGTAACCAAGTCTCCAAATCCACAATCTCTAGTTCTTAGAACTAATTTGGTTATCCCGCTGTTTTACTTAGGTTTCTAATCAACCTATCAAAAATGATTAATGGCTACTCCAAACTCTAAATCATTCATATTAATTAAGTTGTGATTTGATAGGGTTTGGGAGATTCCGTATTAGGTTAGTTGTTAAATTAACCTAATAATCCATTAGTAAAAAAATTTCAATATTTTAGGTCGCGACACCCCCTGGCGCTAAAGTCCCGGTGCTCGCGACCAGGTCTCCTATTAGTTCATCGATGTCGCCAACGTATTTCACATCCCCATCGATACCATGACGAGAGGCCGCCCTTTTTCAGGCCGTAAGATTTCAATGCGGAGTGAGTGAAGGTGAGCAGGTCGAAGGCGGAGGAGAGCCGGGGAAAGCTGACGGAGGCAAGGTTCAGGCCCCGGAGTCGAGAAAGGAGGGAGTCACCGAAGGAGTTGGGTTAATCTACAAATTTGACCTAAATTTTGCTTACTTTCACTCTCTGGAGTTCAGTAACAGTTTGATAAACTGCCCGAATGATCTTTTTTTTTTTCTAATAATTTTACCAAAATTAAAACTAGATTGTTCAACATAATCATCCTCTCTATCCCCCTACAATTTTATATGCAATTAAATTAGATCACTCCGTTTATTTTCGTTCGCTCGCTCCGAACTCAATTACCATCTCCTTCCTCATCGTCGTCACTGTCAGGAGCAGCTCGTTCACCTCCTCCCTCAGCTCGGACAAACCATCCGACATCACCTCAGCAGCCTTCTCCAGCCCGCTCGCCGCATCCCTCAGCCACCCAGAGGTCTCTCCGCCCCCTCCTGATCCCGCCGCCGCTGCCACACGGTCGATGGTCTCGAGCACGTGCCTCGCGCTTGCCTCCATGTCGTACTGCTCCTTCACGCGTGACTCCATGTCGTAGATCTCCTTAAAAAGCCACCTCTCCCCATCTGTTTCGCCGACGCATCCCGACTCCACGTTAATTGCCACCTCGATTGCACCGACGGAGTCGCCCCAGGGGAACTCCTCTGGGACGTGGACGGGGACGACCTCCCCTAAGGAAGAGCGCAGGGCTGAAGATACGATCCTGGCAACGAACGCCGTCAGGAAGCTGACAGCGTGGACTGCACGGCTAACCACTTTCTCAACCGGCGAGATATCCCCCCGTGGGGCCGACGTTCCATTGCTTGCAGCCAAGTCTCTGATTAGCCCCTCGACATCGCCGGCAGACTCCACGGACCCACCACTGCCCTCGCCATCGCCCTCGCGCTCCCAATCTGCGAGCAAATCCTTCGCTTGGCGAATCTCCTCCTCCGACGGGTTACCGTGGGAGCAGAGAAGCTTACTCGCGCTACTCAGGTTAAGGCAGCGGAGAGAGAGCCGCTCGATCTCGGAGGAGATGCAGTTGCAGATATCCAGGACTTTCTGGCTGTCGTCCCAATACCACGACGAGAGGCTGTCGCCATTATCCAAATTCAGCCGGGAGACCAAGGATCTTGCCGCGGAGTGAGCGAAGGTGACAGCGTAGACGGCAGAGGCGAGCCAGGACAAGCTGGCAGAGGCAGGGGTCAGGCCCCAGAGGCGAGAGTGGAGGGACCTGTCGAAGGATTTGGAGATAGATTCTAGCTCCTCTGCGGTGCGCATTTTCACAAAGCAAATGAGCACGAAAGGATTTTCTCTCTTTTTTCCTTTTCCTTTTTCCGGGAAAACCGATACGAGAAAGTGCTGGAAAGTTTTGATGGGTACGGGCTGTGAGAAACGTGCGGTATTTATACAGGGCGTGTTTTCTCCTAGGAATGCAGGTAACATGTGACATTGGAAAGAAAATCCGGAATGATTCTCTTGTGCTTTTCTGGCTTCTTCATGATTTAGGAAACGGCTTAAGATATACTTGCCTCTTATTTCTTACCTAAAGTTTCCTTCTAGGAACACTTCCCTCGAGGTGTCGCGGTGTTGCAAACGACGAAAAATTTGCCACCGGCCGATTAAGTATTCATATCGACATGACTGATAAGTTTAGGCGATAGGAATCTGAGTAGCTATCATCTGAATTGCCATAACGTGAAAATTTATTTATCAAAAAGAGATGTCTTGAAATATGTAAAATAATCGAGGGAATCGCAGATAAGAGATTTCCCGAAAAGTAACAAAAAGACAAAAAGCGGTGGCAGGTCGCCTCAAGATGACAAAAAGTTTCGGTGACTTAAATGATCAAACAAGCTACATAAATATAACGAAATGGATTTCTTGAACGCGGCGCTTAATACGCTTTACTTATAGTTTTGAATAAGTTATTTCCATTTGCATGGCAGCATATAAAGAGAGAATCGTTAAGGTCCTGCATGATAACACTTTCAGAATTTACTTTTTGCTCCATAAGTCAATCTGGATCAAAAATCCGTTTAGTAAAAGAACTTCTGAAATGGAAATCCATTTAGTAAAAACAATTAATTCTTGTAGAATTTTTAATTTTTAAAGTGAAAAATCACTTCTGAAATTATTTTTGGCCAAGTTTGAGAAGTAAAAAATTTTCACTTCTTAGCTTCATAATCATCTCTTGGGCCACACCTGCCTCAGTCGACTGCTGCCACTAGCCGATTGCCGCTGCTACCTGACCATCGCCAACCGCCGCCGCCCGATGAATGCCTTCGCCAACCTCCAAACCGTTGTTGTCACCACCAACCAACTGACGACCACTGTCACTCACCGACCACCTCCGCCGTCGCCGCCGCCTGTCGACCGCCAACCACTACCGACCACCACCCGTCGATCGGTAGAAGGCAAACGGCGGCCAACGAACAACAATCGGCAGATGGCGAATGGTGACAAGGACGCGAAAGGCGACCAGCAAATGGTGATTGGCGGCCGACGACCAACGAATGACAAATGGTGAACAATGAAAGGCAAACAGGAGCAAGGATGGGAGATCAACAACCGACGAACGGTGAGCGACTGATAGCGGCCAAAGATCGCTAGCTGGCAGATGGGGACTAGCAACCGAACAGCAATCACCAATCAACGGACGGCGAACAGCGGCAAAGAGGCAAGAGAGGCAGCCGTCGACCAACAATCGGTGGATGGCAAAGCTCGGGTGTAGATCAGTGGATGATGAATGGTGAAGCGTAAACGGGAACCAAGGACGGGAGATTGGCAACCGGCAAAAGTCGATAGGCACATTGTCGATAAATGGTAGTCGACGAAAGGTAAATGGATGTGGGTGAAGAGCTGCTGATGGTTGGCGATTGGAGGCTGACAAACTACAAACAACAAAGAGAGTGAGTGAGCAATGAGAAAGAATTTTGTTTTTGTTTTTGTTTTTATTTTTTTTTTGTTTTTGCTTTTGTTCCATAAATAGAAAAATAGAAAATTTATACTTTTTATTTCTATTCCAAACGTATTTCTAGGCCAAAAATTTATCCCAAAAATAAAAAAATGAAATTGCATCACCAAATAGATTTTTGTGCCAAACCTTTGTTGAACAGAAAAATAAAGAAACAAGTAAATAGAACGATTGTGAGACAGGACCGCCCATGTTTTTTTTTTTTGAAATTAATTTACATCTAGAGTTAACCTATTTTTAACATTATGAGAAACTCATGAATCTCATCTCACGTATCTTGAGTTTAGTGATGTCATTGTACATATTATTTAGCAATTTGAGTTTTAGTATTACTTTGGGATAAAGTCAGGTATTAATTGATGATAAGATTATTTCCTTATGAGCACGTGCATGAAGAATAAGCATGTACATGCATGAGGGCAGAAACTCCAGTCATTATGCAGATTTGAGAAATATGTTTTTTTTTCACAATCAAAAATAAAAAAGAAATAAAAAATTTTCGAGTTCGGTTCCATCGCCAACCTAAGTTCAACGGGTCACATGCGAGTATCGATTACGAGCATAAAAGATCATGTGAAACCTTCAAGACCGAATCGAACGCACGTTAGGTGCCCTTAAAATTTACGTGGTTGTCTTGCCATTATAGGTTGATTGTAGATTGTAAATTAACATTGTATTGTAATTTATAAGGCCTAGATTTTTATAAGTATTAAGAATTAACGATACTGTTGGACCTTGGATCGGAACCAGCCCAAACCGCCGATCCTGGTCCGGTTTATGGTCCCGAAAATATGGGGATCGGGACTATTGGTTCGGTCCCTGGTTCGATGCCAGGACCGGACCGGCCTGAAACCAAGGACTGGTCCGGACAATTATGTGAGTCTTTAGTACCGTAGGATCTCTTTTCCATGCATCATCCTCCAGTTTTAGCATAGTGATTCTGTTTCGTTGTCTTCGTTGGATGGTTGTAGCATGAAAGTATTTCGTGTTGCGATCGCCCCATTTCAGCCAGTTGATCCTTGACCTCATGCACCATTACATCTCTTCTTATCTCCACGGTCTCTCAATCTGCCCTTTTATTTGTTTTAAGAACTCTGCATTTCCTTCTACTGATGGGTTATTCGTACACTCCATGATCAACTTCATTAATGCCTCGATTTGTCTCTTCGTATTCTTGAATCTTCCCTTGCTCCATTTTAACAATGCTTTCCCCACCTCTTCTGTTTTGTTCAAGAAATCAGTTCCTGACATATACTGTGCCCTCCACGCCCATTCTACTGTTCTCTTGCACTCAGGGTCATCCATCCAGAAAGCTTCAAATCGAAATTCTCCCTTACTCCTTGCAGGCTGCTGGAACAAGATACAAGGATGGAGCTGTGATCAGATCCAACTGCTGGTAGCGCAAAAGCTTCCGCCTCCGGGAACATCACCCTCCACTCCATGTTGCACACTGCTCTATCCAGTCTTTTTCTGGCCAACTCAGTGTCATGCCTATTATTCAGCCAAGTGAAGGCACACCCTTTGCTCTCAAGATCCATCAGGGCGCACCCGTTCAACATGTCTTGAAAGGCTACCATCCTGTAATGCTCTGCTTCTCGTTTGTCAATCTTATCCCAATGATAATGGATCTCATTGAAATCCCCCAAGCAGATCCAGGAAAACCTGTTCCCGGCGTGGATTGTACGGAGCTTCTGCCAAAGTTTCGGCCTCTCTTGGTAATTAGTTGGAGCATGAAGGAAGGTCAATCGGAAAGCCGTCAGCCTCCCTTCGGTCTTACAGTTAAGGTCAATAAATCCCTCTACACTCTCTTTTACTGCCATCTTCACCTCATTTGTCCAAATCACAATCGTTCCTCCCCCTACTCCAATTGGATCAACTGTTACTTCGCTATTGAAATTAAGTCTCTTTCGCACCCTATCCACCACTTCCCTCCTATTTTTTATTTCCATAGGAAAGACAACATCGGGTTTTTCAGAAGCCACAAAGGCTCTTAGATGCTGGATTGTCAGGGTAGAACCCAAACCCTGACAATTCCAGCTCAATATTTTCATGTATACCTTGGTGGCTTATTAGGGCTAGCCACCAAAGCCCATTCAACTGAACCATCATCGACTTGGATCAGTGTGTCATGGAGCTGGACTTCCTCGAGATCACTTTCATCTCTCCCCTGTGAACCATGATAAGCCTGTCTCCTCACCTTTTTCTGCAGCAGGCCTAGGTCTATTCTTCCTGCCTTCCAAAGGGCCTTGCCCATGAGGTGGCGTAGAACCTTCTGTCCAGGGCATATGTGAGATCAGCAGGCGGAGTCTCTATTGATTTTGCCTTCGAGTTCATCCACCCCCCTTCATCACTACTATTGCTTCTCTTCCTCATTCACTGCTCACTGGATACTTCCATTGGCCTAGGGTCTTCCTGGATTGCCACTCTCGTTGGCACCTCCTCTTCCTGCTCAACTTCCCGTATTGGAGTTTTTAGTATTACTTGCCTATTTAGCTTCTGCTTTCAGCCAGTATCCAAAATTATCGACTCTGATTTCCTAGCGTTCTACCTTCTTACAGGGGATTTCTTCACAGTTTGTTGTATAGTGCCCCATTCTCTCGCGAGAATAACAAAAGCTAGAAAGCCTCTCATATCTGAAATCCACCCATAGTTGGTCTTCTTCAAAATTCACTATGACACCCGACCTTAAGGGTTGCATCAGATCAAGAAGGATCCTGGCCCTCTCTATCTTGCAAAGGCTCCCTTCTTTCGCAGTTAGTCTGATTTCCATAACAGTGCCCATCTTCGATAACACCTCCTCCATAACTTTTTCCGTGATTCTACCTAAAGGCAAGCCATGAACTTGGACCCTGAAGATAGAGTGGGTGGAGTCGTGGCGATGGATTGGTTTTTTGGGGTCTAATTGTGGAAGGATAAGGAGGTCTCCAGAAAATGACCATGGGCTCTCCCCTAGTATTCTTTCCTTCACTGCCTCCGACCAAAAGGTGAAGGTGAACAAGCCCTGATGAAGTTGGTCACACACGAACTCTTAGTTTTCCAGGCCTTCTTCATTGTGGAAATGAAAGCTTGAAAGTTCACATTGGGTCTAGAAATGTGAGGTTACACTCTCACATTTTCTCTTCTGGAATTTCATCAAACACGTTAGCTACATCCTCTTTAGACCACAGTTTCCCCATTCTCCGACAGATTGAAGCTAACCTCCTTTCTTTCAGCTTTTCATCCTCCATTTCGACACAGGAAGTTGCAGCTCCACTCAAGATATAACACCAAATGAAGAGCAGATGGAATGAGGCTCGGCAAGTGAAATATGTAGCTTTTAGATTGAAGGGACCTCGTGGCCAGGATACGGGTTGAAAGGCGCAGAGTATGGTTAAAAGGGAGTGAGGTTTGGGCGAAGAAAGACGGTGTGAGGTTTGCTAGGTTTACGGCTGTGGACGATGAGCAGATGGTTTGCTTGGTGAAGGTTTTAGGGTTAGGTTTGCCTCTGGAGAGGCCATTGGTTTCTATTTCTATATGGATGACATAGGACCGTGGGAACTGGTGAAAGATGGGTAATAAGCAGGATGGTAGGAGGGCTTGCAATGCTCAGGAACTACAATCGCCATTGATAGAGGGGAAACTCTTAACGGAATTCTTGTGAGCATCTTATTTGGCTATCTATCCTTCTTAGAGCCCTAATGCTTAAAAATAAGGTTTTAGATGAGCTCAACTAACCGCTACAATTGAGATACAAAGATGGGGTATTTACTTATCTACTATTTTATATTTAGAAAAATTATCCAAAAATCATAGATCTATCGCACTTTTGTCAGTCAGTCCTAAACTTTTTTTAATTTTTCTAATTGAATCCTATATATTTTTAAGTTTGCCAATTGAGTTCATCCGATCAATTTTGAGCGAAAATCGTTGATGAGGGCGCCGTTCATTATAGGAGACACGACGAGCGTTAAGGTGAGCAATTTTTATAATATTTTAATATTATTATCTAACTTAGTTATTTATTTATTATTTTTACTTAATTTTTGCCTTTTTTCCCTTCGTCGACCACCACGAGCATTGTCGATGGCCCACGAAGGTCGCCAACCTTCTACGGGGACAACCCTTATTTAATAAATAAATAAATCAAATAGACGTTGAAATATTATTGAAAATTATCCTCATCAACAGTGGTCTTGCCATGTAGATCCGTCGTCATTCATATCAGTGATTTCTTGTAAAAATTAACTGGATGGATTCAATTAACAAAAATACAATAGGTTTAAAACTTTTTGAACAATTTTGTCGTTTTCATTGATATATTATTACACTTTATGTTGACGTATTTTTGTCATATTAGGTAATAAATCACCATGGCTGATTCCCATTTGGAAGGTAATTAAAACTTTGGGCCAAGTGGGAAGGTTATCGTCATGGTATTGATGGCCCCTTTGTAGTTGTTGTACTTGTACTCGAGCTTTCCCTAATACAATTTCCTTTAATTTTTTTTTAAAAAAAATATTTTTTTTCTCTAATATGAAATATTCCGGCATTGCCACAAATGAAATAAATTTAATTGCTCATAGCATGAGGGAAACAATGCTAGTAACATCTTTGGAGGCTAATTAGTGATTACTTCCATATCATGCACCCTGATCGTACTCAAAATTTTTATGTGCACATTTTTGCATATTGTTAAAGAAAATCACTAATAACATATGAGGATCCTCGCTTTAATGAGATAGAAGGATACTAGCTTTAATGACTCTGATTACCAGCGTTCGCTTTCCGAAAAGCACAACAATGTTATATATAATAATGATAATAATAAAACAAACACATATGTCAGTTCCGGTTCGTATATCCTCGGAATCATTAAACTCAGTTAGATTCATCGGTTTTGAATGGCGCGCGTGATTCAATGTTGCATGCACCTAACTTTAGAAAATCGCCATTTCAGTCCTAAACTTGTTCCACATTTTTCAATTGGAACCTACACTGTTGTATTCGGCGTAGCTATTCACGTGCGATTACGGATCCATTGCCTTGCTTTCGACACGTGTCTCCTGCCTTCTCCTGTTGCTCTGTTCTCCCTGGTCTGGTTTTGTGGAGCATGATGAGCTTCGTAACGAGGTCACAAAACCATGCCCTAATGGTCACGCAAATGGGGATCGCGTTGACCGATGGCGATGATGAATTGGATCGAAATAGAGAACGAGAGAGTCGAAGAGAAAATTTTTGCCGTAATACAATATATTCACGCGTTCCCACAAATGAGAGAAAATTTATCACTAACATAATGACGGGAGATAATTCTTGTCACAACTTTGAGCAATGAAATCATGTATTTAGGATATAGATCAATGTAACTAGGAATGGAAATTACTGCCTAATTAGTAGTCGACACTCGGCTTCTTGCATCATGTCCTGATTGCTACTTAATTATTTATCCAGCTAGTCTAATAACGTTTCCGAGGTTAGCGATCGCATCTAAATTACGAGGAAAATTATCAAAAAAGTTAGAAACATATTATAGTGGTATCAATTCGATCTTAAACATTGTAATTTGACCACTCCTAAATCTTCATTGAGTCCATCCGGATAATTTTGGTTAAAAATTATTTACGTGGATGCCGATGGCTCTATATTTCACAGCTAGCGTTGACGTGGATATTTTTAATAATATCCTATAAAAACTTTGACTTTTTCATAATATTTTTGGTTTTTCTTTTTCTTTTATGGACTTTTATTGTTTTTGTTGTTTGTTGGCAAGGGCCGCTACCCAACCCTCGCCTCTGATCTAGCAGTCACGGCACTTATCGGGTTTAGGCAAGGGGCAGCGTGAGCCCTCGCCCTACTGGTCAATCTGGGTTAGCTGATAATCCTTGCTAGCCAATAGCAAATAAAAAAAAAAGTAAAACCCAAAAAAGCAATAAAAATAAATAGAAAAATAAATAGAAAAATTATTTAAAAAATCAAGTTGCTATTGAAATTGTTTACTCAACGCCAACAGTGCCATCTAGGATTGCTAGCACCCATGTCAACGGTTTTTCATTAAATTTGGACGGATGGATTCAATTGTTATCAATGCAAAAAATTATAGGACTGAATTCTTTTAATTAAAAAGTTTATGACTAAATTTATACCAATACAATAGATTTAGGATTTTTTTGGTATTTTTCCCTCTATGTTATGAAGTTCTTCATGATATCTTAGGGTGCAAATGACAATCATTCTCTTTCTAGACTTTAGTTCTATTTCATGGATGAGTTTCTGAGCAGAGACACGTGTTTGATAAAAATACAAAATTTATGTTAAATTCGTTTGATAACAACATAAAATTTCTAGGGTGACCGCCCGCTGAATCTCAACTGACAATCGATGGACCAGAGACCAGCGTACGAAGATTGGTAGCCGATGGATGGCAAATAGAGAAGGGTGACCAGTAGCCTGAGACCAGAGATCGGTGGCCAGCGGCAAGGACGCGAGAAAGAGGGAGACAAACACGTGAGAGAAGAAGTGAGCAAAATGAGAAGAATTTTTATTTTTATTTTGTTTCAAAAATAGAAAAGTAGAAATTTCTTACTAGGATAAAGATTTGTCCCAAAAATGAAAAAATAAAATTGTATTACCCAATGGATTTATGTTTCAAACCTGTGTGTCCGAAAATTAATAAAATAGGGAAATATGCTAGCAAGATATTATCGGACTGCGTGAGGCTTAATGTTTGATTTCTCATTGCCATTTGGCTAAATGGATAACTTTTAGACCAATTTAATTTCCCATTCATCGCGATTACAGATTTTATTGTGGCAAAACCCACTCTCTTCACAATATTTTCCCAATAATTTGTTATTCGCGTTACTTAGGAGTAACTTTGTTGTAACTTTAAGATGCTTCAATTCGCAGCTACATTTTCTTTATCTGTTTCGCTGAAGAGGTGTCGTCAAAATACATTTTAGAATACGGATCAATGAACTCATCGGCAGAGGACGCAAGGGGTCATTTGCTGATTTTGGACAAAGTAACGTAATCGCAAAGTACGGTACGGAGTCGGAGACCATTCGAGGCTACATCGGCTCCGCTGCTCGACGGTTAACATCGACTCCACTGCTTGACCTTTTAACACTATTTTTGGTGCCAACAGTATCCTTGTTTTAAATGGTCTGATTGGATGAGAAATTGGCCCATCTAAATTTTTGGTAAGCAGGATCTCGTGTGTGAATATATAGTATATACATACACACTCGGAAGAAGCGTGATGCCGAGGTATTCACGAGATTGCCCCTGGTGGACAGGGGTTTTAACTAGGAAAGTGCTGAATATTGGGCTCTACTTGTCTTATTTTGTACCTATGCGGGCCAAATTTCGAAGAACCTTTCTATTGTTATTGTTATTATTATTATTATTTCACTTTTGTAGATTTAGTTGGGGATCAAAAGGCAATTCAACTAGTATCGTGAGCTGTCTTGGGCCGAGATTGCCTCCATTGAGAATTGAAAAAAAAAATAAAAAAAAATTCATGGATTGGGAAGTTGGTTAATTTCCCTTGGAGGGTGTATTACATTGCATACCATGCTCGAAAATAGGAACGAGCATTAATCATGGAATTTTGCGTCGAAGATAGACCAACTATGAATAAGTCAAAGTGAGCATTCTGTAAAAATTTTATTGTAACCACGAAAGTACAGACGAGTCTACAAAGCAATTTAGTGCTATCGGGTCTTGTTTTTAACCACGGACCGGCAGATCACATGAGGGGACTCTTGGTAAATATTCAATCTCGGAGTACATTTTACTTCGCTTTCGGCCGGAGCGAGGATATGATTTCATTCGTGCTTGGTGTACATGCCGTTTCAGAATACCCCTCGAAACAACATGAAAAACGGAAGGAAAAAAAGGAAAAAAAAAAAGGGATACATAGAGCAAAACGATCATCCGATAGAAAGTACGGTGCTGGATTCATCTGTGGATGATTATTGATGTCGTGCATGATTGGAGTTCAATAACGCGATTATTCTTCAAATTGAGTGAATCTCGAAGCTCTTTAGACTTGGTCAAACGATTCCACCCCTCGCCCATCAACTTTTGCAATTGCGTTTTTTTGCCATGACGCACGTGGATTGTTTTTAAGGCGGGTCATCTCCAGCTTTTTCCGATGTTCATACATTCGGCCAGCGGGTCGATGAAGGACTTGATCGCGCGATTTAGAAAAAGGATTTTCAACTCAATTCCACGCATAACATTAACCTTTAGGGCTTGCAAATGGTTTTTCGTGTTTGGCTTTTGCAAATTACGCACGAAACAATTCCTCAATCTCGCATAATCCACAAATCTTACCACTACAATCATTGTTTCCTCGAGACATAATTAATGAGAAAATTACCAAAAAAAAAAGTACTCAATTTATTATAATTGTGTCAATTCAGTCATAATTTTTTTTTTGCCAAATCAACTCTAAATCTTTTACGTTTGTGTCAGTTTAGTCCGTCCAATCAACTCACTCTACGTGGCAATTTCAAATAACATTTCTTTTTCGTTTATTTTTTTCTGTTTTTCTTTTTATTCTTCTCCCAACCATGTTCGGATCGATGCAACCAGCCAAAAGGTTAGGACTTTTTTTTTTCCGTTTATTATTTTTCTTATTTTCTTTTTCTTCTTCTCCCAACCACGTCAAGTTCTTGGTTCAAATTTCCTACATCGCGCTCTGTGATTTAAGTGAAAATTGCGGCCGGTGGTTATTATGCTAGCCCTTTCGAGAAATAATCAAGGTGCACGTAAGTTGGTCCGAACAACTTGATCAATTAAAAAAAAAAAACTCGATACGAATATGTATTTAGGACGTGGGCAAAAGCAACTACGCGTGAGACCAGAATTTAAGGAACAAAAGGGCGAGCCGCTCCCATAAAAAGAATAATAGTAAGACTTTCAGGCCGATAATAAAAGGCTTGCGGGTTGCGGCTAATCAGTGGGCCTTTTGGATGTTGGCAAGGGCACTACTATTCTGTCCTAATGACAAATTTCATTTCCCTCCAAAATGGAAATTGCTAATATATATATATATATATATATATATATATATATATGCTAATGAATACACAAAAAAGGAGCCGAAGATAAACAATCATGACTCGCATTTCACAGCTAAGCATCCATTCATCCTTGATTTGCCCTAATTAGCTCCCATCCTATCCCAACCCCCAGTTTTCTTTTTTTTAATTCCGCAAAAGAAAACAATACAAAATGGAATAAAAGTTATCACCCGAAGAGAAATCAAAGCCCAAATGGCGGTGCGTCCATTCGCGAAAAAACAAGCCATTCGAAAAATATTTGAGAGGAGTGGTCGCTTATATGTTTCGGCAGAATGATTGGATGATTTTTTTTTCGTCACCCACGAGAATAACGAGATATAAATTGTCATTGACGATGAAAAATATTTTTTAAAAAATAGTTTTCAAATTACTTATTTTTTTGGCGAAAAGGACACACCTTAAAATGAAATAAAAATGAATTCATATTTTTTTAATTCCCTAAAAAGAGAAAAGAAAAATAGAGCAAAATAAGATTTGGAGAAAAATATCACTAAAAATAGAGAATTCAAAGCCCAATTGAAATAAAATAAAATTAGGAAAAAGAATATAACTAAAAATGAGAATCCTTTCTGTCTATAGCTCCAAACCCTTTTGGGCGATCCTGCTTCTTGCAAGATTAGAGAGAGAGAGAGAGACAGCCTCCATCTCAAAGTCTCTCTCTGTAACCCTTTCACTCTCCTTCCTCCTCTTCCTCCTCCTCCTCCTCCGTCGTTGTCCCGCCGTCGCAGCCGAAAGACAGGAAACCCTAAAATCCTCCCCGTTGCCATGGATCCCCAATCCACCCAGTTCCAGCAGGCGCAGCTCGCGATGGTCCTCGGCCCCGACCCCTCCCACTTCGAAACCCTAATCTCCCACCTCATGTCCTCCTCCAACGAGCTCCGATCCCAGGCCGAGTCCCTCTTCAACCTCGCCAAGCAGACCGATCCCAACTCCCTCTCCCTCAAGCTCGCCCACCTCCTCCACGGCTGCCCTCACGTCGAGCTCCGCGCCATGTCCGCCATCCTCCTCCGCAAGCTCCTCACCCGCGACGACTCCTACATCTACCCCCGCCTCACCCCGCAGACCCAGTCCTCCCTCAAGTCCGTCCTCCTCACCTCGATTCAGCGTGAGGAGGCCAAGACCATCACCAAGAAGCTCTGCGACACCGTCTCCGAGCTCGCCTCCGGGATCCTCCCCGACAACGGCTGGCCGGAGCTCCTCCCCTTCATGTTCCAGTGCGTCTCCTCGGACGCCCCGAAGCTGCAGGAGGCCGCCTTCCTGATATTCGCCCAGCTCGCCCAGTACATCGGAGACTCGTTGACCCCGTACATCAAGGAGCTGCACGGCGTGTTCTTGCAGTGCCTGAGTTCCTCTAAGAATTCCGATGTCAAGATCGCCGCCCTGAACGCCGTTATTAATTTTATCCAGTGTTTGTCGAATTCGTCAGATCGCGACAGGTTTGCTTGCTTTAGATGTTGTCTGATTGAATGTTTAATTCAATTTGGCTTGGCTTTACTGCAATCTGTTTGATTTAATTTCTCTCAGTATCGTAATCTCTTTTTAGTTAGCCCTACCAACACAAATATATTTTTTGGTAGTCACTGCCTGAACAGGGTATGTCCACTTTTTGGAAATGATATTGCTCTATTTCCCAATAAAAAGGAAATGACATTGCTCAGCTGTCAGAGGCACTCTTTGGTCAACTTAAAGTATTAGTTTGTGTTTTTCATTCATATATTGTCAGTGGTGAAAGTGGCTCTTGGAAGTCATGACATCTGTTTAAACGATGCAATTAACTTCTTAGTCAGCATATGCACTCTGTCTTGGAAATCGAGGAAATTAGGAAACAATTTAATCCATGTGCACATTAATCATAGACTTACTGTCAAATTATAATGTATTACGGTTATACAACTTCTTTTTATGTTCAAAGGGAATTTGGGCAGATTTCAGGATTTGTTGCCGGTGATGATGCACACCTTGACTGAGGCACTAAATAATGGAAACGAGGCAACCGCACAAGAAGCGCTTGAATTGTTAATTGAATTAGCTGGAACAGAGCCGCGGTTCTTGAGGAGGCAGTTGGTGGAAGTGGTCGGTTCTATGCTGCAGATTGCGGAGGCTGAATCATTGGAAGAAGGCACAAGACACTTGGCAATTGAGTTTGTCATTACCCTTGCTGAGGCTAGGGAGCGGGCACCTGGGATGATGAGGAAATTGCCGCAATTTATAAGTAGACTTTTTGCAATTCTGATGAAGATGCTATTGGATATTGAAGATGACCCGATTTGGCATAGCGCAGAGAGTGAAGACGAGGATGCAGGGGAGAGCAGTAATTATAGTGTTGGGCAGGAATGCTTGGATCGACTGTCCATCTCACTTGGTGGAAACACCATTATTCCCGTTGCTTCTGAACAATTGCCTGCATACTTGGCTGCTCCTGAGTGGGAGAAGCATCACGCTGCCTTGATAGCTATTGCCCAGATTGCAGAGGGTTGTTCAAAGGTATTACTTGTCAGTCATTGTTGGATCACCTTCTGTTCAGAGGGTTTTTCCGCCTCAAATTCTGATTATCTATGCAGAGATGATCTTAAAATTGTGATTCCATGCAGAAATAGTGTCTTCATACACCTGTTGGTGGAGATGTCTAACTGGTATTAATAGTTCGTTAAGAGCGCTTTTACTCATATGAAGCTCAAAACACTTGACCCTAAGCTTTCGTTGTAAAGAGGTGGGTGGGTGCCACGGATTATACATGTCATGTGAGTTCCCGATGCTGTGCTTTATGATCCTTTCAACGGTGAAATCAAAAAGTAAATTGCACCTCTTTTGTCGTGGGCAAGCATGGGTTGTTGACTAAAGGGCATATGTTTTTGTTGTTTTTTAATTTCAACATACATAATATTCAGATATGATTTTGTCTGTGTAGCAGAGTTCACAGTGCTTCTTATACAGTACTTGACAGCTTCAAGACCCCTTTCTTTGGGTACCTCTTTTGGAGCTCTAATGTAATGATCGGAAGAATTATTAGAGATTTCAAACCTGAGCTAGTGGTGTCAGTCTTCATTCCTTTGATAGAATTTGCCAACTGGCCAGTCGCAGTCCTTGTTTCATTGGTGATTCCTCAAAGGCTTTGGTGAACGCCTTAGAATTCTTTGGGCTTCATGTTCACTGCTTTTTGAAGCATTATGACCTCAAGTAGTTAATGCTTTTCTTTTGCACTATGGTTTTTTTTTTGTACTTCCACAGTGACGTGATAATGTTGGTAACTTGGTACGAAGCATGCTTCTGTGGTAATAATAACATGATATTCCCTCTGCTTGGCCTGATAATTTTTAATTTGTTAATGTACTTTGTCTTGTTATATATAGGTGATGATAAAGAATTTGGAGAGAGTTGTTTCAATGGTTTTAAGCTCATTTCAAGATCCACACCCTCGTGTAAGATGGGCAGCGATCAATGCGGTTGGGCAGTTGTCCACCGATCTAGGCCCAGACCTGCAGGAGCAATACCATCAACAGGTCCTGCCAGCCCTTGCTGGTGCTATGGACGACTTTCAGAATCCTCGTGTACAGGTTCGTTGCAGTTATGGGTATATAATTTTTGTTGTGTATCGCTTTTTTGAATAGGTGCACGATTGTCTCAGATTGGCTTTCATCTAATCTGAAATTAAGTCTCTTTTACCAACAACAGAGAATTTTTTTGTTAAATAGGTCACCATATGTAGTTTAGGAAAAAAACTTGGTATGAGAGGCCACTTTATGTGTGGTCCGTGTCATTTGCAATCCATGCTCAATCGATTTTTAGACCAGGTGATTGGCATAGAAAAAAAGTCAGAAGGGACGTTGGACACTTTTGAGGAAAACATAGTTTTATGTTTTAGGACTTGGCCACTTTTGGAATCAGTTTGAAGCGACAATTTTTTCTGTAGAATTGTTCTTTCTCTATCTTTTCTAGTTTGTCTTAGCTCTTTATGCAATGACGAAGTACACAATAACTAGAGATACTGGAACTCCAGTTACTTTTCAGTCAGATGATTTCAAATCACTTCAGATGGCAAAGGGAGTTGAATATATGAATGGAGAACATTGATATTTGTTAAGCCAGGAATCTTTTATAGAACTAAAAGCGCTGGATCTTTCGATAAATGCACCTCAAACTGGAGTCAATACTACTTCAGAGCCTTAATATAACTATGTGGATTCTGCCTTCTCTTATTTGCTCTTTTCATTTTATTGTATATTTTAATTTCTGGCTATTGGATGCCTTCATCGATCGCTTGCACATTATTATGATTTTAGTCATTGAAAGAGCCATATCTATATTGTGCTTGGCATAGAAGACACTATGCACCCTCTACGATTTGTCTGAGTTGTAATATTGTTGGAAAATTTCCCCCGTAAGTCTTATCAAGGGCTAATAGTGTTGTTTTATAATCTAACGTCTATTTTGATTAGCATCTTTTCACGTGCGATGTGTCCTTTTCAGGCTCATGCTGCTTCTGCTATACTTAACTTCAGTGAGAACTGTACTGCTGTTATATTGATGCCCTACTTGGACGGAATTGTGAGCAAACTGCTTGTGCTTCTACAGGTAGATCAGGAGAAAAAGTAGTGCCTTCTTGGCTTTCCTTAGTTTATGAATTACACTCATTTGCCCTAATTATTTTATGTTTGTGATCTAGAATGGGAAACAAATGGTGCAAGAGGGTGCATTGACTGCATTGGCTTCTGTTGCTGATTCTTCTCAGGTATATTCATTCAAATTTTTATTGTTCTCTTCACCTTTATGCATGTGATTGCTAACATGTCTTTGCACTGTAGGAGCAATTCCAAAAGTACTATTGTGCAGTCATGCCTTATTTGAAAAATATCTTGGTCAATGCAACTGACAAGTCTAACCGAATGCTTCGTGCCAAAGCAATGGAGTGCATTAGTTTGGTTGGGATGGCTGTTGGAAAAGAGAAATTCAGGGATGACGCTATACAGGTGATTCTTAAGTCTCAAATCTGAAACGGATATAAAGAGTTGAGCTTTTCCTAATTCTATGTGATTATTGAGATCATAAAAGTTGATTTTAATAAGCCTTAGAGACTGTCAAACTTCAGTGAGATTGTGAGTTGTATTATTCTCAAGGAGCTGGTTGTGGAGGAACATTTGCTCTTGTTCTATCTATTTTATTTGGATATTAATGTATCTACAATTACCTACTAAACTGTTCAATTTTTGTTGACTGACGAGTAAAAGTTTGAAGTTTGAATTTTACAATTTCAACTATCATATTTTTTTCTCTCTCAATTGTATGCTCACGTGCATCCTTTAATCTCCCTAATCATTTCATAAGGAGATGAGTGCAAATTCACCATTTTAAACCATATTCAAAGTGTATGACTCGGAGATGGATTCCGCTCTAGACTTTAGAAAGTTTTAGCAATTATTTGGTAATGAAGAGTTCTTGTGCTCCATCATAATATATTACTGTTTCCACAGTACCCGGGTAGGCTGTGAGATGTCATATTTTATTAACTTCCAACTCCATTAAAGGGCCCCATGTTTTGAATTTCTCTTGGCCTTTTGATTTTGATTTCTTTTGATTTTTATTTTAAGGTTATGGATGTGCTTATGGCATTGCAAAGATCACAGATGGAGACAGATGATCCAACAACGAGCTATATGCTGCAAGTAAGTTTTATTGTGGACTTTAATGGATGGTTCTTGCTGGAAACCAATCCTTTTGTTTCACGATCTCATGCTAACCATATTTGTAGGCTTGGGCTAGGCTTTGCAAGTGCTTGGGGCAAGATTTCCTTCCTTACATGAAAGTCGTCATGCCCCCTTTGCTTCAGTCTGCTCAACTCAAGCCTGATGTAACAATCACGTCCGCAGATTCTGATAATGATATTGATGAATCTGATGATGAGGGGTAATGGCTTTTCACCTGTCTTATAATATGTGATTTGGCAGTCTTATTTCTGTGTGTGGGGATAGTTGTCATCCTATAAATTGAATTGCAATTTCATGAAAGCTGCCAACGTTCATGTGGGAATTGGTGGGTTGGTGGTGGTGGTTGTAGTTCTAATCCACCTTTTATTTTGTGCTTTATGATGACGAAACGGTGCAATTATTAGTGTCAACACTTCTTCTGGAGTGTGTTGATCTATTTGGCGTCTGATTAGTTTTGTGTAATGATGCAGAATGGAGACCATAACTCTTGGAGATAAAAGAATAGGAATAAAAACCAGTGTCTTGGAAGAGAAGGCGACAGCTTGCAACATGTTGTGTTGCTATGCCGATGAGTTAAAGGAAGGGTTTTTTCCATGGATTGAGCAGGTTAGTCAATTTGAAACTAAATTTGTTCTGTGAGATGTGTTACGCCAATTTCATGAGGCCTTGCAACCGGTGCAGGTTGCTCCAACTTTAGTTCCACTTCTCAAATTTTATTTTCACGAAGATGTCAGGAAAGCAGCTGTTTCTGGTAATAAGCTTCTCTTGATCGTTCATTTCTGCTTGTCTGAGTGATTGTTGATGGAATTGCTCACATAAGCGAATCTTCTACATTGTAGCAATGCCAGAGTTACTTCGTTCTGCAAAATTAGCTGTTGAGAAAGGGTTAGCACAAGGTCATAATGAGACCTATGTAAAGCAACTATCTGATTACATCATTCCAGCTTTGGTGGAGGCTATTCCGAAGGTAATTGTTGATGATAAAAAGTCAGTTTTCTGGACTGTTGATTTGTTTCTTCAAGTAATCATGATTGATCCTTGGTATCTAAGATGGCTAAAGTGTATTTTGCTTTCAGGAACCCGACACGGAGATCTGTGCGAGTATGTTGGATGCATTAAATGAGTGTCTACAGGTTTGTGATTCTATTTAGGAGTTATAACAAATAAGCTTCTTCCTTGTGACCTCGAGTTCACAGGCTCAGGTTACACGATTTCTTTCTGCTAATGGAGGAGCCACTAGCCATAATTTACATTTGACTTATTTCATTTCGACATTATCAATGTTAATTTCTTTATTTCAGACCAACTTGCTTGCTGTATGGATGATATTTGGCCATCACACCTTATATGCTAAACTTCTGTTTTTTCCCCTTCCTGTAGAAACTGCTTCTGTTTTCTATGATCCTACTTAATTTATTTGCCAATAATCAGAAATTCGGGGGGAAGATGTTACCAAAAACATGGCAGTGCTTTTTTGTAAGATGAAACTGTCAATTGTTTGTGGTGATGATCAAGTAGTCATTAACGAAAATGTCAATTGCAGAGATGTGCTTTTTGTAAGATGAAACTGTCAATCGTTTGTGGTGATGATTAAGTAGTCATTAATGAAAATGTCAATTGCAGAGATGTACTTATTCCACCTGTTATTCTGAATAAGTTTACATAGGAACTGGTGAACGCCTCATGAGATGCAATATTTGATTCCAGATTTCAGGCCCACTTTTGGATGAAAATCAAGTCAGATCGATTGTTGACGAGATTAAACAAGTGATTACTGCTAGCTCAAGTAGAAAAAGAGAAAGAGCAGAGCGTGCTAAAGCGGAAGATTTTGATGCAGAAGAAGGCGAGTTGCTTAAAGAGGAGAATGAGGCAGAGGAAGAAGTTTTTGAACAAGTCTGTCTTCTGAAAAACTACGTTTCATGACAAAAAAAAATTGCATGACAGCTTCAAGGAGTATTAACTTATCCTCTGTGCTTGAATTTTCTCGTTTAGGTTGGGGAGATTTTGGGCACTATGGTTAAAACATTCAAGGCATCTTTCTTGCCTTTGTTTGACGAGCTGTCATCGTATCTAACGCCCATGTGGGTAAGTTCAGCAACTTCTCTATGTTTTTCGTTTTCTTTCCAATTTTTATGCTGTCTTCCATTGGTTTATAGCCGTTTGTTTTGCATTTAGGGCAAAGATAAGACTGCTGAAGAGAGGAGAATCGCTATATGCATCTTTGATGATGTCGCTGAACAGTGTCGCGAAACAGCTCTTAAGTAAGCTCACTTTCGGAATGTTTTTTGAGTGACTTATTTGATTTCTGGATTTAATAATGGTTGTTAAAATTTGGGCGGAACAGATATTATGATACCTATCTCCCTTTCCTTTTGGAGGCTTGCAACGATGAGAATCCAGATGTCCGACAGGTCTGCACTCGGTGATTGTGGTTGTTTATGCTCTTGGTTGATTTCAGTCAACTGAATTCTGGAGTGTGTGCTTTTCAGGCTGCTGTCTATGGATTGGGGGTTTGTGCAGAGTTTGGCAGTTCTGTCTTCAAACCTCTTGTTGGAGGTGATAATCTGTTGGTGCTTTTTGAGGCTGTTGTTTTTCTACCATTTAATTTACTAATACTCATGGATGGCTATCTTCAGAGGCTCTTTCAAGACTAAATGTTGTGATACGTGATCCCAACGCTCTGCAACCTGATAATGTAATGGCATATGATAATGCTGTCTCTGCTCTGGGAAAAATATGCCAATATCACCGTGATAGCATCGATTCTTCTCAGGTATCTACATTGACTCCATTTGTATCTTGACAATACATGGTATTTGCTGGGGATGGACCAATTTAAAGAAAAAGACTTAAACTTGGAGTGTTTGTTAAATTTGTGGTTTGCTGGAGGGTCTGATAATGATAAAAGGAAACGAGATAGAATGATTATCTGAAGTTGAAAATGAAAAAGAAACAAAAAATTAGTCAATTGACGTGAAGTTTCTTGCTGAAATGATGGTCCTGAGATTGAGGACCAATATAAAGAAAAAGACTTAAACTTGGAGTGTTTGTTAAATTTGTGGTTTGCTGGAGGGTCTGATAATGATAAAAGGAAACGAGAGAGAATGATTATCTGAGTCGAAAATGAAATAGAAACAAAAAATTAGTCATTGACGTGAAGTTTCTTGCTGAAATGATGGTCCTGAGATTGAGAATTTGGGTCTTGGCCCTGGTTAAGTGGAGCAGTCATTAGGTTTGTCAGTACCATTTATTGCTAGTAGCTGTGTCTGCTGGTCCCTTCACTGATATTTTACTATGATTTTGATAGGTTGTTCCAGCGTGGTTAAATTGCTTGCCCATAAAAGGTGATGTAATCGAGGCCAAAGTTGTCCATGATATGCTTTGTTCAATGGTGGAAAGGTAAAGACATCTCTATCGTGTTTGGTAATTTTCATCCTTGTAATAATCATACTAAAAAAACTTGTTTACAGATCGGATAGAGAACTCTTGGGCCCTAACAACCAGTATCTTCCTAAGATTATAACGGTGTTTGCAGAGGTCTGTTTCTAAAGATCCTTTTTGCTTATTTATTCTTTACTAACCAGTGTGTAAGAAAATTGATTTGGTTCTTTAGTGTCATGTATTCCCCAGCTGTCCTCTTCGTAACACCATGAGGATTTGGTAGTGGTTGAAATGATGCTTTACTAGAGTGAATAAATTTGCTGGATGCTATTTGGATAATGCTTGAAAGAAGTTTTCAGAAAATAGTATAAATAAATAACTTCATCAGGTGGGCTTGTGTCTTGTTGGGTGTTCTATCGTATGGTAATGCTCTGGCAATGAACTTGTTCTGTTCTTATCAAAACCAAACCCACACCCCCCCCCCCCCCCCCCCACCCCCCCCAACTCATAAACAAAAAAGGAAGAAGAAGATGAATCATATGGTTCCTGTCTAAATCATCTGTTAGACTCCATGTTGATGTACTCTCCCCTGCAGTTGCCTTGCTAGGGATGTGCATTTCTGCTTGTATTGAATGATCCATCACCTTTCATTTGCTGACATGTAGTTATATCTCTCTGAGAACTGCTCATGCAAAAGATAGTGACTACATCTACTTGAACTGAGAATGAGGCATATTTTTGTTAGGTTTTGTGTGGTAAGGATCTAGCTACTGAACAAACTGCAAACCGCATGATCAGTCTGTTAAGGCAACTACAACAAACTTTGCCACCATCTGCCTTGGCCTCAACATGGTCATCTTTGCAGCCCCAACAACAGCTGGCTTTGCAATCAATCCTCTCTTCGTAGAGCTGGCAAAAAGAGGTTGACAAGTTGCTCTTCTCAAGGATTGCTGTCCAGTCGGTGTGTCGAATATATGCATTTGTTACCCATTCTTTTCCATAAATGGTCGCCATTGCATGATGCTTCAGAGCATTCCTGCGTGATTGAGTGTGGGAGTCGCCTCTACCAGTGAACTTTTTTTTCCCTGTAGCATGTGTATAGTGCAAGCATCAAGTCATACTTAGTTTGAGTCCCATACTGTGCCATGAAAAGGATCAACATCCCTTTGGTGCATGCGGTTTTGAGGATTGTCTGGCAGGCAATTCTTGTGGCAGTTTTGGTCGCATTTGTTTTTCGTGTACTTGTCCTGTGTTTCAGGTCATACTTGCTGGTATATTGTATCGACTGGAAATCATGAATGGTAATTCTTTCATTGGGTCTGCACCTTGTATTTGAACTGGGCTGGTGGGGGCAGGTGTTGCTTCTTGAAATTTTGTGAAGAATTAAATTATGGACTTAAGGATTTTAAGTTTTGGTATACAATGTGGAGTTCCCACTAAATCTTTCTGGCAATTGTCCATTTTGTTGCCAATGCTCTAAGCAGTAGGACTTTGTGGAATTTTGCAGTGATCCGAGGTCCTCTGCTGCATTGCTTCAAATAAATTCTTTCAAGCTTCAAACCTGCAGTATATTTTTGTGGAGACAGATAGATGGATGTATACATCTGAAACGCATATGTGGTTTAATGCTATGTCAAGTACATAAGTGCCCAACAAAGGTCGATGTGAGCACTTTGGGGGTCAAATCTGCAATCTCGTTCCAAACTCATCGGCCTGCCGTTTGCTCTTTGTTGGGTCTGTCTTATACTTGCGGTCTTAGGTTTAGGGCTTGGGCAGAAACACCTAAAAGTAGTAAGGTGCGGATTAGAATGTGTGAATCCTGATGCATGTCTCTAGGCTCGGGAAGGGAATATGGTGGCGAAGTATTGTTTTTCATCCGCTTTTGAGTTGAGAAGCAAATTCCGCTCCCCAATCTGTGTGTTAATTCCAAAGAGCGTAATTATAATAAAAAGCAGAAAATTGGACAACCATTGAGTTTGACTGAGCACGACGTGACCGAGCCGGTCGCTTTATGCTTTTGTATAACCTTCAAAGAGTTTGAAATTTGACTCTTGGAATTGCTTGCAAAATTGGGTGCTGTAGTAGCCTCGGCGGGCCATGGAGTCAACATGAGCTCAGCGAATTTGACAAGGTGGGGAATAGGCGATCATGGTGGTAGCCCTACGGAGACATTTCCCAGCTTGCGCCAGATGAATTGAAAGCGCCAGTACATGATTGGACGTCTGAATGCAAAATGGTCCATTATATGTTCAAATCATGGCTGCACTTGCCTATTTTCAATGGAGAGCAACAACTTCGTCGGAGGATGTCACAATTACTCAAGAAAAAATGGGCAATAATTTGTCGCCAGATGAATCGAAAGCCCTCTTGAAATGAAAGATCTCATTTGCGCGAAAATGGGTTGGCTCAGCAGGAAAGGATCGGATGTTTCGCACCATGCGCATGTTTACTAGCAGCCCTCCCACCGTAAGATTTTCTAAGCCTTGTTGTATGCCCTGGGCACTGGGCTGGGCTCCCGCCCTCCTACTTGTACGGGGGATGGAGATAGAGCAGCTGAAAGAAAGAAAACAAACTAGTTGAAGAATCATCCATTCAAGTGAAAAGATTGTGGCAGCCAAAAAAGAACAACTATTTGTGAACCAAAGTCTTTTAAATTCATATGATCCCCCCTGCGCTTGCTCAAGGACGTGTAGATAACTCTCTCCACGTTAACAAGGTGACGGAAGCGAGAGGTTCCCGCGAGTTCGCTGCACAGTACCACACCCACGAGCTAAGGGGGAGGAGGGTTTTTGATGGCGTGAGATTCGGTTTCATTTTTGAAGTGAAGTTGCCCACTATTCGTCTCCCCCCGTCCTGTGACACAGCTCTCTCTCTCTCTCTCTTTCTGGGCGTCGCGCGCGGGGCCTTCTTCACTATCAGTGAGAGGGAAATGGGAGACGGGAAGAAGCCCAAACCAGCCGGTGTGTGGTCCACCGTCAAGCCCTTCGTCAACGGAGGCGCCTCCGGCATGCTCGCCACCTGCGTCATCCAACCCATCGACATGGTCAAGGTGAAGTCTATTCTCGCTCTCTCTGTTCGTGGGTCGTTCCTCATTCAGCTCAAGATGCGTTTGGCTCCGACAATTTGCTTCCTTTTCCCTCTCCTTCCTTGCCCTTCTGATTTCGTGCGGGACTCTTTCTTTGTTCAGCTAAAATTGGGTCTGGGTTTCATGGTCGAGTCAGGATTCTTGGTTCCGATTGTCATTCGTGTGTGAGACTTTGATGGGTCATTGCGTCGTGGAGTGTAGGTGAGGATACAGTTGGGTCAGGGATCAGGTGCTCAGGTGACCAAGAACATGCTTAAGGAGGAGGGTCTTGGTGCTTTCTACAAGGTAATGCTTTTCCTACTTGTGAAGCTTCAACTTGCCATTTTTAGAATGATAGGTCTTTTGAGGAATCTATGCTTCCGTGATGGATCTTCATGGAATCTTCACGGGGTTTTCTTTCTTCCAGGAAAGAAAAAATTGGGCTAGATTAATAAGTGGAGTTGTCAAAGAAATACTAATCTGTTGGTTAGCTTCGAGGAATGACCAGTTCAGATAACCAGTGAGTATTGATTGTTGGTTGTTGCCGTTGAGAGTCAGCCATGTTTAACGTGAGCATAATGTGGCTTAACTTTTGCAATGACATATTCAGCTAAAGATGCAGTTGGGGATCCTCTGCTGGACGGAACAAGTAAATGCCATTTCTCTTTGAGTTTGTCTAATGTCTAATCTCTGAATTTGATCAGGGACTGTCCGCGGGGCTGCTTAGGCAAGCAACGTACACCACCGCTCGACTTGGATCATTCAAGTGAGTGTCTTTGACATGTCTGAGTGGTTAAGTGACATGCATTTTTGGTTGCGTGCTTTTAAGAAAGTCTTTGTTTTAATATGGCTTGTTCAGAATTTTGTTGCAGACTTTCAGCTTTTGTATGTACATTAACATGTGAAGTGCCCTCATATTGTAGGCTTATGCATGAAAGTTTTCTACTTTGGAAGTGTACTTAGTCATGGAATTTTCTACTACAAAATATTCAACAGAATTTTGACGGCCAAAGCAGTTGAAGCCAACGACAGGAAGCCCCTGCCCCTATATCAGAAGGCCTTGTGTGGGTTAACTGCTGGTGCCATTGGAGCTTGTGTTGGCAGCCCTGCTGATTTAGCTCTTATCCGAATGCAAGCCGACGCGACATTGCCACCTTCTCAGCGCCGAAATTATAAAAACGCTTTCCATGCCCTCTACAGAATAATTTCAGACGAGGGAGTCTTGGCAAGTGAAATAAAGGCAGCAGCATAAATAAGAAAAACGGGAATATGGCTTCTTCCGATCCAAGAGTTCGCTCAAACAAATTCGTAAAGAAAAAATTTCTATAACTTCTTGATCTTGATCCCCAGGTCCCAATGAGGGGGGACCGGGTCATGCGACTGGGTCAACTATTCAATCAAATGATATTGAGCCTGAAGCAGAAGAACTACTGAAACTGCGCGAAACCTCGTTCAATTCTTTCGAAGTCATTGGGTCCTTTTCCTCGTTCGAGAATCTCCTCCCTTCTTCCACTCCGAAACCTTCCGAGTTTTTATAGAAAAACCACGCTGAATTTTTGCGATATTTTGAAACAACTTGTTTCATCAAAGCGGCGAGAAGAGCGGCAACAGAAAGTGATGTCCTACTTGACGTTTTTTTTTTCAATCGCGAGTTTATGGGGTCTTCCGAAGCAATAACAAGAATATTTTGAGTGGAACATCTTTCATCCTGTCCAGAATACGAACCCGCGGAACAATCGAAATAATCAAGCACCCGCGAGAGCAGGGGTGGACGAAGCGGAAGCGAGAATGTCGGCTTGAGTAACGCAAACATTGGTGAGAATCCAATGCCCCGAAAACCTAAGGGTTCCCCCAGGAATTTTTTCTGTTGCCAAAAAGAAAAGGGTGACCCATAACCGATTTTCTTCTTGAGACCTAATTCGATCTTAGGCAAAACAGGTATGTCAGTAAGAGGGGGAAGGGTTAAGGATTTACCTGGTGGAAAGGTGCTGGCCCTACTGTTGTAAGAGCAATGGCACTGAACATGGGCATGCTTGCCTCTTATGACCAAAGTGTTGAGTTTTTCAGGGATTCTATGGGTTTTAGTGAAGCTGCAACCGTGTTAGGTGAGATTAATTTGTGACCTACAATTTTTTGCTTGATGTCAACCTCTGTTGGATGTGAATTATGTTGAGATGTAAGTTTGTTCGAGTCCATGGTCTAAAACATGCAAGTGTTTGCTCTACATCTCTTGGAACAATTATGATTTATGACACTCCTGTCTTCTTATCGCTGAATTGGTAATGTGGAACAGTTGATCTATTTGGCTGAATGCTGAGTTTCTTGAGTCATTTGTGATTGCAACTGGTTACTTTTGCTACTGTGAATTGTGTTTATGCTTCCTTTGATTTGGTCTCATTTAGTGTGGTTGCAGGGGCGAGTACTGTTTCCGGGTTCTTTGCTGCGGCTTGTAGCTTGCCTGTCGATTACATAAAAACGCAAATTCAGAAAATGCAACCTGATGCTGAAGGGAAGTATCCATACACTGGCTCTTTCGATTGTGCTCTGAAGACCCTGAAATCGGGTGGACCACTGAAATTTTACACTGGATTTCCCGTTTACTGTGTCAGAATTGCACCTCATGTCATGGTATGCCCTTCCTCCCTCTTTCTTCCTACAAAAAGGAAATCAAACATCCAGAAAGAGACGATTTAAGAGCGAAGGAATGCTTTCTGGTGATACTATTATAGGAGACTTAATTTTCGGCAACTTATGATGATTGATGACCGAATTTTCCTAACTGCAGATGACGTGGATATTCTTAAATCAGATTCAGAAGCTGGAAGAGAAGATAGGGTTGTAGCAGTGTCGTGTGGGGAGTGGGGGTGCAAGTTTCTGATGGATTTCATACGTGAATGATCATGTCGACCGGCTTGTTCTGAAGCATTTTGTAGCGCGACCTGAGCTTAGACTTGTTTTTTCTCTTTCATATTGATCGTACCGGTAATCTTAGGGTGCAATAGGAGCGGGAGGAACGTGGTTTTCGTAGTAGCGATGTCGAGATAGAATTTGGAATGTAGTTCGCGTTTCCTTCTGGCTTTTTGGGACTAATGGACTTGCATTTGCTGCAAACTGGTTTTTGACCATGGGAATGGGACAAGACAATACAACTTCCTCTGGATTGTCTTTTTGAATTTGGCAAAATAGGGCACTTCCTCAGCTATTTATTTGTTGTGACTCTAGTATTTGCTGTGACAATTGTAACTTTATTAGTCGGAAAAACATTAGTCAATTGAATTTTTTTATCGACGTGATACCTGAATTTTTTTAATGTATATTCAATATAGTTGCTGGACTATTTGAAAATGTTGGATGTTGTCCTTGAATTTGAATCAATGGAAGGATACATTAAATATTTTCATATGATTTAAGGACTAGATTGAACATTTACAAAAAATTTAAATATCACATTAAATAATTTAAAAGTTCAAAAATGAGATTGCACATTGGATTAAAGTTCAGGATATCAAACAAATTAATAATTTAAGGATAACATTGCACATTGGATTAAAGTTGAGAGATCATATTAATCAAATAAAAAATTTAGGATGATATTGCGGAAAATTTGTCCATATGATTCAAAATTTATTCTACATCGGTTAATTTAGTCTTAAATTTTTTTCACATTCTCTGTTGAATCCATCCAGCAAATCGTAATGGCAGCAACAGTCGACATTGATGTAGAGAATTTTTTTAGTACATCTTTGGTAATTTTAAATAATCTTTTGAAATTTTTTAGTAGTTTTTTTTTTTTGGCCTGACGGCTGGCAAGGGTTGCTGCCATTACGCGAGGGTGTTGCAACCCTTTATAAGTCAACTGCTTGTGAAATTTCACACAGCCATAATTGATTCGCAAGTTCACGTGACATGAAAATAGATGAAAACTTTTGCACTAGTTTCGTTTGAACAATTTTACTTCAGTGAATAAAATTAATTTCGTTAAATAAATTAATGTAGATAATTTTACAGTAAGCAAAGCTAAGGATACATATATTTAAATAACTTAATTTAAACAAAATTTTAAACCCCCCCCCCCCCCCCCCCCCAAAAAAAAAAAAAGGATGGACAAAATTATGCCTTCACAAAAGTAACCATTGAAACTTCACACCTTGCTACATGTCCCAAAAATGAATAATTGTTCTGACAGAGAACATCAATTGGATGGAGGTTGCATAGATTTAAATGTTCCCCCAATCAATCTCATTTGTCGCTGGTTCACTATAATGCTCATCCAAGTACATTCTAGGATACACGGAATATCATATCACTGACAAGTGAACAACAAGAAGACTAAGATGCTCCTCCCTTCATGCAGCATTGAGGATCACAATAGATTTGAAAGCTTTTGGAGAAGAAATTGAAGTTAATTAGAAAGAAAATTTGGCTAACCGAATATTTTGGCATATTTCTCGCATTTTATCTAGGTGAATATTACCCATACTAAAAGGATTTTTGCTAGATCAAACTGCTGGTAAGGAAATTGGTTTTGGCATTCAATATTGGATGATTGACATCTAGAAGAATTCAGTTGTATTATAATCTTCAAATGCACATGTCAACTATCCAATGGTTCGGGTATAAAAACTTTGCTTCATTGGCCTTGGGGGTGGACCTAACAATTATCTACACACAAAAAATGATTTCACCCGCATATAGAACTTACTAATAATATGGCTTCTTTTCTGCCCTTGTTAACCATCCTTCTCCTAAGATTTACAAACTTTTCACTGAATTTTCAATATTATTATTCAATAGATATTACCTTCTAATTTTTTTTTATTCACACATCATATGATTAACGTTACTGATGATCTTAAACTTTGAGTGCTAACCATGAGTAATCAAAACTATATTCGTGAAGGTAACTGTGAAGATTGAAATTCACTAGAAAAGAAAGAATATCTCCTTAATTCCCAACTAGGACTCTGCGCAAAGCACTGAGTGATAAATTCTAGCTATAATAAACAGTAAGGATCGCTTAATGTAATGCAGTAGCACACCTTTTCTCTAGTTGGATCTCATAATGATCATGTTTCATGCTCTTCAAGCAAATGTTTCAAGCATAAGTTATCATGAAGAAAAGCAGCATTCCTAAACTTGAATAACAATGGACACCTAAAAAGACGACAGGACAATTCAACAATCAATTAAATCCACAAGACTGCATCGTCAACTCTCAAACACCTCCGTGTCAATAGAGAAGTTATTTCTCATAACATCTTCGTCGGCCTTCTTTCACTATCTCAAAAAGAGTTTGCTTTAATCTTATTTGGAGACAGTCAAGAAGTGTAACCTCCAACATCTTGCAATCATTCCTTTGCCCTGTAAACAGAACAAACGTTGACATTTCTAGAGAATGTGAGGTTGTGTATATTTGAACCAGGAGGTAGCTTCTCATACAAGCAAAACGTAAGTGGAGAAAGTTCATTTCAAATTTCAGATTACAACAACCAATATCTCGACTTACCTGCTCATATAAGAGTCCTCCTCTGAATTGACAAGTATAGCTTCACCACTTTCAATGAAAGCTGGTACCTGTAAATGTGCGCGAAATTGTACCAGTACACAGTACTCAGCCTCTGCATTCTCAAAGTACCTCAGCAGCATTTGCAAACAATTCGCAGGAAGATAACGGACAACGGCTTGAACAGATGATGGCTAACTCAAGAATCGATGCTGGAAAGCTCAGAAAAACTCAGTTTTACAGAAAATGAGGGTTTTGGAAATATTCAGGGAGCCAATAAAAGGATTATGTTCGGTTTCATCGATGTGCATCACAGGATAGACACAACCAATGACACCCTTTACCAGCAGCATGCCGGGCATCCCCCTTCTTTGGTTGCTTCCTGTTCCTTTGAATGCGAGTACAATTTGTTTTAAAGTTTAGACATGTACTTCCTACTCTGATGAAAATATGAAGCCCTCCAATGATTGTATGCATGAACTTCCTTTCATAGAATCTGTATTTTATTTTTGGCCCTCCTGTGCAATAGTTCGGTTTAGGCAATTGCTTATCTGGAGTTTGTTGAAATTTCCAAGTGCACGTGCATTGAGCAGTATGTACTGCTAACACAAACTTGTCGCAATGCAAGCAATAATTACCACATTGGATAGGATTTTTAGCAATTTAAAAGCAGAGAAACACAAAACTTTACATCATGAATGAACTACAGGAAATAAGAACCATCTCATGTAGCTCAGTGCTGAAAATAATATAAGACAAAGGTCATCCCTACTCACTTTCACCATCAGACCATTGTCCAGTAAAGCCCTTTTCTCCCTGCATATGAAAGCATTTTTACTCTCAGCCAGCTCCATCATCAACAGGGCCAAAAATCAATAATGGAACGAATATATGCCGCCAAAAAGTAAAAGATCAGCATAAACCATACATAATACAAGTCACCAACCACCTAATGAGTGTTGGAATTAAAGAAACTTGAAGCATGCTGGTGATGTTGGCACTTGCAATTATTGTTTCACAGTTCTCATGAAGGAAAGGTTAACAATTCAGCAGTACCACATATGTCAATAAGCAAAGCTAGCAAGAGTTATGATTACAAAATGAATAAATAAATAGTCAACAGCATGAACGTAATTTTATGGAATGTGCCTGAAGAGAAGATTGTAACTTGCAGCGACATGCATGGCACAAGCCGCACCACCCAATCAAAACAACATTGGCCTGAACTTGCCATCTGCATATTTGAAAAGGAGAACCTTGGAAGACATCATTGTTGAAAAGTAAGATGGTTAATTTTCCTCCGATTTCATATCTGGATGTAACAATTGTTTAATAATTCGATTTCCCTCAGCACTTGACACACTCATTGCAATGTTCTTTTCCATTGGTCATCTTTCTTAAATACAATCTAGTCAGGGTTTTGTAATTAACATAAAGTGATTACAGTTTTGAAGCCACTAGCAGCATCTACATGCATATAAAGTAGTGTTTCTAGGATATCAACATCAGCATCAACAACACCTTTATCCCAAACTAGTTGGGGTCGACGGTCGATGAACCCCAAGGATTCATAAAATAAAAGCAAAACCAATCGAGGGAAAATAGATAAATATGTACAAGTAAATAAACAAAGATAAAAATATATAGATACGCACACAAACATATGGGAGAATATATAATGAGTCCAGGATATGCATGAGAAAAATCTTGTCCAAGACTGAAACAAGTTACATAGTTAATATTGCATATACAAGACAACAGGGAATAAAAGGTCATGAAAGCACTATTAAACCAACATACGCAGGTGCAGATGAAACCCCTTTCAAAGGAGGTGGAGTATCCACAACAGTGCATATCACACGCTTGGGAACTGATCCTGACAACGGTCTATCATCAAAGAACCGCAACATGACCTTCATTTCCTCTGTCAGTGAAACATATCACGCCAACTTTAGTTACAGATTAAGTAGCATGGAATAAAAAGAAGTGAATAGAAACTGTAGTTTCCTCTTGTTTTTTTTTTTTTTTGTAAGGTAAAAAATACATTCCTCTTGTTGTTTGAGTGCTTTTGAAATAGAAAAGACGTGGAGGGAAATAACACAAAAAAATGGACTAAACAAGGCTCTATTAATTCACGTGTAGACAACATAAAAGGTAGTTGGCAGAATTTTCTTTCCATTTCCTCCTATTTTGGGGAGACTGAGGGCCTGAGGGATGGTTAGTTACCTCCCATTTTTTCTCTTTCACACCAACTTGACTAAGAAAGCAAGGGAAAAAATTCACAATGTTACCATTTTCCTTTAATTTATTTCCAATATTCAAAGCAGACACATAAGGTAATATTCTACGTACCTTTCAGGTAAACACCAGATTTTCCAAACAAATCCCTTTTCACGTCCACTTGCTCAAATGTCTGAAGGCTGATAATAAAATTACATGTGGCATATGCAAGTTGAACACCTAACCTCTTGCTAGAAAGAAAGGAGGAGGGTGGTGATGCTTACTCTATCAAGGCGACTTCGTCCCCCATTGTGCACATGCATGTGAAGGACTTCTCCTCGACAAATACCTCTGGGTTGGACGAAAGATAGAGAGACAATTACTTCAATTTGCTACATGCACATTCAACAATAAGAGCTCATTCTTCTCTTTTTGTATATTTGGAGTTTCATGAGAAGGAAAGACTAAAATGGCTTGCAAACAGCCCAATTAGGACCTATCTTGGTGATTTTGTATAATCTTTGATGGCAAAGTACTCTAAAGAGATTCAGTCACTTGATTAACTATGGAAAAGAATCCTCATATAGGTCAACCTGTTCAACAATGAAACAACCTCAGGGTTCCAAATTCATCCTCAAATGTAAGATCAGAGTTAAGGCTGACCAATGACTCAGGTTATAAATAATTGATTGCTCTCTATTTGGAGTGATCTGCTAAGGCAAGACTTAAATGATTTGTGATCAGCCCAACTAGGACAAATGTGATGGCAACATACTCTAATAGATTTATTTTCACATTTAACTATGAAAAGGAATCATCCTATAGCTCAATCTGTTCAACAATGGAATCCAGGGGATCAAATACATCTTCAAATACAAGATCAGAGTTAATGCTGATGATTAAGTTAGGTGATTAAGTAGATTTAAAGCTTGCTTGGGCCTGCTGTAACATTTAGTGTCGGAGTTATTGTGATTTACAAGGTTGTATACTCGTAAGTTAGCTATAGTATAAAGGGCATTTTGTTAGAAAAATCTCAAAAATGCTGCACTGAAGGTGCTTAATAAAGTGTTTGACAAGTAATGCTGTTGGGTGCTTATCTATTAGGAGTTCAATAGAACACACAGTATAACATTCTCAGGAATAAATTTGTTTCTCCAATACTCATCATTATCGTCATATCAACATCACCTTTATCCTAAACTAGTTAAGCAAAAATTTTATTAAAGCAAAAAATACTAAAAGCAAAAAATTTATTAAAGGATTTTAAGATTAAAAGGCCACTGAGGTCTGAAGCAAGTATTAAGAAGAGAAGTAAGTATAAGCTGCAAAAGCACCCACAGGTCGCTTCTTAATCACAACTTCTAAAGTAGAACACCCCTATGAAAGCACTACCAATTTCACTCGAGACTCCATAGAACCACAAACCTGAAGCTAAAAAACAAACTGATGTGACTAAACTAATTTACAACGTTAATTCAAGCTTTCTAAACTAATAAATAGGAAAACAAATTACAAAGGCTCTCTGTTATTGACTAAATATGATTCAGAATTGACCAAAAAAATTATGATTCAGAAAAAGTAGAAATAAGTGCCTGCTCTAACATATAACTGTTATAAGCTTCTCAAATCTCTCTAAGTTAGGCATATATATGCATGAAAGGAAGGGGAAGATGCATGCGTACTTTCCATAGATTCATCTGTATTAAACCGTGCATTGACTTTATTTCCACTCTCAACATCACGGAGCTCCACCTACAACAAGCAATCAATTTAGTGCAAACTCAAAAAAAGTAACAAAGAAGAAAATAACATAAACTGACCAATAGAGAAGGAACATAAATTGCGAGCAGGCATTCAGAATCTTCAAAATGGCAACAGAAAAGAGTACACAACTTCCATTCAAGCAGTTAAAGATATTGCGGAAACAACAACGATTATTGCAACATTGGTTGATCAGTATAATATCTACTATAAAGAACTTAACATTGACAAGTAGAAAGAATTGGGCACCAGACAAAAGGGAAATAAGGTTTTAAACTAAACACAAGGGGAAAAGTCAGAGTATCCTTAAAAGTTAAATCCATGACCATAATACCCACCTAAAAGTTCTCCAAGTTGAAGCTAGCTATAATAATCCATGTGTCATTCTCCCTTGGGTAATCAACTTGCACCAAGCAACAGCAGCATTTTTGGTACAGACATACTGTCAAATGATGTCAACTTTTTTGTTGAAAACAAAATAATCCAGTACAAGTCCTTTTCCAGGTGATTTTCAGTGGCCATGTGGCAACAAAGTTCTTTGTTGCAACCTAGATCTGTCCTAGCTCAATGGTTAAAGTTGCATCGACGCTAATTTCACCTTACCCGTCAAAATCCACTCAAGATACACACGTGTTTGTTCATTCACTTAAGCAACTTAAAATGAACTTCAGGATTTTAGGATTGCAAACTCAAGAATCCAATGGTCCCGTATCACTAGCAAGCAGCAAATAACATCAGTATGACCTATAAGGTTCTATGCCACTTGATCAAACGTTCCATGTGCCCACGTAATTATATTTAATACATTTTGGACAAATTTGGGATAAAGTTTCTTAGAACAAACTATAAACAGTTCACTAACAGTAATTTTTGCCTTTTATAGACTAACCTCAATAAGCAACTGAGAAAATCAAGTCTTGCCCTTTATACTTTTATGAGTGCTTCAGTCAATCTCTACAATTTTAAAGGTCACAATCAACCTCCTGAAGTGGTATTTTTTGCTCAATTTGGGTCAGAGTGGTGGTTCCGATCACACCAGTGGCATAAGATGAGCAAATTCGACCCATGGGTAAGGCTAGAATACTTTTCACATTCCTTTTCTCTCGCTCATGGCATTCAAAAATCACATGCTATTTTTTCAATCCCTTCAAATAAGATGAAGAGGAGACATGTACTTCACTTAGGATCTTCGGCTGTAGAGAAAAGATGTTGTAAGCCCACATGCATCAGAATGTCAGATCAGAAGCCAGAGTACTTCGAACCAAACTTAGACGAAGTAAAGTAATGAGTTGACTAAGACAAACGAAACCATAAGGGGTTGAGATAACCATGGAAGAACAAATTTATGTCTAAACATTTTTGTTGATGATGAAAACATCATTCCTTAATCTTAGTAAGACAAGTTATCAATATTACAAAAGAATTTTCCAAATTGTCCCACGTGAAACAAACACACCCTAACTGTAAAACAATTGATGCCAGCAAAACATCACAATATTCCAAATCAAACTGTGAAAATATGTTGCAGGAACATAGACGTTTGTTATAAAACCTGTATCATGGCAGACCCTCGGCCCTGTTGGTTATGATCAGCTTTCACAACCTAAATAATTGCATGTAATGATATTAGAGAATGTTACCGTGTTTAGACATGTTTAGCAGGCAATATTATATGAATAACCTGAACCAACCTCGTAGAGACGACCTGAAATACACATCAATGTACAGCGATGAGTGAAGTCCATCAGTAAGTAAAAGTTCAACAAAAAGTGAAGCTAGAATAGTCCGTGCAATCACGAAGCAACCTTTTCTTTCAACAACATTGCCAGGTCTTACCTGCAATATTTAAGCTGAGATCAGAAATGGATAAACATATGACTGCACGAAAAATACCAAACTGAACAGCAGGATACACGCCCTCACATGATACACATAGTCGATGCGCACACCAGGTTTACTACTGAATAATCAAGTCCCAAATATGAAACAGCTGATACTCATCAAACTGGCTGCACTGGTTTACTATTGAACAACACGATACACACACTCGATGTGCACTCCTGGTTTACTACTGAATAATCAAGTCCCAAATATGAAACAGCTGATACTCATCACTCTGGCTGTCCTACATGCTGTTTGATGTTTGTTGGATATCCCTATTCAATTGTTTGGCAGAATCTCTCACAGTCACACAAAACATTTCCTGCTGCATCTCGAATCTAACTCTCTCAAAAGCCACAACCTGTCATGTCAAGTTCATCAACTGGGGACTCACCTGTTGCAATAATTCTTCCCACGTAATTGGCACGTATGTTGACGAAAAACATTAAACAGAACAAGTGCAGCAAAGTAAAGATGGAGAGACACAGATTTACGTGGTTCGACAGGTTGGCCTGTCTACTCCACAGGGCAATCACGCAGAACTCTCTTTGATAATCAGGAAAATTACAACACACGCCTCAACTCGACAAACACCAAACAGTGAGTCGCACTCTCAATAGTGAACCTTTTTATAGTACAACTCTCACAAGCCATAGATATTGCACACCCAAGATTCCCCTTACAAGAGATCCTAGATCCCAAAAACACCATTGACACGAAACGCAGAGAAAAATAAAGAGGAATAAATCAGAGAATCATGACTTACACATGACAGCAAGGCCGTATACATAACTACCCAGGAATCCCTATTCGCATCTTCATTGACTGGAGCATAAAATCAAACACATCATGCGCTTCTTAACCGCTTATCTCAACAACTGACGGCCGCATATTCCAAAGAATAAAAAGTCGAAATCAAGACGGCCTGAGCATTACAAGACCAACTAGGCTTTCGCGTAACCAAAAAAAACACACACACACACACACACACACACACACACACCATTGCGCCAAACTGTTCGCGCATCGAATGAACCGAAAACTATCGCCAATTCCGTCGCCAACCCAGCAAGATAGGGACTACGCAAGCCAAGCGTGTCAAGTTATCTACTAAACGAGCTCCTGCAAGCCTGCGCAATGCATGCGAAAAAAAGGAACTTACGTCGGATCCGCGAACTTTGACGCCGCGTTGCTGGAGGACGGACCACGGGGAGTGAAAGAGAGACCTGGTCGTGCCATCGCTCTCGGAAGCGGACGAAGACGGCGGGTGCGAGAGCGATGGTGCGGGAGTCGTCGTCGTCGTCGTCGCCGCCGCCGCCGAGCGGCGAGCGGGGGCAGCAGCGACGAGCAGAGCTCGAGAGAGCCTCTTGCACGCGAACGATGCGTTCATGGAGCTCCAAACAGGGACACTATCTCGTTGCCTGCTTCTTGTGGGAGCCATTGTATTTTTACGGGTTTTTTTTTTCTTCTTTTCAAAATAGGATTAAAATATTACTAAATTAGATTTAAATAAAAACATACTTACGAACGAGGCCAGTCCAGCTACGAAACGGGCATGGTCCGGCGACCAAAGTACCGAACGAGCACGGCCTGATTTTTTTTTTTAACATTTCGTTTTATTTTATGTTTTTGAATTATTGATAGTAATAATATTTATTTTATTTATAATTTTTTTCATTTAAAGCGTATTTTTATAACATAATTATCAATTATTAATTAAAAATTATTAATATACATATTTAATAAATAATTTTATATTTATGTAATTAATTAAAAATATTCACAAAATAAAATTAGTACGACATATGGAAAACATGTGATTTTCATAATAGATAATAATTGTGAACCGCAATTACATTCATCAATGATATCGTACTCCTACATGACCTCTTGTTCCGCAATCAGATTGTCTTCATTATTCGGCAAGTCTAGTATTGTACCGAGAACGACGATCTGGATGAGTAAGATGTGTAGATGACGAAGGCATATCTTGGCATGATTGTGATGGAGATGCATCATCAAAGTGAGAAAATATGCCACGCCTAGATGATACATATCTCACTATAGGAGGATATGAGAAAAAAGGAGAAAAATCATATTCATATGAAGTTGGAAAAGTAGCTTGAGTCTACGGCTGTTGATTGTCACAAAATCGAAAAGTGGATCCCCCTGAATTGAGGCGGCAAACTGGGTGAACCCTAGAGTTAAATCTGCTTAGCTAAACCCTATAGTGAACCTCAAAGTGAAATTCGTCGTATGATGTTCGAAGGGGTAGGGGAGGACATCAATAACTAGATGAGCTTAGGTGCTCCTCCAGGTTGGCTGAACAATCTCAAGTGGATCTTCCTCGTGTGGCTCAATGAGTGTTACTGTAATTGCTAGTTGGGGTGGTAGCGTCATTGTTAGACACCTCTCATCATTTTGGGTGTATAGTATTGCCCTAATTATCCTCCCCTAGCTACCCAGGTCTGAAGAGGTGGAGCGGTGGAATTTAGCATATGTAAGATTTGTTCGATGCCATCACCCTAGTAAAGATATTAAAATTGACAAAAGTTATCAAATGCTATTAACTTATGTTAATAAAAAATAATTAATTAATTAAATTGAAAGTGTTTGCACGAACCTTTGCACCCATTGCGACTCCCGTAATAGAAATCCACCTCCGCGTATGTCTATGGTATCATTTCATATATCGTGAATGATAGTGAAGTGTTTCCATTGCAGAATCACCATGGACTATATAATTGACACGATTGTCCCACATATCAATCTATTGTTTGTGCTTATCTACCTAATTCCTCTCAACTGGCCTTAATTCAATATCATGCAGGGCTCTATGATCATAAGGAGGAGTAGGTATTGGCTATTGCATACCAAATTGACGAAGTACTCGGTTTGGATAATGCCATTCTACTATCCAATAATAGATAAGTGTGACACGAGCCTTCCAAATATCTTTTCCTTGTAGGCATTAATATGATAGAGTCTCCAAAATGTCTTTGTTGTAGAGCTCTCAAGTTATCTGTTGTCGTAATAAAACATATCAAATTAAACGAAAAATTAATTTAAAAGCTATCAATTTACTAAACTCATTGGTTGCTATCATTACTTACATCTGGGGATACCATTCTATCAAGTTGATAGTGCAAATATAGCATAAGTATGTATGGGGATCTCCGTTGTTCGTTCGCCTTGACTCTAGCTGCATAAACAAACAATATGACATTTTCATATATTATACGCACTGAAAAAATTAATGACTCACGAACTGAAAATGGAATAGATCACATACTGACTACAGAGAGGTGCATCTGATAGAGGATCACGGTTCGTCGGGAATAGGGAGACGCATATGAAGCGCTACCATGCCCAAATCTGCAATACATATAGGGTATTGCCGATTTGCTACGCTGATGGATCGGTTGCACTACATAGCTCCAGATACAACCACACAAGCATTATTGAACCCTAACAGTATTGCGTAAGGCTTTTGAGTTTCGCAAGTAGTGAAAGAAACAACAAACTAACCCCGACCCCAGATTTGTCTGCAAAAATAGATGCTCCAAGCAACTGGAGTATGAACGCCCTAGCATACTGCACTGTTGACGCCTGATTTTTCATCAGTCTTTTTTTAGTTTTATTTTTAAAAATCATAAAAAAAATCCATAAAAAGTCAAAAAAAATTGCAAAATCAACTTTGATGGCTTTGGTCAAGCTCAAGGAACCATTTTTGATCAAAAAATAATTTTTTATACTTTTCACTTTTTTTAGTATTTTTAGAAAATAGGAAAATACTCAAAATTTCAAGAAAAATAGCATTTGAGGTCACAAAAATATAGAAAATAGTCAATATTTTTATTTTAATTTCCTTGTATTTTTGACTTCATAAGAAGTCTAAATTCGAGTTCAATTTTATGTGTTTCTTTGTTACACGTATGATTGAATTTGGTTAAAAAATGTCAATTGAGTCTTTTAATTTGTAATTTTGACATTTTTAGGGTTTTGACATTCAATATAATTGTACTTCATTACAATTCAGTCCAATTATTTACACAAATTGCTCAATTGCATAAATTGGGAAAAATTACATATTTAATTGTAATTTAGCCTTTGAATTTGATCATAATTGAAATTACTTTCAATTCAAGGGCTAACTTCACAAATTGAAGCCACTGCCCAATATATTTCACCATCTTGAATCGATTGACATAGGTGGTTTGGTCCAATTTGATCAGTTGAGCCTCCAATTTCGCAAATTTTTGAATTGAAATTAAAAAAAAATTGGGAATTTTATAGAAATTGACATAAACTTTTAGGCAAAATCATATTTTTGGATAATAATCATGTCATAAGTTCGATTTTGAGGCTTAATTTATAAAATTCCCCATAAATTAAGGTTAATTTTGGAAAATCAAGTCAGAACCGGTTCTGACCGGTCAGACTGCTCGGTCAGACCGGCCTAAACAGTGTCGTCTTCTTCCTTGAGCTTCCGCGCAAATGAACAGTTCCTGAGTTAATTTTGATCGTCAAATTGAAGAACAATCCGCAAATAATTGGAAGAGAAATAAGAGGCATTTTGTTCCTCGCGACGTCCCCTGTCGATCAACACCGACGACACCACCTAACGTCGCCGGAGTAGAAAGAAATCAGTCGGTCAAGCTTCAGGACTGCAAAAAGTCAATAGAAGCAAACTCAGATCAAATTCGGCCAAATTCGCACCAAATAGGACTTGCCGAAGCACCTAACGGAGATGGGATGATTTCCCAACCGATTCCGTCGCCGTCGGCATGCCATTTGGCACATGACGGCACGTGAATCCAAGTTGGCAAACATCCACCTTTTGAGTGGGAAACCAAAAATCGGTGTACAGTCTCTGAAGGCTTTCAAGAGTAGGGAATCGGTTCATTCTGTTCCTGAGAATTAACAGAATCGAGAGAGAGAGAGAGAGAGAGAGAGAAAGCGATAGAGAGCTAATTCTATGGCTTCCACCGTCGAGAATTCGAGCTCAACTGCAAGGCACTAGTTAGGCTGTCTCCGATCAAACCGAAGCCAAAGAGGAACGTCAGAAGCTTGTCTGAAGCTCCAGGAGTCGATTGCCACTAGCCGGACCGCCTATAATCCCAGAAATGGTGAGTTCAACTTCTGAGTCTCCTCACTGTGCTTTAATGGTGGAGCTCGATTCCGATCATAATTCTTCTAGTTAGAGTGAGCGTTTTACTCCCCAAGCGTAACTGACTATCACCGCATCTTCATTTTGCATCGACTTTGCTTGAATATCTCGAATTGAGTCTCCAAACTGGACCTCTATTGCCGATCACTGTTCAAAGTTGTCTAGTTGAATCTAGGTCATGCGAACTCAATCAGAGCTCGAGGTAAGTCTTCTGAATTCACTTAGAAGCGATCATGTGAATGAATTGGCTCGTAATGCTCTCTGTTGCTTGATTGAAATTTTATGGTCGTACTCGGTATTTTGCAAGCTGCACGTGATTCAATGGATGAAATGTTGAGATTCTCAGATATGTTAAATTAGAGGCTAGTACGAGTCGAATGGCACCGGTCTCGTGTTAATCGGTATAGGTTTAGTCGTTCATCGGCGTTAGAGAAGTCTCGACCTTTCGTTTAGTCATAGTCGAGAGGTTGAAGACGAAACTGATGTGGCGAGTCGACGAATCAGCGGCTTAGGTGGCGGAGTGTAATTGGTTCACGTGGATGTCGAGTCAGTTCGACCGTTAGTTTGTTAGGTTGAGTCAATTTTGATCGAACGACTCAGATTAATCAAGTCTGATTTTTAGTGGCCATCCGATTAGTAATTAGGAATATTCGAAATTGTTTCTAAAATCGAAAAATCAGAATAGGTTGAAACGGCACCGTTTATGTTAGTGGTCAAGCGTCGTCGTTTAGGCAAATAAGGACAGGCGGTCCAAATCGAGTCTTGAATTTTAATCGTGGTCGTAGACTTAAGTAATCAGATCTGACGATCGAAGAGTAGTCGACTATTGATCTGAGTAGTAGGTTTCAGTCAGCCGATCCAGTGGTTGTGAAATAGCACGTGATTCATTAGAAGCCGTCAGATTAAATCCGAATAATCAGAAATAAAAAAAGCAGAACGACGTCGTTTTGGAGGTTAGGGTCGTGCGGGTTTGGGTCTGGGCTGGGTATCTGACCCAAGTGGATCGAGTCGACCCGGTCTGAATTATTTTTTATAATAAAAAATTCAAAATGATTAAAAAAATAAAAAAAAATCATAAAAATCTCAGGAAATCCTAAAAAAATGCATAATAAATCCTAGAAAATCCCAAATAAATGTAGAAAAATTGTGAAAAATTCCTAGACATTCCAAATTTTTTTAAAAATTAAGGATTGACCATAGACAACTGGTTGATCTTATTTTTGGGATTTCTTATTTGTTCTTATAAGAATGGACGACATTACCCTTTAGGGGTAAATCGTCTTTGTTTGACATATGAGATAGGTCGAGAAGGCCAAGATAAGAATGAGAGCCAATCAGGTGACTGATTCTTATGCTTGGGTTCTCGAATCTCGTCCTTTTTCTAGAAATGACGATTTCGCCATTCTAAGGGTAAACTGTCTTTCTTATTCCGATTGAGTCTTGAAAATAGCTCAAAATTAGGATTTGGGTCAAGAGGTCAATCAATCCTTCTATTCGAGATTTTCACTTCTCAATATTTTTTGAAATGACGATTTTATCTCTCATAGGGTAAATCGTTTCTAAAATTTCAGAAAAATTCAAAAAATTCCTGAAAATTAGGAAATGGATTGTTTTGATGACCAATCCTATTTTCATCATCTTTGGATTTCATATTTCATCTGAAATGATAAATTTTCCCCTCTTGAGCAAATTGTCCCCAAAATCTTCAAAATTATGATTTTGCCCCATCAAGGGTAAATCATGTCAAAAACACTCTTGAGCCTTGATTGATATTTTTCTGGGTTAATAGGGCCATACTAGGGATGTCACGTTACTTTCATGTGATTTATCCGCATGTTTTGGATCCTTGATTTGCGCATCTGTTTTATTGATTGTGTTTACTAGGATGGTCACTTCTATATGCATGAACTCTTAGATGTATGGTTCATACCTCACTTATTTGCCTGAAATCTTATGTTAGATAAATCATTCAACTTAGGTGCCGAAAGAGCATCAACTTTGACAGTTGATGTAACAAAATCCCTGATTTCATTTCTCTGATTTTCGCAGAATTGAATAGAATGCTTCTGACTATTCGATAGGGTTTTCAATTGTACCCTCCACAAAATGATTGGTGGCTACTCCTTGGCATGTACGCATATCATATGTCACCAGACCGCATTGAAGGTCGACCACGTATACAACCATTGCGACTTGGGTAACGGGCCTAGGGAGAGGCCCGCGTCCTACCAGACGGGACGACCCATTAGCCCTCCGAGACAGCTCGAAGAGGGTTGCGACAGACTGACGACTCCGCTGGAGACTTATTCCAAATCAGAATCTATGGTTAGGAATTTTTAGAGGACTTGAACTGATTAAAAGGTTGATTGGTTTATCTAACCCTGTTTTCTGCAAATGCTCTCGAAGTTGAGATACGTACCCAAACCATTGTGTTAGATGTTTTTGAAGATTGGAGAAATAAGGGGTGGAGTGTTTGTAGACATCCTTCCTGCAAGTTGGAGTTGGAAATATATGTTTATTTTATGCATATATTAAAGCGGTGTTTGATACAAACTGCTATTCATGACCTTGCATTGTGATGATCACGACGCATCTCATACCTTAGTGGTCAAACTCCAACTGTAACTATCTCTAGGTTACCTTAGATAGGGAAACAGTATGAAGGGATCTCGTGTTTGATGGCACTTGAGAGTTTCACGTTCATTCCCGCTCACAATCTAAATTTGTGATATCTAGCCCTCTTGGGTGGGTACTCTTGGGAAAGAATCTGTCATATTTGGATCGTGGGAGCCCGAGCCATAGGTTCATCACCTGATTTTATTTCTAGAATATATTCATATTTGTCTCATGCGCATGTCTGTGGAAGGTTGGTATACCTAAAACCACCCATTATTACAAAGGAATATTTCATGTTCCTTGAGTTTTTGTTGGTAAGGCATTTACTTTTGATGTATTTCCTTACTCCCTACTTTGTAGTATGTTCATGTATTGCATATCATTCACGTCTACATGCATTGCATACATTATATCATTCTAGTGACTGATTGAAATAACGATGATAGGGGATAGGATGTCGTTGTTTCCTAGAAATTTGACGGAGTTGGTAACCTTTGAATATCTAAGGAAAGTTACTCATTTTGGGCCGAACATAAGGTTGCATTTCACTAGATTTGTACATGGCCGAGAGCTGACTAGGTGTAAGTTGGGATATACTGAATATTGCGAGACTAGTTACTATGTTGATAACCTAAGGTTTAAGAGGCAGACAGACGAGATGTTCAGGCACTATCTAGAAGTAAAGAGACAGTATTACAATAACTTAGTTAGAGAAGCATATGCCTGCCGAAAAGAGGAACGTCAAATCAAGGAGAACCAACCGGTGATCTCTCTTTGGGGAAAGAAAAGACGCCTTATAATCAAGACAAAGTCAAGGCGCATCATACTCAAAAAGATAAAACCCAAGAAGACCCCTGAAGTTATTATACCATGGACCAGAGAGTGGCTGGAAGAGCTAAAACATCTTAACCAACCTATTGAAGATTGTTCTCCACAACTTAAGAGGCGTTCAACTAAGGAAGAAGTCCTGATTGCTGAGTCGTGTCCTAAAGAAGGACCAGACCAAGATACAATCGAGGAGAAAACCCCGATGGACCATCATCCTACAGAAGATTAGGTCTTGGGGAGAGATAGTTTAGATCCCACATTCCAAGGCCTTTTATGACTTTCTTGTTTTAAAATAAATTCGATTGGTGTCTCATCCCCTCTTATGACCCCTCTCGATCTCTCTATCATAGCATACCCTTTTTGTAATAAGGAATTTCATCTGTTATGTTCACAGCTGATGTATTGACCAATGGAATGTGACATTGTTATTTCTTTTAGTCACTATGATGATTTTGACTAATTGCATAATTCACTTCTTTGAAATTCAAATTAGACCTTGAGTCAAGTTCTTCATGCCTAAAAGGATTTCTAATTTCCATTTCATTAATTAGAATATGCAATTAAATCAGTCCATGCATATTTTATGATATTTGCATAATCATATTTAAAGTAATCTTTGGCGATTGATTTTTCAAAATCATTTGCATATTTTAGAGTTGATGGGAAAGAATGACATCCAAGTAATCAAGGTCCCTCGAACTGAGCTCCTAGCCTGGTGGGACAACATGGGTGAAGCTAGCCGAAAGTACGCCAAATCGCGGCTAGGATATCAGTTGGACCTGCTGAAGATTGAATGTCCACATACCTTTGCTCAAGCCATGGCACTCTATTGGGATCCAACCACCGCGACGTTCTGCATGGAAGGATTGGATGTTACCCCTACCCTTGAGGAATATAGCGCCGTCATTGGAGTAGGTTTACTCACTTGTTAGTTCAACTTCCTATAGGGTTTGAGTCTTTGAGTCAACTAGCTGAATTCCTAGATACAAACCTCAACGAAATCAAAGCAGACACCATAAGTAATTCTGGGCGAGTTTCCCTATCCTTTCTCCTAGACAGGTTTCCTAATCTCCCTGCCAGCAAATGAACTAAGTCTGGTAGAGCTTTTGTCTTGGCATTCTTTAGTTTTGTCCTATTTCCAATTTCGTCCGTAAATTTTGACACTATCATGGCTATAGTGATCAAACAAGTCTGTTACGGGTGGGATTACTCGAACTTTATCCTTGCTAAAACCTTCCTCTCCCTCAACCGTTTTGGAAAAAACAAGAAAGAGATTTTTAAAGCCTCTAGTGATCTCCTGTACTTGTGGTTCACATCCCATGTAAAACAATTTCATATCCGTATGGGTTTCATTGAGATTAGCTTTGATGCCCATCCTCTTAGAACTTTCGTCAGAACCCATACACGCATTCCTAAATTCAAATTTAAAGAATGGAAGAAATTTTTTAAAACTCTAAAACTAGAACAACTCCGATGGCGGCTTAGATTACCAACATTGGATAAAGTCAAGCTTGCATGCGATGGCAAAGATCCAGTCCCCTTGTTAGGGTTCACAGGTGCCACCGTATATTATCCAAGGAGGGTCATACGACAATATGGGACATTGCAAGAGGTTCTTTCATCGCCACGACCAGATGTCTGCTCGTTTGACTTGAAAAAAAAATCCTCACAGGGGAGAAGAAAAAGCAATTCGAAGCCAAGGTGGAGTCCATCATACTCTCTTTGAAAGACTCTCGAATGGAAGATGTAGAATGACTAGATGATATGACTCCCGAGATGGATACTTATAGAGCTTCTACAGAATACATTTGACGCTTTGAGACGACTAGACACAGCTTTGTCGAGCCTTATGTACCTGAGTACATTGTACTGTACGTGCCTAGAGTGGAGTCGTATATACTTGAAGGCATGGGTCACCGTCATATTCGAGGGACGAGGATTCTCAGAATGAAGGATTTGATTTTTGCTAGGACGATGAGGGTGCCTTAGACCCTAAGCGCCCTAGACTTGGATAGATTATTCAATCAAGTGTAAAATGTGTTAATATTATGATGTTTTCTCAACGTTGTGATGCTCATTTGTATTAAATGTTACTTCTGGCACACGTCTATAAGCATAAGCATGTTTTGTCGATGCACAAAAACTATCGTCAAAGATTGCACTTTTTTCAGTTTCATGAATTCTTTGGAAAATGATTGAAAGAACTACTCACGTGAGGCTAAGGCTCACAAGGTAGTCATTTTTCTCATTCATCAATAGAAAGCATGCAATTGAAAGAATCCGATACTTTCTTTATTTGTCCTAAAGAGATGCTTGCTTATTATTTTCAAATAAACAGGTATTCTCTAATCACGGAATTACCAAGACATCATTTCTGTACTAGACTTAAGACGAGAATGAAACAACAGGAATGGACTCCACGAGTGGGCATGTTAGACCCAGATGACCATCATGACTACCGTGATGGTTGAAATTAAGGCCATGTTGGAAGCCTCCCAAGCCAGACAGGCAGCAATACCTAACCTGAATGACTCAAGTCAATCCTTAATACCTGATGCAACTGACAAAGGGATGACTGGAGGAGCTCAACATGTCGTGGAAAACATTCCTGTGCCAAATGTCCAATCACAACCGAAGATGCCTTCTATTGTCACCAACCTCGAGAAGGAGGAGAAATGAAAGCAGGTTGAACAAATTGAAGTCAAGGCAAAGATAATAGCCAAGATTGAGAAGTGCTCGAGCAATCAGGGCTACGAGTTAGCCCATTTTGACAAGATATCTCCGTTCGCCAAAGTAGAGACTCCTTCGAATTATAAAGAGCTCGATTTCGCTAGAAAATACAATGAGACAGGCTATCCACGTGCTCATCTCAAATACTATCTGCGCAAAATGACACACTATTCTGATTATATTCCCCTTCTAATGAATACATTCTAAGAAAGTTTGGCTGGCGCTGCTTTAGCTTGGTTTATCGAGTTAGATCTCGACGATTACGACGGATGGGAAGATTTGGCTAAAGATTTCCTCAGGTAATATAAGTTTAACACGGCCACGGCCCCGACAAGGGAAGATGTGTTGCGAACAGTGAAAGGAAGATGCGAACAGTGAAAGGAAGAAGCGAAACAATCAGAACATATACCCAAAGATGGCGTGCTTTGGCAACTCTAGTAAAACTGCCGATCCTGGAAGATGATTTGATTGACCTATTCTTGAAGACACTTCCTTATGAGTACTTCAACAGATTGAACATCTCAGGATGCTAAACTTTTACATACTTGATAAAGGTGGCTGAAAGATTGGAATGGGTTTTGAGAGAAAGAATGCCATATGAAACTTCGACAAGGAAGCAATATCCTGCGAAAAAAGAAAAAGAGACTGGAGTTGACATAGCCTTCATGCCCAACTCCCATAAACCCAAGGTATTCACCAATTCCAATCAGACTAAAGAAGGATCATCATGGTCGATGTCTAAAGGACAACAGCCCAGGAAGAGGCAGCTTCCGAAACAATTCTCTCAACTTTCCAGATCGTTATCTAAGTTACTCCCGATGTTATTAGAGTAACACTTGGTGGCAAAGGAACCTCTCAGAATAAATCCGACAAAATATCCTGATTATGATGAAAGCCAAACTTGTACCTATCATATGGGTGAAAGAGGACACAATGTAGATAATTGCTACATCCTTAAGTTGAAGGTTCAGGCTCTCATTGATAATCAAATCTTGAAATTTGATGATGTAACTCCAAATATGCAAGAGAATCCACTCCCCAATCACCAAGCAGTTGGTACAATATTTGCTGACGAAGAAGAAAATCACCTTGAGCTGAAGGTGAATGTACTTAAACTAACCAGCATTTTGGTAATCGCCTCGTCATATCCAAAAGAGGGAGATGTGTCGGCTGAAAGAAAAAGGCTATGTATTGCCAAAATGATGAGCCTGGGGATAATGTCAAGTGTCGTTGATGAAGAATTTGAAGGAATTAAGGCTTCAGTGAACCTAGAATAGAACCAGTTTGTGTTTGAAACCGAGCAAGAGAATATGTGGAACGTCCCACACGAAAGTCTAGTAGGCGACATAGAGCTGATTACTGAACTAGAAAAAGAGCTTGATGAAGACGAATTGAAATCTGCCAAGCAAAGTCTGGCCAATCATATATTTGTAACTGAAGCACTAGAGAAATGTGAAATTGTAGACAATCTGGGCGAGGATTATGGTGGATATAACTTCAAAGTGAAGTACACTGCTTCTCCTAGTTTCTTTCAAAAGATAGAAGAAATTATACCCGATGGGTGGGGAGGTATGGATGATCCCGTTCAACCCGAAGTCCAAGAGGCGATGATAAAGCCTTTACAGAAGAACCTGAATAATCACTCAATCGAGTGATATCAGAACATCTCCTACACATAGAAGAGCAAGTGAATAATCTTTCCAGAAAAATAGAGGATGTGACATGTCAACTGACAACGAGCGGTCGTCTCCAAACGATAAATAAAGAGCTTGATACCGAGAAATATGTTAGGATGGATAAATTAATAGCCTAGTGGCAAAACCTGACTGAACTATTCGAAAGAATAAGAAGACACTTGAAGGTTGCCATGTTAGTTGAGTCAAGTGATGCTGACAATTACCACCAGTCGGGATACGAAAACTCCTTTGAAGACTCGAGTGACACAATGGCAATGATTGAAACTGCTACGACTGTGGTGATTAAACTAAATGAGCTTGACAGCCTAAGCCAAGAAGAGGATTGTTTGGTGAAACCTGTGATAATTCACCTACTAAGAGATAAGTCTGATGATGAATCGAAACTAGAGATATCCCACATGACGACGGTAACCATAAATGTCCTGCTAGTAGAAATCTACGATTCTAAGACAGTTCATTGGGACTATGGAACGGGAGAAATAGATGCCGTGATAAGGTTCGGACGATTTTACGCTACAAGGAAGGCGAATCTGAGAAGAAAGAGGTATTAAAAGAGGATGCGGAAATTCCTATCTATCGTCAAGACCAACGAATTTAAGGTGATAGAGCAGTTAAGAAAAATGACAATCCAGATATCTCTGTTGGATTTGTTCATCAATTCAGAAAAATATAAGGATGCGTTACTAAAAGTGCTAAATGAAGTGCATGTCCCCGAAACCATCAACAACGCACAGTTGAGAGATTTTGTGGGGCAATCCTTCTTAAGGATCAATTGAGCTTCTTAGATAAAGATTTTCCCATGGAGAGAAGAGGGCACAACAAGGCCTTATACATCACTGCACACTGTAATAGAAAGAGAGTGGCAAAAGTGCTAATTGACAACGGATCAGCTTTTAACATCTGTCCGTTGGCTACGTTGAGGAATTTGGGCATTAAAGAGGAAATGATTGGAACTTCCAAAGCAGTTGTTAGAGCCTTTGATGGGATAAGGAAGACAGTGGTAGGCGAGATCGAGTTAGATGTGCTCATTGGCCCAACCAAATTCTCCATAAACTTCCAAGTGATGAACCTGCCGAGCGCATTTGGATTCCTATAGGGAGACCCTGTATTCACATCGCTGGAGCCGTACCTTCAAGTCTACATCAAAAAGTGTGATTCGTGATTGATGGGAAAGTAGTCACCGTCCATAAGGAAGTTGACCTCCTTGCGTATCAGAATAGCGCTATCTTCTATATTGAACCTGAAATTAAGCAAGAAGCTAGCTATCATTCCTTGCAGCTGGTGGTAATAATCCATACTCCTGTAGGGGTGAAACTGAAGGTTCTGTTTGTTTCTGAAGCTAACCTTTTTCCAGCTAAGATGTTGCTAGCATATGGGTTCAACCCGGGAAAAGGTATTGGCAAACATGGTCAAGGGATCAGCGCTCCTCTACAGTTAAAATCCAACGAGCATAAGATAGGCTTGGGGTATCACAACAATCGTATTGGTGATTTTCACCTCTAAAACAGCAAGTTGAGGCCGAGGCAAGAATCATGGACGCCATGCGCGCTAGAAAAGCCAAAAGGATTCCTTTATTGGCTCTCCAGCTTGAAAATATAAGTCTAAGATGTTCAACAGCCCTTTGAACTAATACTTCAGCAAAGACTCTAAGTGGCTATCAGAAGAAGAGACGACGTCGTCAGTGAAACCAGATCTCGCAAACCCTTTTCTGGGAGATGACTTTGTGAACGTTATCATAGAGCGGCTTGATGATGGAGCCACTACTTCTGAGTACAGAGATTTCTCCCTTGTTTTTAATACTGCACTTAAATTCATGCATTTCTTTGCACTTATCATTTTTGTTGTTTGAAGTAGAGGTAGGAAAACGCCTTTGAATCTCCGACCGTTAATCCAAACAACATAGCTTGTAATGCGATCCATTTTTACATTCAATAAAACGCACAAGTTTTAATAAGGACATATGGACTACAGATTAGCCCAATGATGATACTAGCCTTTCACATGGGAAGCTTGAGGCCTGATTTGACATATGATTCCTGATTTCCAAAAGATTTCCGAGGAACAAGAATGTCTGAGGATATAAGGACTAGTTCCATTTATGCCTGCACTTATTTTGAAATCTCTTTTGAAAAGATTTTTCACACCCATGCATCGTATTTTCATATGAAATAGAGACTAACCATTCTCATGACATTTCAGGCATATCATCTCCAACATGCATGCTAGGTTATTATGCGAACTGGACTAGTAAGATGATTACTCTTGCGACATTGAGAAAGATGCAGATGAGGATTATGCAACCATCCGTAGAGATTGGAGTGTCTTTGAAAATTCGACACCTCTCACTTCAGAAGAGCCAATAGTCATTAACTTGGGTAATGCTGCAGATATTAAAGAAGTTAAGATTGGTGGCCATCTGTCCTGAGCCGAAAGGCTCAGATTTACAGAATTACTTAAAGAGTATCAGAATATCTTTGCATGGTCGTACGCCGACGCTGACATGCCGAGTTTGGATCTAAGAATTGTGGAACACGCGTTACCCATGGATCCTAATGTTAAACCTATGAGACAAGGCAGTCAACGAATGAAAGCTGAGTTAGAAGACAGGATTAAAGAAGAAGTGGTGAAACTTTTTAGAGTGGGCTTTATTGAAGTTATCCCTTACTCAAATTGGATTGCAAACAGAGCCCCCGTCATGAAAACAGATGGTAAGGTCCGAATCTGTGTAGATTATCGGGATTTGAATAGAGTAAGCTCAAAAGAAGATTTTTCACTTCCTCACATTGATGTGCTGGTGGATAGCACGACAGGGTATGAATTGTTCTCATTCATAGATGGATTCTCCGGATATAACCAAATCCTCATGAAGCAGGAGGACAAGCCGAAAACTACATTTTCACCCCTTGGGGAAACTTCTGTTATAAAATGATGCCCTTTGAACTAAAGAATGCTAGGGCAACTTATCAGAAGGCGATGGTCACCCTATTTCATGACATTATCCATAAGAAGATCGAAGTATATGTCGATGACATGATCGCCAAGTCTAAGAAAGGACAAGATCACATTCAAGTGCTAAGGAAGCTGTTTGAGTGATTGTAAAAATATAAGTTGAGGTTGAACCCTAACAAATGTGTGTTTGGGGTGAAATTTGAGAAACTTATCGGATTCATGGTCAGTAGCAAGGGCATCGAAATTGACCCTTCAAAAATTCAAGCTATCTGTGAGCTAGCAACCCCTTCAATGGTAACAGAAGTAAGAAGTCTTCTAGGAAGACTAAACTACATCACCAGATTCATTAATCAATTATCGAATGTGGCTAAACCGATTTTCAAACTACTCAAGAAGGGTGCGAAAGTGACTTGGGATGCAGAATGCAGTCAGGCATTCCAGTAGATCAAAACTTATCTAGCCACTCCACCAATACTTGTGCCACCCATCCCAAGTCACCTCTTGACCTTGTATTTGATTATACATCAAGAATCTTTGGCAGCATCACTTGCTCAAACAAGCCCTGTGGATAGTAAAGAAAGGGCTATCTACTACTTGAGTAAGAAATTCACCTCATCTGAAGCAAATTATGCACCCGTTGAGAGGGCTTATGTAGCAGCAGTATGGGTACTTCGCAAATCGAGACAGTATCCCTACACTACCACATTCATCTGGTGACAGAAAATGACTCTATCAAATATCTCTTGGAGAAGCCCGCATTGATAGGAAAATTGGCAAAATGACAAGTGTTGTTGTTTGAATTTGATATCAAAAGCTCTCCACAAAAGTCTGTGAATGGAAGAGCCATAGCTGATATGTAGGCAGAGAATGTCCAAAATTACACATCTTTTGGACAAACAAAGATAGAAGATCAAGTTTCAAACCTAACAGAAGATAAATGGGTCATGTATTTTAATGGTACCGTTAATCTGTCAGGAGCTGGCACATGAGCAGTGCTAATATCCCCTAATGGTCAACATTATCTTGTTGCAGCAAAACTGACTTTCCCTTGCACCAACAATATTTCAGTATACGAAGCATATATTCTAGGCCTATAATTGGCCATCTCCATGGAAGTATCTAAGTTCCAAGTTTGTGGAGATTCTATGCTCATCATCTTTCAAACACAGGGAGAGTGGAAAACAAAGGACACAAAACCCATCCCTTATCATGAGTACTTGGAAGAATTGACACTTAAATTCGAAGAAGTGTCATTTGAATACATGCCAAGAGCGCAGAACCAGTTCGCAGACGCTTTGGTCACACTGGCCTCAATACTGCAAATAACTGATGGATTAGAAATAGAGCCACTAAAGATCGGCCTAATCAGAAAACCGGCTTATTGCATGCTGGTCGAAGAAGAATTCGACGGAGAGCCGTGGTACCACGATATCAAGAATTACCTCTTGAAAAGAGAGTTTCTTGAAGGATGCCAAGCAGGAGGTCAAAGATATATAGCCAAGATGGCTAATAAGTTCTTCCTCAGTGGACAAACTTTGTACAAAAGGTCGTTTGATTTCACTCATTGAGATGCGTAGACGCTAAATAAGCAAATACTCTCATAAGGGAAATCCATGAAAGCGTATGTGGGCCATACATGAATGGCCATCTCCTCGCTAGGAAAATCATACGACTCGGTTATTATTGGATGACCTTTGAATCAGACTGTAATCAACACGTCAGGTCATGCCACCAATGTCAAGTATATGACGATAAGATTAATACGCCCCTGAACGAACTTTATTAGATGTCTGAAGTTTGGCCTTTCTCTATGTGGAGAATAGACTTGATATGGCCTATCAACCCAACAACTTCAAATGGCCATCGCTTCATTCTAGTTGCAATTGATTACTTCACGAAGTGGATAGAGACCAGTTCTTACATGAATGTCACTGCAATGAGTGTGGCAAGGTTCATCAAGAGAGATATAATTTCTTGATATGGTACCCCTCGGCGGTCATCACAGATAATGGGTCTAACTTAAACAACAAGATTATCAATGATCTACTAGATCACTTTGGCGTCCGACATCTTAATTCTTCCCCTTACCGCCCACAAATGAATTGAGCAGTACAAGCGGCAAACAAAAACATCAAAAAGATTTTGGCTAAGACTGCCAAGAATTACAGGGATTGGCATGAAAGGCTACCCTTCGCCTTAATGGCATATCGGACTTCGATCAAGAATTCTACTGGGGCAACTCCTTATGCTGTGGCGTATGGGATGGAGGCTGTCCTACCTGTAGAGATTGAGATTCCATCTTCGAGAACATTGTCAGAAATGAAACTCTCCGAGGCAGAGTGGATCAAACATAAATATGAACAGCTAAATCTGATAGACGAAAAACGCCTTAGAGCGATTTGTCATGGCCAAAGCTACAAGAAGAGGGTGGCTAAGTTATTTAACCAGAAAGTCAAACCTAGAAGTTTCGAGGTGGATGACCTTGTGATAAGGAAGACTTTGCCGAATGATGTTCATCCGGAAGGCAAGTTTACCCCGATTTACGAAGGCTCTTGTGTTGTCAAGAAAATCCTTATGGGAGGAGCATTAATTCTTGTAAATTCTGAAGTAAAAGAATTGTGATATCTTGTAAACTTGGATGCTGTGAAGAAGTATTATCCTTGAAATGAAATCAGATGGTGGTCACATGACTTTCTTTGAAACGATTCGAATTGCTTTAGCAGTCATTGCATAGGCATATCATGCATCCATGCATACATGACATACGTTATGTTTTGCAGGATTTCGAGAAATGGGCTCAGAATTAAACTCGTTCAGATGGAACCAAGAACAGAATAGCCCCTGACACGTAGAACCAGGTTATATGTATATGTTCCATCAAGCGTTAAAATATCTGTCACTCATTGAAATTTTTGTTCTCTTCATACAGGGATGTCCAATGAAGATAAAAACAGTAATGGAGAAATGCCGTAAAATTTCTCACTTTCTTGTAAGAGAGAAAAAGTCAAAGATGAACATGCATGTGGTCAAACTTTCAAATGAACCATGCTTTCAAAAGATAAATTTCTAACACTTGTTGCACGCATGTTAAGGTTGGAGGTTATCTAGACATAGCTGAAGCACGCATGGTGCGTCATTAATTCCTCGTGAGGTGAAATGTCTGGAGAAAAACAGAATGATTTTTTCAAAACAGAGTTGTTTAGGCTATCTAACATGAATGTTTCTTCAGATAAGAGGCAAGTCTAATTTAAATACGTCATATACACACTAGAGAGATGAGAAGAGTGTAAGGATAGAAAAGCCTGAACTCGGAGATGTAAGGGCTATTCGCATCAATTACATGTATTGGGATGACGGAAGCGTTCATTCTTCTCCGTAAACACTACATGTGATTATTGATAAACCCTTTGAGCGGTGGTCTTCATTTATTAACCCTGTCAAAAGTCGCCTCACATTGGAGTCATGTAGAAGTAGTCCAGCAGCTTGGAAGGTAAATGGTTAGAAATCTTTTTGCTCGGACTAACACCAATCTTTGTGTGTTGATATTCATTAATCCAAGCGCCATAGGATAACGAAGAGACATTCATTTCTTTATCCTATACATTTATACCCATTGCATAGCCAATTTGAACCTACATATTTGTATCATGTACCCTCATTGGTGATCATTGCACAACGCCAAGGCGAAAGTAGCAAAGACACTCGCAGATAGAGAAATTCAAGAAGCAGGAGCTACATGAGACTGTCAAAACAAAATGTTCAGACATGATGAGACTCAAGTCACATGCCTTACATGATCATGAAAAAATTCTAGTTCCTAAAAAAAGAAAAGGAAAAGATGGGATCAAAAAAAGAAAAAGCTAAATCCCTATGCAGTAAAGAGAGAAACAAAAAGCTTGACAAGAACAGGGCTGACGCTCATTGAAATGCTGAAAGTCGTAAGATTGATTTTGAGACACCAAGGGATTATTGGATGCTTTCCCCCCCCCCCCAATAAGTTCTGAAGTAAAGAAGAATCCTTAAAAGTTGTGCAGCAAAAGGCCACCCCTCGAATGGAGTCATAGCCAACTGCCAAAAGATATACAAGATCTTTCCAAGATTGGACCCGTTCTCAAGAAAACTAAAGATGTTCTTCAAAGAGTTGTCAACCAAAGACAAAATAGAAGATTGATCAGCAATGATCGTCAATGTCAAACCCTTCGCGATTCCGAGCTAAAAACAAGCCTTTTTCGGTCCCCAATCCTACCGACATTACAACCATTTACAGTCTTTACTGACTAAGACGCCTAGGTTAATGTATACCTTAGCTCGAAGAGGTACGAGCAAGATTATGTCATTCTCATTTTACAGGATTCTTGACTTGTAAACCCGGAACAAATGAAGAAAACTTTCATTCAAAAGGCCTGACTCAGAGAGTGAGTCCCCTTGAAAAATGTGCCAAGGCCAACATTATGGTCCCGTTAAAACCTCCCGATTGATCGGAATATATGCACTATGAATAGTCACGAAAACCCAGGTGGTGGTTATTAGAAAATTTGAGTACTTTCTTCGTAAAAGACCAAAGCCAAAGAATCGATGAGAAACCCTCTTTGACGAAGACATTCCAATAGAATGCTTAAAAGTGAGCTTTGTTAGAAACTTTATATTGTTTGATCTAAGATTTTCCTTACAAGGATTTTTTATCATCTTTGCATGTTTCGAGATGTCTTGGATAGCCTCCAACATCATAGATCATTTTGCATAATTGCATAGTTTAAAATAAAACTTTGCATGCATTATAATTATCATTGTTTCGAGATAACTAATATCTTTGATGAGGAATGAACTCTCAGGTTAAAACTTATATGAGACTCATGGCAGCCCTGGGTCAAAGAAGAATACCTTGTTCAACAATGAAGAATATCAAAGTCGTCTTTTATGTGAGATTTCAGATTTAAGCTTTCTACAAGATCCTTGGAACATCCAAATCCCAAAATAGCACATCACTTGTCAAAAGGACAATCTTCAGAATCATCTTCCAATGAGATTTCAAGTAACCCCTAAATCCCAGAAGAATCTTGTTAACAAAAGTTTTTGCAAATTTGAGCTTTCTGCAGGATACTTGGAGTCCTCAAATCTCAGAATGGCGCCTTGCACATCAAGAAGACAATATTTAGAATCAGCTTTCTATAAGGTTCTAGACAACCCCTAATCCCTAGAATAGCTCTTTTAGTATACCTAAGAGTCAAGTATACTTCATGTGTATAGACCCTCGTTGACTCCTCAATGTGTAGGATTAGCCTAGTCTCTGACAAACCTTAAAAAATGGATACGTCACCTTTAGGTTCCTGATGGATAGGAAGTCTAGTCTTTGACAAACCCTAAAGAACGGGTGCGTCACCTTTAGGTTCTTGATAGATAGGAAGCCTAGTTTTCGACAAACCCTAAAGAATAAATGTGTCACCTTTAGGTGAGAACCCTAGTCTTCGACAAACTCTAAAGAACGGATGCATCACCTTTAGGTTCCTAGTGGATAGGAAGTTTAGTCTTCGACAAACCCTAAAGAACGGGTGCATCACCTTTAGGTTCCTAGTGAATAGGAAGCTTAGTTTCCGACAAACCTTAAAGAATAGATGCGTCACCTTTAGGTCCCTAGTGGATGGGAAACCTAGTATCTGACAATCCCTAAAGAACGGGTGCGTCATTCATAGGTTCATAACAGAAAGGAATCCTGTTCATGGTCTGATCCACCATACGGATCAAAACTTCTTACAATCCCTAAAGAACAGATGCATTATTCTTAGGTTCCTATCAGATAGGAATCCCATTTTGGTTTAGCCTACCATACGGGTTAGAGCTTAACTGTCCTAGATACTAAAGAGCCGAGTCCCTAGGTATCTACTTGAATCCGCCATACACTGTGTATGCCGCACGAGCATCAACCAGGTGAGTATCTTTGCTCCATCTCTCTCTCACATCAGCTAAAATGGAATGAACAAAACGTTTACCAATAAGACAAGAAAAATTGAATATCATGATTTGTTTTTCTTTTCCCTAATCGAGTCAGTCTAGACTCAGGCATCATCTGTCTTTGAGAGAAATCTCTCGTGAGATTCCTCTCAAAAAGGGGCAGCTGTTGACACTTGATTTTTTTTATCAGTCTTTTTTCAGTTTTATTTTTGAAAAATCATAAAAAAATTCATTAAAAGTAAAAAAAAAATTACAAAATCAACTTGGGTGGCCAAGCTCAAGGAACTATTTTTGACAAAAAAATAAATTTTTTTATATTTTTCACATTTGTTAGTATTTTTAGAAAATAGAAAAATACTCAAAAATTCAAGAAAAATAGCATTTGAGGCCACAAAAATATAGAAAAATAGTCAATATTTTTCGTTTAATTCCCTTGTATTTGTGACCTCATAAAAAGTCTAAATTTTAGTTTAATTTTATGTATTCCTTTGTTACATGTATTATTGAATTTGGTTAAAAAATGTCAATTGAGTCTTTTAATTTGTAATTTTGACATTTTTAGGGTCTTGACATTCAATCTAATTATCTTTCATTGCAATTCAGTCCAATTATTTGCACAAATTGCTCAATTGCATAAATTGGGCAAAATTACTTATTTAATTGCAACTTAGTCCCTAAATTTGAGCATAATTGAAATTACTTTCAATTCAAGGGCTAACTTCATAAATTAAAGCCACTGCCCAATATATTTCACCATCCTAAATCGATTGGCATAGGTGGTTTGGTCCAATTTGATCATTTGAGCCTTCAATTTCGTAATTTTTCGAATTGAAATTAAAGAAAAATTTGGGGCTTTTATAGAAATTAACATGAATTTTTGGGCAAAGTCACATTTTTAGATAATAATCAAGTCCTAAGTTCGATTTTGAGGCTTAATTTGCAAAAATTCCCCTCAAATTAAGGTTAATTTTGAAAAATCAAGTCAGAATCGGTTCTGACCGGTCGAACCAATCTAAATAGTGTCGTCTTCTTCCTTGAGCTTCCTAGCAAATGAACAGTTCCTGGGTTGATTTCGATCGTCAAATTGAAGAACAATCCGCAAATAATTGGAAGCAAAATAAGAGGTGTTTTGTTGATTTTGACCGTTAGTCTATTAGGCTGAGTCAGTTTTTGATCGAACAGCTTAGATTAATCGAGTTTGATTTTTAGTAGCCGTCTGATTAGAAATTAGGAATATTCGAAATTGTTTCTAAAATCGAAAAATCAGAATAGGTTGAAACGACACCGTTTATGTTAGTGGTCAAGCGGCGTCGTTTAGGCAAGTAAGTACGGACGGCCCAGATCGAGTCTTGGATTTTAATTGTGGCCGTAGGCTTAATTAATCAAATCTAACGGTCGAAGAGTAGTCTGCTTTCGATTTGAGCCGTAGGTTCCAGTCAGCCGATCCAGTGGTCGTGCAATAGCCATGTGATTCATTAGGAGCCGTCAGATTAAATCTGAATAATCAGAAAATAAAAAAAGCGGAACGGGATCGTTTTGGGGGTTAGGGTTGCGCGGGTTCGGGTATCCGACCCAAGTGGGTCGGGTTGACTCGGTCCGAATAATTTTTTTATAAAAAAATTCAAAAATAATTTTTAAAAAATTAAAAATTGTAAAAATCTTAGAAAATCCTAAAACATGTTAAAAAAATCCTAGAAAATCCCAAAAAAGTAGGAAAATTGTGGAAAATTTCTAGATATTTCAGAAATTCCCAAAAATTGAGGATTGACCACAGACAACTGGTCGATTCTATTTTTGGAATTTCTTATCTATTCTTTCAAGATGGACGATATTACCCTCCAGGGGTAAATCGTCTGTTTGACATATGAGATAAGTCGAGAATGCCAAGATAAGAATGAGAGCCAGTCAAGTGACTAATTCATATGCTTGGGTTCTCGAATCTCGTCATTTTTTTGAAAATGACGATTCTACCCTTCTAAGGGTAAATTGTCTTTCTTATTTCGATTGAGCCGTGAAAATTGCTCAAAATTAGGATTTGGGTCAAAAGGTCGATCAATCCTTATGTTTGGGATTTTCAATTCTCATTACTTTCTGAAATGACGATTTTACCCCTCATAAGGTAAATCACTTCTAATATTCCAGAAAAATTCAAAAATTTCTCGAATATTAGGAAAATGGATTGTTTTGACAACCAATCCTATTTTCATCATCTTTGGACTCCATATTTCATCTGAAATAATAAATTTGCCCTTCTTGAGCAAATTGTCCCAAAAATCTTCAAAATTACGATTTTGCCTCCTCAAGGGCAAATCTTATCAAAAACACCCATGAGTCTTAATTGATATTTCTCTGGGTTAATAGGGCCATACTAGGGATGCCACGTTGATTTCATGTGATTTATTCGCATGTTTTGAATTTTTGATTTGCGCATCCATTTTATTGATTATGTTTGCTAGGATAGTCACTCCTATATGCATGAACTCTTAGATGTAGGGTTTGCGTCTCACTCATTTGCCTGAAATCTTAGGTTAGATAAATCATTCAACTTAGGTGTCGAAAAGGCGTCAACTCTGACATTGGCGTAACAAAGTCCTCGATCCCATTTCTTTGATTTCCGTAGAATTGAATAGAACGCTCTTGACTATTCGGTAGGGTTTCTAATCGTACCCTTCATAGAATAATTGGTGGCGACTTTTTGGCATGTACACATATCACATGTCACCAGACCGCATTGAAGGTCGATCACTTATACCGCCGTTGCGACTTGGGTAACGAGTCTGGGAAGAAGCCCACGTCCTACCAGACGGGACGGCCCATTAGCCCTCCGAGACAGCTCGAAGAGGTTCGCGACATGCACTATGGTGACCTCATCGGCATTGTCTGGAATCTCAGCAAAGCGTTGTCTCAACCAACCTAACTTTATCTGCGTTGCACACAACTGGGATGGGCGATTACCAAGTAGATCATCACAGAGAGTGCCCTAATTCATATTAGTAAGGCCAATAACCGCATGTCGATCGATGGAAAGTTTTGTAAGCACCACAATATCATGCAGCGCGATCGTGCATTCACCTTCCGGCATTTGGAAAGTATGGATCTCGAGCTTCTACCGTTTGATCAATGCAGTAATCAAATGTCAATCAACCTGTAAAAATCCTATCATATAAACTCCGTAAAATTCTATCATATAAGCTCTAAGATACCGGACTATGCGCTATCAAGTTCATCTACGTGTAGCGTTAATTGTTGACATTTGAGGACTTCATTCTGATCTATCTGTGAAATGTGACATGAACTGTTAACATCAATTTTTATGCTGCTGTTATAAATGACAGATCAACTGCTAAATTCCTCTATTACCTGAGTGCCCCATATGGCATGTCATCTATGTCAAGACTGCCTTGTAAGTAGCGACTCATCCTGAGGTCCCGGGTGAATGTACTCCATCTGTGCCATATCTACAAATGAAGCAGAGGACCTTAATCAATATTGCACAATTGGCGTTATAATACCATTAATTTTACCATCCAAGGAAAACAATAACAGCACTGTAACCTATGAAGCACCGACACACTTAAGAGGCATGCGCATCAATGTTAGACACGTGTCGGACACCGACACCCGTTCAACACGCTTGGACACGCGTACGCGCGATCAACGCGTGTCAGAAATCTGACAATTAGTCAACGCCAAAGACGCACCTCCGACTCACTTGTCCAACATCCATTTGAAAAAAAACTAACGATGAAGCCCTAAATTGAGCAAGCTACTATGGAGGGTTTCTTCCATTAAAATAAATTATTTATATTGCACTTCAACTTAGCCAAATAAGCGAGGGAAGTAAGTATCCATATCTCATCACTAGCATTTTAAAAAGTCATCATACTTGCTATCCTTATTAGATAGCTTATATTGGACTTTTTCCTTCAACTTGTGAGCCTTTAGATCTCATTCTTGGCTTCTTAAAGAGACTTCATATTTGTCTTTCTTCCTCACCATCAACGTGGGACACATGCATTTTCTATTTATCTCTTTTTCTCTTTTATTTGGTTGTGACTTAAATTACATCTTTGATGACTTACGTCGTTCCACACCGGATCAACCAACTTCTTATTCGAATTGCCACTACCCGTCGATTTTTGAATTACAGTTGAAGCTCTAGAGCTTAGGACTAAACTGTCTCGTCTATCTAGTGAAATTTGGGGAAACTCTTTCAGCTTGGGATGGATTTAATTGTTTCTCGTGATTCAAAGGACAAACGATTTAGCTACCTTCCATCATAAGAAAATCAAGGTGCATCCTTCGATATCACATGCACAGCCCCTCTCTTTTTTCGTACATTGCTCTCGAAAGGTCCCGAACATCGCTGAAATACCAAGATGCTTCTTTATACACTGAATCTTTGACTACATCCCGAAGATCCAATGACTTGCAGCGTGAATTAGGAGACGAGCCAGATTGGCTCACCATAGCATCCCTTAAGGGAGCTTCAAGGAACATGATTCGATCGAAGGAAGAGTACAATCTTCTATGCATCAACTATTAAGAAATGGCAGAAGTACAGTAGGAGTGTCAATATTTCTGTACGGAGATCACATTAGTGTCAATATTTTTTTGGATCACTTTAGTGCCACATCGGAGAGAAAATGATCACCGAAGTACCAATTTCGGCTAAAAATGATTATTTCGGTACCACTTCCCGCCAACAATACCGTGGCATTTATTGTATTAATTTTTTAATATTACGTGTCAATTTTTTTTAAAAAAATCAACACATGCGGACGTTTCAACATTAAAATAGTCAATTTTTTTAGAGAAATTAAAATTAAACTAGAAAATAACCTAAAAAATTTAAAAAAAAAAATCAGCCCTCGCCGTCGTCGTCCCCACCATCGCCGGCAATGGCCGACGAGGGGTGGGGGATGGCCCAAGGGGTCGCTCGCCCTGGCGACCCCCCTGAGCTCTCTTCGTCGACCCTTGCCGACGAGGGGTGGGGCGGCGGTGGCAAGACTGTGAGCCCTTGCCGCTGCAATAGAGGGTTCAATCTCTATTTTTTTTGTTTCTATTTAACTATTTTTATTTTTATTTTTAATTTTTAGCTTATCAAGTAGATTTTTTTTATTTTTTTGGATTTTTGCTATTGCTGATTAGGATCTCCGGCAAGCCACGTGTGCGTCACGTATGATTTCCGGCAAGCACGTTGGACATGGCATTCAAATAAACATTTTTTAAAAAATTAGCACTAAAGTGATCCAAAGAAATATTGATATTAAAGTGATATCCGTACACGAATATTGACACTTCTACTGTATTTCTGTCGTTAACAAATCGTTGCCTTCTTTTTATGAATGTTTATAACTTGCACGCACAATACCTGAGATCCACTTGAACTCGCACATGTGCAATCTAATGCATCTCTTCCTACTAGGTAATCCTTAATCCAAACTTTATAATTTATTTTTTTACATACATAGATACATATTCGATATATAATGTGTCATGACGTGTCGAAATTCTCTATTTTTTATAATGATTTGTCGGCGTTCGTGTCGTGTCGTGTCGTGCCGCGTATCGGTGTCGGTGCTACTTAGACTATAACGCCAAAAGCGGCAAAAGATTCCAGGACAAAAGTAAAGTTAGTGGTACGAAGGAAAATAATTTAAAAAATGATTCAAAGAAAACAAAAAAAAGGTTAAAAAATTGATATATCTAATGTAAACATGGCATAAAGAAACTTAATAAATATTGCATAATTGTGATATTATAAATTTACAAAAAATTCATGTATCTAATTTACATAGCTCACAAAACTATGATATATTCTCGGGCCCATCAAGTGAATCCCCATAAAGGAGCGTTCCTCGATATTTCCCGTACAAAAAGATTTCATCGACAAATATTACAAGACGACAACTCTCGAAGCCTTTAATCGTCGACTTGAAAGTCCAAAATATCTGGTTGAAAATCGTGTAGCCTTTATCTAGGTTCATGTGATCATCGGTCACAAAATGAGAACCTGGTTTCCTTAACAACATTACGTTCATGTGCTTCCTCAGCGTATCGTACGACTCATTCCAACCTCCAAAAGTTATGGCAATCGCCCTTTGTTTAGCTGCCAGGTTTTAGGAAGTAGGTTTGAAGTGCAGCTTGTCTTTAATCTCCGCCATTAGTGTCTTGATTTTGATATCTGGTTGGGCGACGACCATTACTTTTATCTGGCTGCGTTTATCTGGCTGCAATGATACTTCTGATCAAGTTGCCGATGATCCCACGACATTTGAAGATTACTACATGTATGTGGCCCACTATACTTACTTACTTTCCAAAACATGGTCTCCGTTTTAGTAGTCGCGCGGAGCCTCCAACCACATGGTCCAGTTGGATTATTACACTTTAACACATATTCTATCTTCTTTGTCACATCACTACGAAACTGATGATTTATTCTAAGAGAATATTCTTTCGCAGCCAACTACACCGCATCCCGTGATGGAAATAACATCTCAACATCAACTTCTTTTGATAGGTCAAATAACATATAGCCCGGTTTGGTTCTTGTATTGACTTGCATCATATCAAAGTCGATCTCTGAATAGGGCAATGGATGTGCCAACGGTAAAATGGGATTATTGCAATAGGTACTGTAGTAAGCCTCCATATTATCATCTCCGTCATCTTCCTTGTCACTGCTATCACTATCGATCCAATAATCGCCTTCTTCATCATTGTCATCAGACTTTGCGTACTGATTATGCACACTAACATCATTTTTACCAACATTGAAAACCCCCAACTGAATCATTTATCACTTTGTGTTCATCTACAGCTACAAAAAACTGCAAAAAAAAACCTTATAGAAGAACCACTCCGAAGTGCAAACCATTGGATCATCCTAATTGCACCATCATTATGCACCTCCATAACGCCATTTACAACACAATTGCGTATTAGAACCAAGTGTCTATACATTACGCTATGAATATACTGGTTTCATGTTATATTCAACAAGCTCTCAGTCGTAGCACATAACTCATCAAATGTTGATATGTTTTCAAACTCGAACATAATAGATTATCCACCTTCATAATCATTTCCATAATCATTTTGTACTATTATACCTCCCCAATGCACAATCGCAAAAGATGTAGACGGCATTCTGCTAAATAAAGATATTACAAATTATTTTATATCTACAATTTAGTAAATAATTTACCTTATACATTAACAAAGTAACATTATAACTATCAATATATCAAATGAAATAAATGTCCTACTATAGCCTTAAGAGCTTAGAGAACGTGTGATCAAGGTTCATCGGCAAATTGGGAAAATTTGGGAGACAATCTGCTAAGAGGGTAAAATAATCATTTACGAAGACACATGAAGTCAAATTACCCAAATTAGGATTTGATGAGTTGATTGTGTCTATTTTCTATTTTTTGGGATTTTTAAAGATTTTTTCTATTTTTTTGGAAGACAATTTGCTAGAAAGGCAAAATTATCATTTTATTGAAAAATCAAAAGCCAAAATACCCAAAATAGTCCATGGCTAGTTGATTGGAGCCATTTTCTTTTTTTGGGATTTTTAAAGAAATTTTCTGAATTTTTTATTTTCTATGATTTTCCTACATTTTCTAGTCAATTTTCTATTCTAATTTTTTATTATTTGATTTTTTTTTGAAATTATTAAAAAAATTAAACTAGGTCAAACCCGACCCGCAATTCTCGGGCCATCTGATCACTTTTTTTTTTATTTTCCCAAAAATTCATTTTAAACTCTAAAATTATGTTTAATATTTTGAAAATCGCCTGATCGCGACATGTAAACATAAATATTTGTAAAGAATACGTAAATTTGTAAAAATACCTAATTATTTTAAAGAATACTTAAACATGCGTATTTTTAATATTTTGAAAATTGCTGGATCGCAACACGTAATTTTTCTTGTTCCTAAATAAATATTTTTAAAGAATACCTAAATTCATAAACATTATAACTATTATCAAAACATTACAAAACTGTAAATAAAAAAAAAACCTAATAGATAATTCAGGTATAAATAACAACCAAATAAATAAATCTATACTTACGAAACTACAAAAAATAACTACAACGAAATTTATCTCAAACTATCGAGGGAGAGCAAGCACTGAATGAGGAGCTCAAACTACCAAGAAAAAGCACTGAGTGAAGAGGCTGGCTTTGCTTTTATCTCAAATTTTGCAAAATAAAAAATTCATAAATTAATTTAAACATTACAAAAATATTAGTAATAAAATAAAAATATAGTACTAACAACCTATAATAGCATAACTTTACATAAAAATGTAATGCTTAATTAAAAAGTTATTTTATACTGATAAAGGCGCCTGAGGCAAGGGGGATCTCCTTCAATGAGCAAATGAGGCCGACGAACAAAAAGTATCGAGCGATGGAAAATGAATGATAGCAACGAAAGAATATCCGAGGGAGAGGGCGTTCTGAGGTTTTTGAGGCGAGGCGAGGGAGGATTCTCAACATGAAAGGGCGTTTTGAGGCTTCTAAGGCGAGGCGAGGGAGAAGGCAAAGAGCTGTGAGAGAGGGAGAGCCTTCGGCTCTGCAGCGTCTCCAGGGGGCCTGTCGCGCGATATTCAAATTGGTAAATATGTTTTTTTTTTCACCTAGTTTGGTTAAAACAATTATCCTCTTTTGAAAAAAAAAACCCTATTTTTACCAAAATTATTTGAGCATCGCGTTACACGACTTTTCTTTTGTGCAACAATATAACTAATACGTATAATTTATTTCTTTCTTTTTGTATTTTAGAAAATTTAATGAAATGGTGGCGTGGCGATTAAGCCTATGTGGCTTAAAAAATTGAACAATCATATTAACACCATTTGGAAAAAAGGTAAAAAAAAAAAAAACTATTGCACCTTCAGAGGATGGCAATGTCCCCTCCTAGCCATATGCAAGGGGGATCGAGCCCATCGTCACAGGTTGGCTCGAGCAATATGTGGCCCTCCCCAAACCACCACAAGCACTCAACGCAAATAGAGACTGTTGCGCGTTAAAATCCCCTGGTCAAGCTTTGACGGGACTTCTAGGCTCGGCCCAAAAGGATCGCAGCCCGTTGAGATGACCAACGCGGGAAATCTTTTATCGAACGTCAGCAATTCGTTAAGTAAGAAGGGCTCTGGGTAAGTTTTGGACAGCGAGTGTCAAATGCAAAATATATAATGATAACTGCGCGTCTATTGACAGCTTTGTATAAACTTTCGACAGACCTCCCTGATGATTCTTCGATAAAAACTTGTCGAATACTTTGACGTAACCGTAACTAGAACACAATACCGGAATTAAATCGACGATATTGGACCTGACTGTAAGACACGAATATTGAAATTTTATTGAGGATATCGGACGGGTGGGATATAGTACACAATACCGAAATTGAATCGATGGTATTGGACAAGATGGATGAACAATGCAACACCGGAATTGAATCGACGGTACTGGATGGATGAGCAGACATCGAAATTTAATCGACGACACCTAACTCTGAATATGAAACACGTCGAAATTGAATCGACGACAAAAATCTAAAAGCTACAACTAGGCTAAAAGCTAAGTTGAAAAGATAATACTTATTTGTTGTGTGTTGTCCTCGTCCATTGGATACCCTCAGGTATTTATAGCGTGCTCTGATGATATTACTTCCTTGAGCTCCAAGCATGTTCTCTTCAATGACCTTTTACGAATAAGGCTTGTGGCAGCTTCCGCGCTTTTTCCTTGCCATTCCTTTCGAAGTTGCCACCAAACTCTGTAACTGTCTATAGTCGTGCTGCGCATCTTTTCTCTTAGTCCTTAGAAAAATGCCGCCAAAGTTACCTCATACGTGACACCTCTGTGGTTGATCTTCGCCTGATTTTTGTACACTAGTATGCAGCTAGTCATGTATTACCCACGTGCTCATCACACGGACCCTATAGTAACTTTTTGGTGTTAACAGAGAGCAGAGAGAGAGAGAGAGAGCGCATATGATCCAATTGAGGCCGCAAGCCTCGTTTTGTCTTGAATATCTCCTTTTCTATTCGGTATGAGAGAGAGAGAGAGAATGATGTAGGCGAGGCTACAGCCCTCTGTGGCCTTACCATTGGTTGCAAAGGGCCCGTGACCCTCGTGTTCGCTTGGATGTCTCCAACTATCTCCCTTTCTTGTTGTGTGTGCACGATTGGGATATTATTTGTCAAATGGGAAGTGTCTGCTAACATTGCCTGAGTCTAGCGAGGGCCGTGCCACAACCACCTACTAGGGGATAGGCGTCGCCATTAGTTTGCCATGTGCAAAGATCTTGTGATCTTGTGAAAGATAGGTGATCCCCTTATCACTAGGGCAATTGCCTCTATCGTCCTATCGAGCTTAATTTGTTTTTCGGATTTGCCCAGCAAAAGCCAAATCCACGACTGTTTTCGAGCTTGGGTGGTTTCGCCTCGTGCCCAAAGGGTAGGCCAGGTCAAATCACCGGCTTGTACACTTAATGGCGCGTCTAATCTAATCTATTATCTACTTTTGGCAAATAATCTAGGAAAACATTTCAGAAAAATGGTATCAAGTTCCCTTATTTTCTCAAATAAGGTTTCGAAGCTGAATTTCTTTCAAATAAGGACTGAAGTGCGTTCATTGTCTCAAATAAAGACTTGAAGTTGACATTATTTCAAATAAAAACCTGAAATAATCATACTAATCTCAAAAAAGCGCTTGACTCACCATTGATTGGGGGTATTTTTGTCATTTTAATGTTTTTTTCTTTTTTTCTATATATATTTTTTCATTTTCCCAACAAAGTAAAAACGAAAACACATTCGGGATGGGCCGTTGCCCCAACGCCATCGTGGTCGAGGGCCGGCGACCCCCCCCCCCCCCGACCAGAGGCTAGGGCCTGGTGGCCCTCGATAGAGACAGGAGAAAGCTGCGACCCTTTCCTATATCTAGGAGAGGCTCGTTGGCCCTTGCCCAGGCCTGACGAGGATTGGCGACCCCGACGATCAGAGGTGAGGTCATGCCCTTAATTAAAATAATTATGATCACTTCGGGCTTTTATTTGAAACAAAGACCACTTCATGTTCTTATTTGAGAAAATTAAAGTACTTAAAGCCTTTATTTGAAAATTTCCCAATAATTTATTAAGTTTTATTTATATATAATAAAGAAAAGGAGCAAAAATCAATGTGCAATTGATCATCAACGGGCCATTTGTTATTTCATAGCAAAAATTCTTACATTCTCTCAAAATGGTTAAAACATCAACCAAAAAATTAACGGCAAGAAAATCATTTTTTGCCACTTTAGGACGGATAGAATTCTAAGTTCCATCTGTCCAAGCCAAACTTCCTTTTCTTTAAATTCTTGCTGCTTTTATTTCCTATAGCATTTTTTCGCTATATTATCTCTATTTTATCTTACTTTTATTACGACTCTTTGTAGAACGCGAGAATCCAACCCTGTACTTATGATACTAATGTTCCCATCCTCGCACCTATGATATAGCATCCTCACCATGAACTCTCTTTATCTGTGGAGCCTCATGCCTATTGACATTTTTTTATAGCATTGCCTATATATGGTTGGCCGTCGTAATCAAAATATCAAGACAATCCTTTTTTGTTATACCATTTAGACGAATATTGCCTTGTACCTTTCTATGTGTACCACATTGTTTGAACCTTTTCTTTGTCACCCATTTTAAACCTAAGATTATAGCGTCGGGAGGAAGATTAGCTACCCATGATGTTTTATACGTAAACACTGTCTTCTCGCAAAGACAAAACAATTGCCGATGAGCACAAGAATGCTTGAAACGCGTCATGAATAGTGAAGGGAAAACTCGAAAATGGTAGAAAAAGAGTGTGAGGAATTGAACTCCGGTCATATATCAACTGAAGTTGCATGTGCAATAGTTAACTCGAAAATCCTAATTTGTTAGAGCGAAGTGAGGAATGTAATTTAATTAACACAATTCTCATTTTTCTCCCATGTATACCTAGTGTATATTTAGCATTTTCGTGACTTTCCGATGATTTTTTTCTGGTCATAATGTATAATATATTCAATACCAAGACTTTTTCTACTCCTACTAAGTTCATTGTTCCTCTTGATTAGGAAAGATCATCTGGAAGCGGAAGGGTCTTGTTCATTAATAGCCATCTAAAAGAAACAATTTCTTTCATAAGCCCTTGTCAAATTCAAGAGAATAAGCAACTTTCATTGTTGCATGTTTATAAATTTTCAAGTATGCTTTATTATTTAACTAGTAATATTATAGCATAGTTTTTCTTCGGCCTAATACCGAAAACAACTCTAACTTTAGTTTTTTTTTTTATAACTAAGGCGTCCAGACCAGCTTGCGTGCACCTTGACTATTCTTCGAGGGAGACTAACACAGTTTGCGCGTACCTTGACTATTTCTCGGGGGAAACTAGCACAGCAACCCATCGCCATGGCCCTCCACTTAAATCACAGGTGTTCATCTGAAAAATCGAACCTGAAATCAGTACGTCTAACCACACAATCTCAAGTTCACCCTAACCAACTAAGCTATCCATGGGTAGGTCTCTAACTTTACTATTTTTTTTATGACTGATGTGTCCAGGCCAGCTTGTGTGCACCTCGACTATTCCTCGGGGGCATTAGCACGACCACCACCAGCCGCGACCCCCACTTAAGTCACGGAGCTCGAGTTGGGAGATTTGAATTAGCGACCTGACAAGGGATAGCCCATATCTAATTTTAGTATTTGTGTCAATTAAATCCAAAACTTTTTTTTTTCCTTACCTAAAAAAAAAAAACTTTTTTATTTCATAAAAAACCTCTAATTTTTACTTTTATCCCAATTTTATTGGCCTAGTACTAAAAAAACCATCAATTTTTAATTTTGTCCCAATTCTACTAAAAATTTTTATTTTTATCCCAATTTTACCTACTTAGTACAAAAAAAAGCTTTTAACTTTTACTTTTATCACAATTCTGCCACCATCAACCTTTTATTTATAATCACCGTTAGTTGATCCTACTTGACTCGAATTTTTTTGCTGAATTTACCAATGAATTTTCGAAATTAGGTTTCAGAGACAATGAGAATTTAAAAAGTTTGTCAGAATATTTTCATGTCTAGTCATTTTTTGGGCTGTTGAGAGCCAAAAAAATATGAAGTATGCCATATTTAGTGACTATATATCTATCAGCAATTTATAGGGGTGGCAAAAAATAGAAGAGAATTTCAAAATTTTTTCATATCAGTTTTGCCGAGGTGTAATTCATTAACGACGTGACAATGTCACGTAAAATTAACTAACGATGATTATATACGAAAGGCTAACAATGATAAAATTATGACAAAAGTAAAAGTTTTGAGTAGAATTGGGACAAAAGTAAAAGTTGAGGTTAGTAAAATTGAGAAAAAAGTAAAAGTTGACGGTTTTTTTTGTACTAGACCGATAAAATTAGGACAAAAATAAACGTTTTTGGTAGAATTGGGACAAAAATAATATTTGAGGGTTTTTTGGTACTATGCCGGTAAAATTAGGACAAAAGTAAAAGTTTTTGGTAGAATTGAGATAAAAGCAAAAATTTGAGTTTTTTATGAGGTAATTTTTTTTTGGATAACCCACTTATGGGTAGCTCAGTTGGTTATAGCGTATTTGGGGTTGTGCGGTTAGACTTACTGATCTCAGATTTGATTCCCTAATTGAGCACATGTGATTTAAGTAGGGGCCATAGTGGTGGGCTATGGCAGTAAGTTGCTGTGCTAGTTCCCCCGAGGAATAGTCGAGGTGCGCGCAAGTTAGTCCGGACATCTCGGTTACCAAAAAAAAAAAAAGTTAAGTTGCTGTGCTAGTCTCCCTCGATGACTAGTCAAAGTGGCGAAATGCGCACAAGCTGGCCCGGAGACCTCGTTTACAAAAAAAAAGTTTTTGGATATAATTTTCACAAATACTAAAATTGGAGTTTTTTTTAGGCATTGGGCGTTTTTCTTTACTGAAATTAATATGTATTATAGATTATACATATATACACACACACGCCTATGTATATATATATATATATATATATATATATCTATCGAAATTTCAGTACGCTAGATACAGTATAAGTATATGTCATTTTAATTTGTTAAAAAACAGTTCTTTGCCCATGCGTTGCGCGATTTCAATTTCTTTTCTTTTTTTTGGTAAATTGTGATTTTAGTTTCGAATTTTGCTTATTTTGGTTTTATTGTGTCCTTGAATTTGAAGGAATTTTCCACGTGGAATACGATACTGCTTTTTCATTTTCACCATAATTAGTGTTTTTGTGACAGATTCAAACAAAGAGACGATTGATTAAAATGAAAAAAAAAAATCAAAGTAATATATATTAACATACTTTGAATGCTAAAAAGTAGCCATATTGCTAGACTTCAATTAGAAGATTCAGTGTTTTATTTAGCTGTACCGAATTTTCTCTGTGTTTATGATCAGTTATCCTTTAGCAACTTCACCCTTATCAATTCTTTAAATTTACCAACTCTCATATGAAATTAGTAAGTTTCAGAGGAAAATTACCCCCAAAAAAGTCTCAAACTTATTACAATTGTGCCAATTTAGTCATATTTTTTTTTGTGTAAACCTTTTGTATTTTGTTTCAATTCCGTCAATCATGCTAACTTTGGCACCCTGACGTTGATGTGAACGTCGGCCGAAGCGAACGTGAAAAATAACTTTTTTGTTATTTTTTTTACCCAGGAAGAGCCATGGCAATGCACTCTGCAAAGTAGGGATGAGCGATTTCAAGGTCGATCTAGATTTCACAATTTGGAACCTACTCGTCGAATCGCTCCAATTTTCAAATTTGAAGCCTATCCTACATTCCCTAGAACCTGAAATCTATGCCTACCGTATCACGGGTTTCATGGTCTAGCCGTGTTCCATATGTTCTTTTTTCAAATGATCGTATGCATAAATTCACCTTGTCCAATAACCATAATTTACTGCAAGAATCCATTGATCATGACTCATATTTAGACACGTGAAGCATGTGAAGCCTTTATAAAGTAAAATTCTCAATCATAATATTGCCATAATAAAAGCTCAGACTAATAATTTCAATTTATTGTGATTTCAACGCTATGAAATAAGACATGATCGCCGAAAAACATAGATAAAAAATACACAATATTTCCATTAATGAAAACTACCTATTGCAATCGATTTTTTCAATTTTGGAACTTGGAATCGAACCAGTTTTACTCTCGACTCGCCGGATTACAAAGGGTCAAAAACCGTTAGAAGATCCGACCCGTTTTTGATCGGCACGAACCGGGATTCGGTCCATGTCGAATCTACTTATTTGGGCCTGAACCCCAGCGCGCATCTCCTCTCTCCGATTATTTTTTGTCTTTTCACGCTTGCAAATTCGCATCAACCGAGCGAAGGAGAATCGCACGGAATCGAGTTCGCTCGCACAATTCCACTCGAATTCTCGTCCTCCTCCTCCTTCTTCCCTGCGACGGGACCAACGGTTAGGGTTCAGCCACGCGTTCCTAGTCTTAGCTCGAGTTCTCCGATGCTCGTTTCTTCAACTTTCGTCAGGGGTTGATTTGCACTCGTTTCCAGCCTGAATTCTTCGAGCTGCCCGTTGCGGAGCATTGCTCGGAGCTTCCGCGATGTGTGTGCCTTCGTAGCCTTTTGGTGTCGTGGAGCCTGGGGCCTGGCATCGCCGGAGGAGCTTCATCGTGGTGGGGTGAAGTGATGTGGACAAATGTCTTTAAACTGGTACGTACATGGCGGAGTCTTCATGAGACTGATTCTTCACGTTCCTTCTCATGGTTTCAGTGTTGTTAGATTGGGATTTGGTTGCGGGCAACGTTGTTTAGCATTTTGTGGGTGATTCGATTTTTACTAAGTTACTGAACTGAATGTCGTGTGCCTTAAGGCGGAGAGTTTGTATTGTTATATGTCTACTTTTAAAGTCATTGTCTTGATAACAAAGAAAAGGTCATGTCTTACGGTCAGTGCAGTGGGAATCTCTATGTAGTTAAGAAGCTTCAGAGCTTAGTTTACTACTTCTGGTATAGATATAATAAACTCTGCATGATTACTGACTGAATTCAACAATGCCTGTCTACGTACAATAGTGCAAGAAGCTTTCCTTTTTGGTTTTGTTGGGTTGGACCTTACTCTGTTTTATTTTCTTTTGCTGTGGTGGTGGGGTGGGGGGCTGATGTTCACTTGTTGACCGTTTAGCAAATCCTTCAGAACTTGTTCTGCACCATGCTGATTAATATGTGTCCAATGTAAAACTTGATTGCCTGGTTTTGAAATGGCAAAAGCTAAGAATTTAGTAATTACTTTCTATATTTAAAGTCCATGTATTTAATTCCAGTTAATAGTTGAATCTAGACAGGGTTCACAGCCTCTTTACTTGAAGGAATTCGAGAAATTTAATCACGCATGCCATGCCTCTGATGTGTATACCCTCATATTCCCTTTTGTTTTGATCTATTTGATGTCTATGATGTATACTAAGTCAAAGAGAGTGGGAAGTTAAAAGATTGGGAGACATTGAGATATTTCTCAGTAAATCTGCCTTTAATCTGTTGCGGATTAATGGGAGCACATGAAGGATTATGAGGAAAGAAGATTCCCGCAACTTAGGTGCTAGATATGTAGAACATATGGTAATTTCGCAGATTCATTCAGAGATTTTAATTGCCAGCCTCCTCGCCCCCTCTTACTTCTCTCCGGTAACACTTGCTGATTTGTCAAAATTGTCAACACTTGCAGCCTAAAGCTCATTGTCATGCTTTCCACCAGCAACCCATCCACTTGACTGTGCAATACGAAATAAGTATGAAAAATTAGCAAGCTTCTTTTATTTATCCTTCTCCAGTTACTTACCTTGAGTAAGTTTGCTGCTACCTGAGAGTACTTTCTCATATTTGATCCCCTGGCTAGAATAGAAATCCTGTTCAGGAAGTGACCAGTGCTGCTGGTGCTCTTCCTGCCATCCTGGCTGTCTTGTTTTGTTGCCCATGTATTATGCCTTTATCTCAATCAGTTTGCTTGGGAGGATATCTAAAAAATGTAGTTGTATGATCCAATGCATTTTTATGATGAGTTACTGTTGATTCTCAATTAGGTCCTGTCTTGTTTAGACGAGATGAACCAATAGTGCTAGGTGGTACTGAATGGTGCTATTATCTGAGTAGTTATTTCAGAACCTTTTCCTATAGGTATTTCCTCATTATTCATCCGCTCGTCTCGCTACTTCCCACCTGGTAATTTCTCACATGATAGACGAAGTGTTTAAGCGAAAGAACTAGGAATGTGCAAAATAATACGGTGAAATAATTTACTTTTTGGAAGGACATTATCGTTTTGAGCTTAATTAGTTGAGTCAGTGTCTTCCTGACTAGACTTGTAATTTTTTTATGTAGAAGATAAGTCACTTTCCTTCCCCATGAAGAGGGTAGCAAGGGATCTATCACATTTGCTAGGAGTTTATTTATTTTTGTCTTTTTACACAATAGCCTACTAACAGATACCAGGAGTCAAAACACTTCTTGGAATCTATTAGCGGCCCCATAAGCAGTTCATTTAGTCTCAATAAATGCTTCTGGTGCATGCGTCGTTGTTTCTGCCTGCCTTCGTGTTAATTCTTCATTATTTGTCCCTTCCTTACTCTCACATTGATTAATACAGTTTTTTTTCCCGTGGTCAAATGATTAAATACAGGTTGGTCTCCATCAAATATCCTGGTTCCAGTTTCTGCCTCTTGAATCAGATTTAAACCCTTTACCGGATAGAAGGTTAGAGTCAGGCTGCCTCATAACTCTGCCAAAACGCCAATATACTAATGTTAATCTAGATGTGCAAGTGCTTTACTAAAATCTTTTATGATATGTCTAATGTACAATTTTCTTTATATTGGATAGTGTCAGGTCAGAGACAAAGGATTCTGCTACTTTCTTGGTGCTTTCATCTCATCTTCAGTTGCAGAGGAAAGGCTTTCTTAGCACATGGACTAATTCATTTGTGGGGCCCTGGGACCCTTCTCAGGGTTTGCACAATCCAGGTGAGTGCAGATGCTTTGAGATGATGTTTTTCAGGTTATTCCTGGTTATATAAAAGAACATGGTGAGATGCATGTTCCACTCTATAGATTCTCAATGAGGACAGAGGCTGTCATCTTGCTTATGCAATTTCTTTTCTCCAGCAAGACCGTTTGCAACAACTATGGAAAACTCTTTTCTTTGGGCAATTCTTATGAAGTATCTTGAGCCCTAAAAAATTATGCCTAACTTGAGAAATTTGGAAAAATAATCCTGGATTACTAGGCTGTGATTTGAGACAGTTTTCAGGTTGACCTGGTTTTAGTTTAGAGTTCTTGAGGTGCAACCTTCCCAATATGCTTTTAGAGTAAGAGGTAGTTGCCTTGTTGTGGCGCCTTCTCTTCTTACAAGACGGATTGATTTTGTCCCATGGACAATCTATAGGTAGTAGGCTTCGTTTGTTACTGTTTGATCACTTGGCATAGGTTACTGCATCACAATACATATTTTGCTTGAGGATTGAAAAAAATTGCAAATTAAATACTAAAAGGTTTTTAGCCAGAAAATCTTCCACCCTCCATTCCTCCTTTGTTTCGACTGTTATGCAATTGCTCTAACAGCTTAAAAAAATTTGCATAGATGAGAAAGTCAAGCTCTGGCTTTTCCTTCCTGGGCGCCACGTATCTGTTGTCGAGACTGCACAAGCAGCAGTATCTGGACTAAGAGGTAACTTGAGTTCTCCATAAACACTGTTATATTGGTTTCAGTTGTATAGCTTTCTTTTCATTGACTTGTATAGCTTCAGATTCATTTTGTGATGTTTATCTTTGCACTTTAACTCTACTAATGTACTTGCCTGTTCTCTCTGTTTATATATTTGTTTCAAGGAATGAGGTTGTTGGCAGATATTGTATTTCTTGGGTTTTTTTATGAAGGATTTTATAGTTTCTTTTCTTTGTTGATGGAAGTTGTTGCATCTGGACTCTGGTTGGCTCCTGGGGACTCGGAAGAGGTTGCGGCAGCTCTGTCTCAAGCTCTACGGAATTGTATAGAGAGGTTGCTCTCTTTCCTGTTAACCGTAACAATATAAATGTGTACCTATTTAGGTACATGTACGTGCATGTAGACTCGTGCACCTACATTCGCTTGTGAGGGTTAGAACTTGACACTTGTCTAGTTGAATATGGCAGGTCACTAAGTGGACTTTCTTACATGAGATATGGAGATGTATTCTCAAAGTACAATCCATTTCAGAGTGAAGGAATTTTCAGGTATTCTACTTTCTACCCCGATAAGCTTTTGCTTCCCCTTTTCGTCGTACTTCCATTCCATCCTGTTCTTCTGCTCTTTTTGCTCCTTCTCTGCTGAGTCTTTAGTACTCTGTACAACCGCTGAAACTTGACCTGTCATCGAACTGTTGATTGCTAATTGCAGGAGAGGTCAACCAACAGTAGAATTTGTTTTTGCTGCCACAGAAGAGGCGATCTTTGTACATGCAATAGTTTCAGCAAAGTATGTACATTCATGCGTTGATTTTCATTTTTTAATAAACATGTATGTGTGATTGTTTTAATCTGTAACAGGCATATACGTGCCCTTTCAAGTGATGACTTGGAGAGAGCATTACGGCATGCTTCTCGCAATTCTAGCCATAGACATCCAGGTTGGAAGTTATGGACTTGGATATCTCTGATGATTTTGGATCATTGTCGGGCATATAATTCAATTCCTTGCATCTGCAGTCTTAACTGTATAAATAATGTGTTATGGTAATGATAAGAATGACAAATGTTAGCATCAAGAGCTTTTTTTCTTTTTAAATTAATCAAGTGCCCACTTACGAAGTGATGCTTGAACCAGATATTAATGCACTATATGGTTTTCTGAGTCTTCTGTCCCGATATTCTCCTCCTTACTACTTACTTACAAGAACAGGTGTTAACAGATGATATTTTTTAAGCTCAGTGATCAACCACTTGGATCCAAGGATTTAACAGATAAATCAATGGTGATATAAAAAGCTTTGCCTTTATAATTAGACACAACCAACTGGATGAGCTGGTTGTACAAGAAATTGTCTGCACCTATGTCTTGTTCTGCTCATAGGATCATCTTGTAGAAAACCGGACCTAATATAGTTTGTCCTTGTCAAACTAGTAATGGTTAACCCTGTTTTTTTTTGTTTGCACTAGTGTTACCACGATCACTGCTTCCCCCTACCAAATAACAATCTGGTATGGGCCCCAAACATGGTGCATTCACGTCTTAGTCTCTACTTCCGGAGACAAAATCGTATGTCCCCATGCCCCTTCCTCATGGCGACGTGGGGACGAAAAAGGAAATAAGGGAAGGGGTTTTTTCTCGCTTTTGACATAAGAGGCCCCAGTGAGAGGCCGCATGACGGGCTATTAGCTCACCAGTAGATCCTTTTCCCTAGGAATCCTAGATGAGGGACCCTAACAGAGCCGCTGGCTCCGACTACCATCCATGTATGATCCATACTAGATCTAATCATCTACCTGTCCGATCTCCTCTATATTCTTTGCAGCCGATCTTTGTCTCAGTAGTCTTCCAGTAGCATTTTTCGCTCTTCTTCCCCTGCACTCATCGCAAAATATTTCTAAATCCCAATACACGCAATGCCAGATGGAGCAAGTGAACCAGTCTTGAGGAGCTGAGAAAGAAGAATAAGGAATAAGAAGAAGACGAAGAAGGGGGGAGGGGAAGTCGAGCCCTGGGGGCTTTTGTTTTTTTTTTTTTTTGGGGGGGGGGGGGGGGGGGAGAGGAAGGGAGAGAGCTCTGCTTTTCCTGGCCTTGAGCCATGTGCAGAACTTTTGCATTAGCTGTTTCGGCCTTCTCTATTGATGAGGCAATCTAAACAACAGAAGGGCTTGTGGGCTCCTCATTTCTCTTCATTGTAAGTTCTTGCATTTTACAAAAAGTCCTTATGCCCAAAGCATTTGAAGTGAAATCAAATAGAAAGATGCGGGGGCTTGTCCATCGTCGAAAAGTCGAGTATACATAAAAATTTAGTTCAGCCCGTTCATAGTTAGTACAGGAAACTTAAAAGGGGATGGCTGTTACGTATAAAAGAACATGTAGAATTTTTTTATGAGCAACATGCTTTGAACTTAATGCAATCCCAACTAGTGGACTGTCTAAGCTTACCTATGTGTACCATGAACCGAGGAAACTAGTATTCTGCGAACCCGAATAGCGTACTACTTAGATCCAGGTGACATTCATTTGCACACCCGCAGTAGAAAGAATTAGCAATTGGTGAAAAGGAATTCGAGCCCTTCCTCCAAGCACTGGCGTTTAAATCTTTTTATCATGTTGCTATTTGAGACAAAATTAATGTATTCCTTCTTTTGATGGAATAAAGTACTAATGTATGAATTCCCATGCATAGTTCATAGCATTTGCTTTTTAGTTGGAAATTCTTCGTTCGGACATTGTTAATAAGTTTCCTAAGGAAACTTGATATCACTAATAGAGAAGTCATTGGAGAAGAGTATAGTAAGCGGATGTACACATCCTGTTGCCCGTACAGCTTAGGCAATGTTCTAAAGGCACTATTATCAAAATCCCTTTTATTCATACTTTCACTGCTGATGTTAACAAGTAGAATTGACGGTTGGACCGGTCGTATTGCCATTCATCTCTTTCATTGGTCATAAGCAGTGATATGGTAAATTAAATCAGCGTTAGTTGCCTTGTGATAAGGCAAGATCATGTAATGCCTCTAGCACATGTTAGATGAGACATAAAAGAACACGCTTGGCTGGTTAACAATGTACATGTATTTACGATCTTCCTTCTTGACTGGTGGCATTTTTAAAATCTCCACTGCATATTTACCCTGTTAATCAATCTTCCATGTAAGCTTCAATTATTTGCAAAGTGGGAATTTCTTTCTTTTCCTTGTGTTCAAAAGCTACATTAGCATGATCATTCGGAGTCCGTGAAGGTGTGGAAACTATTTTTTCTCGATTGCTTGTCTATGGGATTTCAATGGGCCTTGTATTTACGTATCTCCCTCCACCTATTACCTTAAACTTTTGGGTTGTTTGTTCTAATATGGTCTCAAAGTCAGGTTTTGCCCCACATTTATTTTGTATACGAGGCTTCTTGTTGGTCAATTCACACGCAGCTCACAGGATGGTTTGTACGTAGGATGGGTGCTAAATATCCACATTGTTTTTCTCTGTGTCTTCAATGGACCCTATCTGACAAAAAAAAATGGACCTGATATTTCTACAGTCTCCTTCAGTTATCAGCTTATTATTATTTTTTTGTGTGTGTGGGGTTTGGGGGGGGGGGAAGGGAGTTGGATTTCTAGCAATTATCAGTAATTGTGCTTTTCACATGATTTTTAAGTTTGATGATGCTTGTTCTTCACTTCATAAGTAGGCACGATAATTGGATGATTTCTGTGATAATGCACGTTAACTGCAAGTATCATCGTGTTGCATGTCCCTCGGCATCTCAAAGCCCATTGTTTAATTGTTGAGCATCAAGCGAGAATTGTGTTACTGCGATATTTATTGGTGATGTCTTGGAGGATGGACAGTCATTGAAAAGCTAAACTACTTACTAATTCATTAAAATAACAAAAAGGGAAATTATCAACATAGAATTTTGGTTGAGTGATACTTGAGAAATAAAAGTAGGCTTCTGCAATAACTGTTGAAATGCATTTTTATCTGTATGATCATCACTGCAGTGATTGTATCCCCTAATGGCATGCGAGGGAGGCTAATTGGTGGATGTCCAAGTGATCTTGTCAAGGAAGTGTACCTCGGGTAGACTACTTGGATTTACATCTAGTTTACATTCTTGTTTCTTTGTTTTGATGTCAATAATCCTTGGTGCTAGTCCTCAACATCTTCTGTTAATTTTGGACAGCTCTGGCAAGTCAAAGGCCTCGAGTGGGTTAGTAGGTTTACCGTCTCATGTTCCCCAAGGTTTTGGCTGCCAACTGAGGGGACAAACTTGTTATGCTGAAGTGACTGTTGGCTGCCCAATTACTGAAACTGACAAGGCACTAGCGCATGGCTCAAATACTCTTAGAAGCGAATGCCTTCCTGCAGGAAGATGCGATCAGAAGGTCTCTCAGGATCATTCATCAACTTATGAGAAGACATTTTTATACCCATCTGAGGCAGTGCTTGTCCCAGTCTTGAACGCATCTCTTACCAGATCTTCATTGAGAAGGTGCACACTAGTTTGCCTAAAAGTTCCTAGCCTCCTAGGTTTATTTTTTCTTCTTTTTAGTTTCTAATTTCAATTAGCCGAATATATGTGATCTAGCAATCACTTTCAGTTAGACTCGTCTAGATATGTATACGGCTGCATATCCATTTTGTATCTCCTTCTGACGACCTGTAATTTTGACCATGTGTGGAGTTTGCTCTCCTGCACCAATTGCTTAGTGCCCAGCTTTCCTTGCATGTGTTAGATGGCCTCCTGTTAGAATGGTCTATGAGATTAATGGAGATATCTCCTACCTTGAACCAATATTGGTCATTGTTTTTCCGTCAGTTGAGTCACTCTATGTACTTGATGTTGCAGATTTTGGCTGCAGAATTGGTTAGGGCCATCACTGATGGGTTCATCTTACTTTATGCATTGGTGAGTCTATGATTCGTTTTTTGAGTTTCAATACATCACCAAACACAAACTTGAACTTGTTTGCTGTTAGCTCTCCTACATTTTTCTAGTTAAGATAATGACACAACTTGTTGCAATTCTTGTATATAACTATATTGCTTTGGACTGTGATATATTCGATCTGTCATATTAGAAAGGTCAGGTTATGAATTCGGCACCTAAGGGGTGCCAAACCATCAGTAAAACATAGATTTTGTTTCCTGTGGCGTGTTTATCCTGTATCAATATCTTAGTCACAATCGGATTCATCTTATGAAAAGAACCTTAGATGCAGAAAACAAATATGCTTGACCTCTCTCATCACTGTCATATCTTGTGCAGTGGGCCACAAATGGACACTCTCGAGGATAGCAATGGATTACGCACTCAGAAAAGTTATTATAGTAGTAGCAATAGCAATTCTAGCAGCTTAAGCAGCGTTAGCAGTAGCTCAAGTGAAAGCGACTACAATATGACTTCTGCAGCAGGAGATCTTGAAGCAGATGCAGACTCATTGATATCTTCTGCTGACTTGCAGAATGACTGCCTGAAAATGGTATAAGTTCTATGTCCTTACCTTTCAGATTGTCATTTATTGCCTGAGACCTCAATCCTGCCATCTCAAATTGTCTTAGCAACTTGCGACTGCTTATCCCAATATCTTGAGCCATCTAGCATTTTTTCTATATTCATATTTGTGGGGCCATTTGTGGACCATATGTTTTACATGTGCTTATTTCACGTCCTCTGTTTTGGCCAGATTTATTTTTGCTTAGTGTGTATATGTGTATGAATACGTGTACATGTATGGGTGTTCGTGTGCATGTGCACCCCCGCGTCTTTTTTAATTTGAGGTGTGTAGGGGGGTTGGTATGGCTTGCTCTATGTGTGTGTGTGTGTTATACTTATTGAGAGAACTCTGAGAATTATGCATCTGACTTATTTGCTGCTTATATGTCCAATTGTCTAATCTGTCAAAAGACGTAAAATAATAGTGAGACCCAGTTTATATTGTTATCGGAGTTATGTGCACTTGCAGAGGATAAGTAGGTTGTTACATTGATCTTTTGTCACGCCTAATGTAGTCTTTGAAGTTTGAGATCTTCCTAACTGACGCCTTTTCTGTAAACTTCTTGTGTACTGCTTCAATTTTGAGTAATAAAAAATTTGATGATGTAAGATCTTAAAAAGACTTGCACTGGGGGTTATGGTGGGTAAATTATTTCTATTCAGGTAGAACATATGAAGAAAACTATTGTCTGTACTGACTTTTAGAATGTTCTTTTATCATGGGTATCATCATTTTTGTTTTTTTGGGGATGTCTATGACGTGTAGTAGTTGGTCTTCTTTTCCTCTCTCAAATTCCAATCTGATCACGCACACGTGCGTGCATGCATACATACATACGTACGTACGTTCATGTGTATATATACATATACATATATACACACATGTAGAGAGAGGGAGGGAGATGTTTACTTTTTCCTACTGTGGCGGTAACGGGACATATGAAAGTTTGCTATTGCAGGTTTCTTTCTTTTTCTTTTTCTTTTTTGGGTAAAGTGCCATTGCAAGTTGTTCATGACAGCACAATATTAAAGGATGAAATAGACTGTAAACTTTTGCTAAGACTTTGGTGCATGTTTATTTTTCTTATTTTTGTGAATCTCAGTTTGAGAGAGGTATATTTCTATCGTCCAAGTAAGGGAAATGATAGGATGCCAATGATCCTTGAAATTAATGCTCGTCCATTCTGTCACTGATATTTGGGATGACAGCCAAGTAATTATCATTTATTTTAAACTAGGGCGTAAAACGTCCTCGATCGGTAATAACAGAAATGTATGGTCAAGTGGACGCTGCTGTTCCTATGCAAGAAGCATACAAGTCCGATTTTGGATCTTCAGAGGTTAACACTTCAGCAATTACTGGAGTTGCAAATGAGCAGATAGGATCTCACTGGGATTGGGATGACGACGATAGAGGTGTGGACATCGATATTCAAGCTCTGTTATCTGAGTTTGGTGACTTTGGGGACTTCTTTGAGACTGATGCTTTGCCTTTTGGAGAGGTACATATTAATTTCTGTAAATTCTTTTCAACTTTGTCATATGCGTGGGGTAGTTAGTTGCTTATTCTCATATTCTTGAGTACACTAGTAGGTCTCATTCTCTGGAATTCATTCATTTCTTTTTGTGAGTACGTAAATTTTCTGCATTTTCAGACAATTTTTTTCACTGTTATGATTGCTGTCCAGTTTTCTTTACAATTGAGTTTTACTTGATATGCGGTCTATTTTCAATCAATATTGTGGAAATGAGGGTAGATTTTGTGCTTTATTGGATGAATATTTTTATAGTTTGACAAGTATTAGGAGTATTATTTTTCAACTCTGGTAGGAGAAGAGAGTATTACTTTTCACTTGCCATTTGAGCATCAGTTTCTAGGTAGCAGCTGCTAGGTTCGTCGCCCTTTGACTTTGTGTACTCACTGAATCATCACATCAATGTGATTAAGTATCTTTGAATATCGTTGTGAAGCCCCCAGGAACTGCAGAGTCGCAGACTCTTATGTTTTCTGGTTCAGATTTGGTAGTCAGCAGCAGTCCCGTTGGCATGATGGATGTCTCAGAACATATGCTTTTGCCTGTTGGTTTCCCATCTCTAGAGAGCTTTAACCCACCAGCAGTATCAGAAGAATATGTCAGCAAAAGTCAAGAGATTACCCTGCCATCTGGACCAATTGTTGACACTCCGGCATCTAACATTGGTGAGTTTGATCATATTATCAAAGCGGAAGCCTTGATGACATTTGCCCAAGAATATGGAGCAGTTGAGGCACCTACAAGCAACTTCTCTTCGTCAATTTTCAAAAGCCCATACGTACCAAAATCTTGTAATGTGGAGAGTGCAAATTCTAGCACTAATAATTATAAGTATGGTGCTACACCTCCATCTTCTCCTTGTCTGGATGGATCAGATGAGAAGAATGGTGTGTCTTTGATCTCAAAAACATATCAGGGGAATGATGCTCGGTTAAAGAATTATTACTCTCATGTGGAGGCTGGTAAAGTAAAAGATCGGACGTTGTCTAAATGTAACGACAGTAGTGCTATTTCTATGGAGGCTGCTCCATCTTCAGTTTCATTCTCTAACATAGGTCCTGCAAATGCTGCAAAGCCTGTCCAGAAGAAAGTGATCGAAGGTACCGCGGAGCATTTAGTTCTTTCTATGAAGACTCTGCTTGCAACAGAAGTAGAGTGTCTTGCATTCCAAGCATCCATGTGCAAGATACGTCATACATTACTATCTTCTGGTGCCCAAGTGCCAGTAACTTCAAGCAGGTTAAGTGGGAGTGCTATTATAAATCATCTGCCTGGTGAGCAAAGCTCAATGACAGATAACATATCTAGCATGTTTGAGGTGAAGAAGAAAGAATCTATGCCTGTCAGAATAGCTGGTGATGTTGATGGAGGACTATTAGATGGACACCTTAATGCTCCTATACGTGTTTGGCGCCCTGTTGGAGTTCCTAAAGTTCCAAAACCTACTAGTTCTCCCAGTATTGAAGTATGTCAATCCCCACTTAACTCATTTAGTGAGGAAGGTGGGCTCTCCTACGGGCAAAGGCAACCACTTCAGGAGCTTCTAGATGGAATGCAATTTCTGGTCCAGCAAGCTACTTCCTTTGTTGATGTGACTTTGGATGCAGATTGCGGTGATGGGCCTTATGGTTGGCTTGCATTGGAAGAGCAATGGCGGCGTGGATTTTCTTGTGGCCCTTCTATGGTTCATGCAGGTTGTGGAGGGACTTTAGCCTCCTGTCATTCCCTCGACATTGCTGGTTTGGAGTTAGTAGATCCACTTTCTGCAGATGTAAGGATTTTCTTTTTTTATCTCATACCAGTTGCTGCTCCTTTTATTTTTTTCTTCTTTAGGTGAGAATGGCAGGCTACATCTCAAGCACATAGATATCTGTCCTAAAATAAATTTGTTTATCTTGAGCTGACACGTAATTATTTTCGCTCTAACTGCTTGGTGGTGGTGGTGGTGGTTGTAGTTAAGTATGTGCAGCTTCTGATGTTTTAATGGCACCATTTTGGCACCTGAATTCTGTTATGTTATTAATTTGTCATGTGTTTCTTTTCACATCTAAACAGTTAGAATTGTGTCTTCATACAAATACGATACTGTGAGATAGAAGACTCATGAATTTGTTTTTTTACCCTAATTGCTTTAGTACCAATATCAGATTGATGGGTTGCTGAATTCTATCTTCTTGCTCTGAGTCTTGTGGATAGATAGATGGCCTTTCAAGCTGGGGTGATGACAGGGTTGAGATGATATTTGATTGAGATTATTTTATGAAGTAACAATGTTCCTCCAACATGAAATTCTTTATGGGGGCTGTGAAACATGTTTCCTTCTGGTCTATACACCTATTCAATCTGAGAATCCTGCTGTTTTCATTATGACTCGTCTGGATGCAATATATTAATGGTTTTTGGAATGTTGAAAACTATCACCACTAAAATAGTAATGGCATAATCTTGCGTCAATATGTTGGCAACATAATGAGACCATTGAATCAATATTGTCAATACAGCGAGAGCACTAACTTTGATTGTATGCCAATGGATTGTATCTGCTGCCACAAACACCCATGATGCAAAGTTGAACTGATTTCTAGGAGTAGCTTCCAGACATGAGAGGTAGTATCATCGTCCAACTAATATGTGAGAAAATCTCTTGGTGTAGCTAAAATAACCTAAATATTTGCCACCAAATCAAATGGCTTTCCCCTATGAAGTATTCATTGAGACGTTTTGCACTTAAATTGCCTGTTCTTTGTGGTTTTTTCTGTTGGAGACATACTTTGGAAGCGTCGTAATCTTCATTTTTTGCATCTGAGTTCCTAGATTCTTATGTGGGGAGTTGTATCCCAGGTCCAAGTGGCATCTGTGATTAGCTTGCTACAGTCGGACATAAAGTCAGCCTTAAAAGCTGCATTTGGCACCTTGGATGGTCCTTTATCTGTCACTGAGTGGTGCAAGGGACGCAACCCGCTAGGTGACGTTGGAAACATGGCAGATGGGTTTTCTGCAGAGTCCAGTGTAGGTGATTGTAGAGATCCTTCAAGCACTACGACATTTTCAGGAGGAGAAGCATCAAGCCCATCCCAATCCACTCCAGTTGGTTCATCCAATATAAGAGGTAACGGAAAGCTAGACAAGACATAAGTTGAAATTTGATTAGATATGATTGTGAAGATGTAGCAAAAGGTTATTCCTTTTTCGCCAGTATCATAACAGGACTTTTGGGCAATGCCTCAATTGTTCAAACTTTGTAATGTCCCCAAAGAGGTGCTCATTTCGTTGTCGAGTTATTCTAAAAGTTGTTGGTATTTATATGCTACATGGTTTATGAACAGTGGCAATCCCAACTAGTTTGGGATATAGGTGATGTTGATGTTGATGGTTTATGGACAGTGACTGGTGGCCTGGATGGATCTAAACTGGACGAGTCGTGCCAAAGGAGATTAAACCAAGATAACAATTCAGAGTCTGGACAGCAGTTCTCCTCCCGTCTAAGGCCCACATTTTATGTCCTTCCTTTACCTGCAATACTTGTTGGGTACTTCTCTATTCAGTTTCTTGTTTTCTTTGAGCTGTAGCAGTTTACCATTGGCCATGTTTATGTTCTACCGGTTTTCAGTGAGGCGATCCATTATCACGTGAAATATGCATATACTGACACACAGAACTGATTCAGAGTTAATGTGTGCTAATCATCTCTAATACTTATAGTATAGCCAGCCAGCATGTACTCTATTAGTTCTGGCCATTATGCTTGGGATCCTAGGGTAATCGCTATGGCTCTTTGATTAAACATTAAAACTCCCATAAGTAGTGGAATGTTTCACTAGGGATTTGTTTAAAATTTAAAATAGGAAATGATCTTTGCAGGTATCAGGATGATTGGCTCAAGACATCAGCTGGCTCTCTACAACTATGGGAGAAGGCTCCTCTTGAACCTTACGCACTCCCAAAACCTGTGAGCATCGTCTAATTTACACCCTTTTCTGACATAGGGTCTGTCCGGATTGAGTATTACATTTTACATTTTTGCTTAATCAAACTATTGTGTCCCACGCACTGACTTTTTATTGTTTTAAAATCTGAAGCACTTGAAAATTTTACAAAATGCAAAAATTGACCCCTTGGTTCACATGTGACTTTTTCATATTTTTTGAATCTTTGAATAATATTTCAAAATTTTGGCGGGAAAATAAAAGTAGTACTTTTGCTTAACCAAAACAGACAGGCCCTAATGAAAACGTTACTAGCACCATCTCTTTAGTCTCATTTTATTGTCATGACTAATGCAGGTTGGCTATTATGTTCTATGCCCAAACATTGATCCCTTAACTTCTGCTGCTGCTGATTTTTTCCAACAACTTGGTACTGGTGAGTTTGTACTTTATGGCTCATATTTCTTATATACAGGCTGTTGTGGATATTATTTTGGCTTCCGATCAACATTTTCCTTTTTTGGTGCATGGTCTGCAACTGCTGGTAAAGATGACCTATTTGTCAAGATCTCACCCCTTTAGAGTGTCTTTATGAGAATTGGAAGGGATAGGCATCGCGGGGTATGGACAGCCATGTTTTTCAGAATGCATGAACATGGTGGTTTCTTCGCATGGAAAGATCCCCCTTTTCGCTGTTTGTATCCACCGTTGAGTAGTTTAACTCCCTGGAACAATCTTTGACCGTAGTTCTCCACTTTTTAGTGAGAAAAACTATCTAAATACTATGTCTCTAAACTCAAGCCTTGACCAAGGTGGTGATTATCGAAAAGTGAGGGTTCCTGCTCTTAATTTTTAGCTGAAAGGGGAAATAGTCTTCCTCTGTACAAAGAATTGCCACGTCATAACATTCCTGTGTCATTGTTTGAAGAAACTTAGGGGCTATTTTCTCATTATGGCTACAGAATTTGTTTCAATAGTTGCTTGACCACAGTCTTGTTGGTGATTGGAACTCTTTGTGGCCTGTCCTTTTACATAGGTGCATTTTGTGTGAGGATGTTGGGTCCTGGATCTTCATGATCAAAGGGTATTCATGCCTTTCTGATATCAACATTAGTTTGATCTTTTGAAATCAAATGTGTCTTCGTTCCAACCACCCACATAAAAGCCCTCTATACACAGGATAGGCTGGTTTGCTTGAAGACAATCTTTTTAAAATTTGCCATTAAGAGGAATTGTCCCTCATTTTTCCTTGTTTTCTTCCTCAGTTTATGAGACTTGCAAACTTGGGACTCATCTACCCCAGACTGTGGGAAACCAAATGGAGATTGATTCTGGAAAAGCGTCGGCTTCTGGTTTTGTCCTTCTGGATTGCCCTCAGTCAATGAAGATGGTCAGCAGTAATGCATCTCTTGTGGGATCAATGAGCGATTTCTTTTTATCTCTATCCAATGGCTGGGACTTGTCAAGCTATCTCAAGTCTCTGTCAAAGGCTCTCAAAGGCTTGAAATATGCTCCATGTTCAACTGCAAACCCTAAAGAAGGAAATAGCGGTTCTTGTTTGGTAAGCAAGAACATCCTTCAATGCATTTCTTGCATTGATTGAAGCAGCATAAAATCTGTCATTTCATATGTTGAACTTGAAAATAACTATAGAAATATATTCTCATGTATCTTTTTCTATTAGCTGTTATTTCTTGCTTTGCTGGCTATTTCTGCAAGTTTTTTTACCTTTCAATGATCATTCTGTAGGTGATCTATGTGGTTTGCCCCTTCCCTGAGCCAAATGCTGTTCTGAAAACAGTGATTGAGTCTTCTGTTGCAATGGGATCGGTCATTATCCCTCTAGAGAGACGAGTTACATTGAACAGTCAGGTTGGAAAGGCAATGAGCTGCTCGGCAGCTGTGGATGAAGCATCGACAACAAATATCTTGGCGCTTTCAGGATTTAATATTTCAAAAATAGTACTGCACATTGTGACAGTTGATGCCATATTTAGGGTAACGAGTCCAACTCTCAGTGAGCTTACCATCCTTAAGGAGACTGCTTTTACTGTCTATAACAAGGCTCGACGGATTTCACGAGGATCCTGTGATGTCCAGTCTTCATCACTATCGGGTAGATCCCAGTTGGTGATGACCCAAATGACCTCTCCCATTTCTTCTATGTGGAAAGAGTGTGTTGGTCCTCGAATTTCAGGGCAATCCCTTACCAGAGAGGGTGAAATGGACGCCAGCCTGAGGACTTCTGCATGGGATAATTCATGGCAAACGAGGACTGGAGGACTAAGTGGTGATACTAGTAGAGCTGGGGATTTTCTCTCACAAGAGGAAGCACGTTGTATGTTTGAACCTCTTTTTATACTGGCCGAACCTGGTTCTCTAGAACATGGTGTTTCACCCACATTTTCTGCTAGTTTAGTTAACGAATCATCAAAAGGACAATCAGATGATAGTGGTGGAGGCTTCATGCAAAGTGCGAATTCAATGGGAAGTGCAGATTCGGCATCTGTCTCGCAAGTCGATGGATCTGAGTCAGACAGCTATGGGTCCGGCCATAAAAAGTTACCAACCGTACATTGTTGCTATGGATGGACAGAGGATTGGCGTTGGTTGGTATGCATATGGACAGATGCTCGGGGGGAATTACTCGACAGCCATATATTTCCCTTCGGTGGAATTAGCAGTCGGCAGGACACAAAGGGGTTGCAGTGTCTATTTGCACAAGTTCTACACCAAGGATGTCAAATTCTTCAGATCTGTTCGGATAATGCTGCTGTCAAGCCCAGAGATTTTGTGATTACCCGCATTGGAAGTTTCTATGAACTTGAATACCTGGGTATGTGAGCTTTTTCCTCGTTTCGTAATTCAATTGTCATTATGTGTATAATGTCAATGTCACTCAAGTTACTTCCTCTCATTGTTGATTTTGAATCCAAAGCCACTGCCTTGGAATTTTTGGTCGCACAACAGCTTTGATATATGGAATAATCAATACTGGAAAATAGTTTCTCAATGATATATATCTAAGGGTCATCTGTTTTGCTCTTTAACTCTAAATTGTGAAGGACAATGGGAAGAAATGATGGGAATCTCAATGATTATCTAAGGGTCATCTGTTTTGCTCTTTAACTCTAAATTGTAAAGGACAATGGGAAGAAATGATGGGAATATGTCTAGATGAAATACTCTACTCAGTCACTTAGCTCTTCCATGATTTCCTTTGTTGACTTTGAACTCCGTTATCCCTAATGAATTTTGTCCATTTGCGGTGGTTAGAGTGGCAAAAAGCCATTTATTCAGTTGGAGGAGCTGAGATGAAGAGTTGGACGCTGCAACTACGGCGATCAATGACCGAGGGGATGTCTGTGGGAGCAAATGGGGCTTCCTTGCAACAACAGGAGATGAATTTGATTCCAGAGAGAAACTTGCCTTCCTCACCCAGTCCGTTGTACAGTCCTCACTCAAAATCCTCAGGCTATATGAAAGGTGGTTTAGGACCTTCAACCGCTAGAAAGCAGGTCATGGGTGGACATGCAGCGGTTGAAAGCCCAAGGGGTCTGCTTCAGTGGGTGCAGACCATCAGCTTTGTTACTGTTTCTGTCGACCATTCCTTGAATCTGGTGTTTCCTGTGGATGTACCATCTCCAGGTAAGCCTCGTGTCTACTCATCAATTTTCCCCTCCTTTCTTTATGGTTGACAAATAATTATGAAAAAAGAAAGCCCTTGTTGGAGCCCCTATTGAATACTCCAAGAACATTGCTGGCCGACTCCTTGACAGATATGTTTGTTTGTGGAATGTCCTTATTTATTTGTCTCCACTTAAATCTGGATGGAGTGAGTGGTCAAACCATTTACAAATTCTTATAGTGTTGCATCTAGTCTAATTCTGTTGCTGTTGGCTGTGAGTACATTTCAGATAGTTTCTTGGTTGGGGTTTGATCCGTTGTTTGGCGTTATCAAAGCCTGTTTGATTATCGATATTTCATATTGGTTTCCCATCCTATCATAGCTGTAGGCTGGAGTGAACTTCACTTTGGGTATTTTTGTTAAGGAGCCATGGCATATATGTTTGGAATAGATTCCCTTTTTTTTAAGATAGTTGAAAAAGCACTATCTCATTGAAAGGTTTTTTATGTCTATCCTTTCTCAACGCATTCGACAAAAATGGGGTGAATTCAGGAGCCTTGTGAGCATCCAACCTCATTTTCAACTTTTCTCCCTTGGAGTTTGCGATCTCCTATTTATCTAGATACCGTTCCCTAAAAGTACAGAATATTAGGAGTCCATGTGTTACCCAGCATCTTTATTGTGAATGCGTCCTTCTCGGTCAAGTCAAATGGAACACATTTGGTTTGTAAAGGTTGTATTCCGCAAGGACACCCTTTATGTACAGCAAGGCCGTTGTTGGCACTAACTATTAGGAAAAAAAGTTATGTTTCCCAGGGTAAGAGAATGACTGGACTAAGAAGGAAAACCAAAGAGAAGTTAAACTAGGTGACAGAAGATTGTCAATACTGTGTGTTTGGGGGACGCATTCTTTTCATGTGTGCTTTTTTTTTTTTTTTTCATTTTGTTTATTGGTGGAAGGATCTTTGGGGTTCATCAACCGCATACCCCAACTAGTTTGGGATAAAGGTGTTGTTGGTGTTGGTGTTGGCGTTAATGTTGATGTTGTTTGTTGGTGGATGCCATGACACATGCACGCCAATGTTTATGCTTTGGTATTTGGCTAGCCTAAAAAGAAGATACATTGCGCAGGAGGAGCTCAAAGCGTGAGTGCTATGGGTCCATCCAGTTATCTGGAAGGTTTTACACCAATGAAGTCTCTCGGTTCTACATCCGCATCTTTCCTGTTAATCCCATCACCCAGCATGCGCTTCCTCCCTCCAACACCTCTTCAGCTTCCTACATGTCTCACTGCCGAGTCCCCCCCACTGGCCCACCTCCTTCACAGCAAGGGCGCAGCACTCCCTCTTTCTACTGCCTTTGTGGCCTCAAAAGCTGTTCCTACCATGAGGAAAGATTTCAGGGGCAACCTAAAGGAAGAATGGCCTAGCGTTCTGTCAGTTGGCCTGATTGATTATTATGGAGGCAATAATGTTAACCAAGACAAAGTCAGCCGAAGCATCGCGAAGCAGGGAGGAAGAACTTTGAACTCAGAAGGTAAGGATCTTGAGGTCGAGATGCATTTAGTTCTCGAGTCTATTGCAGCAGAGCTTCAGGCCTTGTCATGGATGACAGTGAGTCCTGCATACATAGAACGAAGAACTGCATTGCCTTTTCATTGTGACATGGTTTTAAGATTGAGAAGGCTTCTTCATTTTGCTGAAAAGGAGCTATCTCGGCAACCAGAAAAATTATAGGGTGGGGTTGGAGAAAGAAGACGTTTCATTTCACTTTCTTACTAACATATTTAGAGGATTGGCACACCGGCAGGATCTCTAACGGGTCAGTGTATAGTGTAGAGCAGATAGTGGAAATCGAATTGTACATGTAGCATTGCAGCTCTTCTGTAGACATCTTCCTCCGTCCGTTTTACCTTCCCCTAGTGAATTTATCTAGGTGTAGCTTTGATGAAGTTGCAGAATTTGTATCTTTTAGAACAGGTCATCTAACTCAAGCCTGTATAATTGACAGATTTGTTTGATAATGTAGCCCGGACAGTCTGTACATTGTTTATCCCTTGCTCTGATTCCTGGGTTTTCTTTTTCGAGCTTAAGAAAAACTGCTACCGACTTGTTGAAATATCAGTTCTTCTCCCCGCTGGATATGCCACGTTTTCAGAAAAATTTTCTTTCGTCGTCGTCATCATTTCTTCTGATCTCCACTTGCATTGTGGCTGCAATAGATCAACTCATCTCATAGTGATGGCAAGTTGTATCAAGACCGTCGAACTTCTCAAGGCTTGAGCGAGTTTCTGGAATTGTTGAAGCAGGAAATCATGTTGAGATTGATTGATCTATTCTAGATTGCTGCAGGGGCTACCAACATTGTTTGTGACCAAGTTTAATCATTTTGTGTATATTTTATGTGTCAGTCCAAAGGACTCGGTTCCATGTGTCCGAAGGGAGAATGCATAAGAAAACAATCTCACAATGGTTGCTTATAGAATTACCTTCGAAACAGAACCAACCAAAAGATGATAATATCGCACAACTACAAAAGTAGATTAAGCGTGAGCAGGCTGGAGCTTATCGAAAAAAATTACCCAAAAAGTTTCAGATTTATTATACGGTGGCCAATTCAATTCTAAACTTTTTTATTTGATCATTTTAGCCTTATACCTGTTGACGACTTAAATCACTGATATGTACGTTGGTTGTTAGGCTTGGCAGAGTAAATCCATGCCACAAATGCCGGGAGATAACAACTTATTCTGAAAAGTTATGCGAAGAAGTCCTCTGGTTTTAGTTGCTTGTGCACCTTTAACAGATTCATGCCTTCTAAGGTGGACCTATCTCAATAGCACATTGAACCATTTCTCCGCACATTGAGTAAAGAAAGACTAAAATCTAGTGCGAACAACATCATTGAAAGGGTTACCTTTCTTCTTCACATTCGAGATACAAGTAAAAAAAAAAAAAATTCTCGCAAAATCGAAACAGAATTTGATCTTTTCAAGTTTTAGCCAACTTGACTAGATTATGACTGTCTTAACTGTGCAGTGCCTTGCTAGGGCTTGGGGATGGTAATCACACAAACGAAGAATCATTGCATAGATCGCTATGAAATTCAAAAAAGAAATCTAATTCAATAAGTACAAATTGATAAGAGAAAGAGTAAGAAGGCAGAGTAACATGGGCGACACTCATTTTTTTCTCGGGGGCCCCCACTAATCCTAGCTTACATCCAAAGCTCGCTTGCACCAACCAATGTTCAATTGTGGCCCCTGTCTTCTTCCTTTTTACACACTCCCATGTGCTTCCCAAAATGATAGGACATGCCACGTGTCAATTTTTATATAATTCCCCCACCAAAAATCTCTTTTGCCCGTTTAGCAAAAATGTTTTCCCTTAAATTTGTAGCAAAAATCATAAAGATGAACTTCAGACTAGTTTCTTTAACACCACCCCCCCTCCCCCCCCCCCCCAAAATAAATAAATAAATAATAATAATAAGACCGCAAAGCCTGTTTAGATTTTAAATCAAGAAAAATCACATATCTAAATCTTGCTTAAACACCCCCCGCAACTAATTTCATGAAGATCAATGAAATGGAGCCGCCTTGTTCATGAAAAAATGATAATCGAATCACACAAAATAAGTAGATACGAGATTGGGTTTTTTTTTCCCCTCTCTTTCCGTCTTCTTACCATTCTTCAAATCATATTCCTAATTGGGCGTGTCCCAACCCGACAATGAGACGTGATTGATTCAATAAAGCTCCATATTTAGTCTTTTCTTCTCTCATTTTTGGATGCAACGTCCACAATCATTGACCATGACCCATGACCTTCCTCCTTCGGAAGACTTCTTTGCAAACGTAATTGAATCTTTTTTACAGCAAAAGCAACATGCGTCAACTTTTCTACATTAACAAAAAAAAAAATGTGTCACTGAGAAGAACAAAGATTACTGCCGAAGTTTTCTGATGACAGGCTTTGCCAAATTGCATGTGTTCATGATGGAATTTGAGAAAGAATGGTCGGTCAATAATGGTGTCTGGACTGACTCTTCTTCTCCAACCACTCACTCCCTTCCACACAATCCACGTAAACATTTCTTTTTTTTCTTTTTTCTTTTTGGATGATTCCGTTTAGGAAAAGCATTTCCCAGTTTCACATTCCATCATCAGCGCCAACATCAATTCTCCAAAGTTCAATCAACTACTATTTTGATAATATTCACATAGTGAAGTTTGCACGGTACTGGTTCCTTGCATTTTTGCAATTTTTAGCAAATTTTGCGCAACGTTCAAATCGGCGGCTTTGAGTGCTAGCCCATTCGCAACATCTCGATTCTAAAGAATTAACCCAGTTCAATTTATTTCATATCAAGAGCTTCCCTCAATTATAATGAAAGGAAACGAGATAACAATTCAGAACGAAACGAGAAAAACGCACGCACGGCAATCACATTTTGTGCTGATGAGATTATGTAGGGAAGAGATCTAAATTGCTAGGGAAAAAATATATAAATATTAGGTCAAGAAATTATTACAACAACAAAACAAATGAATCCTCCAAGACAAAAAATAAAATAAAAAATGAGAAGGGCATGAGGAACATGTCACAAGAAGAAATAAAATGGGAGTGTGTCTACGAACACCCTCACATCTCATGTCTCTCTCCATATTGATCCAAGACAAAACATACCCACATTCCCTAAAAAAAAAACCAACAGATTTTTTTTTTTCCATAATTAATCAATGCTTAGTATAATACAGAGTCCCCCCTCCAAGCACACCAAACTAAAAAGCAGATCTCAGCAATCACATCATGAACACCAAAATCACCAGAAACTCTGTCACAGCCCCCCCAAGACTCTCGTGTGTGTACAAAAGAATAAACGAGACAAAAGAGATAGAAATGTGATCGTAGGGAGAATACATATAAGAAATTTTAAAAATAAATAAAAATGGGGGGTGCAGAGTGGAAATGTGCAACATTTCTATGATCTAAGTCGTCATTGCTTCTTCTTCTTCTTTTTCCTTGTTTGGTGGGATGAGCGCTTGAATTGGAGTCACTTCAAAGAAGCAACCCAAAAGCGAGAGCGACCACCGTCGCGAAGAGGGTGGGGACGAAGACGGTCGCGTCGGAGGCGGGGCTCGGCGCTGGGGCCTCGGCGGCGGCCGCCTTCTGCACGGTGGCTGCTGCCATCAGCACCACCATCATGGCCACAAAGAGCTTCATCTTCATTGCCTCCATTTCTCCTCTCTTTGATTATTGATTGTTGTTGAACAAGAATTTGAGTCTCTCTACTTTTGAAGTCAGAGAGAGAGAGAGAGGGCAAAGGCAATGTATTGGCATTGATACTGGGTGACATGATCACTATATATAGTCTACAAAAGAGGAGAGAGAGAGAGATTGACAGGGTGGATCTTGGTGGTGTTGCCAGACAGCTGGCTCTGTGCAAACGTGAGGATGCCCACCTTTTGCTGTCTTCTTAACTACTGTTTTGGAAGATTATGGTTATTTTCAGTTAGCATTTTTTTTTGTTTTTAGGTTGTCTCTCTTTTTCTTGTTTTCTCTTTCTCTTGCGGGTGTGAAATGAATGAGCACGAGTGAAGGAAATTCCATTGGAAGTTTGTTTTTTGAAGGAATGGACAGCTTGTGTTCCATTATGAGGTTTTGGTGGTTTCGCCTCTTAGGTTACTCCAGCATATACCTAGTTTTCAAGAATTTTTCTGAGAAATTCTTGTCTGTCAGCGTGCAATATGCATGCACGAAAATCAATCCCTTCCCATATGCCGGTATCATTTGTTGGGCATCCGCCTGGACATTTATACGATATTTCATGCGTATCACACATATATCGTTATGTCCCATAACCGCAATTTAAGTGTCAGGCAATCGAAAAGAAAATAGGGATACAATATACTAACATGTGATAGAAGTTTCAAACGAGAGATGTTGCTTAATCTCATATTTAGGTGAAGCCAAAAGAAAAAAAGTGAGAAAAAAAAAGTGAGTTTTACTAAAATAAAGGAGTTTTGCTTCTTCTTTTTTTTTTTGTTTAGAATCAGTCACCGGTAGAATTTGAGATAGAAAAGGACAATTGATGCATTAAATAAGGATGTTACAGCCTATGGAATAAAAATCTTTGAACTTTTCTTGGTGATGAAACCTAGAAAGAAAGTCACAGGATAATCTCATAAACTTAAGATCAAAGTTAAGGCCTTTGAAATTAGTCACTGCTTTAATGGGATATACACGTCTGCAGGTTCTGGTGATGGGTCATTTTCATGCACAATATGCTGCGAATTAAACTTAATAATGTTGTTAGAATCTGCCTTATGACATCATTTCCGAAGTCATGTCTAAAATGGGAGATTATTGCAGAGCCCATGTTAAGATTGGGAGACACATGGCGTGAACAGTCCGGAAACCTAAAGTCTCCACGAAAGGGAAATCGCAACAGATTGGTAGGTGCTTGTGAATGGATTTTATGTAGAGCAAAGTCCCCGAGTTCGCACAGGGACGGTGAGCTTCGCTGTAGGGTCTCTAAACATCCCGCTGTTCATCCCAGGCACAGCCTAGACGAGAGCCATGCATGACAGATACGAAAAACAAAAAAAAAAAAGGAAAGAAACGCTCGATTTGATCTGAAGAGCCTGCTCTGAATTAGAATCGAAAAGATCGCTCGTTGTAATTGCAAATTCCGGTTCTGGCAAGATTACACAACTCATGAAGGAGGCACGATTCGAACGACCGATGAAACATCTCCGAAAATCCGAGATTGGAGGTCCCAAAAAATTTCAAATAGGTGCTCGAATTCAACTCTCCAGACTTCCCAACAGCAAAAGAAGGGTTGTGGCCCCCACGAGCATTCTCGACCTCCTCAAGAACCTGCGAGTGGGACAGCTCCTTTTGCATCGAGCTTTTTCACGTGAAAGGATGGCCAGGTACTTTCTGAACCACCCGGGGGACCGTTGCGAAATTCGAACAGCTAAAAAAATCATTGCTTTCCCTCTTCGCCGCCTGGAGCGAGGGAAAACTATCCAAAAAGAAATTTAAATTTATTGTAATTATTTCAATCCAATCGTAATTTTTTTTTTGTTAATTCAGTTCAAAATATCTTGTATTTATATTAATTTGATCTTTTTGGCCAACTTTAACTAATCGGCGCTGACTTGACAATGATCAATGACTGTCAATACTAACTTGGCATGTTTCATGAAATTTCAAATTTTATAAAGTATATAAAAAAAATTCAATTAGAAATTACCACGTTAATGCCATCCAGTCATAGTTAGCCAAAAGAACTAAATTGGCATAAATGTAAAAGTTTTAGGACTGAATTGACAAAAAAAAAATGATTTAAGACCGAATCGGCGTATTATATTAAGTTCATGATTTTTTTTTTTTTGGGTAGCATCTCCCTCCTCCAGAATGATGAACCGCTGGTACGGTTTAATCATTCAATTTGAGCATTGTCTTGTTTCTCGTTAACGTGAAGAAAGAAAGATGGTTGATGAGTAGAGAGAGGCTCAATCAATGAATCAACAGCGGTTGTTCATCTGCCACGATCAAAGAAAGAACTCTCCCCCAATTCAAAATTCTTACCATTTCATACCAAACCCTCGTGAATGCCAATAGCCATCTCATCGTGGTCTCCACGTCCGGACAAATAGATTTGATGTTTGCTGGACACTATGGTATGACAGAAGCTTGGATCTTTTCGAACCGTTGCAAGTCACCTTGTAGTTTCCTCGTAGAAGGTTTCCTTAGTCTTTGCTCCTCGGAGATGATTATTAAATCTCAACTTTGGCTTCGTGTCAATTCTCCTCTAATATCTCTTAATACGCACCATGTTCTTTCATTTGTTTTGGCACAGAGGCCGCATGCGGGGTCGATTTTCACACATCTCGATCGATCCATCTCCCCGAGCGTGAAATTAAGAGCGCAACCCTCCCCATGTCGGACCCGGTGCCTTCGGGATTTCGCTGCTGGAGTGCTCCTGACAAGGCTCGAGTTCATTTTACAAACGGCGTACCGAACTCCATTGCCGTATAAATCGAATACCCCTGTTGATTCCTAGCATTTACTATATTGCCTCTCCATAATATAAGCTGAGCTCAAAGCGCAATGCCAACCCTCTTAACTTAGTCCGGGGGATTTTAACAAGAGCAAATATATGTTATAAGATGAATTAAGTGGAAGGATAGCAAATATTAATGGTTAATTCGACGCATTAGGGAATCACCCTCAGTTGTCCCAAGAAGGTTTGTTGACACTCGTTATGATAAGCTTCGACTCGCCTCCTCAAATGCCATTACAAAGATCGTCCGAATCTCAGGATATCTTGGAGGTGAATCATCCTCAAATCGTCAAAAATTAGCAACAAAATGACCAAAAGTACTAAGCGATGTTCGCCGGCGAAGCAAACATATGCCAACGGTGGTAAGACTCAACTAGCCACGAGACGGTGGCCGACTCGCGGCTCGAGCAGTCCGGGTCCGAGCTGATTCGACTACTTGCCGTCGTCTATTCAACCATCGTTCATCTTGTCTCCGTCCGTCACATCACATCCTTAGCTATGTCCATACGTATTTGGAACCGTCCTAACTTTTATTTCGCAGGGTTCTGAAAAGAGTTCATTTTGAGTTTTCCACCGTTAGGTGACTCGGATGTTTCATTGCAGTTTTTACTTTTCCATTACATCGATTCAACATTTTCATATTTGAACAATGTCATTTCATAAAATGAATAGATAAATCCGTTCATTTGATTTCATTTAGAAGTTTCCCACATTTGGTGTTAGAAATTTGTCATCATTTCCGCTAGTTTTGTCATAATGTACTTCAAATTTTATTTTGCCTAAGAAGCTTAGGTGATTTTCATAGAGCTCGTGTTATTTTGATATTCGCTTCAATTATATGTTTGTTATTAACGAGTGATTTTTTATGGCGTGCATCTGGAAGCATGGCCATAGAGATTTGCATGTTTAGGAATAAAAAGTTGTAGAAAAGATTGCAAAGCGTTTGGGTAAAATTAGCGTAACAAAGTCATCGAACCCAAAATTTCCAATTCACAGACATAAAACCACCTCTCACACTTTCAACCAATCAAGTTGTGATCGATAATTCGCTTGCCTAGCAATTCATTAAACCACCCCGAGTTTCATCTCGAGAGGCCGCAACACTAACCTTGCCGATGGAAGATTTCAAATCACTGAACCCGAGTTTTCGACGGAGGCTGAGGTTTCTTTCGCCGAATGTCATCCATAGACACAAACACCATCGATCACCCGATAGAGTCAACGATCTTAAGAATCTGTGCGCGCGTTCCTGTGCGCGGGCCTCTGTTAGGGTGGTTCAAGAGGATTAACATTCTTTAGATTACACGAAACCTTGGGAATTTCTCTAGTGTTAATAGTCACAAAGTGGTAGATTTCTATAATCCCCATAAACTCAGAGCACCCCTCATGATTAAAAATCGTGAAGACACTTCTGGTAAAGAGCTGTTCTTGACTATCTACATGGATGGCTAATTGAAGAATGAAATAATCCACACTAACATTCAAGCTAAAGGGGGGGAAAAAAGGAGGAACCCCGCACTTTTTACTTGATAGAGAAAAAAGAAAGGAAAACCACACCAAATTGCATACCAAGTTATGCAACTCCTCTGGAACCATGACAAGCCTTGTGTGACTTCAGCGCCCCCAATTAACAAAGGTGGAAAGTCAGGAAAAGAAATGAAAGCCATACCCCTTTTGCATTGGTACCAAGAAAGTCGGACACATTTCTGCCGCGCCACATTGGACAGCCAATGTCCACATTAGCAATTTCCAATCAAAATTCCACAGATGAACTGAATTGGTGCCGGTGCGAAAAAGTTTAGAACCAAATTGGTCCAATTCAAAAGTTTAGGACTCAATTGATACCAATGCAAATAGGTTTTAGAACTTTTTTTTTTTTGTACCTTTTCCCCTTTTTATACCTACATATTTACTGGATTTCAGCTAAAATTTCAAATGGACAGGACAAATTAGAAAGATGGACCAAGTAATGTGCACCAGATAACCAACCCCCTCTCATTTTCTGGGAAACTCTTATTCCTGTTATTGGCACCAATCTCTTGAGACAAGACAGACATGTTTACAGAGGAAGTTAGACTGTGACCACTCAGTGAGATCTTTCCTCTGCTATTTCCTGTTTTTGGAAGGACAGGAGGGAGGATAAAAGTTAAACAGCCATTTTGACTAGCAAAGGGCAGAAGGAAAAAAAAAATGAGCCATGTGAAAATTATTGTGACTCCTAATGCATCCTGATTCTTCACAATGATTGAGACGATACAGTCACTCAGGTAATGAGAATCCAGAAAATTGAATTGAAAAGCATGCAAAGAGATGAGGCTCCTTTGAGTTTTGCTTTTGAAATATACCTCTTTTTGGTCAAATCTTCCGGTTTTGGTAATTTTGACTTCACTCTTTAATACAAAACACCAAAAACAAATCAAGATATGTAAACAATAACATAATGATACACATGAATTTTTCACCAGTTTTTTTTTTTTGGGGGGGGGGGGGGGGGTGGGGGGGAGAATCAGAATGTTGGGTCAAAAAGCATGAGTGAAAACGAGAATAAAGTGCCACAAAGACCTTAGAACACAAAAACTACCATGCCAAGAGAAATATCAAAATCAACTAAAATTTCCAATGAATCCTCTACAAGAGAAACAAGCATACCAAAAAGATACCCCCCCCCCCCTCCTCTTGTTTCTACCTCTTGAAGCTATCATACTCATGAAGAAACATAATCATACATTCATAATCATGCTCCACTTTTCTGTGCATTCTTCTTTTTCTCCATCTCTCATTCCGAATCACTCTCCATGCTTCCCATTGCCTTCAACCCTCTGGGCTTCTGCATCCACAAACAACACCATACATTTTCACATTCAACATATCAAGATCCAATCTAATTCTACCATCTCACCATGAATAACCCCACTCCCTTTCCTCCAACCAAAGAGAGAGAAATTTTATTTTATTTTGACAACAGTAGGTCGTGAAAAATGTTGAAATTGATCGGATCTCTTGAGAGGGTCCATTCCGATTAAAAAAAAATTCCGTTTGCATAATCTTTCCACCGTTCTTTGGAGAATTCCCGGTCATTGCTTGATATACACTCATTTCCTTGCATGATGGATATTATCAGCAACAAAAACAAAAACAAAAAAAAAGGATTTTTACACAAGGAGACAATATCATCCGATATTTCAAGAAAATGAAAAATAGAAGACACGAACGCTAGTGTACCTTCTTCGAAGCCTTCTTCTCTCGAACCTCGTATCTCTCCTGGGACAAGTCAGAGAGCCAAGCACCAGGACTCACCAACTGCATACATAACAGAGAGTCCAATACAAATTCAATCAACACTAACTCATGAAAAAAATTGGATCTTCTATATTCCTATGAGAAAACAACTTACAAGCACACTTCTTTGGATCAATTTAGCCCTTTTCTTAGGCCTCTGAGGGAGCTTACACCCTTTCATTGCCATGAAATCCTCTTCCTTCTCCTTGTTGGACAAGGAGAGGAACAATTTGGGCCAAACAATCGGGCCTTTATCGTTCTTCATATTGTGATCCAACAACACCTTCCCATTCTCATCCACCCCCAAGGATCCCCTCGTCGTGTAGAACCGATCTTCCTTCTCTGGCGAGGCCTTTCGTTTATTCATGTGCGCCTCCGAATTCCGACTGATCAATCACAGTGTATCATAAAAAAATCACCAGCGTGTTGATTTTTGCTCTCTTGTTTTTCAATCAATTCTCGCTTGAAAGATAGAGATATGGACTGATGGAGTAAACTAAGGGTCAAAACAGTAGTGTAACTGCCAATGTGTGACAAACCATGGTAAATCAAAGGCGTCTGCCAAGCGATTCATAAGCTTCTGCATCTTCTCACCGTTATTCAATAACCTAACACCATGCCCTAATAGTACCCTCCTTAAATACTCATATCAACAACCAAATAAAAAGAAGAAAAAGGAAAAGGAAATATCCCTCATAATTTTTACAGGAGAAACACAATACAAGGGCAAGGAGAAACAATGCAAGGGAAAAACTTAACAAATTCCAATAAAGCAACCACACAACAAGATTTTGGATTTCTTTTTATTCTGTCAGTATTTTCTCTTTTATGTTATCCAACTTCCCAGGAGTTATTTTGGTCTTACCTGTTGAGACCTAGGTGAGGTGAGTGATGGGATGAATCCCTCTTGGTATTGACGACGCCGTTCATGATTTTCTTCTTCCCAAAAGAATCAGAAGACAATTTGCTGGTGCTGCTGTTATTGTTGGGGGTGATATTGGTGGAGGAAAAATTGTGGTCTTTGTTCTTGACCTTCACGCATCTGTGTCTCTTCCTATTCCCCCACTGCAATACAAAATCCGGCTCCTTCGCTCTCTGATTCTTCGCTTCCTTCTCCATAATCTGCAGAAAAGAAAGAAGAAAAGAAAGAGAATAAACACCCATTACACTCGGCCTCTGAATATCTCCATCGAAAGCGGGAAAAAAAGAGAGAAAAATTGCAGCAAAAACCACCAACCTCAAGATCTATAGTCCAGGACCCATTAATGGGATCTTCCAAGCGTTCACCAAAAGTTTGAACAGACCGCGAGATGATCAGGAATGCAGTGGCAAGAAATGTCACTCAAAAGAGTTCCAACTGGTACGCGAGTCAAAGCTGCGAAACTGCTCGCTGAATCCCACTGATTTTTCTCGAGAGCCAAACAGAGCATACCCTATTGAAAGGAGATAATACGCACCAAGAAGAAGGGGAAGCAGGAACAGGAAAAGTTCAGAGCTTTTTCTGGTTCCAATGGGAAAAAACAAAGGAGATGGAAGAGAAGAGGAAGAGTAGATCAATGCGAGTAGGTTACTGCTTACTGGGTGTGCAATGGTTTTGTGGGAAAGGGCTAAGAGATCAATGTTTCGGCGGTCTCCTTGTGTTATCTATCTTTCACGCTCTTTCCCCTGTTTCTCTCTCTTTCTCTCTCACTATGTGTGTTTTTTGTTTCACCCTATTGCACTTTTCCCTTGTGACTGTTCATTATTATACTTATGGCATTGCTTTGCATTCGCGAGTAGATACTTTAACTGAAACCAATCTGGGCCGTCGGATGAGCAATGAACGGTCCGATTTGTTTCCCTCCAATTGGTCGAAGGTTGGAGAGGGCCTCTCTCTCTCTCTCTCTCTCTCTCTCTCTCTCTGAGGTTCTTTCTTGGAAGTTGGGCAGGAAGCGGAGCGGACCCAAGGGCACGTGATGGAGACTGAGGTCACGTGACAGCGTGTCGTCGCCCAGAGCAGCAGCATTCTGGAGACTCAGAAAAGGGCAAATCTAAAAAAAAATTGCAGTGGATTAATCTTGTGCTTGTGCTCGTGAAGGTCACCAAAGAGACGGAGACTAGGATAGGAACCCAAGCCACAGTCATTGCATAACGAACACTTCCTCTTCGTCTTGCAATCAAGGAGACGGCAAACAAAGAGCTTGTGAAACCCGAAATCATGGGACAACGTCGATCCGATTACTTTTCCTGAGTTAGGATCATGTGATTTAATGCCATCGTCGTCGAACTATACCGTTACAACCAGTTTCCCAAAATAGGGTTACCGTCCTGCTAATTGCAAGAACTCCATGTAAGGAAGAATTAGGGACCGATTGATAAAATCCCGCGAATAAGACTCGTCCAGAGATTTCATAAGAATCTCAGGACCCTTCTCTTTGATTCAAAACTTGGAAGTATCCCCCTGGAAGGAAGGAACAGTAGTTATTTATAGATGGAGTTGCGCATTCGCAGAAAATGAAGTCGGTAATTGAACGAGGTCGATACATAGTAAGAAACAATAGAATTTGTGGATTATATTGCAAACTGAACACTATACAATATCCATCTCTCTCCTACAAGTACAAAACGAACTGCAGCACATCTTCACATTTTTCGAGCTACAGCATTTTCTCAATCTTTCCCCTTGTGAGGGAAGGAATTTGCGTGAACTATTTGTCATATACTTTTCGATATGTCTGCCCTTTGCAAAACAAATAATCCTATTCTCATCTTGAAACATACTCTTTTGCAGGGTGACTCCGAGAAACCTTGTCGATGCTGGCTCCGAGCTGAAAAACTCAAACGAGATCGGGCTGAGATGGCCTCTGAATTCCATCGGTACAAGATCAACTTGACATGTCTTCATAATGGAACTCGAGCTCTACACGACTGACATCTTCCATGGCTGCATTTCTCCAAAGTGGCATCATCTGAGGTTCGAGAAGCCCCTAGGTGATCTTCAAAGCCCTTAAGCTTCTCAAGGTATCTGCTAGACCTCTTGGCACTAGATACCATAATTTCAGAGGTAACCTGTAAAAATTGAGATCATGTTTAAGTGGCCTAAAACAAATGTCTCGCGAATTATTGGTAGCCAAGCTTTGAATTTTCTAAATGGTGAAGTTGAAATCAATATATTAAGAAGCAAAGAGACTAGTCTAAAAGAACTGAGAGAATGAACAAGGTAGTCAAAAAGATAACCTCATAACTCGAGCACAGCTCATGGTCCCAAAATCTACTTGCGGGCGCAGGCGCGCAAGGGAAGCACGCATGCTCTTGCAGGGGCTTTTTCCCAGCTCAAGGACGAAGTGGCTACAGAAAAGCCACTGATGCAAATTACAAAGCCTCCAGAGTTATCGATGCTTTGGTGAAAACAGATAGAACAAATGGCGCTTCTTCACCAGGATGTATAGTTGTAGGCACAATTGTGTAACCCTTGGGATCAGGATCCAATACCATCTCACATGATATCTCTCGTGAATTTACATAATCTGTCCCTCCGACTGATTCATGTAGGTATATGTTGTAAACAGCACGACGACCACGAGTTTTGAGTATCCTCATCCCAATATAAAACATCAATGAATCATGACTAGATTGATAATTTCTGAAACCAGCTGTAGTCCTTGAGAAACTCACGCCCTACAAGTCCATAATGTCAAAAAATCAGGTGAAAGACGCAAATTATTAAGAGATGGAAGCTATTCCCGTAATAATCAGCAGAGGTACCTGAGTCAAGGTGATGAACACATGCATCGGCGATGATGCATCTGGACCATTTGCCCTCAAGCGGAACTGTGGATTTTGATGCCAAGTATCATAATCCTGGCATCCACCGGCACTGTAACCACACCACTGGCCATGGACTGAGTAGCGCATCTCTGGAGGGTAGACACGACAGACATAGATGGATCGGAAGTGTATTTGAAAATCTTGCCAAGACATCCAGAAAATTCCCTCTTTTGACTGCTCGAATACATAATCAGAGACGCAGCATCAGAGTTACGGAAAGGAAACAGCTATGAGATGCCAAACCACGAAAAGCACTCATCAATCGATCATGTCATGCAGTTATGTAGTTGATAAGCTGATAGATACAAAGGTAAGAGGGACTGCGGCAAAAGTTTAACCTGCGGAATATGTTTCAGCTTGTGTCTCATCCTATCAGTCCACTCAGGTGATGAGTCAGACCAAGGTCCATTCCACTCAACTTCATTGGCCCATGGATTTCGAATTTGAACTAGCTTATGACCATCCACCTCTCTTACCTGGACAGCAGTACAAGAAGGCTATTAATTTAAAAAGCAACACATAGAAATCGCGGCTACACCAAGTAACAGGAGATACCTGCAACAATGAGTAAGCATGCCCTTGCACAATGCCACTGGAAGAAACATGAACATCCGAACCGGAAGGACTACCAGCGCCAAGCAAAAATCCTTCTTGCTTAAACCGCAACAGCTGAGACCACAGCCTACCACTTGCAAGATCGATCTGAGCCTGAGTACTTCTCATATCGATCTCCTCGCCAGCTCCACCTGTAAGGTCGACCAGAGCATCTTGAACGAGCCCACCTTCAAGTGCCTCATAAGAACCATGTAATTTTGCATACGCTTTCTCTAGTAGAGATACCCATAGCTCATTGCCCTTTTTACTGGTGGCAAATGCAGGTTTACCCGGAGATTCACAAGGAATCCAATCATCAACAACAACTGGGACCCACTCACCCTAAATGAGATTAAGACAAGAAAGGGTTATGCCCCACTATAACTTCATTCAGTAACCAAAAGAAAAAAAAGAAGGTGAAACAGCCCTTGGAGGATTTAATCAGGGTAAATCCAACATTAACAGATATAAACATCGAAAAAAGAATAACACCCGACCAAAGTATTATATATCAGAGAAACTGAACGAAGAATTGTTACTCCTGCATAGCACTGTCTCAAAGGTGTAAACGTTTAAGTGAGTAAGGCTTCTTTACCAGTTTAAAGGGTGCCTTCTAGTATCACAACAAGATGCACCCCTACATAACTAGGTCAAGGCCTACTTCCCTCTAGCTACACAGTGCAACGGTAAAACCAAAACATGAGCACATATATTTTTTGTTACCCCCAAAAAGACCCACACACATGACAAGCAAGCATCAACCATAAAACTGGTATCACTGTTGGTCCCACAAAGTTATCGACCACCAGAATGTTTTGGCACAACCAGAAGCAAAAGCAACGTCGTCGTAATAATAAAGAACTCAGTACCTGGATACAGAAGCGAACAGTATAGATTCCTTCTTCATTATATTCAGGAGTAATAATAACCTCTGATATTCGTGAAACTTCAGCTAGGACCGCAACAGCACTCAAGAACCAACAGTCTCCCAATCGACCCTGTTGAATATCAACCAACACAACTGAGGAGGGAATAGTCCATTGAAGAGAAACAACTTTCAAGAAAGTAAACAGGACAAAAATTTGAAGGAACTGAGCATTCTAAGCTTGCGTGTTAACTGCAAAAACAAAATACCTGACAAACGTCAGATGGATTAGCAGTCCCAGAAAGCAAGCATGGATAAGAATCCAAGTGGGTCTCTCTCAACATTTCAGTGGGTCTCATCCACTCAGCAACGACCTATTTAGAAGTTCAAATCAGTGTACTATTTAACAGAAACAGAACCATAAACTGAACGGTAGCTAATGCTGCAATGTCAAAGGAACGTGACAAATGGAAAGACACCTGCAACTTTGGAGGGGGATTTCCTGGATCAACAAATAGGGAATTATCATTTGGAGGAAACTCTTGGTCAGTAAAATGAGTTTCACTTCTTGCAGCAAGGGCTTCTTTGACAGCCAACTCAACTGACAACATCCGTTGATTAATTTCTTCTTGAGTTTCCATCCTAGGTTTCCTGAACCTCCTAGTAAAAGAATCAACATCAACCACCACCCCATCACGTTCTGGCCGTCTTCTCCTCCCGCTTGAATACTGTCCATCCCAGTCTACATCATCCCTATCATACAAATCAACATCGGCTGGGTCGCTTTCCCATCCATCAACCTAAGTAGATCATAAGGAGAAGTTAAGAACCTCTTCTTTTACTAAAGTAAGGCAACATCAACGTGAGTAGAAGAACTTACTCTGGAGGGTGAATCTGCCCAATGCCAATTATCTTCAATAAAATCAATTGTGCTCAGTTCAGTTGAGCTAATGGCAGTATGAAGAGATGCCACCTCATCTTCAGTTAAGCATCTTCCCCAAAGAAAAACATCCATGATATGCATCTTAGATTCAGCTCCCTCACTGTCTGACCTCCCGAATGCATCCAAACCTATAGGTGGTCTAACCCCAATCCAAACCTCAGTCCCTTGTTCCCATATACTGTTTCCCACAGACAGTGGCAAACCAGTCTGGTAACCATCAAAGCCGCCATCCAAATAGCAAGTTGCCTCACCGATGTCAGCATCAATTGTCATGGTTACAAAGTGCCACCTGTAAAGCAGTTACAAGCAGCAGCTCAGGAAGCAGGAAATGCAAAACTAGTCCAATCATGAAATCTGAATAATTCAAGTCTTAAATCCAGAATGGTGGAAACAAGTACAAGAAATTTCTGTATTTAATGACACACAACCTTCCATCAGTAATACTTGTTGCACCAATACTCCATTCCTTCACCGTTGTATGTCTATCACCTTTGGTTATCAACCTTAGACCGACTTGTCCAGCTTCAATACCTTGTTCAGATCCAGCCACTAGAATTTCCCAACAAACTGTCTTCTGAAACTCAGTTCCCATAAGACAAACCGGGCCAGACTCAGGTTGAACCATGGCAGCAACAGAAAAGCTAACTTTACGACTTCGACAAACACTACCATCAATAGGACCACAGTGCCTTCCACTGGATGTTGGTTCATCGTCAAGTACACATATGGCACCAGTGATCCCAGTCTGTCAGCGCCAAGAGTGAAATATGAGTGAGAGCAATCGTGCTAACACATAATACTGCTCAGAATTTAAATATCAATGTAAGATAACAATTATGGAAAGGACACAATGCAGAGCATCTGTTCCACTTTCTGTAAATGTCTTTATTATGATCCAATCGAGTATTTTCGACAGAGTAAAATTCTAGTCAGAGAAATAGGGCAGTAACCTAAATTTGTCAACAGAGGCACAGAAAAATGCATTTTTAGATAAATGGGCATGAGAGAGGTGATGAAACCTGATTGTGTTAGAAAAAGCGAACACTTAGCTCAGCTATAAATTAAATGTCAATATGAAGATAGCTTCAACGATGTGTGGCAGTGAACATCTGCCCATTCCTTCTGTGAACCTCGATCACGATTCAAATGAAATGTATGGTAATTGCTTCTTGAGAAGAAAGGAAAGCTGCTAGAAGTGAATGAGACAAAAGATGATACTAGCACCGGCAGTAAGCATAAAAAACTGAAGAGAAGAATTTGTAGGGGACAAATTAATCACAGACCATGAATAAGTAATGCTGCTTATCCATGGAATTGGATAGTCCACAAGATCTTCAAAGGATGCTGAGGTTCTAAGCTATCAACTATATATGACTGATGGAAAATGAAATAGAGAGATTTGGACCATAGAATAATATTACACCTAATCTTTAGTCTCTACGTGTTATGAACCATCGGCTACAGGCTATTCAAGAAATTACTACATTACACTAATCACAGCAAGGAATGTAAATAATGGGCTAGAAAGATGGGAATATGAATCAGGAAGCCGACGAGCCACAGCAAAGGAAAAGACTAGATTGGGCTGTTTCTACTTAAAGTATCAACACAGCAAACTCCTAAAGATAGGCAACTAACAGAATATGGCAAGTCCCTAAACTGAAAACGGGCACATAAACTTCCCTCATATTACTTTGCAAACAGCCGGAATAGTACCATTACTGAGTGAAATGTCTGAATAACAATAGGAAAACAAACAAGTCAAGAAAAACAAGTAACTGACAATCATTATCTACATGAGACACCTCCAATTTGATCATCGGTTTCCAGTGTTTCTAACTGTTCCTCAATTATGAATATATTATACGCCGCAAATGTCTTTGTCTGATCATTGTCCCTAAATGCCAATTATTCAATGACATTCTACCATACAAGATTCAATCCTGAGCATCTGTAAAATAGAAGAAAATACAGAAACGACAGCATGTGAGAAAAGGTTAAAAAAATAAAGCAATCCAACCTGGACTGCTCGTTTAGCCAACTGAGCATTGTGTATCCTACGTGCAATGCTTGCAACCCTTTCTCGTGCAAAAGAATCATCAAGAACAGAATCACCACCAACAGCACGCACAGCAGCAGCCATTGCTGCTGCCTCTCTACTGCCAGCATTAGGAATAGAAGATATGAGAGAAGCTTCTATCTCCTTCCACTTGCGTTCTTCCTTTTCCAAAAGAGCCTTTCTTCTTTCCTTACCCCTCCCCTCCTCTTCCCGTCTCTGCATCAAGATTTCCTCTTCCATTTCCTTTTCCCGAATATAACTAAATCCACAAATATATGGTAAGCAAATCTTGCAGATGGACGAAATCAAAGTAGAAGCAAAACCAAAACAACAAAGGACTAAGCTACCTCTCTTGAATAATTTCAAACTGCCGACGGTCTTCTGGCATCCATTTCTTAATTTTCTTTGCACTGAGATCAGAAAACCCAATGCTGTCCAGGAAGAGCCTTAAACGAACCTCATCCTACACCACATATGAGGAAAATACTTTGGCCGTTCCTTAAGAGAAAGAAAATACACATAAGGAGCGTAGAAAGTACAATAAATGTCCAATTACCTGCACTCGCTCAGCCTTTGCAGTCAAACCAAGCAAAAGAAGTAAATAACCACCAAATTTGTCCCACATATACACCCATTCAGTATCAATAGCCTCTTCCAAAGCCAAAATTCGTGCATGAGCACACATTTCTCTTCTGTGATCAACATCACTAGCCCTGTCATGGCAACAAGACCTATATCTAATTCTATAGAAGAACGACCCGACAACCTGCTCCTCATTTCTTAGACGATCGCGCAACTTCATAACATCAGCTCTGGGAAGCACAAAATTTCCAGCCCTATCACGCATAACCGTTGGATCACCAACTAAAAGTGCGGCAGAACTGGCAGATCTTTGTGGAGCTGAGTATGTTCCCGATAGAGCATTTCGAGTCTGCAAAAATACTTGGAAGTAAATAAGATACTCAGACAAAGCAATACTTAAGAAAGCACCACTACACAAAAGTTCACCAGTTGAAAAGGATAAGATCTCCCCCCCCCCCCCCAAAAAAAAAAAAAAACAAAAACAAAAACCATAACCCCCCCTTCAAAAAAAAGTAAATAAATAAGAAAACACACCAGCGAGACAAACATGCAAAACCAGTCTTCGAAATCAGACAACCAGCAATTACGCCAGTTAGAAAAGAAAAAAAAAAGCGTGCAGCAAACAGTATGAATAAGGGACTCTGAACTCCCTGGCCATCACACACCAACAAGCCATTCCTAACTCATCGTGCGTGAGCAACAAAACAACAACACAGCTGTTCCACACACTAGTCTAGTTTGGAAACAACTGCAACCAGGCAAACATGTTCACATACATGCATATCACCACTTAAACATGCACAAGTACACATCCCACTGCCCACCCATGTTATACAGGTGTCTGCACTGTGCAGACACTGCAACTACGAAACAGCCGTGATTTCTATATTACCTAGAATCACAAGGTCGTTCCATCCCACCAGCAAAGAAACAAATGTCATTAGAACTCGCAGTCGTGGACTATAAAATTGACTAATACATGTTATAAACATCTATATTCATACATCGTCCTAAATACACAAACTGCGGTGCATGACTGCACTGGGCACACTGCCCATTATTAATTGCAGAGTTACTGAGAAATAACTCATCGACACATAGAATACTTAAGCAACCAACATAAATAAAAGATTAACTCTTAAGTGAAAAACAAAAACAAGTAAATTGTTAAATTTTTGTCTGTGAACATGGCGGACATGCGTGACAAGGCAAAAGAACTCAAAGTAATCAGAGGAAGTAACCAAAAACCTGAGAATCAGATATCCCATCCTCACATACCTTAGTAGCGGATCTAGCAATTGCTTGAACAATTGTTTCCTTACTCAGGAAGTGCACTGCATCTTCCATCATCTGAATATGGAAGTAAACAAAAGGATAACCAATTAAAGAATTGTAGAAAGCAGTGGAAACAATAATACACAAATTATTAACAAATGAATAAACTTGTTAAGTACCAATGACGTTTAAAGTCATAATGCAAAATGACAATAAGGAAAAGCAATTAATTTTTAATATGCATGTCATAGTCAGAAATAAATAGTAGTACAGCTATTACCAGATAAAACCAATGAACAAACCTCGAGAGTTAAGCAAGGACGAGAAACAGCAAACCCAAATGCGACCACAAGTGTAATTGCTGAAACAGCAGCACCAGCAAATGGAGGATAAATTTTCAAACTAGCAACAACACCCCAACCTTCAATTGCCAATGCAACCCCATAAAGCACAAGAAATGCAGCACTGCAAAATTTCGCACATCAAAAAAACATTCAGAAACCAATTGATTGTGCATAAATGATAGGAACATGGGATACAGAAGTGAACTATGAACGATTAAATGACAGACGAACCTGACATTCTTTCCGCAGTCTGCATGAGCATCATAAACATACACTGGCAGGACTCTAGGAGAGTACACTACAATGGGTGGTGAAAGAAGAACCTGCCAAAAAGCTCATTTTGTATTAAAGGAGAATGGAAATACAAGAAACTAGAGGACTGAAAATGGGATATAGTGGGGAATAAATGAACGAAAGACTGCAAGACCAACTCACTGTGAGTGCTCTTCCACCAAGAAGAAAGAGAAACGAGAAGTAACCCACAGATGCTCCAATAAATGGTTTTTCTGACAAAACATAGAAATGTCACTAGCAGCTTTTTAAACATCCAGATTTAAGAATAAGGGGAAACTGCTTAACCAAAACCAAGAACTACGGGAACAAGACAAATCAGTTCTGTGCTCACCATTAAACCAGCCAACAAGGAAAGCAGCCAAAGCCAAAAGGAAAGCTAGGAAACACACAATTAACATCTGCATCCTAGTCAAGTAGAAGTTGTTCGAAGCCCAGTGATGGATAACACCAATAGCCAGTACAACGAGGAGGAGAACCAACAGAAATGCCACCCCAATCTGTCCAATTGCATAAAAATACAGGATGATAAATCAATCTTACACCCAAAACAGTGAAAGTAAGAGGAGATCCACTTACCATCCAAGGTCTAATTAGAACTATTACGGCTGATATTGCACCAAGCAGGAGGAGGAGTCCAATACTAACAAACACATATACACCTCGAGAAAGCTTCCAATCATCATCTTTCCTGGAAATGAATCTAGTTGAGTATACCACAGCAACCCATCATGAAATCCAGTATTGCAAGTGGTTACAAGCGATTTGGAATTTCAGATTGAGTTAGCCACCAGATGAAAGATCACAAAGCTAACTCACCATTTGTACAACCCTGAAGAAACCGATAGCAGAGCAGGAATGCACAGCAAAGGAAGTAAAGCAGCAAGAAAATCCCCCTTCCTTGGAGCTTGGTCACCTCTGGACTTTATTACCTCAAAGTAGGAGATACCACAAAAGGCCACCAGGACAGCTGCAAGTTTGAGAGGACAAAAGCAATAATCAGGTTTGGAGCATCCCTGACTAGTAAGCCACCATAAACGCACCTGTGGCTGAAAGCTAAGCACAAAGTTAAAAAGAAGGAAGAAATACCTTTGAATATCCCGACGCATATAGCAGAGAAAAGGGTGAAACGATATGTAGCAAACCATGAAACAATGGGCAGCACACCAGTAACAACTAAAGCAATTGCAGATGCCATGGCCCATCCAAGGTAATAAGATGAGGCATAAGGAGAACTGAAGCTTTTCTCATCGCGAGTCAATCCCTTGTACCCTAAATCCTCCAATGGCTTCGCAGACACAATTGCACCAAGCGCCACCACAGCCAGCGAAAACAATGATGCACAAATAACAAGAACCACTCCCTGTGAATGCCAACAACTTAGGAACTTAGATTTAAAATTTCAACATATCGGGTCTCCAGCCATAAAATTAAGACAGAATCAAATTACTTGTCCTTGAAAGATAGCTAGCAACTTAATATAGCAGCAAACAGAGAGCACAGTTTCAGAATAGCAACTGCACATAGCAGATACCAAAGAGCAGAAACTACATAATCCGAGAATATAAAGTAAGTGAACAAAGCAATAGCGACTCCGGCATAATATGGATATGCTAATCTTGCCATACTTTGACCATTCCAAGCGAAGTAATACAAGTACTGACAGGTATGAGATTGATTGGATATGTATTAGGAAAGAGCTAAAAAGACGTCATAACACAGTAAAAATAACAACTTCTAAACAGATAATTCAACTATAAGTAGAGATATAGAAACCAAGCCCAAGTACACACCTCCTTTTTCCCACGAGTAATGTTGCTTCCAGGGTGATCTCCAGAGTGGACACATGGTACCCAAAATTGGTAGCCGTTAAGGATCCACAAGGGAATTCCAACAGAAAGGCATGCTACCATAAGAGGTAGGGTCAAGGATAATCCAAGAAGAACTGATGACTTGCTGCAACCATGTAAAACGTCTAAAATACATTAGCAACCATCAAGATCACTCCGTTACTGAAAACTAGCAAGAAGTCAAAACATCAACGCTAGGACATAGACACGTGGATAAGGAAGCATGGCAGACATTTGGAAAGCACTATATAACACGAGTGACCTTTCCAAATATCTCAATTTTAGCATTGATGCGTCACGCGTACTAGTAAGTAAAAAATCCAACACAAACAGGCCATTTCATACTTCCTAAAACACGTTTAGATTATTCCCCTTTAAGATGCTTGAATCAGATAACTGTTGTAGAATCTAGTCTACAATTAAGAATAATAGTACCCTGTCCGTAACCACGATACATACATGGCAAACAGCAGACTGATACATCACCTCTCCCACGATGAAAGTCCCTTGTCATATGTAATAACTTGAACTATACATTCAATTCCATGAAAAATAGGCGAACTATCTTTCTAGCTTACAGATATTGACAGTGTGCAAATGTCAAACACGAAGATGACTGTCGGACGACTAGGTGCATACCTCAGAAATGAAAGCAGCAAGCCAACGCAAGTACTGAGGAGCCAGGCAATAAAACCATACTGGGGAAAAACAAATGTCCATGAGAAAAAACCATTAGCTATTGCATAATATTCAAGAGATACATGCAGAAAATTCATAGACCAACAACTGATATTAATACAATATAGCCCCAAAACACTGTAAGCATGCCACTCAACAGAATCAATCTCTAGTACAGCACTCAACAACAAGCTAAAAAACATGGATACAGAATTCTAGAGGCACCATGTCGTAAATAAAAAACATTATTGCAATAATCAAGCCAAAACTAGTCGAAGACAAAACCAAAGTCATTCACAATTGTCCACATGCCCAAATTCAACCAAACATGATTCAGTAATAATCCAACCTCTTGGACATGTACCTTCCGAGGTTTAGATGTCATAGCCATATCTTCTGCTTTAAGGGAGCGAAGGAAAGCCATTATCGAACAGACAACAAGAGACAACAGCAAAACAGCAATCCCAAACTCAAACTGCAAAGCAGAAGCAAGATTAGATAATCATAATCCAGAGTAATGCAGAGATAGTACGTTAGGCTATTTCAGTTACCATCCAGAATCAAAATATATTAGTATTTTCAGTTACGGACACATATGTGTGCATATACATTTGCATATAGATAGCATATATATTGAATGAGTCCTTCCCCTTCCTACCTGCTGATGCGAAGTATCTATCATCTTAATAGTCTTTGGACGAAAAACTGCAACCACAACAGTCTCAAGGACGAAGATAAAACTAAATACGAGCCACGCCCTCTGGGGAGTGCCAGCTACATGATGCAAAAGAAAGCGAGAGAGCTGAAGCCATTTTTCAAACCCACGCAGCCTTAGTTCTTCTGACAAAGAAATATGATTCGGCAAAACATTGTCAAGACTATTTGAGTCAACGATCGCAACGTCAGTATTATCACGGTGATCTCTATCTGCATCCAGGCTACTCCTCTGTAATAACGCCAAGATAGTTGGATCCAATTTTTCTTTTAACATAACAGCAAAATTTGGATCCAATCCTTTATCCTGCAATAAGCTAGTTAATTCTATATCACCTTGTCGTCCACACCTTTTTAACATTGAGGTGATCCTAGGGTCATTTAATCTTTCCTGGAGTGCCAAAGCTAAATTCAAATCCAAAGTTTGCTGATTTGCAGAAGACAGACTGGATTCACAGCCTTGGCTGTCAAGACCACCACTTGAACAAACCATCAGGGAGCTGTTATGGTCAAGATGCTTATCGGCAGAACAAGTTACTGTCTCTGGCTCTTGAATGACGGAGCGGCAAGAGCTACTCCTCAACGCTACACTAGGTCTTCCGCTATCCATGCTCTTGTCGCTAACAATTCCCTCCCGAGAGCTAGTAGTGCGACACAAAAAGGGGTTATTCCAGCTGCTTCCATCAACAGTACTTTGCCCTAAAACCCTGGAATTGGGTTCAAGATGTCCTGCTTCCACGCTACTACTGCGTTTAATGCTCGAACCACATCCTTCCGACGAACTGGACGAACTGTTCTGCTCTTTCCTTCGAAATCCCTCCCTCAAGCGAATTACAGTGCTCTGCAATGCATCTCTGCGCGCTGCTGATGGATTTGTTACTGATAGATGTCGAGAAACAAAAGCACCCAACAGCATTGATGCTACGACAGCATAACTGATACAGTGTCCTAAGTACCTGAAATGCGAAATTATTGACAGCTATAAGAAAAACATCACCCACAAACTAGAGAACTCGTAAGCAATGCTTAATGACATAACTCAAACTAACCAGAAATGCACTCCAAAACAAATAAGGAAAACTCGAGATGCGCCAGCAATTAGAAGAGCAAAAACACGGCTGTTCAGAAGCTGAAACACATACAAGCAAGCCCCAATGTTCCAATCTGAAAAAATAAAGAGGTGCGTAAGACTCAATTTGCACAAAGAGACAATCAAGTGAGAACAACTGAACTGCACTCAACTACAAAAAGGCAGAGTCTCAGATAGCATACCAAGGATTATTACAGCTGCTGACGTAATTACTCCAAGCCAAGGCGCCTCTTTTGCAGTCAAACCATACAGGATGGAGTACACAATCAACACGACTATAGAGCCAACATAAAGAATTCCAAGATGAGAAGCCCTACAAGAATGCAGCAACATAACAAAACAATTGGAAACAAGTTAGAAAAAGGTAAAAAGATCTCGTTAGTGTTAATCGTTTCACCACCTGATAAGAAAGCGCTTCCGATTTAAGAACAAAAGGAACCCCAAAATCAGCTGAATACTCTATACAGAAAAGAGGAAAAGCAAGTTCAACAAGCTCTTTGAAAAACGATAATACTGACAACTGCTCCAAAAGAATTATCCAAATCAGCATATCGAAATCCAAGTTCATGAGAAGTGTGCCTTGTGCTCGCAATTGAAGTGAGCAGATATTCCAACAAAGGATGCCAAGGAGAAAGTGCGCTTAGTTTTTCACCATGCAGGAAAATGCAATCTAGTCTTTAGTTGAATCTTGTGAAAAACTATTAAGCATGAAATGAAATACAAATAACAGTGAAAGAGATCATTAACTTGCCTCCTAGACTGCCGAAAGTACAACTCATTAGGATCAGGTGGGTCTGGTAAACATGTAACAGGGCCCACTTCAATGCAATCTGAATACGCAAATCTATAAGCTTTACGAACATACTCGTCCACATTTAAGCCATTCCCTGCAGGTAAGGATTGCCAGAGCATTACAATTTAAATCATATATTGCAAACAATTGCCTCATTTGATTACATTACAGTATCAAGCGAGTTAAAAACTCCAGATTCTTACTATTTTAGCCAAAAAGGATTTGCAAAGCTCACCATTAAACACTATTCGGCATACAAAAAGCATGTTGATTGCCAAGGCAACTGCTGATACACCAAAAAACAAACCCGATGGTGAATACTGCTCAGATGCCCTTAAACTAGCTGTGACATACACAGCACAAAGCTCATATGCGCAAAGTAGGGAAACCGCCAAAAGGAGAAGAATAGCAACAGCCCCTGTAATTAGAAAGAAAAACATCAATATGACATCAAAACTCATCATTAATCATTTCTACTGCTTTCACACTTCAGTTTTCAATGACGCAGCATACACCTTATGACTAAAAATAATACACAGAAAATATACTTCCACAGAGCATGCAATCAAAAACACACAGTAAAAGCTTCAATCATCTCCAATCGACAAGTAGAGCAACCTCCAATTCCAATCTTTTATGGTCATATTTCTACCAGAAAATCCAAGCGCTTTCCCTTGAATGTGATGGACGCAAACTTCATGGACACTTCATTCATCTATTTATAGCCTCAACAGACTTTTTCTCACAATCCAAACCAAATCCCCTGATCTCTCAAATTTAAAAGATCAGGCTATAAACAATTAAGAAATAGTCAACAAACTAATCAGTTATGTACTTGGAAGAGGAAAAGATGAATCATTCGCATCATCGATTATATGTCTAGATTCCAGTATCTCCTTCCAATTGCAGCAGTATTTCTTTCTATCCTTTGTTTCTTTATATCCCTGTATATCTCCCTATACTAGATTCCAGTATCTCCTTCCAATTGCAGCAGTATTTCTTTCTATCCTTTGTTTCTTTATATCCCTGTATATCTCCCTATACTTGTTATTTCATGAACTTCAAAAAAAAAAAATCTAAGCAGAAAGTCAATTTGATCGCTTTGCAAATGTCCCCAACAATCCAAGTTTTATTTCCATCATATTGCTAATTTAGTCTGCTTCCAAACAATTACCACATCTTGGAACTATATGTAAATGGTATCCCAAGCCTGTGAACATTTAACTTGGCAGCGCATAGCCGATTTAATGGCAGTTCACAAAGTCCTGCTCTGTGTTACACTGCTGGCCAAAAACTACAATGCTGAAGCATGGAGTTTAAACCTAACCATCCAACTGCATCTGTATTAATAAAGGAGTCTCTCACTAAAACCCCTTTGTACTCGACTGCTTCAAGATGACGGGAAAAAACAAAACAGCAAAAGCAAATCCGCTCTCACTAAGAGGAATTTTATGTCATGCCAGGCCCAAATCCTTGGCTCAATACAGCATTATAGAAGCATACAGAGTAGTAGAATCTGTGACATCCAGGAGCAATTTAGCAGGAGGCGAGCAGGGTATCCTCTTTCTTCATGGAAAAAGAAAAAGAAATATATGTATCCTAAACCTATACATGATCTGTATGAAAATAGCTGAAGATGAAAAAAGGTAGTTTTCCAAATACTTTAGATATGCATGTCAAAAAAATACTTTAGATATTGCCATCAACACACTTGGGACCCTGTCATTATCTCAGATCTGAACAATTGGGAGATCTGTGATCAACGGAAGTGAAAAGAACGAGATACTACGTTAAGGACAACCTATGCTTAAAAACTTTAATGTGCAATTATTTCTAGTATACAGATTGCAAAGTGAAGACATCTTTGCTTCATAACAAAAAGGGTAAGCCTGCAATTAACGTTTTCTTCTTAACCTAGACAACATGCTTAGGCAAGAATCCCATTAAGAAAACCTGACTCTCAAAAATTCACCATGGGATCCTGGAGCTGCTTTTAAGAGAAGTAGGTATACTTTTTCCTTTAAAAGTTGGTCCATGCCAACAAATTGCAAATTCCTACTTTATAGATGGAGCAGCAACAGAAAAGTCGATATTAGGAGAGCTGCGGGGTACTCTTCCTCCAAGTGATCTGCAGAGTTTATAGGTACAGGAAAGAGAGCATCTTCAAAGATTAAGAATTAACAATTCCTAGGCTATTGGTTGCTATTCACAGATGCGTCATTGCAGAATAAAACATCTACTTCTTGTCACATTGTAGTTGCTGTAGGAAGTTTTAGGTCTCCCCAGTTCCATCCTTTTTTTTTTTAACTTAGCAAGGAAAATCAAGGAACTCTTACTTCCAACACAAGTCGACAATATTTGCCGAAGCTCGACAGAAAGATCCCCTATAAAGACGTATCTTCACAAATTATCCAGAAAAAAAAGTGTCCACTACCTTTCACAAGAGAACATCCTCTCTTTCACCAATCAGATGACTTCCCTAGAACTTGAAAAAGAATGACGACTCCACATCCCTCTTTTACGGACTACCAATTTCAATTGTTGGGCTTTCTGAAATAGCAAAACCAAGATACCATCTTACCCTTTTCTCACACCACACTTATTTCCCTAAATCCTCCTTTATCATAGTAGCACATCAAACACCATTTTCATCTATGTTTGCAATATTCTGTTGATTGAAATCAGTCGATTCTCTCTCTCTGCCCATTGTCAAGTGCAGGTCGACCAAGGTAGACCCGTTCCAAAGTCTAAAATAATCGTGTCATGATAGACTATAAACTAAACAAGACTAACAAGCATTTTCCCCAATTTCACACAGATATTAAAATTGTGTGAAATTATGTAATCCCCCCCGGCCTTGTATTTTCTTTCCCTTCATTATAGCATTGAAGTCCTGAACTATGCCTCAAACATTCAGTGAAGAATTATAGATGTCAAAAGTAATAGCAATTTCCAATCTAGTAGAGATTCTTGAATTGGACTCGCCACATATCTACCACATATCAAATAACATCGCATAATGAGGTCTTCTCTTGGCATAAAAAGAGCATCAAGACGCTTACAAAATCTTAGGAAACCAACCCACCAGAGAGCCAACTATGTGATACAAAAGCAGTAGACAGTCAGTTGAAATTTTAAAACACCAATCCAACTAGAAGACCAAACTTTATCAGTGGTATAATTTGAGAAAGCAATACAAAGTGAGGGAACATACTCGAACTTTGCCACTGCGTTCTCCACCAAAGCATGATCGAATAAAATGCCAACAGAAGGGCAGTGCCAGCCATAATTATGGCAAGACCAATCAAATCTCGCCCCAGTATCCAAATCAACCAGTATCCCCATGTGATAAGCACAGCCACCGGAGAAATGACAATCATCCAAGCACAGATCGAAAGAAAATCGCATAGCCTACCCAGCTGAGGTCCGTGTAGAACAGCAGGCCATTTCCTGGCAAAGATCCAACTGAAATGGGGGGAACCGATTGATGTAAGTGCAACCACAAAGAAAACATAAGAGAGCCTTTGAAAACAGAAAAGCACCCTTCTTTGTTTAAATAAAGATGGTTTTCTACTCTAAACTTGGTGGTGCAGAAATATCATTGCTATGGGACAGTATCTGATGGACCTTATTCACAATACAAGTTTTATCCATTGGTTTGTTAAATGGGCTCGTGCCCTGTCGGTGCCATTTTGCAATAGTAACCCTTTTACTAAAAGAAGACCAATAAGTACGATTAGATACCAATATTCACCATTTCTCTGAAAGAATTTGACAACCAATGTACAGAGGAACATGCAAAAAACATTCCTATCCAGATTATATTTCGTGCTCCTAAAACAGTGAACAACACAACATTCACATATGAAGGTGCAGCCTATCAAAGCTTGCAGACATTTCTCCAGAAGCAAATAAATAGGACGACTATGCACTGTCACAAGTAGAGGGGAACAAACTGAGTTCTTCAGTTGCATTTGATGCATCTTAAATGGTTCGAGCATTAACTTCATCTCTTCAATGCACCTCTCCTAGACAATATCCCAGACTGAGTAGTATTCTATTTGTTAGAACATGTATCAAAAGACTTCAAGTTCATTAAAGATTGAAAATCTACTCGTCTCAGTATCTTGCGAAATACTTCATGAGGAAAAACAGAATATTACCGCACAGAGAAGCCTCACCCTTTCTACCCTAATGCACGAAGTATCAATTTTTTTTGTACTCCTAGTAAACTCGGTCAGAAGATCAAGATTCCCAACCTATCCTATATGACATAAGGGTGAGCGGTTCCAAGTTCCTTACAGGTTCCACCTAAAACCTAGAACCTACCCGTTAGAACAGGTTCCTCATTTTTTGGAACCTACAACCTATCCGTCATATCCTGAAACCTGGAACCTACCCTATCACAAGTTCTAGGATCGGTTCCAGGATACCCGAAAACCTATCAATTTCTTTCATTTTTTCATTTTTAGTTAAGCAAAATGAGAGTAAACACTACAACAATTAAGAAGAAGTAAAGGTGAGCGGTTTTAGGTTCCATATTTAAAACTTGAAACTAACTTGTTGGAATAGGTTCTTCATTTTTTAGAACTTGGAACATAAAAATTTATTTGGCTCTAGATTATATACTTATCATCGAACGCCATAGAGCATTGTAGGATCGTACGAAAATATATACTAAAAAAAACACAATCCAGATCCAGGGTCCAGGTTCTCGGTTTCAGGTTCCAGGTAATGGAACCTGGAGCCTACCCGTTGGAACAGGTTTCTCGATTTTTGGAACCTGGAACCTACCCTATATACCTTGAAACCTGGAACCAGATTGGTTCCTACAGGTTTCGGTTCCAGGTTCTCGGTTCTACCCTGGAACCATGCTCACCCCTAATATGACATGACCAGCTTTATAATCAGGAGAAGCACATAAAATTTCTCCGCCGATTACTTCTAGTTGACCCTCTCGGTCTGTCATTATACCTCAAGAAGTAGAAAGAATTACAATCCACATCCCGCCTAAAATTCTAGGAATTCGTTCCGCAGCTCTTGGAGAGAATTTCCATGATTCAATTCAAGATACTCGCCGGTCCAAAACAGGGAGCAGCATCCAAAAGGATACAATACAGAGTACCATGCTGCCTCTTGTTCGACTGCTACATTCCTTCATTTGCTCATTTAACATAAATAACACGAAATGCAATACTGTTTTGGGAGAATGGCTAGTGCAAAACCTGAACAACAATTCATCTCCAAATTTTACTTGAAATACCCCCCCCCCAACTTTCTCGCTCAGAGTCTTTCCAATTCCAATCCATGTGGGAAGAGATAAAGATCTGCCAAGGAGATGCAGGAAACATGGCATGCACTGTCCGGGCAATAAGTTAGCAAATGAGAGGGGAAAAAAAGTCTCATAGGAACTGGGACAATGATATCGAGTCTTCAGAAAAATATGGCTAAACCTCTCCTCGAATCACGTTGAAAACTAACAGAAACCAAAGCCCAGGGCAAGTCGCCTTCATTACATTCCATATGGATTAGGAGTAGGCATAATCAAAACGGTTTAAATCTCCTATAAGCATTCAGCACGTTCCTGATAGTTTTTCCTCCTTGGGTCCCATTCCTTTCACAAGTGTCATTTTCAAATGGCCAGCAGATTTTTTGTGTTGTCTGGGTTTGGACAACAGAGCTTAAGATGTGACCAAATCTTTAGATCTGCCTATCTTGTGAATGCATACGCAAACCTCCATGGTAACTCACAGACACAAACACGAGTACACAAGTGCACGAGAGAGTATGTATATGCACATGCAACGTGAAAAGGAAGAACCTGCCTTCTCAGGTTCACTTAGCCATCAAAAGTCAATATATCAGATTTGGAAATCAAATTAGCTGGGTGCTAAGTAAATCAGAATCCAAGGCAGCAATTAAAGCCTCAATTCCAAATTAATTATGTTATGGAACGTGATTATAAACATTAGACTAACATAAGAAGAACAATGATGCAGAGCCAGGCTCATTTCCAAGAAAAGCAAGCTCATTAACTAACATAAGAAGAACGCCGATGAAGGACTAGGCTCATTTCCCAGAAAAGCAGGCGCCATTAGTATCCTTAAAGCTTTCCAAAATCATCAATCTACCAAAGAAATAGACAATCAAAATGATTGAGCTCACCTGTATATCCGCCATGGCCGCCAATTGACAGACCATAGTATAGAAAAAGAACCCGAACCCAAAACTGCGAAGAGGGTTCCGCAAATCACGCAGGCCATTAGTAGCTCCCGCTCGTCCCCCTCCATGGCCTCACTCTCTTAACTGCTCAAAAAAAAATTTAAAAAAAAAACCAGCTCCATCAGAACAATGAAGCATCATGACAATCGAAAAAAAAAAATCCGAACTCCAAAATCCAAACCCTAGCAAAACAACCCCAACGCAGAGCACCACACTGAAAGTAGCTGATTTTTTTTTCTGTTCTTTACCTGCTCAAGGGAAGCGGAGAGGAATGCGAGCACCATAACGGCGACATTCACCGCAAATGATCTGGTCCGTGCACCGAATTGGAGCAAAACGGCTAAGCCGACCTAAATTCAGACATGAAGATGAAGCCCCCCACGGCGAGGTTCTCGGAGCTCGAAGAGACCAAGGATAATGCCAAGGAGCGACTAATTAGGGTTACGATTGAGTAAAGGTCTTCGTCAACAATGGCTTCTCCGATTGTGCGTTTCAGCCAAAAGAGAGAAGGAGAGAGTGAAGATCAAAACCCTACTCTCTCTCTCTCTCTCTCTCTCTCTCTCTCTGAACTGTGCAAAAGTAAAAAAGACAACTTTTTTTTTTAGAGAGAGAGAGAGAATGTCTTTGCGAGAAAGGAGGAGGAGGAAAAAAAAACAAAATGATAATAACAGAATTAAAAATATATATATGAGAGAGCGATCACAAAAAAAAAATGAGTAAAAAATAAAAAGCCATTTCCGGATGTCCGCAAGGAAATCAGCCCCAGTCTCCGCTGGCGCGCGTGAATCTCACGGACCAATCAATGTCTCCTGGGATCAATCAGTACCCTCCACAGTGGCAGCGTCAGTGAAAATGATGTGTGCATGTTCAGGGAGTTTTGAGTTAATCAAGTGTTTTTCACCTGAAAATTAAACGAGTCTTTTTTTTATCTATTTACTAATCAATGAAATTAGAGTAAAATGTGGTGTGATTATTTCTTATACCTTACAATAAAACTTTGCAAGTGTAAAGACTGACCATTTATACATTCATTTGCAAAATCATGGGAAAGGATTGATCTTTTCCAAGCAAACAATTAGTTAGTTAGTTATTTATTTATTTATTTATCGCCTAATAAAAAGTATCATTTTAATTCATAAAAGGTCACTTTTGTTTACAAGATTCAACTTTTCGAATATTACCGTCAAAGGGTTTCGTATTTTCTTTTTAGTATAAAATGTCAAATAATAAGAACCGCCGATTTTATTTTATTTTTGTCAAAGTGGTATTTCGTTCATTTCCGCTGAAATCCAAGAGACAATTAAGAGGACAAATCTTCAACAACTTCAAAATAAAACAAGTTCCAAATACCAATATGAATAATCAGAATATGGTTAGGGCTCATACACTCAAAGAGCAGACATGGGATTTCTTCAAACCAAAATCGATGTTGGATTACTGAATCTTTCTTCATTAATGAGCACACGCGAAATCTCTAACTAGTGCTATAGCTTTGCCTTTCGGCGATGCTTGCTTACATTCAGCGTCTCAAACACCATCACCGTTTACAATAACAAAATTGAACGAATACAGATCTGGCACTCGTGAGAGTGAAACCTTCGCGAAACTCCTCTAATCTCATTCCAAACTAAACTTGCATACTAAAGAAATCCGACAAAAGCGAAACCCATAAGTCATTCACGCAAAAGACCTACAATTCTATACTAAGCCAGGGTAGAAATCTCCCCAAAATGGGAGAGAAGCTTCTAGATCTATATAAGATCATAAGTGAAAAGCTCCGCATAGCCAGAGGGAAGTAAGAAAAACAAAACAAATAACCAAATCAGCCAAAAGAGAAAGGGATGGGAGGTAGAGATCTAGCTCAAACCCTTTCCTCCATGGAGGTTGAAGAAGACGGCTGTGCGAAGATGAGGTGGAGAGGGAAGAACCCTTGAAAGAAGAAAGAAAAAGCAATGATCAGAATCGCAAGTTTTGAAAAGCAAAAATAAAAGGTGAAATATAAGAAAATATCTAAGTTAATATCATTAAAAACATCAAATTTGCATGCATGGCACATTCATCCCAATTTAATTTTTCTTAGCATGAGAAAATCCAAATCAATGCCCGACCCAAATCTAGTGTCCGTGGTCATTTCCAGCTAACATCATGTTAAAAATACAAACGAGTCACCTTACCCAAAAAAAATTAAAAAAAAAATACAAACGAGTCAACACAAGTAAAAGACAATTGCAAGACTCATCTGAGGTGGGCAATGACAATCCGTCATGGAAGATCTACCTATGCATTTTAACCGGACGGTAAATTTAGGCCGGATGTACTAGTATATGGACTTCTTTAGAGACGAAAAATTAATTCGAGGTAATCATGCCACGAGGTACCAATAAAGTTTTTATTTTTTTTTTGTGATAGGGAAATTAATTTTGTTACCGGACACCTGCTTGATATTTTTTTAATGATCTTTACCTCAAAAAGTATGGAAGCCAAGTCAAATAAGAGAGACCAAAAGCTTGTTTCCATCCCCAATTGATCTAACAACCATGAAGACCAATCCCAAATAATTTCTGCTGGCTTATATGCATTTAAACCATTAGACCTAGAGAACAAGACATTCGATGCACAACGCAATAATTGCAAAAGCATTTAAACTCAATAATTGATATGGGGTTAAAATAATGATCCGGATCCGGACCCGAATGGAGCGAAATAACATCGCCCGAATTAATTAACCAATGCGTTTTCCTTTTCGTTTAAATTCGAATTCAATTATGGGTCAAAGTCGTCTTCTTCTTCTTCTTCTCTCTCTCCCCTTTTTTGTTAATGTTTCATGGGGTCAAATTGTCTTTTTGCCTTTGGAAGAGTGGGGGGGCAGGGGCAGTCTCTTGACTTTTTGGTTTAAAGAGATTTTGTCGTTGTTCAAACTCGGACACAGTGTCCTCCTGCGATGAGAAGTGAGGCAATAGAATCTTGAAAAAATGGGTCTGTTTCTTTCTTTTCTTTTTCAATTTAATCCCTCCCCTTCCTTTTTCTTTTCAATTTAATCCCTCTGTATCCCCCCCTCTCTCTCTCTCTCTGTTTGCTGATGAGAAAAGGACTTGTAATAGGAAGAATGTGTCACAAGACGGAGTAAATGTTTCATTTTTGGGGGAAGGTAAAAGATGTGGAGCGTGGCAGGATTGCAGACTGCAGAAAAAACGGTGTCCTATTATGCAAACTTGACTAATGGGCCAGGGGACTGAGCACCAAATGCATGGGGCCAAAAGAAAATGGGGCTGGCAGAGGTTATATAGTCCACTGCCACTCATGGCAAAAACCGAGGAAGATGTGATGTTGCGATGTGGTGATCAAGGCATTACTTTACTGGTCCTGGAACCGTGTTTTTTGTTTTTGTTTTTCGAAATTGGTTAAAATTGTGGGGAAATAATTCTCATGATGAGTTGGAGGTGCCATGGGTGATTGGTTTTAGGGGGAACGATTCCTATCCTACGATCAAGAACCGCCTATTAAAGCAAGTAACACAAAATGGGAATCAAGAATTGCCCACCGTTTCGCGGACCACCAGTCCAATTCGATTCTCGATTGGGGTCATTGAAAATGGTGAGGTGAGGCGGAGGAGGGGTAGGAAGGGGTGGAGGAGGAGGGGAAGGACAGGCACGATTGGTCGGGTGGGGTCGAGGGCGAGATTGATAGGCAAGGATGAGTATGGCGATGACGAGGTGGAGTGGGAGTGGAGGCATGGTGGAGGGTGAGGGAAGAGAGGGAGAGCAAGAGGTGAATATCACGAAAGGCTCGAAATCGGGTGATTAATTACCGGCCCAGTTCGGGTGCTCCGAGAGATTCCCGATTCTTTTGCACACCCCAAGGGAGATTAATTTCATCATTTTATTTGTAGTTCGGTGGAAACAATAAATTGCGATAGTGGACGTTCAAGGGGCAAGCAATAAATCTCGGACGGGCTTGGAAAAAACTTTCAGCATCGAGTCCACAGGGCCAAGGGGCTCTCAACTCTCAAGAGAGGCCTTATTGACATCATGATTTTATCAACAGATACGTCAAGAAGAATTAAGTTTAAAACTTTGGTAGATTATTATTCAGTCAATCACATGGGTTTCTTCTCGAGTTATGGAGAGAAGGCAAGGCAGCTTTCATTGCATGAAGGGTCTATTCGTACTTTAAAATGGTACTCAACATAATACCTTATGTCAATCTCTTTTGTCAATTACTAAGGAAAACGTTAGGTTTGGTCCAACCAATTCTTGAAATAAATAACCCACGCAACCTCCCTTTTGAACACAAGGACCACATTTAGATTTATTGGATTTGTCACTAAATATTAGTATTAAATTCGAAACTCCCCGGGATCCAGTTCAGGAGAACCAGGAACGGAGAGCTGACTTTTTGCCCTTAAGAATGTTGGCTTTAAGGCTGAGATGTTACTAAGAGTGTCATCCATAATAATCCAAAATGAGGAGAGCCACAGCTCAGAGACCATCCATGTTACTACCCCAAGATGAGCATGTACCCGGTTCAAGAAGAAAACAACATTTCTTGCCACGAGAAGTGCCTCTTGATGACACAGATTAGCAGAATGACGAAAATTGAATAGTCAATTCGCAAGAAATATATCCGAAAAAGGTTCGAGAATTTCAGTTTAGAGAACAGTTATTCGGAAGCGAATTTCACAATTATCAGTTCGCTCGACAAACTTCAACGTATTTGATTAGTATCATAGGTTGCTATGATCACAAGCAGAGTCTATCATATTCAAAATATTTAAATTGAAAAATGTCGTTCAAGTAAATAATTTATAGCTTTTTAAGTAAAACTACGACCAACATAGTTTAAAAAATGTACTTAATACATTGGTATATTCAATTCTTTTATCTCGCGACTTTTAGGGGTGCATGAATGTCATTCTCTTTCAGGACTCTATTTCTGGCGAGAAATAGATTTTTCGATTCTATTTCCTAGATGATTTTTTCAACCAAAAATCGCATTTGACAACGATATAATTTTTCTATTTTCGAAACAGAAATTCGTTTGATAATAGCATAAGATTTTTATTTCCAGACGAGCTTTTTCTCCGCCTGTGCCCGGCGCCCGCAAGGTGATTAGGTATATTAGCTGAAAGTATGCGGTACTTCTAGCCGGCGGCAGCGGCGTTCGGTGGCAGCAGCTAGCAGAGGCGGCCGGCGGCAGCGACTTTTTTTTATTTCTCAAATCTGTTTCAGATTAAAAAAAACCACTTTTTTCTATTTCTGAAATCTCATCCAAATCTATTTCTTTACCAAAAATCTTGCTAAAAAATAATAATAAAAAATTACATTGCGTTTCCAAACGCATTTATCTTTCAAACATATTTCCGGAACAAAAATATAGAAAAAATGAAAAGTAGAATGACATTCATGCACACCCTTAGAAAGTCCTTTGGCATTCGTCGTGATTGAAAATAAAAGACCGTCACATTTAAATGTCCTCAATTCCTGATAATTTAGACGATTTCCAATATCTTACGATATTTTTTCCTCGTTATATGATTCAAAATGTCGCAAATAATCTAATAATTTGATCTGAATACTTTGCCACATTTTATAAAAGCTAACACTTGAATATGCCGTCGAATTATGTGTTTTCCTAGAGCTCATGACTTCTGGTCGAAATGCACTTTCAGGCTTCATAATTATTTGTACATTTAAAATATAGTATTTCACGATGCTTTTAAAGCACTAATGACTTTTCAGTGTGAATCATACCTTATTGCGTCAAATGGTGAAATAGAGAAAAAGAAAACATCTGAAGTCATAACTCATAAGAAAGAGAGCGGCTGATAAATGGAAAAGATAAAAGAGAGGATTTAAATTGACTAGATAAGAGAGATTCAGTGAATCACTCAAACCTAGGGCACCCGAAAAACAACTCAGAAATCGGTTTTTAGGTTTCAAAACAGGTTTTTTTCCTAGTACTAAGCGTGAATATATTTAATTGGAGAGACAAATGATGCTTGAAAAGGTTTAAACTCAGGACTTCCTGCTCTGATACCGTGTAAGATTGCGAGATCACTGTCAACTGTCCTAAAAGCTTAAGTTGTTGAAATAATTACCAAAAAATATCCTAAACCTATTGTAATTGTGTAAATTCAGTCATAAACTTTTTTTTGTTAATTAGGTTTTAAATCTTTTGCAAATGTGTCAATTCAATTCATTTGACTGGTCGGAGCTGAGTGGCATCGACAACGTTGACGTGGTAATTTTTTTAATAATTGTTTAAACTTTTTTCTATCCTTTTTTTTCTTTTCATTTTTTTAGAAGATCTGGTCGGCAGCCTAGCTGACCCCCTAGGCGAGGGTCGTGGCCCTCGTCGACCGATGGGTGATGGCGCTCGACCCTTTCCTAGCTGCGACGATGGCTCGCGATCATCGCCCAGATCTAGGGGGAGCTGTGAGCCCTCGTCTAGGCGACGACCATGGTAGTCGCAGAGAGAGTCACAAGCCCTCACCCAGTCGTGACTAAGGGCTCAAGACCCTCGCCACGACCATTGGCCAAGCGAGGGCTCACGGCCCTCGCCCAGATCTAGGCGACAAGTGCCTGCAAGCCATCTCCACGACTTGGGCGAGGTCAAGGGATGACGATCAAGAGCCACTGCTGTGGCTAGTCGAGGGTTGGGGGTAGACGACCTCTCCGACCGGTCGCCAAGAGGGCTTCCGCCCAAATCTTAACAAGAAGGAAAGTAAAAAAAAAAAAAAACATTAAAAAAAGTTATTTAAAAGTTATTAAAATATTAATAAAAAAATTGTCACGTCGGCAAAAAGGTTAGGACTCAACCTGGAAAAAAAAAATTGGTTTATGACTGAATTAACACAATTTCAATAGGTTTAAAATTTTTTTGATAATTTTTCCTTAAATTGTTAGATGAAAGCGTGTTGAATGTTGAATTACTCTAACATTAATGTCTTAAATATCTAACTGTGAAATTCCTTTCTTTTTCTCTTATTGTGGCCTAGAGTTCCACCATGAAAGTCCTCTCCGCAATCATCATTCTACCCAATTCCACAATCAAATTACAGAAGTTTCCATAAGATTTTCTCTCTCGAAACTTCAGTCATCGTAGTATTAGATTAGCTGTTTGAATTACTGAAGAATGTATCGTCTGCTTTTAAGGTGGATGAAGCTCGATTTACTCAAATCTTTCCATCCAAGGTAAGTGAACCTCTAGGGGCTAAAGTGGGTTCATTCGCTTACTACACTTGATCTTTGTTTGATTTTAAACCTGAAGTGTGGATAATTATTAGTGATTGCATAATGACCTTAGGAGGCAAGACTATACTCTGCAAGTGATCTTGGATGACTTTGTACCACGGGTGATGCTATGTGGTTGATTTAAGATTAAAACAATGCTGGATTCACTTCAAGGGATTCACTTCCCTTTCTCAAGTGCGATTCTATTCATATGCAACAATCTTCATGATCTTCTTTCGCCTCCCTTTCGTCGTTATGACTCCCGGCGAGTAGTTTGACTAGATAAGCAAGCATGTACTATGTCGTGGAATCATTACTAAGGCTCTGTTTATTTCACGAGAAATGAGTCATTTCAAGAAAACATTTTTAGGAAGTCAATTTCTGGGAAAATGGCTATATTTTCTGGTATTTAGTTGAGACTTGAAAATGAATTGAAAAATATTTTCCGCCGTTTAGTAAGAAAAATCTAATTTGAATTTTTGCACCGTCTTTTGATGTCGAAAATTATTGACATGGATCCGATCATCTAAGTGACACGACTGTCACTAATGTGGATAGTATTTCTATTTAAAAAATTCAAAGTTTTTAAATTATTTTTTTATTTATAATTTTTTTATTAATATAATTTTTTTATTTTTTCTATTCTTTTTTTCTTCTTCTTTCTTCTTTAATTTCTTTATCAGCCGGCCGCCAACATAGCGACAACTAGCAATCGGCTATGGCGACTACTAGCGATCGACCACAGGCAAGGCTCAGCTTGATTGAATGAGCCTCGCCAGTAGCCAGTTGCTCGCAAAGGAATTTAAAAAAAGAGAGAAAAAAGGTAAAATATAAAAATAGAAAAAATAAATAGAAAATGAATGTGAAGGAGTGAAGGGAAGAAATATGAGGGAAAATATTTTGCTAGACTAGCATATTTTTTGGGAACCGAACACCGGAAAATCCGAAAACCGTTTTCCTATAAATTATTTTTTGCAAAATAAAGAAGCCTAATATTACATGAAAAGTGCACGATGTTCGTGATGTTATTAGAAGATGCTATATTGATCATGGTAATTTTTCATGAACAAAATTATGGTTGAGTGATTTCAAGAGAATTTTGAAGGACTTTGATGGGGAAAGTGCGAGAGAGATGAAACTACGAATGTAAAGGGGTAAAGTAGCAAATTGTGTAATACAAGGGCAATAAAAAAAAGTGAATTCACAGCATATAAACTCCTTTTTGAATGGCGAAATTTTATTACTGACATTTTTATTGGTTAATTTTAAGTTAAATTAATTAAAGGAAATGAATTCGAGTATAAAAAATCGAGGAATTGTAGAATTTTGGGCTATTTTGCAATGTGAAAAGTTAGAATCCTCCCCTTTCAAAAGTGAAAATTTTGGGGGCTATTTACATGTTAAGGATGCTTATGATGGTAGGTTCTTAGTTAGTATTATAACTAATTGCCTAATTTAGTCACTTTATGCAACTAGTCAAAATTGGACTTAATCGCCCAATTAATTTAAAAGTCGCATGTTTTGGTAATTTTATTAAATCCATGGCATGTCTATAGTACATACGTCTAAGGTAACAAATGAATGGTCTTAGGTAATTAGTTTAATTATCATGGCTTGGTTAAGTGAAGATTGGAGGTTATGGGTAAAATTATAAATCGATAAAATTTATTGGGGAAATAATTAGAAGAACTTAATTTTAATTTTTTTATCAAGCTGAATTTAATCATGGCACGATGTTAGAAATTAAAATTAACCTCAGTGACTTAGGTTACAGGAGAATTGATTGCATGAGTTTAGACTAATCTAAACAATACATATATTTTACATTGGACTTAATTGGTAAGGTTAGAACTATTTTGGTAATTTTTCTTGCACATCAGAATATGAGAAAATGCAAATGTTTTACCTAATAGAGTAATTAAATACTACATCGAGCTTTCTTTTGAGAATAGTTATTGGCAGTCTCACAATTTAAATCTAAAATTGTATTAGTTAAAGGGCTCAATATCGAAAAAAAACCTCTAAATGTAGCATTTTTTTGTGATAACCAAGGTGTTTGGACTAACTTGCGCGCACCTTGACTTTCCTCAAGGAAGTTTAGCACAGCATTCTACCGCCACGACCCTCCACTTAAATCACAGGTGCTTATTTGGAGAATCGAACCTAGGACCAGTGCATCTAACCACACAATTCTAAGTGTACTCTAACCAACTGAGTTATCCATGGGTGGGTTTAACTTTAGCATTTGTGACAATTATATCCAAAAAAAAATTATCTCATAAAAAATATCATACTTTTATATTTGTCACAATTCTACCCAAAACTTTTACTTTTGTCCCAATTTTACTAATCCAGTATATAAAATACATAAACTTTAACATATGTCCCAATTATATAAAAAAATTTGTCTAATAAAAAACCCCCAACTGTTACTTTTGTCACAATTCTATCACTGTTAGCCTTTCGTCCATAATTACCATTAGTTAAACTTGTGCGGTATTTTCTCGTTGTTAATGAATTACATCTTAGTAAAACTGACATGAAAAATCCTTGAGCTTCTCTTCCGTTGTTTGTTTCCCCTACATATTATTGAAAAATACAGAGTTACTCAAGATGACACGTTTCATACTTTTTTCGGCACTCAACAGCCCAAAAAATTGTTATACATGGAGATATTTGGACTAACGATCTAAAATATTGTTATACCTGAAACCTAATGTTTCTAAATTTAGAAGATTTATTGGTAAGTTTGGCAAGAAAGCTTGAGCCATATAGGATTAACTAATAGTGATTATGGACAGAAGACTAACGGTGGAAGAATTGAAATAAAAATAAAAATTTTGAAGTTTTTTATGAAATAGAAAAAAATTCTGGATATAATTGAGACATATGTTAAAGTCGAGGATTTTTTTTATACTAGACTGGTAAAATTGAGATAAAAGTAAAATTTTGGGGTAGAATTGGAACAAATGTAAAAGTTTGAGGTTTTTTATGAGACAACAAAAGTTTTAGATATAATTATCACAAATCTTAAAGTTGAAGGTTTTTTTGGGTATTGGGTGTTAGTGAAAGTGACTTTTGCATGAATCTAATATGAAATCAAAATTTAATGAAATTAAAGATTAATCCCGCTCGTCCATTTCCCGACTCAACTAGGACAAAAATGTAAGTATACTCGTGTCTAGTTGTCGCTACATAAGCGCCATCTGTGCAAAAAATAAATGGAGAATTAACAGAAAAAAAAAAAGACAGGCTGATTATCCATCCAAGAAAAGCCCATGAACTGAAGAAAGGATTTCGACAAATTTTATGACCCACTAGATAAAGAAAGTTTTGGATTTGAATGTAATTTTGCAATAAATTTTAGGGCTCTTGCTATAATTTGCTCTTAAAAAATAAGGATAAGTGCATTTGAAACCTTAAAACTTATCACAAAAGTGCAATTAAATTATTAAATTTTAAAAATTGTAATCAAGCTTTAAAATTTGTCAAATTGGTTCTTTCCATTAACTTCGCCCAATTTTGTTAACAAAAAGTATTGGTGTGATTTTTTTTATTATTATTTTTATCTCACGTGGCAATAACGTGGTTAATAGGACGTCGTTTTGGTTCAAATATGATTTTTAGTGCAAATTATTTATAAAAAAGCTAAATTAAAAAGATGTAAAAAAAAAATAGACGGAGAGAGCCCTTGCCGCTATCGTTTCCCAATCATCACTGTGAAAGGCTGGAGAGGGTGATCGGCCGTCCCTCACCCTAGGCCCCCTGTTATTATCATTATTTTAATTTATATCATTTTTAAATTAATATGAATAAAATATATATTAAAAATTACATTTAAACAAAAATGACAACATTTAGACATCATGTTTCATGGTTTTACCGCTTCACCGTCACACGGAAAAGTGAAAGTATTAAAAAAAAATCACATCAGTATTTTTCATTAGTCAATTTAGTTGGACTTAACGGAAGATATCAGATTGAATCAATTTGACAAAATGTATGACTTGATTGCAATTTGTTTTTATAAATGTTAGGACTTACTCTGCACTTAACCCTAGCCAAAAAAATATATAAAGAATAGTTTAATCTTTAACATGTCGTGTCATTTTCTGTCACAGCCCACGCGGCACCCGTATCCAATAATGCGACATTCAAAATATAATACCAGAATAAGAATAGTTAGGTCTGTCGGGGAAAACAGTCCCAGACAGAAGCAAAAAGAAATTATTTGATTTCTCTAAGCAGCGACCACGACTTAAGGAAAGATAACCCATAGCACTTTCATAGAACAAAAAGGCCACCAAATTGGCCAAAAGCCAAAATTATTTATTTTCTTGAAGTGTTACTAGATCTAAAAATAAGATTAAACATTAGTGAATAGTATGTCTGCCGTCTAGTTTATTCCGGCGGACCGATTATCTCGCTGAATCTCGAAATCAGGTACGAATTCGCGATGACCCCTATTCCTCTCTCAAGCACCCTCTTCCAATACTCCTCCGCATCATCGTCAGCATTGGCATCTGAATTCCCGTGTGTATAGATCTTTGTTCAACTTGCTATGCGTCACACTCGGAAAACTTTTCTAGACATAGAAGCTGGGAGTCTATTGTCACGGTCCGGAGGTTTCCAATCTCGAAGGGTCGCGAATCCTATGGCCGCGCCGGGGGGGGGGGGGGGGGGGCGGTGTTAGATGGATCGATCGGTGAGACTGTCACATTCATCACACTAGCTCCTTTTTTTCTTTTTTCTAATGTGAATACCTCCAGTAGAACTGCACATTGTTTAACGTGCGAGCATTGTGAAAGCGGTCGGAGATCATTTTCTAGTGGTCAAGATCCGAGAAAACATGTCGGATAAGTAATCGAATCAAAGATCTCCCGCCCTACGACTTTACGAATCCTTTGGATTGTTAAGGGCCTAGGGCTAGTCATGCTCTGGCAAAATCCCTTCCGTGAACCAAATTAGTGGAGGCTCAATCGAAGGTACTGCATTATTTAAGGCGAAATGGAGACCAGCCAACTAAAAAGTCAACTGCTATCATCCCCACACACCACGGTATAGGCAGGTGGCTGAAAGTGACATGCAATGGACAAATTTATAGAAAGTCTTCCTTCAAATCCATTGAACTTTAGGACACTTTAGGGTCAAGGACTCTTTGGGTTGGGCACCTCCAAAACATCAACCAGCATAGTGGAATTTTAGCTTAAACATGTGAAATCTATTGGGTGTTGTTCACCAGTAAAGAAATGGGAAAAAAAGAAAAAAAGAAATCTTTTTTTCTTTTAGTGTTGGGTGTTTTTGTTGTCTGTGACCGAGTGTGAGTGCTGTGCTTTTGAAAAGGAGATGCAATGGGGATAAGATCTGTCATCCACTCAAGTCCAGCTTTCCTCCACACACTTTCTTATGAAGAATGTGAACCTTAAAAAGGTCAAAAAAAAGAGGAGGAAGATATCATAGATTTGATAGCTTTTTAGGAGGTTTAGCAAATTGCAAGAGGAACATAGCATTCTTGGAAAATTCACAAGATGGGGGATAAAGGGTTGGATCAAAAGAGCTGAGGAGAGAAGAAGAGGATGGTTCATTCATTCATTCATTAACAAACCACTCCCAAGGGGGGAAGGAGCAAAACAAACAAATAGAATACAAGGAGTATTCAAGGGCCTGCCTTCTCTTCAGGGCTTTGGAGAAAACCTTTGGCCAAACCCCCTCTAAAAGACCCACTTACATGGAGAGATATTCTAAGTGAAAATACAGAAGAGTCAAAACTTTCCCGCTACAGAAAAGATGAAAACATGTTTTTCCTAGGAGACCCACCCTAAAAAAGGACCAAGAGAGGGGTATACAGAAGAGGGAGAAAAGGGGCATTGAGACACTAAGGGTTGAATGATACATAGGGAAGCAGAAGAAGGACGACTCTGGGGAATACTAATTGGGTCATGGACAATTAGGGTTCTTGCCAGGACCCCCGAAGTAGAAGTAGTGGCCCCAATCGCCGTTATTGCCGGTTTGGACGTCGTAGCAGTTGGATTGCTCCGTGAAGGTGCCAATCCCCTTCGGAGCCTTGAGGTTGTTGGAGCTGTCGACGACTTGAATGTTCCGGAAATAGCAGGCCTTCCCGAACCCTTCTTCAGGGAAATGGCCGCTTCCCATTTGGGTTGATGTGTGCTCGCCGTCGGGCTCTGAGTTCACGACCTCACCTCCCCACTCGATCATTGAAGCACTGTCCGCCAAGTAGGAGAAGAGGAAAGAAGGCCAGTAACCGAGGACGTAGTCGTTCCCAAATTGCATCCACCAGTGGCCTTCTTTTGGGTCCTATTGGAAAATTTCATGTAACTTCAATTGCTAACAGAGGCTCAGTAAACACAGAGAAAGTGAACAGTAACTAGAATACGTTGATATGACATAACTCGTGATCTAGAATACGCCCAATCAGTAATAAAAAAAATATCCACTATCGGCATGTGCTACCATGGCTTCTTAAGTAGTTAAAGTTCAATAATCAATCCCATATATGAGGTCTACACAAAAGACAACTGCAACTGTAGGTCGCATTCACATTTCTGGGTGGTACTACCTCCTGACATTTTGTGAGAAATTGATTTACAGACAGTTGCAGCAATTTATTAGGCGCAAGTCGGTGGCATTCTTAGACTTTACCTTCCAGATGAGTATACTGATGTCGTATTGAGAATTCCGGTAAGCAGAAACAGGAGAGATGCTCGCTCCCATTGCTATATTATTGTTGATTTGAATGAAACCGGAGCAGAGGAGGTTATAGCAACCTGTGGCTTGATACGCATCGCTCTGTAAAACAATTTGAGTTGAGTAAGTCGAAGGCGAAAAAAAAAAAAAAACATCAGACACAGCAAATGCACCAACGTCAGCAAAGGTTTACCGTCCAGTAGGTGAATAATCTTGTGTTGTTATCACCATACAGATCTGGACTGACCTGTACACATTAGTCAAGAATCTCAGAAACTGCTTAACCAAAAATTGCAGTTCCCACAACCATCGATGGAAAACCTATGGGTTTTGACATTTACCTGCCAACCGGCCTCGATGCTATTCAGATCTTGACCGAATGAACCTCCCAATAGCCAGAGCTGAGATAAGCTGAACTCGTTGGACAGTTGAATTTTAGGTTCCCAGACATTTATGGTTGCTTTTGCTCCATAGTATTTGTCTCCCTCAACATAAGCTATTGCATGCTGAATGCTCCAAAGAGAAACAAGCAAACAGAACGAGATAAAATAACAAGATCAATTGACACAGAATCCACATCAAAAGGCAAGAAAAGAAAAAAGGTTGAAAAGCTGCTTCATTTTCATTTCCAGAGAGAGAGAGAGGAACAATGCTTTACCTGATGACCACTCTCATTGATGAGATTAGGGTCAGCGGACCTGGGTTGTGGGATGCTTCTGTGCTTCTTCCTTCCATATCTCTTAACAGAGCTTGCTCTCAGGACATCATCTTCCTTGGTCCTCCTTATGGGTATTGTGTTTTCAGGGCATTTCCCATTCACATGCCACAGCTGATTAATGGGGTTTGCTCTTTCATTGGTGCTTGTGACCACTTTGTTCTCATCGAACAGGCCTTCTGGGTGATAATTAGGTCTCATCTGGTGACGCAAACAGAACCCAGAAAGACAGACCAGAAAAGGGTGATGGTAGAATTAGGAAACAGAGAAATAAAGAAGATAAGAAGAGAAAAAAAAATAGAGAACCTGCAAGAACATGTAAATGCACCTGGATTTTGTGGTCTTTGAGGTAAGGGTGATCAAAGGCTGGTTGATCAGATATGTGGACACAGTCTATAACATCCCCATCTGGACTCTGAAGAACATTACAGAACACATTAGATCAAAATCATAAAACCTCCAGGAAAGCATGTCCATTGGAGGACAGTTTTGAAAACAGAAGCATTTATTAAAGTTTTAAAAGCTGGTACCAGTGAGCAAAATCGTTGCAGTTCAGTTCTCTCTAGAGAATACGAGTACATTATTACTTCATCATGCTCATTCAAGCTTCTAAGAAGGCCAGATAGACATCATTTCGAGTTTGTGCTTTCATATTCAGAAGACTCAGGAGTCAGGATATTATTGGAGCTCCAGCACCAAGATCCCGCCTGACCCAGAAAAGCTTTTTAGATATAAGATGAAGTAAGCACCCATTTGCTTCATTCTTGGTTTGCAATCAACTTTAATTTGGTAATCGAAAAGAAATGGACAGTCTTTTAAATAAGGATGTCGTGGTTTTTGTCAGACCCAAAAAAATAGGAGGTGAGTATTCATCCTTACTGAAAGCCCTCTTTAAAATCAAAGAAAAAGCATTTCTTTTCCAATCATTCAAATGTCATTCTTCAGAAAACATGAAACCACTGAACTTGTGCAACGAAAAAACAAAGTGCTGCGATTTCCCTTCCTTTTTCTCGCTTTCCGCCATTTTTTTTTCATCAGCAACCATTCAAAAGCAGTTAAAGCATGACCTGAAAGAGGCTTTAGAAGTGGAAAAGAAAAATAGGAAAGATGAAGCAGAGAAACAAGAAATGGACACCTGAATGCTTTTCACAGCAGGTTTGTTCAAGCGCTTCAAGTGCTTCTGAACCTCAAACGCCTGCTTCGAACCAGAACTCAACCGGGCAGCTCCGGACAGAGAGATCAAGCTCCACAAGCACACAATCACTGCCACAGCTCTTCTTCTCTTACCCATTTTCCTTGAATCAAACCTTTCCTCGAAAAACAAAAAAAAAAAAACCAGAAAAAGAAGCACCCTAGAATCACCAAAAAGGACAAAAAAAAAACTACACTAAAGAGCTCGGTGTAGCATAATGCTCAAGCTCGCACAACATCACAAGGCAAGAAACGATGAACTTGACTACTCTCTCTCTCTCTCTGTCTCTCTCTCTCTCTCTCTGCTTATCCTGCGCACCCCCCTTACAACAGGCCTCTACCAGATTTCTCTTAGTGGGGAAGGCCCTGCCTCCACAAAATTCCAATTAATATTTTTGCCCACTTCCTCCCCCGCCTCTCTCTCTCTCTCTCTCTAAAGTTCTTGCTTTCTCTCTCTTTCTATGGGGTAAAGCTCACTTTTTTCTTGTCATGTTCTCGTCCTTCTATCTCTCCCTGCTTTCCCATTAATTAATAAATCTGCCCACCACCTCTCTCTCTCTCTCTCTCTCTCTCTAACATCGCCGGGGTGTCGAAATTTCCTCTTTTTCCCACTGTTCTACGACCAAGCCAAGAAGGGTAGAAAAGGAAAGAGAAAATTTGGCAGGCAACCCTGCGTCGTTTTGGGATGGAGTGCGCTTTTTGAACCGTGGGCATGGACACGGACGTGGGTAGGTGGTTGGGGAAAGCGAGTCACTGAGAAGTGACTCGCTCGTCGCCGTGTCGTACAGATCGAGCGAGAGAGATTCAGCAGACCAGGCCAGTGTCGTTCTTGTCGTTTAGGAGGTCTCTCCCTACTCCCTATCGTCCTCCTTTTGAGACACCCCAGATGACATTTGCCTTTTTTTCCTATTCTGCCCCTCTCCTCGGTTCAAAATTGACCCAAGTTTTTTACTACTCTCTAATTTAATCTAATTTGCACCCTTTTTAACTTTTTAAAAAACTTTTCATCTTTGGACACTTTTAGAGGGTGCATTTATTTTTGCTTAAGGACTTGAAAAAACCTTCTTCTTTTTTTGGGGTAAGGAACTTGAAAGAACATTTTTTTTCTCTGCTTTTTCGTTAAAATTTAAAAATTAGTTCTGTTTAAGAAAGTTAGGAGTTAGTGAATTCTACCGCAACCTAAAAATTGAGTTTTTCAATTTTAGGTTAATGAATTATCATATTAATTAATTAAATAAACTAATTTAGCTTCAACCCTCACAAATTATACCAAATCGTGATTTATGATCAAATGATTATCTTACAAAAAAAATTATTTTTTTAGAGCCGCCATTAATTATTTCTTGGTACCTAAATAAAATAGCGGGAAAAAATTATTTTATGTTTACGAATCATAGATCTTAAGTTCGGGACTTTGTTAGGTTAATTTTTTTTCAATTAATGCCCTTTTGATACCAATTTCATGAAAATAAAAAGTTCGATTTGGCAATTTTGATGGATTTTAACTTGAAGATCAAAGGTGCAATTTTTTGGGTTTTATTTATTTATTCATTTTGTATTTTTATATTAAAATTTAATGAAAAATGGTGGTGAATTGGTTCAAGATTACCTTAAATTTTTCGGATTAATTTGCATTAATTAAAAAAATAACAAAATCTTCTTTACCCTATGTCTACATCTTTTAAAATCTATGTTAGCAGATGTAAAAGATTTTGTTTATCAAATGTGAATTATGAGATAGGATTTCTAGAAAATCTTATATTTCTAAAAAAACTTATAAGACTTGATTTTTAAGAAACCATATCTCTCTAATATTTTTTATTTTTCTGAAATTTTCTAACATGAAATTAAAAGATGAGGTGCAAATGCTTATTTTTGGATTTTCTGATTTTTCTGATTCTTTAGTTTCTATGTACGAGTCTAAATTAAATTTACAAATCTTTTAATTAAAATATGATTACCACTATTTCTTTCGAATTAAGTTTCAATCTAAAGCCCGATAGATCGACCCTAAAATTCGAAATACCCGTTGTGAACATTGTTACATCTAAAGCCTGGTAGATAGATTTATTCTCATATGTGCGGTCATGGATTAGAAAATATTTTGGATATCTTTGAGTATTTTGGAAATATTTTCGGACTACCACGAATTTATTACAAATATTTCAAAATGTTCACATGAATGACAATCTTTTCAATTTAAGCAAAAAATATCTAAACTTACAGTACAATTTTCTAAACAAGGCAATTCAAACAATCAATTTTGCAATCACCTGTTCGTCCCAAAATTGATTTTTGATGTGCAATATTTCAAATTAAGTAATTTTCAGATATCTTAATCTTGCAACAAGATTTTTCGAGATATACAAGAATATCACAAAATTATCAACATTTCGGCTGGAGCAAGCTTAGTTAACAAGAATCTTCCTAGATATGCACAGAGTGATCCAAAGCATGTGCAATGTTTCCGAGATATGCTTGAAACCCAAAAAATCATTAAGCAACCATAATCCACTAATACGAAGCAAGCATTCAAGCATTAAAGAGTATCGCGAATTAGAAAATTACCTATTCTAGGATCGAAGTAGATTCGGGACTCCAAGCAAGGTACTTGGACCGAACGATTTTGCAGCAGCTGAATTGCACCACTGACAGACCGAATATGCAAGTAATTATCGCTGAAAGTCGTGACAATTGATCCCGATCGACAAGCAAAAATCTTGCACTGATCAGCGATGAGAAAAAAAATTACACAAAACTTGAACGGCAAAATCATGGTTATAAAAAAAAAAATTACACTAATTAATCGATGTGCGCGTAAATTGGTCCGAACACCTTGATTATAAAAAAAAAAGTACACAAAACGGGATTGTTTCAACCCTCGGATTGCAGTAAAAATATACTTGGACAGCATATCGATCGACTTTCAAACCGAAACATGAACTTGCTTAGTTGACGTCTGAAAAAAAGGCCCGAACAACGACGAAACTCGAATTATCAGTAGCATGATCTCGTGGAGACAATATCTTGAGCGTCGACGGACCAGGGCTGGCTGGCGGATGGTCAAGCAACAACGTCGAACGGACGATGTAGGCAGCGATGGTGGCTAATGGACGGCAGTGTTAAGGCTTGCAGATGGTGGAGTTGAGTCTCCACAAACATTTCTTCTTTGCAGATCTCAGAATGAGAAAATAAGAGTAAATTATTTGCGGTCACATAATTATAGTAGAGAAGAAAACCACCAAAAATCCTAAACAATACTCGTTGCGACAATTGCAAATTTTTTCTTGCGACATCAAAGTAATCTCTATGTGACACGCTCGCCTCAAATTTTTTTTTTTGTGACGTAAGATTCCAAACTTGTAAGGACGTCACACATTTACCCTCAAATTTTTTAGGTAAATGTATCGCACAAATCAGAGTTTAAGACTTTTTGGGGTAGCGTGTCACATGCGTACAAATTTAAGATAAACGTGTCGCAAAAAAAAAAAAACTTAAGTCAAATATGCCATTGTGGACATAATTCTGAATCTTTCGGGCCCTTTTTCCCGTTATAATGCACAGGGTTTTCTTCTTAATCACACATGATTTTGCTTCTCTAGTAAATTACTGGTGAATCAAACCAGATCGAAAGCTCGAGCAACAGAGAAGTTCTCTGATTACAATCTTTTTGCAAATTTTATTTTTAAGGTGGCAGTTGAAAAATCGAAATTGACCGACCCTTGGGGGGCCACTCATCATTAAATAGTTGATTTCCATGCAGAGTTCGATGGAGGCTTCTTATTCTATTTGTATATAATTACTTCTCCCCATCAAATGAAGGAACTCCAACAACAACAAAATGCCGACCAACCTCGCAGATTAAATACCAACATCAATCCAATATTTATCTCAAGCTCATTGAGGTCGACACGGTCGATGAACCCTAAAAATTCGTAAAAATCCAATGAAATATATTCATCTCATAAAAATAACTATTTTTTTATAACCGGCTCGTTATGTCTGACGTAACCCTCTTACTTTACATAACTCGAGACATAATCATATTTCTTTACATAACTTGGAACGTGCTATGTAAATTACATAGGCGGAATTAACCTCACAGATTAAAAAAAAAGTAAAAACCAATTTCATATGTTCCAGCATGGCACAGGAGTGGGAGTCTGACTCTCATCCACGATAATGTCTTCATGTTATCCTAGACAAAGATTCTTCCGCGTTGATCTCATTATGCAATTTTCTAAGCTTCAATTTCTTTTCTAATTCCCCCTTTTTTTTTATTCTGGGGTTTTCTGACATTTTATCGATTAAAAAAAAGGGGTTAGTGGCTGACAAAATTTCAGAATCAAACCCATTATTTTATATCAACATTATAAAAAAAAAACGAAAAGACAACTGTCAAAATTCGCGTTTTCCTACGGTCCGAACTCTGGAAGCTCACAATTTCCGAAGGCGGTAAAATAATCGCATTTCTTACATCATCAGGTAATAAAAACAAAGTAAAAATTTATGTTTTTAGTTCATTATTGGCGACGGTGGGTCCCGTCATGCTACTGCCGACGGGGCACTGACCTTCGCGGAAGAATCGCATTCATACGTAGCAACTAGCCATGTACAAATGTGCGCATGATTGCTTAACTTTGACTCGATGATCTATTCTTTGACCATCGCGAAAAGCGAATGCGAATGGAGAATCCGGAGAAAAATCGTAAAAAAAAAAAATCATTAATTTATTATATTTACATCGATTTGCTCATAAACTTTTTATATTTATGTCAATTAAATATATCAAATCAATTTTGATTAAAAATCGTCAACATGAATGCCAAATGTCCTATGTCGCACACTTGACACTTGACAATGATGTTGATATTTTTAAAAAAATTTTAAAATATTTTCTTCTCATTTTGTTGTATTTTTCGAGGGTCAATGAGAGGGTGTCGTGACCTTATCATCTACAATGAGTAGGGATGAGCGGTTCACAAGAGCCAAACAGTGGGTTCACGAAATAAGAACGCGAAAGTTAAGAAAAGATATTTTCAAATAAAAGAGAATTGCGAAACAAACACTAACCCTAAACAAGTAAACATTAGGTTTACTTTTTAAAAAATTAAATAAAAAATTGGTCCGATCCAGACGGTCTGGTCCGGTCTTATGTATAGAATAGGGAACTGGACCGCCCGGTCACCGGCTCTAATTTTAGGAATCGAGATTCAGATTAGATCTCTCTAAAATCAAAACTGTACCATCGGTCCCGATTCGGTCTAGACTGTCTTTTTTGCTCACCCCTAACAGCAAGGGCCTGCAAGCCCGAGTCCAATGCTGGTGACCCTCGCCAGCCCTGTAGTAAAAAAGAAAGAAAATCAATTTACATGAAAGAAAGAGAAAGAAAATTATAAATATAAAAAAATTCACGTCAACGGTAGTCGTGCCACGTGGGATAATTCGCGTCAACGTTAGAGATTTTCAATCAAAATTAACTAGACTCAATTGACACAAATATAAATAATTTAGAACTGAATTGGTACCAATAAAAAGTTTATGAAGAACTTGACACTAATATAATATGTTTAGGATTTTTTTTTCGTGATTTTCCTGATAACCGTTGATCCCATTCCCCAACCCCCCACCCCCCCCCCCCCCGAACAAAAAAAGCACATATTTTCCTTCTATGTAACGAAAATCTCCTCGATTCGAAACCGCTCTTCAATTATTGCCGAACTCCCCAATATAGGATGTTTTCTTTGGTTTTGGTGATCGATATTTTCTGGTACAAATTCGAGGATGCGAGTAGAACGTCACACCGTCCTTTTTTTTTTTTGCAATTTTATTCTTTTGGCACGATAAACTAGCTTCTATCTGTAAATGCACCCCAAAAACTTTCCACAGTCCCAGAGGTGGGAATCGATCACCCGACCTTCCCATTCCGAAACAAAATGGCGAATGCTGGGGCATCGCCACGATTGTTCATATCGTCGTTTTTCAGATGAGATTGAGAAGTATCCTACCGTTTAGGATGAAATTGAAATGTCATTAAAGTCCCATTTATTTCATGAAAAATGGGCTATTTGAAAAAAATTATATAAAAATGGTCATATTATACCGTCGTATTATATTTGCTTTTTATTGGCCGCTTATAGGTCTCTAAAACACGATTTAATTGGCCAATTAACTATTATTGGTCTGTAAAGCTCTCTTTACTGCTGTGCCACTGTCTGTATCCCTAATAATTGTCGCATCGCAGCTTGAAATGGTTAGATCCGGCTACAGAGAAAGTCAACTCATTCATTCTCCAATATTTTATTCATCCAAATGAAAATTCGCATTCTGCTCGTTCATCTATAAAAATTTAAATAGATTCGCCCTTATTATTTCAAAGAAATCCCAAAATGATCATTGTCATCTCAAATAAGGACATGACCTGACCGAATGGCCGGTCAAATATTCTAGTTGATTAAGAACATTCTTGTAAAAATATAACTTTAACTTAATTTTTAGTTAAATTAAACTAAAAAATAAAAAACTAAAAGTTAAAAAATCTCTCTCTCTCTCTATATATATCCATTCACGTGGTTGCCACCCCACTGCCGTTGTGGTCATCGAGGGCCGGTCGTCCCATGAGACTAGGGACGAGGGCCAACAGGTCCTCATTAGAGTCGGGAGAGGGCCGACTCTCATAGAACTGGGCGAGGGCCGCGACCCTCCTTGAAGTACATTGACGAGGGCCGGTGACCCTCATCCAGATCTGGGAGAAGGTCGCAACCCTCTCTCGACCAAGGCGTTGGTAATGGGGTGGCGTCTACATGCGGGAGGGTTGCCTCCCACTTGTGCTCGTGCGTGCGTGTGTGTTTTTTGTATTCTTTTAAAATTTTACAAAATAGAAGAGGAAAAAAATGACGAAAATGCCCTTAACCTACCCGCAAGATACCTTTATTTAGATTGATATGGCCACTTCGGATCCTTAATTGAAATAATATTCACTCATGGCCTTATTTAAAATAAGGTCTACTTAATGCTTTCATTTGAAAAAATGAGGAAGCTTAGTGCCCCTTTTTGAAAATTTTCTTTCACGTTTGATGGATGTTTAACTTCGAGGATTTTTCTTTGCAATTCAATGGGCCTAATGAATCACGACCATTGATCTCGTGGATTCCATGCGAGCCCTACAGGTGAATCCCACGAAATCGACGGCTGTGATCAGGTGTGGCAAATACAAACCAAAGTATTGATCAATTTTTCTCGTATGCATATATGAGAAATGACCAATCTGCCTTCCATGACTAATCACGTTCGGTCATGTGTCAAATATGGGAGACAGAGTTGGTCGGAGATAATGAAAGAGTAAAAAGTCGGGTGGCAAATTGCAAAAATCGAAACGTCAAGGACAAACTTGTCACGATCCCGAGAATTCGAGGGCAAAATGTAAATATACCCCCCTGCAAGGACCACTGAAGAAGGAAGTAAAGCACCTAGAAGTGTTTTAATTGCAATGGCCACATCGTAAATTTGGTTACACCCGCGGGTCAAAGAGGGCAAGACATACAGACCTTCGCGCACGCGTCAACGACGACCACCTCGTAATGGCCAAAAGAGAGGAGGAGGGGAGGGCCCCAGCAAATTAGCCGTTGGGGAGCTTACTAACCTCACCCGCCGGTCATTCTTTCGGGGCTCAGCTAAACAACCGTTGATGACGAAGCCGACGGCGACGCTTGCGTTCTCTTCGCCCGTGGCGTTACATCACAACAGTCCGTACAATCATCTCGCCTGACCCCATAGCCCCGCTGCCATTTTTATTTAAACCACTCCCAAAAAAAAAAAAAACCAGTAAACCCCTTGTCGTTTTCTGCGAATTTGGTGGTTAGATAATTCGAACATATCAACATGAAATGTACTTTTATCTGCCGAAAAATATTGCCTTTTGAATTTTTTTGTTCAGCATCCATTTTATTTATTTATTTATTTAAGTTTGTAAGATCATAATATCAGTTGATAATATCGCAAGTATATGTCCATAAGCACAGCTATTTCGTTTGGAGCCATTGTCGTGAAAGATGACGACTCATTTGGGGCCTGTGCCGGCGGCCATGGACAATGGTGTTCTCCGATTGGTGTTAAATAAAGGTCGTTCTATGCAAATCTGACTCTCGACCCACTAGAACAAGAGTCTTTCTCGTCGGTGTTCTTTAAGGAGTGAAAGATCTCATCATTCTCAAGTGCAAAATCTATTAAAGTTTTGATATTTTCGGTCCATTGATTTTTTTCCCACGGCGTAGACGGCCAAGGACGATGGGTTGGACGGAGGAGCAAGGAAAAAAAATTGATTTTTCATTTTTTTAAAAATTCTAACTCAATAGACACATGTCATTTTGTTTTTGGACAGGAGTAAAAAATGCACACCACTTCCGCGGTTGACGTGGCGCTTTGTAGTCATTGAATTTTTTATCCCAGGTAAATAGGTCGAAAATAAAACCTCAAATCCTATAAAATAATAACAAATATTGTTTCATATACATAACTAGTTATATAGGCACTCTTAATCTTTAGATGTGGACGCCTCGTATCTGTTTTTTTTTTTTTTTTAATTTCTCCGTCGTGGGGTTTATGGGGGAGAGAGCATGATGAGACGTAATCTCTCGAAAAGCTTTTCATATAACTTTTTACGTCGTTTTAAATATACCGAACACACATAAGAAATAACATCATTAATCTAAAAAGAAAAGTGGAAGATAACAACGCATTTAACTAATGCGTTTTTTTCGACAGAAAAAATAATGGTTTTTTTAAAGTTTTTTACGAATAAAAATATTATTGTAAACTCTCACTAGGAATGTGATAAATACTTAAAAGAAATACCTAATATTACCAAAATCCCAACAAGATATATCGATGACAAATTTAGGCATTTGTTAGTTTTCGTTAAATTTAATCACAAAATTATCTGTACCTATTTTAGATTTTTGTCATCTATTTGTTACATGGTACCCGTTTGTGATTTTTGTTGATATAAACCTAATTTAACAGGAATTAATAGAAGTTAAACTTATTACATGTTTATCAATTTAATATTTTTTGTAATTAAAAAATTTAATTCAGAGTAAATTTATATTAAGTTTGTCAGTTTGTGAATGTTTTGTGATAAAAAATTAATTTAGATTAAATTTATTATAAGTATATCAATTTAATTTTTTGGTGGCATTATTAATTGATGAAATAAAATCTATTTTCATCCGTACCCATCGGTAGTGAAAACAGAAATTGACCATGATGCGAGAGAGGGAGAGAGAGAGAGAAACGAATCCAATGTAGAATGGTGAAAAGCTGTCATCTCTCTCTCTTTCACCCTCGTGTGCACCGTACGGGACGGGAGAGCGAACGTACGCGATTCCATCCCATCTTCGACATCGGCACATGGGAGGTGCGGGGGTCGGGAATCTGATCTGACGGAGCGGGGGTGGCCCCACCACCCCAAGCAGTGGGCGAATCGGTAATTTCAGAGCTGACCGCAGGTCATTATCGTCCACGAGATATCAACCGCATTTTCTAGCTCCTTTCCAGTAGCAAAACGCGAAAGATATAGACCAAAAAAAAAATAATCAAAAAACAAAAAAGCACCCGAACGCCCCCATTTTCGGCATATAGACGGCGGGTAATTATGAAAAATGATTCGTCGACGATACCGTTAAAAGCATCATAGTTTTATCTATATATCCGCACATCATTATTATATATTTTGCATAAAAAAATTATTAATTGAGTAATTGTACGTTAAAAAATAACTAAAATTAGTATCAGACTATTAAATTAGCAACTTCTATTTCATTTGAGAATTGTTGGTTTTATGGCATTTATCTCTTTTCAATTCGATTCAAAAATAAGTACCTGATAAGGGTGATCGATTCTAAATCCGATAAAGTTCTCCTTAAGAATTATGAACCGGACTGGATCGGTTCCTATTTTTCGAAATTGTGGACGAGATCGTTCCAAGGACCAGATATGACAAATGTCTACAAATCTTAGATTTGAAAAATTCCTCATTATTTTCTTTTCATTTCAATATTTTTTTTTATCGTGATTTTATTTACAATAAAATTTACTTGTATATGTGTGTACATGTGGGAGTATTCATCTTTGATAGATGAAGATCGATCCTCAACAATTTGTTGTAAAGCTTACTTCATCAATGATTAGAGTTATTTTTAAAAAATTAACAAAAATTGATTGATTGGTCCGATTCTATAGCATTGGAATCGAAAATCGGACTCTCCGATCATTGATTTCAATTTTAGAAACTGGGAATCAAATCATACGCCTTTAGAATCGAGAAACGGACCATCGGTCTCGATCATGTCCGAACGATCTTATTTGCTTATCCCTAGCGCCTGAGACACTTGAAATTGAAACATTCGCAAAATGCGACATGGACACGTTTGTACAACTTTTGTTAATGTCACGAACTCGAGACATTAGGTCGAGCCTAGGCTTAAAGGCACGACGGGCCTGTGCGAAATAAAATATATGAAAGATGTTTTTTGGGGCCCGGGACACTGTTCGGCTACTGTGAATGTATTATCGACGTTCGGCCGATGGGAAATCTCCCTCGTTGGACGTCCAGTGTCCTATTGATCCCTTTTTCTTATTCTTATTCTTTTTTTTTTTTTGGTTTGGGGGGGGGGGAGGGGGGCTGTTTGGATTTGCAGTGCTTGCAACTTCCAGTTTTACGTAAATTTTCTGTAAAAAAAAATATGTCAAAAAATTCATAAATCTATTATATTTGTACCAGTTCAGTTCTAAATATTTTGTTGGTATCAATTTAGTAGTAAACCTTTTATATTGATGCTAATCTAGTTTTAAATATTTTATTTGTATTATTTGAATCATAAATCTTTTGAATTTGTGTCAATCTAATCCTAAGACTTTTTGCATTTATAAATCAAGTCAATTATTAATTTTGATTGAAAATCGCTGATATGGATGTCGGTTGTCTTAGGTGGAATGACCGGTGCTAATATGGATATTTTTAATATTATTTTGATATTTTTAATTTAAAAATATAAAAATTAGTAAAATTTATTAAATTAAATTAAATTATATTTACAAATATCCATATTAACGCCAACCATGCCATATAAGACAATTGATGTACATGTTAGAAATTTTTGATTAAAATTGATCGGATTGACTCAATTTGTACAAATGCAAAAAGTCATAGGACATAATTGACATCAATCCAAAAGATTTAGGACTCAATTGACACCAGTAAAAGGTTTATAATCCAATTGGCACCAATGTAAAATGTTTATGATTAAATTGACACAAAAAAAGATTTAGGATTGAATTAATACAAATGCGATAGGTTTGAAACTTTTTGGACACTTCTCCCTCACTTTCCTTATTCACACAAAAAAGGGATAATTACATAAATAATCCACGAACTTTAGCAGAATGTGTAATTTGATCCCTAAACTTTTAATTTATTCAATTTAGTCCATAAATTGTGACAGAATGTGTAATTTGATCCATAATTTTTTGACTTGTTCAACTTAGTTCATAAATTTTTAGTGCATGTTCAATTTAGTCCATGAATTATAGTAAAATATTTAATATAGTACTTTTATTAATTTAAGATCAGGGATAACGTTGAACATTTTCATACAGTACATTAACTAAATTGAATATTTACTAAAAGTTCATGGAATGAATTGAACAAGTTAAAAGTCCATGGAATGAATTGAACAAGTTAAAAGTCCATAGATCAAATTGCATATTTTGTCAAAGTTCAGGAACTAAATTGAACAAATTAAAGTTCGGGGATTAGATTGTGCATTCTGTCAAAGTTTATAAACTGTTTATGTCAATTTGCCAAAAAAGGAAAAAAAGAAAAAAAGAAAAAAGAAGAAGCCCGAACTCGGTCCCTTGTCCATCCAATAAGCTTCCCTCGACTTCTGTCTTTTTCATGGTTGGCTTAGTTATGAGTTATGACTTACGACAAGGACGATTCCTTTGCCCTGTCCGAACTTTACTCCAAGACGTACACATGTCGATGCTTTGGGTCAAGGAGCAGGAATTTCACATCAAAGAAGAACAAGTCCGAGTTGCTCACGGCTATAACTCCACGGTCGCCAAGGGTCGGACCCTTTTCTGAAATCGGCATGCCAGGCTTCGCTAGAGACTCTCTGGCGCAGCAATCTACTCGTCGAGCGATCTCTCCCCGATCAGCTCTCAACTTCACCTATGTCCACCTCCAAATTAACCAACCTTATCAAGGGGGGAAAAAATTTCCTAATGGCCCTTGTTGGCGAGAAGGTTCCGCCAAGAGCATGCACTATCAGGGTTATGCACACAAACACGTTGAAAAAGAGAGTAAAGGCCAAAAAGAAAAACCGAAATACGAAGATTTATTTCGATTTACCTTTAAATTAGGGTAATATCGAGCGAACAGATGTAATTAACGCATATTACCTCTCTATTAGCAACAAAACCCTTAGAATCGAGAAAGTCCCTGTGCCTTCGGGTGGAGGCTTGATCTGTGGAGTTTGTCTTGTTGTGGTGTGACATAGGGATGGGGCGTCCGCCGTTGGTGGGGACATCACAGCCGACTGTTCCTTTTCACGTGCCGAATAGCCCATGTCTTTCAGGGCTTCGTCTTGTTCTGAGTCTCCGACTGGGGGAAAGAGAGAGAGAGAGATCGGAACGAACCTAACCCCATTGCGGCCATGACAGTTCTACATGTCCTTGTAGGGATGCCCAATTAATGCCCAGAGCTCAAGGCCCTCGGCGGCCTGCAGGAGAAAGAAGGGAGATAAAAAAAGAATGAAAAATTAAAAAATTTAAAAAATTAAAATCTTATTAAGAATTATTCACGTTAGCGCCATCGTCCACGTCAACACCGGTCGGCATCCACGCTAGGGTCGGTTGGCCTAAATTGGTCTCATTGATTGAATTGATACAAATATAAAAGGTATATGAATGAATGAATACAAATGCAAAATATTTATGACTAAATTGACATAAATTCAAAAGTTTTAAGGCTGAATTGGTAAAATAAGGTTTAAGATTAAACTGACAAAAATGCAATAGTTTAGAACTATTTTGACAATTTTTCCCAATTATCTTGTTATCTTTAAAACCCCCCACATGATATTTTTTTAAATTAAATTACATGACACGATTTGTTTAATGCTCTTGAAAATATCAATTTTCTTACTTTAGATTGTAAAAGTATGCTTGAAAGTTTGAAGACATGTCTATATTAGGGTGTGGTTCATGTTTCCGATTGATAGGAAGGCTAGAAATGTCCCACCTTGACAAGGGTTGCAAGAGGCGATGCCCCCAATACCCCAAAGAGTTTTACAGTTTGAGCTTGTATTTTATTAACAGTTTGGGATTGGGTCCATGAAAAGTTATTTTTATATAATCTCTTTCTATTATAATTAAAAGTTATAGAAAAGATGCGATGTGATGTTACTTATAGTGGAATCGTCTGCTGGATGTATGCTTAATTTAAAGATGAACAAAGATAAACCTTGTGGGAATTTTTTTCTCGACTTTACTATATGTTTAGTTGTGTTTGTGTGCACAATCGTAACAATCTAGATGTATCCAAATAATGTATACGACTTGTTTGATTACATGTGCCTAATAATTTCTATAATGGGTGAACCTGTAAACATTAGTAAGGTTTAAATGGGATCGAGACACTCATTTATTACATTAAAAAAGAAGAAGGCCTACGTGCATCAGAAGTCCTAATACTTATTAGGAAAATGCGATTGATTCCTAAAATTTTCAAAAAGTGTAATAAAATAATAAAACTTGTCAAATTGGTGGATGCAAATCATCCCATTAATTCTGTCAATTTGGCTAACGAAAAATTTCAATATGATATTTTAAATTATATTCTCTCTCCTACGTGGCAATCACTTGAAGCATGATGTATAAGGCCAAAATAAAGTTATTTTTTCCAAATCCTAATTTTCTTACCCAAATCTGACTTAAATTAGATTGAAAAATGAAAAAGGCTAAAATCTTATATTAAATAGAACCCAAGCTAAAAAAGAGCCATAGGGCCCTCACTGGTTGGCTATCGTTACTGCCAAAATGACGCATGGTCGATTTCTGGTGATCCAATTTGTCAAGATAATCACATGCTAGCTGTTCTACATCATCATGACTGGAAAGTAGAGGTGATTGGTTTCCGATTTGATTCGATTTCCCTCAAGAACTGAGAACCGAATCGGTGCTCCCCGTTTCCCTCAAGAATTAGGAATCGAACCGGTGATCCCGTTTCTTATTTTTCGGAATCGCGGATTGGACTAGTCACTTAGAGAATCGAAAATCCGACTGGATAGTCGGTCTGGTCCGATTCCCTAGTGGTTTCAAGGAACCTATTAATTTCTTTTTTCTTGCCGTCAATAAGTGGGCCACAAAATTTTTTCACACTCATTATTTTTTGTGCTGCTTTCGCGGAAGGTGTCACAAAAGAAGAATAACAAATAGGCTTCGGCTTGGCCTCATATAGCAAGAATTGTTAGCCTCTCATCTTTGGAAGTTTTTCTTGTCCTGCTAATTTGTAGAGAGGAAGATATCAACAGTTTTTGTTGAAATGTTACTCAATCTCTCTCATATCCTGTAAATCTTGCGATCAACCTTCCTTTGAACTACTTTGATATTTCGACAAAAAAAAAACTTTGAAATTCAATCGGTCCGATTTTATACCCCTATAATTGTTAATCAGACTGCCCAGCTACTTGTTCCAATTTTAAGAATCGTGGATCGAACCGCCGCCTTCTAGAACTGGGAACTGAACCATCGGTCTCGATTCGATCTAAATGATCCCGGTCCAATCAGTCTGATTTGCTCACCCCTGCTAGAAAGGGCTAGCAGAGGTCACAACGCCTCCCAAGGCATGCTGTCAAGCGGACATGTCGCCTAGATTTAGGGGAGGGTCGCCTCGGCCCTTTTACGCGTTAGGGGGTGGCATTAGCCCAATGGCAACATTAGCAAGTGGGATGTTGCTTTTTTTATAAATAAGAAATTTACAATTTTTCATTTTTAAAATTTAATTTAGGAAAGATTTGGGAATTATGTTAACCAAATCGACGAAGCTAATGGGAGGAACTTCATTGCTTCAATTTGACAAATTTTAAGGCTTTATTTGACTTTTTTGAAAGTTTAATAATTGAGTTGCACTTTTGCGATTTAATGTGATTTTCCCAAGAAATAACAATGAGTATGCCAGGTGTTGCCACAAAATGGCTCTCTTGTTAAATAATCCACTGTTTGTCACTTTTCATAGTCCATCTATATGTCTAGATTTCTTGCAATGTTCCCTATTAATTAATAAGAGAAAGAGAACTTTGTACATATAAACCTTTTCCAATGGAGAAAATTCATGTACCACACCCAAGAAACAGCAATCAAAGAAATTAGTTGAATATAAACCAATAAATCAAGGGAGGCTACATGTAAATAAAAGTCGTTGAAACTCCAATGACTACCTTAATGCCTCTCTTATGTACATATCAGATTGACGACATCGCATGGTTTTGAAGAACGAGGAGCCTCACTCACAAAACAAATTTGGGATAGAAAAATTTCATTCCGATACTATGTACAAATACCCGGCTCAAGAATTCAAATTAATAGTTGAAAGGAGATTACGAGTATAAAGTCATGGAAGCCCTAAACACAAGTGGGTACTTTTCGACGTATGTAAAGCCGTGACCCATGGCACATGATCATGGAAAAGATCAGATCACTTGGCCTTTTCTAAGCCAAACTCGGAGAAATCAGCCAATCAAAAAAGCTACCACAACACAACTTCCATCTCCATCGATCAAGTGGGAAGTTGGAGAAAGTACGGGGGTGGAAAGCCAGGGGGTTGGGGTCCATCGTCAATTCATCAATATATATATATATATATATATATATATATATATATATATATATATATATATAGCCTAGTTGATGACATGTTGAGGCCCACACCTTGATAAATTGTCCATAAAAAAGCATGAACAGAACGTGGGGAATTTGCCGAAAGACGGGCTAGAGCAGTTCCTCTGCCTTTTTGCGCTCCAAAGTTGCGCGTCGGTCGATGATTCTTGGCCATCGAGGGTTTGATTCACGGACATCGTAATGATAACGCAGAAAAAGATTTAAGACCCCGCGGGAAGTGGTGGGGTAGGGGCAGAAATTTCTTAAATGGTCCGAACCCTTAATGTTAGTAAGTCTCGCGAGCTATCCACATGACCTAAGGGACTGCGCTAGGCTTCCATGAACGAGTTGCGCTCAAAATGTCTTGGAAAGGATCGGCGGATGTGGCCGTGATTGGTGTAACCCAATTGGCGGTGTTCCGGACGGCCCTCGATTGAATTAATCAGCCGGGATTCCCTCTGGCCATTTTCATCTTCTTTGGTTGGATCATGGATGGATGGATGGATGAGTGAGAAACCACTTGCTATTCTCTTCTGATGATTTCCCAAAGTCCGGCTTTGCATGTACTGGCTAGCAGCAAGTGCGCATGCCTTCCTTTACACCCCCCCCCCCCCCCCCCCCCAAAGCCACCATTAACTTGAATAATTAGCTTAACACCGAAATCATGGCTACCTCTTCTTTTGTTTGAAACAATTATGGGAGGTATGTATGAATACACATTTCGTTTTGGAGAAAAACAAAGAAAAATCGTCAATATTAACTCCAAAATAAAAAATAAAAAAATCCAGAGGAGTTAGGGTTTTTTTTTTTTTTTTTAATCTTGCAGCAACATAATTAAGAGATGACCCCTTGTATATCCCTTTAGCCCCGCGCTTTGAGTATCTTTTGCTCCGGCGTATGCGCCACAGCTATGGTGACATTTGACTTATGTTTTGATGCATCTATTGCCTGAAGACAGAGAAAGCATAACGAGAGAGGTCGACGCATACGATCGAGGGGTCTTTAGTAGAAATGTCGAGCGCGTGGGCACATATAGTTTTGTCGGAAAATTATCAAAAAAAAAAAAAATCTTAAATTCATTGTAATTATGACAACTCAATCTTATTGTGTTAATTCAGTCCATCGATCTGCGCTGACGTGATATTTTTTTTATTAGTATTTTTAATATTTATTTCAAAATTTTATAATTATTTTTTCTTTCTTTTTTGCTTCTTCTTTCTCAAGCTGGTGGCTAACTCGGCGACTGGCTAGAGGCGAGGATTGGTGAGGCTTGTCCTCTCCAGGGATCGGCAAGATCTACCTCACCAATCCGGCGACCGATCGGAGGAAGGAGGGAAAAAAGGAAAAAAAATTAAAAAGGAAAAAGGACAAAAATATAAAATAAGCCACGTCTACGTCAGTGCTGATCGGCAAAAGTTGGCCGGATGGATTGAATTGGCAAAATTGCAAAATACTTAGGCTTAAATTGACATAATATAAAAGGCTTTAAGAATGAATTGATACAACTGCAATAATTTTATGACTTTTTTTTTTTTGGTAATTTTTCAACTGTGGCCGGTTTGTGGAATGCAACTTTGTGGAGCTTGGACTTATGATTTGATGGATGTATTTACCTGAAAAACATAGAAATCATAACAAGAAAGTTCAAACACGTATAATTGAAGGGGTCTCTATCGAATAGGAGTCACGGGCTCCAAGTCGTCTCATTCCGCAACAAGGACGTCTGTTTCTTTTGGCTTTTTTAGCTGGGGCAGGATTAAATTGACTTGTCAACCGTTGCAATTGTCGGCTTCGAGCTTAGCCTCCGGTGGCTGCCGGCCAGACCAACGCCGTTGAGGATCAAAGTTGAGGGGGAGTCATTTGGTAGCAACCGCAAGAAAAATGACACGAGATATGAGGCGTGCTTCGGTTCTAAACTCGGCTACTCATTCGGGTGTGCACCGGGGCTGCGATTTTGCACTTGCCCCCTCTCTTAATGCCTAAATGAATCGAAATCTTACTCGGGTTGGGACCGGCGTTGTTGGTAGAGGCGAGCCATCCTCCAAAAGAACTCCGCCTTCACATTTTGGATGACGTGGCCACGAGAGTCGGCGTGCTGTCACACTCCAGTCCTCAATGTATACTTCGGGCCTCTCTAATCCCTAACTTAATGAAAACACCACACTCAAACCAATTTAAGGACAACGTATCAAAATATGAATCGAAAACCGGCCAAAATCAGAACAGACCAGTGGTTCCTGGTTCCAATAATTGCAACCGATGGATAGTGGTCCGGCTCTTAGTTCCCCATCCATCCACCCGGACCAGATCAATAATATACATCTTATAATTCTTTTAAAGAAAATGAATAACCCTAAACTCCTAAGCTCAAACTTGCTCATCTCGTCTCAAAATTCTTACTCTTATTTCGATCTATATTTTCTCTTGTCTCGGACTCTCGGTGTCTCACTCTCATCTGAATGTCTTCATCTCTCGACTCACGGCCTCGACTCTCATCAACTCGCGGCCATGCCTCCGGTCGTTCATCACCTTCCTCTCTCGTTCTCGCTCACCTCCATTTGCTATAAGTTCGAATCCCTAATCTTCAATCTACTCACTAAATTCCTAATTTTCAATCTCTATTTGGTTAGTGAAATTTGGTGGAATTAGTTCCATGGACCCACCCGAGAGCCTGGCCGAAATCAATGGGCGATTTTCAATTTCAAATTTTTGTAATTGGTCCTTGTGGGTGGCTCCCGGTTCTAAGGTGGGAACCTCCCATTGGACCATGTTCACTCCTAATAAAATGTAATAAGTTAAATTCGTCGTCAATTTTCAAGTGTGTCATTTCATGTTCACTCTTTATTTATTTATTTAAAAAAAAAACAATAAGCAAGCGGAAAGACAATTTTGAGTTGTGTCAATATAAGTGGGGAAGTGAGCCAAAAAGGCTCAAAGAGGGGCCCGAGCTCAAGGCCTAAGGCTTGGTATGGGCCGAGGTTGTGAGTACCGACGACCGACGTGCAACGAGCGAGAGCGAGCGACAGTAAATTGCTTGAGCATGAGCACAACTATGTCCGTGGTCATAGACTTTGATTTTGAAACGCAACGAAATTTGATTAGGAGCATATTCGCTCGAGATATTTATTTGTTTATTTAATCAGTCGGTTTGCGTCAATCATCACATAAAAACACACGTAAAAAAATTATTTTTTTCACATGGAGACGAGTAAAGATTTTTGATCGATGTTGATAAAAAAAAAAAAAAGAGTTGGGTTTCACATGATATCATCTTAATTATCTAATTTCTCAGCTTGCACTGAAAAGAAATGTTAATTTTGAAGGCAATTTATTGCGAGGAAACTGTTTCACGTGGTGGGGGTGTCTCAAGGACCCGAATTCAATCATTTGAGGCTACCATCGGAAATCAATGGTTTAATACCACGAAAAACTTCAAAGCGCTACACTTTTCATAAATTTACTCAAACTAATTTTTTGATCGCCAAAAATTTCAAATTGATACGCCCGTGACAATTTAATCTTCGTTAATTTTCGTTAAATTTTACTATTAAATTGCTGAGTTATGTGACACGTGGCAGTTGACAGGTGTACCGATTTTTATCCTCCATTCGTCACGGGTGTACCAACTTGGACTTGTCATGGTGGTAACTCGATTTAATGCAAGTTAACACAAGTTAAATTTGTCACAAATGTACAGTTTGGGGTTTTGGGTAATTAAAAAATTAATTTGAAGTAAATTTATCATAAGTATATACCACTTTGAAGTTTTTTGTGGTAAAAAAAGTTAGCTTAGGTTAAATTTATTACAAGTACATTAGTTTGAGATTTTTTATGGTAAAACCTACAACGATACAATTTCCAAGTAAAAAGTAAGAGACCATATATTCATATTGTAGGGACAATTTCAAACATCGTCTTCAATTACTTAGTCAAATAGCTTTTTTTTTTGCGCGGTTTAACATTAGACTAATACTCGACAGTCAATGGGGAAAAATGCTACACTTTTGGACTAGGGTTTTGAACAAGAAATTGCATCCTTTATTTTCTGTAATTTCTTGTACTCCAACTTATGTAGACGGTAGGATTTTTGAAAAGTCGGCTTCAAAAATATATTTCAAATAATATGCAGAATTGAAATGTAGAAGAAAATTCAGAAAAAGGAAAATTAGAATGTTCTGTGCCACTTTCTTTTTCATTAAATTAATGCAGCAATTATTGATCTTCATAAAGGAAAATCATCGATGATTGACAGATGATGAAGAGCAAATAGGAATGGGGTGCACCGACACTTGGGGATAGCCATGCAGATGCACGCCACAACTCGCGGGGAAAATTGTCAAAAACGCGCCCTAAACCTTTATCTAATTTTTGCCAATTCAACCCTAAATTTCTTAAATTTGCCCATTTAATCCTATTGGCCGAAAATCGTTGATGTGTGGACGTGAATAATTTTTTTAATTAATTTTATAAAAAAATAGAACTTCTTTTTTACTTTTTTTTTTCTAAGTTAGAAATTGCCCTCTCGCTGGATTAAGGTCGATAGGGGTCGCAGCTATGAGGGCTTCGTAGCCATTGCCTCGAGTCTAGCAAGGGTCGCTAGACCTCGCCAATCCCTGGGCAAGGGCCAGCGACCCTATTGGCCCGCCAACCCTAATTCGGCAAGGTCGCTGGCCTCTAATCCAGAAAATAAATTTTTTTAAATAAAATTATTAAAATTTATCTATATCAATGTTTGCGATACCACGTAGGACAGCCACGTTCATGGAATCAATTTTCAGCTAATAGGACTAAATCAACAAAAGATGAAAGTTGAATCAATAAATTTAAAAGGTCAAAGACTGAATTAGCAAAAGTGTGAAGGTTTATGATTTTTTCTTTTATAATCCAACCGGCCGATTCTATGTTTGTATGTTGGCCAGGCAAAAGATAACTCAAAATCCTTTCTTGAAAGCAACTTGGAACCAAATTTTAGCGAAACCAACAAATATTGTTATGTCGAATTTAAGACAATTAATTATCGTACATGTCGTATCTTTAAAACTAAGATATGATACTTTATCGAATGAATTACATGGTACGGCGCGTTTAGCACTTTTAATGGGTAAACTATCTTAAATATGCGTGTGAAAATATGTCTAAAAGTATATAGTTGAACGGGTCGCACTTCCCGCGGATTCGACTTCTTCAACTAAGAAAATTTCAACCCCCCCCCCCCCCCGCACACACACAGACACACACAAAAATAAAAAAAAAACCTAAATGGCCACAAATCTCGTTTGTGGAAATCGGATCACTTGCGGATCCGATTTCGCTCCCCCCCCTTTTTTTTTTTACTTTTATTTGTTTTATTATAAGCTAAAATTAGAATATAATTTTTTTTGAGTTATTAAAATTCGAGAAAATCTAAGATGACAGTTTGTCAGAGTGTCGGACCGTGCGGACCACATTACCGTGTGATATATTTGTCAGTCAAAAGCCCATGTCTGACATGTACTCACCATATATCTACGTGATATGCTTGTTAGTCAAAAGTCCACGCCCGACATGTGCACACCATATTTTCGCATGATGTGCTTGTCAGCCAAAAGTTTACTTCTAGTATGAACAGCTCAAGTTGCACCCTTGAGTGACGGTATTGTCACCGGGCAAAGCCCTTAAGAATTTATTTGCAATTGTGGGAACAATATCCACCTAATCTTTTTATTTGGCCGGAGAATAATGTCTACTAATTTAAAAATTACAAATTATTTTTTGAATATAATCCATTAGATATGTTTCATTAGAACCTTAATGGCATAAGTGCAGCAGAAGTGCAGCAGAAGTGTCAATATTTGTATACGGAGATCACTTTAGTGCTAATATTTTTTTTAATCACTTTAGTGTCACATTGGAGAGAAGATTATCACCGAAGTGCTGATTCCGGCCAAAAATAATTATTTTAGTGTCAATTTCAGCCAAACACTACATGTGGCTTTTTTAAATTAAATTTTTAATATAACATGTCAATTTTAAAAAAAAAAAATCAACACACGTGGGCCACGTAGACGTTGCGACATTACAATAGTTAATTTTTTTTTTCAGAAAAATAAAATAAAATTAGAAATAGCCTAAAAAAGAATTAAAAAAAAGCACACGTGTTCTGTTAGCAGCAAGGGTTGTGAGCCCTTGCCGTCGTTGGCCCCACCATCGCCAACAATGGCCGGCAAGGGGAGAGGGATGACCCAGGGGGGTCGCCAGGGTCGGCGAGGCCTGGCCACGGCGACCCCCCTCGGCCATCCCTGCGGCCACGACGAAGGCCTGGCCACGGCGATCTCCCTGGCCATTGCCGGAGATGGTAGGGATGGTGGCGACGAGGGCTCACACCCTCGCAGATGCAAACGGTCCATTTTTTTTTCTTTTTTAATTATTAGATTATTAGGTGATTTTTTTTTGTTATTTTTTGCTTTTTATTGTTACTGATTGGGATCTCCAGCAAGCCACGTGTGCGTCATGCATGATTTTTGGCAAGTCACTTCGGGCATGGCACTCAAATAGCCATTTGAAAAAAATTAGCACTGAAGTGATAAAAAAAATATCGATACTAAAGTGATCACCGTAACAAATATTGGCACTTCTGTTTTATTTTTGCAGAACCTTAATTGTCTTCTAATTTTAGTTTGCAATAAAAACGCATAAAAGTAAAAAATAAAATGGGGAGTCAAAATGATGAAATCGGATTTGCAAGTGATCAAGTTTTCAAAAAAGAGACCGGTGGCCAAAATCTGATCGTCCCACTGTCCAAATTGGGGGGACCGGATCTTTTAACTAAAGGTCTCTGAGAAATCTATAATCGGGGCAAAGGGTCTCATTATTTGTGTCTAAACAATGCTAACCTGTTTACGGAAGCAGACGGTTGAGCTCAATTCGAAGCGTTGAGCTAGAGGGAAAATTGTCCCAAAAAATATTAGACTTATTAAGTAGATGTCAACTCAATTCTAAACCTTTTAATTTCGCTAATTTAGTCTTAAATCTTTATACGAAATTTTGATATCCTCATTCCGATTAGTTTTCACTGGAAGTCACTAATGTGATGGTGTACCATATACGATAGCCGATGATGATTGGACTGTTGTTAGAGATTTCCGACCAAAATTGACTAGAATGACTGTATTTAGCACAAAAGTATATGACTACAATGAAAAAAAATTTAAAATTAAGGACGAATTGACATTCATATAATTTATTTAGGACATATTAGGTAAATTTCCTTAGCTAGATGTTACCTAAATGAGTCGGTGTTGCATTTGCCAACCCTGCACATGTGTGGAGATTTAGTGACGAGTGAACTTGTTGGACTGCGTTTGGTCGTCCAGATTTCTAGACAGGATATGATATGATAGGATAAAAAATTAAAGGATTTGATTGTATCTTATATCATGTTTGGTGAACAGCGAATTTAAAGTCAGATACTTTTATATCATATCATATCTCATCCAATGTTTGGCAGAATCTCAATATCAATTCTTGATTTCTACCATCTGAAGACTCTTATTTATAGTCAACACAACGGATTTTTGATTTCTAGTTGCCCCTTCTGGAATTACTTGACGCCGTCGCCGTAGAATTTGCCCGCTGTTGTCGAAGAGGCGACAGACTTGAAGATTCCACATATTATTCAAGTGACCTTTTATGTGAACTGGGTGTGCCGGAAGAGACCCCATTGCGACGGACTTGAAGAATCTGAAGGCTGATGAGGCATCGAGGTTGCAGCTCAGCCTATCTTGTTGAAGACAATGAAACAATTCTAGCACAACTAGATTAGCTCAACTTTGGTCCTCAAATTCTAGCAATCTCGGATGATGTCTCAGGGCAGGAAATAAATCTTCAATGAGATACCATCACCGCTCGAAAGAGTTAGGATCACCTTGCCAATCCCTTTCGAATTCAGCGAGCATCCAACAATCCAGGCTACTTTTTTTTTTGTGCATAAAAAGTGTTTATTTTGTAGGTCATCGAGCAAGGAAACATTCCTAAGTGACTCCATCACAAGTGCCCTTTGAGTGGTCTTATAATTAGCCTATCGCGTCCACAAAATAGATGAGAAGGACAAGTTGAAAGGGGAGGTTGAATTCTTCATGAAAATATCATTTTTGCATTCCACTAAATTAGTCTTTCCTCAGAATTCAAGCACATAAGACTTCATAAAAAGTAGGCATCTCCATGAGCATAATCTCGATATCGCACCGTCGAAAAAATGATACATTCTCATCGCCTCTCCAGTTATGTTTTGTGCTTGTAATAGTAAAGAATAACCTCGTTTCAAATACATTCTAATCGTCCCAAGGAAATGATACTGTCGACGACTTGTTGGGAATCGGGAAACGCATCACTGCGTGAACCTATCGTAGAGATCGCGATAATTTATGTGCCGTCACCGGAGAGGCAGTCTCCCTAATCAGAGTGGCAACCCACCGCTGGAGAGGCTCGGAGTGACAGCTTCCCACCAGAGAGACGTCCCCTCTAACCAGAGTGGCAGCCGGCCACCGAAGAGATGGTTGAGTGTGGTGAAGAAGCAGATAAGGAGTGGCGAAGAGGCGGATAAGAAGTGGCGAAGAGGGGATGACTTGAGCAATGGATAAGAGAAATCCTATCTTGCTCTATCCCACCTCTCCCTAGAATTATTTTATCCCCACTATATCTTCCTATATCCTCTTTATATCATTTCCTAGATAACTGCCAAATACATGATATGATAAAACATATCATATTCTGAGTTTTATCTGAGTTTTATTTGGTCAATCAAACACATCCTTATTGTTTTAGTCTTATGTGATAGGACCGCGGTGCCAGAAAGCCCAAGAGTATGATTGTGTGGTGTGATAAGTTTCTTTTATTTTGCGAAAAATAAATAATTTAAAAAATATTTTCCTAAATATCACTTGTTTGGCTTTAAATCAATAAAAATATTTCATTACCAATAAAATTTGTGCTTAAGAATTTTGGTGGACGATGAAAATATTTTCCGTTCATTTGTGGTTGTTAGTGATACAAACAATTATTTTAAAGAATATTTTTTTAAAAATTATTTATTTTTCACAAAATAAATGGAGATTCCGCTCATAGTAATTCTTATAGCCTCGTCGTTGGGTTAGACATTGGCTTGTGACGTGTTTGATATATGCGGATGGTATATTTTGTGAGTATCAATGTGGATTAAATAGAAAGATTCAGATACATCTAATCAAAAAATAAAATAAAAAAAAGCAATGCTGAGTGTTGTGATCACAAAATGACTCTTATGATATAATCCAAGCTTTCAGCTTTTTCATAGTCAACCTCTCTCCGGACTTTTAGTAATGTTCTGAATTTATTAATAAGAGAAAGACAACTTTCTAGATATAAATATTCTTTTTCAAGGGAGAAAAATTTGTATTCCACACCTAATAAACAACCATATGAAGGTATAACTAGATAGGCCAAGAAAAACTGTTAGTATCATATATCTTCATCCAAGAAGATTGTCAAGAGAGAGTTCAAATTCAAGCACGTCAACATATTTAGTTAAACTCACCTTCACTTGAAACATAAACTAATGAATTATGGATGAACTAGGATATATTAATGGCTTCACACCACACTACTTCTCGAAGTGGGACTTTCTCCAACATAACCCAGATATGCATCCCAACAAAATCCTCATATATATAAAAGAGTCATTGAAGCTCCAACGACGATAAAATACGATACTTTAACACATTCTCTTATGCACAAATTAAACGGACAGTAGCGTTACATATAGAATTGAAAACCCTAGAAACAATGTGGGATACTTCTCGTCACATACAAGGCCATGACTCGGGGCACATGATCCAGAAAAGATCACTACACAGAAGGCACTTAGCCTTTATGAAGCCGAAACATAGATAAATCAACCAAGCGAAAAAAGTAGCATGGAACTACTTCCATCTCCACCAAGTGGAAAGTCGGGAAAAGTATGGGGTGGAAAGTGTGATCACATTGCCTTTTGACTTATCGTTATTGCATGACATATCGAGCCGACCACGCACTCTTGCTTTTTTGGCAAAAGTAATTTGCACTTTGATAAACACGTCTTGAAAAAAACATGAACAAAACGCGTGCTTTTTTCCCACGATTGATCCTGTCCACGCGGGAGTGAATTTGCCAAGAGCAATTTCTCTGCCCTTTGCGCTCCAAAGTCGGGTGTCGGGCGATGGCTTCTCGGTCTCGAGAGGTTTGATTGATGGCGATTCTAATGATAACGGAGAAAAAAGAGATTCGGTCATGATTCTAAGTCCCGAAGGAGGGAACAGTCCTTGAATGACCCCGATGTAGGCGAACTCAATGTGCTCGAAACCTTGCTGTTGGTGGATCTCACGTATTGCGAACGTGATCCAAAGATTGGGATATACTCAACTCGTGTGCACTTGGTGTACTCAAAAGCCAAGAGCCCAAGAGCTCATTTTGCATTTTCCATTCCCACAAACCGGGCGTCCACCATTGTATATACCAGCAAATGCGCATACCCCCCTTTTCCCCCCACAACACCATCACTTGAATAATAATAATTAAACATAAAAATTGCTACTACCTCATGGGGATATACAAAGTAATCGGAAACTACCCAGACTGCTCAGAATCGAAATGAACCGGCCCATAATTGATCCGGTTATTGGTTCCAAGTGTGGAACTGCTCAATTGGATCAGACCAATAATATATAATACATATGTTTTAATTTTAAAAAAATAAAAAAAATTAAACCCTTATTTGAAGCTCCCTCATCTCGTCTCAAACTCTCACTCTTACTCTCATCTCAATCGATTTCTACTTTCTCTCGTCTCATACTCTTAATGTCTCAATCTCACCTCGATCTATCCATCTCTATATCTCGACTTACGACCTTGACTCTCATCGACTCATGGCCTTAACTCCCATTGACTCTTGCGCCTCCGACCGTTGATCGCTTCCATTTGCTTGGTAGGACTGGTTTGATCAGATTCCCAGGTGGATTCATAGATCTAATGGGCAATTCCTAATTTCAATTTTTCGAAATTGGCCCCTTTAGTAGGCAGTTCCCGATTTTAGGTGGGAACTACCCACTCAAACCATGCTCACTCATACTAGTACCTCATACTATCTTGTCACATCATGTTAGAAAAATAATCTTATAAAAGACTTAGAAGTCAGACCCAAGTCCACCGTGCAATCGATTTGTTTTCTTCTATTGTGAAAAAAAAAAAATCCCTTTTCCCTTATTTCGGGGTTATTGCATGCAAGAGATGTTTGTGAAAACCACAATTCCTTTACAAAACAAAATGCAAAGAAACATCCTCTAGCATTACCTCAGATTTTCAACCAGAGAACTTAGGGTTTTCTAGGAATTATGAATCTTGCAACGATATAAGAGATGACCCCTTGTATCTTCGCATTTCTTTTGCTGGTGTGTTTTGGTGTAACTATGGTGTTGTTTGACTGATGTTTTCATGCATGCATTGGCCTGAGAACACAGAAAGCATAACATGAAAGGTCAAACATAAACAAATGGAAAAAATGTAGAAAAGAGAGAGTTTTGGTGGTGAGTGCTCTTGGGATGCAAAAACACAAGAAAATAAACAGTAAAGATGACAAAGAAAAATCGAGACACAAAGTAAATTAGGGCTACCTCTAGCAGATGATTACACTATTGTTGAAGACACGATTGACAATGAGTTCTAAATACTCTTTATATTCATGTAGTCTACCTCTACCTATTAATTTTAAGTTTTTGGATTTGATTTTTTAACATGGTGTCAGAGCCAGCATTGTCCTTTTCGCGAATGCGTGTAGTCAAATATTATACCACATCAGTTGACAACGACTAAGGGCTCTTTATGCTCATGTGATCGCTCTCCATCTATCAGTTGGACTTTCTTTTGCTGGTGTGTGCGCTATAACTATGGTGACGTTTGACTGATGTTGTCATGCATGCACGTGCTTGAAAACACAGAAAGCATAACAAGAAAGGTCAAACATAAACAAATGGAGAAATAGAGAGAGAAAGAGAGAGAGATTTGGTGGTGAGTGCCACTGGGATGCAAAAACACAAGAAAATATAGAGTAAAGGTGACAGAGAAAAATCGAGACACAAAGCAAATTAGGGGTACATCTAGCAGATGATTACATTATTGTTGAAGTATTATCCCACATCGATTGATAATGAGTCCTAAATATTTTTTATTTTCATGCGATCTACCTACATTTATTAATTTAAAATTTTGAATTTGACTTTTTAACATGATATTAGAGCCTTGTTCCTTTCGCGAATGTGTGTGGTGAAGTACCACACCACATCAATTGACAACAATTAAATGCTCTTTATACTCATGTGGTCGTCCTTCATCTATCATCTAACAATTATAATTAGCAAGTCCCACCTCGTGCCTCCCTATCGATAGAAACCATAACGAGAAAGGTCAAACACATCAATTGAGGAATCTCTAGTGAAGAATGAGAGAGAGAAAGAGAGAGCATGTGTCTCTCTCATGCCAAATTAATATTGCATATGTAGAGTCACGGGGTCCAACTCCGTTGATTTAACAAAAAATGACATATGCTTTTGGCGTTTTTGTGTGTCGGATCAAATTTTCAAATTTGACTTGTCAACCGCTACACTTGATTAGGGCTTGACATGAGCACAAAATACTGCTTGACATAGGATAGTGTTTGAATAATACCCTTAAGTTAGGGCTTGACATGAGCAAGAAATAATGCTTTGTGAAGCAACTTGATTACTAAACTTTCACTGCTAGGCATGTCTTGTATAATTTGGATTGATTGTCGAGCCATGACGGCTCAATTTTGACTCAGTGCATTCACATGTTGGTCAGAAGAGGCCAATCAAACTAAATCATGCGGGGAAATAATCAATTGGTAGAACGGGCTCATGCTCTTCTCAACTTCTCGTGCACCCAAATATAGCAATAGATGAAACTCGTGAAAGAATTTTGTTGTACGTACTGTACGTGAACGAGTCACCGAGGGATGTTCTCAACTTATAAGAATATACTATTCAATTCGGAGGGAGTCGCCTCAGGCAACGGAGTTGTCGATATCAAGGGTAACGGAGAGGTTGTGCAGCCATGGTGCGGTAATGGCGGCTGGTGACGAGGCAGTGAGAGAGAGGGGGGGATAGATTAGTGCACTTAAGTTAGGTTATTTTTTGGTTCAAGAAATTGCATATATAGGCTTAGAACATTAGCCTTGAGTACTTGCAAACCTAACTGAGTGGCCCATATTCCACGGTGAAATTTGTAAGACTTTTTATATGCCATGATAATTTCTCGAAAAAATCGCGACTTCGAGTTTAAATCAACATTACGTTTTATATATATATATACACATGCGCGCGCGTATTATCTTTAATGCGAACCTCATCAAGTTAAGTTGTCCTTGACTTTACAGACGTTTTTATGGGAAGCAAGCTTGAGCTTGAAAAATCCAACTTAATTGGGTTCATGCAGGTACCAAACTTTAACTATAAAAGTTGATTAGAGTTTCGACTCTGTTCAATTAGACTATAACCGTCACCTCTGTAGTAATTTTGTACTCTGGGGAAATAGCAATCTCGCTGACCATCAACCTTTGACGTGATTTACATTTCCATGACCATAATTTGTTTCATAACCAACCACTGCCAAACTTAAACGCATATGTGGATTGAAATCTTTCTAGAGCTTTCAACCAGAGTTGGTAACTGTGAGTCCAAAAAGTCATAAACATATTATAATTTGACCAATTTAGTCATAAATTTTTAAATTACGGCAATGAAATCCTAAATATTTAAAAATTAACCAAAAATACGTGACGTGGACGCCAAACATTCTATTTGAGATGGTAGGCGCTGATGTGGATAATTTTTAATATTTTTTTTATATTTATGAGTTTTTTTTTTCTTCTTTTCTTTTTTTTTCCTCTTTATTATTATTTTTTTGCAATCCCCGGTGAGGGTTGCTAGCCAACCCTTGCCAGTCATAGGCCATGGCCGGCCGAACCTTGCTAGTCACAAGCAAGCCCAAGCCAACCCTCATCGGCCGTGATCGAGGGTTGCATCCCCCAAACCTTGCAAAGGTCGGCTGATGACCCTAGCTGTACTTGATAAAAAAAAGAAAAAGAAAAAGAAATAAAAATGTTTGACATACTTATTATTAAGAACAATAATGAAAAATTATTCACATTGGCATCGATTGTCCTATGTAGCACCACTGACATCTAAGTTGGCAATTTTTGATTAAAATTGATCGGATTGATTCAATTGGGAAACTATCAAAAGGTTTATTATTCTATTGCTAAAATTAAAAGGTCTAGGATTGAATTGGCCAAAATGCAATAGGTTTAATATTTTGGGTTAATACCATGAAAATCTCCAAACTTATACACTTGTGACAAATTTATCTCAAATTATTTTTGGATTACGAAAAATCTTAAACTGGTATGACAAATTTATCCTAAATTATTTTTTTAATTGTTAAAAAACCTTAAAATGATACACTTGTGATAAATTAACCCTAAAATAAATTTTTTGATAACAAAAAATCTCATATTGGTACATATGTGACAAATTTACCATCGATTAAATTAGGTTAATTGCACGAAAAATTTCAAGCTAATATACTTGTGATAACCAAAAGGTAAAAACACAAAACTGGTACACTCATCAATTGCCACTTATTATATAAACTAACACTTTGATGGTTAAATTTAATGAAAATTAACGGAGAGTAAATTTATCGCAGATGTATCAGTTTGGGGTAGATTTGTCAAAAGTGTATATGTATGGGGTTTTTTATAGTCAAAAAAATAATTTGGGGTAAATTTATCGTAATTGTGTCAGTGTGGAGTTTTCTGTGATATTAACCTTAATATTTTTTGGGCCATTCTCTAAGATCTTTCCTGCAAATCTATTATTTATTGTTAATGCCGAAACTGAGAAAATGTTCGCTCCGGTGCTACCAAATGCAGCACTTCACTTATTAATCTCCGCGTTTTTGCCTGATGGCAACATGCGATACATTACTGCCACGTGGCGTACATTCGACCTAAAACTTTTTATCCTTAATAATTTGTCATATGCTGGATTCGATTATTTATTGGGCTTAAAATTTCAGAAGACAATTAAAGAATAATTATGTGAAGATTTTATCTCTTATTGACTTGTAAATTTGGAAAAAAAAATGTTAAAAAAATGGATAAGAGCGAGTACATCAAGATTTTATCTCGTATCAAATTTAAACTAAAAAAGGCACTTCAAAATTATGCCACTCATTAACAGGGCTTATTTTCAACGAAGTTTCTTGCATTTGTTAGCAGCGAAAAGTTTGATTCAAATATAAGATAATGCATAACTACATCATTGCCCGGCGATTTTTATCTGTAAGCATACTTGTTCTATCAAATTAGGTTATGTAGTTATTTAAGAAAATTTGAATTTGAATGAAGATATTGGTCGGTCGGACGAATTGTATCGAATTAGAACTTAGAAATTGCAATAAGCAAGTCAAAATTTATAATTTAACCGATTGTGCATACTTAATCAAAGCATTTTAGCCGTGAGATTTGAACAAATAAGTGATAAACTTTGTATCAGGCGATTATGTAGCTCATCATGAGAGGAAAAAAGCATGAATGAGCTTGATTTATCCAAATTTCAACACCTGCTTTCATCTTTACTTTCAATGGAGATTCCAACCATAGATTTGCATTAACTAGCTTATTGCAATTGCTAATTGATCATGGTCAAGCATTTAGAATTACACCCATCCACTTAACATCGAGCCTTGATGATCTGGGTCGGGCCTTAAAAGAGACCCGACATTGCCAAGCCCAAGTTCCTGAAACTTCTCCCAAAAGTTTAGGCCACGACAAAAAAAAAATTTAAAATAAAAATTGGAACCTTCTTATGGGTCGGTCGTCAAAGCACCAAGAGTCACTTACTTTCATGTTTTAACCCATTATCTACCCATAATAAACAGTGTTAAGAAACAAAAAGAGACATCAGAAAAGGTTCATTATGAACTGGCCCGTGATCCCAAATCGTTCCCTTCTCTATCTTCTGTGTCCTCTTTTTAACTTGCGCCCACATGCTTCGATGTCTATGGACGCAGTCAAACCATGTGAAAGATGACAAGAAGACAGGAACAAGTTGAGGAGAAGGTCACCATTTCAATTGAAGGCGGAAGAGGCGGACTCGGCATCAATCGTTGAGTTGATTGGTCTGCGACAGTCTAAAACGACAACTCTTTTTGGTCTGAAAATGAATGAGTTCACGATTTCCCAATGTATAACTACCAATATCTACTTGTACGTTTCGAAATGCCCGATTAATCTCAATTCGTCATCATGACAGTCTCTTTGTCTCACGGTGATTACCAAAGCTACATTGGTTCGTGATGTGATTTCCAAACTCCTGGTGACTCGCAATATCCCATGTGCCATGTGAAGCTGTCTGGACTTTTTGTCTCAACGGGCATTGCATTCTCTCAACATTTCAGAGGTTAGGCTTTGTTGCTCCATGGGATGGGCTTCTGGTTCCCTGGCAGAGAGGCACTCCGACAGCCCATCAACCTTGTACGAATTTGTTTGGACCATAAGCAGTTCCACCGCCTCTTGTGTGATGCTAATCATGCAAGAAATGGAGGCGCAGGTTGATGCGACAGATTGTAAGTGGTCATTCAAAAATTGAATTAGCAACCTTTGTTCGATGGTCTCTGTATATTAAGTTGGAGCTTTCAACCCCAAGATCATTTTTTCAACCCCAAGATCTTGACAGGTGATTAAATGCTTGATTTAGGTGCGGCAGGTCATGTATGCCAAGAGTTGGGTAGTTTTACGGGTATCGGCATGGATTAATCAAGTGAAATGTTTGGATATCCCATATTGTTTTAAACGAATAACATATAATTGCGTTTGGTTGTCTGGACTTCTAGTCAGAATAAGAAATCTAAGAATTCTGTCATATCTTATCCACTGTTTAGTGAACTGCGAATTTAAAGTCAGATTAAGTGAGGCAAGATGAAACTAAGATCGACTTTATTTTGTTAAAACATCAAAATGCTTTAGAGATGGTTCAATGATGAGTTATGATAAGTGAATTATTATTGAGTAGAGATTTGTGCCATCTAATTTGGACTTGACATCGATCGTGCATACCTAGTAGAACAAGGGATTTTGATTTGGAGTCAAATTCTTTGAGGATGACTTATTGGTTTTTATCATTGTCTTGCCGAGTGAGTAAACAAGAAGTTTTGAACAATAAAATTATTCAGACTCTTTTCACAAGTTGAAGATGCACTCATGCATGTCATCCAATAGAGTTTCTTTGAAAGTTGATTATTAAATTTGAGTTCTTCATAATACGTCAAGATCATTTTCAAATGTTGAAAATGTTTAGGTGATTGAAAAACGAGGACGCCAAACTATCGATTAAATAATGACGATCGCCACCACCGGAGAGATGACCCTAGCCAGAGAGGCGGCCTGGCGCGAAGGAGAGGTGGTGGTTGTGGAAAAAATGTCATTTTCCTCGTGTCTGCTTTCTTGAGAAATCCTATTCGGATATAGCCTGCCCCTCCCTTAAGATATTTTTATTGGGGCCATATTCCCTTTATATCCACCTTTATCCTATTTTGGACATCTAGCAAATATAGGATATTGTAAAATATATCTTATCCTGATGATCAAGTGTAACCTAAGTCACTATTAATGAAAACATAACTGGAGCAGGAGTGGTAATGTGCGCACAGCTACCCTTTCAAATATCAGATACAGTTTTTCGATCTAACCCTCGAGCTCTCGAGTTCAGATGGCCGGGCCGGGTTAGTCGTTAGGTCACCTAGTTACTAGTTTGATGTCGAGTGTCTTTTTGTTGTTGTTGTTGTGAGTTTCCATTTTCCATATCCTAGATTTGAGCAAAGTGACGAGATTGGATATGGAGTTATTCAAATCTTGTGGCGGTCCACTTGGGCTCGGGGGTTGGTGCTTACGGGGGATTGGGAGTAAATTTTGAAAGATCATTGAAAAAATAATCGAAAATAGCAAAAATCATTTTGCAAAGTTATTTTCTAGTGAAATAAGTACGCTAAAAAAATATTTAAAGTGAGAAATATTTATCGAAACTCAAGGGGTAAAATTTACGGGAAAAAATCATCCTTTTTGAAGTGGAAAATTCCAAATAAAGGTACAAAGTGCAATCATTTTCTCAAATAAGGATCTCAAGTAGCCATATCAATCTTAAATAAGGGCCTAAATTGGTCACGACAGGTTCTAATAATGGCTCATCCAAAGACAATTTTAATTCTAAATTATTTTTATTTTTATTTTTTTTCAATTTTTTTTCCTTTGGTGTGGCCGACAAGGGCTCGATGATCCTCGTGAGCGATTGGGCCCAGGCGAAGAAAAAAATAGTAAAAGGAAAGAAATAAAGGAAAAAAATCAAAGAATAAAAAGGCGAAAATGCCCTTGACCAATTAGAATGTTATGGCCATTTTTGAGAATGACAAGAGCTATTTATTCCTTTATATTAAATATGATTCACTCCATACCCTTATTTGATAAAATGAGAGTACTTCATGTTTCTATTTGGAATTTTCCCTTATGAAAAGGAAAGTAAGTGTTAAGGGTTGAGAAATACTTATTCAAACTCAAGAGTAAAATTAACAGAAAAAAAGGGACTAATTCCCTAAAAAACTCCAAACTTTATGTCAAGTGCTAAATTTACCTCGAAATTTATGTATTTTAGAAAAAAGCTCCAACTTTTAAGCCTAGTCTGAAATTTGCCCCAAATTTTGTTTTGACTAAAAAAATCACTAACTTTCAATCTATTATTTCTACTCATGATCTAGTCCCAATTTGACGTGACAGTTCCGATCGATAACAAATTTATGCCAATAAAGTAATGAGGTGATAGATACATATGGATGTGGTATTTCCATGTCAATACTAAATCCACCCAAATAAATTTCTTTGAAACTTTTCAAAATGAACTCGTTTGAGCATATGATTTTTGAAAAGAGGGGTAATGGGGGCATATTTGAGATTAGAGTAGAAATTGATGATTTTTCTTTTCGAAAAAAAGTTTGGGGTAGATTAACCTAATGTTGGGGGACCTTTTTTTTTAGGGGAAAAAAGTTCGAAATGGATTTGAAAATGGACCTAAGTTCAAGATTATTTTGGGAAATTAGGAAAAAAAGGAAGGAAAAAATGATCTTTTTTGAAGTCTTTTGGGCCTAATACCTAAAAAAACGTTTAAATTTAACATTTTTCATAATTATATTCAATTTTTTTGTCTCGTAAAAAACCTTAAACTTTTACATTTGTTCAAATTATACTCTGAACTTTTACTTTTATTTCAATTTTACCAGTCTAGTATTAAAAAACCCTCAACTTTAACATATGTCCGAATGATACCAAAAGCTTTTTTGTCGTTTCATAAAAAACCTCAAAACTTTTACTTTTATTTTAATTCTACCATCGTTAGTGTTTTATCCATAATCACCGTTAATTAATCCTATATGACTCATGTTTTCTTGCCGAACTTACTAGTGAATCTTCGAAATTTAGAAACAGTAGGTTTCAGGTACGGCGATATTTTAGATCGTTAGTCCAAATATCTCCATGTCTAGCAATTTTTTGGGCTGTTGAGTGCCGAAAAGAATACGAAACATGCCGCATTGAGTGACTTTGTATCTCCCGGTAATAAGTAGGTGAAACAAACAACATAAGATAAGTTCATGGATTTTTCTTGTTAAATTTGCTAAGATGTAATTCATTAATAGTGTGGAAATGCCACGTAGGTTTAACCAATGTTGATTATGAAAGGAAGTTTAATGGTAGTAGAATTGGAAAAAAAGTAGGGTCAATACAACAAAAAATCTCAAATTGGTACATCTGTGACAATTTTACCTCAAATTATTTTTTTGACATCTAAAAATCTTAAACTGGTACATTTATGACAAATTTATCTCAAACTATTTTTTTGATCACCAAAAATCCTAAATTGATATAACTGTGATAAATTTACCCCAAATTATTTTTTTAACATAAAAAAATCCCAAACTAATACATATATAACAAATTTATCCTTTATTAATTTCCCTTAAAATGAGTTAATACCACGAAAAATTTCAAATTGATATACATATAGCAGATATAGGGTAATGAGTATACCCGACAATAGTCACGTGTTATTTAATTTAGTAATTTAACTGTAAAATTTAACGAAAACTAACGGAAAGTAAACTTGTCATGATTGTACCGGTTTGAGGTAAATTTGTTACAGATGTATATTTTTAGGGTTTTTTATGGTTAAAAAATAATTTGAAATAAAATTATCAAATGTGTATCAGTTTGAAGTTTTTGGTGATATTAACCCAAAAAAGTAATAGCTAGAGGTATTTATGAGACAAAAAAACTTTGGATATAATTGAGACATATGTTAATGTTGTTGTTTTATATATACACACACACATTAGACTGGTAAAATCGAGATAAAGTTAAAATGTTCGGATATAATTGAGATAAATATAAAAGTTTAAGAGTTTTTATGATGAAAAAAAAGGTTTTGGATATAATTATCAGAAACTTAAAGTTGAAAGGTTTTTTTTTAGAGTTAAAAGGTTTTTTTTTAGAGTATTGGCGAGTCAATTACGCTTGACGACCAAACAGCAGCAAGTCCGCTTCCAACGTCGACAATCCACGCAGTTCACCGTCCCGCTCTAAAGTTCTGAAGCAGACCAAAACCTCTGCGGATAGGAGAGAAGGGGAGCAGCAGAGTCGAGCGAAGGTGATGGAGGCACTGAACATGAAGGTGTTGACCTTGTCGTCGCAGCCCCTGAAGCACCTCATCCGCTTCGCTGCTTTCTCTCGCCCCATTCGCCCCAAGCTCTTCTTCGTCCGCTGCTCCTCCTCCTCCTCCTCTTCCGCCCCCGCCGCCGCCTCCTCCTCCCCCGCCGGGCGCAGCCGCCGGTCTCCTTCTTCGTCCTCTTCAACCTCTGACAGAGAAGCCGTTCGGGCTATTCGCTTGAAAAAGGTCAATCTTTTTTCGCTCGCGTTTGGGATGCCCGAGTCATCCGCTTGGTGGTTTTGCATTTGAATTGAGCTTGATATGAATTTGGAAGGAGATCTGTTAATTCCTATAGTAGCATAGGATGAGGGAGAACATCTAGGATTTCACTGAGGATTGGTGCTCGTTCCGTAACCAAAATTTTGTTTTTTAGAGGTCGATTTTTGTTGCTTCTCGTAGTTTTCCCTTGCTAGAACGCCATTAGAAATTATCATGAAATGTGGGGAAAAAAATGTGAAGAACTCAACGTCTGAAGTCCTGCTTTCTGTTGCCAGTTTGATTTGGGATGCACGGAACAAGAAGTTAGAATCTTTCAGTGCCTTGAGTCGTTCATTCTCTTTCGACAATTGTTAAGTTATAGACCTGAAGAAAGCAATTGAAAGCCGGGGAAACTTACACATTTGCGTACATTGATGGTGTGTCTGTTCCATAGGTGGAAGAATTGAGAGAGAAAGGTTTTGAGCCCTATGCCTATAAGTGGGATAGGACTCATTCAGCTAATCAGCTGCAAGAAATATATAAGCATTTAGCTAATGGCGAAGAGTCGAACAGCGAGAAAGATAAAGTGTCCATAGCTGGGAGAATCACAGCGCGCCGAGCATTTGGGAAGCTTGCCTTTTTGACCCTCCGAGATGACTCTGGAACAATTCAGGTTTGCTCTTGTTCTTCCACACTGTTGTCTACTATTTCCTTAGCGACTGGTGCATCTAGTTTGTTTCCCTTGGGGATGGAATTGGGGCAGGTATAATCTGGTATTCATGATGCCGTATGAATGGGATCTCAGTTTCTGGTTGTGGGACGGGCATGGGGTTGACTATCAAAAACCCTATAGGGTTTGGAGTGCATTTGGGATTTTATAGTTGCGAGACAAGATATCTGAAACCATTATGATTTTTTGGGGTTCATCGACCGCTGTACCCAACTAGTTTGGAATAAAGGTGTTGTTGATGTTGATGATGTTGATGTTGAGACAAGATATCTAAAACCATTATGTTTTATTTACTAAACTGAACTTATTCTTTTATAGTCTTTATTTTTTTTTTTTTGGCCGGAATAGTTTTTAGGTTAATTGGTGAATATACATAATTGTTCTAATCCTTCTAGAATTTGGGACATTTTTTAGATTTACTAAATAGTTAAGGTTACTTATTTACTTTGTAAACTCCTAAAAAAATTATTTTGATTTAACATCTTCAGTAACAAATACCATGAGATGCCTAATTTCTCCTTATAGGATTGTTACATTTTAGATTTTGCGATTGTGGATCTTGAAGTTTTTTCAATCTTCTATTTGTTTTGCTATACATTATCAATCAACAATACATTTATCCCAAACTAGTTGGGGTTGGCGGTCGATGAACCCCAAAAAATCGTAAAAATAAAAGCAGAATCAAGTGAGGGAAAAGAGATAAATACATCATCAACATCAACAACACTTTTATCCCAAATCAGTTGGGGTCGGTGGTCAATAAACCCCAAAGAATCATAAAAATGAAAGCAAGATCAAGGGAGGGAAAAGAGCTAAATGTGTAAAAATAAATAAGTAAATATATATATCTATCTATATACTACCCTTCCACAACATTAATAGACTTCCTTCACTCCGTCCAAAGACAAACCATACGCCAATCTATTTTCCACTCCATTAAATCTTGTTTTACTGCTTTCCCCCAAGTAAGTTTCGGCCGACCTCTTGCTTTCTTCGTGTTATGCTCTCGATAGTAAATTTTTGTTCGTACCGGTGCATCTAAGGGCCTTTGGAGTATATGCCCAAACCATCTCAATCTATACTTTCTCATCTTTTCCGCCACCGGTTCTACTCCAACTTTTCGTCGAATCTCTTCATTCTTTGTCTTATCCATTCTTGTATGACCACACATACACCGTAACATCCTCATTTCCGCTACTCCCATTTTATGCTCATGTTTCCTTTGTGTTGGCCAACATTCAGTTCCGTATAACATGGCAGGTTTGACCGCTGTGCTATAAAATTTTCCTTTTAACCTAAGAGGAATTTAGCGATCAAAGAAAAATCCCTATGCACTGCGCCATTTCATCCAACCAGCTATGATTTTATGGTTTACATCATCATTAATCTCTCCCTCCTTTTGCAATATTGATCCCAGATATCTAAATGTATCTTTCTTGGGTATCTCCTGTCCGAGCATATTTATGGCTTTTTGATCCCCTCTTCCCGTAGTGTCAAACTCTCACTTCAAATATTCCGTCTTACTTTGAATTATCATAAATCTTTTACACTCTAACGTGCTTCTCCATGCTTCTAACTTAACATTAACCCCAGCCCTGGTCTCATCAATAAGCACAACATCGTTTGCAAATAGCATACACCACGACACCTCATCTTGAATATATTTTGTTAGCTCATCCATAACCAGGGCAAAAAGGTAATAGCTCAAAGAAGAACCTTGGTATAAGCCTACTGTGATTGGAAAATAACTTGATGTGTCATTACAAGCCTTCGCACATGTAGTAGCACCGTTATACATGTCCTTGATTGCCTCGACATATTTTGAAGGTACTTTTTTCTTCTCAAGAATCCACCACAAAACATTTCTTGGAACCCTATCATACGCCTTCTCGAGATCAATAAACACCATATGGAAGTCTTTCTTTCTTTCTCGATATATCTTCATTAATTGTCGTATTAAGAAAATAGCCTCTATGGTATATCTTCTTAGCATAAATCCAAATTGATTGACAGAAATCTTGGTTTCTATTCTCAAACGATGCTCAATAACTCTCTCCCACAGCTTCATTGTATGGCTTATAAGCTTGATGCTTCTATAGTTAGAACAATTCTTGATATCCCCCTTGTTCTTGTATGTAGGCACAAGTATACTCTTCTTCCATTCATCAGGCATCTTATTGGTACGGAGGATCTTGTTAAAAAGACTAGTCAACCAACTTATTGCTACATTCCCTAAGCATCTCCACACTTCAATAGGAATACCATCGGGTCCCAAGGCTTTACTCGTCTTCATCTTTTTTAATGCCTCCCTAACTTCCTGTGCTTTAACTCTACGCACAAACCTATAGGAAAATAGATAAATGTGTAAAAATAAATAAATAAATAAATAAATAAATATATCTATATCTATATCTATATCTATACTACCCCTCCACAATACTAATAGCCTTCCTCCACTCCGTTTTAAGATAAATCGTACGCTAATTTATTTCCCACTCCATTAAATCTTGTTTTACTGCTTTCCCCCAAGTAAGTTTCGGCCGACCTCTTGCTTTCTTCGTGTTATGCTCTCGATAACAAAATTCTGTTCGTGTCGGTGCATCTAAGGGCTTTCGGAGTATATGTCCAAACCATCTCAATCTATGCTCTCTCATCTTTTCTGCCGCCGGTTCTACTCCAACTTTTCGTCGAATCTCTTCATTCTTTATCTTATCCATTCTTGTATGACCACACATCCACCTTAATATCCTTAGTTCCGCTACTCCCATTTTATTCTCATGTTTCCTTTGTGTTGGCGAACATTCAGCTCCGTTTAACATGGCAGGTCTGACTGCTGTTCTTTAAAATTTTCTTTTTAACCTAAGAGGAATTTTGCAATCACACAAAAATCCCGATGCACTGCGTTATTTCATCTAACCTGCTCTGATTCTATGGCTTACATCCTCATCAATCTCTCCCTTCTTTTGCAATATTGATCCTAGATATCTAAATATATCTTTTTTGGGTACCTCCTGTCCGAGCATATGTACGGCTATACAGTAATTTAATTTAATTTTATTGGAGACTCCTAATGCATAAGTTTTGGATTAATGATTGCAATTGCAAATTTAACGCGGTTTGTCATGCATTTAGTGTGGGATATATGTCTACTAGAATTGTAGCATCACTTGTTGCGGGTATCTAAATGTTTTGCTATATAGTAGTTTAATTTTATTTTATTGGAGACTCCTAATGCATAAGTTTGGATTAATAATTGCAATTGCAAATTTAACACGGTTTGTCATGCATTTAGTGTGGGATATATGTCTACTAGAATTGTAGCATCACTTGTTGCGGGTATCCGGTGGGAACCTGACAACTTCAATGAGGCGGGTTGGGATCTTATATCCAAATGTAACAGGTTATGAGTTGGGAAATGACGAAAAGTTAACGGGACAGATTTTAGTTGAGGAATGTTTAGCCACTCATTTGGGAAGGTTGTGAACATCCTCATTAAGAACTTTAATGCTCTATTTGAATTGGCCATGTTAAATCCTTTGTACGTAGTTATACTTTTCTCTTACCCAGAAAATAAAGCCATTTTTGAAGTGTCATGAGATGCACGATGCAATTGTTGTTGTCATTTTTCTGATTTGTTACGCTGAACTTTTCACGTACAATAGACGGCTAGACGCACTTGCTTCCGTCTGCTGGCTAGACTATAAATGGAACTGTAGAGGTGCACTGAAAATTTATGTTGCATTTATCTAGGATGAAGTAAACTGCGATGTAGTCAAGATCACCCATTAGTAATTTAACATTCTTTTGTGGTGTATATATATATTTCTTTTTCTTTTTCCCTACTGAAACTTGTAGATCAGTCTTCTTTACCTTGTATGGTTTGCAATTACGGTCACATACTTAGATGACCTTAAACTTTATTGGTATATGCTGTAGTATTAGTATCACCCTTTAATAGTGGACAAGTGAGGCAGCTACTTTTACTACCATCTCTAGACTTGTTCAATATAATGGCTAAATAACTGATTGAAAGTACCAACCATTTGTTTTAGCTTTACTGCGAAAAGGAGAGGCTGTTAAACGATCAGTTTGAGCGATTAAAGACCCTTGTAGATATTGGTGACATAGTGGGTGCAAATGGAACTATAAAGCGGACAGAGAAAGGTATATAACGATTCCTCTTCTTTACATTCAGTTGATGTATGCAGTCATAGCAGATGGATGTAAGTTGCTAAGATTTCCTTTTTTTTCCTTCTATATTTTGGGTTAGGTAAATCTGCAGTTCTAGTTTTCGTCTGATTTCTTGTAATGAGGTCTAGCTACTGAATGTGCTTATTCATGATTTATACTTCAGGGGAGCTTTCACTGTGTGTCAACTCTTTCGCAATTCTTACAAAATCCTTACTTCCGCTTCCTGATAAATATCATGGCTTGACAGATGTGGACAAGCGCTATCGTCAACGGTAAAATGCTTTCCTGCTTATCTGTACTCTTTTTATTACATGAAATATTAGTTACCTCCCCCTTTATTATAGTACGCGGCTATTAGCTGCTTCAGCTAATAAGAGCTCAAATAATCTCACAAAAATCTTTTGGTTCCGCTTGCTGCCTTCTCGTGAATGCCATGTCCCAACTACATCTTTGATCCAGTGAAGCTGCATTAGAACAATTAATTTCTTTTCACCGCCCAACTTTAACAGATTCATTCTGGTACCACTAATCACTCTAGAATGAAATGGCATCATCATTGCTTGTTATAAATTAGACATGTCCATAGGAGAATCCCAGCCTCTTCTGTCCATGTTTAAACAATTTTTTCTGTAAATTCAGTTAGCTTGGCATCCATCTACTCTAAAAGTCTCAAGTTCATGAAATTTGGTACTAATTACCTCTTTAAACAAAGAGGCCTTATATCATAGACAAAGTATTGTGTCAGAGATCTGCCGCCTCCTACCTATTACTTCATTACTTAAACAGATTTATGAGATATTCTCTTAAATACACAATGCTTTGAATGACTAGAAAATAAATTCTGAGGATAGAACTCTTGTGCAAACATATGAAGTGGTCATACTAAGGATGGTTGTGGGCAGAATAATAAGCCATAGCAGGCTTTGCCGAAGTGAGAATCGCTCGCTTGATTATAGGTGGCATGATGAATGTTCTGTATACTTGACCTGTCTTTGCTTTATATATCTCTGTTCAGGTATGTGGATATGATCGCAAACCCGGAAGTGGCTGACATTTTTCGTAAAAGAGCGAAGGTAAAATTTCATGACTGTCCACTGCTAAAGAGATATTCAAGCCCTATTGCACGGTATTACTTTGCAAGTTCTCTGCTCATGGTAAAACTTCATATGGGTTCGACATGAGTTATTTGTTGAAGTACACTAATCAGGCTGCCAAAAAATTTATACTAATGAAAGGATTGAAATGGCAAATGATTTACTATGTCATGCTTTGCTACAATTCTTTCAATTTTCATGGTACTATTCAATTTTTCTTTTCCTTATGAATTTGTGTTTCTAATGAAACCGCAGAGCTCGTGGCTGCTACAATAAATCCGTTTTTTCTACATTTGCTATATTTTGTGTTTTTTTTTTGTCTTTATGATGGTTATGTTTGCAATAAGAGAAACTAGATTAGTTTTCTGCTACTTAAGGTATGGCTATGTGTTTGAGGCAAAAAAAAAAAGTATGGCTATGTGGAAGTGCAGAGATTAATTACATTATTTGTTATAGGTTTTTACTTCGAAGAAGTTGGAGCAAGTGCAATATTTTCATGTCGAAGAAGATGAAACTCATCAGTTCTATCTTTAGCCTTCTAAACCTGTGCATGATATTAGGAGTCCTTTTATATATATTTTCATGGCAATTTAGATAAGCCATAAGTCTGCTTTTTGACTTGGTTGTCTTGCCTGCTTGTGTAGATTGTGTCGGAGATCCGCAAGACAGTTGAATCTGCAGGTTTTGTTGAAGTTGAGACGCCAGTCTTACAGGTTTGTTTGTTTCTTTGTGACATGTAACTCTATCAGATTTTGGTACTTGTGGCTTTAATAGGAGGTTGTATTTTTCTTTTTGTTGGTTCTATGCGTATTTGCCATGCTATATGGAGCTGAATATTGGCCAGCACAAAGGCAATATGAGCATAAAATGGGAGTAGCGGAAATGAGGATGTTAAGGAGGATGTGTGGTCAGACAAGGATGGATAAGATAAAGAATGAAGATATTCGACGAAAAGTTGGAGTAGAGCCGGTGGTAGAAAGACGAAATAACATAGATTGAGATGATTTGGGCATATTCTTCAAAGATCCCTAGACGCTCCGGTAAGAACAGAAGTTTGCTACCGAGAGCCTAACACGAAGAAAGGAAGAGGTCGGCCAAAACTTACTTGGGAGAAAGTAGTAAAGCAAGATTTAATGTAGTGGAAAATAGATTGGGGTACGGTTTGTCTTAGGATGGAGTGGAGAAAGGCTATAAGTATTGTGGAGGGGCAGAATTCCCATGTTTGTGACTATCCTCTTTAGTCCTTTTCTCATATATATGTATATACACATTTATCTATATATTTATTTTTATTTATTTATTTTTACATATTTATCTCTTTTTCCTCAATCGGTCTTGTTTTTATTTTATGTATTTTTGGGGGTTCATCGACCGTAGACCCCAACTAGTTGGGGATAAAGGTGTTGTTGATGTTGATGATGAAAAGACGAAATAGAGAAATAGGCCAAGGAAGGGCGGGTGGCAGTGGGAGGAGATCGTTTTATTGGGTAGTAAGCCAGATTACTTGATACTTGTCAAAATTCAGCATGTTCCTAATAATTTTTAGTTGCCCAAAATGTACAAGCTGAGGAATAACAGCATAAAGAATCTCCATCAGGTTCTGCTATAAGACGCTTTATTTTCCTCAATGAGTCTAAATACTGAAAATTTGGTCTAAAAGCTTTTAATTAGATTAGCTGTTTTTTTTTTTGATAACCGAGGTGTCCGCAGCTGTTCATCTATGGCACTTCTGACTTTTGTCTGCGATCTTGATTGATCATTCAATCATTTTAACAAATATTCATTTCAAATTAGGGAGGAATTTCATAACTAGAATAAGAGGGTGAACAAATAAATTCAGAACATCTCCGGCCAATTGTAGGTAATAATTTGAGTTTCAAAAGTTTCTTGTCTGTTTGTTAAGTCCTTTGCTTGCGTGAATACCTTGTGGCTGTAATGTGCAGAAAATTTCTTGATATTATGCCAAAGACTTTGAAGAAAGGTCCAAATAGTAGTAATTCTTCCTTTTGTTATATTTGGTTCATTATTTATGTTCACTATATTTAATTCATATGTACGGTAGCATAGGTAGGATCTAACATCTTGGGGATAAGTACACTATCAGTTTCATAACTTTTATACGGCGTTCGCTTGAGTGCCATAACTTTCAAAAATCGTTCACTTGAGTGTCACATCAACTTTTCCGGGGTACACACTGATGTGTACGCCGGAAAATCTGATGTGACAGTCAAGTGAACGATTTTTGAAAGTTATGGCATTCAAGTGAATATTTTGAAAGTTATAGCACTCAAGTGAACACCGTACCCAAGTTATGGCACTCATGATGCACTTATCCCAACATCTGGAGAAGCAATCCTACTTGGACTATATATGGCACCCTTATAAAAATTAGACAAGTTCTAGCTATGTCTCCCTGTGACGGATTTAACAATAGGATATCCAGACACGTGAGTTATATTCCACATACCTTAGATATTCTGATGGTGTTCCATTTTCCATTGCAAATCAACTCACGAAGCAATAGCTCGAAAAACTCCTTGTACTGCCTAGTTAACTCATCTCTAAACTGGAGCTAAATTAGGGATTTGGTCTTCATATCTGTTCCGCGCAATGTAAAATTATATGAGAGTGCAAGGAAAATGTGTGTGCATCTGTTAGTTGACCAGCCTTCACTTGTATTGGCGTGCATCTTTATTTTGTTTCTTTATTTTTTTCCCTTTTTTTTTTTTTGGGGGGGGGGGGCGCTTGGGGGGTCAACGCATGCATTATTTTTGTTTTCACAATGTGATTTTTAACTGATTTTGCGGGAAAGCAGTAAAATGAGATTTAATGGAGTGGAAAATAGATTGACGTACAATTTGTCTTAGGATGGAGTGGAGGAAGGCTATTAGTGTTGTGGATGAGTAGTGTATAGATAGATATATCAATATACATATATATTTATATTTATCTTTGTTTATTTATTTTTACACATTTATCTCTTTTCCTTCGATTGATTCTGCTTTTATTTTTATGATTCTTTGGGGTTCATCGATCGCCGACCCCAACTAGTTTGGGATAAAGGTGTTGTTGATATTGATGTTGATGTTTGCGGGCTAGGGAGCAGCTGGTGGAGCGGAGGCCAGGCCATTTGTTACATACCATAATTCTCTTGGAAGGGATCTCTACTTGAGAATTGCCACTGAGCTCCATTTAAAAAGAATGCTGGTAAGTCACATGCGCAAGTTGGTTATCCCCTTGCTTTTCGTTATGGGTCTGGGAAGCTATTCTTTAATGTTAACAGCTAACTTCAGTAGGTGAAGATAGAATGCTTGAGTATCAATTTTACCTTTGTTATCGTATTGGCCATGGTTGGTTTCTGCTGCACAACGGAATTACTTGCCTGATTTTGTTCTTTATACTTGGTCAATCCATCAAAACTATGCCTGCTTTGTATATGTATTTGTTTCTTTTTCCAATTTCAATGCAAACCTGGCATTATGTCCTTTTTTCCAAGTTATGTCTTTGGATGTATCAACATAGATTTTTATCTACTTAGATCTTTTATCTTCACTAGCCCTTTCTCATTTCTTGTTCTTTTTTGATACTGGATAGGTTACTTTTGTTGGTTTCTTTTCCTTTCTTTGCACAAACTTTTTTTATTTGAAGGTAGCATCATGTAGTGCTTGATGTTATGTACCCTTGGTGACAATGAATGTGAATTTTTCTTGCAGGTTGGCGGATTTGAAAAGGTATATGAAATTGGTCGAATTTTTAGAAATGAAGGGATTTCAACTCGTCACAATCCTGAATTTACCACCATAGAGGTACTTTCTGAAATGCCACTTGTTCTCTACTTATGAAGTAAGAGTTTGAATGGTTACCCAAAGTGATGACTGTCGATATGTGCTTGGTATGTATATCGTATCTGTATTGATAATATTTATTGTAGCTTGATTCAGATGTATGAAGCATACTCCGACTATCAAAACATGATGAACATGGCAGAGGAGATCATAACTCGTTGTGCTTTGGCAGTTCAAAATAAGCTTAAAATTGACTACCAGGTAAATCTGTGAACTCCTCACATGTTTCCAAGATTCTTTTGAGTCCGATCTCAGATGCTTGTCCGGCTCTTTACTGTCTCTGATCTGACAGTGCACAAGTCTTCCATACAGGGGTCAGAGATAAATCTGGAACGGCCTTGGAGGAGAGAAACCATGCACAATCTTGTCAAAGAAGCCACAAGGATTGATTTCAGTGATTTTGAAGATGATCTTGAGATGGCTAAAAGAGTTACTCTGACTAACTTGGGGGATGGCCTTGATCATAAAGATAAATTAGCAATTGGATCATGCCCATCCATTGGCCGCCTTGTTAATGAGGTTATCCACAAAGCTTTCAGTGATAATTGTGCTCAGTACTTGTCCCTGTCCACCTGCATGCCATTTAACTGACCATTTCCAACTTTTGGTAGTGTCGACATCAACAGCCGCAGACCATACGAACTTTAGTTCGGCACTTTTTTAGGGTTCTGGGAAAATCTATTAGCTGGACCTTTCCATCTTTTATGTTCATGAGAAACTAATCGTTCTTTTATAATTCCATGTTTTGCAGGTTTTTGAGGTAGTTGTTGAACCAAAGCTTCTGCAACCCACATTTGTCTTGGACTATCCTATTGAGATATCTCCCCTGGCCAAACCTCATCGAAGGTATTAAAACTACATCAAGAAGCAATTCCATTCTATGCTAACTTTTCTTGAAGTATTTGTTAAAATAATTTCTATCAATGGCACGTTTATTTAACTAGAAAACAACCTTCGACCAAAGGAAAGAAAACTAGAAAACAACCAAGTATCATAGGAGGATTCTGAAGTCTAGCTTTCATTGATATCATTGGCCTATGCCGAGTAATTCCCTTCACATGGATGGACAACAAGTTTTATCCACGTTCCTTTGTTGAACTTCTACTTGTTATCTCTCATGTTATATCTCCCCGTGCATAGGCATGCAGGCTTGACTGAGAGATTTGAGCTTTTCATTTGTGGTCGCGAACTTGCCAATGCATTTTCGGAATTAACCGATCCAATGGATCAGGTAAATTTTTTTGACTGAATTAGAATTCTTTTTTGTTAAATAATGGTGGTTTGTTTATATGGAAGGGAACGTTAGAAATAAAGCCATGTGCCCAGGGATGGATTATTGTAATCTACTAATTGCTTATAGTAGACCAAGATTAACAGAAAGCGTTTTACAAGCAACATTTGCCAATGCTTTTGCTTCGATTAGGGAGTGAAATCGATTATTATTCTTCTTTCTATTTTTGGTTTTTCATATTTTAGAGACGACGCTTGGAAGAACAAGTGAGACAGCATAATGAGAAGAGATCAGCATCGCTTTTAAAAGGCACTGCTACTGAAGAGAAGAAAGAGGAGGATGATGAATCTTACGAAGTGACTCTCGACGAAGACTTTCTAACAGCTTTGCAATATGGGATGCCTCCGGCTTCAGGAATGGTTGGTGTCTGCTTGACCCATGTGCTTGAATTACGCGTAGTGTGTATACCCAGAGATACTGAATGCCATCGGCCACTATGATGGGTCATTGAATATTGTGCTTGCCAGCTATTACATATGCTATACTACGTCGAGAAGCAATTCTGCACTTGGATAAGAACATCAGTTTCCTTTGTTCTGTTTCAGGGCCTCGGGATCGACAGGCTTGTGATGCTCTTGACGGACTCTGCTAGCATAAGGGATGTGATAGCTTTTCCGGTCCTAAAGATTCAGCAATGACGTGAATAGTGAAGTGTCTATGGAGATTTATATCTTCCACAAATTTCAATGGGAATGAAGGGCTCTTCAACTCATTCCCCAAGTTAAGTTACAAGTTCAGCGAATTACTGATTTAATGTGCTTCTCACCCTTAATCTCACTAAATGAGCAGTTGTCGCAAATGGAAAATTTTGGTTGTTCTTTGGAGACGCTCATATCCTGGAGGACCCATTTGGCACTCGGAAATCATTGCATTTATGAACTATCTGTGTTACAATAATGCAATCATAGAGCCGGGAATTCGGCTGATTTAGTCATGTGATGGCCCTCTTGATTTTTATGTAATTCATCTTGAAGGCTGCGTCATCTGCGAATCTCATCTTTATTGAAAGTGTGACGTATTCTATTGAACAATTGAGAGATGGCCTTTATTGGAGCTTTTTCCATGGGTGTTGCGGTTTACACAAATAACTTGGTAACATGTGAAATCTGTTCAGGACAAACTAATTCAACTATGTAAAATTGTCTACAACTTTTTCACTGTTCCCAACCTACTTTCTCTTTTCGTATTCAAATGTGGGAGGAAAATTCGCCGAGAGAAATGTAAATTGTGGGCTGAATTCACACTCTGTCAGCATGTGTTCAGGAAACTTGTCCGTGGTTAGAAGATGCAGGCATTTTGCGGTTGGCCAGCCGTTCATGCATGTCGTCAGCTGTTTGATCTAAAAATTTGTCGATGTCAACCGTCAAATTTCGGCGTGGCATGCGATAGGCAAACAAGCAGGTATGTTCTTGCCAAGCTTAAGCTAATAATGGGGACTTTTCTCATGTGCAAGCTGGATTACGAGTGACATGTGGAACTTGATTAATGAGGAGGGGACGTATATTCGTAGACAACACTAGCTTGATATCATGTTAGAAAGTTTAATTTAAAAGCTTAAGTTAATAAATGAAGGAAAATTACATGAATATAACAAACATGTAAAACTCATTGTGAAGCAACGTGGGTAACAACTTCGACGGAAACATCATTTGACAAGCATGTCGTTCTTCCATTTCTTCCTTTTTTTCTTATCTTCGCCTGCCGGGATCATGACATCGATGTGTTGCACCACTTCCAATTTCACCAACAAAACACGCCTGCTGCACGTGTGCACGCATGCTTATCGAGTACATTCTTGTGGGTATTCCCACTCGAGAGCTTGTCGGGGAGAAGAGAGAGAGAGATTGTTAAGATAGGACAACGCTCGTGCATCGTTTGGCTAAGTTGACTTCTGATAGATTGTACTCTTCGGGTGCATGGGGATGCTGGGGATCGACATGCCATTATGACTTAGCATCAATAGTGAAAAACGAAGGACAAACAATTGACATTGGTACACTTTAAATTAGAGATGAGCAAAAGAATCACACCCAACTGGTTAATTTTGGGCTACCGATTCTATGTATGGATCCATCCACCCAAATCAGATTATTTTTTTTTCCCGGTGAGATTTTCATTAATTGTTTGAATTCAATTTCTAGTGATTATAATAAAAAGGGTTAATACCATTTTTTTTTGGTCGAAGGTTTAATATAATGAAAAATCCTAAACTGATACACCTGTGATAAATTTACCCCAAACTATTATTTGATCACAAAAATCTTAAACTAGTACACCGGTGACAAATTTACCCAGACTATTTTTTTGATCGCAAAAAATCCTAAACTGATATATCTGTGATAATTTACCCTAAATTAATTCTTTTGACCACGAAATATCCAAAACAGCTACATCCGTAACAAATTTACCTTATGTTAAAATGAGTTAATATCACGAAAAATTCTAATTGATAAACCTATGACAAATAGAGGGTAAAAATCCCAAACTGGTATACCCACCAACTATCATATGTCATCCAACTCAATAATTTGACAGTTAAATTTAATGAAAACTAACAGATAGTAAATTTATCACAGATATCTCGATTTGGGATAAATTTATCACAAATACACCAATTTAGAATTTTTTATGGTTAAAAAAATAATTTAAGGTAAATTTATCATTGTTGATATTTTTCGTGGTATTAACCCTAATGAAAAAACTAATGTTGAGTGATAATCTATACTTATTATTGTTTTGATCATCATATTTAGCTTATCACAAGTTTATTCTATTAACATCACTCATATAGTAGTTTAGTCTATACAACAACACTAGTAGTTCCATAAAAAAAGAAAAGAACAATAATATAAGGCCGCTTCTTGGACCCACCCAAGAACCGATAGGATGGTTCCCAAAATGACTCTTTTGGTTCGGCTTCCAGTTCCAGAGTGGAACCGGCTCACTCTGAAACCCATCACCCCTAGTTAAAAAATGATAGCTCTCGAACTGAAGAGATGTGACGTGCGTGGGGCGAACGAACGCATTTTAAGTGATAAAGGAAGGAATCAAGCACATATTAGAGCGTATGCGAGATGAATACCGATGGATGATGTGCAATGCATGATAGATACGATCCACACTAAGGCGTAAAGAACGTACCACCAGTATTGACGAATTTTATCACCAAAACTTAAAGGATTAACCATCAGCAAAGTAATAAAAATTTCAAGATAAGAAAGCTTACCATCAAGGCATAAAGGATATCCACCAGCCGAGGTTAAAGGCCCTTTTGGCTCATGTAATCCACTTTTCAAGAGTAAAGAAGCCAAAATTTGTTCGCTCACATAGAGAAAAATCTCTTGTATTTTCGTTCATCAAAATCATCTGCTTACAATAAAGCATTTTTTTTTTTTTACGAAGGAACTAATACATAGGAAATAGATTAAATATTAAAGACATGAAAACCATCCAACTAACAATGACATGGGAACTAGAAAACAAATTAGAGTACATGGGAACCACAAAGCTATTAAAGTCCTAGTAACCAAAAATGCATTAAAAGACCGAGGAACTAGAAAGCATTAAAAACATGGAAACTTGAAGTTTTGACTCTTTAGCCTTGTGGATCACCTCCCAAAATTCGTACACCATCCTTGATCAGTAAATAACCATTTTGAAATACCAAAATGATAACGAAAATGCTCAGAACAGCCTGCCATTGATATGTTGTTGGTCCACATCGAAATAATTATCTTTGATGATACAGAACTTAATCGGCTAGAAAAGAATCGACATCTCCTTAGTCGGCATCTTGGTTTCTAGCTTTCATATGGGCATCTCCTTGATTGATCCAGTGTAGCAAGTTACAACCAAAATTTATTTTGGCCAGAAAGAACATGGATATTTTTGGGCTTGCCGACAAAATGAAGTTGGAACTTGTGGATTGTTCCTTAGAATCGATTGCCCTTGTATCATCAGCTGGATTAAACGACGAGGACTAAGTTGAGCCGCATGAAGATTGTTACGTTAATTGAAAGTATCGATTTTATTTTCTAGGTTTTATTTCATTCTACATAAATAGGGCATTGCGGTCATGTGCAATTTATGTATATATATTGCGATAGGTGTAGGATAAAGTTAGCACAGAAACTGAGAGCTGTTTTTTGGCTTTTAACGTATGCTTCTTTCCATCTTCTTCTCCTATCGTTTTCTTCTCTTTTCCTCCTCCTCCTTGGCTATTTACCACAAGTTCTCGACTTAGCTTCGTGACATGGTATCAGAGCACATTTGACTACTTGATTCCTTGATTCTATTGCTAGTTTGAGAGTCCCCTAATACCCTTTTCCTTCTCTAGTGCACAGCCGCCCAAAGATGCAATTTCTATCTATTTTCTCTCCTAGTCTCGATTCATACAAGATCAGGAAATATGAAATCCATCAGGTTCTCTTTGAGGTTATAGATTTGTTTGCAGCTATGGATTTGTTTGCTTACATTCAAAGGTCAGAATATTTCGTTGATTATGGTCGAATGGTATTGTAAGATTTTCATAAAAAATACATGACTATTCTTATTGATTATGCAAAGCGAAGGGCTATTTTATTTCTTGCTCTGAAGTTCTAGTCTTCCTGTTCTGTTGTAGATATATATTTAATTCGAGATTATCACGTGAATACCGGTAAGTCTTCTATAGACAATGTTAATGTTCATATTACCACCATTAAATTAAATGGGACATCTAATTACTTGTTATTGGTTCAAACTGCCAAAGCCTAAATTAATGCTAAAGAAAAACTCAATTGTCTTATAGATGACCCTGATGCAAATGCTAAAGAGTATGGTGACTGGTTGAGATAAAATGACACACTTTTGATGTGGTTATGGAACAACATGAACCATCTATTGCTGCTAAAATCATGTTCCACACAACTGCCAAGAGAGGGTGGGATGATCTTATAAAGAGCTACTCACAAGACAAAAATATGTCTAGAGTTTATGAATTATACGAGAAGATCTTTAAAAATTTGAAACAGAGAGATAACTCTCTTGGAGAGTATTATAGTGCTTGGAAAGGCATATGAGAAGAACTCAATCTTTATCTATCCATCACTACTAATTTTGAGAGATTAAAGATATAAAGAGTTGAATTTCAAGTGGCCAAGATTTTATCTAGGCCGAATGCCAATTACAGCTTATAAAGAGCTAGCTTATTGCTGGATAGAAAGTTCCTTCTATGAATGCAGCTTTTTGTCGGATTCAATGCATTGTCCCTCCATCTTCTACATTATCTAAAGACAATTCAGCACTTGTGGCTAGTAGTGATTAGTAATGGTAGTCGTGGTTGTGGTGGACGTCCTTATAGAGGTCGTGATTCAAGGGGCGGCCGTGGCTATGGTGGTGGACATAGTGGATAGATTTTTTTATCGATACAGTCGTCAGTGCACATATTGTTGCAAATCTATTCATAATATAGACACTTGTTGGGCCAAGCATGACAAGTCTGAGTGGGCTCAGTGATTAGTCATTGTAAATGCTACTGCGTCCGAAGAGAGTGCTAGAACTGTGTCTTCTAGTGACATGAATCCATGTGTCCTAATTGGGGGTAGTTCTTTCGAGTATGTGGCTCAGGATGATCTGGTTACATAACTTCTCAAGCGTGTCCAACAACTAGAGGCTTCCAATTCTTCATCTACTGCCACTCTTGCACGAATAGGTAAGATGGTCTTTGACTCGAGAGCTTCCAGTCACATGATAGGTAAGCAAGAACTATTCTCTTCTCATCATAACTCTAGTTCTTCATCTAAAGTTACTTTAACTAATGGTTTCTCTATTCAGGTGATTGGATCATGGACTATTTCACTCACACCTTTGTTATGTTTGTCTTATGTCTTACATGTTCCCTAACTTCCCTTGAATTTTTTGTCTATTAGCCAATTAACTAAAGCTCTTGATTGTCTGTTACATTTTACCTTTCTCCTTACATTTTTCAGGACATTCACACAAAGAAGACGATTGGTGGAGGGCATGAACATGATGGACTCTACTATTTGGATGTTGTCTCTACTGCTGATGTCAATGCTCTAGCTGCTAGTTCTACTAGTCTACTATTATGGTATTTAAGTTTAGGACATTTATTGTGACATTCTGAATTCCGACCCTATCTCGAAGCTTATGAATGAATGAATGCTTATCGATGTATTTCAGTAAATCTCACTTAGAATTGATATCTCTTGAGTCGAATAACCAAAAGGGAAGGGTTAATTAGGATTTAAGTACGTGGACTAAATAACTTGACCATGGAACATCACTGTGACCATAAGGATTGCCGATGGAATATTTTGGGCCATTAAAGGGGCGATCTAAGAATGGTTCTAGAATAATTTGATAGCATTATGCAATTGGCTCACGGGTGATTCCGTATGACCATAGTATGATTTGCAAATTAATCTAAATCGATTCCTGAAGATCGCGTCCTTTAGAACTAGTGATTGACCCTCGCAATTACTTGATGACCAAAGTCGCCATGGCTCGAATAACTCTTAAATGTGACTTTAATTACGGGCCGATACGCGTAACTCCTAAGAGCTGCCCCTTAGTCTGAGATATGATGGAATACTAATCGACTGAATTTGGCCATGAATCGGATTTTGAGATTGGAGGCCGAACATTCAAGGGTTTCAACGTTAATAGATTGGACGTCGCCTCATCGATGGCAACTAAGGTTAGGGTACAACCTATTGGAATTGGAAAAGTGAAATTTAGGACTGAGAATTGAAAATTTTCCTTTTTGCCCCTAAAAAATTACTCATGTTTCTAGAATTAAGTAAGGGCATTTAGTCTTTAATACTCCCCCACTTTAGCCGAAAACTAGGAGGATAAAAAGAACTTGAGTGCTCTTGAATTATTGAAGAGAAAAAGGACAAGCGATAAGACTTAATCAAACCCCAAGACCAACTCCCACCAACTAGTCATTCATTCATACTGTTCACCTTAGTCAAATAATCCCATGAACAACCCCACTTTCTCTTGTTCATGCAAATGAGATATCACCCTCTTTTTCCCTTCCTCTCATTCGGCCGAATTCACTTCTCTATCACCATCACTATCATTATCACTATCTCATCTTCATCTTTTCTCTCAAGTTCTCTCTCTCTTGGTTTGGCCTCGAGGAGATTGACGCCCCCTCTCCTTCTCCTTCTTGCTTGTTCGACCGAGGGACCTCAAAGTCGAAGCCACCACCTCGCCGAACCGCCGCCCGCCCATCGCCATTAAACCACCACTGAACGCGACCTAACCGTGAGCTCTAGGAAAAGTATCTTGGAGTACTTCTTAGCGTAGCTTGTGATAAGTAACTCATAGAGCCTAGCTTAGTACGTGAGAAGGTTGGAAGATGATGTTGAAAGTGTTATTGATGAGTTTTCATGGCTGTTTTCTTGATTGATTCAAGGGGCGAACCTGTGCTTGTCGAATCAAGTTAAATCGTAGACTCGTGTCACCTTCTTGGTTGACTTTGCTTGCTCATTTGCTTCATAAGTTACTCTTAAATCTTACCTAGGACGTTAGGCTATCAATAGACGTGTTTAATGGTGGGTTTGATGGTGATCAAAGGTAGTTTGAGGGCTGTGAATGTTGAGGATGATTTGCTTTCGAACGTTTCTTCTGACGCTGCTTCTGAGCGTTCCTTCTGACGCTGCTTCTGCACATTCCTTCTGACGTTGCTTCTGAGCGTTCCTTCTAACGCTGCTTCTGATCGTTCCTTTTGAGCTGCTTCTGAATATTAATTCTGACGTTCTTTCTGACACTGCTTCTGAGCGTTACTTCTGACGTTGCTTCTGAACATTCCTTCTGATGTTTCTTCTGACACTGCTTCTGAACGTTCCTTCTGACGCTGCTTTTGAACATTCCTTCTGACGTTGCTTCTAACGCTGCTTCTGACACTGCTTCTGAGCGTTCCTTTTGACGCTGCTTCTGAGCGTTCCTTCTGACGCTGCTTCTGATCGTTGCTTCTGACGTTACTTCTGAATGCTCTCTTCTAAATAGTGCTATTGCTTGATGAATTGTGTAACTCACTTTGATTGGCTATTTATTTATTGGGTTATAAATTTGTGTGCACATTATGCCTTGATGCGTTAGACGCGAGGTTTGAATACATTATGAGGCGTTAGACGCGGGATTGACTTGAAGCGTGCTAACGCGAGTCCTAGAATGACATTGTGACCTGAAGCGTACTAACGCGGGTATAAGTATTTCTTAAGCTTGAGGCGCTAAGGCGTGTGCTTGGCCTTTAAAAGTTGGAACCATAATGAGTGTATTACTATCCTATAAAATTATGAGCTAGTGAGTGTCCAAGTACGGAAGCTTAGTATTGATTGAGTAATTGGACCCTTGAAATGCGATATTGTGTAGTGCCATATGCCATGACTTGTGCTAATGTATCGATTGTCTTATATTTCTTCGGGTCGGATATTGCGTGCTTTAAATGTGTCTGGAGGTGCTAATGGCCTAGTTTAGTTTAGGGTTAGCTTACTGAGATTTATTCTCACTCTGTCCTGGGCTCAACTTTTTTAGACCCCAAACCTTAAGCATGCCACCAAAACGTTTTGGGGAGCCGATGTATATCCAGAAGTTGGTGGCCGAGTATCCCGTAGGCCTAAGTAAGGCCTACATTAGAAAAGGGAGTATAATATGGGTCGACGAAGGAGACGACGATTGTGAGTCGCATTATTTTGAGGCATGGTTATATCGGGACGGCGATGTGACGTACGGACCCTTGAGGAGCTTCGATATATCCCGGAGTGTGATTCCTGGATGGTGCAGCGCTATACCCCCTAATGGCGAGGTACTCAATCCGAAAGTTGAGTCAGGGGATAGCTAGCCGAAGCCCACGGAGCCTACGAAGGATGTCAAAGTTGTGGAGCCCTCTGATGTAGAGGAAGTACTTGTAGAACCCACTGAGTCCGAGTTGGAACAAGAGCTAGAGGATGGACCTAGAGTCAGATGCTTCTGCAGAGTACGACCCTGTGACTAATGAGGACTACTTAGCCGACAGGGGGCTCGACCTTTAGGTATAGCCGTGGTACCTAACTTTTTGGGATACCCTTTAGATAGGAGTGTCATGACTGGACTAGATGCATCCTTTTGATTAATCCCTCGCCCCTTTCAAACTCTACCTTGTATCCCTACTTATAACCAAGTTGTACAATTGGATTTATACCAAGTTGTGTATAAGTGTTTTTATCATCCTCAGTCATTTTGTGTTAAGTATTGTATGGAGTTATATATATATATCAATTCCGCATGTGTATTTAAATTCATTCGTCTGTCGCCTGTCGTTCAATCTTGGGATAGAATGAAGATAACGACGCTAATGGGATGTTGGCGTGCTCGTAAGAACGCGCGACGTGGCATTTATAACTATTTAAGTTGCAACATATAATTCTTGAGTGTAAATAATTTTTTGCTCTTGAGTGTAAGGCTTGTGAACTTGAGAAACATCATCGTAGCTCTTTCATAGTTCTAGTGATTCTCCTGCATCTACTTTACTTGAATTTGTTCATTCGGATATTGGGGTACTTATGCGTATTGCTAGTAGAAAGGATTTTAAGTACTTTGTTACTTTTATGGATGATTATTCTCGTCTAACATGGCTATATATGCTTCATAACTGTTCTAAATTTATATATATATTATCATTTTATCTTGAAGTAACAAATCTATTTAATATATCCCTTAAATGTTTCTGAACTAATAATACTCTAGAATACTCACAGAAATTAAATTCACAAGTTCCCTTTGCGCTTCTTGGCATTCGCAGAAATGACGTTTCAATCTCCTTCACATCAACAATAGTGTCCCTAATAAAATGCAAAAGTGCCCAGGTATATCACATAGTAAAGAGAATCTTGGACGTATCCTTCTGGATAAAATTTTCCTTTAATTTAATTTTTTCTTTTCTTTAGAAGCACAAAAGGACAAACGAATAAACAAAATCTCTTATTTCATATGGGCCTTCCAAATATTCAATTTCCTCTTAGTACAGACGTCCATTCACCGCGTTCTGCCAAAAAGAAGATCATGCACAGTACACTGGGTTCACGGAATCAAATCGTGGATATTTTCAAGATTTTTTATCCTCTTTAACAAATCAATTTGCAATCGGTTCAAACTCGAGACCTATATTATCTATGAATTGTACCCAATATATTAGTGCTCATGTTATTTTCCTTGAGGACACACTATACTATTCTACTAAGGTAAAGAGTCTTCAATTGACATTATGGCCAATCCTCCTATCTCACAATTTATTCCCTTAGTCTCTATTATTCTTCTCTTGTGTCTCATTCCTTACAGGTGTATTAGTGGGGAAGCAGTCTACGGTTCCACCAGTCTCTAGCTCTTCCATGCCTTACTCCTAATCTCCTTCCTTGTTTCCTGGTCCCGACGATATTGAAATTGCCCTTGACACATGTACTCGTTCTTTTAAACACAAGTCCTCTTTTGCTTACCCAATTGAGCATTAAGTATCTCTCTCTTACATATTCCTTCCCCATTACATAACTTTGCTATGTCATTGCATTCTCACAAAATTCCTACCTTTACCACCAAGGCCTTGTCTCACCTTCAGTGGAAGAGAGCCATGGAAGCGGAAATAGAAGCTTTGGTGTCCTGCCAGACGTGATCTTTGGTTGATCTTCCTCTTGGGAAAGATGGGGTTAAGTGGTAGTATGTGTACACTAACAACTCGAATGGCTCGGTTAAGCATCTTAAGGCCTAACTTATTGCTAAAAGTTTTACTTAAACAAATAGGGTAGACTATTTTGAGACATTTTCTTATGCGACATATCTCAATTCTATTCGTGCTATTATATCTCTTGCTATGAATTTTGATTGGCAAATATATCAACTGGATGTGTAAAGTGCTTTTCTATATGTGGTCTAGGGAAGTGTATATGAAACAACCTCCTACGTATGTTGCTGTTGGCTGCATAAGGTCATTTCTAGGTTGAAATAGTCTCCAAGAGCATGGTATTAGAAATTCAGTTCAAGGATTTTCAAATGTGATTTCCACCAGTGGTATTCTGATCATTTTGTTTTTGTTTATGAAAAGGAATTGGGATAGTCATTCTTGTTATCTATGTAGATGATATAATTGTCTATTGCAGTGATGTGACTAGCATTTCTGAGGTCATGTATTTTCTTTAGCAACAGTTTCAGATTAAAGACTATGGAGTTCTTAGGTATTTTTTGGGTATCGTAGTTTTATGAAGTAGGAAATGTATTAATTTATCTCAATGAAAGTATGTTTTGGATCTTTTGCCTAAAATAGGTACATTAACATCCAAGCTAGTAGATACTCCTATGGATCCAAATCAAAAGTTTGGAGATGATATTGAAGATAAGCATCGGCATCAACATTTAGTTGAGAAACTAATTTATCTTACTGTTATTCGTCTTGATATTTCCTTGTTGTTGGTGTGGTGAGTTCATTTATGGATTCACCCAAGAAAACTCGTTGGAATGCTGTTTCTCACATTCTTTGATACCTTAAAGGCTCTGCCTTGTAAGGAATTGATTTATAAACCAAACGATCCTTCCACTTTGGTTGGCCATTTTGATACTAATTGGTTAGCGTGTGACTAGTGATTTACGATTATGTATTGCACTTTTCTTGTTGGTAATTTGATTACCTAGATAAGCAAGAAACAGACTACCATCACCTAATCTAGCGCGGAGGCTGAATATCGTGCTATGACACGTACTGTAACTGAATTATTAACTCTAGATTATAGTTTTTTTATTCGAGTAAAAGGGTAGGTAGGGTCAACCAGTGCTAATGACGCGCTGCTTGATGATTTATACGATTGTTTATAATATGTACGATAATCCAATAAAAAAAAATTGCTCACTTTGTCAATTATTATACAAATCACTGATGCTTTTTCAAAAAATAAGTGAAATAATCATTATGATGGAATACCCATTCCATCTCATAACACAACATCTTCATCTCGACATTGGCAGAGACCTGGGAGGCTGGTGGTGACCCTCACTCATGTCTCCCCAATCTCCATCTCACATTTTGTCCTTCATGGCATGAATTCTTTTGATCTTATATCCAGAACCTGTCCTTACTTTTAAAGATTGAGTTAATAATTTACATTCTTTACTTCAATTCGGACGCATAAGAAATGCATCCATCTCCATATATTAATCACGGTGTCATCGTAGCCGATCCTTGTATACTGCAATAATGGTTGGGTAGCTCGCCTGACTTCAGCCTTTCGGTATCTGAGTGTTGTCAAGTGTAATCAATTGGGTCTTAAATCTTTCAAAAAAATGAAATCAAATTCTAAAATTCGTCAAATTGGTGCAATCAAATCGTTCCATTAACTCCGTCTAACTTGTCTTTTTCACTTGTCAAGTTAGATGTAGTTCATGGGACGATGTGGTTGCACCCACTTGATAAGTTTAGGACTCAAATGTGTTTGGATTCGACGCACAATCAAATCGAAGTAAAGCGTAGCGAGAAAGAAAAATCGAGACATAATATTTTTATCTCGATTTACACTTAAACTATGGCTACATTCAGTGGAGCATTCCATAATAATTTGTTAGAAAAATATAATACATATAACGACAAATCTAAAATAGCAGAAGCATGAACACTAAAATGACAGAGAGTCTTATATCCGACACGTCTTGGGCTATGTCATTCACCATATATATCTCATAAATCTTATTCTTTGAAAATCTACAATCCACAAATCTATGACCCATTTCGCCACAATTAAAACATTTTTTCTTGAAACTTGTTCTTGAAAATTCCTCATTTTGGTCGTAACTCTGGCTTCGCAATTTTCTTGTTTTAAGATTTTTATACTAGAGATATATTAAATTGACACATGCTCAAAAGTTAAACTGGTAGAAGCACAAACACTGAATTGGTAGAAGCACAAATACTGAATCGGTAAAAGCACAATGGTGAATTGGAAGAAGCACGACAGTGTGAACAAAACCACAATCAGTGTTGAAAAGAAATGAAATTGATACAAATACCGAGGCCTGTGTTTGACATTATTTCCTTAAAACAGATTCATACCCTCCCATACATGCTTTGAGGTTTTGTGAACGTCTGTTTCCTAAGATACAACGATTGGCAGTGATAGAGGCAAGCATAACACTCCAAAGCTTTCGGCGAACTTGAATAAATGTGAACACCATCGAAAAAAAATTCAAATGCAAAGAATGAAAGAGAGGGGAGTTTTTCTTCTTTTCCTCCTCTTTTTCTACCGAAAATAGAATGGGAAGCCATCTATTTATATGGTAATTAGGGTATTTCGAAATTAATAATAGCTGATTAATTTTGTAACAACAAAAAACGATGGCTCTGCCGTTACAATAGTAATGGCTCTGCCGTTACAGGATTAATTGTTACCGTAATAATGTCTTTGCCATTGATTATGCCGTTACTGTAATAATGGCTCTACCAGTAGTTCTGCCGTTACAGTAATAATTCTATGACAATCGAATTTAATGCCATTAACTTGCTATTACTAAATTAATTACAATTTTTGACCAAAAAAATTAATTACAAAGAATAATTCGTAACAGATTGAGAGTGTTAAATGGGCAACAATTTCTCATTCACTAAACCATCAAAATATCCATATTTTTCAACAATTGAAACATGCATAGGATAGGTAGGTGTCACCCTTTGAACCTTCGCTTGTGAAAGTATATTTAATTTACTAGCTATGCAGTAGACATGATATCTTTGAACTGTCCCGTTTTCTTAGTAAATGACTCATACACATCATTTAAACGTTTGTTCAATTCTCATGTGTATGTTCGTTTTGGCCATGAACATCGTTCTAGTTCTGCAAGAGTTTTTAAAGAATTCACCCCTAGATAATTCTCCTTTGAAGCGGCCCTACTTCTTTCTCACATAGGTGATTACTTAATCTTGAGTAATTTATTTACTTCACTTAAGAATCATTAAAGAAAAAAGTTGCTATCCTTTTTCTGATAAATCCCACATTAACGGGTTTTTCTCCACATATGTAGGGGATATCAAATCACTGTTTCTTTTATAGGGATGGTTTGAGGGATAGACCCCCACAGTGATATATTAAGTTTGTATACTTAGGTTGTCCATTTGGAATCTAGATCTTGGGATCTTCGGTCAGCTAGGTTGGATTTTTTTGTTATACAAACTTTCCTGTAATGGGTTGCAGTCCCATTCATATTATCGATTTTCCAACTAACTCTGTTTAACCCTTTAGTTAGCGGATCCACAATATTATCCTTTAACTTTACGTAGTCAATAGACCGCAACCCTTTAGTTATACAAACATGCTTGGTAGCATCTAGGTTTATCACCTATTTTTTTTTCGTTAGCCACAATATTGGCTCGAGAAATGACCGCAACATTTGTTAGAATCATCTGCTTCAATCAAATTGACATTTGGTTTAGCAAAATTGCCATTTCCACCAAAATATTTTGTTTGGTTGAGTTCCAAACTACAACATCCAACCAAAGATGAACATGTATCAAATAGTGGATCTTGTCTCACTCGAATCTAATTTCAAGTTGGCATCATAGTATCCTTTAGATACAATGAAAAATCCACAGTATAAATTTCATTGATTATATCATAGCAAGGTATCCAAAGAATTGGGAACATAAGCCTTTAGCCATGCCTCCATCTTATAAACAAAGAATTGACCGATAACAAATTTCTTTATTCTGGCATCTTTAGTTTTATATTTTCAGTCCAATGATTCCCATAATTCCTTTTCCGCTTTTATTGCACAATAACGTTGTACAAAGAGTCATGTAAACCATTCATCACATAGTTATTATACAAGAAATTAGAGTGCTTCTAGGCCTAAACAGTGTTGAAGGCTTGCTTGTCTGTTTCTCCATTGGATAGCTTAAGAACTTCCTTAGTCAAGAATCTTGCAAGATTCAAAGTTGTTATATAAAACAACATCTTTTGCTGCTACTTTTTAAAGCTCAATCCGTTGAACTTTTCATATCTCTTACCATGGTGGACAAAAACTGCTGCAGAGGCAGAGGAAGATCTAGATAGATATAGTTGGACAACAAAAGTAGAGATAAATCCAGGCATAAGCAGTTGAACAGTAGAAGCAGAGCCTTTGGTAATGTCGTCAGCAGCCACATCAACAACTTTCTAGTAGCAATCTGAATACCAAATATGTATTCTCATTGTCTGTTGGTGCTATTGACTAATGACAAGCTATGACCGGTATGAAAAAGAATGCTACGTACACTGAGATTTCACTTGGAAAGTCTGTGAACAGAAATATAAAAAAGTTCGCCAATTTTACTCAAGGGTATGTTGAACCGTTTGACAATCAAATCCCGATCAGAAGACATCATGAACGTGCTACGAGGCTTCTTACTTTTTGTCCTTTTCTTCTATTCTCCTGCAAAAGACCTTTGATCCCAGAAAGTAATCAAATCGCGTTTATGAGGAAAAATTTTGATCCTCAAATCTGCCGAATGTGCAGAAGAAAGAAGGGAAGAATTCTCTCCTTCACCAAATCTGTTGTGTATGTAACGAGTCTATTTTAAGATTATTAGCAAGTCAATCTTCACTATCGAACCTGTTTTAAGAGAAGACTAATCTATTTTAAGATTTTTAGAAAAATATAACACATACAATGACAGATCTAAAAAAGCAGAGGCATGAACATTGAAATGACAGGAAGGTTTATATTTGACACGTCTCAGGCTATATCATTCGCCGTATATGTCTTATAAATCTTTTTTCTTCGAAAATCTGCAATCCACAGATCTATGACCTATCTTGCCACAATTAAAGCATTTTTCCTTGAAACTTGTTCTTGAAAACTCCTATTTTTGGTCGCAACTTTGGCTTCGCAATCCTCTTGTTTCAAGATTGTTAGATCAGATATATATTCACTTGACAAAGGCACAAAAGTTAAATTGGACCCATCCATGAGTAGCTTAGTTGGTTAGGGCGCATTTGCGATTGTGTGGTTAGGCGCACTGGTTCTAGGTTCGATTCCCCAAATGAGCACCTGTGATTTAAGTGGGGGGTTATGGCGGTGGGTTGCTGTGCTAATCTCCTCCGAGGAATAGTCGAGGTGCACGAAAACTGGCCCGAACACCTTGGTTATTAAAAAAAAGTTAAATTGGTAGAAACACAAATATTGAATTAGTAGAAGCACAAATACTGAATCGGCAGAAGCACAACGATGAATCGGAATAAGCGCAGCAGTATGAACAAAACCACAATCAGTATTGAAAAGAAATGGAATTGATACAAATATCGAGGCCCGTGGTTGACACAGTTTTCTTAAAATAGATTCATCTACTCCTGTACGTGCTTTGAGGTTTTGTGAACTTCTGTTTCCCAAGATACAACAATGGGCTGCAATAGAGGCAAGAGAGCATATTTCCCATCTCTTCTCGAGAAACAAGTGGGCCATTTCTTTACAAAATTGTGCTCAATTTCATATGTGCCAATTCCGTCAAGATCTCTTCGTTAGTTGGGGCAAGAATCCGCCCGAATCGGATTTTTTGAGGAACATATCGAGAGAGAATTGGATTTGATTAGACAATGTGTGGTTGGTAAACAAGGATCATTTTTTTAGCAATGTACGGAATGTATCGTCAAATATTCAATATGATTCTACAAGATTTAGTTTCGTTCAAGTAACGGATTCTAGCCAATCGAAAGGATCTCAACGCTTTCAGAGAACTTGAACAAATATTAACACTATAAAAAATAATGCAAATGCAAAGAATGAAAGAGGGGAGTTTTTCTTCTTCTCCTCCTCCTCTTTTTCTACCGAAAATAGAATAGGAAGCCATCTATTTACAGGGTAACTGGGGTATTTCGAAATTAATAATGACTGATTAATTTTGTAAAAACAAAATAACGGTGGTTCTGCCGTTATAATAGTAATGGCTCTGTCGTTATAGTATAAATGGCTATGTTAGGGGTTCTGCCGTTGCAGTAATAATGGCTCTGCTAGTGGTTCTGCCAATGGTTATGCCGTTACTGTAATAATGACTCTGCCAGTGGTTCTGCCGTTACAGTAATAACTTTGTAACAATTGAATTTAATGATAGTAACTTGCTATTACTAAATTAATTACAAAGAATAATTCGTAACAGTTTAAGGGTGCTAAATGAGCAATAATTTCTCATTCACTCACCCATCAAAATATTAATATTTTTCAACATAATTAGCACAACGCGCCACTCGTTACATCACTAAGTTTCAAACGAAAAAGTGTGTGTGTGTGTATATATCGAGCCCAAACTATCAATGAAAAATTATGGGTGGGTGTCCACCGGGCGCTGCCTCCTTGAGAACCTAGTTGGGGTGGCTCCATCGGATCCCATCTGCTCAGCAAGGAACGGGATTCACATGCTTTTCTATTGATGAGGAGCATGAATCACGTTACAACAAAATGCACTTCCGTTTCAGATGGAGAATGTTGTTCAGCAGCACATGAAAGGTTCTACCACACTCCATTCCCTCTTTACCGATCTATCTGCACTGCCCTGCATGCCATTCGGCCCGGGGAAAGGACAGAGCACTTTCCAAAAGATTCAAGGCCATAATGAGGCGCGAGCCTCAGTGAAGTGAGATCGTTCTTGATGATGGCAAGCGTGCCGTCTTATCATGAGCCTCCATTTGGCCCACCGCGATGAACGGCTCCGATGAGTTCGAGTTTGGTGATGATGGTGACTGGATAGTATTTGATCCAATGTTGCGTCAGCCAGTGGGGATCCATCGCACGGAACCTTTGGATGAGACTTCCAATTAGTGACGACATAAACATGCAACGTCTGACATAGTTAAGCCATGATCAAGGACAAGAGACGATTCAATTTGAGTATATTTATGATAAGAATCTAAAGTTACCAATAATTCAATTACAGATCGAGCTTTTCATAAGAATAAGATCGACTGGTTTTGATTCTGTTTAGTTAAGCATGTATTGTTTTGAACCTCCGTACTCTACCTAATTATGTAGATATGTTGTCTTAACTTTCCCGATATATCTAATTAAGTCGTTTTTTTTTTCCTGAAGCTAATCAGTAATACCGTCAAACATTGACGTGGCGTTGCTAATATGATGCAAGACAAGCGCGTGGTGCCGATATACTGCCAAATAAACACAACATCGAAAAACACGAGCACACTACCGGCGGCGAGGGCGAATCTAGCGAGGGGCAACCATCCCTCGCCAGCGGCCAACGAGGATTGCCGATGACTTTCGCCAAAGTGAAAAACCAAAAAAGAAAGATTTTTTTTTTAAAAAAAAAGTTTATCTTTTTTAAAAAATTATTAAAAAATTTCACGTCAACTCTAATCACGTAGGAACGGCTGGAGCTCACGTTAGTGATTTCAAACTAAAACTAAATGGACGGATTAAATTGTTACCTATGTAAAAATATTTAAATATTAAATTGGTTCAATTAAAAAATTTAAAATTGAATTTGTATTCATATAAGATTTATGTTTTTTTTTCCGTACTTTACCATAGTCTCGTTTCATGCCCCCACGTTGGCAAAGCCGACTTTGATTGGCAAATTGTACGGATATGACACCGTGGCACATTTTCGAAACTTTATTTGTTACAAATGTCAAAGTTGAAGGGAGTTTAGATGAGATAATAATATAATAGTACTGACAGCCTAAGCATTCGCTGAGCAGATTACGTCACCCGACCCATCGAAGTCTCCTAGGAAGAAAAAGACAAAAGACATGAGGGGTAATGGGTATTGCAGAGCATCAATTTTCGTGAGGACCCACATCACCGCTGCTCCTTAATCACATTCCATTGGAACCGAATTTCCTTTTTTTTTTTTTTTATATAGTGCCACTAAAATATTCCCGCGCTTTACGGGGCGGGTCGGGTATTAGACATCCTCGTTCGAGAAGGAATTCCATGGAGCATGATCCCCCAAGCCTCGGCCTCATGCCTGTCTCTAGCAATCATGGATGTTTAACCGCATTGCCTATGTGAAGTGTCGCGGCATGCAAGAATTCATAATTTATCGACTGTTTATTGAGATTTATACTTTTGTGGTCCACAAGCATCCTTTTTGGATATTATAATTTTTTTTTTACCAAAGCGATCCGTTTGACCAACGCGAAAATGATACGAGGCTTGGGTATGGTATGAATTGGAGACATTTTCAACATTGGCATATGGAATCGAAATATATGAATTCACGCGAATTATATAAAATAAATTTACTACGATAGCAACTAAATTTTTGTTTCCCAATGTCGGATTCATGTAGCGCGTCTCGCTGGAGCGACTATCCACCTCCGCGCACTTCCGTGTATTAAGCTACGGTGTCCGCTCCACCCATTGGCCATTTCCATCTTCAATCATCACCCTACACCTGCGATTCTCATGGCTCGGCAATGGATTCGGAGGCTCTTCTCGAATCCACAATGCAATTCTCGTCGTCCCCTTTGGTGATTGATGCCCAACACAACCACCACCCGGCAGGAATCTCGGCAGTTTCGAGTTTCTCAGCTCGTGCTCTGTCGATTCCTGCTCGATAGCTGCAAGAAAGAGCTCGAATCTGCTTCTGGGTCGTGATTGTTTCTCCCAAAGGCGCGATCTTTTTTCCTCCAAGAATTCGAAAGCGGGAGGTCGTTCTTGATTCGGTTCTGGCTTTTCTCATGACGTCTCGATTTGCGTCTTTCTTGAGCATCATCCTCTGCTCTGATTGACGTCTCTTTTCTCTGTCCCGATTTGGAGCGATGGGTATGAGCAGGGTCAGGTCGTAGCACATCATCCCAAGACAGTTTTTGATGAGGTTTTTGTTTTGCAAGCTCCATTGCCCTCCTTTCGTATGCTTCTGCAAGCCCTCTTCTCACATTTACACTCCTGGACCATTAAAATTGGAGGATGCTCCCCGTGTCCCTCCACCAGTAGTCTCAGTCTTTGATGGCTCTGATCAGTTGGGTCGAGAGACCACTGAGGTTAGAGATGATGTGGCTTTAGATGAGAAGAACGGGGAAAGCGATAAAGTCGTCATCAAGAGCAGCCTTAAGAAGAAGAAGAAGAAGAAGGCAGGTTTGGAAGCACTCTGTGCTGAGAAGAAGCAAGTGCAATGGGTGGATTTGTTAGGGAAGGAGCTTGCTGAGGTCAGGGAGTTTGATTCTAGGTGGGTAAATTTTCTCCTTCTGCTTCCTCCTTGTTGATTGTTTCGTTTACATGTTTTCGATTCCCTTGCTTTTTTTTTTGGTAAGGTAATTTTCTGTAGGTTTTATTCTCGACTATAGTCTAATGACATGAAATTGTATCTATTTTACCTATGGTTGGCTAATCTGGTACACATTTTGGTCCAGTTGCTGAAGAAAATTTTGGAGGAAAAGTGACTGAAATGGTGACATTGAGATATAATGATTCTGCTTTATCCTCTTTCCATGAGAATGGGCAAACCACATAGGATCACAGCCTGTAGGACAGTAAAAGGTTCCATATTTAGGCTCATCACTGGGCTTGAGTGTATGGGGAGATTGTTCTGAGAAATCTTTGTCTACCACGGACCGTCCCACTGGTCTCAATGTTGCTCTATCCCCAGAACATAACGAAACATGTTTATATGTGAATCTATATTGGGAGCTTCTGCTTTCATGTTAGAATTCGTTTTAGAAGCTAGCAATGTCCTTGCTTTTTAGTCGTCTTTGGCGACTCAAGATATGAGAAGTAGGGTGATTTGGACGCCAATGGGTGGGTGTGCCTGTGTTAATAATCTACTTGATGTCAGAAAAAGCGGACTGATCGAGTTAGTCAATCGCAAAGGGGAAAACTTCTTTTTGCTGTCTGATATTGGAGGCTCAAAAATTGCACATGATTGTGAGAATATTAAGGCCAATATAATTCGAATCTGGTGCAAAAGGAGGCATGATTAAGAATCAAGACAGTTCAGCTTGGCACGATTATTGCTTCTCTCAGTATCACTAGTTGTCTGCTGGAAATTGAATGGACTGTGCAGGTGTACAAGATGGCTGGCCCCATGGTTGAAAAGGGATGTCTAGTGCGATATGCATCAGAAAATATAGAAACGAAGTAGCGGAGAAAATCAACTCTACTCATGGACTTAAGAGAACATGTTTTGTCGACTCGTTTGATTTTGGCTAAAACCTATGAAGCTATGTGTAGATAAATTAGCCGATCATGCTAGCACTGAAGGAGGTACTTTGGTCAGTATACCTTAGTTTGGTAGACTCAAGCAAGATAGATACATAACACATTGTCTTCACAAGAGGCATGATTGTATTTCAGGAAATTGTTGAGATATTAATTTGGTTTTGTCTTCTAAATACTGTGTACAAGAGCACATGTTGATTAAAAACTCGATTTGGGTTTTCTATTTATCAAGATGTCTGTGCAAGAATGAGCTAGCCATTTATGATGGCTTCCTCCAGTTACATGTATGTTGGAGTCGGTTTGAAACCTACGGTACCATGGGCTATGAGTTTTTCTGATAGCTCTTTGAGTGAGAGAATAGAGAGAATCTGAGAACCATAAGTTGGTAGACAAGAGCAAAGGCGCATCAACGTGGCTGACGGCATTTGTAGACTTCAAGAGTTGGCTTTTCAAGGGTTTCATTTACACTGTTGACTGGCTTTCAATCAAAGACTCTAGGCTTTATCATATCTCTGAATTTGGCTTCCTCTCCAATCTCTTACCTGCTATCAAAGGAACCGGATGGATTTGGGAAACTGTTGGCTCAAAAGGATGAGAATTGCGCGCATGTCGGATCTTTCAAATGGATATTCCACTTCTGGTTCAGATTATAAGTTTGCCTGACTCTGCTCTTTTCTTTTTCCTTGTATTGACAGTGAATTGGAAGAAGATTATGGAGGTAATGGGCACAATCTCTGCGTCATTCTTTGAGACTCGTTTCGTCTCTGGCGCTAATATGAAGCAACCATTCTGATGATGGGACACTCCTGGATCTACCGCCGCCTCCAACTTTAGGAGACGATTCTTCTTTTCGGAGTCGGTATCTGGAGATTCGATAGCGCTCTCTCTCTCTCTCTCTCTGTATGTGTATGTATAGATATTGCTGCTCTGCTCTCAATGCAAGATTCATTCCTTGCTATTCAAATAAAATGGGGTCAAATATTCTTTTCTTGTTCTGTTTTATTTCGCCCAAGGTCTCTCTCTCTCTCCTTGGGAACTGTTGAACACTGGACATCCAAATTCAGACTTTTCCTAACTATGGAAAATATGTTATCAAAGTAGACTCCTGAGGTTGAATCACCTTGAAAGGTGTCCACATCAAACCCGAGATGGGGCTTTGTATTCAACCAAGGGGTTCTTTGTTCGAAAGAAAGCTACTTCCGGGTGCTTAGACGATGGAAAAACTCTCTTTCTGATAAGAATAAAATTACTTTTCTTAAATCACTAAATAAATACAAAAATTAACAATATTCCTTTGAAATAAATTCAATGAAAAATAGTTTCATTTATTATCAAATGTTCGGGAAAATTACCAAAAAACATCAGAAATCTGTTGCAATTGTGCCGATTCAATTATAAACCTTTTTTTTTTGTCTATTCAGTCTCATTCTTTTTTAGTTTTGCCAATTCAGTTCATCTGGCGAAATTTGGCCGGCTGGCGCTGATGTGTATGCCGACCAGCCAGCAATAGAATATTTTAATATTATTTCATAATTTTTTATTTTCTTTTTACTTTTCCCTTTATTTTTATTTTTTATATTTTCCTTTGCCTTCCTTCTTCATTGTCATAGGGACACATGTTGGTCGCTAGTCTGCACAGGAAGGTGGATGCCAGTCGCCAAGTTCCGGCAATCGGCTAGAGTGACAGCTGACCTCGCAAGGGGTTGGGCGAGGCGAGGCTCCATTGTCGGCTTCAATGGACGAGGGTCGGGATTTCCAGATCTGTGGAGAGTAACCAGCCTTCGATTACCCCGTCGTGAACATCAAAGCATCGTCCAGATAGGGAGCAATCGAAGTACTATTGCTATGTTGTTGATTGCACGCATTCCACTACTTTTGGGGTTTTGTTCCAAGTTTTCGATTATCTCGATGTTGTACGGATAGAGAGATTTCTCTAGCAGCCCGAGCCTCGCAGTAGCCAAGCGAGGCCCCCTTCGTCATGGCGGGGTGAGGTCGAGCCTCGCCAGCCTAGATCTGGCGAGACCGATCATGGACAATAGAGTCAGCGGGCATGGACAAGCCTGTCTCGTAAGCGACGCCGACACTGATCCATGGGTGTCGTTCGGCTAGATCTGTAGCATTGTGTAGATTCAGATATGGAAATTTAGGCGCTCACAACTAAGGTTCCGTCATCGGTGTCATGTAGACCCAAAACCTTGGCCGTGAACGAAGGCTGGTTACTCTCCACCAAATCTGAAAATCTCCGATGCTCATCCATTGACGCCGACAACGGAGCCTTGACCTCGCCTCATTGCAGTGGGGGGAGCCTCGCCGGGCTGGATGTTTGGCGACCGACGTCCCCCTTCCTTTGAAGACTTGCAACCAGCGATATGTGAAGAAGAAACAAGGGAAAGGAAAAAATAAAATGGAAAAAATAAAATAAAGGAAACAATAAAAAATAAAGTGAAAATTTTGAAATAATATTAAAATATTCTATCACTGGCCGGTCAAATTTCGCTGGACGAACTGAATTGGCATAATCGAAAGAGGTTTAGGACTGAACAACAAAAAAATAGGTTTAGGATTGAACCGACACAGTTTCAATAAGTTTATGATTTTTTTTTTGGTAATTTTCCCTCAAATTTTCAGTAGAACGAATGCATGCGAACCTATTATGAGATATAAACAGAGAGAAATAGACAGCTGGGCAGTAGTTGAACACCGCTGTGGGAGGACCCAAGTAGTAAAGCTATTTTAGGTGGGCCACTGAGCCGGAAGAGCTAAAAAAATTTTGGGTGGGCCGGGTGCAATGCACCCGACCCAACTAGGAAGGGATATGTGGCCCCTCCTAGTGATGCGTATGGAGAGGAGAGAGAGTGATTGATTGAGGGGAAGAGGGTACGCTCTTGATTACCCGGCCCACCCAATACTCTCTAGGAAGAGCTAATATGCCTGGGACATTACTCCACGTGTCAGATAGTAAATTGATCAGAAAAGATGACGTGCAAGCAATGTACGAGAACCCTTTTTCTTTCTCTTGGGAATTTTCTGAATTTTGACTGGATCCACAAACATGTCAAGCTTGAAAACGACAAAGCAGAATCGTTGATGCCCAAAACAAGTTGAGCTGCAATTTCTCACGGGCAAGTGTCATGGACCGGCAGACCTGTGGCCGCGGAACAGCCCGCACGACACCTGGCGATAAATACATAATATTTTGACACAATAATTGATTTTGGTTTGCTATGGTCTCATTTGAAGAGCAGCATCAACTCTTTGTGCACGAGAGATCAATCTCGCCTTTAGATAAAGTAATAAACTTTCTTCACAATCCAACCTGACGCCACTCCTCGAAACAATTGTTGGCAGTACTGATGTGAACTGGTGTTGTAGCCAACCTTAGAAAAATAGTTCAAAAAAAAAAAAAAACACGGTCTTCCTTGGGAAAAATCTTCTTTGATTGAGGGTTTCTAAGGCCCTCAAGTCTCCATTTGCTTCGTATAAACCACTTTGTACCTTCGGTTGCCATCAAAGACAAGTCACAATGCTTCAGCATTGCATTCTTGTAGCTTTCATATTCTTCTTCATCCTTTTCCTTTTTTTGATCGAGAAACTCATCAAGTTAAGAGCCCGCGCGAATCCTAGTCTCCCTCCAGGAAGCCTCAGATGGCCACTCATTGGCGAGACTCTGGAGTTCCTCCGAGCGGGACGGCTAGGACAGCCCGAACGGTTCATCAGGGAGAGGATGGACGGGCATGATGCGCGGGTCTTCAAGACGTCCCTGCTCGGAGAGCCGATGGCCGTCTTCTGTGGGACGGCGGGGCACAAGTTCTTGTTCGGCAACGAGAACAAAGCCGTCAAGGTCTGGTGGCCGAGCACGGTGCAGAAGCTCTTTCGGTCAAGCCTGGTCAACGCGGCAGGTGAGGATGCCAAGTCCCTGAAGAGGATGCTTATGAACTTTTTCCACACCGAGGCGCTCAAGAGGTACACAGAGAGGATGGACATGATCACCCAACACCACCTTGATACACACTGGGAAGGAAGAGACGAAGTGCGTTTCTATCCGATGCTTAAGGTTAACACTTTCGAATTGGCCTGTCGCATCTTCACCAGCACTGATGACCCTACTCGAGTTTCGAACCTGGCTGCTCTATTCGATGTTTTCATAAACGGAGTTGTGAATTTGCCTATAAATTTCCCCGGAACGGCATTCCATTGTTCAACTAGGGCCCCCAATCGAATCCGGGAAGAGATTCGGTTGATTGCTCGGGAGAGAAAATTAGCTCTATGGGGAAAAAGGGCGACGGCTGACCAAGATCTCTTGTCCTTCTTGCTCACTTCTGCTGACGCTAACGGACGATTCTTGAGCGAGCTGGAGATCATTGACAACATTACTCCTAATGCTATTCGCCGGTCACGACACCTGCCATCACACTGCTCATGAAGTACCTGAGTGATTATCCGGAAGTCTACGAAAAGATTTGCGAAGGTTACGAGCTTTTAAAACACATCGCCTTTCTTGTTGAAATTGCAGATATTGAGAATGTCAAGCACTGAGTCATTTTCGTTCATTTCACGTTCAAGCAGAGCACGAAGATATCGCCAAATCCAAAGAAACGGAGCAGTTGCGGTGGGAGGATGTGCAGAAGATGAGGTACTCAATGAATGTGGTCGCAGAAGTTTTGAGGCTGATGCCACCAGTGACCGGCGCGTTCCGAGAGGCCCTGCTCGATTTTACATACGCCGGTTATACCATTCCTAAAGGATGGAAGGTACTCTCGCAGTCATCCTCCCGTAATTTTGTACAAGCAGCAATACAAGAATGGTTTTCAAGATAAGTCAAAGTCAACTATAAGAATGTTTCCGATGATCAGGTTGATCAACTCTAGCAGGTCAAATGGGCATAGAAACGTGAATCTATAAATTACAAGGACTACGGTTTAACTGACTCATGCATCTTTCCTTGCATTTGCTAGCTATATTGGACTGCCTGCTCAACACACAAAGATCCAGTTCTTTACCCGAATCCTGAAAAGTTCGATGTGTCGAGATTCGAAGGATCAGGATCGACCCCTTTCTCGTACGTCCCGTTTGGAGGTGGGCCGAGGATGTGCTTGGGGCATGAATTTGCCAGGATTCAAATCCTTATATTTCTGCACAACATGGTGACAAGGTTCAAGTGGAATTTGGCGATCCCGGATGAAGCAATTGGTTATGACCCCATGCTTTCGCCACAACAAGGGCTTCCGCTCCGTCTTCTACCACACAGACCGTGAAAAAGACGCATCATATTCCACTGCTAGTGAGCTTCTAGTCTAGTTGCTGAAATCCGAGGTAAGTTATCTGAAATTTTAAGACGCACGTTGCCTTCTTGGGCAGATATATGCTTAAATATGTGCATCAATAAGGATCAATATCATACTGACCCGTGCAATCCATTTCATGTCAAGAGCCGGGCTCTTTACACTTCCCCTGTAACGCAAGTGCAGAGTTATGATCTCCAAGCTCTCTGTAGAAGTTCTTGTCAGCCGGAGAAGGCTAAATATTTTTTATGTCTTTACATATCGTGGGAAGGACTAAAGCTTCATGTTCTTCAAATTGATCGTTTTCCGTACTCTCACCGTCTTTATCGGTCTTAAGTCAGAGCTCCGCTCCTCCTTATGGTGGCTTATCCCTTAAAATTGCTTTACACGCAGCTCGACCTCGAGCAGGTTCAAAATGTAAGACCGAGTAGTCGACGCAACAGCAAATGAACTATAATGAACGCCGTTCCTGATGTTTCTGTAAGGTGCACGTAACGTTTTATGTACCTATCATGTGAAAAAAAATTGTCTGACAATGTCAAGCGATATGTTGGCACGTCTCACAATGTCATCCACGATATCTCATGCGTTCTACCATTCACCTCAGTAAACGCCATGACTGGGTCTTCCTAAAACTTCAGAACTGCATCACCCTCTCTATGATAAACTCGAACATGTGCAAGTTGATCATGCGTGCATAAGCTGTAATGGATCCAACTAATGTGCAACCTGAATTACACATTGTCATGCGAAAGAAGGCTGCTGCGAGGTGAATAGAAATTACCTCGGGTTTTTTTTGTCTTTACTACTTCGACATATGGACTTGCCAACAAGGAATTACACCCCTACTAACCTTCATTTCTTGGTTTTTCACTTTTGGGAAAAGGTTCCGTTCGTCTCTTAATTCTGAGGGAGGGACATACTTCAGAGACTAGAATAATTGATTCCTCTTCAACTTCTCACCGATACAATTTACATCTTACCAGAACTTCACATTTTGGGGAAAAGTAAAAAATATGTGACTACCTGAAAAATTTCCAGGCAGCGTGTTTCAAAGTCCAAGATCAAAAGTGATGTGCATAATGAGAATGAATAAATTTGCCTGAAGCTCCTGTCACTATTGCTTGTCTGATCCTTGTTTTGAGCCTCACCTCGATTGAGAACCGAGTTTCTTCAACTGCGCAGCCAATTTTCAGCTCTATTTTTTGTTGAAGCCCAATAGAGATTTGATGGCATTGATGGCGTTCTCATTGATAAAGGATTCGTCAAACCTTTTCAGAAGAGCATCGAATTCCTCCGACTTCCTTACATTTTCCAAATCAGGATCCGTTCGAATTCTCTGTATCAGCAAGCAAAAACATGAGAAACACATTACAAAAAAGGAGTCTTTTGTCGAAGCTCAGCAAACTATGGCACTTATCATTCAATTCATTACCTTGAAGTCTTCGAACCCTGCTTCCAGAGCATCTTCCAGGGCAGAAAGTCCAGCTTGTACCTGTTTGACCATTAAAAAAATGGATCGGTAGCTGATACGAAAATAAAACGACATAGCCAAAACCAGAAAAGCAGTTGCAACAACATCAACATCAACATCAATATCACTTTTATCCCAAACTAGTTGGGGACAAAGCAGTTGAGAAAAAGAAGAAGAAGAAGAAGAAGCTACCTGATCAAGCTTGGAATAACAACAGGCGACATTGTAACTTGCGATAGATGCTTCATTAGTGTCAGGTTTCGATCCCAATACAGACTCAAATTTCTCCAATGCTTCCTCATATTTTCCATTCCTACATCGGTTAACCCAGAAAGAGAGTTAATAACATAACCATGAGCAATTCTCTGCTCAGCGGCAGCTACAGGATCCATAGAAACAACTTAGCCGCAGAAAACTTGTTCAATGATTAATTTAAGAGTCGGATAGCCAGAAATTTGATGGAGTTTAATATTATAGTCCCTCAGTGACACACTCGCATCTGCATGAAAGATTATAGTTTCCAGCACATACAAAAACGGTTCTGTCCATCCATCGATGATGACATAGTAACAAATGCAACTAAATGAAAAACATACGAAACCAAATTCGTATTCACATGAAAATATTCAAACAAAGAAATAACACTACCTGTAGAGTAGAAGCCCTTCACGGAGGTCCTTCTCTCTTCTTTCTTTCTGTTCTCTTTTCCTCATGGAATTTAGCATCTGGAACAGCCAAATTTTATGGATACAATGTTCCTCTATATTTAAAAAAGCAAGACTATACACATAAAGGTAAGTGCTGTAGAAGATTAAATGCAGTAAAATTTTAACAGAACACCATCTTGTACTTACCTGGATTTCCCTCACTCTGTTACTTATCACCCCAGAGTTCCTCTCGGCTCTAATGATCTCCTTCTCTGATAGCTCACCAGTTTCCTCCAGTTTACCTGAGAAGTACACGGACTAGTGCAATTCAAACCACGGCAAACTGACACTGATTTTTTTTTTTCCAGCATAATGTGGTAGAGATCAATAAGCACTAAATAGATCGAAATGTTCAATGGAGGAGGTACGAACCATATCTTTTCTGCATCCTCATGAGCAATGGGCCAATCCTTTGACGAATAGTATACATTGTCCTTCCATATTCAGCCGCAGGCCATATCTCCGTCCCAAACACTGCACTGCATACAACTACTAGACTCGTGTCATTGTCTCATTGTGAATTCCTAACGAATTTTTCCAGGATGACAATAGCAGGACAAGCCATAGATACTGGACGAAAAATAATAATTAAGGAACTTGAAAGCTGCATAATGTAATAATTCATCGACTGATATCAAGTAACTGGATTTCCATCCTAAATCTACTCAAAAGAATCGTTTATCTGAACCACCAATTTCACCATCAATAATCAACCTCTATGAGCAAGTAGAAGCATACATGAACTAATTTGCAGTTCCATGCTATCGCTCACAAGTCACAAATGAGCTCAATATGAAGGGAATACTCTCAGGTCAGCCAGCATCGAGTTATCTCCTTAAAAATCACGGGGTTCAGGTTGGTCGCGCATCATTTGAGTTACTAATTTCAACTTCGAGCTGTCTCGATCACAGGCTACTTAAATTGGCTCTGCTCTTCCTTCAATCTCCTAACCAAGCTATTGCCCAACACTAATATTCTAACGCAGTCACAAGCTAAGGCACTATGCATTCATTGCATCATCAGCACTATCAACCATTGTAAGACCCAATTGTCATTGACCAGTCGTGCCCTGAATTGACATTCCTTGTAATTGGCCACTTCATGCAAATTTGCAATGAGCTAAAAAGCAAATTGCAGCTGCAAGTAAGCATGAACCCGATGTAATCCGAAACCAGAAAAGATTATCTCTTCCTCCTCATCTCTTGCACAAACATAAAACTATCACGAAATAAAACAGACCCAAGAAACGAAAGAGAAAATGCGCAAAGAAAAACCTGGTGGCGAGTACTTTATCCCCCACGGTGAACATGCCGGTCTTGTCAGCGGATCCGCCAGGCGCAATTGCGTCAATGTACGTCCCACCATCCCTTCCTTTCGCAAACCTTAACCCATATGGCTGCTCTATCTCCACCTCATACTCCTCTTCTCCTCCTCCTCCTCCGGCTGCTTCTGACGACGTCTGCGACTCGGTTTCAGACGCTTTCACCACCAAATTGGACGCTTTCACCAAGTGGGTCTCCGAGAAATGCCCAGAAAGGCTCGAGAAAGAGCCGTTATTGGATAACGAATGCTTGGCGTGGAAGAGCACGAACTGGGGTGGCTTGCTCTGAGTGGTCCTTGGCAATGGCGGTGAAGAACAGAGAGAAGATGCATAGCTTCTTTGAGCTATAGACATGGAGCTTGTTTTAGCTTCTGCTCTATCGGAGATCAGAGCAAGAGAGAGAAAGGAAGAGTGGATTGGTTGAAGACGGGAGGGGGGAGAGAGAGAGGGAGGGAGGGAAGCAAAGAGAGGCATTGGGATTGCAAGAGCGCTTGGGACTAGTGGCTGAAATCGGTCGGGCGCTTTGTGTAGTTTTGGCTCCGATTGGAGAAGGCCACGTGTCCTCTTGTGGATGGCTGCCGATGTGGAACTTTGGAATATGAAGCATCAGATATTCCTCTCCCCGCACAGATTCCATGAGGACACGTGGCTGGGAATGCGGCGTATCTCTGTTTCGATTTCTATCCTCCTCGTGTAAAGTGATTTGTTTGAGAGTTTAAAAAAAATTACATAATTTAAAAAGTAACAATTGTTAGAAATTTGTTTAAAAAAAGGGAAAATTTTCAAATAAGAAAATGAAGTTGATCGTGTTTTAAAAAAGAGACTGAAGTGATTTTATTATTTCAATAATGGCCTAAATGAATAAAAAGAAAAAGAAAAACAAAAAAGTGACCTTTGAAAAAAGGGGAAAAAAATCGGCTATCGGAATTGAACTGATGACCATCGCACACAGATTCCATGAGGACACGTGGCTGGGAATGCGGCGTATCTCTGTTTCGATTTCTATCCTCCTTGTGTAAAGTGATTTTTTTTAGAGTTTAAAAAAATTACATAATTTAAAAAGTAACAATTGTTAGAAATTTGTTAAAAAAAAAGGAAAAATTTTCAAATAAAAAATTGAAGTTGATCGTGTTTCAAAAAATAGACTGAAGTGCTTTTATTGTTTCAATAATGGCCTAAATGAATAAAAAGAAAAAGCAAAACAAAAAAGCGACCTTTGAAAAAAGGGGAAAAAAGCCTGCTATTGAAATAGAACTGATGACCATCGCATTACAAATGCGATGCTCTAACCTCTGATCTTAGCGGGCTCAAAAATAGTAGAAATTGTACACGCATATGAATTTAGTAAACTCTTAGGATCTTTTCTATTAATATGAACTATTCCTTATTAGCTATTCATAATGAATATGGATTCATATGAATTGAATATAGAAAATTAGAATATCCAAGAAATATTGGATATTATCGAAGATAAGGATTACTATAGTGATATAGAATTTTGATCTATTTCTCAATTATATGTTTATCAATACTTAATATTAATTAGATAATACGAAATAAGATTCTCTTTTCATTTTTGAATTCATCAAATGACATTTTTTTTCTTTTTTTTACTAATTTAATTCTATTACTTTTGATTTTATTAATAATATTTTATTACCTAATTAAATTTACTGTTATATCATCTATATACAAATTTGAAATAGAATCGAACTAAATCGAAATACTGAGTGGTCATGACCATTTCAGATAAAGACCTAACCTCTCTGGCCAACCAACTACTCCATCGATCAAGGGCTTTTTGGTTAAAATAAAATTTAATTTAATTTTTAGTTAAATTAAATTAAAATAAAAACTAAAAAAAAAAAGAAACAAACTTATACAGGCGAGAGGGGCTGCTTCCCACTTGTGGCTGCCGCCCCAAAGTTGGTTGAGCCGCGGCGATGGCCCATCGAGACCTTGGAGACCTCGCCGACTAGCCACGAGAGAGAGGGCTGCTACCCTCTCCTAGATTTGGGCAAGGGTCGCAGTCCTTCCCCTTCTCTGGCGAGGGCCAATCGGCCCTCGCGACTAGTTGGCGGAGTCACCGGTGCCAAGGCCCCGGCGACCTTGCCACTAGCCATCGCTGTTGCTCTATCGATGTTGGGGTGGCAGCTTGTGTCTTTATTTTTTTTTCATTTTTTTTAAATTATTGAAAATAGAAAAAAGGAAATTTAAAAATTTAAAAAATTAAATTGCAAGAATGCCCATATCACAGCTGAGCTATTTTTTGAGATTATATGATCATTTCAGGCTCTTATTTGAAATATTATTTATTTTAGGCCCTTATTTGAAACAATAAAGAAACTTGAGGTCATTCTTTGAAATAAAGTCAACTTTAGGATTTTATTTGATAAAATGAAGTCAATTCGGGTCAATTTTTTGAATTTTTTTTTTTTTAAAAATGAAAAAAATAAGATCAAAACATGTCAGATGTGCCGACATCGTTTTTAAAGGTAATTCCTTTTCTCGGAATGCATAACATAGCACGATAGGCTTTAACGGCCGTACTCTCAAGATATGAGAGAGATTCTTTATTACCTCGTACGGATAAACAGAGGAAGGAGAACAACTTTATTAACATAAGTAAAAAGAAAAAAAAAGAATATTCTTTTGTGTCTGTATATATATATATCGCTTTTTAATAATTTTCGGTAGTAATTAGTAGGTGAAAGAAAAAGAGAGCGTTTTCCAACATCGACTTCTGCATGCAATCCTTCTGGAATTGATGGCAGCCAAGACAGTTACAAAACGGTAACGAGATCGTTATAAAATAATACGAAACTCTTATAGGTTAATTACGGACGATGACCGTTAGTAAAAAAAAAAAAAAAGTTATAAAAACAATGGCTTTCAATTTTCTAAGACTTAATGAAACATACAACACCGAGCAATCGCATTTATTGTCGGAGACAATTCTTGATGCTGCTCACAATCGTGTGATCCACCTTGCAAAACTTCATTAAGTCATCAGGCCTACCGCGATACCCGTCTATCTCTTTAAACCGTCCTTCCCTCCATAATAGGCGGGACAAAACCTCCCAGCGTCTAATGACAATCTAAATAGTATCGACACGTGACACGATACGACACGACGTCGATACCCGACACTCTACATAATACAACATGACACAATGACACACTATTTTTCCAAAAATAAAAAATCTCAACACGTTTGGAGACATATATTAAATGTAAATTCTCATATATATACATGATGGATTATCATTCTTATGATTATTTCAATCAAATTAATTTGGTCCACTCCAAACATTAATCCACCATTTGTCCATGGCTTGAGTGTGTGTATTATGGTAGGTTTACATTTTGAATCCTAATTTGTTAAAAATGTTTAAAACTGATCACGCGTGTTGGAATGACGTGTTGCGATGAGCGTGTCTGGAAGGATGACCATGTCTCGGATATCTGACGTTTGTTGACCGGAGCTTGTCGGAGTCCGATGCGAGTCCAACATGGAAGCCCGAGGAGACTGTCCATGCTTGCTTTCTAGACGACAATAAATCGGGACAGGGGATCACCTTGTCCGAGATGGCCGAAAACGCTCCCATTCAGTAGCAAAGAGAAAGACACAAGCGAGATGCATTGTTCAAATACTTAAGCAGCTCTTTTGTTCCTGCAGTAACACATAACTCACTAAGCATAGTAAATATCTCCATTCGACTACTCGTTTGATGAGGTGTATCCGATTTTCTCGTCACATGGTTTGATGTTAAGAATGGACGAGATCATGCACAGAGCGTTCGAACAGTTGTACAAGCTCACGATACGGTCAAAACTCGATAGCTTGAATCCGTTGCTCTTGCGCGAATCTGATCTGACATACATAAATTCCTGTCGAAAAACAATTTCCAAAGCAGAGGGATCAACCGTTGCTAGAGAAAGGCAAAGGAAAGAAAATGAAAGGCAAGACGACACAAATAATCTCTGAACTTTGGCAAAATGTGCAATCTGATCCCTGGACTTTTGATTTATTTAATTCAGTCCCTGAACTTTTAGTATATGTTCAATTTTATCCTTGGACTATATGAAAATGTTAAATATTATCCCTGATCTTAAATTAACAAAAAAATTATATTGAACATTTTTCTATAATTCAGGGACTAGATTGAACATGCATTAAAAGTTTAGTGACTAAATTGAACAAGTCAAAAGTTTAGGGACCAAATTGCACATTCTGCCAAAGTTCAAAGACAAAATTGAGCAAATTAAAAGTTCAAAGACCAGATTGTATATTCTGCCATAATTCAAGAACCATTTATATAAATATCCCAAAATGAAACGAGCCGTAAAGTCAAGTTAAAAAAAAAATCCCTCAAGAGTACTAGGGATACAATTAGGCCAGGAGGGCTAACATTAACCATAGATAAACCCTTTAACAACAAGGCATACGGTTCAAGTCCATAAAAAGGAGATGTACATCAAGATAGATAACCAGGTCTAAGTGTTACCAGTCAATGACCCCTGAGCACCATTGCTCGCATGAACTAAAGAACCCCTCTCTTTCTCTACATCTTTACAGTTCCGTTTATTTCTATGCAACAACAAAAATTGCCGGTCTCGGCATATGCGGATTCTGTATCACGCAAGATTCTCTCCGCAGTGTAGGTCATGCAAAACTTGCAACTAGCTCAATGACAAGCAAAGCATCAAAATAACCAAAATGTAACTTCTTCTGTTCATTCGATTTATTTGAGATTGGCCTCGTATCTGGACTTCAGGATCTCGAAGCTTTCCTCCACATGCTTTTGCAACATATAGTAATTACACTCGAAGTGATCAAAGGCTTAGCAGCATCAACCCCTCGATGAAGGCAGAGGCTGCAGAGGAGTCCGAGACTCTTTCTCTGGCGAAGGAAATTCAATGATTAGTTAAAAACCATCCCGTCGAACCACACACAAAATAAATGCTGCATGTAAATAATGATATAGAGGGTATATGAAGATTGTGTAGAGAAACTCATGAGACTAAAATTGTACATTGTACACCTCGTCACGAAACAAACCAATATAATTATACCTATAGATACAGCCTCTTCAGACGGTTGCTTGATGAGAGAACTTTCTTCCCATATGGACTGGTTCGCAGCACGGGGATATGGGGTCTTATTGCCTCCACTAGTGCATCTTCAAGAGCTCCCTGATCAAGAAAAATACGAGTCATCCTTAGCATCTTAAAACCACTAGTCCTCGCCTCGCTGAAAGTACTGTTCAGCATCAAGTTCAAACAAATTGACTAACATTAATTGAGCTCAGGTAAAACAAGAAAGCATGCTAAAAGTTTCTTCACTAAGTGAAGAAAATAAGCATGTGGCTAATACAACTGTAATTTTTCAAACAAAATAAATATAGGATAAAGTCTGCAGAACCCAAAACAGAATTTCTACCGTCTATAGGCTTTTCAAAATGCATAATACTACCATATAAGGAAATGCCCTTTTGTGTATCCAGTTTCATTTCCGCTGGGGTAATTTGAACTATATTCCCCAGTTATCAGTTCATTCACACCACTCGTCCTCGGCTTTCTAATACTTCCAGTTTATTTGAAACCTAGTTGGGCTGATCGCATCTCCCATGACCCCTCCTACAAATTTTACCTGACATCAACCTTTCAGAACCCCTTTACTCCCCAATGGGGATCCATTTTCCAGCAATAAGTGAAGGAGAAGTCAGAGAACCAAAGAAAAAAGAGGGTCAAGACTAGTATATATGGAGTGACCCATAGGAATAGAACAGCTCCTGAACCACCAGAACAGTTGTCATCTGCGCACCGTGACAGATTCTCAGGACGTTGGTAGTCATTTAGACCTGGAAAGTAAACGAGCCCTCGGAACACAGCATCGAAATTCCGGGAAAAGATGCTTCTAATAAGTCCCATGTGCCACCATAATTTCATACTTCTGCCAAATAAAAGCTTAAGACCACGTGCTCTAGCTGACATTAAAGGTTTGCTTTTTGATCTTGAGAAGATTATCTAAAGTGCACCGACATACCAAATCATAGACTTTATGATAGTGTAAAGGTACAGCTACACCTAAATCTCACTTCATACTAAAGACATACATAAAAAAAAAAAATTGCAGAAAATCCTCACACATGTATTTGAAAGTTATAACCGACCTCTGAGATGTTCAATGCAGCTTGGATGACATAATTGCCATAAGCATCTTGCATGATTTGATCTAACCTAGGATCATCAATAAGCTCCTGGATTACACGTCTTGCACCTTCCCCAGTAGAATGGTTCAGACACTTCTCAACAACATTACTGCTATATTTTTGCATAGATAAGTCCCCATATCTGCCTTCCAACTGATCAAGAATTTTTACTACCTGGGTGACTTGAAGCTCAAAGATGTATTGCACAACATAGTTCCTGCAGTTGCAAACAAATTTCAAAGCTCAATCTAACTATGCAAATGTCGTCATGGACTGCAAATGGTATAGGCAAGAAAAAAATGTAGCAGTTTCCTCAACCTGGTGATAATTTCTTATGAGACACGAGTAACTCGTCAGCACAGAAAGCAACTAAACTTAAGTTTTCTGAGAGGAAATGTTACGCTCGAGCAGGTTTGTACAATCTACAGCACACCGATGGTAACAGACCATTCTGCAGTACCCATTTTTAAAAGCTTGCTAAGAAAGGGTTTGAAGATATTAAAACCCTGCAATATTAGAGTACTAGGACTTCAAACTGAAAGATGCTAGCATCGGTGGACTATGGAGATGCTGTTTTACAGGAGAATTTGTCTGTATTCCAATAAACTTAGAATCAATTTGCCACATCTAGGGCCATGCTAATTTCTTTTCTAAGTAATTGATACCATGCCGGCAAAATTTTTTCTCACGAGATAAATTACACTCAAACACCTTGAACAAACACACAACACATAATTTTTCACTAAATCTCACGGGCAGCTTGACATATAAAAGGAAAAAGAATAAAGCTGAGCAAGATGAGACGAACAAGTACCCAAATTGATCCTGGGAAAGGATTAGCGAATTTGGAACTATTTCAGAGATCAGATGTTTCCTATGCTCCCCGACAGAATGACTAAGGCATTTCTGAAGCACACAGCAGCCATGGCGATCCGTTGCTAGCTCAACGCAATTGGCAGCTGCGGCTTCAAAAAGGAACTGCAACAGGAAACTGTCAAAGCACTCCAATCTCATTTTGACTAAAATAAACACGACCCAGTATGCAGAATAATGATACATGATGCCCTATTGTGCAGAAATATTGGCTTGTACTTTCCTTCTGGAGCTGATAAAATCTAATAAAGAGCAGTGGAAGATAAACTGAAAGTGATCTCTCTTCAAAGGTTTCTGATGAAAGCAATCAAATTGAAGCAAAAAATGTAATTCTCTCAGAAATCAAGTGAAGCCAATCTCAAAAGATTATAAACTAGAAGTCAGAGCAACATAACAAGGACCACTGGAGGCTGAGGCGTACTTAATAACTTGCGTGAAATGAAGATCGATAAAAATGGAAGTTTCCTAATATTGTTATCAATAGAAAACATATATTAAACTGACACAAATTTAGTCTTTCGGAATTAAATATAATGGAAGGCAAAAACAAGAGAAGAAAATACACTTAGGCACCGACTACAAAAAATAAAACATAAAAAAAATTGACGCCTCACTTTTTTTAATTGGTATCATACTTTTTGACATGCAATAAAGATTCTGCAATTTCTCCTATTGTACATGTGACAAACGAAAGATTTAAACATACTCTCGTTATCTCTGTATAATGATCTATGTAACTTAAAGGGAGGGAGAGTGGAAGGGTTGGCGTTGACACAATTTACAATGACACAAAAGAGAAATATGAAAGCACTACTAAAATACAAAAGATGTAACTAGGCCTGCACAGTCTGATCACCATTCCCTAGCTATGCATTATTGCAGTCTAGAGCGCCACCGAGCAATGTGAAGATTTTGAGTTGAGCATAAGCATTTGTCCTATCCACTTCATAGTATTCTCCAGCAGTTCAACCTTTTATCATGCATTCTCATTTAATGAATTCTGATGACAAAGGCTGAGCAAGCAAAAACTTCCTGCTTCGAAAGCCAATTCTATGCGATATCCAAGGTATATTCTTATCTCTCAATACTTGAGATTTGCATCTGTTGAAAATTCACATATTGCAGGTGATTTCTTATGGGCACAGGCATCGCAAGTAATCCACTGGTACTAACCTTATCTAGAATGCATTAGGCCTTTCTTTTTTGGCCAGATCGTAGCTAGACAATAATGATAGTATCCAAAATGCCTTGTGTGTTGCCACTGTTTTCAAACCACTCGAAGTAGACGATGGAGTTCCATCTGGTTTTACTCCTGAACTAAGTGTGAGATCTTCATAATTTCTGTTTATACCCCATATTTGTATTGTACAGATGATAATATTCCTTTTATAAAGAGATTACAATCACCTTACTCGAGAGGATTACTAACATCCTGTGCTTGAATTATGAATGAGTTAAAAAGGTGATCATGGATGAGGAACATCTTCACAGGAGAAAACTTCAAATCCAATCCCCAAATATTGTTTCGCACCTGAGTGTAAGCAGGCATTAAAAACTGCAAGCAGCGCTGGGCAACATGATTGCCGTTCATGTTTTTCATCAATGTCACTATACATGGCTTGAGAGAATTAACCACAATTGAAATATGCTCCGGAGTTCTGAGGGTCTCAATGACTTTTTGAACAGCTCGGGTCCTGCAATAAGAAGAGAATAAGTCAGAGTTAACTTAAGCTGACGCAGGGGTAACCAGCAGAAAAAGGTTGACATGGGAGTAAGCACAGTTGATCAATCGCATACACGTCTATTTTTATTTACTTTGAGAGAGAGAGAGAGAGAGAGAGAAGAGCACCCATGCATATCACATGAGATTCGGACAAGATCCCCTGGTTTCCTAGTGATCTCGTGAAGCATCCTTGTTCGCTGATCTTCACGACAAACTTCCAGAAGCTTCTGCACTAAGTAATTCCCGAAAGGATCAGTCATTAGCTCAACTATGCGGTCAATGACCTCAAAAAAGATCTTGTTAACAGTCTCCTGGGGCCCCTCTGCTATCTTCTTTTGCAATAAGCGGCAACCATGTTGGTCCCTAGCCATGAGAGGAATTCTACCTCTGACTTCATCCACAGTTTTAGTCTTCTGATACAGCAACCTAGGGTCACAGCTTCTAAGATATGTTCCGTCGGAGGATAAGAACCATGAGTGTGTACCATCTGCCATATAGCATCTAGCAGTTGGATTCCACAGGCAGCAGTGGTGCAGGCCATTTAAGGCGTGACTTCCATTTTCAGTGACATGGTTAAGAGCTACATTTCCTGAACCAAACTTCAAAATCCTTGGTGAATTCAAGTCGTGCGGTATAGTTAGATTCTTTCTGGCAGAACTCCCTTGCAATTTTCTGTCCAAAACTTGCGCATTGCGAACATCTGTGGGGGAAAGCCCAAAATTTGCTTGCTTCAGGCATCTTGCATTCACATAATTGTTCAAGTATGTTCCTTGATCAATTTGTCCAAATTGATGAGATCCCAGTACCTGGTTGTGCCGCATCCTTTGATTTTCATGCAGTATCCCGTTCACATAATTTGCACTCACTTGGACTGGAAGTTCATCTTCCCCCTGACTATCAACATTCTGCTGGACATGAAGGCTTTGCTTCCACATTAGGTGAGAGTTTTCCTCCTCTGTGTTCCTCCATAGAATCGGGCACTCATTCCTATGTTGTCTATGAAAGCAAGGAAGTGGGGATAGTGCACTGAAGCATTGCTTCTGGTTAGAGCTTATGGGAAATTCTACAGCAGGAACATGTAGATTGTGCAGCAAATGGACCCCATTAGTTGTTGGCGCTGAAGCATTGAAATTACTGATCGACTGAAAACCACCAAGTTGCCACTGCTTTAGACCTTGAGCATCAAATTTATTCAAATCCAGACACCCTTGGCCAATTTGGGTCCCAGAGAAGTCATCAAAACCAGAGGGAGGACTGCTTCCTGTCTGAAAAGGATAGACAGTGTTCCACTGTGAATGTGCAGTTAGGTTATGAATCCTTAAGTTGTTGCAATGTTGGCTATCCAATAAAAAGGCATTACTATGCATAGGCGTACCATTTGCTGAAGGAATACACACAGCTTCCCCAGCCAAACCATTTTCCAAATTCAAATCTGCAAATGCAAAGGCAACAGATTGTTCATCAGGCAGTCTTAATTCATTCACTTGAGGGACCTTGTCAACTTGATCAGCTGATGCTTTTCTCCCGGGCAAACTGCCATTGTTTGGAAATTTGTCACTGTGAGCCCCTTTGCTAGACTCAACCAAGATAGGAGTCACTGAATCGCCCAAGGACACCATTTCAAGTCCAGCATCCTCAGGCTGTCGAAATCCAGAAGTAGCATTGGGTATTTCACAGAGAAGCTTCTCAAAATCATCAACATCTAGGCCCTTTCTGTTTCCTGTCATTTGCTGAATAGCCAAAATCCTCTCTGGCATACAGGGACAAGCTCCACTTCCAAATGCACTCCTCAATAAGAAACTTCCACCGAACAAAAGAAAGAGGTTAATAAAACGTTCATATCCCAAAATTCAGTTAAATTGTGAATGATTAGCTAGAACAGAGAATCATCAGCAACCCATAAATGCAAAGAGACTTCTCAGACATCTGGGCAGATCACTATCGACATTCATGGAATTAGAGCACCAGAAATATGTCCCGAGCAATGTAAAGAAAGTGGTCGGCATCAGCAATATGTTCGAATGATGGAATCCACTTTTCTAAACCTTCCCATATGGATGATATCATTCTCCAGTGTGGTCAGGAAATCCAGAATAATAATACAATTAGAAATACTTTACATGGAATCAATCCCTTCGGAACAGTCGTCCTCACAATAAATCAACAGATTGCCGGAACTCGCATTAGCCTGGTCACCCATGTACGCAATCAGCATTTAGCAACAAAATGTATCTCAAAAAGCACAATGAACCAGGCCCCAGTAAAGAAAGCCATGACTAATATGCAAAATTCGAAGCCATCTGGATCATCAGGGGAATACACCGCCCCCACGGACCTTGTTTCCTCGTTTTTCACGCCTAGTGCATAAAACTAACTAAATAAGACTACTAATCTAACCTGACCAAACATGACGCAAAAAGGGTCAATTTCGCAAAATCCCAGAAAAGAATCTCCATGATCAGATAGATGAAAAGGACAACGATCCTCACAATGCACAAAAAGAACGGGAGTCGAAGAACAGGGTACGAAGAACAAGCAAATGGCGAAAAAGAAGCGCAAACAACAACAATGCAGGAACAGGGGAAAGAATTTCCGCCGATTGCGAGACAGCGAGGCTCATCATCACCCCCACGTACCAGTCACAGAAACCGGGCAGACGTAGAAGACGACTCCATCGAAAATCCCATCAAGAATCAGAACCGAGCTTTCAACACCACACAAAGCGAAGACGGAGGAGTCCCCAGTGATAAAAGCAAGAACGCTTGAAAAACAAAAAGATGGGGCCTTTCGTGTCGAGCGGCTTAAAGGGGAACGCGAAAGGGAGTGAGGAGCGTTGTTGGTGGGGGGTTGCGGCGTGAAGGAGAAGGACGAGGTGCATCAATGACTGTGGAAGAGCGAATTCAGAGAGAGAGAAAGTGGCGTGTAGAGAGAGAGAAGGAGAGAGAGAGAGGAGGCATTGTCGGGTCAGATAATCAAGGGAAAAATCAGAGAAACTACTGCAACAATACACCAACCAGAAAGGAGAATTTTTTGTTAAGAACTAAGAGAGAAAACGCCATCATCATTCATCATCCCATTCTCCATGCATGGGTTTGAGAATGGCATGTGTGTTGTCATCATGCTGCTCTCTCTTCCCCCCTCTTTGATGAAACCGGTGGGTTTTTGGGTTTGGAAAGCTTTTCGTGAAGGCCTTATTATAATGTCCTCATTGTAGAATATGGAGGTGGCGGGGGATAGTGATGTTATATTCTATTCTTACGTGTCTTTCCAACAGGAAAAATATTCTTGGACATACTCCTAAGTATAGTTTATTTGTTCCCCCCAATCTCTACCGAGATGTTGCAACATATGACGCGATGAACTGAACCAATTTTCGTGTACCGGGTCAAATTGATTCGCGTTGCTCCTATTCGATTTTCCGTTCGTGTAGAGACACGAAACCACTTAATGAACAATCAATCGATAAAAACGTCGAGTTTCGTTAGTATTGAAAATCCATATCTTCGACCCAACAAGAAAAAAAAGAAGGTCGTATCAACATTGCCTTAATTGGTATGGAAGCATTTCACTCTTCCAATTATTCGCATCGCGCGTTCTTCTTTTCTCAACTTTGCCGATTTACACACACATTTGCTCCTCTGTAAATGAGTTTGGTGTGAATATCTGCGTTCGTTGCAACTGTAACTGCAACTTGCGAAATCGACCATAGCAGCAAATCATCAGCGATGTCATTGTGGAAATTTAGCTACTTAGGCAAGTCGTGCGATTATAAAATGTCACGTCTAGAACGATAATTCTGATTTCAGACATAAAAAACTTGGGACTTGATAATGCCAGAATCAAATTTCCTTATTTCTAAGATTGTGATCCAATTACTACAAGATGAGACATTTCTTGTCACGCCACTCTAAGGTCCGAGGTTATTTTCGTCGACCTCTGCAAATTCTGCATCTTAGGAAGGGAAATGCAATGACTCAATAGCCTTTTTGGTAAGTGCATATTTCGTTTCACCCGGATAATTTGACCTAGCCTCTCTACAAGGGAATTAGGAACGGCCATAAATAGTAATAGGCGCCATTTTATTTTACTTTATTCTTTAATCTTCTAAACTTCAAACCCATGACAGTCTTCATGCCCATGATGTCCGACTAATTTCTTGGGTCGATTCAGCTGCATAGTATTTTGGCATGAGAGAGAAAATTCAGGGGTCTAATTTCCGAGGATAGATCAAGTTTACTTATAATAGCATTACGAGTCAATTTCAATTTTCCCCCATAATTTCACTATCGAAAATCTCTATATTTATCAAAAGTCCGCAAATATTCCCTCCCAATAATTTCACTCAAGAAAATATCTATATTTGTCAAGGGGTGGCGGCTTTTCCATCCCCATATTGACTAAACCACTAGTTTTCCAATCAACTGACCGTAATATCGTTCTCTATTCAATTTATTATTATTTTTATTTCAACATAACTAACATAACTATCTATTCTATTTACTCTCTTAAATTGTCAATTTCACAATATACAAGTTAAATTACACCCAATAAAAATATCATTTTATTATGCATCATGTAATCACTTTGCTTAGGGAAGATTGCTATTTTTAATTTATTATCTCATGTTTTTAATTATAAATGTTATGCAAAAATAAGAAATTTCTAGTTATAACAGCTTACGAATACACAATTAAGTGTTTATTTTTTAATGAAATGGTTTATGGGAAACTTTGTTTCAAAGTTGAAAATTAAAATTCAATCTAATAATCAAGCAGATTTTGACCTTGTGGATGATTTTCCGAATTAAATTCGTAGGTTTCTAAAGTTTAACATCGCCTATTTGTGCATTCTTTTGAGTTTTACACATTTTAATATGAATTGCAAGATGAGGTTGGACATTTATTTACACATTTTGCACTATCAAACTTGCGTCAGAATTTTTTGGGGGAAATGTTAAGCATTTTTTAAATTTTTGATTCACTTGCTATGAGATTGTAGTTACAATCGACATTAATTAATTTCTTCATAGAAGGAGTTGAACAGCATGACGTTTCATGCTTTTTCTTTTATGTGTTTATCATTTGTTCACAATTAGATATGACCTGAATACTAATATGTCTGGCATTTGATCATACTTTTAACAAATTAACATTTTTTGTATTTTGATCAATTGTTGTTTTCCATTTTTATCAACAACGGCTAAATAATTAAATTGAATTTTTTGGGAAATTTCAAAAAAGGCCCTAAAATGCTTTCATTTTCTCAAATAAGGGCCTGAAATTGACATTGTTTTAAATAAAGGTCTGAAATGATTTATTAGTTTAAAAAAGGGCCTTACTCACTTGTTACTAAGGGTATATTGGCCATTAATATTTTTCTATTATGTATTATTTTCTTTTTTAGTTTTTCCAAAATTTAAAAAGTAAAAGTAAAAAAAAGAAAAAGAAAACACAGGCGGGAGGGGGGCCGTCGCCCCATCATCCAACAGGGTCACCGACACCTTGCCCAGGGGCCTGTGACTCCTCCGGCCTGTGTTTTCTTGTTTTTATGATTTTAAAATTTTAAAATTTAATTGAATTAAAAATTAGGTGAAAAGTATATTTTGACGAAAATACCCCTGATTGGCCAGAATATTTAGCTGGCCGGCTAGAGAGGTGATACCCTTGTTTGAAATGGTTATGGCCACTTTAGGCTCTTTTTTGAGATAATAAATGCACTTTAGGTTTTTATTTGAAATAAAGACCACTTCGGGCCCTTATCCGAAAAAATAAGAGCACTTGATGCTTTTATTTGAAATTTTTTTCGAATTTTTCTGAAAGTATAGATTCACTCATACTATTCAGAAAAAGGGCAATTAATCGTGTGTTCAATAGTTGTCATGAATAGAAATTCGTTATGAATTTTTGCGATCATAAATTAAATTTCACAACATTCTCTAATCAAAATGATAATAAGATATGGTAAATTGATATCTTGATATGTGAGTATTTATATTGCAAAATTAACGAGAGAGATAATAGAAATAAAGGCAGTTTTGTGGATAAGCCTCATAAAAAAAGAAACGGAGAAACAATTGAAGAGAGAAGACGGTATTTCGGTAAGTTAACTATAAAAAAAAATAGTCTATCTTAGTCAAAATGGGGTGAAAATAGCGCCACTCAATCGTATATTCTGAACAATTCACTTTGTCTAATGGACACCGATGGTTTAAATTGTATTTTGGATTTTAGTTATTTGTTGATACTCCAAATCCCCCCCTTTTTTTAAAAACGAGATTGAATCGCCTTAAACTGTTTCCAATTAGTTTTCTTTGGGAAAATCTTAAATATCTTCTCCAACTTTTGTTGCTATACCATTTACTTTCCTATTTTGGGATTTCAACCTTTACGGCTAGAAGTGAAACTAAAGTCAAACTACTCGTGAGCCGCTCGAGCTCGATTTGATGATTTTTTTTTTTATGGACTCATCTGATTTTATCTGGAGCTCGAGTAACTTGAGTAGGTTGTCGCGTTGAACAGGAACTCGTCAATGCTCGGCTCGATAACATTTTGAGCCTAATTGAGTTTCTATTATTTTTATTTTAAAAAAATCTATGATCGTCGTAAAACTTGACATAAAGATTGCTAAAGTTACGTAGTAATCAAGCTGATTTATACTCGAGCTCGAATTAAAGCTTGAGTTCGTTAACAATTTAAATATAATTGAGCCCGCTCGACTCGAACACAAATATCTTGAATTTCTAGTCGAGTTGAGCTTGAGCATAGTAGTTAATACTCGATATCGACTATGCTGAGCCCAATCAAGCTCAAGCGCGGCCGCGGATACTTGATTTTCTGATCAAGTCGAGCTCTAGAGCGATAGTTAATAGTCGATCAAAGTCAAGCCAAATTTTCAGCATCGAGTATGCTAAGTGTAGCTGAGCTCGACCTCGGCAGTGTATGGGCCCGACTCGGTTCGATTTAAACTTCTTTGCAGCTATGAGGTTTGTTTATCATGGGAAGGGTAATTGTGTTCTTGAGACTATTCTGAGTTGAAATATGTAAGGGCGGTAGAACAAAAAATTAGAAAACCGAACCGATGAGGATTAGTCTGGTTCCGAGTTTTATAGCATGTAGTGTAGGTTTCAAGTTTCAAAAATTGAGAAACCGGTTCTCAATGGTAGGTTCTAGGTTATAGATAGATACAAACTGAAACTTAGAATAAGTCCTTATGTTTTTCTTGTTCGATTTCTTCTTGTGATTATGCATTATTCTATGGCATCCGATGATGAGTCTGTATTCTAGAACCACTAGTTTGAACGTCCATTTTCTGCGATATCCACGACTGATATTTTTCCTGTGTTAATGTCTCATATTTTTTGTGTATATAAATATGAGCTGTGATCGATGTATCGTAACAATAAATAGTGATCTTTAAAAGTGACGATGGAACCTGAATAGATCTTAGAACTGACTCTAGAACCTGTGACGGTAAATTTCAGGTTCCAAAAGTTGAAGATCCGTTTGGACAGGTAGGTTCTAAGTCTCAGGTGGAATCTATATCGACTATGAAACCGCTCACCCCTATAATGCTAGAGATTTAGGGTTTTCTTTTTGTCCTTAATGTCTCGTCTCCGCGTAAGGTAACACTATTTGCCCATGATTTCCCCCTCTACTTCTCCATCTTTGACAAACTTATATCTACGATGTAATTCTTTTTCCGGTATATATGAGAAACAGATTGTCATGTAACAGTATCATCGATCATAAAATTAGATGTTGGATATTCTGTCGTGATACTTCCACGTAAGTTCCAAATAAATAAAAATATGTGAGAGTGGTGGTATAAACAGGACTTGCATCTCAAGAAATGTCTGGTGCTAAATTTGATGTCGATTCGCGTAACTTCTCGAAGTATACTGTTGAGGAGTCACCGGATAGCCCATCCTTGATCGCCAAACTGAACTTGCCCTATCACCCAACCCCACATTCCAAGTGCAGATACTCACATTAGTTAGATGACCAGTATAAAGAACATTATGATCCTTAAAACATGAGAAGCGAGTAGGGAAAATTTGTTTGTCACTAAATTTAATCTAATTTGTAGGTACAATTACCCAATCAATCCTAAACTTATTGTACAGATACCAATTTAGTCCTAAACTATTCAATTTTGTCAATTTTAGTCATAAGCCTTGCGCGAAATCCCGATGGAATCCTTCTGGTCAATTTTCGCGCGACATCCCTAACATGAACATCTAGTCATCGCTAGCCGTCCCACTGGCATAATGCCACGCCAGCAACGTTCGACAAAAATTTGCCGAAAGGACTACATCGAAATTTCGCGCAAAAGTTCAAGACTAAATTGAAACAAATTAAAAATTTAAGATTGAATTGACATACATACGATAAGTTGAGGACTGATTAGACATTTCCCCTCAAGATTTTGTCTATAATGTATTGCGATTACTAAAAATTAACTCACTTGGGGAATTTTCCCGTTTACACATCCCATCCTTGCAATGTTGTCATTTGACATGTACGTCGACACTTTCCTGAGAGGTCACCATCTTAGTAATGTTCTCACTTAAACGCACTTAATATTGGAGTTCTAACGCCGAATAATGTCATTACATCAAAAGGTGTCTATTGAGTTTACTCCAACATTACATATAATCCATAAAATTTTCCCCTTATTTCGGTATGCAATTTAGCTCATTTTAACTCCCCTTCGCCACATAGATGCCTGCCAAAAGACACTCCTTGTAAGGGCTCTCTCACCCATTTAACCACTCCTTACCTTCGTTGGATTTTGGATTGAGCCCGTATAGACCCACTAGCTTCCATCTGGTTTGTTCCCAAAACAATCTATGGAGGGGCCTTGCTCTAATAGTATATTATCGCACCCTTCGACTAGTTCACTCGGGGTATTGTTTGTCTTGAACCTCCTTATATAAAGCCAGCGGTTTTGTCTTTTGACATACCTGTAAACACTTTCCCATTCTATGCCCCACATTGATAGTGCTCTCAACTGTGTAAGCTTAAGATTGGAGTTCCAGCGCAGAATAACGTTGTTACGTCGTGAGGCACATCTTATGAGTTTCACGTATATAATTCGTATATAATTCAGGAATGCTTCCTCTTGTGTGGGCCCAATATCCAAAAAAATCTTCAACTTTAACATTTGAGACAATTATATCCAATTTTTTTTTTGTCTTATAAAAAACCTCTAACTTTCACTTTTGTCTCAATTCTATCTAAAACTTTTACTTTTATCCCAATTTTACTGGCATAGTATAAAAAAACTCCAACTTTAGCATATGTTCCATATTATATTCAATTTTTTTATCTCATAAAAAACCTTCAACTTTTATTTTTGTCCCAATTTTACCGCCGTTAGTCTTCCATCGATAATTATCATTAGTTAATTTTATGTGGAATTTTCATGTCATTAATGAATTATACCTCAGCAAAGCTGACGGAAAAAAAATTCGAGCTTCTCTTCTGTTGTTTGCTTCTCTATATATTGCCGAGAGATATATATTCACTCAAGACGGCATATTTTGTATTCTCTTCGGCACTCAACAGTCCAAAGAACGGCTAAACATAGAGATATTCTGACAAATTTTTTAAAATTTCATTGTCTCTAAAACCCACTGTATCTAAATTTAAAAAATTCATTGATAAATTCGATAAAAAAATTCGAGTCACGTAGGATTAATTAATAATGATTATGAATAAAAGTATGACGGTGGTAGAATTGAGATTTTGTAATTTTTTAGGAGATAATTTTTTTAAATATAATTGGGACATATACTAAAGTTGATGATTTTTTTAGATATTTGACCGGTAGAATTGGGATAAAATTAAAAGTTAGAGGTTTTTTATAAGACAATAAAGTTTTGGATATAATTGAGATAAATGCTAAAATTAGAGGTTTTTTTGGATATTAAGGTGGTGCATGGTAACATTTTTTTTTTCCATTTCCCTGCCATAAGCCATTCTGGCAAGGAAATGAGTTTGGTAAAACCTAACTTGAAGTAGAAAGCCATTTGGTAAAAAAAATTGACTTATGGTAGGATTTTTTACTTCTGGCAAGATTTTTTACTTCTGGCAGATTTTTGGCCGATTTTGAGAAGTAAAAATTTTTGACTTCTCCATTCGAGAAGCCACTAGGGCCACCATCACCGGCCGCCGGTCGCCGCCGTCGAATATTTTTTCAATCATGTTTCGAACATTTTCTTTTTTAATCTTTGTCAAATGCATTTTTCTATCAGAAATTAACTTTTGAAGTAGAAGCTGAAAATTCAACTTCTACTTCAAAGCAAAAGTTGAAAAATCCATTTCCTTGCCAGAATCACTTCTCGCCCGAGAAGTGTTATCATGCACGCTCTAAGTTTTTTTTTTTTTTTTTTTTCCGAATCACATCATGCCTCATTCGACATATTAGAAGGAGTTGCTCTTTGTCTGAATTCTCTCTTCCTTAGAATACCTTGCCACTTTCATCGAACCGTGTCGTTACACACGTTTACTGGTTCAATCTAACGAGCACTCACATACATTAAGAATAATACAATAAATCTTCAACTTTTGTCCGTTTGATTATCATTTATCGCAACTTTTCAAATTTGGCTTATGTATGGTCATCGTTAAACAAATCGCCACGTCATATGGTTATGTTGACATGACTTGCTTACCTAGCAACTTAGCAAAAGTTAAACCCAATTGTTAATGGGGCTTACGTACTAGACAGAAATCATTTCAATTTCTACTTAGGCTTTGGGCGACGAGCAGAGAGAGGGAAAGTCGTAGACAATTTGGGTCGCTTAATGACTACATTCGGTGTTCACGTGACATCATCTCAAGAGACCTTATACGACGCCGATGTGGACACAACGGCTATTTCCCGAGTTGCGTCCAATTTGCTGTCTCGAGTCCCCAATTTTAATGGAGATTTCATATTGATCCACATTTGAAAAGTTGAGATACTTAATTGGTTAACCAAACAAGTAGTGGCGTGTGAAGCCAAAATATATCATTAAGAATTTTTTTTTTATTTTTTGTCCCTTTTTTTCTAGATTAAAAGATACATATTATATATTAGGGATATATAGGTTGTAGCCGTCATAGGACGAGAGCAGATAGAAACGCAAAGTAGCGAAAGACAGAGAAAAAAAGAGACCGTGATAGCATTCTTGAGAGTTTTCATTTTCTTTTTTCTCCGATTTTGTGAGAAGATTATTAGTTGTATTCCTACTTTTCTTGAACGCTAGTGGATTCACAGAGTGACTTTACGCGGAGAGGTAGCTCAGGTTTGGGTGAACTTCGATAACAAATTCCATTATGTGTTTCTTCTGATTTTATTCTTTTATTATTATATTCTGCTAGTGTGGATTGTTTGCTTAGGTTATATTTTTGGAATCGGTGTGCAATTCCTATCAACTGGTATCAGAACCTAGGTTGGCTAATGGAGAACATCGAGGGTTTTTCGATGATGTTCGATTGAAAGCAAACGGTATGACAAAAGATAAAATCAGAATCGATAAGTTCGATAGACAGGATTTCGGATGGTGGAAATTCCAAATAGAGAACTGTCTTTATTAGAAAGATCTCTATGCACCACTTGAGGGTTGGAAACCTGAACTCGTGGAAGTAAATCCGATAGCAGAATCGGGATGTAAAATTCTTGATCGAAAGGCGTTAGGTGCGATTTGTCTAGGTTTGACGAAAAAGACAGGATACCACATTGCGAAAACAAAGACTGCAAAAGAAGCCACTATCTTTATCAGAAAGATCTCTATGCACTACTTGAGGGTTGAAAACCTGAACTCACCGAAGTAGATCCGACAACAGAATCAGGATGAAAAATTCTTGATCGAAAGGCGTTAGGTGCAATTCGTCTATGTTTGATGAAAAAGACAGGATACCACATCACGAAAGCAAAGACTGCAAAAGAAGCCATGATATTCTAACGAATATTTATGAGAAACAATCCACATCAAATTATATATTTTTGCTAAAGAAGTTTGTTAATATGAAATTATCTGATAGAGGTTTTGTTGCAGAGCATATTAATAGTTTCACGCAAGTTATTAGTCAGCTAGAATCCGCAGGTATAAATCTAGATATGAAGCTACAAACTTTATTATTTTTATGTTCTCTTCTGGAAAGCTACAACACTGCGGTGCAAGGAATTTCCAGCACCATTAAGGATTATTTGATTCTGGACAATGCTATGAGTAGTATTATGGATGAAGAGATGTGAAGAAAAGTCTCAAGTGGAGATAAATTTTTAACACCTGCATCTTCAACGGCACCAGTAGTGAAAAATCGTGGAAGAAGTAAAAGCAGAGGAAAATTCAGCGGATGCGGTAAATCACAATCCAGGAAGAAGAAAGTGGTTACAAAGGATGAGTGCTGATTTTTTCACAAGATGTGATATCGTAGATTTCAATGTGAAGCCTACAAAAAGAAGCTGCAAGATGAGAATCAAAGAGTTAATGTGGTAACTGATGAACCTTTGCTAGAAAACTTTGTGTTTATCTGCAGGGTTTGACTTGATAACAGATAAGTGATTTCTTGATTCTGGTGCTTCTTTTCATTATACCTCACAAATAAATGTATTTATTGATTATGCCAGTGGAGATTTTGGGTAAGTGGTTGTGAGAAATGACGACATGTGTCCTATTGTAGGAAAAGAAACTGTAATTTTGAACATCTTATGTGGCAGGCATCTAATTTTGCTTGAAACCAGACATATTCTCGAGTTGAAGAAAAATTTGAATTCAATTAGCAAACTTGACCAAGAAGGCACAGTAACAACTTTAGGATGCGGAGAGTAGAAAATAAACTCTGGGGCAAGAGTAGTAGTAAAGGGAAAAGGTACATATACACTTTACCTTCTCTAGGGAGACAATGTCAATGATGTGGTTACAACTACGGTGGCTATAGGTAATTTATCTACTCTTTGACTTTATTGTTTGGGACATCTTGGTGAAATGGGTGTCAAGTAGTTACATTCAAGAAAATTACTTTCAGGCTTACAAAAGGTTGAGTTAGATTTTTGTGAGAGTTGCATTTATGAAAACAATAAGCAGTTAGTTTTCAACTGAATGGGCGACAAAATAAAAGGCAGAAATTAAAGTTGGTTCATACTGATGTGTGGGGACCAACTCAAGAAATCTCTTATGGTGGTAATAGATATTTTGTCACTTTTATTGATGATACAACAAGAAAGTCTTAGATATATGCTCTCAGAGAAACATTAAAAGTATTCGGGATTTTCAAAATGTAGAAGACTATGGTAGAAAAACAAACAGGATATGAAATTAAAGCTCTAAAATCTGAAATGATGGTGAATAGACAAGTAATGGATTTACATAATATTTGAGCCAAGAAGGTATACATGGGTTGAAAAACTGTTCCTAAAATTCTTCAAGAGAATGGTGTGACAGAGAGGATGAACAAGACTATTTTGAAGCGTGCAAGATGCATGAGACTACATGCAAGTCTCCTACTATACTTATGGGCTGTTACAATTGATGCAGTTGTATATTTGATTAACATGAGTCCATCTAGTGCGCTGGATGTAGGATTATCGCAAGAGCAGTGGTCGGGTAAAAAGATCAATTATTCATATCTATTTTTTTTATTGTATTGCATGTGCTTTGATTGACAAAGAGGGCAGGGAAAAGCTTGATACTAAGTCCCAAAGTGCGTCTTTATTAGATATGGCGGCGATGAATATTGATATAAGCTTTAGGATCATGAGAATAGCAAAGTCATTCGCAGTCAAAATGTGGTGTTCCATGAAGAAAAGATATACAAAGATCATTATACAGAGCATGAAACGATAGTATAACTATAATATGTTGAGCTGGACACAATTCATGTGAAGATAATTCCAGCAAATCAAAGTACACTTAAAGGTTGGTTCAAGATGAACATATTACTAATAGCAAGCAGTTCAAGAGGAACGTGGTGATCTGAAACAAGGTAGTAACCCTGAAGTACCTGTTTTGAGGAAATCTACACGCGTGAGAAAGCCAAAGGTAATATTTGATTCTTCAGCTAATACTATTTTGAGCCATGTCTTATATACAGATTCAAGAGAGCTGGAGACTTATGACGAGGTGAAAAAAAGACACATCTCACATGTAGTGGGAGCGTACTATGAAAGACGATATGAGCTCTTTAATTCAAAACAACACTTGGAAGTTGACCAAGTTGCCCACAAGTAAAAAAAACTTTGTTAAACAAGTGGGTGTACAAGATAAAAAATGAAGATAGTGGTAGTATCAGATACAAAGCGAGACTTGTAGTAAAGGGCTTTTCTAAAAAAGAATGGATCGACTACTCCGAGATATTTTCACCAGTAGTGAGGATGACATCAATTAGAGTATTGCTGAGTATAGTTGCAATGAAATATCTTCATCTTGAGCAATTAGATGTGAAAATGACTTTTTTGCATGGTGATATATATGAAGAGTTATACATGGAGCAACATAGAGGTTTTGAGGTCAAAGGTAAAAGGCACATAGTGTGTCGTTTTTTTATGGCTTGAAGCAAGCTCCACAATAATGGTATTTAAAATTTGATGAGTTTTTGGAAGAAAAAAGATTTGCATACTGTAAGGCTGATCGTTGTGTTTATTTTCGAAAGTATAGCGATGGTGATATTGTATATCTCTCTTTATATGTTGATGATATGCTAGTAGCTAGATTTAATATGAAGAGAATCGCAGAAGTAAATAAGATGTTAGCATCGTAGTGTGCTATGAAAGACTTGGGAGAGGTCAAAAAAATTTTAGACATGAAAATAATCAGGGACAGGAAAAATAAGAAATTATGATTGTCCCAGGAAGACTATGCAAACAAGGTGTTGAAAAGATTCAACGTGGACGGGGCAAAATCGATTGCGACTCCTCTAGCGGGTCACTTCAAATTTTCCAAGGATATGTGTCCGAGTACTCAAGTTTTGAAAGATGAGATGGCGACAATGCCGTATGTGTCAGCAGTTGAAATTTGATGTATGCTATGGTAAGCATAAGACCATACATTGCACGGGCAGTAGGAGTTGTAAGTCGATATTTGCAAAATTTGGGCAAAGAGCATTAAAATGGAATAAAATGGATATTGAAATATCTAGCAGGTACATCAAATTACTCTCTTTGTTATGGAGGTACATCTCTAGAATTGTAGGGTTATGTGAATGCAAATCTCTCAGGCAATCGAGATAGTGGTAAGAACACGACTGGATATGTATTTGCGGTTGCAGGTATAACAATGTGTTAGGTATCTCAACTACAAAAAATAGTGGCTTTATCGACAATAGAAGCAGAGTACGTGGCGATCACGGAAGTCTCTAAGGAAATCATGTGGTTACAAGATTACTTGGATGAGCTACATCAAAAGCAGCCAGTGAGCACTTTGTGGAGTGATAGTCAAAGTGCAGTACACATAGCAAAGAATGCAGCTTATCATTTAAGGACTAGAGATATCAAAAAGCCTTATCACTTCATCAGGTCAGCATTGAAAGATAACGAGTTAAAGCTACAGAAGATTGATGGCTCAGAGAATCTAACTGACATGTTTACCAAGATAGTAGACAAAGAGAAGCATACTCTCTACTACTACTATTGGTATTACTCCATGTTAATTTATGGGGAGTATCGCAGAGGCACAAGTTCTAGTTGCTAGTTTTTGAGGAGAATAGATACAAAGTTGCCTGGTGCATCAGATATATTTGTCTTCTAGATATTGTTGGCTTGTGAAGTTAAAATATTTTTTAATGGCTTTTTTGTCTTTTGTCATTTCTTTTTCTTCTAGGTTAAAAGATACATTTTATATATTAGAGATATATAAGTTGTAGACGTCATATGATAATAGCAGATAGAAATGCAAAGTAGAGAGAGAGAGAGAGAGAGAGAGAGAGAGAGAGAGAGAGAGAGAGAGGGAGAGGGAGAGAGAGAGAGAGGGGAGGGAGTAGAGGCCGCGACGGCATTATTGAGAGCTCTCGTTTTCCTTTTTCTCCGATCTTGTGAGAAGATTATTAGTTGTATTCCCACTTTTCTAGAAAACTAGTGAATTCGCAGAGTGCCTCTGTACAGAGACGTAGCTCAGGTTTGGGTGAACTTCGATAACAAATTTTTTTGGTGTGTTTCTTTTGAATTTATTTTTTTATTATTATATTTTTCTAGTGTTGATTGCTTGCTTAGATTATATTTTTAGAATCGGTGTTGATTCCTATCAAAAGGTATTCAACGTAAAATCAGTAAAAATTCAAGTAATTGACGTGCCCTTGCCCAGACTCAACAATGACTGGGACACCGTCATTGTGGTCGAGGCCCTAACAACCTGCGAGCGAAGGAAATAGGGAAATAGAAAAAAGAACTTTGATTGAACTGCTATGTAGTGAAAGTAAAGAAATAAAATTTCAAAAATATTTTGAAAAAATTACAAAAATCGTCCATGCAAGCGCCAGTCATGTCCAATAGCACAGGCGACATTGATTGGAATGCTATGTAGCGATATCCAATCAATTTTGGCAGAAAAGACTACATTTAGAAATTATCAAAAGATTTGGAACTAAATTGGCCAAATTGAAAGTTTTAGTACTCGTTAGGCTACCATATAATAGGTATATAAATTTTTGGACAATTTTTTCTAAAATGAAGTGCCATAAATGAAAACGGAAAAGGAAAGTCGATATTATTTTCCCATGGAAGATCGAAATGGACGATTTAATTCATGTAATTATAAGGGAAAATAACAAAAAAAAAAAGTCATAAACCCGTTGTAATTATGTCAAGTTAGTCATAAACTTTTTTTTTGCCGATTTAGTTGTAAACTTTTTGTAAATTTTCTAATTCAATCAATCCAATAAATTTGACTGGTACTGACATAAAGCTGGCCAAACGACGATATAATACTTAGCATTTTTTTTGAGTTTTTGTATTTTCTCTTTTTCTTTCTTTCTTTTTCTATTTTTTTCTTCCTCTTTCTTCTTCCTCCTCTAGCCGATCATTGAGATCTGGCGACTGACTAGATGATGGAGGAAGAAGAGGGAAGGGGCAGAAAAAAAAAGAAAAAAAGGAAAAATAAAATTAAAAATTAAAATATTATGTCATTGGCTAGCCGATGTCCATGTCAGTATCGACCACCCAAAATTCGGCGAATGGAATAAATTGGTATAATTGTAAAAAGTTTAGGACTAAACTGACAAAAAAAGTTTGAAACTAAATTGACACAAATAAAATAGGTTAACATTTTTTTTGATAATTTTCTCGTAAATATTGAACTAAACGCATGCAAAATGATTTTCTTGATGAAAGATTAAGTTGGAGTTAGGTAAAGCAAAGATAGAGCAAAATGCATTGGACAGGTATTAAACAAAGGCCCAATACCCAAAAAAACCTCAAACTTTAGCATTTGTGATAATTATATCCAAATTTTTTTTTGTCTCATAAAAAACCCAAAACTTTTACTTTTGTCTCAATTCTACCCAAAATTTTTATTTTGTCCCAATTTTATAAGTATAGTATCAAAAAAATCCTCAATTTTTACTTTTGTCCCAATTTTACCGACGTAGTACACAAAAATCCTCAACTTTTACTTTTATCTCAATTTTACCAATCCTCAACTTTTACTTTTATTCCAATTCTATTCAAAACTTTTATTTTTGTTCCAATTTTACCGGCTTGGTACAAAAAGAACCCTCAATTTTCACTTTTGTCCCAATTTTACTACAATTAGCCTTCTTTCTATAATCATTGTTAATTAATTTTACGTGACATTGTTACTTCATTAATGAATTACATCTCGACAAAGCTAACATGAAAAAATTTTAAAATTCTCTTCTGTTTTTTTGCTACCTCTATATATTGCTGAGAGATATATAGTAAAAAAAAGCGACATATTTCGTATTCTTTTCGGCAGTCAACAGCCCAAAGAAGGGCTAGACATGTATAGATATTCTAACGAACTTTTTAAAATCTCGTTGTTTCTGAAACCTACTATTTCTAAATTTCGAAAATTCATTCGTAAATTAGGCAAGAAAATTTAAGTCACGTAGGATTAATTAAAGGTGATTGTGAAAAAAATGCTGACGATATTAGAATTGGGATAAAAGTAAAAGTTGAAGATTTTTTTGGTACTAGGCCAGTAGAATATTGACATTAGTAACTCACCATGGGTAGCTCAGTTAGTTAGGGCGCACTTAGGATTGTGTGGTTGGGCACACTTGTCCTGAGTTCGATTCCCTAAATGAGCACATGTGATTTAAGTGGGAGGCCATGACGATGGGTTGCTGTGCTAGCCTTCTCCGAGGAATAGTCGAGGTGCGCGCAAGCTGACCCGGATACCTTGGTTATAAAAAATATATATTGACATCAGTAAAAATTTTGGATAAAATTAGGACAAATTAAAAGTTAAGGGTTTTTTTTATGCTGGTCGGTAAAATTGGAACAAAAGTAAAAGTTTTGGGTGGAATTGGGACAAAAGTAAAAGTTAAGGGTTTTTTATGAGATAATTTTTTTTTGGATATAATTGACACGAATGCTAAAGTTAAAGGGTTTTTTTTTGGGTATTAGGCCATTAAACAAACGATTCAATTTTAAAACAAGTATAAATCGGACGGTTGATAAGCAAAAGTCTAACACAAATTGCCAATTTGGTATATGTGGGGGATGACTCCAATTTAGGTCTTTCTAATGGCTTATTATGGACTCGAAGGAAAGAAACTCATCTTGGGGTCCACGTAAATGATGTTACTAGAGAGTTGACATTGAATTTAGGTTAATTATTGTTCTCCTAAATGGTCTCTTTTGTAACATAAGTTTGTGTCACTCGGATTGTGATTACTTAGTATTTCCAGAACGACCCGCGTAACATGATTATCGTAAAAAAATCAGATCTTCCTATATCTCAATGACGAGGTGGCCCCCCAACCACTGCTATATCGTGGTCCTAAGTAGAGCTTTTACTAGTTAGATGATCAAACTCAATTTTTTTATTTTATTTTATTTTCTTCATCGAGCGAGGGCGATATCTCGGGGCCATTGTTATGCGCAGGGAAAACCCATGATCTATTCAATTGCACCCGTAATCAAAGCTCAAGCTGCAACAAAATTTTGTGCCATTAAATATTTAATTGCTCTAACACCACTGCTTATGTATAAGTTGTCCGCCTTTGACCGAACATTGAAACTTGAAAAAATATAATAAGAGAAGTAAATAGATGTGCGAAAAGATCAGAACACGGGAGTTCCTGCTCTAATTTCTTGTAACAAACCACTCTAATAGTATAAAATACTTGATGGTACGTAAAATATGTAGTTACCCCTTAAAAAAAAATTACAAGAAATTACTCTCCAATACCGGATTCATTATATCGATCCCAACTTTTTGTCAAGATGGTCCAAAATCAATGCAATGTTAAAGCTTGAGACGGGGAAGAAGCTGGGATTGTAGGTTAATCATGGATCGTTGTAGTAGGGGTGAGCATGGACCAGGTGGGTCGAGTCTAGATCTAGACCCTAAAACCGACTCTATTATAATTGATTCTCAGTTTTTGGAATCGAGAACCAACCCTGTTTATCTTGGAACCTATTTTGGAATCGATCCTATTTTTTGGTTCGGTTTCAAGGTCTGCTCGAGAATCCGTTTTCTTCTTTTTTTTCCCATCAAAATAATATGAGTATCGATGAAATGAACAATAAAAATTACAATCCACAAAAAAAAACAATTCAAAATATAAACAGTGGACTTTTAAAAGCAACAATCTAAAATCGATTTTATGATACTAATCAATTTAAATATTAGCTTTGATTTTATGAAAGTGACTAAAGTTTAACACATAAACAATGAGCTTTTAAAAGTAACTAGAAATCGGCTCTAAAACTGATTTGGGTGGGTCTCTACCCAGAACAGGGAACCAGACTGGTTTCAACCGATTCCCAAAAATTGAAACTAGTGCTCGACCCAATTTGACCAGGAACTAATTCCCGACCTTGTTTTTTGAGTGGGTCAATCCGGGTTTCGAATAAACTTGATCCGGTTGCACACCCCCGCGTCGTAGCGGCCATAGATTGCATTGAATCACTTTCCACCACCATCATTTTCTTCGAGAAAGATTAAATATATAATCTTTTTCCCCCCGAAATTAAACCAAGCCTTTTTCTTCTGATTTTGGTGAGTGATCGGTGAGCTCTTTTTTCAATTTTTTTAAAGTCATAATTTGACTTTATGAAACATTCTGCCAAAACTTGAATACTTATCGAACCTAAAAAAGTACGTACCATATATTGATGTTAGCACATTTTGAAACGAGCAAAAGTACACTTTTAGTGCTAAAAGTTATGTACGAAGATCACGCTAGTATTAAAAGTTTCAATTAGATCACTTTAGTAACAAAAGTTAAAAAAATGATCACTTTAGTACCTCTGGCAAACAATTCCGGTCAAAATTGCTATGTGGCATCTTTAATTATGTTTTTAAATTTTAATTAGTATTCTTTTAAGAAAATGAAGTCCATGTTGGTTCCACGCGGACTTTGAAATTCATAAAAAAAATTAAAAATTAGCAAAAAAATTTAAAATAAAAATTTATTTAAAATAAACTAAAAAATAAGAAAAAACTCAGAAAAAAGGGTAGGTGGCAAGGTTTGCTTGAACCCTCGCTGTCGCCGCCCCACCATCGCCTAAAAGCACCTCTCTCAAACAATTGGTGATTTTTACTTTTCATTGAAAAAAAAGAAAAGTAAAAATAAAAATCTGTTAAATCGAATTTGTTTTGCTCTTATTTTGTGAGTATTTCCTTGGGAAGTTTTGAAACCTGCCCTTGAAGTTTTCTGTGAGATGTAATGATAAAAGCACCTCTCTCAAACATGAGACATTTGACTCCATTTGGCCGAAATGAAAGGAAGAAAGAATGATGAGCATGCAAACAATTGGTGATATCTAAATCTTGACTCGATTAATCTCAGCTGGGGCATGCAAACTAGCCCGCAAGACCTCACTTATGGAGGCGAGCATAAAAGTACGGCAATATGTTATGTAAAATTATTGGGAAAACTTGTTGCATTATTGGTAATTAATTCCTAAAATTTTTTATGTTTTGTCGATTAAGTCCATTTGATCAATGTTTTGATCTGAAATTATTGGCGTAGATGATTTTTAATAATATCATAAAATAAAAAAATTAGGAATTATTTGAAAATTTGTAATAAATTTAGGAATTTTTACACAGGTTTCCTACAATTATTGGCCCTTAAGAGATCAATAGATACATAGACCCCCACGCTAGAGCTATGGTTTCCTCCTCTTCTCCCTTTCCTTGAGAAAGCGCCCACCGCTAAAGCTGCCCTTGTGGGGAAACACACAACCGCCCTTCCTCTTTTTCTCCCTCTCCCTCTCCCGTCCTGTCTTCCCGTTCCCTCTTTGAAGCTTTCCTTCAATGTGCATGAAAATAAATTTCTGCCGTTGATCTTAAGTTAACATGGAGATCAGGTCGGGTTATCTATTCAATTGACAGCCGTTGAAGAAGATGTTTGTGAGGCGGGTCCACAACTTCTCCAAGATTAGGCTGCTCTCCTCTCATAATTTAGGTCAAGATTTATGGATTTTATTCTTTCAAACTAGATATAGATATAGATTTGGTACATGTGTTTAATTTGTGTTCTTTTAACATATGGATGTTGATTTTTTGCAGGTTTTTTTCCAAAATAATTCAAAAAAATAAGATATTTACCAAATTAGATAAACAAAAAAAAATTACCGGTTTGGGTCTCGCGTGGCAATTAAAGTACCGCACAGCTTTTCTCGGTAATTGCCGCACAAGGCATGATATCTTAATTTGTTTTTTTTTTTTAATTTCATAATTTTTTTTTACATTTTTCAATTATTTTATATTTATAAAACTGCACATTTAATAAGAGAAATCAAAGTAAATATAAAATAATTATTTTATAATTTTTTTGGGCCTCTCGTTGGTCCCTTTTAAAAAAAAATCGTACGACGAAAGTGAAGTTTTGTGAATTAGAATGAATGATTCATGCAGATAGTCCATGGGAATGCATAGTCCATGCCATAAGCTGTAACCAGTAAGTTGATAGAGTAATAAAAAAGTATAATAAAAGTCAATGGCCAGTCCTTTTTGAAGTTCATGAACAACACCCATCATTTTTTTGGGTTATGTAAGTATGTATTTAACTTTTTAATGCGCTAGGTACAAGAATGAACTGACCACAAAAATTATGAATCAATAATGGTATTGTTATGTGCCATGAAAGATTTAACGGTGAACCGGTTGCAAAATATAAACCACGTATGTGTGCGCTAAACTACAAGGCCAAATCTGGCCATAAACTAAAGAGATGGCCAACGAAAATAGCCTATGCAGAAAAGGATAGCGGTGTAGGTCGACCAACAATGGCCAAAACAGTGCCATAAAAACAGCTATACTAAACACGTGGAACCAGATATCAATCAGTAAAAGCAGTACGAATAGGTCAATCGAGAGGATAGCCAAGGCAAGACGAAACTTCCCTATAGGTAGGCTGTTGATGGCGTCCAAATCTGGGCAGCATACGTGATAAGAAGAGGCCAGCAAGTGTCTTAACCAGCTCCCATCCTGTGAAATCAGTATCGAACCGGCAAGATCGACCTCAGCGGGACCGCCAAATAGTCGGTAAAAAATGAAACAAAACACCACGCAAAAAGGCCATATATAGCAGCCAAAATTGAATTGCCTAGGCGAGAAGGAGAGGCCAACACACGGCCAAAACAAAAATAAAAAGGCCAAACAGGCGGCCAAAACAAGAAATTAATCCCATGAGTTAGCCAGCTTCCAGTGTATAAAACCACCAGCAGTATTACACCAGACCAATAGCGAAAAAGCTCCAACAACCAGCTTCAAGACAGAATGGAAATGCCGCCAGGAGCAGTAAAAGAAGGTCTGACCAACAAGTATCCGACCCTGGAGCACACATAATCAGCAAATGAAGTTGGAAATAAACTCTCCATGAAATAAAACAGTGGTTACGTAACGTCACGACGCTCCTGAAAAATGATGGGAGAAAGGCCCCAGTAACAACACCCATCATTGAGCATGGAGATATTTACATTTCTCTAAGCATTTTCTGCAAGGCATGCTATGCTCGTCAATTATATACATCTTATATATACAATAAATTAAGAACTTTGCAGAAAGAGAGGGGAACAAAAAATCAAATTAATTAAGGATGAAAAGGTGGAGTATTCTAAAGAAAAACTAAGTTTAGAATATATAGCATGATCTAAGTAGGCCTCTAGTTTTTTATTTCTCATATGCACAAAATGCTAATTATCCAATAATTAGACGTACGACTTAACAATTTTTTTGCTACCGTGTGAGACCCAAATTGGTAATTTTTTTGTGTTTACCTAATTTGGCAAATGTTTTATTTTTTTGAATTATTTTGGGAGAAAAGCCCTGTTTTTGCATGGCAATGTTGATGAGGACATTGAACCTAGAAGAGCTGTAAACGTAATGAGAGATATTGGCGTATGCTCATCTCTGAATCCAGTTATCCCCTACCGAAATTTTATGGTGATAGATTTATTTTGAAGGAATAAGAGTGCGCTTTTAGCTTCAGATCATGTTTTCCGATTTTTGTTTTGTTCAACAGTTTTTTGGCTAGATTTTGAAGATGTAACCCTCGAGTATTAATATGATATATCATTGGCATCTTTCTTTTGAACAAAAAAAATATCAGCTTAAGGTTTTTTCTTTTGGAAAAATGGTATAGGAAGCATGCTTTTAAAGCAAAGGTCAAGGGCTTAAATCTTGACACTAAGGCCTTGACGACACGAGCCACAGCCCAACAAAGAACTTCGTTATACATCCGATTGATAGCGCATTTCCTAACAAATTAAAAGCTTTTGGGAAAAAGAAGAGGAAGATGTTTTATCCAACATCCTCTTGACGTTTGAGGGTCAAGACTTCAGGTTCCAAGGACAAAGGTACTCCAAACTGTTTTTCGTTTCGGTTTTTAATGTTGTTCGTCAACTGAACCATTCATCCGCCGACAAGTGCTCAGCGTGGCAACACATTGCTATTTTTTGAGGGGCAAACGTGCAGAAAATAAGCGTAGCTGGACACCAATGGAATCACACATAATGTTTAACGAGCAAGAACAGAGAGATTAGTTTAATCCAATTGTCCATATTGGCTGCAGCATCTTCACAAGTTGATCACGACCTAAAAAAGGAGACTTAGAAAACTTTTTAGCATTATAGTCCGAGAAAGGCCTGTGCATAGCCTAGCCTAGCCACGAGCATTGTCTGTCGCTCCTTTCCTCGTACCTGCCTCCGAAAAGGGAGCGAGGTCTTTGTCCATTGTACACTGCAGCTTGTCTCAATGTTTCGAATAGCAGTTAAGGACTTGTTAATATAGAGAGGGAAAAGAGAGAGAGAGAGAGAGAGAGAGAGAGAGAGAGTAAAGTTTGAATTAATAGTATGACGCCCAAGTCTAATATCAGATCGGTGAGAGCTTGCGACTCCTCTACTTATACTGCCCACGTCTTCGTCGGTTTTGGCCTAAACAGTTCGAGCGATGCTCTTGTTCTTTTATGCATGATCCAGTCTTATTCCCGCCTGTTCGCTTCCTTAAAATCTGGTAGGTGTTGCGCCTTATCCGAGTCCTCTTGCCTCGCGATCACTCTTGCGTTCTCGTAGGACTGGCTTGGATCAAGCCGTTCTTGAATCATACACCTACTAGAGAGGGTCCTGTTTGATATCTTATGTGAGGATTTGACTCATTCTGCGTGGGTCAAGCTCCGCAAAAGAGTATTCAAAATAACATACACGATAATGAGTATCTAGGAGTGGATTTTACTTAAAAGTTAACGTCACAAGACCTTAGTCATTCCATGTGGACCGGACGAAGATCATTTTCGTTAGTCGTTTCATGTTCCACAATATTTAGGGAGTGGTGATGAAGTTATTATCTCATATTGCCTAATAATAGATTTTATATGCTCTTTATATTCATGTAGTCTCCCTCCACCTATCAGCTTAAGCTTTTAGGTTTGACTTTCTGACATAATGCATATGTGCTAGTGTAAGGTGAAGAATCGCAATGACAAAGACCTCCGTCTTTCTCAACAAAGATCCTTAATTTGATTTGTAGTAATGCCACTACTCTCGGATCAATACCATGGGTGTGTTTGATTTCGAGAATATTTCTTGATACGGGAAATGCTTTTAGGGAAATCATTTTTCAGAAAAATGTTTTTTCCCTTTTCTAGTTAGAAAATTCTTTTTTCAGGCAAATATCAAATCATTTTCATAAAAATATTTTTCCCTTTTCTGGTTACAGAATTCATTTTCGTAACTTTAAGCATGTGTATTTTCTTTAACCATAAATGGTAATCGTTGATCAATCATTGTCAGCAAATCAAATGCATGAAAGTCTATCAAACTAATTCGCAAAAAATTCTTTTGCTCAAACAAAAATACCGCATGTTAAGCATAAAAAGTTGCATATTTTAGAAATTTTATGAAGAAAATAGTTACAAAGATCGGACCATCCTTTCCATGTCGCCCAAATGTTCTTAAAAGCCTAATATAATCAAGTTCCATTGTGATTTCACTTTTATTCTTTGTTGGAAGCGACCAGTAAATTGAATGCGAACTTGAATTCCATGATAAGATTTGTAAATGGTTGTGTTGGAATGCATCAAGTGCTAAACAACCAATATATGTGATTATATGTTCTATCATTTCTGATGACAAAAAGACAAGTCTAATTTTCCTACATGTGACAATAATATGTAGTAATTGCGTTATGAAACGCAGTCGCTCTATGAAACGTTCTTTCCACTGGTTTTGGCTAAAACTGTCCTCCGTTTATAAATGAACATATGAACCCAAACAGGCACACATGCCCTCTAGAAAGACGTTTCGGGTTTACCCTTTCGTTCTTCTGAATGATTTTAGAAAGTGTGGAATATCACCACAAAGGTTTAGAGATACCTAAATTGGCACCAAGTTGGATTATGTTCGGTCGGTTGACCGAAGGTGAAGGGAGACTACATGAATATAAAGAGCATGACCCATTCACAACCGATATAAGACAACAATAATAACTTCAAACCGATATGAGACAACAACAATAACTTCAACACCCCCTCAAGCAAGATTATAAGCGAAAATCATGTTAAAAAGTTTAAACCAAAAGCTTAAACTCATAGCTAAAGAGATACCACGCGAATATAAAGATTATACATGATCTATTCACAGTCAATGTGGGACAACAACAATAACTTTAACATAAGGGATACACGGTACAGGATACGCAACATCAAAGTATTATCAGGTTGCATAATGTAGACTATGATCCTTCTGTTTCGGATACTGTTGCAGCAGGTTTTGACTGAGTAGTTTGTGGAGGAAATTTATTTCCGGGAAGCATATTATCTGATGTAATCATGCTAGTGAGTGCGTCATAGGGTTTCTATGCGTGAATTCCAAATTTGTACTCTCATGACTACCCTTTTGAGATTTGAGTTGGTTTATTGAAGGTCACTGGTTTAATTTCTCCTTTCGTTTATATTCCTAACTGTATGTGTAGCTTGTGGTCTTAGAAAGGATGCCTGTAAGGGAAAAAAGAGAGAGAGAGAGAGAGAGAGAGATCATAGTTTAATTTAGGAAGTCATATAAGACAAGGGAAAGCATTACTTTACACATACGTGTTCTGCCAAAGACGAGGTCTGGTGCTTTTGCAGCTGATATTTTTCATGCTATCAAAACATAAAGGAGCCAAAGAGGGAAAAAGATGAATTGCAAACTCAGGTTCCATATCAGGAGACAGCAGCAGAGAACCTAAACATACCCGGGTTTCAGGGAACCTAAAAACCGATCCGAGATGCCGAGGTTGAATTTGGTTTTACATAGAATACCATCTCATTGCAACCCAACTAGGTGAATCTTCATGACGTTGAGATTTTAATCGTTAGAGCGCTTGTAATCAGAAGGCGGGTTCTCTCCAAACACTTGATTGAGCAAGTTGTATTGGTTAGCGCCCATGCTGGATGCACCAGATTGTGAGGAACCGGACTGATCTTGCGAGGAGGAGCTGTGGTTGTGAACCCCTTCGTACACAACTCGTAAATCTCCCGGCTCCGTCTCCGACCATTCAGCTTTCTTCTTCGCATTGCATCCAGCCTTTTGGCACTTGAAGTAGCTCCTAATCAATTAAAACCAATGGAAAATCCATTACAATTGTTTTTCCTTCACCTCCCACAAATACTCAACTCCACTAAAAGAAAAAAAAAAGAAAAAACTCAGCTTCAATCCAGAGAAGATCAACTTCGTTAATGATGTGCCTTTGAGTGGCTGGTTTTTAAGAGTAAAAGTTCAAGTTCTCCATAAATTATTGGCATGTAACTTATTACTACCTAAATTTGCCAATGTTCTTGATGAATTTTTGGCCATATTTCCTCCATTCATAACCATCTTGAGGTAATTCCAATCTGCTCCCAGCTTCTCGGTCCATGTCTTTCCTGGCCGATTCACTTCTACTCAGCTTCCCCTGTGAATGAACTAGTACAAGAGAGACGATGGTACATTAATACCTTCTTCTTTGTCTTACTTGAAGTAGAGAGGATGGTGCATTGACACCTGCTTCTTTGTCTAACTTGAAGTAACTGTACACATAAAAACCACGCAATCTTCGATCTGTTCACATGCTTGAGAGAGAGAGAGATAGAGAGAGAGAGACTCCGGGCAATCTTTTACAGTATTGGGATCCAAGACACCAATCAAGTGGACAAGCTAACAGGAAAGCTGAAGTATACCTTACCCAGAAAAGAGGTACCTCAAATCAGTTGAATCTTGATTACCTTTTTAAGAAAAGAACTGTTTTTCTTGATGTTAGGGCTTGAGATGGGGAAAAACTGAAAGAAAGAAAGAAAGAAAGAGAATTGAGCAGGCGGTGAATCAGAACCTATACTAAGCTGGTCTGGATCTATGAATTCCTCAATACTTCCAAAAAGATAGAGATCTAAGAGAAGAAAAAACAGTTTGCATAGACACATATCTGTTCGTGAAAGGCATAGACATGAAATTTGCATCATACCAAAACAGACCTCTTTGCTAGGTTTTCCTGCAACAGTAGCTGCAGAAAAAAGAACCCAGATGCGAGAATCTCAACACACGAGTGAGGGGAACTTACTCCACTACAAGAAGTAATTGCCAACGAAGGCCTATAAATACCACAAAATTCTCATCAAGATAAAAAAGAAGAAGAAGCAGGCGACATCTCGATCAAAGTAACATCTGAGAAGGAGCATCAGGACATCCATCCAACCTGCGATGGCTTTTCTGGCTTGGGGTTCTGAGAAAGTACATGGCAAGGATGAGGAAGACGCCGTGAAAGCAACACGAGCACGCACGCACCCACCTTCTTATGTGTTTGGTTTTTTTTTTCCACGTATCCTGCAATGGGTTACATCATCCCTTTTCCAAGCTCGCGCGCAAATTTTTCCAAAAGGAAAACCAGCAGAAGCTACGGTGGGAAGAAGTGAGGAAAGAGAAACAAGGAGTCACCGTAAGGGTACAGACGTGGCGGCTGCTGCTGCTGCGAGTGGGGGAAGCATCTGTGATGATAATATGTCTGTTCCCCCCGGTTCCTCCCCCCACCCCCCCCCCCCCCCCCCCCCCCCCCAAAAAAAAAAAAAAAAACTTTTGAGGTCTGAACAAGTGGGAGAAAAACCTGAAAGTGAAGTGAGAGGAAGACAGGACCACTCCAACCAACCATAGCCGTAATGAATATCATTTACCGGATTCATGCAACTCGAATTGATGCCCGACTCGTGTTGGGGTATGATTTATGCTATTCAACGATAGAAAAATATGTAGGTATTGTCGGTCGGAGATTCGGAAGAATCGCTCCTGAACACTAGAGAGCTTATACGATTTAAGTTCGTAATTTTTCATTAATAATTTGGGTATGGACTCCTGAATAACTATTATTATATATACTTTTTTTTATTTATAATTGAGTAATGTAACAAGAGGTACGGGGTGCTAATTACAGTGAAATTACGTAGCTCTAGTTTAAATATGAAATTTCGTATCTCGATTTCTTTTTCTTGCATTAAGTTTTACTTCGATTTGATTGTGTGCGGAATCCTAATAGGGAGTTAAACGTCCAAGAGTCGAAAAAGAAATTTCAAAACGACATGTCTGAAGGGAGGGTGTGCTGAGGATAAACAGACATAAGATGGAAGAAAAGTAAGTGATCATCCAAATGCACGTCGCTATTTCTTAATGAACGGCTGAGATCTAACAATCTGTGATCAGGCTGGTCCTCGTGTGCCGACCGCAATTTCTGATGAGACGGTTTTCGATTCCTGAAGATCGGTTCCTTGAAGATGATACATACCACCCTTTCCCCCAACCCCCTTTCACTTTCGCCTCTCCCAGTATCCGACACCAGTCGTATTTCTTACCTTGACAACATTGGAGTACTAAGCACCGTCACAAAATGCAATGAATTAGTTTAATTCACAGTGTATAAAATAGGACTTTATAACAACATTTCGGAAGAGGGTTTTGATTCCCTTAGCTTCATTCTCCTTGTCATCGACTAGACCATTCTTTTAGACAAATTAGAGTAGGAAATCTTAATCCATCGCAATACAAAGATAGGAAAAAGAAAAAAAAAGGGAGGGGGGGGGGGGGGTGGGGGAGGGGGGGGGCAACAAGTGTCACCAGGATACTCGTTAAGACAGCGTCAAAGACAGTTTGTGCGCATCTTAGAGCATTTTTTTTTTAAATTAAAGAAGAACATATCTCACATTTCTTACGGTTCAATTAAGATTTCACCGTATAGGATAACACCGTGAGTGCAAGAAAGTTTTATGCAGTCCACGCCCTTTATTGTGAAAAGTATAATCACATGTTGACTCTTCCTAATCAAGTGTCCTAACAAAGTTTCAAAGAAGGGCATAGAATGGACCGCTTCACATATTCTAATACTAAAACGAATGTTGACTTGGATTTTGGCGACATTTCTTTCTTCGGCGTGCTGATACTTTACCCTACTCGATAATAATTGAAGAACCACATATCATTCTGGAGAACTCATCTTATTGGCTGGGAGGTCAACTTCTAACAGTACACTGGCGAGCTAAGGAGAATAAACGTTGGTGCACGGCCATTAATTTCCAGGAAATTTTGTGTGCTGCCGTCAAGCCAGCCCCAACATGGAAAGATCATGAGTAAAACATATATAAATTTAGGGAAATGCTTTACTGACAGTCTGATAGTACTGTCAGTTATTTCTTACTGTAAATCCACATATCATCACCACGTATTTTGCATAAAACACTTATTAATTAAAAAATCGTGAGGTCAGAAATAATGGCAATACTGTCAGACTGTCAGAATATCAATTTCCATAAATTTATGCTTCAACACTTGAGCGCACATGGCAATACTCATGTTCTAGGAAATCAAATTCTAACCAGAATATAATTTATTTGTTTTTATTTCTAAACAGAAGTTGAATTCTTTTTACATTTGAAGTGATTAGCTCCAAACAGAAAAATGAAATCGCAATTTTTTTGGGAGCAAAAATCTTAATCTTCAAGTGATGTCATGCGCGCTTTAAGTGCGGTGTCAAACACTTATGTAGGAGTTTGGAATTTGAAAAAAAGAAGAGGAGAAAATTCAAACGTGTGACCTACAAGATATAAATTGGGAAAAATTTGAAAACAATCAAACAAGACAAAAAAATTGAAAGGAGGGAGGTAAAAAATAAAACAGGAAGGCGAAAAACCGGAAAATGGACCACGAGCAGCTCCACTTGATGAGGATGGAAATTGGGGACACAAGCCAGACAGCTGGGGGTGACGAGATCATGATGACGTCACTATAATCAACTCTCTCTCTCTCTCTCTCTCTCTTTGGGGATTTTTGTCGCGACTTGCGGCTTGGGAAGCTGGGAACAATCCATGTGACGTCGCCATTAGAACAGGCAGGCGGGAGCCGGACCGGACACAAACGTCAGACTGAACGCCTAGCAGCCGGCCATCCGTACGGATGGGATCGGCAGATTTGTCGATGAGTACCCCCACGTCCGAGAAGTTAAAAAAAAAAATTTGACCATAGCGGTGGACACGATAACAAAAAAAAAAAAAAATCCATTTCGTAACGTATTTTTAAAATAAAAATTCATTTGATAAAATTTTTTACTTTTAAAAAAAATTTCTACCACGGACCTCCGCCACTGCCCACTGTTGACTACCGATACCCACCATTGCTGTCGAGAACTATCGACTATTGCTGAGAACACCAACCACCATCGCAACCACGGCCAACCACCGCCTATCACCGCCCGCGACCACCACTTACCATCAATCATCACCCGCCGCTAGTCATGACTACCGCCCCTCATCGGTTGTGATTGCTAACCATCGCCGTCGCCAACTACCGTCAACCGTTGACCATCGCTCGCTGTCGACCGTGATCGACTACCGTCCTCCGACAGCTATTAGAGCAAAAAATAAATAACATTTTTTTTTAAAATTAAATATTTTTAAAAAAATTAAAATGTTTAAAATTGAAGTAAAAATTTTTCGGCCACCGAAAATAATTTTTATAGAAGATATTGTATTAATAATATTTCAAAAATAGAAATTTTCAAGTGTTACTAAGCAAATTTTTATGATCAAAAATCTACTTCTAGAGTAAAAGTAAATTTCTAAAGTAGAAATGTCACCATGCGCGCCCTAGGTCTTCGTTTATTTTGCGATAAATGTGATGTTTTAAAAAATATTTTTGAAAAGTTATTTTTTAAGAAAATAACAATAATTTTCAATGTTTAGCTGAAATATAAAAAAGACATAAAAAATATTTTCTATTATTTGGTACATTTTCAATAATTTTTTTTGGAATTCTATTTCCATTTTTTTAAAAAAATTGAATTGTTTGATTATTTATCTTTTTTTTTCTCTTTTTTATTTAATTTTCTTTTATTTTCCTTTTAGTTTCGACCGATCGCTAGCTCAAGTCATGAGCTTGAGATTGCCAAGATCGACAAAGTCTCGAGCTCGACGGCCTTGGGCTCGCTTGGATCTTGCGAGCTCGAGGCTTGCTAGCTCGTGTCATGGTTGATTGCCAAGGTCCGCGATTGGTGGATAAAGAATGAGGAAGGACGAGCTCGCCTGGATATGGCGAGCTCTAGGGTTCGTCAACCCGTGTCAAGCTAATCGTCGAGTTGCCAGCTATCAGCGGAGGAAGAAGGAGGAAGGAGTCGTGGGAAGAGAAAGGAGGAAAAAGGAGAAAAGAAAAAAGAAAGAAAGAAAGAAAAGAAATAGTATAAAAACAATGAATGTAAAGGAATTGACGAAAGATGAGAGAAAATGCACTTATCGTTATTCTTGTTCCAGTCAAGCCATGAATCCGAGTTTGAGGATTTCTTGATGGATGAGTCGCAGCTTGGATAGTAGAAATGGTGATGTTCAGAGAGAATGAACATGAAAATCGTTTCCCTCAGCCAACCATGATAGTAGAAATGGTGATGTTCAGAGAAAATGAACAAAATACTTGTCAGATTAGGTCCCTAACTTTGTCGCCAAGCATTCGCCGCCTTCGGTTAAGGCGGTGAAAGAATCTTTGGTTTTCTATCGCCGGAAGGGATCGGAGATGACCGGAGGCGGCGAGGAAAGACGTCTGTTATAACCCAAATCACTAATTAGCGACGTTTGATTGCCGAAATGACGACGATGATTTTCATCTTGGATGTCAAATGCGATGGATGATGATGATTTTGTCGCACCTTGGACACCACAAGTTAGAATCGAAACAATTGTCCCTCTAGAAATCCAAGGGCAACCAGATTAACTCGCGTTGGGAAAAGACGATAAAATTTATTTTGTCGCCTTAGGTTGATTTTCGGCAAAAATAAGGTCAAACAAAACGAATACGTTACCGCAATTACTTCTTCTTTTTTCTGTAGTTTTAGACTAATAATGGGGGTAATTTACCTCGACAATTTCTTAGTATTTGTTGCCTTAGGCTCTTATTTATATCTACTTCTAAATTGAAGTTTGATTGCAATGAAGTTTTATACCATTATCGGGCATGGATTGGGAATGAGTAAAATCATGTATAGATCACTAGATTTGCATTACAAAAAAGAGTCATAAATGCATTTATTTGGGTGGGACCATCTACAACCCAAATCCAATCAAACTCAATTGTTTGACGGGTCTAATAACCGGTTAAAAAAACATTGACATAATGATAATTTCACGAGAAAAAATACACATAATAAGTTTAATCCGAGATGAGTGCGATGCAGATCCAGCATCACATGCAATTACACACATCATTAATGGTGAGAAACGCAAATTTAAGTTAAAAAAAGGCCTCAATAACAAATAGGTCAAATAAAAAAATGGAGACTGTGTATTTATTTTTGTATTTGTTTGTGTGTCTTTTCTCTAATTCATTTCTTTTTTACTTTTATTCTGCATCTTTGCAGAGTGCGAAAGTCGAATCCCATACTTGTGATACTAGCGTCCCCACTCCCAATCTATTCACTAGAGCCATTGCCAATAAATTCCTTTTCCAGTATAGCCTCATGTCTATTGGCAGACTTTGTATTTTAAATGGTTAATTAATGCAAAGAAAGATTGATTAAAAAAATCTTTAAAAGAACACATTAATTTTGGTTAATCATTTCCTTCTTATGAGTTAGCGACATCATTTCCTCCTGATTTTTCTTTAAAAAAAATCGATTTCTTTTACATTAGTTAACTCGAAAAATATGCATATAACAGAGTAACTAATTTTCTTCATTTGACATTTGTTGTCGTCGAAACGTTTTCCCTTTTGTTTTCTTTTTTAAGGGTAATCAAGGGTAAAAGACTGGACGTGGATTGTCGGAGAGAGCGAGAGAGACAGAGAAAGAGAGGCCAAGGGGCCGGGGCAAGACCGTCGCGGCGGGAACAGTGCGAGTTTTGAATAATCAGAGACAATGGCGGCAACTTATGGAGGTTAATTACCCTTTTGAGTTAGTCCTAAGACTTGTATAACATGGCCAGCGTAATGCATTATGCTTCTCCAACTATAAATCCATATAAAAAGATAGTTCTCCAAAGATCATCAAATTTTGTCATGCCTACCTTCTCCATGCAGTTCCAATCCATTGCCATGCCCTCCTAATCACAGTAGTACCACTTCTTCTGGTTCCATACGGTGGGTGAAGAAGCTCAACCTCTTCAGATATGATGAGCCGACCGATTTGGCGAGAGTTGTCGCTGGGTAGCGCGAGGACTGTATCCCCTTTGGATGCCGAATGCTTGTTTCCATCGTCTTTCTTCTCGTAGTAAAGAGAGCTAGAGATGATGCTCTCCAGTTCTGAAGAGACAGGACTAAAGAGTGTGCAACACAGATCAATCCTAGACATTAATTACGGCCATGGAACAAGACCCCGAAGCCGCCGCCGTGTCTTTATTTCCTAATGGCGATACTAACTTTCGCATGACTTCTCAGGTCTCTCGATCCTCACAGCAATCAGTTTGTTCAAGACTGATGGTGAAGCTCTTGTCAGCATTTATGGAGCAATGCGTATCAACCCTTCAAGAAACTCCACAAGTTGTAACTTCTGGCTGTCCAGTTCTTTCCACCCGGCCAGACGACGTTTGAGAAGTTCCATGCAGAGACATGAGCAAACTCATCGTGCAATCTAGGACCGTCAACAGCCATGAGATCCACATCAGACCCGTCCACATCAGACCCGTGCGAGTGAGAATGGGATTCGATTCGTGCTAGCGACGCAGTTATTCTACCGGGAGTGAAGTGCCGAGAATGATGCAGAAGATGAAAATTTATGCAGTAGCTTCTATTTCAAAATCAAACCCCAGTTCATCTCAAGTGCTGGCAGTTATTCGAAAAGTTCACCTTGTTGAAGAACGACAACTATGAAGGCAGCAGAACCCTGTTGAGTAATGAATTCAATATTGAAGCTTACATTTAAGAAGCCAAATGCAAGATGGAATGAAAGTTTGTATCAAGCAAGCCAATCGTGTACATACATTTACGGTCAGATCGATATTTACGTTCTCGGTACAGTACACCGGTTCAAATTTCAAATGAAAGGTCTCCTAAGTATGCGTCTGCACTGAAAAAACCACATCCTCCTCTCCTTCCTTTAGATACACAGAAGAAAGCTATCTAGATGAAAAGAAAAATCTCCTTTTTTTTTTCTGTCGCAGATGGAAATCACTGAAAGTGGCAAAGACCCCAAGAAAATTGGCAGACTGAAAGCAATTCTATTGTAAATCTTCCTTTCGTTTTGTATCAGCATCAGGAACTTCGTTAGTAATCACAGCCACATTAGTCTCAGTCGAACCCTCAACGGTTACCAGAAGAGGCTCCAAGGAATCTACTATGTCTCTCATAAGAGGCCTAGCTTTGGGGTTCCGGTTCAAGCAATGGTAGGCGAGCATCGCCGCTTTGTGCATTCCTTTCATGGGATAATCGCCATCCAGCCTTGGGTCCGCAAGGTTGAATATCTTCTTTTTCTCTTTGAGCAAAGGGAGCGCCCAGTCCGTGAGGTTTTGCTCCCGTGCAGGCCTAGACTTATCTAAAGATTTTCTCCCTGTAAGAAGTTCTAGAAGGACTACGCCAAAGCTGTACACATCACTCCGAGGAGTCAAATGCCCTGCACGGAGATGGATTCTTGTGATTAAAAACAAAATGCATAAAGAGGGGACTTATCACAAGAGAGCAGACAGAAATTCAAGTCTTCCTGTTCATTAGAAAAAGCTCTTAGGAAATAAATTTGTTCAAATGCTAGTACAGATACAAACAAGATTACATCATAAGTTGAAAGTGCAGGATATAGAATTTTGACCTGTCATTATATATTCCGGCGCAGCATATCCATAAGTTCCCATTATGCGAGTGGAAACATGTGATTTGTCTCCAACAGGTCCGTCTTTTGCAAGACCGAAGTCAGAGAGCTTGGCATTGTACTCCTGCTTGGTTAAACTAGAATTGTGAGCTAAAGACGCCCAAATGGTAGTCCAAGACTGGGATCCACAATTGACTTAGTAATTCACTCGATAAAATAGGACAAATGCAGGGTGGATTTTGACTTAGACTGGCCATAATTTGTTGTTCGCTCTCTATCACAAACTTCACCCTGTGAAATTCCTTCCTCCGTTCAAAGTAGAGAAATTATGAAGCATTTGATCCACTGACCTGATCTAAGAGAATATTAGACGTCTTGAAATCACGGTAGATGACAGGCTTCTCAGCTTCATGGAGGAAAGCAAGACCTTTGGCAGCACCAAATGCAATTTTCATTCTAATAGACCATGGAAGAGGAAGCAACACTCCTAACAAAAGCAGGAAACAAGAAAATCAGAGAGCTCACATGTGTTAGACTTCAAATAACAACAATCGATATCTCAACAATAATTACTGAGAACAAAATTTTTCAAATGAACGAGCTAGAGTCTTGACAGTGGGGATACATAGAATAAATCGAAAGGGAGAAGAATAACCGAAAAGAATATGTGCCCTCCTTTGCCAAACAAGGCATTAATTTGAAGGGTTTCCTTAGAACGAAAGCAACCGTGAAAGAAAGAAGCATATTGTCCCGCTATAGCATAGCTTTTCAAGGATACCGATTATCAGAGGGCAATTGACAAATTTTTTTTATTAGTTCTTTCCGAGGAACTTACAATTCAATCATATTTTACCATGAACTGACTTCTTAAGTTTCAGAAAGTGAACTTGTCCTACACAACAATTGGTGAAGGTCGAGATCTAAAATTCATTTAAGTTAATTAAAAGGAGAAAGATTGATCATCAAGCTGAGTCTTGAAGCTTCATAAGAAAGAGCTAACAGTAAATGAAGCATGAATAAGATTGAGGAACAAACTAAAACCTCTTTTTCCTAATTGCATGTAACATATTTCTTCCTTAGTTGGCTAAACAACAAAAAAAATGCATAACTTCCTAAAATCACTTCCCTGTGTTCTTATAAGAGAGGGCTAACGAAAAATGAGGCGATAATAACATTGAGCAATTAACTAAATCCTCTTATACTAGTGCATCCGACACATTTTTCCTAAAATCACTTCTGTGTGTTTTCCGTCATTTGCAGGAGTATTACAAGGGGCTACTTACTTGAAAATAAGTTATGTTCCACACTGCCCCGAGCCATGTACTCGTATATCAACACTCGATGTTCATCTTCGCAGCAGTACCCAATCAATTTCACCAAATTTGGATGAGAAAGATGCCCCAGGAATATGACTTCTGCCTAAAATTCCAGAAAAGCATTAATCAAGCCGGTTTGAAACAGCAGGATACACTGTCATATCCATCGAAAAGAGGTTACAGCAATTTAAATTGCTTCTTAAATAAGCTAGGGAAAGGGCAAAACTTCTCACCAGCCACTCACGGTGGCCTTGATAACTGTTATCGCCATCATGAACCTTAACAGCAACTTGGAGAGGCTCCAACCCCTCCCGCAAATCCTCCGAGATAAACCCTTTATACACGCTTCCAAATCCACCGCCACCCAACACCCGATCTTGCCTGAAATTTGCAGTGATGATCGTCAGCTCACTATAGGTGAACGCAATCAGCGGATTAGCAGCTGCATCACGGCGCAGATCTTCCACTTCCTCGGGGTTTGATGGTAATTTACTTTCATCTCTTTTATCTTTCACGGGCGGGCTCTCATTCTTGGGGGATTCTGAAAACAGAGCCTAACACAGTAAGCCAATACTCTGCCGTGACAAATAGAAACAGAACCAACATTCCCAAACAACTATGTGCCATATTCATCTGGGAATAACAAGCTAAAAATGGACGGTAAAGGATATCAAAAATCCAAACCAATATTTTGTTGATGGTCAAGGATCCTAAACTGATTTTATGGAGGGGAATAACAGCAAAATTGACTGCAAAATCACTTCATGCATGGGACAAGACTCTAAAGCTTCGTACGCATGCATCAAAATGAACGAAGGTCCAAAACCAACCTTCTATCTTTATACAAGCAGAAATCTCACAAGGAACATCAAATTACTATTCTAAAATGGGCAAAGAAAACAGAAAGAAAAGGTAGATTCTGTCAAGCAATGTGCAGGCTAAAAATACTGCATCCTTTGGGTCAAGAAACGTAAGATTCCACGAAGCTCTAAGAAGATACACAGGGTTGGAAAAAGACATATCTTGCACGATACCAATTCTGATTTCAAAAGGGCCGCCAACTTTCTACAGGACGATGGCAAAAAGATGGCAAATTGTGAGAAATCACACGTTACTTTATGAACTAAAGGAGTAAATAAATATAAATGGGATAAGAAAGGACCTAATAAGACAGACAGCAGAGAGAAAAACCGCAAATAAGAATGGAAAAACAGAAGATTACCAGAAATGAAAAAAAAAATGAGGAAGGAACCAAAGAAGGGACAAACAGAGTATATACCCACTACCACCAGCATCAAAATTTATTCCCAATTCACTTGATCTTTCATCAAAGGCGCTTCTATGATCACACATTAACAGAACCCATTTGCTGGTAAAGATTCACTTCACCAAATAAAGAGGGGGGGGGGGGGGGGGTGGAGAGAGAGAGAGAGAGAGAGAGAGATTTGAATACCAACCTGACTTAGCATTGGAGGAGACTCTGTAAATCGAAGGCTCCCATCTACACCAGCAATTTCCCATCACATCAAAGACTCGAAAATACCCCCGACCCAACTCTTTTCACTGGCTGCCCATCATCAAAATCGAAGCATTTTTTTTTTCTCGTTCGCTAAAACCTCGGCACCGCCATAACCAAAAGAAACACCAGACAAATTGGGAAGACGCGACCTTTTTCCTTTCGTGGGATCGTGGGGGATGAAAGGAAGAGTTGGGTGCGAGTGCTGGTGGAGAGAGAGAGATTCTGGGTGGCAATGATGATGCTTGAGTGAGTGTTGAGGTGGGTGCTCAGTCTTGGCCACGGCGGAAACGGACCCACTCACAGCCACAGCAGCAGTTTCCTTTCGCGTTTCGATTTTTTTTTTCTCGTTCCTGTTTTTTTTAGCTTCAAGAGATTATTTTTGTGGTTTTTTCTTGGTTTTGTGGGCTGTCGAGATGAGTGCGCTTATAGGGCGCGTTTCAATTCCGGAGCCGACTAATCCCTTTCATCGCTATCCACAAAATTCCCTTCAGTTCATATTGTTGGTGACGTTATGATCATACATTTGTTAGGAGAGATGCATAATTAAATGATAAATGTATTGAAAGTCCAAAATTTTATCATGAAAATACAATTAACTCTTAAAATTTTCGAAAAATATAATTAAAATTTTAAATCAATCATATTAATTTAATCAAGTCCATTCTTACCTCTGTCGAAACAAATTAAGGAAAAATTCTCCCGTATCTTATTTTATTACTTTCCTAAGACAAGTGACTATGAAGTGGCGCTCACCAAGTGCCACGTCAGAGAATGGTTTTAAAAAATTTTAAAAAATGCAAACTAAATTATATAAAAAAATCTAAAAGTTAAACAATAATAAAAGAAACACACAAGCTCCAAGCAACGGCAGTGACCGCCGTTGGAAAGGGTTGGCGAGGTTTGCTGGACTTAAGCAATGCCTAGGACACCTCCACTGGCCCTTCCCCTCGACCACCTCCGAAGCTTCTTCCTTTTTCTTTTCTTTTATTTGGTGTTTAGAATAAAAGAATTATCCTTTTTAATTTGTTTGATATAATTTAAGGAAAATTTGAAAACGAAAATGATAAAAAAAAAGATATGGGTGTAGGAGTAGAAAGCAATATATATATATATATATATATATATATATATATATATATCACGTCATCATTTTTCATTTGTCAAGCCAAACGAAGTTAAAGAAAACGACTTGATTGTACCAGCTTGACAATCTTTAAGATTTAATTTTCATTTTTAAAAACCTTAGGATTCAATTGCACTTTCGTGATATAAGGACTTGCGATACACTAATCTCTCTAATTACCATGATTCTTGAATGTTGATCATGATTTACATTTCATATGCCAAAGAACATGGGTTCGAGTGCCAACATAAAGTCTCTTAGACCCGTTTTGTTTGTGTCTTTTGAAAAAAGGTAAGACAAACAGCTTCTTTTCTTCTTCTTTTTTTCTTTTCTTTACCAAAAAAAAAAAAACAGCTTCTTTTCTTATTCAGTCAAAATTTGAAACGTTATTTAAGTTTTCAAAAACATTAAGAAATCCAAAAACCAAATCACACGTTGAGGTTTGGATTTTTGTGCGTGAAAGTTTTAGGTGACACGGATTTAAACAAAAAGCGTCCACCGCAAGATTTAGATTAGCGAGGAAAAATAAAGTAAAGATAAAAATCCATCCAAACGCAACTTTTAGTTAGTGCAATCGAAAATTTCTGTATCACCATCCAACCGGCGACCGTTGTCCTCTAAAGAAGAAGGAAGGCGAAGGAAAATAATTCAGAATTAATATTAAAATATTCGGTCGTCGGCCGTCTGGCGTCCATGTCAGCGCCAAATTGGCCAAATTTCGCCCGAAAGATTGAATTGTAGGTTTAGGTCTGTATTGTCAAAAAAAAAAAATTGGGCTAAATTGACATAATTGCGATAGATTTAAGACCTTTTTGATAATTTTCTGCGCTAATGTAGGATGAAGTTACAAAAATTTAAGACTTGGATGGCCATTCAACACCTAGATCGACAAATATTTTCTGTACCTCAGCCTCAGCCTCAGCCTCAGCCTCCATTATTTATGCCTTTCCCTTCCCACGTTCGCACGCCAGCATTAGGAGCTTCGCAACCACCATTACCCACCACTTTCTTCTTTTAATTATTGGCATTTTGGTGAGTCGCACAAATTGTTAATTATGCTTCCACAGTTGCTATTCATGGTCCCGCAGTGTCCCGTTTTCAATTTTCCTTTAACCCCTCCCCCCCCCCCCCCCCCCAAAAAAAAAGGCAAAAAGGAAAGAAAAAGAAAGAGATTCAGGCGTGACATGAATTGTCGTCCACTTTGCTTCTGTTTCTTTGTGCTGATATTGTGTCCTAAATGCTTGAATCGGGAAACATTATCCAAAAAAGTCTTAAAATTATTGCATGTTTGTCAATTCAATCTTAAATATTTTTATTATGCCAATTGAGTCCTAAACAATGGCCTGGAAAGCACTAACGTGGGTACCGAATGTACTACCTGAAACGGTCGATATTGACATGAAAAATTCTTAATAATATATTTATTTTTTCTTCTAAGTTTTTATTAGTTCCTTATTCTCTTTTTCCTTTTCCTTTTTCCTTTTTTCCCTTTTTTCCTCCGCCAACCTCAAAATGCTCGCCAAATCAGGCGAGTGCGACCCTCGATAAGGGCCAACAAGGGCTGCCTTATTGCCGGATTGGGCAAGGGCAGCCCTCGCTATGCTTGGCGCCCTCGCCCTTGACAATGATGACCCTCGCAGGCCACAATTGAAAAAAGAAGGAAAATATAAGAAAAGAAAACAATAAAACCAAAATTTTATTGGAAAAATTTAAGAAATTGTCTACGTCATTGCTAGCCACGCCACTAGAACGGCCGGTGTCCGCATTAACAATTACTGGCCAAAATTGGCCGGTGAAATGAATTGACAAAACGTAAAATTATTTATAACTCAATTCATACAATTAAAATGTATGTTTATAATTTAATTGGCAAAATTACAATTTCTTCTTCTTTTTTATATTTTTTTTCCCAAGCAAAATTACAGTAGGTTTATAATTTTTTTGGACAATTTTCCATACTTGAAAAGAAGGGATGTCGGATCAAAGAAGATGCACATGGCCCTACGCGCTATCATGCGCAGGCCCCATTCATCTCAGCCTCCACGATCTGCTCATCCTCGATGCACGATGCTCGTCGATGGGACGATGGCGAATCCCGGTCGCGTCTTCATACTCATGTTGTCGCCAAAATGGTGCGACACGATCACGAAGCGATTTGCTTCATCGATGGCGACGAGAAACGCGTTGCTTCGTGCTAGTTCAAGTGAACGGCGGCGTGCTTAAATTTCTCTCGATACGTTCCCATCGCATCGGAACCGTGTTGTGGTTTTCGTCCCCGAATAACGAAACTGATAGTACATTCTCCAAAGCGAAGCGCTCTCGCGAGGTTAACATGGACCAACCCATTAATCTTGATCCTATACTTCATTAATACCGTAACCCTAGATCTTTTGAATAGAGAGGATAGAAAGGTACAAGAAGCGTGACGAGTGAGTAAAATCGGTTTCACTTGGTCTCGTCGAAGGAAAATTGAGTTTGTGCTTGCCACTTTTGAGCTGGGATAGTTAATGCCCAGGGTTGAGTACGAATTGGGGCACAGGTGGGTTGGTTTTGTCGATTCTCATGCACAAGTCAAAGACTGTTACGTCTTCAATTAGTAGGTAGCGTTACTCGTCCTCCAGGAGAAACAGGGTTTCAGGAAGGATCAGCATGGTTGTCACCGTAACGTCGAGCTTGACAGTCTTCCTATCCTGAAGAAGATTCAAACCATGTCGGCAGATGAACTTCTGTAATACTTCAAACCCTAATCTCGCACTTCTTTACCAGCCGGTGGCTTATAGTTTTGCGACGAAAAGTTTCTGATGCTGAAGTATAGGAATCTTGGAGATGAAGAATTTGCAAATGTCTTTTTTTTGTTTTTTTTTTTGTGTGTTGGTTTATGAAAAGTGGAGTTGTGTCCCGCATCCATGATCTCGACTTGAATTATTTCAATAGTCTTCTTCTTCTTGTTCTGTCTTTTGGTTTCGAAGGTTTCAACTTCCTGGAGAGCTTAAGAAACTTTTGGCAATGGGGAGAGATGGATTGCAGAGGAAGTGATGTTGGGGGTGGTGGTGGTCAGTCCCATCATCCATGGAAGCTCTCTCTCTCTCTCTCATGCTGGAAGTGGAACAGAAGAGCCTGGAGCTGGACCAGGAGCAGTGACACTGAATCACTGATAGCGATGGAAGAACCAAAAAGCATCACCATCCAACTCTAAGCCCCACTTGGGGATTGGCATGCGCACGAGTCTCTCTCTCTCCGTAGACATAATTTAAAGAGAAAATGCCAAAAAAGGGCCCAATGACTTCCATTTTATTAAATAAAGGCTTAAACTCAAACTTATTTAAAAAAATCACCCCAACTATTTTATTTGTTCCAAAAAAGTCTGATTTTTGTCTTCTCTTTTTCAATTTTGTTTTTCTTTTATTTTTTTATTTTTTCTTTTCCCCTCCCTTACCCAGCAATTATCCACCACTCCCGCCCGCCAGACACTCCCGCCCCTTCTTCTCCACGCCATGGAGCTCCACGACTTCCCCCGCCCCGGCCCCTCACCGACCCTCGCTCAGCTCCTCCAAGCGCGTAGGCGACGCCCGCAAGCAGGCCACTGGCAACGGCCGCGAGACGCCCCTCCACCACAGCGCCCTCGACGTCGACCCAGCGACGCCAGCCTCGAGCCTCGCTCCCTCCCCTTCGTCCTCCAGTTCAACAGCCTCACCTATAGCGTGAAGGTCCGCCGCAAGGTTGCGCTCTCTTCACTCCCGATTGCTCCCGGTGTTCCTTGATTTCGACTTGTTAGATCTTCGTTTAGAAGGGCGTCAAAGAGAGAGGCCTCGGCAACTTCCTTCGCGAACTCAAAGACGAAGGCTACCTGTGAGTCCCACCTCTCGATTGCTCCTGGTGTTCCTTGAGTTCGTCTTGTCAGATCTTCATTGTTTTGCGGCGGAGCTCTCCATTACCATTTCATTTCTTTTCCTTGCCCTAATATAACCTGCCCACGAAGAGGGACACAAGTCGTCTTCTCTGTCCTTGGAGAAGTAGGGGCGGGAGTGGTGGGGAAATCCACATCCGGTGGACAGTGGCCGGGGAAGGGAAGGGGAAAATAAAAAGAAAAAAAAAAGTAAAATAAAGAATAAAAAGAAATATAAAATTGAAAAAATAGAATATGACAAAAATCATACATTTTTTTGGAACAAATAAAGCAGTTGGGGCTCTTTTTTGAAACAAGTTTGAGTTTAGGTCCTTATTTGAGAAACTAAATGCAGTTGAGTCCCCTTTTTGATATCTTCCCAAAAAAATGATCCAAAAACATTCTATCATTCGCAAGATATTTAAACATAAAATATTATTGATATCGAGAATGTATTTAATTAACTAATCACTTCAAAAGATGAAAGCGTTCATTCTAATTTTTAGAAAAATATTATAGGCCAGCAGAGATCGATCTAGGAACGATCAAAGAATGTCTTGCTAGCATTATACGTTGGGACGCGGGTGATTCCGCTTAACCAATGTGTAATGTGACATTCTGATTTTTCCTGTCATTTCAAGACTCATTAATGAGAAAGTATCTAGCGATGTATTTCAGTCGTATCTCGCTCGGATCTGATCAATTTTGAGTTGACTGACCAAAAGGGAAAGGCTAACGTGAGACAAGGTATGTGGACCTAGGGATTTCGAATAGGAAATGACACTTTGACCATAAGTATTGTCGATGGGATATTTAAAGCCATAAAAGGCCGATCTAAGAATGATTAAGGAATGCATTGCTAGCGTTATATGATTGGAGCACAGGTGATGCCGCTTAACCAATATATAATTTATAAAATTTTCCTAAATCGAACAGTGACGATCAAGGCCATCGGAACTAGTGATAGACCCTCACAATTACATGACAACCAAAGTCGCCATGAATTGACGAGCTCTAATTGTGATATGAATCACAGGGTCGATGCGCGTAACGTCTGCAAAAACCGCCCGTTAGTTTGGGATAAACTGTAATCGCATCGGATAGAAAAATGATTCATAAACAAGTCTTGAAAATTGAAAATGGAGAATCAAGAATTCCAACATTATAATTGAATTGGCCGTCGCCTTATCGAAGAAATTTGAAATTAGAAAAATGACATTTTGGACGTCGGGGGTAAAATTACCATTTTGCTCCTCAAGCCCTAATCTTGCCTATATAATTGGATGATGGTATTTTGGTCATTAACTACACCCCTATAGCTGCCGAAAAGGAGGGGAATTACTAGCCATTGGATGCACTTTGATTGACCCCTTGGACAAGTGTCAATGGATGAAGCCTTGAGTTGATAAATTCACTTTTAACATATCATTCAACTCAAGTTGACTCTTGAAAAAGTGAATAAACCCTCATTCTATCACTCTCTTGGCCGAACACCTCCTCAATTGCCGATTTCTTCTTCTTCTTCTTCTTCTTCTTCTCTTCTCCTTGCTGCCAAGAACTCTCCAGCCGACAGGATTCTGCCGCCGCCGTCGACCGCCACTTCCGGCGACCCCTCAGACACCGAGCTGACCAACTGCTACTTCCTCATCCTCTTGCCAACGTTCTCGAAGTAGAAGCAAGTCACTTGACCACCTGAGGAGCTCCAGCCGACCAATCTCCCGAAAGTCGACGGAAATCGTCGCAACCAGAGGTAAGCCACGGTTTAGGCTTCATAGGACCCCGAAATCTTGGAGTTTTTCAACTAAATTTTGTGGACATTTAGGGGACACATAGATTGAGCTGTGGTAAAAAGTTTGGGTAAATTTGATGGAGTTTTGACCTCAAATGAGTCTTGTGTTTGAAGGGCTAGAATTGACCGGTAGCAGATCCGGAGGAACCGGCGCCGTTCAAGGACTTTCCGGTGTCGCCTTGGCTTCAAATTTTCAGTGAGGCTCCCCAACCCTTAGAATTACATGTTAACAAGTAGATTAGTAAATAAATTGAGGATTTAAGTTAGTTTAAAGGCTGTTGGGTAGGGATATACACAGAATCGAGTATGCCTTGTTCGGTTCTATGCATACCGGTTCTGCGAGAGGCTGTTGGTGTTGAAATTAAGCTCCAAATTCATCGTTGAGAAGTGTGAGGATGCTAATGGATAAGTCCATGAGGTGTATGTGTAGTGAGGTGATAATTTGAGCAAGAAAAGTTAATGATTGGATGAATTTATCTAGGTTGCGCGGCGGACTTGATCTTGGATTGTTAGAACCGAACCCTTGAGGTGCTTGGAAGAGGAATTGTATTGAATTAAGCTCGAGGTAAGGGGAATCCTAAACCTTTGATAGGAGTATTGGACTCGATTGGGCGATTTGTGTGTGAATTGATCGATTCTTGAAAGTTTATCATGTGGTGGCCCAATATGCGTCCTAGCAAGATATAGAGGACTTGAATGTGTATGACGATGGTTGTGCTTTGAATTAATTGCCATATTTGAATGTCACAATTGATTGTTTCGCATGCCATGGGTGTATTGCTCGTGCTTGAGTTGCACTTGATACTACGTATTATGAATTAAAATGAACATGTGGCATGTCCAAGAGTAGTGACACCCTGAGGCGTATGAGACGCGGGGTTGTATGGATGAATGTCCTAAGGTGCAGAGTTTGAATTGAATGACGCCCTGAAGCGTATGAGACGCGGGGTTGTGAAGGCCATAATCCTAATGCATTAAAACGCGGGACAGAGTTGTGATGTGTCGACACAGGCCTAGAGCGACATTGAAAACCTGATGCGTTTACGCGGGTTTGTCAATGAGACGGTCTGATGCGTTTATGCGGACCGAGCCTGAGGCGTTCTAAACGCGGGCATGAAAGTGAGGCAGATTGGAAGGGTGGAAGTTGTGATTTGACATGGCAACGTGTGCCTGATCCTGATGTTGTGTTACGATGCCATGACTGCATGCTTGACATCTGTATGTTGTTATTGATACTCGAATGCCTCATGTGATTATTTGTATAAATTATTTGTAATTGTATTTGCCTGAGTGGACGGTCAGCCTAACCTAGGGTTAAGACCTACCTTACTGAGATGTAGATCTCATCCCGTTGTGGGACCCTTTTCTTTTCAGATCCTAGGCATTGAGGATGTGACCTGTCAGGTTTGGTGATCCAAAGGAAATGTTAGTGTATTTTGAGGAGTTTTCTAACGGACATGGTACCATTTATGTTAGGAAGTGTACAGTTGTTTCGGTAAATGAGGATGGTAGTAGCTGGAAGCCTTACAGGTACGAGGCATGGTTCAGAAAGGTAGGGGACGTTTCTACGAGGCCACTAAAGTCCACTGAGGTGCCCCATGGAGTGATCCCTAGCTGGTGCCATCCCGCTCGAGATTTAGTGGAGGCCGAGGGGTTAGTCGCTGGTTCGAGGAATGGTCCTGAGAGGACCCCGACCCTAGAGGACACCGAGGAGGTTTTAGTGGTCGAGACTACCGATGACGACCTGGTGGAGCCGTCAGCGGACGAGACGCTCAAGGATACGGTGGAGATTTGCTTTGAGACTTTCTCAGAGTATGAGCCTACTGAGGAGGCGGAGGAGACTGATGACTTTAGTAGCTCGACTTAGGAGGCTCTATTTTACTAGTCTGACATTTTGATGGTGTTCTCGATATCTACTTCTTTTGCGACACTGAGGACTGCCTTTTATACTGGCCATGCCACCTTACTAACCAGCATATTTAGTTTATTGTGCCTTGTATGGATATTCGAATATTATATATTATTGGTACCCTCGCTATTCAGGTCCTATTTCATAATTACACAGAGGAGTTTTTATATCGTCGCTTCTGCATGCTTTCTATATGATACATGTCTCGAACTATGTTGGAATCCTGAGATCTCGAGAGATAGTTTGTGCTTGCAGGGAGTCGCGCGCTCGTGTCTGGGGTACGGGGCGTGACATGTAATTTGCGAGAATTTTGTAAATCGGATTCCAATGATCAGGATCGAAGGAATAGGCGATACACCCTCACAATTACATGACAATCAAAGTTGTCATAGCTTGAGAAAATCCCAAGGTCGATTCGCGTAGCGCCTACAAGAGTTGCCCGTCAGTTTGAGATAAACTGAAATTACAGTCAATGAGAGTTCGACATGAAATTAAACCTTGAGATTTGAGTATTGTACATTGAAAAATTCAAACATTTGAATTGAATTGGAAGTCGCCTCATCGAGGGTGGTTTATAATGAAAAAATGGATTTTCGGACGAAGAGTGCCAAATGACCATTTTGCCCATCAACCTTTAGTCTTGCCTTAAGAAGTTTAGAAGGTTATTTTGATTAATCTACACCCCTATTTGCTGCCGAAATTGGAGGAATATGTGGTCAAAGGAAGTCAAAGTCAATGAAACAACCAATGGAAGCTTGCCAAGTGTCACCATTAGAGATGTTAAGCATTAATTAAACCTCACCTACCAATCTTATCATTTGACCAAAATAGATTATTGGTGTGTAATAAACACACACTCTTTCTTCATTTGGCCGGCCACCCTCACTCCCACCATCATCTTTCTATTCCTTTTGCTCCCGGCCGAGAAGAGTACTCGCGGATAGGGAAAAATGGCTCCACTATTTTAGCCATAACTTTGTCGTCCGACATTGGATTGAGGTAAAACAAGCGGCATATTAAAGCTTATCATCTTGCCGTTATAAGAAGGTATTATGAGCTTAATTTGGCCCAGCCATTTGTCCCGTAGATCTACCTAAGTAGGTAAAGGTCAAAATATGACCCGATTTTGGAGAGGCTGCGTTTTTTAGAGCTTCCGAACTCCAAACGGCCTCAAATATTTGGTGAGATCTTCGTAACATCTAGTACTTGAGTTGCTGGAGCTTGGTTTGTAATTTTAGTTGAGTTTTGATGGATGTATATGGTTGATTTGTGGAGGTTTTTACCAAGTATAATCTGCTCGTTTGAGGACCTTGGAGAAAATCGGTTGGTTTGAAGGCTTTATGTTATTGTCTCGCTCCAAAACTCTCGGTGAGCTCCCTTAACATGTGGGTTAAGGTTATAGCAAGTTTATTTTGAGAAGAATTGAGGCTTAAGGTTGAGATATGGCTTGATTATGCTAATTGAACCAAAACTGGTTACATTTCGTGGGAGTACCTGTTCTGGCCGAACCTAATGAGGGCTAATTAAGTGGTATTTTGGCTTCAAATTGGTTCATAAGACTCCATAAGACATTAAGTGAGGTGTTAATGGGGAGTATGTGAAGTGAATTGAGAATTAGAAGTGATTAAGGGCTAACTGGTGCATGAAACTCCAAGTTATGTTTTGCCTTGCATGTGGCTACATGAACCGAGTGCTTTGAGGGCTTGTGGAGGTATTGTTGAGCCCTTGATTGACCAATAAGGCACCTTAGGTTGTCACTTGATTGGTTATTGAGGAATTGATCTGACGAGAGTGGGATTTGATTGAGTTTTGATCCGAAATTGATAAAATTTCCTAGGACGGCATTGGATCCTTGTTGGCCGTGGACTTACCGGGTTGGGAAGGACCAATTGGTTTGGATTTCTTGCTATTGACCAAAGGTAAGTGTTTCCTAAACTCTTACCCGAATGCTATGACACTACTGGATAGATTGGTTGGATGAATCGAGTGCTTGCCGAATCCTAGGACTTGAATTGCTTGATTAAGTAGCGGATTCCATGATTTGAATGGCATAGTATGACAATTGAATTGTGATATGCCTTGATATTATGTTTGGCTAGTGTGCTTCAATTGGCCAAAGAGTTTTGTGAGATAAGTGGCTATTGAGCCTTTGATGATATAGTTTGGCTATGATGCCATATTTCTTGAGTTAGCTATGATGCCCTGTTATTGAATTGGCTATAGTGCCTATCTTATGGAATTTGTCATAATGTTTATGCTATGTAGATGGCTACAACGCCTGTGCTATATGAATATGCTATAGTGCCCTAATGATCGTTGGCCTTTGGCCCCGGAGATCGCATTAGCTTAGAGCCCTGATGATATCGATTGACCTGTGTCCCTAGTGATATCAATTGACTATGAGTTCTAGTGATACCGATTGAACTGTGGCTCTAGTGGTATCGAGTGACTATGCACCCTTGAAATGATAAATGGCTGTGAGCCTCTAAAGTATCGATTGGCCTGTGACTTTAGTGGTACCAATTGACTAAAAGTCTTAATGATAAAAATACCGATTGGCCTGTGGCTCCAATGGTATTAGATGGTTATGCGCCTCAAAAGTACCGATTGGCCTGTGGCGCAAGTGGTACAAAGATATCGATTGGCATGTGTCCCTAGTGATATCAATTGGCAAGAGTGCTAGGAAAGTACATAGCGACTGAGAGCCCAGGTGATGAGTGGATTTGTGTACCAAATCACGAGTGGCATGTGTAGTGACCTTGAAACCATGAAGTTGAGTGGGGTTGATTGTTTCTTATCCATGCTTGGTTACTGATAACCTTGTTTTGATGATAACATGCTTCATTATATTGTTGATTGCTTGCATCTTGGTGGCATTTTGTGTGGTCTGGGGGGACTGGTGTTCAGGTCTAGGTTTAGGTTTCACTTGCTGAGATATATATATATATATATATATATATATATATCTCACCCTAGTGGGTGATTAATTTTTCATGTCCTTGAAGATGGAAATACAGGCGAGATGAGGAAGCGCTCTCGATGAAGTAATGGCATGAATGGTTTTATGTATTTTGTGGCTTTAGGGATTGTATCTGAATTTTGAAGATTTAGGAATTGAATTTTGTGTACTTGACTGCAATAACTTCTGAGGAGAATTTTATTTATGAGATATGTTTACCCATTTGCTTTGAGTCATCTCATTATGGAATTGTACGGAGCATTTTTATGGCTTCCGCGATTTTGTTTCTTTGTTAAGTAGCTATATGATTGGCCGAGGGATCTTGGGAGATAATTGAAGATCAACGACCTGATGGGATGTATGTGTGCTCGACGGGTTCGGGGAGTGAAATCCCCGTTTAAGTGGTATAAGAGCAAGGTTAGCTCGATTCAATTTGATTAAGGTTTGGAGTGATAAGGAGTGATGACTTGAGGACAATTAGCTAGTGAGACCTTTAGGATTAAGCACGGATTGTTGAATCTTGGGGACTATAGGCTCAAACTTGTGTGGTACACTAATGGTTCTAGTGTCGATTTAATGGATGATCTTGAGTGATTTCATGACTAAGGCTCACAAGAAATGAGTAGAGATTGAAAAGTCTTTAAGCTTGGATTTGAGATTCCTAGATAATAGCTTATGAATGACGGGTCGATTGGAGTATATGATTGTGATCGTGGCTTGTTGATGACCCAACTTTGGAAATATGAGTTATAAAGAGATGACTGGTATTAGTGTATTCAGGCTTGAATTACATTGTATCTTGATGGTTTGGTTATCGATTGCTATTGACAGTCTTGGTAATATGACATGAGGTGTATTCAGGAAAGCGAGGAAGGAATATTGGGATTAAAGATAAGTTGAGATCGAGTGCATGTGGATTTAACTTGAATAGTGACTAAACTTGAGTATATAGTTGAATATAGGCAATTGATCTGTGAGATGTGATGGTCGTTGGTGGAACTAGAGATTTTCCATAGTTGAGGCTTGATGTGGAAACGATTGTGGTATGACTAGTGGTGAGACCGAGCATGCTGTGCATGTGTTTGTGGCTTTGAAATAAAAGCTGATAAGGGTGCATGCATGAACTTATCGCTGTTGGACTTAATAAACTATCGCTTGATATGAGACAAGTTGATGGGATACTTATAAACCGTCATGAAGCATGGTATGGGACGTGCGGAACATGGCTTTCTCCGTAAATGTATGACTTAGGATAACCTGTAATGGCCAAGACTGATGAGGGTGGGGAGTGATCGCCGGGACAGAGAGTTCTAGATAAGGAGCGGCTCTTGGCAGGCTTCTAAGATGGCAAGAGGCAAGAATGACGCAAATCATAACTTGAAAGGGAAAGTCTATGTATCAGGTTGACTTTAATTGTGGTTAAGAGATATATGGCACGAGATTGATTGTCGACGTGAATGCTCAAAAGTGGCATGGCATGTGTAATGGCACTTGTGATTGGCATGATTAAGAGCTTTGTGCTTGGCTATGAATGCCGTTTGAAAGGGAAATAAATGTTTGTGATTGGCATGTTAGACATGTTTTGTAATTGGCATCCTGTGATTGTTATGGCCAAGGTTTAATTGAGAGATTATAGGGCATATGAGGTTTATAACCGTTGAACTGATGCCTGTTGAGAATGAGAAAGCCTGTCATGTTTGTGACAGAGTGGCAGATGCCTTATGATTAGAGTTTGGACGATTGACTTATAGAAGCAATGCCTTGAGTATTTGCTGGATATTGATCTAGTTGAGTTTTAGCCTAAGGCTTGCCTAGTAATTGACTAATGATTGAGAAGTCGCCTCGTTGAGGCTGGCTTGATGAATGATTTCTGATCAAGGATGATGTGTGATCCTTGAATAGTTGGCAATTAGTTGAGAATTGCCTAAGAACCATTAAATGTTGTTTGCTGGTGATAGATGATGAGATGAGCAGCTTAAGACTGCCGGGCTTAAGTAGATGACTTAAGTCTTTTATTCTTGGAGGGAATCACAATGGTTCAAGTGACAATGAAAACCTAACGTTGAACGACCAAAGTTTGGTCGTAGAAGAGCATTGGGCTCAAGAGTACATGGTATGGAAGATCCAATACTAAGATGGATCATCAGAATTGAGTAAAGATGAGCGATTAGAGTATGAATCCTGAAAGAAAATATGGCTCGATTTTGTTAATCGTGTGATACCCAAGTGTAATGAGGGGTCATGAGAACTTTAAATGGAAATGAGAAAAGTGGATGGGTAGACAGACTCGAGAAGGAGCTGCCATTGTACCCAAGTTGCTAGGACCACTAATGCTAGTGCTGATGAGACAAATGATGGAAGTCACGAGAAAGGTAACTTTGAGTTACTTCATTCTAAAGTGAATGTGTGGGAAGAAGCATGAGAGTTTTGAAAAGATTGTGAAACTATGTATAAGATTGAGATTGGTTGAGTTTGGTTGAAGGATGGAATTTGAAACTGTCTTCCTTTAAATTGAGGGTTTTGTGAGAAAACCTTAGAGGTTTTGGGTACACTGAGGAAAAAAAGTGACCCTGGCAGTTATTTGCCTTAAGAGACTGTTGATAATTGGTGAAATGTCACTAAAGAAAGGATTTCCTTGAAGGCATGATATCGTCCTAGACTACCTCCGTTGAGTTGTATGACAGAAACTATTTTCCTGGGATTGCTTGAGAGCAAAAGTTGTTTGGATCATGATAATTTTGCAAGGATCAAAGGATGATCGACCAATGTGAGACAAAGTCTCAAGGTCATTTAAGCATATGCTGAAGGTGGTCAATGACCCTTTGAATGAGACGTGAAATCTCTGAGTGAATTGGAATTTGAATGCCTTATGGCTGGTTGTTATTCCTAATGTTGAGGAATGGTAATAAGACTCAGTAAAAGAAGAGAAATGATCGGAAAACTTATGAATAAGAGGACTCCTGCTCATGGATTAAGAGCAAAGAGATGTTCATTTTGGAACATGAAACGTACTTGCGAGAGATAGTTGTTATCTTGGCACAAGTCTCATAATGAGAGACTGACATGTCATTCCTACCGTCGTGGGGAAAGTTGAGGAAATAAATATGTCAGTTGTCTGACATTGATGATTCTATGAGATTGATTGAAGATGAATCTAGACCACTAGAAGTGGTGTTGTGTGTTATCAACCCTAAAGGTTAGCGTGTCTTTTTTAAAGGGTGATTGGACCATGAGATGTTCGTTGAGGAAAGGGAAAGCAAATGGACTTGATAGTCCTGGTTGTTTGTAATTCTAGTGAATGGTTGAGTAAGCGAAAGGAGCGCTTGGAATGTAATTACAGAGTGATTTGAAGTAGTCAAATCGTGTGTTCGATACGTGAATTTGTGAAAATCAAGGACGAACGGATATTGTCACTTGAGTTGACTGAATTATGGGAAGAAGAATGCCGAGTATGGTGGCATCTACGTTCTGGAGTAAAACATTGTTGTTAACATATATTCCAAGGTTGATGTCCTATGGAATGGGAAGGATAGGGTGGATTCGAAGTGAGAGAACGTCACTGAAGCGTATAATTTCCTTCATAGGGTAGAAACTAATTATCCTGGTATTGAGGTTGAGCATCTAGACTAAGAAAGAAGACATAGAACGTGAATGATACTTGGAAGTGAAGTCCGAGAGACTGTCCTGTAGACAATGTTGAATTACAGGATAATATCGATGTTTATGGAACGGACGAAATTGGGATAATGTCACATTGACTGGTTATGAAAACCAGCAGTGAAGATGAGAGTGCCTCCTCAAGAAAGAGTGACAAAAATGAATTAAATGTTGCATGGTCCTAGTGGAGACCCGTGGCAACAGAGGGCCAAGGTTTGAGCTCTCAAGCGAATAATGTGATGAGCAGTTTGAAAGATTCGACACCTGTTAAAAAGAAATTGATAATAGTCAAATTAAGTGCCCAAGGAATGATTGAATTGATTGTTACCGTCTTGAGAGACAATAATTGGACTCATTTAAGGAGTCACGAGAAAAATGAACAGCTTCGAGAGTATCCTGTGGACTCTAAAGAGATGCTCGTTGTATGTTAAATGTTAAGCACACGAGCTACGAACCTAATAAGGTAAGATTCCTTAACTGTGAAGTTTCTAGGAAGTGAAATCTTTGTAGAGCCCTGGAGGATTGGAATGAGTGATGAATCGACTAAAGTCGATGTGAGTTGCTGGAAGTTGAAGTTTCCGGAGATTGGTGAATTGTTACAGACAGATTGTGCGAAGATTCCCCACAAGAACTGTTCCATTGGTGAATTGGACCAAGGATGAGATGTAACGTGAATGAAAGAATGAATGTGAAAAGAGTTTTCGAGGACTTGAATCAAGCTAATAACTACGTTGATAATGGCGATCCTGTTTGAGGTCAAAAGGGTTGATAGAATCATAATAACGTATTGTCGAAAGAAAATTCGAGACGTAGTAAGGCAAACTGAAGCGGGCTATGTGAATGCGCTGCTACAGTAAGACCACCTAAGTTGGAACACCTAAGGTATGATTGGGGTAGTTTGCATTTGTCCTTATGACAAAGTTCGAAAAACATTATGGGTAGAAGAAGACTTCAAGTCAATATCTACCACGAGAAAATAAGATAGTAGTTTCTCGAGAGGAATTGAACAAGAGGCAACGCTGATGCGTGAAATTGCTTGTGACTATAAGAGCGTTGCTTGGATAAAGAAATACCTCGAAGTTATGTGAACTATAAGAGGTTGAGAGCATGAACTGCCTAAAGGGAATTGGTGGAAAGACACGTGGAACGAAGAGATCACTCAAATGTTGTTACATCGATATCCATATCGCTAAAGAAGGGTGGATTAACTGGCGGATGCTTATAATTAAGAATTGAACATTGTTTAATAGGCGATGGAGGAACATATTTTCTCTTGAGAAATAAGAGATTCAACTTCTAAATTGGGAGTTTACCAATGGACTAGTCTAATGACTACCTGAAGCGTCAAGTCTGAAGGTCAAAAAGGAATTGAGATATTGCCATGATCGGACCCTAATATCTAAGGGGTTATGGGAATGAATAGAATATATAGAATTAAGGGGTGTCTTGGGATGGCACAAAGGTGTGCCGAGATTGCCTTAATATTATCAATAATATGGATTGAAGGTTGAAGTAGTCTAACGTGTGATTGAGCATTAGACATGTCGACAAGATAAAAAGAGGTGGCCACGAAAGTTGATGAATCACTATGAACATTAGAGATTTTTAAGTGGAATCAATAATGTTGTACCTCGATTTGAATAATAATAGGCAAGTTGATAAAGCCCTTGAATCTTTGATGGTATGAGAAAACATTTGGAGGGAGTGATACGTCAAATAACATGGGTGCCAAAAAGCGCATTGTTGCGATGGTTTAAGAAGGAATGAAGTTATTTTGAAAAATGAGGATGCGATGAGGCGCTAGTACCTCATGATATTAGATAATTGGAAAGTGACAAATTTCGAGAATGAAATTTCTTTAAGGGGGAAGAATTGTGACATTTCTAATTTCGACCCTCTCGAGGCTATTAAATGGAAGGATATCGATCGAGGTGTTTTAGTTGTAACTCGTTGGGAGTTGGCCACTCTTGAGTTATTTGACCACAAGGGAAATACTGACGTATAGTTGAATACGTGGACTCTGGAAATTTGAATGAGAAATGGTACTTTGACCATAAGCATTGTTGAGGGAATATTTTAGGCCAGTAGAGATCGATCTAGGAACGATCAAAGAATGTCATGCTAGCATTATACGTTGGGACGCAGGTGATTCCGCTTAATCAATATGTAATTTGCGAGAATTTCCTAAATCGAATTTCGATGATTCGGATCAAAGAAACAAATAATAAACCCTCATAATTACATGACAATCAAAGTCACCACGGCTTGAAAAAATCCCAAGGTCGATACGCGTAGTGCCTGCAAGAGTTACCCGTCAGTTTGAGATAAACTGGAATTACAGTCGACGAGAATTCGACATGAAATTGAATCTCGAGATTTGGCTATTGGACATTGAGGAAATCAAACATTTTAATTGAATTGGACGTTGTCTCATTGATGGTGGTTTATAATAGAAAAATGGATTTTCGGACGAAGAGTGTCAAATGACCATTTTGCCTTTCGACCTTTAGCCTTGCCTTAAGAAATTTAGAAGGTTACTTTGGTCAATCTACACCTCTATATGCTGCCAAAATTGGAGGAATATGTGGTCAAAGGAAGTCAAAGTCAATGAAGCAACCAATGGAAGCTTGCCAAGTGTCACCATTAAAGAGATTAAGCATTAATTAAGCCTCACCTATCAATCTTGTCACTCGATAAAAATAGATTATTGGTGTGTAATAGACACTCTCTCTGTTCATTTGGCCAGCCACCCTTACTCCCACCATTATCTTTCTCTTCCTTTTGCTCTCGGCCGAGAAGAGTACTCTCTGACAGGGAAAAACGGCTCCACTGTTCCGGCCATAACTTTGTCGTCCGATATCAAATTGAGGTAAAACCACTGTCATCTTAAATATTATTGTCTTGCCATTCTAAGAAGATATTATGAGCTTAATTTGGCCAAGTTGTTTGTCCCGTAGGTCTGTTTGAGTAGGAAAAGATCAAAATCTGACCCGATTTTAGAGAGGCTGTGTTTTTGGGAGCTTTCGGACTCCAAATGGCCTCAATTTTTTGGTGTGATTTTCGTAACATTTAGTACTTGAGTTGGTTGAGCTTGGGTTAAATTTTAGTTTAGTTTTGATGGGTGTATATGGTTGATATGTGGAGATTTTTATGGAGTATAATCTGCCCGTTTGAGAACAGTAGAGAAAACCGGTTGGTTCGAAGGCGTTATGTTATTGTCTCACTCCAAAACTCTCAGTGAGCTCCCTAAACATGTGGATTAAGGTTCTAACTAGTTTATTTTGAGAAGAATTGAGGCTTAAGGTTGAGATATAGCTTGATTATGCTAATTGAACCAAAATCGATTCTGTTTTGTGGGAGTACTTGTTCTGGCCGAACCTAATAAGGGCCAATTAAGTGGTATTTTGGCTTCAAATTGGTTCATAAGACTTCATAAAACGTTAAGTGAGGTGTTAATAGAGGGTATGTAAAGTGGATTGAGAATTAGAAGTGATTAAGGGCTAATTAGTGCATGAAACTCCAAGTTATGTTTTGCCTTGCATGTGGCTACATGAACCGAGTGCTTTGAGGGCTTTTGCAGGTATTTTCAAGTCCTTGATTGATCGATAAGGCACCTTAGGTTGTCACTTGATTGGTTATTAAGGAATTAGTTTGATGAGAGTGGGATTTGATTGAGTTTTGATTCGAAATTGATAAAATTTCCTAGGACGGCATTGGATCTTTGTGTGTCGTGGACTTGCCGAGTTGGGAAGGATCAATTGATTTGGATTTCTTGTTATTGACCAAAGGTAAGTGTTTCCTAAACCCCTACCCGAATGCTAGGACACTACTGGATAGATTGGTTGGGTGAATTGAGTGCTTGGCGAATCCTAGGGCTTGAATTGTTTGATTAAGTAGTGGATTCCATGATTTGAATGGCATAGTACGACAATTGAATTGTGGTATGCGTGACATTTTGATTTTTCCTTTCATTTTGAGACTTATTAATGAGAATGTATATAATGATGTATTTCAGTCATATCCCGTTTGGATCTGATCAATCTTGAGTTAACTGACCAAAAGGGAAAGGCTAACGCGAGACAAGGTACGTGAATCTAGAGAACTTGAGTAGGAAATGACACTTTGACCATAAGGATTGTCGAGGAAAGATATAGAGCCATAAAAGGCCAATCTAAAAACGATTAAGGAATACATTGTTAGTGTTATATGATTAGAGCACAGGTGATGCCGCTTAATCAATGTATAATTTGTAAAATTTTTCTAAATCGAACGATAACGATCGATGCTGTTGGAACTAGTAATAGACCCTCGCAATTACATGACAACCAAAGTCACCATGAGCTGATTAGCCCTAAGTGTGATATGAATTGCAGAGTCGATACGTGTAACGTCTGCAAAAGCCGTTCGTCAGTTCGGATAGGCTGGAATCACATTTGATAGAGAAATGATTCAAAGATGAGTCTCGAAATTAGAAAATGAAAAATCAAGAATTCTAACATTATAATTGGATTGGATGTCGCCTCATCGAAAAAAATTTGAATTAAAAAAACGACATTCCGGACATCGATGGTGGAATTACCGTTTTGCCCCTCAAGCCTTGGCCTTGCCTTAATAAATTGATAAGGGCATTTTGATCTTTGACCCTCCCCCATAACTGTCGAAAATAAGAGAAAATGAGGGCCATTGGATGAAAAATTGATTGACATATGGACAAGTGTCATTAGATGGGGCTTTGGCATTAAATGATGGCCTTTTAACCTACCATTCTTCCTTGGTTGACTCTCAAATTGGTGTATACATTCTCTCTCTCTCTCTCCCTTAGCCGAACACCACTCCATAGCCGGCTTCTTCTTCTTTTTCCTTTCCTCTTCTTCTTCTTCTTCTTTGGCCAAGAAGCTCCCCTGCCCGACCAATTCTGCCTGTCCACTTCACTGCCATCGAACACCCCTCCCAGCCACTGTCTGGACTCAACCCATCCACCAACATCTATCCCCACCTCTTGCCGACCACCTCCAAGTGGTATTTCAGCAATTGGCCATCGGTAGAACTCTGGCCAGCCATTTCCCCGAAAGTCGACGAATTCTGTCGCAACTGGAGGTTAGTCGCTATTTGAGCTTCGTAGGAATTTGTTTTGCTTCAATCTTCAGGCCAATTTTTGTAGACGTCTAGAGCACATGTATACTGAGTTATGGTGAAAAATTGGACTGCATTTGATGGATTTTTTATGCTGAAACGACATTGTGTTTGAAGGATAAATTCTGACTAATAGATGACTTGGAGGAATCGATGCAGTTCATGGACTTCCGGGTGTCGCCTTGCCCTCAAATTTGCGGTGTCGCCTTGCCCTCAAATTTGCGATGAGGCTTCCCAACACCTAGAAATATATGTTAGCGAGTAGATTAGTGGGTAAATTGAAGTTTAATAGTAGTTTATGGACTGATTAGTTGGACACCACACAAAATCGAAAATGCCTTGTTTCGATTCTGTGTATGCCGAAACTTTAGGGGCTGTTCATGGGGGAATCAAGCTCTAAATTCTTCGTCGAGGCATAATGGAATGTCAATTGATATGTCAATAAGGTTTATGCTTAGTGATTTGCTGATTGGATAAAAAAAATTGATGAATTGGATGGAATTTGTATTAGGTGAAGCTGCCCTGTTTTGGACTCCTTGGGATCGAATTGTTGAGGTGCTTTGAAGATGATTTTTGTTGATTTTAGCACAAGGTAAAGGGTTTCTAAACCTTAGCTAGAAAGATTGAATTCGACTGGATGATTTGGGTGTGAATTGATTTAGTTATTGTGAGTTATGGCGTGATTGCCCAAGGTTTGTCATGGTAGATTGAGGATTGCTTGAATGCTTGCCAAATGCATATGATTTGAATTGATTGCCTCTTGTGAGGGATAAAAATTGATAGCCTTACATACTGTAGATATTTAGCCTGTTGTATGAGCTTGTATTTGATCATGAAATTTGAATTGAAATGATATCTGACATGCTTGGAAACTTGTGATACTATGAGGCGTTGAGATGCGGGGTTGTGTGGATTAGAATCCTGAGGCGTTGAGACACGGGGTTGAAATGGCCAAGTCCTGATGTGTTGAGACGCGAGACGACATTTGATATGTTTCGACACAGGCCTGGAATGAAATTTGGAAACCTGATGCGTTTACGCGGGTTTACCAATATGATGGTCTGAAGTGTATTGATGCGGACCGAGCCTGAGACGTTTTAAACACGGGCGTGATTCTTGAGAAAGTTTGGAATGATGGAACGTGTGGCTTGAATTTGTACTTTATGCCTGACTCGATTGACAAGTTATGATGCCCTATTTGTGTGATTGATGATCGCTTGCATTATTGTGACATATTTGATCGGTGAGTGCCGTATGATGTTGTTTGTGTATTCTTGTTCATGATTGCATTCATCTGGGTGTACAGTGTGACATTCTGATTTCCCAGTCATTTTCAGACTCATTAATTAGAAACGAGTCTCGAAAGTTGAAAATGAAAAATCAAGAATTCCAACGTTAGGTTCGGATTGGCCGTCACCCTATTGAAGATTATTGGGGCGAGAAAAAAGACGTTCCGGACGTTGGGGGTAAAATTATCATTTTGCCCCTCAAGCTTAAATCTTGCTCATACGAATAAGGAAGGGCATTTTGGTCCTTTAAACTACCTTAAGGCCATCGAAAATTTGGGGGAAGCATGGCCATTGGATTGAGTTGAATTGACATTAGGGACAAGTGTCAAAAGATGGACTAAAGAGTGGTCATGTCCAACTTTATTCACCTTCCATTCAAACCATTGACCATGAAAGTTGAATATAAGCTTTTTCACTCTCTCCTCTCCAATTGACCAGCCATTACCTCCCCCATGACTCACGACAACCACTTCTTCTTCTCTCTTCTTCTCTGCGTTGCCGACCAGTTTCTAGGTCCCTGTTCGGCGCCGTTGATGACCTCCTCCGGCCATCGTCTGACCATCGACCGACCATACCAACCTAGCTCTACGTCTTGCCAACCTCCTCGAAGTGGAAGCACGACGATTGGACCCCCGAGGAGCTCCGACCCAGTGTTTTTCCGAGAGCCAACAGAAACTGCCGGCTACTTGGAAGCAGGGGAATGATTTGATGAAGTTTTGACCTCGAATCGGTCTTGTGAACTTGGAACAGAAATTGTCGGCTACTGACCTTGGGAGATCTGGCGACTTTTGATGGAATTCCGGCGACGACTCGACTTTAAATTCACCTTAGACCCTTAGATAGACATGTTAAGAGGTAGGATAGTATTTGAATGATGGATTTGGAGAAGATTTGGGACCGATTGTGCCCGGTTTGCACAGAACCTAGAAGGACCAGTTCGGTTCCGGGCAAACCAAATCTGTTGGGGCTGATGATGGTTGGTTTTTGAGCCTCAAATTGGTAATTAAGACATGTTAAGATGATGAGGGTCATGTTATGGAGGTTTATTGTTCATGGATTGAGGAATTGGACATAGAAATTGACGGATTGATTGGATTTATTAGGTTGCGCGGTGAGTTCAACCTTAGACCCTTGGAGCCAAAAATTGTGGGGCTCAAGAAGAGAAAATTTGTGATAACAAATTCAAGGTAAGGGAATCCTAAACTTAGGTTAGGAAGATTGGACTCAATTGGGTGAGTCGAGGATTAATTTGATCGATTTATGGGAATCTTCTAAAGGGATAGCTCTTAATATGTCCTAAGTGGTTGTAGGAGATCTATGTGTGACATTGCTTGTGTGTAAATCATATGCCATGTCGGAGGTCGTTGATTGTCCTGCATGCCATGAGTATTCAAATTGTGCATGAGTTGCACTTGTTGTTTTATTTGTGAATTGAATTGAGAAGCATGGCATGAACATGACATGGTGAGGCCCTGAGACGTATGAGACGCGGGGCAGGAGATGGATACCCTGATGCGATGTAATCGCGGGATTGAGATGACCACGGTCCTAATGCGATCTAATCGCGGGACGGAGATATGAGGTGTCGACACTAGCCTGGAGAATCATTGAAACTTGATGTGTTTACCCGGGTTGTCAATGACGGTCTGATGCGTTTATGCGGACCGAGCCTGATGAGATCTAAGTACGGGTATGATAATAGCTTAATGCGATCTAATCGCGGACATGAGAATGAGACAGGAAGGAAAGGGGGTTGTGGTGAGGTGACAGGATGAGTCGTGCATGAACATCTGAGTGTGTTATGATACCATATTTGCATGCCTGTCACTTGTGTGTGGTTATCTATATTTGAACTTACTGAGATGTATATGAGTTTGGATTATTGGGGTATGTGACTGTCCGAGTGGACGGTCAGCCTAACCTAGGGTTAGGACCTACCTTACTGAGAGGTGAATCTCACCCCGTTTTGGGCAATATTTTTCAAGTCCTTGATGAAGGAAACCGGGTATGCCATGGATTGGCATAGAGACGAGGTCACTTGAGGAAAAATGAAGACTTCTCTTTTGTAATCTTAGAATTGAATAGTAGATATCTTGAGGATTTAGATTTGTAATAAATGAAGTATGATTGACCTTTATTAAAAGTGTGTCCTTATGTCCTAAGTCATCGGGCGTTGCTTTATTTGTAAATTGGAGTTGGCATCGCTTCCGCATGCATGTTTCTTTCAGCGTATAGGACATTGGTTGATGGATCCTAGAGCTTTCGATAAGGAACGGCTTGATGGGATGCTCGCGTGCTCGCCGGGTTCGGGGCGTGACATACAGTCGACCTGACTTAGGGTTAGGACCTATCTTACTGAGATGTGAATCTCACCCCATCGTGCGATCATATTTTCAAACCCTAAGCCTTGATGATGCTGCCGACTCGACTAGGTGATCCCAAAGAGATGATAGCATATTTTGATGAGTTCCCGGATGGTAGAGGTATTGTTTATGTCAGGAAGTGTACAATAGTTTGGGTCGATGAAGGCAGTAAGGGCTGGAAATCGCATAGGTTCGAGATATGGTTCCGTAGAGTAGACGAGGTTACCACTAGTCCGTTGAAGGCTACAGTGGTATCTTTCGGAGCTATCCCTAGCTGGTGTCATCCCATTCTGGATTCTGTAGAAGTAAAGGTATTTGTGGCAGGTTCGAGGAACATGCCTAAGAAGACCCTGACCCTAGAGGACACTGTTGAAGTGATTGAGATCGATGCTTTAGAGGATGAGCTGGAGGACGAGACGACGGAGTACACGGTAGACATGCGTTTAGAGATTTTCTTGAACTACGAGCCTACTGAGGATACTGAGGAGACTGATGATTCCAGCAATTCGACCTAGGGGTTTTCTGACTTATTATGTAGTCTTTTGATGATGACCTCGTCAATCAGTTTTTTTGGAGGCTTGTTTTAGTTATCTTTTGATTTGGCCTTTTTACCCCGACCGAACTGCATGATTAGCTCACCTGCTCTTTTCTATAAACTCATGGGATGTTATATGTGGATGTGATGTTCTTGTTACCCAGGTCCCCTTTTTTTTATTGTACGGAGGTGTCATACGGGTTACGTTTCCGCATGCTTGATTACAATATGCATCTCTTGGTAAGCGATTCTTGAGACTCGAGAGTTTACTTGCAGGGAGTAGCGTGCTCGTGGCCGGGGTGCGGGGCGTGACATCCGCACTTGCTTGGTATCAGGGGAAGGTCAGCTCGATCCAAATTGATTGAGGATTGGAGTAATAAGGAGGAGTAAGTTGGAACAGAATGGGTAGCGAGACCTTAGGAGACTTATTAGAGTTAAGCACGAGATGCAAGACATATGACTTAACGTATGTGATTGACATTAGGTCTTGACAAGATCGTGATGATCATAAAGATTGAGCTCCATGTTTAGCGCTAAAAGTTATTTCTGGATTTTGACCTGTTGAGTAAATGAGCATGACTGGTTACTGATGAACCGTTGAAGTGAACGGAATTGAGTAATAGCCATGGACAACATAATAAAGTGCTTCTGAAAATAATTGTGTGGAAGGTTGTTATGTTATGACTGCTTCTCATGGGACATAGTTTGTTATCGCTTGACTTGATTAAATGAGTAAGTTACTAATTTCATGGTGGAATTAAGTGGTCTAGGTGTAGTGAGAGCACCCAAGAATGAGTAATTCGCCTAGAAGACCTAGAAGATCCAGGAGTGGAGCTTCTAGCTCGAGGCCACCTGGGACGGAAGACCCAAGAATTGACGGAGTATTGAGGGCACTCGAAAGGATCGGTGATCCCATTGACCGGCAGACCCAAGATAGAGATGCTTCCATAGCTCAAGCGGTGGGAGCCGTGATAGTTGCTGTTAACGCCAATAACGGCAATAATGGAGGCAACGAAAATAATAACGACCATGACCATAGCAATGAAGTAGGAAACGCCCAGGAGGAAGTTGTAGTGGCCAAGCAGATGGGCCAGCTGGTTGAACAGTTCATTAAGCTGAAGCCAACCCAGTTCGATAGGACTGGAGACCTTGAGTTGGTGCCGAGATGGATAGAGAAGCTTGAGAAAACTATCGTAGTCTTGAGGTGCACGGACGAGGAAAATGTACTATTGGCGGTATACCAGCTAGAAGGTACCGCTAATGACTGGTGGACTGCCATCAAGAATGGAGTTTTTTCGGAACGAACAGCCTTGACCCAGAATGCATTTATCACGGCATTAAATGACAAGTACTTCTTCGAGACAGCCCGAGAAAGGAAGCAAGTAGAGTTCTTGCAATTGTGTTAGAATCATCTGACAGTGGATCAATATGAAGCGAAGTTCTCTAGACATTCAAGGTACGCACCTCGATCAATAGAGGATCCACTAGAGAAGGTGCAGAGATTTTGGGATGGACTAAGGCCTGAACTTTGCAGTCATATGATAGCTCTGAACTTGAGGACTTATAAAGAAATCTATGAACGGGGACAGATGATCGAAAGGGACCTAAAAGAGAGGAATGCCGCATCTGGATCACAGTTTAATTCATTTAGAGACAATCGCCAAATGGGCAAAAGACCTATGGCTGGCAATAGATGTTTTGTCCCTCCAGTAAGAAAGAATATAGCGAAGCTGCCGAACCCAGCAAATTGGAACTGCTGCCTCTATGGCAGAAGGCATGGTAATGGATCTTGTCCGGCAAGAACTGGAGTGTGCTTCAAATGTGGTCAGATGGGCCATCAGGTGAGGACTTGCCTGAACTAATCCATAGGGAATAGACCTCAAGGGCAACGACCATAGGCAAGACCGTCAACTGTTGCTCCCCAGGTTGATCAAAATCGACCCCCAACTCAGGGAAGGGTCTATGCTGTGGCACGTAAAGAAGTAGAAGAAGCGCCAGGTGTGGTCACATGTATGATTTATTTATGTGACCAAGCCGCTTATACTTTGTTTGATCTTGACGTATCACACTCGTTCGTGCCTGCTCGATTTGCTGATTTGGTTGATATGGAGTTGAAATCGTTGATTGTGATTCTACATGTTGCTACGCCGTTAAAGGATAATGTGCTAGTTTCGTTGGGTTGTGCTGATTATAAAATCGTAATTGACAGTAGTAAAGAGAGTATAGACTTGGCTGTATTACCCATGTATGACTTTGATGTGATCATAGGAATGGATTGGTTGGGTAAGCAAAGGACAGTAGTTGATTGTGGTAGTAAAATAATCTGTTTTTATCTGGATGGTTGCCGAAATTTCGAGTTTGTGGTAAGCCGGGGAGGAACTTCGATTCCTCTATTCTCATCCCTTGAAGCGACAAAGCTGATAATTGGAGGATGTCAGGCATACTTAATCGCAGTTATGGACACGACCGCCGAAGAATCTAAACTAGAAAGTATTTCGGTAGTGCGTGAGTTTCCAGACATTTTTCCCCAAGAGTTACCAAGATTGCCACCAGAGCGAGAAATAGAATTCGTCATTGAGTTAGATCCCGGAACAGAGCCAATCTCGAAGGCACCCTATAGGATGTCCTTATCGGAACTGAATGAGTTAAAGGTGCAAATGCAAGAATTCCTGGATAAAGGATTTATTCGATCAAGTGCTTCACCGTGGGGAGCTCTGGTGTTGTTTGTGAGGAAAAAGGATAGGTCCTTGCGTTTATGCATTGACTATAGACAATTGAATCAAGTGACTGTAAAGAATAAGTACCTACTGTCGAGGACTGATGACTTATTTGATCAGTTGCAAGAAGCTGCGGTATTATTTAAGATTGATCTGAGGATCGGGTATCATCAGTTAAGAATTTAGAAGGAAGACATACATAAGATAGCTTTTAGGACAAGGTATGGTCACTACAAGTTCACTATGATGCCTTTTGGGTTGACCAATGCTCCAGCTGCGTTTATGGACTTGATGCATCAGGTGTTCAAGGAATTCTCGGATATATTTGTTATAGTCTTTATTGACGATATCCTGATTTACTCAAAGAGTAACGAAGAACACGAAGAGCATCTGAGGATTGCCTTGCAGACCTTGAGGGAGTACTCACTTTACGCTAAGTTTAGCAAATGCGAGTTCTGACTAATTAAGGTAGCATTTCTTAGTTATGTGGTATTTGGAGAAGGAATTGTTGTAGATCCTACGAAGATCGAAGCCGTTATGAATTGGCCTAGACCGACTACAGTCACGGAAGTTCGGAGTTTCTTACGATTAGCAGGGTATTACCGACGCTTTGTGGAGAAATTCTCATCCATAGTCATTCCATTGACGAGGTTGACTAAGAAAGAAACGAAATTCAAATGGACGGATAAGTGTGAAAGGAGCTTTCAAGAGCTTAAACATCGGTTGACGATCGCACCAGTATTGACAACTCCATCAGGACCTGGAGGCTATGAGATATACATCGATGCTTCACTAAAGGGATTGGGTTGCGTACTAATGCAACATGGAAGAGTGGTTGCTTACGCATCACGACAACTAAGACCGCACGAGATGAACTATCCGACTCATGATTTGGAATTGGCAGCAATCATCTTTGCTCTGAAGATCTGGAGGCATTATTTATGTGGCGAGAAATTCCAAATTTATACGGACCACCAGAGCTTGAAGTATCTATTTCCCAGAAGGAATTGAACATGAGACAACGTCGACGAATGAAGCTGCTTAAGGATTATGATTGACATATATTATATCATCCTAGGAAAGTGAACAGAGTCGCGGATGCGCTCAGTCGGAAATCGAGTATTGCTTGTCTACTGGTAAAAGTGTAGTCATTATTTGAAAATTTGAGGGATTCTGAATTTAGATTGGAAGTCTGTCAGTATCCAGTTTGGTAGCCACATTGAGAATAGAACCCGAGATTCAAGAAAGGATAAAAGCCTTGCAACCACGGACCCGCAAATTCAGAAAATCCTGGAGGCGGACACAACGAAAAGAAAACTAGAGTTCCAAGTGTTAGAGAATGGAATTTTGAAATTTTGAGGGCGTCCATGAGTACCAAGGGACGAAAAGCTTATAGAAAGGATTTTATCAGAGACTCATAGAAGCAATTATAGTATCCATCTAGGTAGCACGAAAATGTACCATAACTTACGTCAGCATTATTGGTGGAACGGGATGAAGGTGGATGTGGCGAAATATGAAGCAAAGTGCTTGACGTGCTAGCAGGTGAAGGCACAACACTGTAAGCCTGGGGGATTGCTACAACCCTTAGAGATTCCTGAATGGAAATGAGAGCACGTAACGATGAATTTTGTAATGAAATTACCAAGGAGCCAGAGAGGTCACGATTTTATTTGGGTAGTCGTGGACCGATTGACCAAGTCTGCACATTTCATTCCTATGCGAAAGGATTTCACGATGGACAAGTATGCCGAACTGTATATGCGATAGATAGTGAGACTACATGGAGTACCCATGACGATTACATCAAACAGAGATCCCAAGTTTACGACTAATTTCTGGAAGAGTCTTCAAGATGCCATAGAAACTCGATTGCAGTTCAGTACGACATATCATCCGCAGACGGACAAACAATCGGAGAGAACGATTCAGACGCTTGAGGATATGCTACGAGTGTGTGTTATAGATTTCAAAAGTGAATGGGAGGATCAACTGCACTTGGTGGAGTTCACATATAATAACAGTTATCAGCAGAGTATTCGAATGACACCATTTGAAGAGCTTTACAAAAAAAGCTTGCAGACCTCGATTTGTTGGGACGAAGTTGGAGAAAGAAGTATTACAGGCCCAGAGTTGGTAGAGCAATCAGTGGAGGCCGTAAAAATAATACGGGATATATTGAAGACAGTACAGAGTCGTCAGAAAAGATATGCGGATAAACGACGTAAACCTTTGGAGTTTCAAGTTGGCGACCATGTCTTTCTTAAAGTTTCACCAATGCGAGGGCTATCTCGATTTGGAAAGACAAGGAAACTGAGTTCAAGATACGTAGGACCTTTTGAGATTTTAGAACGGATTAGGAGCTTGGCCTACAGGCTTGCCTTACCGCCTAATCTATCCCAAGTGCATAACATCTTCCATGCGTCAATGCTACGGAAGTACGAGTTGGACCCGACACATGTATTGGATTATGAGACTATCGAAGTGGACGACAAAGTATCCTACATGGAAAAGTCAAATAGGATCGAGGATCGAAAGGAGTAAGTTTTGACGATTCCACTAGTTAAGGTAATTTGGGATTACCATGGAACTGAAGGGGCTACATGGAAAAGCGAGGAAACGATGAGGCGTCAATACCCCATTTGTTTGAATAACTGGGTTTATTGTAAATTTCGAGAATGGAATTTTTGTAAGGGGGAAGAGTTGTGACATTCATATTTTCTCTGTCATTTCGAGACTTATTAATGAGAATGTATCTGATGATGTATTTCAGTCATACCCTGCTCGGATATGATCAATCTCGAGTTAACTGACCAAAAGGGAAAGGCTAATGCGAGACAATATACGTGGACCTAGGAAACTCATGTAGGAAATGACACTTTGACCATAAGGATTATCGATGGGACATTTAGAGCCATAAAAGGCCGATCTAAGAACGATTAAGGAATACATTGTTAGCGTTATATGATTGGAGCGCGAGTGATGCCGCATAACCAATGTATAATTTGTAAAATTTTCCTAAATCGAACGATGACGATCGAGACCGTTGGAACTAGTAATAGACCCTCGCAATTACATGGCAACCAAAGTTGCCATAAACTGAAGAGCCTTAAGTGTGATATGAATCATAGAGTCGATACGCGTAACGTTTGCAAAAGCCGCCCGTCAGTTCGGGATAGGCTGAAATCACATTTGACAAAGATATGATTAAGAGACGAGTCTCGAAATTAGAAAATGAAAAATCAAGAATTCTAATATTATAATTAGATTGGACGTCGCCTCATCGAAGAAAATTTGAATTAGAAAAACGGCGTTCTAGACGTCGAGGGTGGAATTATCGTTTTGCCCCTCAAGCCTTAGCCTTGCCTTAATAAATGGATAAGAGTATTTTGGTCTTTGACCCTCCCCCATAGCTGCCGAAAGTAAGAGAAAATGAGGGTCATTGGATGAAAAATTGATTGACATATGGACAAGTGTCATTAGATGGGGCTTTGGCATTAAATGATGACCTTTTAACTCTCAAATTGGTGTATACATTCTCTTTCTCTCCCTCAGCCGAACACCACTCCATAGCCAGCTTCTTCTTCTTCTTCTTCGTTTCATCTTCTTCTTTTTTGGCCAAGAAGCTCCCTTGCCCGACTGGTTCTGCCCGTCCACTTCGCCGCCGTCGAGTACCCCTTCCGACCGCTGTCTAGACTCGAGTCAACCACCAACATCTAGCCCCACCTCTTGCCGACCACCTCCAAGTGATAGTTCGACGATTGGCCACCGGTAGAGCTCCGGCTAGCCGTTTCCCTAAAAGTCGACGGATTCCGTCGCAACTGGAGGTAAGACGGTGTTTGAGCTCCATAATAATTCGTTTTGCTTCAATCTTCTGGCCAATTTTTGTAGACATCTAGTGCACATGTATACTGAGTTGTGGTGATAAATTGGGCTGATTTTTATGGAGTTTTGATGCTGAAATGACATTGTGTTCGAAGGACAAATTCTGACCGGTAGAGGACTTGGAGGAATCGGCGTCGTTTGTGGACTTTCGGGTGTCGCCTTGCCCTAAAATTTTCGGTGAGACTTCCCAACACCTAGGACTATATTTTAGTAAGTAGCTTAGTGGTTAAATTGAGGTTTAAGAGTAGTTTATGGATTGATTAGTTGGACACCACACTGAACCGAAAATGCCCAGTTTTGGTTCTGTGTATGCCGAAACTTTAGGGGCTGTTCATGAGGGAATCAAGCTCTAAATTCTTCTTCTAGGCATAATGGAATGTCAATTGATATGTCAATAAGGTTTATGCTTAGTGATTTGATGATTGGACGAAGAAAATTGATGAATTGGATAGAATTTGTATTAGGTGCAAGCTGCTCTGTTTTGGACTCCTTGGGACCGAATTGTTGAGGTGCTTTGAAGATGATTTTTTTTTATTTTAGCACAAGGTAAGGGGTTTTTAAATCTTAGCTAGAAAGATTGGACTCAACTGGATGACTTGGGTGTGAATTGAATTAGTTATTGTGAGTTATGGTGTGATTGCCCAAGGTTCATTATGGTAGATTGAGGATTACTTGAACACTTGCCAAATGCATATGATTTGAATTGATTGCCTCTTGTGAGTGATAAAAATTGATTGCCTCGCACGTTGTAGATACTTAGTCCGTTGTATGAGCTTGTACTTGATCATGAAGTTTGAATTGAAATGATATATGGCATGCTTGAAAACTTGTGATACCTTGAGTAGTTGAGACGCGGGGTTGTGTGAATTGATACCTTGAGGTTGAGACACGGGGTTGTGTGGATTGATACCTTGAGGTTGAGACGCGGGGTTGAAATAACCAAGTCCTGATGCGTTGAGACGCGGGACGAGATTTGATATGTGTTGACACAAACCTAGAATGACATTTGGAAACCCGATGCGTTTACGCGGGTTTACCAATCTGATGGTCTGAGGCATATTGACACAGACCGAGCCTGAGGCGTTTTAATGCGGACGTGATTCTGGAGAAAGTTCGGAATGATGGAACGTATAGCTTGAATTTGTACTCTATTCCTAACTCGATTGATAAGTTATGATGCCCTATTTGTGTGATTGATGATCGCTTGCATCATTGTGACATATTTGACCAATGAGTGCCATATGATGTTGTTTGTGTATACTTATTCATAATTGCATTCATCTGGGTGTATAGTCAGCCTGACTTAGGATTATGACCTATCTTACTGAGATGTGAATCTCACCCTATCGTGGGACCATATTTTTAGACCCTAAGCCTTGAAGATGCTGCCGACTCGACTAGGTGACCCCAAAGAGATGACAACATATTTTGATGAGTTCCCAGATGGTAGGGGTACAGTTTATGTCAAGAAGCGTACAATAGTTTGGGTCGACGAGAACGGTAAGGACTAAAAATCGCATTAGTTCGAGACATGGTTCCGTAAGTAAGGGAGGTTACCACTGGTCCGCTGAAGGCTATAGAGGTACCTCGCGAAGCTATCCCTAGCTGGTGTATCCCACTCGGGATTCTATATAAGTATGGGTATCCGTGGCAGGTTCGAAGAGCATGCCTGAGAGGACCTCGACCCTGGAGGACACCGTTGAAGTAATTGAGATCGATGCTTTAGAGGATGAGCTGAAGGAGAGGCTGGAGGATGAGACGATGGAGTATATGGTAGACGTGCGCTCAGAGACCTTCTCGGACTATGAGCCTACTGAGGATGCTGAGGAGACTGATAATTCCAACAGTTCGACCTAGTGGTTTTCTAACTTACTGTGTAGCCTTTTGATGATGACCTCGTTCGTCAGTTTATTTTGGGGGCTTGTTTTAGTTATCTTTTGATTTGGCCTCGTTATCCCGATCGAACAACAGGATTAGCTCACCTGCTCTTTTGTATAAACTCATGGGATGTTATATGTGTATGTGATGTTCCCGTTACCCAAGCCCCTTTTTATTATTGTACGTAGGTGTCATACGAGTTACGTTTTCGCATGCTTGATTACAATACGCATCTCTCGGTAAGCGATTCCTGAGACTCAAGAGTTTACTCGCAGGGAGTCGCGTGCCCGTGCCCGTGCCCGTGGTGCGGGGGGTGACAATATGCCTTGATGTTATGTTTGGCTAATGTGCTTCAATTGGCTAGAGAGCTTTTTGAGGTAAGTGACTATTGAGCCTTTGATGATATAGTTTGGCTATGATGCCATATTTCTTGAGTTGGCTATGATGCCCTGTTATTGAATTGGATATAGTGCCTATCTTATGGAATTTTTCATAATGTTTATGCTACATAGATGGCTACAATGCTTGAATATATGTATAGGCTATAGTGCCCCAGCGATCGTTGGCCTGTGGCCCCGGAGATTGCATTGGCTTGGAGCCCTAATGATATCGATTGGCCTATGGCCTCAGTGATATCAATTGACTATGAGTTCCAATGATATCGATTGGCCTGTGGCCCTAGTGGTATCGAGTGGTTATGACCCTTGAAATGATAAATGGTTATAAGCCTCTGAAGTACCGAAAGCCTCTGAAGTACAGATTGGCTTGTGGCCCTAGTGGTACCAATTGACTAAAAGTCTTGATAATGAGAATACCGATTGGTCTGTGGCCCTAGTGGTATTAGATGGCTTCACGCCTCAAAAGTACCAATCGGTCTGTGGCCTAAGTGGTACAAAGATATTGATTGGCCTGTAGCCCTAGTGATATCAATTGTCGAGAGTGTCAGGAAAGTACAGCACGGTTGAAAGCCCAAGCGATAAGTGGATTTGTGTACCGAATCACGAGTGGCATGTGTAGTGACCTCGAAACCATGAAGTGGAGTGAGGTTGATTGTTTCTTATCCATGCTTGGTTACTGATAACCCTATTTTGATGATGCCATGCGCCATTATATTGTCGATTGCTTGCATCTTGGTGGCATTGTGTGTGGTCTGGGGAGACTGGTGTTCAGGTCTACGTTTAGGTTTCACTTGCTGAGATGTATATATCTCACCCCAGTGGGGGATTAATTTTTCAGGTTCTTGAAGACGGAAATACATACAAGATAAGACGAGCTCTCGATGAAGTAATGGTAGGAATGATTTTATGTATTTTGTGGCCTTAGGGATTGTATCTGAATTTTGAAGATTTAGGAATTGAATTTTGTGTACTTGACTGCGATAACTTCTGAGGATAATTTTATTTATGAGATATGTATACCCATTTGTCCTGAGTCATCTCATTATGAAATTGTACGGGGCAGTTTTATGGCTTCTGCGATTTTGTTTCTTTGTTAAGTAGCTATATGATTGGCTAAGGGATCTTGGGAGATAATTAAATATCAACGGCCTGGTGGGATGTATGTGTGTTTGACGGGTTCGGAGCGTGACATCTATCTAATGTTCAATTTGGAAAAAAGCCTTTTAATTAAAAAATGCTCATTAAGGAAAAATGCTTTATAGACGGAATATTTTCTCTCCGGATCAATTTGCGATTATCCAAAGCTGAGAGACAAATTTACAAATAAAGAAAATAATATCAAACCCTAGGTCACTATTATAAATAGATGTGTTGCGGTTCACTTCAAATAGGGACAATTTAGTTGAATATACGGCAAATTGGGGGGCATCCCTCTCGGCGTTTTTTTCATCTTTGGTCCAAGGAGGAGGTTCGGGAGGCTACTTTGTCGAATACACAGCCAGTGTATAGAGAATATGCTCCCTGTGCAGCGCAGCTAGCTAATCATTAACCTTCCAGACTCCATCACCAAGTTCCCGCAACGATTTTTGGGCCGCACTAGACAATGTTGATCTCAATTCTACAATCTTGATTGCTTCACTGTTCATCTTTCATTGCAGATTCTCTAGCCACCGACTAAAGTCTAAAAAATCATGGGGCACTATTATGATCACAAATCAAAAGTCCTCTTTAGCCGAAACCATTGCTATCCGTGATCGTGAGCACGTGAGCTCCTGTCGTCGACCCAACGATTGATCGAGCTATATATTGCGCACACCACGCGGTCGAACGGCTCCAGACGTAGACCACTCTCAGATGCCTCTCTTTGCCAAAGAGCAGTTGGATCTCTATCCTTTGCTCGGGCAACCTTGACGTGAAATCTCCAAATCCAGTGATCTTTGAGAATTGGCAACGATACGAGGAGAAAGAAGAAAAGGGCGGTCCTTCATCAGTATTGCCTATCTTTCTATATTTTTTCTTTCTTCCATATAGATTTTTCTTCAAAGATCCCACTTGCAGAAAACGTCAAAATAGGGATTGGACAACAATTTGATATGTAGAATATCCCGATAAAAGAAAGGCAGATATGTGCACGGCCCTTCTCGAACGGATATCCACCACGGCCTTGCGCACGCATCTCTTCATCGATCATCGTCCTTGCCATGCTTCATCTTAGTCTTGCTTCCTTGCGGTTCCTCTATGTGGCAGTCCCGACAAGTCCAGCCACTCCTACAAACATCTCTGTTCAACCCACTTGGCGGGAAATTGGTCCTCATTAATTTAGTTTTCGTCGAAGTCTGAAGCCAAGCTGTGAGTTCGCTTCCATCCATTGTGCCGATTCTTTCATCCCCACGTTGAAAGGTGGTTTCGCTGGAAGAAGGACCCGCACTCATGTCCACGAACTTTTTCCTTCACGACTTTTTCTTTTTGGTTGTCAAATTTGCAGGTCAAATCGGTCTTCTAGATTTTAATATTGGGATTCCATGAAGAGGAAAGAAGTGCTCTTGACTCCAGCAGAGATGATTCGTAAGTAATCAAAGTGGATCGCTTAGTCAAAGCATTAAGTTTTCAGTTGAGGTTTGAACACATGGATTCAAGAAGAAAATTATACATTGGGCTTGGAGGCATGCATCAAATTCGGAGGTTCACCCATGTCTCCGAAACTCAACGTCCGTGCTCGTAACCAACTTCACCGCTCACCATTTTGAGCGGTACCAATCTCGATCCGCGATTAGGTCCGATTCATTGCATTCTAATTGGGAATTGATATATGGGATCCATTCAAATTAGGAAAGACCAACCTTGTGAGATGGTAAATTTTCTATCCTAAATTGAATATGCACTTGCTTATTTTGCCATATTTGCATATTATGTTAGCATATTCGAGCATATCATGCATATTGCATCAAAGTGGATATTTTTTTTTAAATACATGTTGATTAGGAACATTTCCTTTGCTAATCCACAACTTGCCATACGATCGGGAATGTACATCTTTAAGATTGTTGATGGAATACTTGATTAGGCAATGATTTTGGTTTAATCATTAACCGTAAGATTACGAATTAAATATTGACTCAAATATTCGCGAAACATTTCAAAACTTGATTGATATATCAACTTTCTTGATTGGCATTGATTGACATATTCACTTTCCTAATTTGATATGAATTACTTGATTGTCATATTTTTTTCAAGAATATATATGTCGCATGATGCAATCCCGAAAATTCTAAAAAAATTACATTCATTCACATCCCATATTTGAAAATTTCATATATTTTAAAAATTGTGTCATGTAGATAATTGCATATTCAATCCTTCTTGTAAGATATTTAGACTAGATTGCATTTTAGGATAGAAATTGTATGTTTAAATAGAATTTCAAGTCTAAAATAATTCATCTTTAATATATTAGGATTTAGGTCAATTTAGACTCTAAAATATGCAAGATAAATATTGTTTTGACATAGTTCTTTTTTAGGAAATAAATTCATCCGAAAATAAAAAAAAAATTCATCTTTGCCACGTCATCTATGATATGTCATCTTTGCCACGTCATCCATGCCACGTCATCTATACTGTGTCATGTTAAATTGTATTTTAGCTTAGACTTCATATATGATTGCATATCTAGGTTTGAATGTCATGTAGTTAATTCAATTAAATCATGGTCTCACTCGTACATTCATTTAGCCTAATTTGCATGTTATTAGATCTGCATTTAATTCATCACATTGCATCATATATTATAATCTTTCATGTATTCATATAAAAATTAAAAATTAAAAAAAAGAATTAACTTGTGTGACGCATGCTCCCCAACTATATTGATTTCTGGATGTTCAATTAATTGATTACGCAACCGCATGATAACCTTTGTTAGAGCCTTAGGTTAAAATCAATTAATGCTGCCTTCTCAAATGATTTTTCCTGAAATAAAATGGTACTGAAAGAGCGTTAGAGTAATTTAGCGTAATCAAGACTCCAGACTCTTAATCTCTGGTTCGTAGGAATAAAATAGTTCTCTCACTATTTTATTTAGGTTTATAATCGACGTGATTAGTGGCGACTCCAAATTCAAAATACATTGCAAATTAATCAATTGAACCTTAAGTTGCGATTTGGTATGGACTTGGGAGAGTTCGAGTTAGGTTAGTTAAGTAATTAACCTAATAATTCATTAGCCTGAGAATTTATTTGTTAGTTCGCGATATCCTTTTTATTTTTTCCGTAGATAGTTATAATTTTTTTATTTTTGAAAAAGCCAAATTATTATTTTTCATTATTTCTTTTAAATAAAACAAATCTCTTTTTTCTTTTCTTTTTTATTTTTTCTTTCTTTTTATTTTATTTTCCTTTTCTTTTTATTTTATTTTCCTATCTCTTTCTTCTTCATCCGATAGAGGTTGAGGCCGACGAGTAGACATGGCCACGGATCGGTTTGGGCCTAGAACCGACCCGGATCAAACCTGTAACCTATGAAGAACCGATACGTTGATTTAGTCACCGTGTCGATGTCAGACGCGCACGCGCCCAACACGTTGTCCACACGCTGTCAACACGTGTCAAAGATCCAACACAGGGTCAAGGCCAACGACGCGTTGGGGACACGCATGTCAATGAGAAAGGAGGGCGGAGGAAGCAAATCTGGAGGTTGGAAATCAGGGAGAAGACTTGGATCATGAGAGAGGGAGAAAGCCAGCAACGAGCGAGTCGGTGAAAAGGAGGGCTGAATAGCGCAGATCTTGAAAGGAAGGCAGTGATGGAGCAAGCAAGAGAATGGGCTTCGTGTATAGAGTGAGAGAGCCTCTCAGAACAGAGCGAGATAGCGGCGGAGGACAAGCGAGACAACCAAAATCACGGTAGTAGAAGAAGACACTGAGTGAGATGGGGGGTGAGGTGAGTGAGAGATTTGGAAAAAAAAAAGCAAAGAGAGAGACGAATATGAGAGAGAGAGCCGCAAAGGAAGGGGAATTAAAATTTCTTTTATATTATAGGAGCTCTTTTTATGAATTCTCTATTTTTATATATAAAAAAGGAAATAACAATTTATCATTTATGTAAAATTATTTTTACTATAAAACGTGTCCTCGACATGTTAATTTTTTTTTAAAAATGACCTGTTGACGTATCGTATGGCGTGTCACATATCAATATCAGTGCTACTTAGCATATGACACATGTTTTAGATTTATTTATTTTTTATTTTTAAAAATATATATTTAATACAACATGTCTCTGACGTGTCCGACTTTTTTTTTATTTTTTTAAAAATAATATGTTGGCATATTGTGTCGTGTCGTGTCCGCGTGTCGATATCAATATCAACTCTACTTAGCCCATAACCGGCCCGTTGACTAGGATCGCCAATTCCAAATCGAAATCAGCTCGTGCCAGAAGGGCCGGTTACAAATCCTCATTCAGCTGAACTGGCAAACTAGCCAGTAGGGAAAAAATTGTAAAAAGGAGGGGGGGGGGGGGAAGAGCCGTTGACCATTGCCTTGCAACGACACTCCTCCCCCCTCCCCATTTAACAGTTGCAACGCAACGGTTATAACTCCATCGCCTCTTTTTTCCCTTTCTTTATTAATTGATAAATTCTATCCTAACCATTATAAATACCCCTTCCATCTCTCTTTTTTTCCTTACAATTTCTTTCAAATTCTCTCAATCCGCTCAATGTGCTTTCCACTCAATTCTATAAAAAAAAATGGCGAGTGAAAGCAGAACTAGTGACAAAGGCAAGAACCCGATGGGGAAATCTGATTATCCTCTTGATCCTTGTGATTATGCAAATTGAAAATTCGATGTTGATGATATCAATATTATTCCCAATGTGGAGTACGTCCCAATGCAAGAAAGTATTCATACTCCAACCGTATTGAAGAAATGTCAATAAATGAGCCGGAACAGAATGTTACATACAACATATGGAATCATTCATGAAGAAGGAAACATTTGATGTAGGCACAAAAAAGTATGAGGTAACTTGCAATCATTGTGGGGTAAAATATAAAAATACAGGTGGAACCAACTATGGAACATTCAATAGGCATCTTGAGGCGAAACATCCAACCCAAGCAAGAATCAACACCATGCAACAATAAATTTTCGGACACACCAATTCTAACATTCCTACTTTATTTCATTATAATGAAAAAACTTATGAAGAAGAATTAGCCAAATGTATTTTCGTTGATCATTTATCGTTTAATTTTGGTGAAAGATATGGTTTTAATCATTTTATACAAATTGCATGTGTTCCACAAGGAAAACTTATTTTGAGAAATACACTTAAACGCACTATTTTTTTTTTTTTGGTAAGTAAAGTATGTATAGACTTTTCAAATCACTAGGTATAATGGAGTAACCGGATAGAAAAACCATGAACTAATGTTGGCAAAAAATATGCCAAAATAGGTTTAACGATGAACTGGCTACAAGAGAAGCCACACGGCAATGTGTATCTACCTAGAGGCCAAAGTCGGCCAAGACAAAGAGAAAATGGCCTAACAACCGGCCAACGACCTAGCTAACATAAAAAATAGAAAGAAGTAAGCAAAGCCAAATAAGCGGCCGAGAAAAATAAGGGAGAGGGAGCATCTTCCTCCAAGAAAAGTGGTCAAAGCAACATCCAAGCGGCATCAAAGAAAGCAACAAGGATGTCGACCAAAACACTAAGACCTGGCTGCTCACGGTGACGAGATGGCTAGCCAAGATGGGTGGAACCTGTGTAAGTGGAGCAAAAATAGATGGCCAATACACGGCCAAATCAGCTATGAAAAACCTAACATACGACCAAAATAAGAAAAACAAACATAAAAAGAAGCCGATCAGTTGGCCCAAAAATCGCCAAGGTAGTCGACCTGAACTGTCTAAGGACAAGCTCGATCCTTTTCTTAATGGCATTTGGAAGAGTGAAAACACTAGACCAATACACATGAATGGAATGCAGGACAGGTTTTATGAGCTGTAGGCGTCCAGCATAAGATAAAAATCTTTGAACCCAAGCATGAACTCTAGCAGTGATAGTATCGACTAGAATGTTATAGTCGCCTTTGTACAACCTAGTAGCAATGATAGGATCACCCAGGTACCAGAAAGGGAGCATACCTTGTCGGAACCCAAAGTAGTGAAGAATTTGATCATGTAGGGTAGCCGACCCACCGGAAAGGAATACATCACTCTTGTCAGAATTCGGCCTCAGTCCAAACCAAGCCGAGAATAAGTCTAACCCATCCTTGATAGAGGTGATAGAGGGCAAGTGAGCTTCAGCAAATAGAATGACATCATCTACAAAGAATAAATAAGATAGCTGAGCTTGCTTGCAATTCCAGAAGAATTTGAACCTTGGAATGCTCGTCTTAGCATGTAAGATCCTAGAGAAAACTTCCATAACCATGGTGAATAGGCATGGAGAGAGAGGATCTCCTTGCCGTATGCCTCTGCCACTGGAGAAGAAAACATACAGCTCCCCATTTATAGAAACTGAGAACTAGGGCGATGATATACATTCCATGATCAACTTAATAAAGTAGGCTGGGAACCCAAATGCATGCATAACAATCTTAATGAAAGCCCAATCCACAGTGTCGTAAGCCTTCCTGAAGTCAACTTTTATAGCGCATTTTGGAACGTTCGGCTCATGATGGAAATTCGCAAAGAGTTCTTGAGCAATCATTATATTGTCACTAATTCTCCGATCCCTAACAAAAGCAGTTTGGGAGGGGTAAATGATAGAAGGCAAGACCGCTGCAATCTGGTTAGCAAACATTTTAGTGATGCATTTGTAAATTGTATTACAATATGCAATGGGACGAAAATCATTCATGGCCATAGTACTGGGGATCTTCGGTACAAGGGTTAGAATGGTGGTATTGATTTCCTTGAGGAGTCTCCCATGCTCAAAGAAATCTTTGATGGCTGAAGTAACCGATGACAGAATAATGTCCCAAGAAGACTTAAAGAAATCAATGTCATAACCATCTGGGCGAGGAGCCTTACCTTTGGCTAGGGAGAGAAATGTAGTGCGAATCTCCTCTTCCATAACTAGCCGAGAAAGAGAAGTAATATAGTCATCATCCAGTGTGTGAGAAAGAAAACATCTAATATCATCCAATTGTGGTCGAATGGAGGTGGAGTCCCCGTTGAGCAACTCTTGGAAGTGTCCCACAATGTGGTTCCGAACCAAGCATGGTTCGGTTAAAATGGTACCATTCGCATTAGCCACCAAGAGGATGTGGTTGTGAAGTTGTCTTTTATTCACAAAGTGATGGAAGTACCTCGTGTTCAAGTCACCTTCTTTAAGCCATCTTATTCTCAATTTTTTTTTATAGAAAAACTCCTCTTGGAGCCTAAGGTTAGAAAAAGCCTAGAAATGTTCCACTTCAATATCCACCAGATTCTGATTTGTAAGGTCTTGATCAAGAGCATTTTGGATAGAAGAGAGAGCTTGCCTAGCTTGTTCAGTATGGCTAGAAATATCAAAGAAAGAACTTCGGTTAAGTAGTTTTAGATGGCCTTTAAGAAGCTTCAGTCTGCAACATATCACATACATAAGAGAGCCCCTAAAGTTGGTGTTCCAGACCTTAGTCACAATATCTTTAAAAGTAGTCTGGGAGAGCCAGTAGTTAAAGAACTTAAAAGCCTTCTAGGAATCGTGAGGAGGAAGTATCTTGACCACCATAGGTATGTGGTCTGAAATCCCGAGGGACAAGAATGTTGCTTTCGAGAAAGAGAAATTCTGAGTCCAGAGATCATTGATAAGTACATGATCTATCTTCCGTTACTTACGTGACTCCCCGGAGGAAGTAGACCACGTAAATTGATGGCCTACATATCTGAGATCATCCAGGCTGGCTTGTGCTAAGCACTCCCCAAATTCATCAAAAGTAGGGATCCAAGGGTTGGAACTCCCCATCTTGTCTATATGATCAGGGATAGCATTAAAGTACCCAGCTATCGTCCACAGGTCCATACGATCACTGAGTCGAATAAGATCAGCCCAAAGGGATCTTCATGCCACTAAAGCATGCTCACCATATACAACAGAGAGAAGGGATGGCTTGTTTATAGTGCTCATATTAAGTCTAACATGAATCATCTGAGAAGAAGTAAAGAGAATAGTAACCTCAATCATCTGGGGATCCCATCCAAATCAAATCCTACCACAAGGTGAGTATTTGTAGTTTGAAGTCCAAGACCAACCTGGTATAAGGCTTCTAGAGATAGGTCCAAACTGATAAGCTTTGACCTTAGTCTCAACTATGCCAACACAAGAAAGACGATTGCATGTCACGAGAGACCGTATCTTAACTTGTCTAACGAGGACAACAAGACTCATAATATTTCATATTCCACAAAACATATTTACAAGGGGTGAGAAAGAGTTACCAGTATCTTTTCCTTACCTTCTTCTTCTTAGCCTTCAGGTTGCTAGTTTTTGAAGAAGAACGGCTGCTTTCCTCTTTAGTTGAAGCATCACCAGGCCGAGACATGATGAGTTCTTCTGTGGGAGCAAAGACCGTCGCTCGAGATCTAGTGATCGGTGGGAAGGGGGAAGAGATGTCCTCCTCATCATCGCTGTAAATATTACTCATCGTTTCCCCACCATTCTCTAAGCCCGACGAGAGGGTAGGATCTGCTTGTGGAGATTGAGTCATATGAGGAAGCTGGTGGTTATCTACTTCTTTGAAGCTCTCGATAATGTGGGTTGTTAGAGAGCTAACCTGGACAGGGAGATGTGTTGGCCGAGACTCAACAGCAGCATTCGCACTTTTGGAAAGGGTGGTAGAGCCATGGGAGGGGGTTGCTGGTCAAATGCTACTGCGAGGCTCTCGGTGGCAAGGAAATCAGGTTGCAGGGCATTAATGGGTGCCTTGAAATGCTCAACTTCCAAGTGAGAAGAGGATGGCAATGTTGTAGCCGGAGGTGGCCGAGAGTTAAACTGGACAGTGGTAGGTGTTGATTGAGAGTTAACAACAATAATTTGCACTTTTGGATAGGGTGGCAAGGTCACAACCTGGGCAGAATGTCCATGAGGACTATAGTAGGCCGAGAGTTCAGCAAAGTCGTTACTGATTGTGTGAGGTTTCCAGGCTAAGTAGTTACTCTCTTGTTATGATCTTTCCTTCCTTTCACTTGCTGCCAACTTGCTTCCGCAGAGTAAGGTTCCTTGTCAGGGGCCCGAGACAAGGAAGGATCCAAAGGTGGTGTAGCCTTAGTGGCTACATGGTAAGGGTGTCCCATATCACTAACCTCGTGACCAAATACTCCACATCTATCACATGTCGCTGGCCTCCATTCGTATTCAACCATGACGGGCATTAAGTCACCATCCCATCGAACTTTAACCAATTCGAGACGATGAGAAGAAGCCTTAATTTCCACACAAACCCAAGCGAAGGATAACCTTTTCATTTGATATGTATGAGCATCTACAAAGAGTGGTTTACCAATCAAACTCGCTATGCGACTAATGCTGGAGGAAGACCATAGCGAGAGTGGGATGTATTTCAATCGGATCCACATCGAAAGTGTATCATTAACACCCAATTTGAGTTTCAATTTCGAGTGCCAAACTTGTAGTACCATAGTGTTATTGTTGATGGAGATGGGACCCATTTCAAGCACCTTCCGCCGGAAAGATTCATCCAGAATGCGAATAAAATAAAATCCCTCCTCATGCATTCGGATGTCAACTACAAGCGGTCCCCAAGCCTTTTTAATTGCTTCTTCAGTTATCTTGAAGTAAATTCTTCTCCCCAAGAAGTAACCGACAACACATTCCTTTAGCAACGGGTTCTCATTTGTCACCACTTCGAGAGTCATGTCAGCAATAAGTTCCCCATCTACCATAGTCGGGGCGACATAAGTTAGATCATATCCTTTGGCCATCACTCTTGCAATTCTAGCCTAAGTTTGAGGCATTGGTCGATGGCCTTGAGTGGCCTTAGGTCTGCTCGAGTTATGGTTCCCCTCCTTGATAGCCTTAGCCACCAATTTAGAAGGACCAGCAGCTAAAGTAGGTTGGAGGGGGCCTTTTTGCACCAAGATGGGTCTTAGTCTTCTTTGAACAGACCAACCTCTACTCTTGCTTCATTTGGGATCACGGCTAGGTGCCCTACGACCCTCATGAGTCATCAAACCAGTAGCAACATTGATACCGGTCAGTCTAGCCCCAAGAACATATTCACCTGCAGCAGCAGGGCAATTAGAATTGTTATTGTTTAATAAGATATTATGACTACCGACCCTAACAATAGGATCACCAACTAACCCAACTTCTTCATTCTCCAGTCTAGTATCAACAGATTTTCTCCTATCACCAGGGGTATTTCAACCAACAACTAGCCCACCAACCAGGTCATTCACAGGACTAACGAGCGCAACAATCTCTACATGAAGCTTGGAACCAACTTCAAGGAAAGAGGAGGGAATTACCTCATCGAGGAAGGCCATATAACTGGCCGACTCCATAAGTGGAGACGTCTGATTACCAGAAGAAGAAACCATTGCTACAATCAAGCAACCACCAGTTAACCCGAGAGCTACAACCACCAGTCACCACGCAAGGGGAGTGGCAACTAATTCCTTCCACCAGATCGGTTGCCACTTCGAGAGAAGGTGAAGAAGGCTGAGAGAAGCTTATATGAAGAGGATACAGCCGTTGGCGCCGGCCAAAATGGCCGGAAACTGCTGCGAGCTCCCTTCGAGCGAAAATAGTAACAGCAGCAAAGATTTGTTCCTCCACACTACATACCCAACACCAAGCAAATTCCTTCAGAGGGGTGGTAGAGGGATGTCTTACGACCTTATATGCAGAGGAACCAGCCGTCGACGTCGGCCAGAGTGGCTGGAAACAGCCACTAGTCTCCCTTCGACAAAGATGACCCTCAGCGACTCAGATCTGAACCTCCTCCCTTGAGAGCGAACACCAGGGGAAATCCTTCGGAGAGATGATGGGAGGGGTATGGTGACCTTTAATCCCAAGTTTCAGCCAGAGAGGCCGCCGGAGATGGCCGAAAATTGGCCTGGACCGAGCAGGAATCGCTCAATCTTTCACCATGGCTGAGAGAGCAAAATGCTCGGGCATGTGTATATCACGCACTTGTTTTTTAGATTGTGATTGTTTTAACGCACAATTTTTTATCTTTATAAAAAAGGAAAAAAATATTTACAAAAAAAAATTATGAATTTTAATGGACATGTGCATATATGTAATGATATTTGGAGTGATTCTGGGCAAACTCATTCTTATATGGGTATAACATGTTATTTGATAAATAATGATTGAAATATTGAAAAAAGAGTTATTCGACTTAAGAGTTTTTGATGATAGGATATGACAAATAATATTTGTAAAATAATTAAGAAAATTTTAGAAGAATATTATTTTCCTAATAAAAAAATTTTAGTTGATTTTGATAATGCCATGGCAGATACCGCTTCAATTATCGATTTAAAAAAGATTTGTAGACCCGTTTTTGATGGATAATTTTTTCATGTTAGATGTGTTTTTCATGTTTTAAATTTATATATACAAGATGGTTTAAAAACTCTTGATGTTTTTCTCAATTCAATAAAAACAACAATTCAATTTTTATAGAAACATCCCCAAATTATGAAAGAATGGCGCAGATTTTGTAAAGCAAATGGAAAAATATCAAAAAACATTTCAAGAGATGCTCTAAATCGTTGGAATTCTACTTACAAGTTTCTTAACGAATCTTTTGCATATAAAGATTTGTTATGTGTATCTATTACGAATAATATTACTCATATTAATTTATACTCACAAGATGGCATATTTGCAAAACCATTTTAGATCTTTTAAAACTTTTTAATGATGCAACTTATACTTTATCCGGTATTCATTATCCCACTACGCATTTATTTTTAATAGTATATTGATATTATTGGAGCTTTAGAAGAAAATAAAAATGATGATCAATTACATGACACTATTATAGCAATGCGAACAAAATGGCTACATTATTATAGAGAAATTTCTATTATTTATTTAGTTGCTTGTGTTTTTTATCCATGTACCAAATTAGATGGTTCAGTTGATTATTTGGATATGTATTATGAATGTTTAAATTTAGATGAAATGGTAAATGTTAGAGCTATATAAATAGTGGTTAAAAACGCAATAATAGAATTATATAACGAATTTTTTAGAAAATATAATCCAGGTGATAATGGATATTCTCAATCTAGTGACATACAAAGCGGGGACCCAGGTAACATTAGTAGAGGGTACAAACTTATGTTGTGTTGACACCTAAATTTTGATTTTTAGAAAATCATGCATCTTATTTTATAAAATGAGAGTTAGCCTAATTCTCGCAAAAAATAATTTATTATGCATTGCACATTTATTTTTTGTTAGTTGTGTCAATTGGTGAATCAATTGAGTTCGAATTGACAAGACTAGATCAGGATCCATTATGAATTTTTGACTATGGTTAAGAAGGGGCACTGAATGTTAGATATGGGTTTGAGCTTGATTCAAATTTAATTCAGCCCATTTGAGCTCATTTAAAAATTAAAGGCTTTTAATTAGTTATTTATTTAATTAATTAAAGTCCAATTTGAGCCTGCGATTGCGCAATCGAGCCCGCTAGAACATAAAATTAAAATGGCCCATGGTAATACACTTATGGTTGAAATTTATGAGGAATTTTAATAGATTTGGAAAACAAGATCAGGATTTTCAAATCGGACAGTAAATAACGAATCCTACCTCAACTAAGTTTAGGGTGGTTTATTGCCTATACATACAACTCTTTCTTTAGGGTTAAGGATGAGCCCAATTCATTAGAATACACGGCGCCATTGGTGGAGGCCACCACACAATTAGAAGATACACGGCTGAGTGAGAAAGAAAAAAAGAGGGAGAGAGTTCTCAGAGGCCATCCAGGTTCACGATGATAATATACGGCACAGAGGAAGAAATTGAAAGTCGTCTTCTTCGTGGGGCTTGAACCTGCATGTCCAAGAAGCAACAATTGGGCTATCTCCTCCACTACCAAGCGACGCCACCAAATCAGATTGTGCTTTCTTTTTGCAGATTGCTAAGTAGGATGAGGAAGAGAAGACAAGATCACACACGAAGCAAGAGACCAGCCATTTAATTCCTACCCAACTCCCACGCTCGAGCTCCCCCTTCACTGATTGTTGTTCTGTCTTGGAGCATCCACACGAGCCAACGAGCAACAAGGCGCCAATTCTCTGAAGAAAATCGCATATAATACCAAAAAAAAAAAAACGAAAAGGCTTGTCTAGATTCTAAAGAAAAATTATAATTGACTTTCCCTTTATCCTTTGACCACCAAGTGTTGCAGGTGAAAAAGGGCTCAACAGAATTTTATTCCCTCTTGCACTTGTGAAGAGACAACTTTGATGACGGATTCTTTTGCGAACCAGCCACGAATTGGGAACCCACAGAATAACTGTGCGATTCGCTTCCAACTGTGAGCAGCCGTTCGTCTTGCAAGTCCTCCGACCATCACAAGCATATCCTCTGAACACCGCAGCCCACAAGCAACGCACCTCCGAGAGGATTCCTCAATCATCTCCCTAGAATAGCGCGATGGTTAACTTTTCTCCATAACACACACAGGAGCGCCTGTTGTTTCTAGTTATTTTTATTCTTTCAATACAACTCTATCTGTTGGTGAGTTAGAAAGTTTTTGCTGGTTCTGATCAAGGTACTAATACGTGGTTAAGAGAAAAGAGACAAATTTTGGAAGATGAGCTTCCATAGCCCAGCAATTTTTTTAGTTTCCCTCGGGGCATAAGAAGTCCATGGTGGATTGCTTCGGTTCTGCTTGTAGTGCTCAAGATTGTCACCTGTCCATCTATTGATTTTCTTAAGGGTTATTGTAGGTCTGGTTGGTGAGACATTCCATGATTCAAGTCCCCCCCCCCCCCCCCCTGTATTGCTTCTCTGGCCGTTGTTCATTCGCACCAAGATTTCCATCACGATTCAGCCATGTATTACCGTTCGCATGCCATCGTTGGTCCCACCCGCCAAGCCATCTGCGAACATGCTAGCACCGGTCCATGGTCTTGATCCATGAAGCTTCAATTTTGGAATCTTATCTCGAGCGTATTCGAATGAGGTAAGGATATTATCCCATCTAAATTTATGGCAATTTTGTTCCCTAATTTGAATTGTCTCGGAATCTTATTGTTTAGATTGGAGATATTCCTTTCCTAATTTGAATTGCTTGGATATTATCATATCTTTTGCATATCTGACATTATTTCCCGTAGATAAGGATGTAAATCTTTGCGGATCGGATGAAATTGTGTTAGCGATAATGCAATGTTATAATTTAATATAGGCGCTTGTCTGTAGGTAAGGAATTTTATTTTTGCACCTTATCTTTTTATGTTATGTGCATCTCATGTTTATTTTATTTTCGTTATAAAATTTGCACTTTAATAAACAATATTGCCCATAACACATGCTCCCTTCGTGGCTAGACCCATCGGAAAAATTAAATCACACGCCTTACTCGTGATTTTATGAAGTGGGATGGTGATTTAGTATAAGACCTCGTGTTCTTTCCCTTTGGCAAAAGAAACGTTCGTCTTATACATATATTCATATACTGTCTCGAATTTTCGAGGATGTAGCGGATAAAAATTCAACTCTAGCCTGAATCTTTGGGAACAAATGAATAAAAAATCGAAATTTCGAATTTAAAGGTGTTTTATGGGTAATATTATTTTTTTATTCAAATTTTCATTAATTTCATGGTTAGATAAATTTCTAAACAAATCCAAAAAAACAAGATATCATGTTTTCTTAAGTTAAATCACACATCTCTTCACTTTTTGCATGGAACTAACATCTAATGAAAATTGAGACTTTGAATAATCAACTTCTTGAATAAAATTGGATGTTATTTCACTTTAGGGTAGTCTTTCACCTCAATTTTTCGTAAATCCAAAAATGCATAAAAATACCAAAAAATATCGTTCGCATTGCATATTATATAGTTGCATGTCATATTTTTCATGTCATTCATATTCGCCATGTCATCTTGTCACGTCTTCCATGCATAGTTCATATTATTTTGTAATTGCCATGTCATCATTTTATGTCATTACATTTCACAAGTCATATAGTTAATTGGAATTAATAAGAGAAAACCCTAAAAATCAAGTCAAAAACCAAATCAAGCATTTTTCATCAAATTAGTACCGAAAGAGCATTAATTTTTTAATTAATGTAACCAAGTCCCTGAACTCAATTTCTCTAGTTCATAAAGATAAAATAGTTCTCCCACTATTTTATATAAGTTTATAATCAAACTACTATAAATGATTAGTGACGGCTCAAATTGAATATTTTTCGTAAATAAACCTAAGTTGTGATTTGGTAGAACTTGTAAGGGTCCGCATTAGGTTAGTTAATTTAATTAATATGATAATCCATTAACCTAGAATTGTTTAGGTCGCGACATGTTGAATAGGCAAAAAAAGCAAAAGGGAGAACAGAAAATATTTCTGAAATAGAGAGCTATCTAATCATTTCTTTTGAGTTTGTTGAATCCAAAGGCAGCAAAGATTTCATAATTCTAGATTGGTGGAAGAGGCATTCAATCCAATTCTCAATTCTCACTCTCATTGCAAAACAAATTTAAGCAACCCCTTATTCGACAGTTGTGGTTAAACAAGCATTTAGCACTGGAGGCAATATTTTGGACAAACGACGTTCAAGATTAGCTCTGGATTCGGTGAAGGCTCAAACTTGTATCGATGATTGAACAAAGGTTCAATATTTAAAACAAGAGATAGATCGCAATCATGAAGCCAAATTTTTCAATGATGGAAATATCACCGCCACGGTTACCGGTACCGAAATAGGTAGCGACAATTGACGATGAGATAAGTATGGGGTTATTAAAGGTAAAAGAACTATATAGGCTTTGATTCTTCTATCCCCAAAAGAATATGTAGGCACTTATTGATAATTCATTAAGTGCAAGCTCATTCCCGCTCATTTTCCCCCAAATTTGATTACAATATGTATTTGATATTTCTTAATTTATTATTTTATTTTATTTCATAACTCATTATTTAAAAATTAAATTCACAAATCCTAACTGAAACCGGCGGTTCCATTTTCGATTTTGAAATGGAACCGGGCCCCAAACTGACCCAGAACTACCAATTCATAATCAAAAGCGCCCCTTAAGATTTCCGTTCTAATTCCATCATGGCCAGGAATTGGAACCGGTCGGTTCCGACCCGAGGCCATGTCCACCAGCGAGCCTTGTTCCTCCTCGACTTGTGACAAGGCTCACACCGAGGAGGCTCGAGCTCGACGGCCTCTATCAAACCCTTGGACAAGCATGACCTCGCTTGTATTGATCGAGACTCGAGCTCGCCGGTAGCCAAGCTATCGGTTGATTGGGGTTTCCTAGAGACGGTATTGGAGGCATTCCGGTTCCCGCCCTTCTTGGTCAGGTTGATTATGGAATGTAACTCATCAAGGTTCTCTATTGCAATCAACGGAGAGTTACATGGTTTCTTTTCTAGCAGTAGAGGCATCAGACAGGGCGATCATTTGTCCCCCTACCTCTTTACTATGGTTATAGAGATCTTCTCAAGAATTCTCCATGCCAAGACTACATTGCCAGGTTTCAAATATTTCTGGAGATGCAAGGCTACAAAACTTTCTCACCTCTTCTTTGTTGATGACGTCCTCCTATTTGCTGAGGTGAACCTAGGCCCCATTGAGTTACTCAAGGAAGGCCTGGTTATCTTCTCAAGGTGGTTAGGGTTAAGGCCGAATGGAAGTAAGAGTGACCTATTCTTCTCGGGTGGCTCAACAATTCTTCATGACCACATTCGAGATTGCCTTGGATTCCAGAAAGGTACTCTGCCATTTCGTTACTTAGGTGTGCCCATTATTGCATCCAAACTTGGTGGAAATGATTGTGATGCGCTAGTAGAATCCATTACTGCTAGAGCAAGGTCCTAGAGATTTGTCACGCCCCGCACCCTGAGCACGGGCACACGACTCCCTTCTCTAGTCTCTCTCATGCCCCAGAATTCATATATCGAGAGATGCATTATAACGGTAGCATGCAGAAGCAATAACACACACTCCTCCGTACACTCATCAGTGGGGACCTGGATAGCAAGAACATAACAAATATATATAACATCCCATGAGTTTATACAACAGTGCAGGTGAACCAATCCTGCTAAAGGATCGAGATAACATGGCTAAATCAAAAGACAACTATAAAGAGTCCCCAAAACGAAACTGACCGACGAGGTCATCACCAAAAAGAAACGACATAGTAAGTCAGAAAACCCCTAAGTCGAGTTGCTGGAATCATCTGTCTGCTCAGCATCTTCAGTAGGCTCGTATTTTGAGAAAGTCTCGGAGCGTACCTCTACCGTGTCCTCCATCGTCTCGTTCTCCACCTGCTCCTCCAGCTCATCCTCTAAAGCATCGATCTCAATCACTTCAACGGTGTCCTCCAAGGTCGAGGTCCTCTCGGGCATGTTCCTCGAACCAACCATGGATTCTACAGAATCCCGAGAGAGAATACACTAGCTAAGGATAGCTCCCCGAGGTACCTCTGTAGCCTTCAGCGAACCAATAGCAACCTCGCCTACTCTACGGAACCACGCCTCGAACCTATGTGTTTTACAGTCTTTACCGCCTTCGTCGACCCAAACTATTGTACAATTCCTGACATAAACCGTACCCCTACCATCCGGAAACTCATCAAAACATTTTGTCATCTCTTTGGGGTCACCTAGCCGAGTTGGCAGTATCCTCAAGGCTTAAGGTTTGAAAATATGGTCCCACAATAGGGTGAGATTGACATTTCAGTAAGATAGGTCTAACCCTAAGTCAGACCGACTGTACACCCAGATGAATGCAATCATGAACAAGAATACACAAACAACATCATACAACACTCATCAGTCAAATATGCCACAATGATACAAGCGATCATCAATCACACAAACTGGGCATCATAACTTGTCAATCGAGTCAGGCATAAAGTACAAATTCAAGCCACACGTTTCATCATTCTAAACTTTTTCAAGAATTACGCCCGCGTTTAAAACGCTTTAGGTTCGGTCCGTGTCAATATGCCTCAGACCATCAGATTGGTAAACCCGCGTAAACGAATCAGGTTTCCAAATGTCATTCCACGCCCGTGTCGACACATATTCAATCTCGTTTCGCGTCTCAACGCATCAGGACCTAACTTCTCATTACCCCGCGTCTCAATGTATCAGGGAACCAACCATCACAATCCCACGTCACAACGCCTCAGGGTATCACACGTTCTCAAGCATGCCAAGGTTCATCTCAAATTAAACATCATGATCAAGTACAAGCTCATGCATCGAGCTAAATATCTATGGCATGCAAGGCAATCGATTTCATCACTCACAAGAGGCAATCAATTCAAGGCATATGCATTAAGCAAGCATTCAAGCAATCATTTATCTACCATGACGAATATTGGGCAATTATACCATAATTCGCGAAAACTAACTCAATCCACACCCAAATCATCCAGCCGAGTCCAATCCTCCTAGCCAAGGTTTAGGGACTCGTTATCTTGTGCTAAAATCAACAAAAATCCTTCCCCAAGCACCTCAACAATTCGGCCCCAAGAGATCCAAAAGAGGACAACTTCGTACCTAATAGAATTCCCTCTATTTCATCAATTTTTCCTTGTCCAATCATCAAATCACTTAGCATAAACCTTATTGCTATATCAATTGACATTCCAATATGTCTCGATGACGAATTTAGAGCTTGATTCCCCCATGAATAGCCCCTAAAGTTTTGGCATACACAAAATCGAAACATGGCATTTTTGGTTCTATATGGTGCCCAACTAATCAGTCCATAAGCTACTCTTAAACCTCAATTTATCCACTACTCGGTCACATATAGTTCTAGGTGTTGGGAAGCCTCACTGAAAATTTGAGGGCAAGGCGACACCCGGAAGTCCACAGGCGACACCTGGAAGTCCACGAACGACACCAATCCTTCCAAGTCCTCCACCGGTTAGATTCTGCCCTTCAAACACAACGTCGTTTCGGCATCAAAACTCTATCAAACTTAGCCCAATTTTTTACCACAACTAGGTATACATGTGCCCTAGGTGTCTACAAAATTTGGCCAAAAGATTGAAGAAAATTGAAGTCCTACGGAGCTCAAACATCGCTTACCTCCAGCTGCTACGGATTTCGTCGACTCATGGGAAGCAGTTGGCCGGAGCTCTACCGGTGGTCAAACGCCGAACTACCACTTGGAGGTGGTCGACAAGAGGATGGTCTTAGAGCTGGTGATCGACGCGGGAGCTAGAGGTCGTCAGCAACGGCGATCAAGAGCGGCGAAGGGGACCATAGTAGCTGGCCAAGCGTGGGGACTTCGGCCGGTGAAGAGAAGAGGAAGAAGATGAAGAAGAACGGTGATGGGAGTGAGGTTTTGGCTGAGGGAAGGGGAGAGAGGGACTATACACAATTTTAGAGAGTCAAACATGTAGAATGGTAGGTTAAAAGTGGCATAATTAATTCTAATTGTGCATCCATTAGAACTTGTCCACATGTCCATCAATAGCTCATCCAAGGACTGTCATTCCTCCTTATTTTTGGCAGCTAAGGGTATGTGGTCAATGACCAAAATGCCGTTATCCATTTATTAAGGCAAGGCTAAGGCATGAGAGGCAAAACGGTAATTTCACCATTGACGTACAGAACGTCGTGTTTCTAATTCAAATTTTCTTCAATGAGGTGACGTCCAATCCAATTAGAATGTTGAAATTCTTGATTTTCCATTCTCTAATTTAGAAACTCATCTCGGATTCATTTCTCTGTCAAATGTGATTTCAGACTATCCCGAACTGACGGATGGTTTTTGCAGACGTTACGCGTATCGACTGTGTGATTCATGTCACACTTAGGGCTCGTTAGTTCATGACGACTTTGGTTGTTATGTAATTGCGAGGGTCTATTACTAGTTCCGACGGTCTCGATCGTCATCGTTCGATTTAGGAAAACTTTACAAATTATACATTGGTTAAGCCGCATCACCTGCGCTCCAATCGTATAACGCTAACAATGCATTCCTTAATCATTCTTAGATTGGCCTTTTATGGCTCTAAATGTCTCATCGACAATCCTTATGGTCAAAGTGGCATTTCCTATTCGAGTTCCCTAGGTCCACGTACCTTGTTTCACGTTAACCTTTCCCTTTTGGTCAATTAACTCGAGATTGATCAGATCCGAGCGAGATACGACTGAAATACATGATTAGATTTATTCTTATTAATAAGTCTCGAAATGATAGGGAAAATCAGAATGTTACAACTCTTTTCCCCTTACAAAAATTTCGTCCTCGAAATTTACAATAAATCCAGTTATTCAAACAAATGGGGGTATTGACGCCTCATCGTTTCCTCAATTTCCCACGTAGCACCTTCGGTCCTATGGTGCTCCTAAATGACTTTGGCCAATGAAATCGTCTTGTTCCTCAGAACTTGCTCATTTCGATCTTCGATCCTAACTGGCTTTTCTACGTAGGATACTCTGTCATCCACTTCGATAATCTCGTAGTCCAAAACGTGCCTTTGGTCTGGCTTGTACTTCCGTAGCATAGACACGTGGAAGACGTTATGCACTTAAGACAAATTAGGCGATAAGGCAAGCCTGTAGGCCAAGGTCCCAATCTGTTCCAAAATTTGAAAAGGGCCTACATATCTCAGACTCAATTTTCCCTTCTTTCCAAATCGAGATAATCTTCACATTGGTGAAACTTTAAGAAAGACATGGTCGCCAACTTGAAACTCCAGAGGTTTGCGTCGTTTATCAACATAACTTTTCTGACAACTCTGTGTTGTCCTCAATCTATCTCGAATTATTTTCACGACCTCTACTAATTGCTCTACTAACTCTGGGCTTGTAATACTTATTTCTCCAACTTCGTCCTAGTAAATCGGGGTCCTGCAAGCTCTTCCGTAAAGCGCTTCAAAAGGTACCATTCGAATACTCTGCTGATAACTGTTGTTATACACAAACTCTACCAAATGCAACTGATCCTCCGATCCACATTTGAAGTCTAGGACACAGGATCGTAACATATCCTCAAGCGTCTGAATCGTTCTCTCCGATTATCCGTTCGTCTGCGGATAATATGCCATACTGAACTGCAGTTGAGTTCCCATGGCATCATGAAGACTCTTCCAAAAATTAGCCGTAAACTTGAGATCTCTGTCTGATGTAATCGTCACGGGTACTCCATGTAGTCTCACTATCTGTCGCATATACAGTTCGACATACCTGTCCATCGTGAAATCCTTTCGCACAGGAATGAAATGTACAGATTTGGTCAACCGGTCCACCAGGCTTACAGTGTTGTGCCTTCACCTGCTGGCACGTCAAGCACTTTGCTACATATTTTGCCACATCCACCTTCATTGTTACGTTCTGGTACATTTTTGTGCTACCAGGGTGGATACTACAATTACTTCTATGAGCCTCTGATAAAATCCTTTCTCTAAGCTCTTCGTCCCTTGGTACGCATAAACGCCCTCAAAATTTCAAAATTCCACCCTCTAACACTTGGAACTCTGGTTTTCTTTTCGTTGCGTCCACTTCTAGGATTTTCTGAATTTGCGGGTCCGTAGGCTGCAAGGCTTTTATCCTTTCTTGGATCTCAGGTTCTATTCTCAATGTGGCTACCAAACTGGATAGCTGACAGACCTCCAATCTGAATTCAAAATCCCTCAAATTTTTAAATAACGACCACCCTTTCACTAGTAGACAGGCGATACTCGATTTCCAACTGAGCGCATCCGCGGCTCTGTTTGCTTTCCTAGGTGATATAATATGTCGCAATCATAATCCTTAAGCAGTTCCATCCATCGATGTTGCCTCATGTTCAGTTCCTTCTGGGAAAATAGATACTTCAGGCTCTGGTGGTCCGTATAAATCTAGAATTTCTCGCCACACAAATAATGCATCCAGATCTTCAGAGCAAAAATGATTGTTGCCAGCTTCAAATCATGAGTTGGGTAGTTCATCTCATGCAGTCGCAGTTGTCGTGACGCGTAGGCAACCACCCTTCCATATTGCATTAGGACACAGTCCAGTCTCTTTAGCGAAGCATCGCTGTATATCTCATAAACTCCAGGTCCTAATGGAATTATCAATACCGGTGCGGTCGTTAACCGATGCTTAAGCTCTTAAAAGCTACTTTCACATTTGTCCGTCCATTTGAACTTCATTTCTTTCTTAGTCAACCTCGTCAATGGAATGATTATGGATGAAAACTTCTCCACAAAGTGTCGGTAATACTCTGCCAATCCTAAGAAACTCCGAACCTCTGTTATCGTAGTAAGTATAGGCCAATTCATACAACTTCGATCTTGCAGGGTCTACGGCAAGACCTTCTCCAGATACCACATGGCTAAGAAATGCCACTTTATTCAACCAAAACTTGCAGTTGCTAAACTTGGCGTACAGCGAAAGCTCTCTCAAGGTCTGCAAGACAGTCCTCAAATGCTCTTCGTGTTCTTTGCTACTCTTTGAGTAGATTAAAATATCATCGATAAAGACAATTACGAACCTATCCAAGAATTCCTTGAATACCCGGTGCATTAAATCTATAAATGCAGCTGGAGCATTGGTCAATCCAAAAGGCATCACAGTGAACTCGTAGTGACTATACCTTGTACTAAAAGTGGTCTTAGGTATATCCTCCTTAATCCTCAACTAATGATACTCGATCCACAAGTCTATCTTAGAGAACACCGAAGCTCCTTACAACTGATCAAATAAGTCATCAATCCTCAGCAGTGGGTACTTATTCTTTATAGTCGCATGATTTAACTATCTATAGTCAATGCATAAATGCAATGACCCATCCATTTTCCTCACAAACAACACCGGTGCTCCCCACGGTGAAGAACTCGGTCGAATAAATTATTTATCTAGTAATTCTTGCATTTGCACCTTTAACTCATTCAGTTCCGATAAGGACATCCTATAGGATGCCTTCGAGATTGGCTCGGTTCTAAGAGCTAACTCGATCACAAATTCAATTTCTCGTTCTGGCGACAACCCTGGTAATTCTTGAGGGAAAACATTAGGAAACTTACGCAGTACCGAAATATTTTCTAACTTAGGTTCCACGGCAGTCGTGTTCATGACTGCGACTAAGTAAGCTAGACATCCTTCAGTTATCAGCTCTGTCGCTTCAAGAGATGAGACTAGAGGAATCGAAGTTCCTCCTCGGCTTCCCATAAACTCAAAATTTGGGCGGCCATCCGGATAAAAATGGATTATCATACTACCACAATCAACTACTGCCCTTTGCTTGCCTAACCAATCCATTCCTATGATCACATCAAAGTCATACATGAGCAACACAGCCAAGTCTATACTCTCTTTACTACGGCCAATTACAAATTTACAATCAGCACACCCCAACGAAACCAACACATTATCCTTCAACGGGATAGAAACATGCAGAATCACACTCAACGGTTTCAACTCCATATCAACCAAATCAGCAAATTGAGCAGACATAAACGAGTGTGATGCGCTAGGATCAAACAAAGCCTTGGCAGCTTGGTCAACAAATAAACCATACCTATGACCACGCCTGGCGCTTCTTCCGCTTCCCTGGGTGCCACAGCATAGGCACTTCCTTAAGCTGGGGGTTGGTTCTAATCAACCTGGGGAGCAGCAATTGATGGTATTGTCTGTGGTGGTTGACGTTGAGGTCTATTCGCTGGGGCTTGGTTCGGCCAAATACTCATCTGATGGCCCATTCGACCACATTTGAAGCACACTCTAGTCTTTGCCGAGCAAGGTCCATTACCATGCCTTCTGCCACAGAGGCGGCAGTTCCAGTTCACTGGGTTCGGTGGCTTCACTATATTCTTTCTTACTAGAGGGACGAAGCGTCTATTGTCAGTCAGAGGTCTTTTACTGGCCTAGCGGTTATCTCTGAATGAATTAAATCGCGATCTAGATGCGGCATTTCTCTCCTTCAGGTCCCTCTCGATCATCTGTCCCCATTCATAGATTTCTCTATAAGCCCTTAGGTTCAGAGCTATCATCTGGCTGCAAAGTTCAGGCTTCAGTCCATCTCGAAATCTCTACGCCTTCTCCAAGGGATTCTCTACTGATCGGGGCGCATACCTTGATGTCTAGAGAACTCCGCTTCATATTAGTTCACTGTCAGATGATTCTGACGCAGCAGCAAGAATTCTATTTGCTTTCTTTCTCGAGCTGTCTTGGAGAAGTACTTGTCATTGAATGTCGTGGTAAAGGCATTCCAGGTCAAGGCTACTCCTTACGGAAAGACTCTATTCTTAGTGGCAGTCCGCCAGTCATTAGCGGTACCTTTCAGTTGGTACACCACCAATAGTACTTTTTCTTCATATGCACAGTACTTCAAAAGCTTTCTCCAGTTTCTCGATCCACCTTAGCGCCAATTCCGAATCTCCAGTCCCATCAAATTATGTTGGCTTCAGCTTAATGAACTATTCGACCAGCTGGCCCATTTGCCTAGCCATAACCACTTCCCCTTGTGCATTACCTACCTCATTGCCTTGGTCAGCATCGCCATTATTTTCTTTTCCTCCATTATTGCCATTGTTGGCATTGATAGCAACTATCACGGCTCTCACCGCTTAAGCTATGGCAGCGTCCCTATCTTGGGTCTGCCGGTCAATAAGGTCGCCGATCCTTTCGAGTGCCCTCAGCACTCCGTCCATTCTCGGGTCTTCCGCCACAGGTGGTCTTGAGCTAGAGGCTTTACTCCTGGGTCTTTCAAGTCTTCAAGGTGGATTACTCATTCTTGGGTGCTCTCACTACACCTGGACCACTTAATTCCATCACGAATTAGTAACTTACTCATCTAATCAAGTCCAGCGATAACAAACTATGTCCCAAGAGAAGCATTCAGAACATAACAACCTTCCACTCAACTATTTTCAGAAGCACTTCATTGAGCCGTCCATGACCATTACTCAATCTCGTTCACTTCAACGGTTCATCAGAAACCAGTCGTGCTCATTTACTCAACAAGCCAAAACCTAGAAATGACTTTTAGGGCTAAACATGGAGGTCAATCTTCACAATCATCACAATATTGTCAAGAACAAATGTCAATCATATACGCCAAGTCATATGCCATGTGTCTCATGCGCAACTCTAACAAGTCTCATAAGGTCTCGCTACCCAATATGTCCTAATTCATTCCCCCTTATTACTCCAGTCCTCAACCATCTTTGGATCGAGCTAACCGAGCTCTGATACCAAATAAGACGGGTTGTCACGCCCCACACCCTAAGCATGGGCATGCGACTCCCTTCTCTGGTCTCTCTCATGCCCCAGGATTCATATATCGAGAGATCCATTATAACGGTAGAATGCAGAAGTGATAACACACACTCCTTCGTACACTCATCAGTGGGGACTTGGATAGCGAGAACATAACAAATATATATAACATCCCATGAGTTTATACAAAAGTGCAGGTGAACCAATCCTGCTAAAGGGTCGGGATAACGGGGTCAAATCAAAAGACAACTATAAAGAGTCCCCAAAACAAAACTGACCGACGAGGTCATCACCAAAAAGAAACGACATAGTAAGGTAGAAAATCCCTAGGTCGAGCTGTTGCAATCATCTGTCTGCTCAGTATCTTCAGTAGGCTCGTATTCCAAGAAAGTCTTGGAGCGTACCTCTACCGTGTCCTCCATCGTCTCGTCCTCCGCCTGCTCCTTCAGCTCATCCTCTGAAGCATCGATCTAAATCACTTCAACGATGTCCTCCAGGGTCGGGGTCCTCTCAAGCATGTTCCTCGAACCAGCCACGGATACTTCTACTTCTACAGAATCCCGAGTGGGATGACACTAGCTAGGGATAGCTCCGCGAGGTACCTCTGTAGCCTTCAGCGAACCAGTGGTAATCTCGTCTATTCTACGGAACTACGTCTCGAACTTATGCGGTTTCCAGTCCTTACCGCCCTCATCGACCCAAACTACAGTACACTTCCTGACATAAACCGTACCCTTACCATCCATAAACTCATCAAAATATGATGTCATCTCTTTGGGGTCATCTAGTCGAGTCGGCAGCATTCTCAAGGCTTAGGGTCTGAAAATATGGTCCTACGACGGGGTGAGATTGACATCTCAGTAAGATATGTCCTAAAGTCAGGCCGACTGTACACCTAGATGAATGCAATCATGAACAAGAATACACAAACAAAATCATACGGCACTCATCAATCAAATAAGTCACAATGAAGCAAGCGATCATCAATCACACAAACAGGGCATCATAACTTGTCAATCGAGTCAAGCATAGAGTACAAATTCAAGCCACATGTTCCATCATTCTGAACTTTCTCAAGAATCGCGCCCGCTTTTAAAACGCCTCAGGCTCGATCCGCGTCAATACGCCTCAGACCATCAGATTGGTAAACCCGAGTAAACGCATCAGGTTTCCAAATGCCATTCTAGGCCTGTGTCAACACATATTCAATCTCGTCTCACATCTCAACGCATCAGGACCTAACTTCTCACTACCTCGCGTCTCAACGTATCAGGGTATCAGCCATCACAACCCCGCGTCACAACACCTCAGGGTGTCACACGTTCTCAAGCTTGCCTCAAATCAATCATCATGATCAAGTACAAGCTCATGCATCGAGCTAGATATCTATGGCATGCAAGGCAATCGATTTCATCACTCACAAGAGGCAATCAATTCAAGGCATATGCATTAAGCAAGCATTCAAGCAATTATCAATCCACCATGACGAACATTGGGCAATCATGTCATAACTCACAAAAACTAACTCAATCCGCACCCAAATCATCCAGTCGAGTCCAATCATCCTAGCGAAGATTTAGGGACTCCTTACCTTGTGCTAAAATCAACAAAAATCCTCCTCCAAGCACCTCAACAATTCGACCCCAAGAGATCTAAAAGAGGACAGCTTCATAACTAATAGAATTCCCTCCGTTTCGTCAATTTTTTTCTCATCCAATCATCAAATCACTTAGCATAAACCTTATTGACATATCAATTGAAATTTCAATACGCCTCGATGATGAATTTAGAGCTTGATCCCCCCATGAAAAGCCCATAAAGTTTCTGTGTGGTGCCCAACTAATTAGTCCATAAACTACTCTTAAACCTCAATTTATCCACTAATCTACTCACTAACATATAGTTCTAAGTGTTAGGAAGCCTCACCGAAAATTTGAGGGCAAGGCAACACCCGGAAGTCCACGAAAGACGCCGATCCTTCCAAGTCCTCCACCGGTCAGATTCTGCCCTTCAAACACAACGTCGTTTCCACATCAAAACTCCCTCAAACTTAGCCCAATTTTTCACCACGACTCAGTATACATGTGCCTTAGGCGTCTACAAAATTTGACCAGAAAATTGAAGCGAATTGAAGTCCTACGGATCTCAAATAGCGACTTACCTCCAGCTACGACGGATTTCGTCGACTCGCGGGGAAACGGCTGGCCGGAGCTCTACCAGTGGTCAAACGCCGAACTACCACTTGGAGGTGGTCGGCAAGAGGATGGTCTTGGATCTGGTGGTCGACGCGGGAGCTAGAGGTCATCGGTGACGGCGGTCAAGAGCGACGAAGGGGACGGCAGTAGCTAGTCGGGCGTGGGGTCTTCGGCCAGTGAAGAAAAGAGGAAGAAGATGAAGAAGAATGGTGAGGTTTCGGTGAGGGAAGGGGAGAGAGGGAGCTATACATAATTTTGGAGAGTCAAACATGTAGAATGGTAGGTTAAAAGTGGCATAATTAATGCTAATTGTGTATCCATTGACACTTGTCCACATGTCCATCAATAGCTCATCCAAGGGCTACCATTCCTCCTCATTTTTGGCAACTAGGGCTATATTGTTAATGACCAAAATGCCCTTATCCATTTATTAAGACAAGGCTAAGGCTTGAGGGGCAAAACGATAATTTCACCATCGACGTACGGAACGTTATTTTTCTAATTCAAATTTTCTTCGATGAGGCGACGTCTAATCCAATTATAATGTTGGAATTCTTGATTTTTCATTCTCTAATTTCAAGACTTGTCTCTGATTCATTTCTCTATCAAATGTGATTTCAGACTATCCCGAACTGACGAGTGGCTGTTGCAGACGTTACGCGTATCGACTCTGTGATTTATATCACACTTAGGGCTTGTTAGTTCATGGCGATTTTGGTTGTCATGTAATTACGAGGGCCTATTACTAGTTTCGACAGTCTCAATCATCACCATTCGATTTAGGAAAATTTTACAAATTATACATTGGTTAAACAGCATCTCCTGCACTCCAATCATATAATAGTAGCAATGCATTCCTTAATCGTTCTTAAATCGGCCTTTTATGGCTCTAAATGTCTCCTTCACAATCCTTATGGTCAAAGTGTCATTTCCTATTCGAGTTTCCTAGGTCCACGTACCTTGTCTCGCGTTAACCTTTCCCTTTTAGTCAGTTTACTCGATATTGATCAGATTCGAGCAAGATACGACTAAAATACATCATTAGATATATTCTCATTAATAAGTCTTGAAATAACATGGAAAATCAAAATGTCACAAGATTTCTATCATCTGTTTTGCATTCGATTCATGTATATTGGGCTAGCATTTTTAATCTGCTGAAGTCTATCTTGCACCGTATTAAGCTTATTCTAAGACAGTTCATTTGGAAAGGACCTGACTTAGGGACCAGGGGAGCCAAGGTCGCATGGATTAACATATGTGTTCCTAATGAAAAGGGAGGCCTAGGCATACAAAGACTTGAGGACTGTAACAAGACGATGATACTCAAGCATATATAGACTCTATTCACGGATAAGGAGTCGTTATGGTGCAAGTGGATCCATTCCAACTTCTTGAAGAAAATAAGCTTTTGGGTAGTCAGTAAACCCACCATCTGCTCATAGGCATGAAAGAAAATTTTAGACCTACGTAAGGATTTCTCATCCCAATTTAGATTGAGGATTGGCAATGGTCTTGCCACCTCGTTTTGGTATGATTGGTGGCATAATAAAGGACCCCTCTACAAGCTATTCAGACATGCGAATATTTATTGGTCCAGAGTACCTCTAGATGCTTCAGTTCGTTCTTTTTTTTTTTACTCGATCTCCACTTGGCAACGGTTGGTTACACTCTACACTATACTGGGACGATCGGAGGCCGCCCCTATTTTTATAGATGGAAGGGTAGACAAACTATCCTGGCATGCTCATTTGTCCGGCTCCTTCTCGGTTTCATCGGCCTAGGAGCTAATCAGGCATAAAAGGCTGGCTATTCCATGGCACACCTTTATATGGGATCGAGCCATTACTCTACGCCACACCTTCCTTATGTGATTAGTTACCCTGAATCGCATTCCTACGCAGATCTTATTGCTTCAATATCTTAGGATCTCCGATGGTACTTGTGCTTTTTGCCAAAGAAGATCGGACTCTGTAAATCACTTATTCTTTGGATGCTCAATCATGGGTAGCCTTGCTCTTTTCTGGGCATCCAAATGTCACTTATCTTGGAGAAATCGGCCCCGGCAAGATCACGTTGAATGGGCTATGAGACATTTTAGTGGCTAATCATTCTCCCACTACATATCTAGGTTCTCTCTTGGGGCACTTGTTCACATTATATGGACCATGAGAAATGATATATTATTCAGAAACAAGACCCTTTTTATTCCGGGTATGATCAAACGCCTCATCAAGGTGGTTAAGGATAAGGCTTTATCCTTTAGAAGTGTTCTAGATATCCCCCGCAATCGGCATTTACAACGAAGTTGGCCCCTATCCTCCACTATTTTTGAAGATCGCAGCTAGGATTCCTCTTGTGCTTTATGTTTAAGTTGTTAAACCCGATTCCTATGTTGCTTTGGCCATGTACTCCCATTTTTGGAACCCACATTCTGATGCCTCTCTTTGCATGGATGCTGGGGTGATGCCTTCATTTTGTATTCACCAAAATACTCTGTTTGTTGTTGGACATGAGTGTCATTTGCAGGTTTTCCAAGGGATTCGAGCTCCTTTAGGTGTTATTAGTTGCCCGACTATCTTGCATCGTTTAATGATCTAGATATGCCTTGGCCACTTATGTTCTTCCGGATTACCCCATTCCCTACTGCTGTCATTCAGTTGTTGTGATGTCGGATTCACAAGATGTTGTTTACCTACTGTTGGTGTTGGCCTGTGTTTTCCATTATGTTTTAGACCATCTTTTTTTTTTGTATTTATTGTTTTGCTAGCCGCCTAGTTGGCCTCCTTTTGGCTGCCATTTGGTATGTTCTTGTTGCCTCTTCCTGCTTGGTTACTCACTACTAGCCATAATCTCTAGCGCTTTTGCTCGGCATGCCTCAATAGCTCTTGGAGGCTTTGTTGATGCCACTTTCCTTCACTGGCTGCTGGTCTTGAAGGACAGATTTAGGGGTTACTTTCATGACTGTTCGGCATGTCCTTACAGGTCAATCTCAGGTGCTCTATTCTATTTTATCTTGGCTTTCCCAGGTTTCTATACAGGTCAGACTTCTAGGAAGGCTGTTATATTCCCATCAGGTCTTAGGCTGTTAAGGCCCAAGTTGCTGCTATGCTGATGTTTCATTTTGCTGTTGTTGGGTCATTTTTTTGCTCCACAGATGTTGTCAACATTGTCTGATTCTGCTACTGTTCAGTTGTTGTTTGGTTATCTCTATATAGGTTGTGAAGTTGGCCAGGTTTTACTACCGTTATGGATGTGTTTTAGCTTTTTCTGTTTGCTTCTGTTGCTATTCGGCTACCTTTTATGCTCCACAGATGCTGTCAACCTTGTTTGGGTTGGTTACTGGTGGGTTTGGATAAAACTTTGACTGGTTTTTCGCTTCATTTTGGCTCTACAAGGTTCTTGTACAAACTTGACATCAAGAAGGCAGGTTCAGCTCTTTTGTTCCTCCACGAATAGGCTCTGTTTCAAGACTTGTGGCTGGGCTGTCCCACCCTCCTTTTAGGGACCTCTCGGCTTTCTCTTTGTCCATATACCTGCTGGCTTTGTCTATTATCTCAAGTTTAGGTAGTTGTTTCTTCTACATCCTATCTTGGTCGTGTTGTTGGGTCGTGTCTCTTATGGCCAACTTTGGCCATTTTTTTCAGCACTTATTGCTAAGGTTTTGTATCTTACAACCGATTCATCGTTAAACCCATCTTGGCACTTATGGTGCCATTATTAGTTCATGATTTTTGTGTCCAGTTCCATTCTTGTACCTAGCATTTTGAAAAGTCAATATAAATTTACCTTACCAAAAAAAATCTAATCTGGAGCAACCAAAAGTAATTTGGTTGCTACAAGCAGCTTTTACTAATAGCTGCGATTATTTATTTTATGCAGCGATTCAAGATAGTCACATTTAGATATGCAAATGAGAGTTTCATAAGGTAAAAGAATTAACCCACCTTGTTTTGGATCCATCATTCTCGATGTGGAATTGTAACGATCCAATACTCAAGAGTTTTTCCACTATGAACCTTCTTTATGCACTGGCTTTAACAAGACGGCCCCTCACGTATCGCTTCTGACAACTCTTTCTATGAGGCAATGTAGATATTATGCTTTAGAGAAGGGAGTTGAGTTCTATTTATAGAGTTATAACATATCAATGTTGATATCTGATTTTCGATCAATCTTTTTTCAGTTTATTTTTAGAAAATTCATAATAAAAAAACCCATAAAAAGTAAAAAAAAAATGCAAAATTAATTTTGCTAGCCTTTGCCAAGCCTAAGGAACTATTTTTTACCAAACAATAATTTTTCACATTTTTTAATATTTTTGAAAAATAGAAAAATAGCATTCGAGGTCACAAAAATACAGAAAAATAGTCAAATTTTTTCTTCTAATTTCCTTTTCATTTTGACCTCATAAAAATTCAAAATTCAGGTTCAATTTTAGGTATTCTTTTGTTACACATGGAGCTGAACTTGATCAAAAAATTCCATTTGAGTCTTTTGTATTGCAATTTAGTCTAATAGTTCACCGAAACTGCATGATTACATAAATTGGGCAAAATTGCATGCTTTTGTTGCAATTTAGTGCCTGAATATTGCCAAAAGTGAAATCACTTTTAATTCAAGGACTGCCATGCAAAGGTGAGACCTCTCTCTTATATTTTTTTATATTATAAATCGATTGGCATAGGTAGTTTGGTCTGATTTGAAGATTTCAACAATCGAATCTTGAGAAAATTTTGGGCTTTTATAAAATTCCTTATGAAATTTTGGGAAAGATAGTTTTTCCCAAAAGAATTGAAGCCTGTAATTTCAATTTTGTGATTTAATTTCACAAATTGCAAAGAATCGCGAGTCAATTTCAAAAAATTGGATCGACCAGGTCTGCCAAATCGAATTGGGTCCGACCCAGCGACCCGGTCGAACAGTGTCATCTTCCTCATCCAATTCCCGCCCATTTTGAACATTTTCAAGCCAAATTTTAGTCAAGAAATTGGAGGCTCAATCGACCATAACTGAAGGATATCAAGTGGGGTTCTTGATCTTCAGGACAAGACGCATTGATTGGAACCGACGACATAACCAATGACCGTCGAAACATGATGGAGTCGATCAGTCAATGCCATGGTTGATGAAAAGTCAACCCTAACACTAACAAAACAAATTGAACGTCCAATTATACTCGCCGGACTCACAAACAAACTGAACGGAATTCCCAGGTCCTTCCGGCACCGTTAATGCCTTTTCGCATGAATGATCGCACGTGAGAATGAGTCGGTGGACACCCCTCGATCGCGCGCAAATTAAAATTTGCTATCCTTACTTCCGAAGGATTCTAGAAGAAAGAGGAGGTTCATTATGTTCTTACAAGCTAACAGAATAGAGAGAGAAAAAGAAAAGGTATAGAGAGAGAAAGTCTCGGGATCACCATTGTCGTAAACTCGAGCTCCGACTGTGAAGAGCTCGTTGGAACAACCAAGGCCCAATTGAGCCTCGCGGCCACTTCAAAAAGCTTCCTTAGGTCTTCAGGATTGCCTCCAACCCTTCCGATCAACTCGACATCGCCGGAAAACGTAGTTCACTTCTTCGAGCTCTATACTGTGCATCCATGGCAGAGCTTGCCTCCGGCCTTGATTCTTGCAATTACATTAGGCATTTTACTTCTTGAATTACTCTAATCTCGATCATAACTTGTGTTTGTGTTGATTTTACATAATAGCTCGCTTCTAAACTTCGAAAATCCCTTTGTTATTACCGATCCTATCAAAACTCCCCTAATTCAATCTAGCCTAAACCAGGTCAATTATACCTGAAGGTAAGTGTTGTGAACTCAAGGCAAAGGTATTCTATGATTAAATTGAGTTGTCATGCTCTGTATAGTGAGTTTTGAACATGCCATGCCTATACTATGTGAGCTCTGGTTGTGATGATTTTGTGAATGAAATTCTTTGGTTCTGAGATATGTCATAGAGGAGGTTTAGGCAAATCGAATGGCGATAGTCTCAAGCCAATCGGCCCAGATTTCACCATTGGATCTCGCCGGAAAACTCTCAATCGTCCGTTAGGTAGTCGATCTTGTGAAGAAGATGAAATTGACGTGGCGACATTGACTGGTCAGCGACTGAGCTGGCACTAATGTTGCGCCACGTGGTAGCCACGTTAGCAAGGTCGTTATAACTTTTTCAAAAAATGAAAATAAAAAAACCCAAATCGGACGGTTGGCATTAGGTGACGTGTCACGATCTAAGATTTTTCAAAGGTTTTAATCAATTTTTCTAATATTATAAAGTATTTTTAGAAAAAATTAAAAAATATAGATCGAACAGTTATCGCGACCCTCCCGCAGAAGGGCTAATGGGCCATCCTATCTAGTTGAATACAGGCCTCTCCCAAGGTCTGTTACCCAAGTCGCAATGGAATTATATGTTGTCGACCTTCAATGTGGTGTAGTGACATGTGACACGTGTACATGCCAAGGAGTCGCCAACAATTGTTTCGTGGAGGGTACGTTTGGAAACCCTATCGAATAGTTAGTAGCTTCTACTCAATTCTACGAGAACTAGAGAAATGAGATCGAGAACCTAGTTACGCCGACTATCAGAGTTGATGTACTTTCGGTACCTAAGTTGGCTGAATTATCTAACTTAAGATTTCATGCAGATAAATGGGGTACGAACCATAAATCTAGGAGTTCATGCACACGGGAGTAACTACCTTAGTATTCACAATCAATAAAGGAAATGTTGCAATCAAGGAATCCATCACATGTAAATAAATCACATGAATACAACATAATATCCATAGTAAGGCTCTATCGGCCTAGAAAAGTATTAATCATGGCTCACGAGTGATTTGGACATGATTTGCTCATGAAACACAAAATCGTAATTTCGAAGAAATTTTGGGATAATTCACCAAAAGGGCAAAATAATCAATTTCGAAAGAACTCTAAAGTCAAAATGGGTCAAAAATAGAATTGATCACCTAACTGACTTATTTCCCCTTTTACGATAATTTTCAAAATTTTTTGAAATTTTCAAAGGTGATTAACCTTTTAAGGGGTAAATTTGTCATTTTAGAAAAAAGAAATGAGACATGAAAATCCTAAATAGAATGATTGGTTATCCACCTTACCTAAATCCTAATTTTGAATAATTTTCACGACTTATTAGAAAAGGGAGATGTTTACCCTTTGAGGGGCAGAATCATCATTTTAGGAAAAAGACGAGATTTGAAAATCCAAATAGAAGGATTGGCCATCTAAATGACCCTAATCATAATCTAGGTATTTTCAACATATCACAGACATGCAATGGAGGCGATTTACCCCTAAAGGGTATAATCATCAATTTCAAAAAGAATGGATAAGAAATCCCAAAAATAGGATTGACCAATTGTCTATGGTCATTCCTCAATTTTTTGAAAATTTCTGGAATATTTAGGAGTTTTCTACAATTTTTTCTGATTTTTTTGGGATTTTTCTAGGATTTTTTACATTTTTTATGTCAATTTTCAATTTTTGTCAGAATTTTCAAATTGTCGAAAATCCTAATTACCTATCCTATTGTCCAAATTTGTTCAAGTGGTTAAGCCACCGCCTTGGATCAAGCGACTAGAACCTACGACCACCATCTAGCAACGACTAAGCCTACACTTTTCTATTTGATTATTGAGCGGACGGCCGAGATCGAACGAGGAGACTAACTCTCAGCCATTGGATTTGCATAGTAAACCTGGGACCAAGATCAGATGGCGAGTCTAATTCTCGACCGTCCAATATGTATTTTTGTTTTTCTTTTGAGAAAATGATTTTATAATATCATAAAAAATCAATTAAAATCTCTGAAAAATCCTAGATCATGACACGTGGCTTAATGCCAACCATTTGATCTGAGTTTTATTATTTTTATCTTCTAAAAACTTTATAACAACCCTACTGACATGGCTGCCACATGTCATGCCACGTGGCGTCGCGTCACGTCAGCGCTAGCTCAGCCACTGATTGGTCAACATCGCCACGTCAACTTTGTCTTCTTCATAAGACCGACTACCTAATGAACGATCGAGAGCCTCCCAATGAGATCCGATAGTGAAACCTCGGCCGATTGGCCTCAAACTGGTGTCGATTGACTCGTCTAGACTTGTAGCACAACATATCATAGAATCAGGCAATATTATCCACAGAATCATCATAATTGAAGGTTGAACCAATACGGCCATGACAAGTTCAATAATGCAGAATAAGGCGAATCAAAGCATTTCTTTCATACATAAGCATTGCAAGGTGTTCAAAATACTTACCTCGAACTCCAATTGAGCTCACATTAGCTAGAAATTCTTGGTCGATATTCGACCAGACCGCAATAACTTGGAGGTTCAACTCGAGGTATCTAGGCAAGGTCGATGCAAAAATATGATGCAGTTATGGTTAGCATAATTCAAAGAGTAAAACGCCTACTCTAGTTCACAAAATGCAAGTTAGAGACGATTTCTGCCACTAAAGCACAGAGTGAAGCTCAAAGGAGTGACTCACCTTTTTAGTGGATGCCAAGCTACGAGGAGGTCGCGATCGTTTCCTTGAAGCTCAGGTAAACTTCCTAAACTGGATTTGTGGCTCGATTTGGCCTAGATTAGCCACACTAGACTCTCACAGCTTCGATCTCGCAGCTTTGTCAATGGCGATCTCAGAGCCTCTCTCTAGCCATTTTTCTTTCTCTCTATATTTTGTTACTTCATAAGAACATAATGGACCTCTCTTTTCTTCTAGAATCCTTCCAGACTAAGTCTCCCAATTTCAAAGGATTGGCGCGCACGGATGGTGTCCACCGACTTGGAACTGTTTGTGCATTTTGGTATGGACGGCGTCAGGGACAATGGGAAATTTCATCAAGTCCAAATGGCTCTCCAGCATGCGCGAATGGACATCCGATTTGGCCATTCAATGAAAGTTGGCTTTCACGGCTACCGCAATATTGACCGATCGATTCCGCCCTACTCCGGTGATCATTGGTGACGAGATTGGTCTCGTTCGACGTGGCTTGAAGTGAGGAACATGATGCCTCCTATAGCTTTTTCGATCATGGTCGATTGGTCTTCAATTTATTTATTAAAATTCGACCTTCAAACCTACAAAAATGGCCGAATTGGGGAAGGAGACGACATTGTGCGGGTCGGGTCGCTGGGTCGAGTCCGGTGTAACATGGCAAGCCTAGTCGTTTAATTATTTAAAATTGACCTACCATTCTTCAAAATTCATCAAATTAAATCGCATAATTGAAATCTGAGGCATGAATTCTATCTGAAAATGTCATTTTCCCCAAAATTCTAGCATGAATTTGACAAAAACCCCAAATTTCCCTAACGATTCGATTTGGGAATTCTTCAATTTCAGGCCGTCGATGGCCAAATTGAACTAAAATCCATGCCAATCAATTCAGAATATTGAAAAACATAAGGGAGAGGTCTCACCTTTGCATGGAAGTCCTGAATTAAAAGTAATTTCACTTTTGGCATCGTCTAAGGATTAAATTATAATAAAAGTATGTAATTTTGTCTAATTTCTGCAATCATGCAATTTCGGTGAATAATTGGACTAAATTGCAATGCAATGAAATTAAATTGAATGTCAACACTCTAAAAATGCAAAAATTGCAAATCAAAAGACTCAAATGACATTTTTTTTATCAAGTTCAACTCTATGTGTAACAAAGAAACACCTAAAATCGAACTTGAATTTTGACTTTTTATGATGTCAAAATGAAAAAGGAATAAAAATAAAAATATTGACTATTTTATGTATTTTTTGAACTCGAATGCTATTTTCTTGATTTTCCATGCATTTTCCTAATTTTTGAAAATATTAAAAAATAAAAAAAAATCTAGAAAATTATGTTTTTGGTCGACGATGGTTCCTTAGGCTTGGCCAAAGCTACCAAAATTGATTTTGTATTTTTTGAACTTTTTATTTTTTAATGAATGGATAAATTGAGAAAAGACTGAACGACATTCAAGTGTAAACAATAGTCGAGAATTGGTCTCGCCATCTAAACTTGGTCGTAAGTTTCATATGTTGATCGAACAATTGAGAGTTAGTCTCCCGTTCGATCTCTGCTGTCTATTATAGTAATCAGATAGAATGACTCAGCCGTAGTCGTCGCTCGATTGTGGTCATAGACAACTAGTCAAAAATTCGTATAAAAATTGAGAAAATGGAATAAAAAATAAAAAAAATCCAAACAAAACCAAAAAAATTAGAAAATTCCTAGGCATTCCAAAAATTTTCAAAAATTGAGGAATGATCATAGACAACTAGTCAATCCTGTTTTTGGGATTTCTTATATGTTCTTCCCGGAATTGATGATCATACCCTTTAGGGGTAAATTGCCTCCGCTGTATATCTGAGATAAGTGAAAAATGGCTAGATTAGGATTAGGATCAGTTAAGTGGTCACTCCTTCTGCTTAGGTTTTCGAATCTAGTCTTTTTCGAGAAATGATCATTCTATCCCTCAAAGGGTAAATTGTCTTTCAAATTCCAATGAGTCGTGAAAATTGCTCAAAATTAGGATTTTGGCCGGGTAGATGATCAATCCTTTTTTTTTGGATTTTCACGTCTCATTTCCTTTTACTGAATTTTTTACCCTTCAAAGGGTGAATCGCTTTTAAAAATTTTCAAAATATTCTGAAAATTGTTTAACAATGGGAAATGGGCCAGTTGGGTTGCCAATCCTATTTTCAATGCTTTTTGACTCCAGATTTCTTCTGAAATAACGATTTTGCCCTTTTTTGGAAATTGTCCACAAATTTCTTTGAAATTACGATTTTGCTCATCTTGGGCAAATCATGTCTAAATCATTTTTTAGCCTTAATTGACACTTCTTTAGGCCAATAAGGCCTTACTAAGAATGTCATGTTGTATTCATGTGATTTATCTGCATGTACTGAATCCTTGATTTGCGCACTTTCTTTTATTGACTGTGAGTACTAGGGTAGTCACCCCTAACTGCATGAAATCTTAGATTCAAGGTTCATACCCCATTCTTCTACAAGAAATCTTAGGTTAGATAATTCATTCAACTTAGGTACCGAAAGAGTGTCAACTCTGATAGTTGTCATAACTAAGTCCCCGATCTTATTTTTCTGGTTCTCGCAGAATCGAATAGAAGCTCCCAACTATTCGATAGGGTTTCCAATCGTATCCTCCATGAAACAATTGGTGGCAACTCCTGGACATGCATATGTAGCACATGACACTAGACCACATTAAAGGCCGATCACGTATACCTTCATTGCGACTTGGGTAATGGGTCTTGAGAGAGGTTCGTGTCCGACCAGATGGGACGGCTCATTGGCCCTTGCATTCTGCACCACCTCGAGCAAAGGGAGAGGCTCGTGACAATCCCCTCATTATAGATAAGGCTCATCTACGCCCACACTATCTAGTTTCATATTAGACTAAATAGGAAATCTTTTCTTTATTAGACCAATTAATATTTATAATAATAATTAATAAAGCCCACATAAAAATATATTCTAATGTTCTCCCACTTGAGATATATTAATTGAAATTGTACTGTATATGTCCATCTTTATATTGGTCTAGAGATAATTTCTAATAATCAATTCGATCTCATAAAGTTTCAAGCACCGAATCATAGCAGTAACTATATCAAAAGATGTAGAGTCATTCATAGTCACAAATGCTCTTAACTTTAATAATGGAGATTTAATATAGTAGTGTGGCAAATGATAACATCTCAAAGAGTAGAGAAACCTCATATGTTATCCTCCCCGTCTGTCATCATTCTCTTATTTTACAAGTCACGAAACCTGATGTATCACTAGATAATATATTTATGGTTCCAAGGAACCAATATATATCTTAACTTTATAGTTAATTTTACTTTATGTGTAACAAGACATATGTATACAGCTAAAAATAAATACCCCGGCTATCTCTCAAGGTTTACATAATACATTGAGATTCTTAATAGATATGTATTCAATATCAAAATAACACATTCAAAAACATATCATTGATTGTAAAAGAGTCAATACATATCAAAACTATTACTAAAAGTAACACAATAGAAATGTAAACTTTATTAGAGCAAAAACTAAAAAGCTCCCATCAAGTAATGGCTTCTCACGATACTTCAAAGTCCATGCTAATGACATGTTATTTAAACACACAAGGATGTAGACCTTTAGTCAATGGATCATCAATCATATCATCTATAGAAATATGCTCTACTGCAATGTCACCATTTTGTACAGATTCCTTTATGGTAAAAAACTTGACATCCACATGCTTAGACCCCTTGAAATCTTTGTTATTGTTAATGAATAACACTAATATTATAAGAATATGGGCATATCAACAAAATCAAACACAGTCAACTCCCTAATGAGATTTTAGAGCCAAATAGCTTAAGTAGCAACTGGAAATCAGATTATAAATTTTGCTTGCATCGTAGAGGATGACACCGTTTTCTGTTTCTCACTTTTCCATCATACCGCACCAGCTGCTAACATAAGGATGTACCGTGTTGTTAACTTCTTGTCATCTTAACAACCCGCATAATCTGAATCTGATTGCCCTACTAGATGTATGTTTTGAACATATCTATAAATCATTATATAGTCTTTAGTCTTTTTTAAGTACCTCAAAATATTCTTGATAGCAACCCGATGATCTTGTCATGTGTTTGACTAATGTCTATCTAAAAGTCATGTTGCAAAAGTAATGTCTGGCCCAATACAAACTTGAGTATATATGATACTACCAAGCACACTAGCATAAGTACATTCTTCATATGTGCTTTCTTAATATCTAAATGAGGACATTGTAAAATACTCAATTTATCCCCTTTGTAGACAGGAGCAATTCCTGATTTCCATTATTGCATATTGAATCTCTCCAAAATGCGACTAATATATGTCCTTTGAGATAAGCCAAATATGCAGCTAGAACAATCCCTATGGATCTTAATGCCAAGAACAAAAGACGCATTACCAAGATCCTTCATATCAAAGTTATATGATAACATTAGCTTTGTCCCATGCAGTAATTCAATATCGTTGCTAGCAAGCAAGATGTCATCAACATAAAGAACGAAAAAATTAAATTTCCTCCCACTGACCTTGCAGTATATGCACCGATCTAAATTGTTCTTAATAAACCCAAAAAGAAATAACAACACTATGAAACTTTAAGTATCGCTGTCTAGAAGCTTGTTTTAAATCATAAATAGACTTTTTCAACTTACAAACCAAATTACCGGTATCATTTACTGCAAAACCTTTAGGTTGTGCCATATCGAACTATTCATCAAGGTTTCCATTCAGAAAAGCAGTTTTAATATCCATCTAGTGAAGTTCCATATCAAAATGAGCTACTGAATTCATGTTCACTCTAAAAGAGCATTTATAAGAGACTAGAGAAAAAATTTCCTCATAGTCTACTCATTCTTTCTGAGTGAATCATTTAGCTACTAGTTTAGCTTTAAATTTCTTAATACGTCCTTTGGAATCTCTCTTAGTCTCAAACGCCCATTTATAGTTGACGGGTTTATAATCTTCAGGCAATTCAACAAGCTCTCAAACATCATCGTGTTTCATAGACAACATCTCATTTTTCATTGCATCTAACCATAAAACTGATTGAGAACAAGAAATAGATTCTGTGTAAATTACCAAACCAGCAACAAAGCCAATATTATAATCATTCTTTTTTAGATATACTATATAGGCTGATGGTAGTTACACGTCTCTTCCCAACGGATCTCCCTAGAAGAGCATCTTCAACTTTATTCTGTTCTTAGGAGGCCTGAGGAACTTCGACAAGAACTGCTTCAATAACAAGTTCTTGAACCTCAACAAGCTCGGTCTGTGATATAGGGGCCTCCATAATTGTCTATATAGATATAGAAAATGATATAGAAGTACTCATCGTACTTTTATTCTCAATAGTCTGTGAGCAAACACCTTTTTCAGCCACATCAAGCTTTAGAAACTTCGTTGCCTGTGAATCCGCAATTCTTGTTCCTCCATTGAGATTATAAAATAAATATCCATTTTAATGATCTGGATAGGACACAAAATAACACCAAGTGATTTTGGAGTCCAACTTGCTCAAAGTTGGATTATATAATTTTACTTCTGCAGGGCATCTCCAAATCTTCAGATGATTTAAGCTAGATTTCCATCCAATCCATAATTCAAAAGGAGTACTTCGTAGGAACATGATTCAAAATATGAAGCGCCGTTTTCAAAGCTTACAAAAAATCAAGTAAATTATTTCTGCTAATCATACTCCACACCATATCCATAAAGGTGCAATTATGCCTTTCAGTTACGTCGTTCTGTTCAACACTGTAGGGCTCAATAAATAGAGCCACAATCCTAGAATCCTCTAAGAATTTGGTGAATGACCCTTTGAGCTATCCAACATCGCCACGTCAACCGTAATACCGATCAGATCTAACAATTTTATGATTTTTCCCATCTGTTTATTGACTCCAATCTGAAAAATCTTTAATTTGTCAAGAGATTCGAAATTTTCCTTAATCAATCACAAATAATCATATCGGGAATATTCATCTATAAGTATGATGAAATAAAAAAAATTTATAGAACGTTGTTGTATATGGTCCACTTATATCTGTATGGATAATCTCTAATAAATGAAAACTACGGACTGCAATTTTCTTCTTTATTTTAGTCATCTTACCTCTACAGCAGTCTACACATGTGCCTAGGTCACTTTTAGGAGCGGGTGGAATGTCTACCTTTATCAGTAGTTCCACTCTTTTTCTATATATGTGACTAATACATTTATGCCACAAGGCATAAAACTGTTCCTTAGGCATAAGAGTTTTGGAAATAACTTTTTCAACTGTATAAGCAACATATATTTCTTTGGGAGATAAACGTAATTTGTACAATCCAATGGATAGTGCAATACCCAACTTTATTTGAATTAAAAGAAATAGAAATTGCATTGTTTGAAGTCTCAAAAGAAGAACCATACATGTCCAAATTTGATACGAAATTTAAATTTTGTTTAAAAGAAGGTACATAAAATGTATTCCTTAACATCAAATTAAAATCAGAATCTAGAATTAAAATGGCATCTCCCACAAACTCGACGTCAGCTATATTATTGTTTTCTTTGGTGAGCCTTGATTTTTTTCTTATTTGGCTTCATTTGATTTATGGACCCCTGCATGATAAATGCAACATGATTTGTTGCACACAATCTAGTCGCCACAAACAAGATGGAGCTTCTAATAGATTAGATTCACAAATTGATGCCAAAGAATCATTATGTTTAGGTTCACGTTTACACAATCAATTTTTATATTTAATATAGTCTTTCTTTACGTGTCATCCCTTCTTACACAAGAAATAGAGACCATCTTTACCAACATTGTCGTTCCCTTTTAAAAATCAATTTCTTTGGATCTAAGTTGTTAGATGAACCAGCGGATAAATGAATTCTTTTATGAGTATGATTTTTGTGCACCTTACCCCTTTAACACCGGAACTAGAAGCAACAAACATGGCAATATGTGCTTTACCTTTCTTCAGCTTCATCTCCTCTGATACCATCCTTGCAAACAAGTTATTGATTGTCCATGTCTAATCGACGATATTATACTGTGTTTGGATAATACCAAATTCAAGTAGAAGAGAGTTGAGTGCAAGGCGCACAATATACGCATAGGGGATATCAACATCAAGTGCCTTGAGCTTTGTTTGTAGATCCATCATCCTTAGGACGCTATATCTAACACTAGCAGAACCATTATATTTCAGACTAAATAACCATGACATATGTTCCAACTTCAGCATTAGGAGAGTCATGATTTCTTACCATCAAGATTTTCATTATCTACCTAGCAGTGATGTCAACAGTGAAATCATTTCTAAGATGTTACTGTACGGATCACTTTATAGATAGTAAGCAAATCTTATTGCTCTTTTTCCAAATAGCAAAGTGTGCTTTCTGGGTATCAGTACTAAACTCAGTAAGAGCTATCGGTTTACTCTCATTAAGAATAATATGAATATCTGCTAGTTCCATACTAAACAGAAAATCCTCTCTCCATCTCTTAAAATTAGAACTAGTAAGAATCTCAATAGCCATGGAGTTGTTGTTCATAGAAAAGGTGACTAAAAAGTAATCAATGTTTAAAATTAGCATAATGTGAAAATTCACCTTGAGAGTTATATGCATCATCATCATATAATCACTTGTGGGCAGAAAACATGATATGCAGTTATATACTCTCTATATTACATCGGTCGTGAGAATTTATTTTAATCTTCGTTAATTATCACATTTGGGTGTATGAAAATACTTGGACTAATCAACTCTCAACTATATACTGTGCATGTAACCCTCCATGCAACAATACGCAATTACGTCCTTTGATAGTATAATTACGCATTAAAACAAGAGATACTCCAATATTTTATAAACCATAACCAAGTATGTCACTTTGTCGGTCACAGCCCAACTGAATTTTTCTGAAAATTGGGTTGTAAGCTTTATATTTCACATTTACCGTATACATGTAATTTCAGAAATTATGAACAATTATCCACAAAAATTACATGTCGTGCTAATTTTCATTGACACACTCAACAATACTTGTTAAACCATATACATGCAATTGATAAATTATATTCTATGTATCCATATGTGGTACTTACATGCGAGTTTGCACTTGTATTCATGAAACCGTAGAAAAATACCAAGATAGACACCCCAACAAATCCCCCAAACAATCCACGTATTTAGGGTATCATAGGTATTTTCCATCCATAAATGCATCAAAAATATAAAATAAATATACCACCTTGTAGAGCATGAGCATCGGAGCATGTCGGTACCTGAAACTCCCCAATCAGACGTCGCACGCTCCCTCACATGCCACCACAATCCTGAGTGCGTGAGGCCCATGTGTTGACACATATAGTGCACGTGTTCAGCCCTCAACTGGTTTTTCAATCAGTCTGACCAATTTAACCGGCCCAACCGCTCCCCTTGACTAAATCGGCGAATTCTGTCAAGCTTAACTTGGTCTGACCAGTCAACAACCAGTTCAATCAGGAAGCTCAAGTCAACAGTTAATCGGATCGGATGAACGTCTCGGGTCAGGTTATCGGGTTGGATCTGATTTACACCAAGTTGAGCTGACGTTAGCACTGCATGGCCGGCCTAGGTCTAGGGCGTCGGGCATGAATTAGCACGTGGCCTCCCGACGTCCTCCTCTGATAATATTCATACGATTTTTCTCGTTTCAACTAGTACTTTTCGAATATATAATTATTTTTCACTTTTACCGAAAATAAAATTTTGCAAAGTACATGAGAACATGATTTGAGATCTAATATGTGTTGGCTCTCATGCCACATGATAGTTGCTATTAATTACTTTATGCAGCAACCCAAGATAATCATTTTTAAATATGCGAATCATAATTTCATGAGGTAGAAGAATTGAAGCACCTTGTTTCGAATCTATTGTTCTTGATGCAGAATTGCGACGATCCAATTCTCAAAAGCCTCCCTTCTATAAACCCCTTTTTTGCACTGGTTTCAATGAGACAGCCCCTCACGTATCGCTTTTAACGACTATTTATGTGAGGTTATGTGGACATTAAAATTTACACGATGGATTTGAACTCTATTTATAGTGATTATAACACATCTCATTATTATAGATAAGACTTATCTCAGCCCACACAATCCAACTCTATATTAGACTATATATGAAATTATATATCTTTTCTTTATTAGATCAATTAATTTATAATAATAATTAATAAAACCCCCATAAAGATATAGTTTAAAACTGACAACCACAGAGATTAGCCCCTCGATTTAGTCGTTAGCCAATTCCACTCTCTCCATCTCATTCTCCTCTCTCATCGACTCGGGACCATGCGCCTCATCATCTCTATCCACCCCAGCTGCCATTGCCACTGCTCGCCCCACCGTCATCGCCCTCAACCCTAGCCAACATAGTCACGGTTAGCTCGTACCTTGGTAGTCCCACCTTTCCCCCTTTTTTTTTCAAAAAAGACAAAAAGAACTTTTTGTGGCAACACATGACCAAATTGCTATCTTGATTACGCCCCATCTAGAGGCAGACGTTGTTTGGTTAGGTGTGTATGATAACACTTATGAAAGTGGATTTCTGCTCCAGAAGTGCTTCCAGAGCAGAAATCTGTTTGGTAGTGTAACTTCTGAAGTAGAAATTCGTTTGCTAAAATTTTTTACTTCTTAAATAAATTTTTATTTTTGAAGTTATTTTTCCCCCATTTGAGAAGTTAAAATAAATAGCTTCTCCAATTCAAAAAGTATTTCTCGCATTACCCTCTTTTCAATCATGTCTACCTCCATCAACCTCCACTGCAGCCGACCGTTGCCGGCTACCGCCATCGCCAACCTCCATCAACTGCCCCCCACGATCACTAGCAATCGTCGACCATCGCTTGCTCCTGCCTATCGCAGACATCCGCCGGTCGCCACCCACCACCGCTCTCAGTAGCCAACTTCCGCGGACCTCCGCCGACCATCACCCATCAACGCCCGCAATTGCAGCTAACCTTCGCAAATCGTCGACCATCGTGACTGCCGACCACTGCCCATCGCTAACCTTCACCGGCCGCAATCGCCGCCAACAGGCGATCTTCACTGGCCGAAACCGTCGTCCTTTGCTGCCAACCACAACCACTGCGTCGACTGCCGTCGTCAAGTCGTAGTCTTCGATCACCGAAATAAAAAATAAAATAAAAATTTTTATTTTTAAAAAGTAAATAATATTTTTAATAATTATTATTATTATTTAAGAATTTTAAAAATTTTAAAAATAAAGTAGATATTTTCAACCGTTGTCAAACGAATTTATCTTATTGGAAATAATTTCTGGAGCAGAAATAGAAAAATCAAGTTATGCTTCTTAAGAAAAGTGAAAAAAGCAATTTCTTGCCAGAAATTGATTTCTAAAATAGAAGTGTTACCATGCGCCCTTAATTATACCATATGGAGGCACATTTATCTCATAAATTTATTTCGACTATTTCCTAATTGGTATGATATGACAATATATCTGAGGTTTATATTTGATCTGACGAGCATATTTAACGTTTATACTATATTAGAAAGTTATAGCCGTTAAATTATTGCTTGTTTACAAAATCACAATATTTTTTTTGGTCGAAAAAATAACTAACATTTAAACCAATAGATTTTCCGTTTGAAAATAGTTTGCAAAACTTTTGTCGGTCATGTTTCTTCTTTAGTAAACACGACCATACTAGGATTTGTGTACACTTAAGTTATCCTCAAATGGACAGTTTGGGAACCTTTAAAACTTTGCGTTGATTCGCACATACTTTTAGATTAAAATGTTTTACGATGGCAGTATTTTTTTTGTTCCTCGAGCACCATGGCAAATTTGTTAAAAAAATACATAAATCTACTGTGGACATGGCCAAAATGACCCGTGTGTCAGGAACCGGCCCGTTGACCGAACCGGAACTAGCCCATTGATCAGGCCCACGATTCCGAATTAGAACCGGCCCGACCCCTCAAGAGCTAATCTGGTTCCACAATTTTCAAATATATATATATGGGGGGGAAAAGCCCAACGGAAGTTCAGTGATTCCAAACACAACACAGATTTCAAAATTCTATAATTGTGAAAGAACCATTCAACTCAATTCTTAGTTTTCACCCTCATCGCAAGACAGATATTAACAACCATTTCTTCAACAGTTGCAATTGAACAAACATTTAGCGCTGGAAGATTAATTTTGGACACCTGTCGTTCAAGATTAAATCCAAAAGCTGTGAAGACTCAAGCTTATGTCAATGACTGGACAAAGACTAGATTTCGACAATAAGAGTTGAATTGAGAATATGAATTCTTTAATGAGTATTGTGGTGGCACCATCACCACAGGTACCACAACAAGTAGTGGCGATTGGGGATGAGCTAAGTTGGGGTTATCAAATGTAAAAAAAATTACATTAGCTTTGATTATTCTATCTCCAAGGAGATATGTAGTTGCTTAATAATAATTCATTAAGTTCAAACAGATTCCTCCTTTTTTTCCCTGAATTTTATTATACTATACAATTTGATTATAATTTATATTTGACAATTTATTATTTTTATTTCATCATTTATTATTTTAAAAATTAAATTAAAAAAAGGAACCGGAACCACCGGTTCCTGAATCCGTGGACACGTTTAATCTACTTTATGAAAGTCAATTTTTATTGATGTTCAAAACCACATCATTTTTAATTATTTATTATTGCTTCCTTTTCTTTTTTTTTATCTTTCTCCCTTCCTGATTATTCACCTTCTCGAAAAGGCCGACGGGAAATATCGAATGACCCATAGAGACAAGTTCGGTTATCGATTCTAATGAAAATGATACTGTGCGAGTAGGTTTCAAGTTATAAATGCCGAACCTACAAAATCACCCAAGAACTGATTATAACTTTTTTTATGAGGTGAAAGAAGATGATTTATCTTTTTTATAAATGAGATTAACTTCCATGTTGCTTTATATTTCTTTTTCTTTTTCGTATCTATATCTTACTCTGAATCATTTTATTGCTAGTATTATTTTAATGTAACTATTATTTATCTTTTTTTTTAATGAAGAAGAAAGAAATCATTTCTCGAGTAGACCGTTAAAAAACACCCGACAAACAGGGTAGGTCCCATATAAACAAGATAGATATTAGGTTTCAGAAATTGAGAACCATTTCTGACAAGGTTCTAGGTTATACCTATGGAACTTACCCATTTTAGAATCGATCATCCTTACAACCTAGTAACCAAGGTATTTCGTTAGATTTGGTATGTGACGAAACGCTGCATGAATTAAGATGGTGCTCCTTTGATCTTGCGTTTTCTTGTGACGTTCGAACACATCCTAATACATCATTTCGAGTTTTTGTAAATTATAGGATTAGATTGCACTTTCATGATAAGTTTCATAACTTACTATTTTAGGTACGTGACGTTACCTAAAATAAACGCACGGAGCTATCAAAGAACAGTTTTATGTTTAAAAAGCCAATAAAAAGAACTTCTGACCAAAAAAAGAAAAAACCTGACAATAATCCTGGCAATAATCCTTTTTTCATTTTTTTTTTAAATTTAGTCCTGATCTCGAAGCGATGATTAGACATGCTGACTCGCTTGACTCTATCCTCCGCCCAACTCAGCTCTGCGTCTGCTTTTGTTTGCGAAAATCGCACGGAGGCTCTCCACCTGATGCGGACAATGGCGATCGCCTCTGCGCAGGGATTCGGGAGACGGCTCGCCTCTTCGGTTTCTCGCCGGCGGTTCTCGTCTTCCGCCGGCGAGAGCGCCGTTCAACGCAGCCAGAGCCCGTCGCTGAACCTCTGCTCCGCGATCAATCAAGCTCTTCACATCGCCCTCGACACCGACCCTCGGTGACGACTCCTCGCTCTCTGCGCTTCAGATGCTCTTGTCGGGGCTTTTCTTCTTCTTTTGTGACGTTGAATTTGAATCGCCGGTTCTTGTTCGCTTAATTTGGACGAGTTTCAGTTGTTTTTGTATTTTTTTTTTCTTTCTATTAGTTTGGTCATACAGTGATGGAATCGACTTTCTTCCATAAATTTCAACATGAATAAAGTAAGGAAAATGATTTTTCGTATGTGCAGGTCTTAGCATTCTCTAGTCCATGCAGGATGATATTGTTCGGTCAAATGATGCGCTTTTTTTTTTACCTCTTTACCCCTGTAAAATGCTCGCAATAGGTCATCAGTCAGCTCCAGACCAGAAATTTATGCCGAATTATGATCTCTCAGTCCCGTATGCAGCATCAGGATTTGGATATCTAGTTGAATATAATTTCGTGTGGTGAAGTCAAATTTTTCGGATGTGAAATAGTCTATGAATTATGTCTCTGTTGTTAATATACGTCTGTGACACTGCTTTATATGTAATTTTGTCCGGATAAGGTTGAGTTAACTGCTGCTTTATTGATATTCGGGTATCTTTAAAGTCAAGCTCGCTATACTTATTCACTTCCAAGGACTCTCTTGGTGTTTGATGGTGGAACTCATTGCTTGCATTTCCTCTTCAGTTCTTATGTATTTGGAGAGGATGTGAGCTTTGGCGGGGTCTTCCGTTGTACAGTGGGATTAGCTGATCGATTTGGTAAAAGCAGGGTTTTTAATACCCCTCTCTGTGAACAGGTATTCTTTATTCTTTTGTTGTCCATGAATTATCGATTATCCTGACTTGTCAGAAGGGAAAATGAAGTCATCCCAAGATTCTTGGAAGAAAAAAGTTGCTTCCTTAGTGGCCTGGTTGACGATGTGACTGTTTTTCTTTAAAAAGTGTCTGCTTTTGGTGATCAGTACGGAAGTGTGATGTTTCTTGTCATTCTTTGTCTATCACTCTTTCTTGATCTCCTTTATAAATGAGAAATACTTCACAGATAATATCTGGTTTTTGGCTTCTTTATCTACTTCGTTTGACTGAGCATAAGCTAATTTCTGTTTTATCTTTCAATGTTACCAACGTTGGAATCAAATTCGTAATTCTAAAGCAATTTGCATGCAGGGAATTGTCGGATTTGGTATTGGTCTAGCGGCGATGGTCAGTACTTAATCTTTTTTCCCTTATGCAATTCAGCATTATCAAATCATCATTGTTTTTCAAAATTCCTCATTGGATGTTTTTCTATTCATACAAAATTTAGGGAAATAGGGCAATCGCGGAAATTCAGTTTGCAGATTACATTTATCCTGCTTTTGATCAGGTATTTCAGTCCATCTAGCAAATGTTGTATGGCCGCATGTTTAAATTTTCAGTAACAGATACTCTTGTTTATGTAGATTGTTAATGAAGCTGCTAAGTTCAGATATCGTAGTGGGAACCAGTTTAACTGTGGAGGTATATCATCATCATTATTTGATGGTCAAATGAGATATTCTTTTACCAGCTGTCGCTGATGAGATTTGATGTGATATTCTCAGGCTTAACGATAAGAGCTCCTTATGGAGCAGTAGGACATGGGGGACATTATCATTCTCAATCCCCAGAAGCATTCTTCTGTCATGTCCCTGGTATCAAAGTATGGTTTGTATTCCCAGAATCTGGATTGCTTCTTTCAGATTCCTTTTTCACTGGCAAATATTTCCATTTCTTCTAGGAGTCTGAAGGAAGAGACATTTATTTTACGAGCATTGACCATTACATGAAGAACATACACGTATCATTTCATTGTTTGGTCATAATTGCTTCTTATGTTTTCTCCCGAATGACTGTATGTGGGGCAGAAAAGAATACAAGAAACCTAAGAAGTGGTCCGTTACCCTGGCTAAAAAATTCTTTATATGAGCAGGTCTAGTGCGGGAGACTGATTAATTGAATGACGTGCAACCTATCTAGATGTTTGTCTAATATTAATAACTCAGGCAAATCTTAAGTTCTTAAAAAGCACCAGTGTTCTACTTTGAAATCTCACCAAGGAGCATCTTTCGACTTCAATGGTTGAGAAATTTGGTGTGTATGATGATTTCATTTTCAAGTGCAACGGAGCTATTTATGTGATTGTTTTTTTAAAGATAAGAGCTGATCAAGTTTGCATCCCTTGAGGAAAGATTAATGGTTAGTTAAATTGTCCATGGTTAAGCCATGAAATTTATTCGAGATGCTCACTGAAATTCAGAAAAAACCTCAATGGAAGTGATATTCTTTTATTACTATGTTGTGGTTTAGACACCGCCCAACACCTTTCTTAAAGCTTCTTTTTTTAGGTGGTCATCCCTCGAAGCCCGAGTCAGGCAAAAGGACTATTAATCTCCTGCATACGCGATCCAAATCCTATTGTCTTTTTTGAACCTAAGGTATTTTGTCTTTTACTCTAAGCTCGATGACTTGATAACTCCATCTAACTTTAAGAACTTATTTTCCGGTGGAGCCAGTGGCTGTATCGTTTGGCTGTTGAAGAGGTTCCTGAACATGATTACATGTTGCCATTGTCAGAGGCTGAGGTACTCTTCTTTAAGCTTATGCAGTCAAAAGACTTTAGATTCTAACAAAGTTCCAATGTGGTAGGTGATTCGTGAAGGCACTGACATAACATTGGTTGGATGGGGAGCTCAGCTTTCGATCATGGAAGAAGCCTGCCTTGACGCCGAAAATGTAAGCTTATTCCAGATTATTTTCATAATGATCTACCTTCCTGCTGCTGTGGGCCATCTTGAATGTAATTTCGAAGTGCAGAAAGTCTGGAGTTGAAAATAACTTTTTCTGTCCAGCATTGAACGTGATGATTCTGACTCCACTTTTCCAACATCTCATTCCTTGGAGTTGTCTACAAAGAAGAATGGCATTCTTGTGACTGATTTCCAAATATATTTCTTTATCAGGATGAATGCTGATAGATATGATGCCATTACATTTTCTACAGCTTGTGCGGCACTTGCGGTGTGTAATGTATGTGTCATCTACATATTGATGTCGTCAAACCCCTGGGTGTCCAGACTCCAGATACTGCCACACTTTAGTGACTATCATCTGTTAAAGGGCCTCAAGATGGGTTGATTGTTTGAAGTCATCTAATGTCCTCCAACTCATATTATCAAGATACTTTGCAGGATGGGATCTCTTGTGAACTGATAGACCTCAAAACTCTAGTTCCGTGGGATAAGGAGACTGTGGAGGCATCTGTCAGGAAAACTGGGAGACTTCTGGTACATTCTGCTTTCCGCTTTCCCTCTGATAACTCTTGAAATTATTGAAGTAAGTCAAATCCCTATTTGCAGATTAGTCATGAAGCTCCTGTAACTGGAGGTTTTGGTGCTGAAATCTCTGCTTCAATTGTGGAAAGATGCTTTTTAAGAGTGAGCATGAAGATATTCTTTTTCCCATTCTCATTTCTATGGCAATACTTTTTCAAGGATTCTCTTTCTTCTTATGGCTAAATAAGAAATCTTCTTGTCCCTAAAAGGTGCATTTGTTTTGCAGCTAGAAGCCCCAGTTGCCAGAATCTGTGGTCTGGACACACCGTTTCCCCTTGTTTTCGAACCATTCTATTTGCCCACCAAAAATAAGGTGATCGGTTTTTGTCTTGTTGCGTTGCCTTCACATAAGGATAATGAAGTATATGCTGATTTTGTGCCCTTTTGCTATGGATGCAGATATTGGATGCCATAAAAACAACTGTAAATTACTAATGGGTACTTGACTCTCATTGTTCACTCCAGTCCTATGCCTTAATATGATGTGCATAACAAATTGAGACTTGCAAAATTTCAGAAACAAGTTGTTCGACACTTCATGCCTAAAGATTTGGCTGTATCTATCAACCCCTGCTATATGTGAAAGAGCCCATGGAAGATTTTTCGGGGTAGTACATGGCTGGGATAAGGAGTTTGTCTTTCCTCACCTAGGGTTTAATAGACCCGTCGAACGAGTGCGTCAGGTCGAAAATGATCTGACCCAAATTGACCATTTATATGTAACATAAATTTAGCGATCCATACCCAACCCGAATTTGATTTTTAGTGGCCCATCAAGTTAGTGAAAGAGCTTGGGGTCGGGTTATAGACGGGGGTGTGAAGGTCGTGGGTAAAGTTCTGCCCGGTTCATCAATAAATCATAAAATGGGTTGAGGCCTTGGTTTTTAGTTAAATATAGACGAGGGATCATAATGTCTTGAGCTCATGTATTGAGCTTGATGAAAGCATTACCTGCATTTATATCATGACAAAAACAAATCTGTAATAGTTTTTTTTGTTCTTTTGATAATTTTTCAAAATTTGCACGTCTCGCGCCCAAAGGTTGGGAGGATGCACGAACCAAGCTGAAGCACTGAAGGCTAATCCTCCGAGTATGTTTCATGTCTCGAACAAAGATGATTTTGGAAGACATTGTGATAAACGTGATGAAACAATTGTATTGCCAGTTATGCACCGTTGATGATCACTCCAGAGATTGGATCTTGACATCGTCCTTTTCTTTTATTGCCTTCAATTCCCAAAATCTGTCGACCCCATTTCGCTAGACTCCAGTTTCCAAAATCTCAGTTGAATTGAAAGTCGCAGCCCAGCCCCCACGAAGAAACCTAGATCACTCCCGCACAAAATTCTTTTCTTAATTTCCCCCGAATTATCTATTTTCATTTTTCAATAACTGGCGGCGGCGATGAGCGACCACTCACGGCTGCTCAATCTTTGGACTACTGCCCAAATCTTGAAGCAGATGGCTTCCACCTTCAACTCCAACCCCGCCTCCTTCCTCTTCTTCTCGTCATCTCCTTTTCAATTGGAGCCACCAAGCTTTAACCGCCGCGCACCTCAGCCTGTGAAGAGGAAGAAGCACCGGTGCCTTCCGGTGTTCGGAGAGGTTCACGGCGGAGGGTCATCATCTCTTCTCAGCGAGAAGCGAAGTGCATGGGTAAAGGGCATTAGAACGCGGGTTAATAACAGATGCATTAAAGCAAACCTATTTTGGTCTATTGACTTAAATATCATATTGGAACCCGTTGATTTAAAAAAAAAAAAAAAAGAACCGCATAGTGTCTTGTAATCGGGGGTACTAGGTCAACAAGTCGGTAAACAGATTGACTTAGCAGGAAGCCGAAGCTTCCCCTCCGTGACTCTAGGTGCGGGAGGCTACTGTACATGTCTCCCAAGCTGTCACCAGCCGAAATTAACCTGGAGTCTACCTTCTCCAACCAAAGTCCCTTAAGTTTCCTCCAAATACTTTTCTTCCCTGGATTGAGGTAATACGGAAAAAAAAACTTACTGGGAAATCTAAGGGTATGCATTCGGACCGGGATTACCCAAAACCCCGAAAAAGCAGGTCCATGAACCAATTCTCATTCAAACCGGTGCGAAAACCAGATGGAACTGGGCCGATTCTTGATTTCAAGTACCCAGGAACCAACTGATTTTGGAACCGATTTTTGACAACTGTTGAAAAAAAATAGTCTCGCTTGCCTCATCTTCTGTGATTTTGGTGGATTATAATTTCTATTGCTCGTATTAGGAATTATTACTTTTGGTGGATAGTGAGCTTATTATCCATAGTTTATTTTGAATCGTTTCATTGCTACTCATATTATTTTGCTGAAAAAATAAAATAAAAAAATAGATTATCGGGTAGACCTCGGAACCAAACCGAAAAAATGATGTAGGTTTCAAAACAGGCTTCTAAACAAATAGGGTAGGTTTCAGGTTCTAAAAATTTAGAACCGATTATAATAGGATTTGTTTTAGGGTTTAGGTTCGGAAATTATTCATCAGGCCCATGCTCACCCCTAGAGAAATTCCCCTGCCACATCGGGGAGTGTTTTTTGCCTTTTTTCTCTTTGAGCTTTTTAAGGATATTCTCAGGTCCAATCCGTTGACTTTACGTTTCGATCATATTGGGAACCAGTTGATTAAAAGGAAAGGTTGTGGCTTCATGTAGAAATCTGACAGCTAAAACACCAAAAAATCAACTTCTTGCTAAAATGCAAGATGAACCTTCACCGTTTAGTACAACAAAGGCATCTACGTCCTTTTTTCACTGTGGCCATTTAGTTGTTGGAGACAAGTCTTGTCATGACCTTCACCGTTTAGTACGACAAAGGCATCAATGTCCTTCAACGTGCCCACTTGGCTGTAAATTTTAAAACTTATCAAATTAGTCCTTCCATCAATCCCGTCCAAATTGCCCAACAAAAAATGCTAGCTTGGCCTTTTTTTAGCATTATATCTCTTACGTGGCGCTAACATGGTTAAAATACGAAAAATAAGGTTAAAACGACGTCGTTTTGACCATCTAATCCAAATTTTATTGAAATTAGATCAAAATATTAGCCTAATATTAAAAAAATGATCACATTATTCTTCATGATTAGCGCTTTGTAGAAGAGAGAAAAAAAAATCATGTCACCATTTTTCGTTATTCAAATTGAAAGCAGTTTACAAAAGGACTTGACCGCATCAGGTTGATAAATTTTAGAAATTAAATGCGCTTTTTTTAAAATTTTACAACGGGCTTGCACTTTGAAAGGATTTCCAGTGCACTCGTTTCGTTCTCTTCCTTGGGGATAGCATAGTAATATCATCGTCAGCCTAGAATGGACGAGGGATTATCATTAGAGATTATGTGAAAAAAAAGTACGTTATGTAAGGACGACATGGCTACTCGTGCCGTACGCATCGCAATCAACATCTCCATTTGAATCTCGAAGCTACTCTTTCCAACAGCTAGTTTTTCTCACGTGCCAATCTAGCGCTGTCGGGCAACCACCAAATAAGCCGCTACCCAGGACGAGGGAGGTGAGGCTAGGCTCGGTTGGAGACGGCGACATTCAGAACTTGGACTGAATCTTTTTCTCACCGGCGTTCGCCCGCATCAGCCTACTTAACTCAAATCTTACTTCTATGAACAGAGCTTTTCTACTTAAAACATACTTTGAATTCAGACGCAATTCACATGATCAGAAGCTCGGTGTTACTTGGCGCATTTCTCTCTTGAAATCTTTGCCTTACCAAGACCTGAGCAGCACTACAACTCCACGATACCGCGACATTGCGTGGTCAAAAAATCAAATTCGAACGACAATGCCAAACTATCCGTATACCCCCACCATTGAGAATAAACAGTTATCCTTACCCAGAATGTTTCTTCAAATGAATACACACTTGTAAAATGCCAAAAGTAGGAGAAGAATATAGCCAGAGAGCAAACTCACTTTGCTGTTCTTCAAAGCAGAGAAAGTCAAGAAAGTCAACTCCGACACCATTGGTTTTTTTTTTTTTTTTAGTATTTCTTCTCATTGGTGACATTAAGAGGACGCTGTAATTTTGCACACTGGATGCAACCAAACAAAACAATACTATTTTCTTCCAAGATACTTGCACATAAACAACTAGTCTTTCTTGCTCTCCCTTAATTTATCTTTAATCGGAAAGGGCCTCGAGCGCAATATCCTCCATTATTTACAACTCAACCCAGTCTCCGCCCCTAGATGCCGAGCTTTCCCACCCCCGACGACTGCTTGAATCATGTCAATCTGATCTCGACATCAGATATCTGCCACCAAAATAAAAATCAACAGCGCTCAGATTCTAAAAGCATAAAACCGCACGAGCCACAGAACATAAACTTTTGTAATCTTTCTCTATGTCAAAATCCTTTGTTGGATAATTCAGACATGTCCTCAAGTTTGCGAACAACCTCTGCAAATTTTGAAACTCGAAACTAATCATAAATCAAAGATCTTCAATACCCTATATATATACATGTGTTTGTTCATATGCATCAGTTCGCTTCCGTGAATGTGAGCACGCATGTTTATACGGAAAGTATGCCATTGTGCACGAACGCATGCATGTGTTCTTTTATTCAGATATCATAAGCTTGTGTTTGCAGCTGCTGCATATATAGCTGCAAACATAGGCAAGGAAAAGGGGCAAACTTCACCTACTACCAGGTAAAGTCCGGACATGCAAATGACACACGACCCTTCAGTTATGCCAAAAGCCACATATTTGCAGAGCTAATGAAAACTGGAAATGAAGAACAAAGAATGCTGCGGCATCAAAAGAATAAGAACTGTACCATTGCTGGATTTTCCTGAACTCGTTGAGCACAGGGAATATGTTCTCAAAGGCAGTATATGTCTCTTCTCGCACCTGGATAATCAAATAGCATGAGTGAGGCTAATATGACTCCAGAAAAACCCGTAGAACCAACGATATCTAGATAATCACCTTTGCCCCAGTGAGGACAATTTTTCCTGACACAAAGATTAGCAGCACGATTTTTGGCTGTTTCATTCGATATATCAAGCCAGGGAATAGCTCTGGTTCATACTGCCACAAAAGGGGGGGAAAAAAGACACATCAACCAACAGTTCCAAACAAATTGCAGATTATCTTCCAGTGAGAACAAATTTAATATAGAAAAACCAGCAATTATAAGGCCAAAAAAGAGCAGAGGGCTCCTGACATCATAAGAGGTAAGATGTGCAGCTACAACTTACACTTGAGAAGGCACCATGTGAATATGCAAGACCTTCAAGTCTGATAGGGAATTTCACATCACAAGAACCTACGATATTTTGAATTTTGAAATCCTGGCAAAGACAAGCCCCATAAATTAACTCAGTAACTACAAGCAGTCAATCACGATATTCTGTCACAGAAAGAGGGAGAGACATATGTACCTTAAATTTAGCCGGGAATCCGAGTTTCTGAATGATTCGAGCATACTGGCAGGAAGAACAAAAAGTTAGCCTTCAAATGATCATTGTCTCGAAATGCATTGTTGTTTCACTCCAAAAGAAGATACAAGTTGCAGCATCGACTGAACTTATGGCGGCATGAAGATATTGGTAATTTGTTTTCTTATTCATTTACTAAGGAAGAATGCTTGCGACAAATCCAAAGACTAGCTGCTTCTTATGACACCACCACATCTAATTTTTCCATTCCCATTTATTTACGGCTACAAAGGTATTGCAATTCTATAGAAAACCAACTAATTGTGAACCGAGACTTTGAACAATGGTGCTATTGGTCAGAGGCCATACACCATTCCACTTGTCAAGTTACCTTTCGTGCTGCTAACTTCGACTGTTGTTCACTCTTGGCTCCAGTACAAACCTGAAAAGCATAGTGCACTCAGTAAGCAAAGATAACAAACCTAAAGAGAAGCAACATGTAGACCTAAGCTATCCACAAGATGGCAAGGAGAAAGTGTACACATCTTTCAAATAAAGATGACGACGATTAAATGTCAATACAAAGCTTCCCGTGATTATGAGATGTATTGTCGGCCTCGTAATTATGTGCCCCTTTGCATTTCCTGTGTCCTCTAATGATAATGAAGTACAGACTGCTATCCATAGAGACAGGTAGTGGCTATACACAGTAGGTGGCGGAAGGACGAAGAGATATATAGAGGTGATTGCTTGCTTTCTTTTCAATGGAGGAATGCTCAAAATTAAACGACTAAATCAATTTAGAAAAATTAACTCAGGCATACAAAATAAAGTTAATTTATTTCTACGAATTCAAAAATGACACGGAGATAATTTTCAGCTGCCAACAGAAACTTAGGAGTGTCATCTAACATGACTTACCATTTTCCCTGAAGCAAATATCAATGCTGTTGTTTTTGGCTCCCTTATTCTCATAATTACAGCAGCGAAACGCTGCAAAAGATACACATTTGGAAATGTTAATCCACAGGAGTATAAGAAAGTGTATTTATTGTGTCACCTAAATAATTAACACTATTACATCTTAAGGAACTAGGTCAGAAACAATCAACAGAGAGAAAGATGCCTTGGTTAAATACCTTAGGATTATACTCAGCATTTCGAGCTTGTAAAGCAATGGCCTTAAGATCCAATTTGCAGTCCAAATTCACTGTTGAGACTATGTTCCTGGATAAGAAACACAACACTACTTATTCTCTTTGGACTCTGTGTTAAGAATAGGCAGTGTTCTGATTACTTTCATTGAACAAAGTAAAGCATCTAAATCATCTCGTGAAGGGCAGATTATAGTTTCCCAGGCAAGACATTATCACCCACTCGTTGCCATGAGACAATCATGTCCCCATGTTTATGCCAAACAAGTAGGTAAACAATCAACATCAACAACACCTTTATCCCAAACTAGTCGAGGTGGGCGGTCGATGAACCCCAAAGAATCATATAGGACCAAACAATCAAGTGGGTAAACAATGCAAAGGGAAAAATATAGGGCCACGTGACACTTTCCATTAGCATTATATGGGCAAAGGCAATATTTGGGCATGTATTTACTATTTCAAACGAATAGACCTTAGAGCTACTCACGCCTATCGATGCATACACGAATTGCTACTAGTTTAAAACCATGACAGCACCACCCAAACTACTCATGCATGCAAGCACGCACATATTTGGTGAATTTACTGAAGTAGTAAAAGTGGCCTCCCCTTTGTGCATGAGATAATTCACAGATCATTCTTCAATTGACGTTAATTACCAGCAGACATTCTTTCCTACGTCCTCTACTTAGTGTAGCCCTTGCATAATCTCGAGAATGCAGCCAATATGACAAAGAACGTGTGATGCAACTTCGAAAGATTTGTGAAGGGCAAATTAAAGTTTGGGAAATGGAGCTGCTCCATTCATCTATCTAAATACTCTAGGGGACAGAATAAGCATTTATAAACCCAGTTTGTATCCGAGAAAAAAAAACTTTTGTGAAGCTGCTTCAGCTTCCAAAGAGCTATATCAGGTTCAAAAGAATGTACCCCGGGCATTCAAAAGTACAAAAAAGCATAGATGGAAGACCTGCAGCAGGTCAAAATTTAGTTTTCAAGAACTAACCAAGGGTATTTAGCAGTTCCGATTGTCCAACTTTTATAGGTTTCTTTCAACTCTATCGGTACTGGAATACCAAAACATCTTGAAGACATTATACTTTCATCCTTGAAAATTAATCTTATAAAGCAGATCAAATTGTTAAGCTCGTTCACTTCTTTAATCATTCTTTCACGTTAAAACATCTCAACGTATAACGATGCAACGCCAACAGCGACAGCAACATCAAACGGCTCTCAGTAAACCAGAGAATGACAAATCGCTGGCATGAGATGCAAGACTCACTGAAGAGTAGGAACGATTCCTGAAGGATGCTTGGACGCATCGATCGGTTGGCTTCCCTCCAAGGCCTGATCCGCCATGACTCGTCCCTCCAAATCTCCACACAATCCGACACAGAAACCCTGTCCACCTACAGAGTTTCACGAATGAATAACAAGATTAAGCCACCCTTATGCTACGTCATCTCCAAAAAAAAAAAACCCTAATAACTATCTCAGATCCCACGACAGGAGAAGCTAATTCAGATTCACTCAAGAGAGCTAAACGAGATCAACCCGTCTCTTTTCGAAGCCCTAATCACATCCTTGACCCAACATCCCCCGGGAGTTCCAATTTCTTAGCCAATTTCACAAGTTTAAGAACACAAATTTCCATTAACGACCCATTTTTTCCAAGATCTGAAGCCGAAAGAGAACAGACCCAGATTCTGACAAGAGAAAAGATCGGACCTTTTCCTCGGAATCTAGGGTTTGACCGTTGGGATCGGCTCAGGGAACAGATCTGAGCGGAATCTAGAGGGGAAAACCGACGGGGTAGAGCGCCAAAAGTTCGAAAAGGAGGTTCTTTTATAGGTTTATAGACGAAAGATTTGTATTGGGAGGCTTAAAAACGAGAGAGAGTTCGAGAGGAAAAGAGACGGAGGGAGACAGAGAGAGAGGAGAGGAGAGATCTTTGAGGAGGGAGGGAGGGGGGGGGGGGGTGGGGAGAAGGCTGTGGTGATCGCTTATGGAGGCGAGGCAGGTTGCGTAGGTTCTTTGGATTGCTCCTGCTTATATTTGGATGCCCAAAGTACCCTCACGGCCCGGCTCCAGGTAGGCCTGTTCGGAGGGGTGTTTTGGGGAAACGTGTTGTGGGGAATGCTGGAGGTACAGGCAACGTTGTGTGACCATCCAGTGGCTACGCGCCACGTCGGAATGAGAACGCGTCTCGTCGTTTTTGTCGTTTCCTTTTACAGAACAGCAATATTTTGTTTTTCTCATTCGATTTTCTATTTTCTTTTTAAAATGTTGGGGAATTAAAAGGACTTTTTTTTGTGGATTGGCCGCTATTTATCAGATCTTTTTTCTTTTTGTTAAAAGATACTGCTTTTTCATTACCACTCAATTCCAATATTCCCAATCGACGTCACCCCATCTCTCAAACAAGTTAATCTCATCATCTCCTTCTTTTGGTACCATGTCTGTGCTACTCTTTCTAAAAAAAACTATGCTTTTTTATTGGTCATGATTAAAAAAAAAAAAAGAAGAACTTTGTTTTGTAAGTAAAAATTATGTTTCATTTTCCATTTTGCCATCACGAAATCAATAATTTGTTGAACATGCGATGTTGCTAATTTTACTTGTTAGAAAATCATTCAATTTGCTCTTTTTTTCTTGGTTTTAAGCATCTTAATGGAAGTACATTGAGGTTTATGTATAGAAATATTTTGAGGATAAGATTCATACCGTCGACTTTCTCCATGGCTAAACGATAAAAAAATGTTCACAATCTTGATCTCTTATTTTCCTTTCTCGTATCTTTTTTTAGTTCTTATAATTAAGAATCAGGGGAAAAAAACAGCTAAGTTTTTGGATTGGGTTTCTAAAGAATGCAATGTACAGGTTTTGTTTTTGATATTTCGAAGTAAAAAAAAAAGCTTTTCTTCTCAAGCTAGCTTCAAAAAAACTTTAAAAAAAAGGGAAATTTTGAATTGAATCGAACGGAAAGTAGCCATTCATAGATCATTAATTTGCCTAAAACCATGAATTAGTAATACGTGCTTAATAAAGTTGACACTAAATTTGGTCAGTTGATGTACGATTTTCAAATTTCAACTTCAATGCGCATTATTTGATGAGACAAGGAAGACCAGCTAAATTCATTTCCCCTTGTTTTGTTGAAATCCTGATATTTGTCGTCACGTTGACTCGCATGTCTGCCACAAAACGACGTCGTTTCTGGCGGGAACGCATCCTCGGGCGCCTGCTCCTTTGGCACTTGGCATTCCGGCCCCTCTCTCTCCCTCTCTCTCGTCAGTGCTTGCGGTGAATTTTCCAAGATCACAGTCGAGCACGGGACGAGCACAACACCTTCTCGAACAAATTTATTTTTGGGTTTCAACTTTTCGACCACTTCCTCCAGACATGAACTTGCCAATCGCTTTCGTCTCCATCATCGCTTTGGTCCTGCTGTCCAACGATTCTCTCCGCGGATCATCCTCGACTTCACTGCCCAAAGACCCACTTCTTGGGGTTGCTCCTGAAGGTTTGAGTTCATCACTTTCTTTTGGTGTCTTGTTTGTGGATTTTCTTTTTTTCTTTTTTTAATTGGACGGAGCTCGCTAGTGTGTGGGGTTGGCTTTTTGCGGTCGTGGTTGGATGATTGATGAGAATCTGCGTGATACCCAGATGTGAAATATTACAGTTCATCGCACAGGATCAAATGCAAGGATGGATCGAGGAAGTTTACCAGAGCCCAGCTAAATGACGATTTCTGTGACTGCCCTGATGGCACAGATGAGCCAGGTCCTTTTTGAGCCATTTTTTAAGTAATAAGTTTGCTACTGTGCTTAATCTATTAGTTGTTCTCGCATCTTGCATTGTGTTTAGATGGATGAGTGGATACGACGGAAGGGAAACAAAGACAGAGATCATGAATAGGATAAACATTGAACAATGGAATCGGCAAAGTCCACATTTCTTTTTTCGGTCCATAGACCTTCCCCTGGTGCAAAACTGGGAGTAAATAGAAGTAAATTCATGAATCATTGTCACCCTTCTTTTCATTGATTTCTGTCTTGTTCACTGATGAGATGCATATGACAAACTCCCGGTTTTCTTCTTAGCAAACGAAACAGAGGAGTTGTTACCTTAAGCAATTTTACCAGATATTACAGACTTGGGGAGATATTACGAGGATTTAATTTTTTCCTTGGTAATTGTCATGAACAATCAGTTTTCCACCATAGATCAGCAAAACTACGGATTGCTTTATTTGATATAAATGCTTTTGAAAGCAACGATGCGTATTCAGTTTATATTGGATGGTCTGGCCAACTTTCATAAACTGGCATTGTTGAGTGATGGTCTCTATTGATATCTTAGTAATGATGGTTCATCGAGAAGCTCAGCCAGCCTCATGTTATTTCAGTTGTATTCTGCTTAATACAAACCATGGATTTTCTTTTGCTAGACTTGTAGTATGAATTAACCATTCTGGTTTTAGATGGTCTATGATATAATTACTTATCCAAAAAGAACTGTTGCTTCTCCTAGGCTTTATCTCTTCTTTTATAACAGAGTATTTGTGTAAACACCTAATAGTGCCCATATGTGAATCTGCTTTGATGTTTAGACTATTCTAAACGACACTGTTACTTTTACCTGGCTTTGCCTCTTTCTTTAGAACACCACATGTATATTTGCAAATTCCTTGTAGTGTCCGCCACTAGATCTATGTACTTTTCTAATTATAACTTCACTTCCTCTGACTCGATAATGCAGGAACATCAGCATGCCAAAATGGAAAATTTTATTGTCAAAATGCAGGACATGTTCCTGTCATTCAATTTTCTTCGAGAGTAAATGATGGTATTTGTGGTAAGTAGTTCATCGGAACTTTTTCTCCATAGTCTTGGCCTTTCCAAGCATTCCTTTTCCTGTGTAGATTGTGGACCTCGTTCTTTCTTCTGACCTTCTGTACCTAACACATGCATGTAAGTTCATTAAGGCCAAAACAAGATCTTGCTGCCTTTGAAATGCCCAGCAAGGTTGCAATCCTTCTTAGACATGGAAATATAAACCATGATAACATGTATGGCCAATGCCAGTGTCCTCTTTACAGATTTTGATTGCGTCGATGCCGGGATCTCTCTAATCTTCACGGCAATGAGATGTTCCATGCTTTAGTGTCGTGAGGCGCTGATTAATGATATTTTGTGCAATAACAGATCTATTTACCTGCTTTAGCAACTTCATGTCCTGGATTGTCTTCCTCGCCAAGCAAAAATCACTGCTAAAATTTTACATTAGAGACTAATTGATGAACCCTAATACCATGAAGACGAGTAAACAAGGTGAAATTTCTAGTGATGAACAGATTTGAGACAACTTGCTAGGAACTCTCCAACTATTGAGGACGAGGACACTAATTGTGGGATATGCATTTGAGAAATGAATAAAAACTTTTTTTTTTAATTGACATCTTAAGGATCATTTCAAAAGCCAGTCAGAAGCGGCATATTCAATGGCCAACTGGTTGAGTTGGGATTGATCTTTTCCTTAACACTCATCAATGAACAGTGTTTCTGAGAATATAAGAAAAATTGCAGGAAAGGGGAAAGGTTGGAGAGAAAACTAAAGGTGCCCATTTATATAAAATTTAAATGCTTACTGTTATATGCGGTGAACTGCAGAGTGATCAATTGTAAATACAATGGATGGTAAATGTGTAGTTTAATTAACATCATAACACTGTGATAAGATTCAAACTAATGCTTAGACTAATTTCCCCTTTTCATTGTTTAGGATATTTGTCGATTGGACAATTACTAAATGCTAAGGTCTTAAAAACAATTTAGAGGCTGAGATCATCCAACCTCGATGGGTTGACGAAATTGCTAACATCGTTCTGGTTCTTGTAACACTGATTTAAGCATCCACGGACAAAGGGGTAACTAGCAGGTGGTCATTCTTTTTCTGCTCCATCTTAATGCTTCCTCCTAATGTATGTTCTTTGCCTGCTCCACGATGTATTTAGACTGCTGTGATGGGAGTGACGAGTACGGCAATAAAGTGAAGTGTCTGAATACATGTCGGGAAGCTGGAAAAGCAGCAGCAGATGAGTTGAAGAAAAAGATCGCTGTGTACCAGGAGGGTGTTGCCATACGTAGACAGGGAATGGAACAGGCAAAAGCAGCTCTTGCAAAAGACAAGGAAGAATTGTCAAATCTGAAAAGTGAGGAGAAAGTGCTGAAATTGCAGTTTGAACAGCTTAAAGGTTTGATTTTTCCTAATTTAGTGGTATCTTCAAGAAATAACTTGAATTTAGTTATCATGATCTCATTAAATCTGAGTTCGCCCTTACTACGTAGTTGCTGGCTACTGCACATATATTTCATCTTTGTTGATACTGCATCTATTGCTAAATTTTCAGTGATAGCAGCATAATATGGTCTATGGATTTGGGAAAACTAAAACTCTGATGAGGACAAAATTATTATAGAGATTCTACTTGATATAGCTTACAAATAGATATTTTACATCACTAACTGTTTGATAATTGTACCAAACAACAAAGCATTTTCTGAATGAGTGTGGACGTTGTGATTATTAGACATCGATATGCCAGATGTATTCAAGCCTCATAGGTGAAAGAATAGAAGACTTGGGAATCATTTGGTTTAACTCCCCAAAGAAATTACGTCATCCCTCTAAATGAATTGTTGAGCTATATATATCCAGATTTTATGGCTGTAAATGTGTTGGGAAATTAGCTGATTGTTAAGAGTATATTCTAGTCATATCCCATAAATCGTGGGATTGTAATTACCACAAATCGTGGGAGTTTCCTTTTTTTTGTTTTTTGTTTGCTAGGATTTCACTGCACATTAGCCTATAAATGTAACATTGTAAAGCAGCAGAAAACATGAATGGGAATACAAATTTCTCTCCATCAAATTTTCTCATGGTATCATAGTACTAGGCTAGATTTCTGGATTTCAAATTGCGGCCTTCATTGATGCATTTTCAAGCCTTCGTTGCTATCTATTATACTCCAGGAAAATTTTCCTTTGTAAGCAGCCTTCATAGCTGCAGTACTACTCGTATCTTGCTAACCTTCTCTTGGTATAATCTTCTTCATCCCTTTCCACGTTCTCTCTCCAAAAATGACCACATTCGAAACCACACCCAAAGTCACAGATTCTCGTTCTCCTACCACAAACCAATCGGAGGAGGTCGCCTCGTCAAACATGATTGGCGACCTTCAGAATATTAGGTCAGCCTATGGACTGAATGAGAAAAATTATCTCAAGTGGTCACAATTAGTCAAGACGTACCGAAGGGCAAAGGAAAACTCAGCCATCTATTGGGGACAATACCCAAGCAAGGAGATCCCAATTTCGATGCATGGGATGAGGCCGATTCCATGATCATGTCATGGCTATGGAATTCCATGGAACCAGCCATAAGCGATACTTGCATGTTTCTACCAACGGCAAAGGGGATCTGGGATTCCATCCAATTGACGTACACAAAGGGCCGTGATGCAGCCCAGGTGTATGAAATTAAGGTGAAAACCAGTGCGACAAAACAAGGAGGTAAGAATGTTACTGAGTATGCTAACTCTTTGCAAAACTTATGGCAAGAACTCGATCATTATCGGGTATTCCACATGCGGTGTCCAGAAGATGCAGCCATTTTGAAGAATTTTATTGAAAAGGATCAAGTCTAAGATTTCTTAGCCGGGCTTAATTCTGAATTTGACCAAGTTAGATTTCAAATACTTGGCAAGGAGGATGTACCATCATTGGAGGAGACGATTTCCTTGATCCGGGCAGAAGGAAGTCGTCGATCCATCATGCTTGAACCACAAGCAATAGAAGGGTCAGCCTTGACAATCGGAAAGGTTGATGAAAAGGGTAATCTACCAAGAAGGGACAATCGGGATCTACCAAGAAGAGACAACCGGGACAACTTGTGGTGTGCTTACTGTAGAAAGTCAAGACATACAAAGGAGCAATGCTGGAAATTGAATGGGAAACTAACTACTTCAAGCCGAGACTGGGTGAACCGGGCAACGCAACCAAGGCCCCGGGTCCACTTGATTGAGCAAGCTGGTTATGAAGCAGAAAAAGGGAAAGCAACATTCAATAGTGAAGAAATTGAGAAAATAAGAGGTTTGTTAAGGTCTCTTAATAAAACCTCTGGTGCATGCTCACTGGCACTCTCAGGTAATTCCTGGGTTATTGATTCAGGGGCGACCGATCATAGGACTCATATCTCATCACATTTCAGGACCTATATACCTTGTCCTAGCAATAGGAAGATTATTGTGGCAAATGGGTCTCTTGCTACTGTTGCAGGGATTGGAGATGTTCTTGTCACACCTAATCTTGTCCTTAAAGATGTCCTACATGTCCCTAAATTGTCTTCCAATCTCATTTCTATACAAAAACTCACAAAAGATCTTGATTGTCAAGCTGTTTTTTATCCATTGTTATAAAGGGTAAAATAGTCTGTGGGTTTGTTGGTTTGTGGGTTTAGTATATATGTTCTCCATATTGAAGATAGATACGTTTTCTCGAAATACCAATAACATGGTATCAGAGCTTCCTAATCCTAAACCTAAATAGCTAACCTCCGTCGACCATCCATTCTCGACCGCCGTCAACTCATCGGAGGCCCGGTGAACCTAGATCCAGGTCTGGTGACCCCCTATCAGGCGTCGAACCTCATATCCAAACCCGGCGAACCCAGATCCAGACTCGGCGACCCGCTATCAGAAGTCGCCTGACGTCGCGGAGGCCCGACGACCCCCTGTCAAGAGTCGCCTGACGTCGCCGAGGCCCAGTGACCCCCCCCTAGGCGTCACCCGACGTCGCCGAGGCCTAGCGACCTTTTGCCTGACTTCGCTGAGGCCCGACGACCCCCTGCCAGACGTGACCCAGCTCCGACGACCCTGTTGCAGGCCTGGCGAATCCCTGAAAGGCGACATCCAAGCCTGACGTTGCTGTTTGAAGTGTCCTTTACCAAGAGTAATGTCTCTGTGAATCTAATGTACCGAGAATTGAGAAATTTTCTTTAAGTTTATGGAGTTTGGAGACTGATCGTGATTGTAGAGTATTGTGGGTTGAATGTTGTCTGGTTGATTGGGTTGAATCTGGTTGATTGTGTTGAATGTTGTTGGTGGATGATTTGATTGCAGAACTATTTTTTTTGTGAGAGGTTGAAAGGGAAGTGTGGAGTTGGTGATCAGTAATGTGGTGTAAGTCTAGTAGAAGTGTCTGATTATGGCAGATAAGAACAAAGGAGTTGTTGCTGAGGTCGTAACTGCACCTTCTAGTCATTGGACAGAGGAAAAATTAGCCGGGGTCACCAACTTTCAGCATTGGGAGAGGATTGTAACGGTAGCATTAACGGGGAGAGAACAACAACACCATTTGACAGGTGAATGAACTGATAATGATACTAACTGGAATACTATGGATGCTAGAACACTTGAACTTATGTGGAATTGTATGGAATCTCATGTGGTTGCGGTGGTTACACGTCACTACGGTTAAAGAGTTGTAGGATTATTTGAACGTTCTCTATTCTGGAGAAAACAATCTATCAAGGATCTATGAGGTTTCCCAGGAGTTCTTTAAAGCTGACAGAAAAGGCCGGCCTCTTAATCAGTTTTTTTGCTGATTTTAAACAAATGTATGAGGAACTTGATCTTCTTTTGCCAATTACTGCTGATGTTAAGAAGATGCGGGAGCAGCGAGAACAGTTAGCCGTTATGGGTTTTTAGGGAGCACTGGGACCAGAGTTTGAAACAGTTCGATTACAAGTTCTTGGAGGAGACACTGTGGCCTCATTGACTTAGACCTTTTCTTGAGTCTCAAGAGTTTCACGTGAATCATCTAGAGATACATCCTCCACATGTGATAGCTCTGCATTGGCTGTGCACGGAAACCGCGGTGGTGGTCGAGGTCGTGGTGTTGGTTGTAGTGGTCGTAGCTTTAGTAGTGGTAGTAGTGGTCGTGGATTTACAAGAGGCCAATCGCAGTCATATAGTAGTATCTCTGGTGATATAGGTAATAATACATCACCTGCACGAACCTGCCACTATTGTGGGATGCCTGGACATATCCAACGTTTTTGTTACAAACTTCATGGACGGCCCTCCCAGTCTACTGCTGCAAATGTGGCTAATGCAATGGAGTCTGTTCTCTCTACTAATTCCTCTAAAGGAGGAACATTGATCAGAATATCCGAAGAAAAACTTGTTAGGTATAATCGGTTCCAAATATCTCAGCCAGTTTCGTCTTCTACAGCTACCTTTGCTCAAACAGGTAATGCATCAGCGCGTCTCTCATCTACCTCTCACTCTTGGATCATTGATTCAGGAGCGATTGATCACATGACTGGATCTTCAGGTATATTTTCCACCTTTCATGAGTCTGTGTCTAATGTCACATTAGCTGACGGCTCCATATCCACAGTAAAAGGCATAGGCTCAATCCCTTTGACGTCCTCCTTGTCTTTATCTTTTGTTATGTACCTTCCAAATTTTCCGTTTAACCTTTTGTCTGTCAGTCGCCTTACCAAAGAGTATAATTGTTCTGTAACCTTTCATCATGACTCCTGCATTTTTCAGGATTTGAAGACGACGAAGACGATTGGTAGAGGATGTTTGTCAGGGGGGCTCTATGTGTTTGAAGATATTACCAGTGCCGCTTGTTCAGCAGTCTCTCCACATCAAGTTCATTGTCGCTTGGGACATCCCTCCTTAGGAAATTTCAAGAAGTTAGATTCACGTTTTCATTCTTTATCTCGTATTGAGTTTGAGTCATGTCAGTTTGGAAAATTGCACCGTGTTAGTTATAGTCAACGAGTCAATTAACAGGCTTCTTTGCCTTTTGCTCTAGTTCATTCTGATATTTGGGGTCCATGTCCTGTCACGTCTAAGTTGGGTTTTAAGTGCTTCGTTACTTTTGTTGATGACTATTCAAGAACCACTTGGTTATATCTAATGAAAAGTCGTTCCGAGTTATTTTCTATTCTTTGTTCATTTATTAACGAAGTATAGACGCAGTTTTCTACTACCGTTCGTATACTTCGAAGTGATAATGCAAAAGAGCATTTTTCTAAGGCATTCTCTGATTTTATGATTCAATGGGGCATTCTTCATCAATCCTCTTATTCGGATACACCACAACAAAATGGTGTCGCTGAAAGAAAGAATCGCCATTTGTTAGAAGTGACTTGATCTTTGATGTTTGAAATGAAGACAGATAAATCCTTTTGGGCTGACGCAGTTTTGACTGCATATTATCTTACCAATCGCATGCCATCCTCTGTTCTTAAGGATGTGATTCCTCACTCTCTTCTTTTTCCTTCTGATCCCTTGTTTCATTTGCCACCTCGCATATTCGGTTGTGTCTGTTATATTCGAGATCATCGTCCAGGACTATCTAAACTTGATCCTCGATCTCTTAAATGCATTTTTGTGGGGTATTCTCGCACCCAAAAGGGTTATCGATGCTATTGTCCCTCTTTACAGAAGTACTTCACTACTGCAGATGTCTTTCTTTGAGTCTACTATTCATTCTAATGTTCCAATGGTGCCTCCTACAGTGAATGATGATTCCTTGACATATGTTATTATGGAATCTTCATCCACTTCGGAATCTCCGCCTCCTCATCCACCTATTCAGCATGTTTACAGTAGACGGCCTCGTCAGCATGTGGAGCCCCTTGCAGACGTATCCCAACCTATCTTGTCTTCTTCGTCTTCGGAACCTGAGGTACGTCATTCTCATACTGATCTTGATATTCGTATTGCCCGTCACAAAGGAATTTGTAGTTGTACGAAATACCTATTGCCCAGTTTGTCTCCTATTCTGGTCTATCTACTTCTTGTCAGGCTCGTCTAATGACCATTGATACACATCCTATTCCTACCACTGTTGCTGAAGCATTATCTAGTCCAGGCTGGAAGAAAGCTATGGAAGAGGAATTACTGGCACTGGACCAAAACCAAACTTGGGATATGGTTCCTTTACCTGCAGGGAAGACGGCCATTGGATGTAAGTGGGTGTTTATCGTTAAGGTTAATCCTGACGGTTCCCTAGCTCGTCTCAAAGTTAGATTGGTTGCTAAAGGGTATGCACAGGTATATGGAGTTGATTCTGGTGATACATTTTCTCCTGTGGCTAAGATTAATTATGTTCGTCTTTTACTTTCTTTGGTTGCTTCTGCTGGTTGGCCTATGTTTCAGCTCGATGTTAAAAATGCCTTCTTCATGGAGAGTTACAGGAAGAGGTCTACATAGAGCAACCATCTGGTTTTGTTGCTCAGGAGGAGTCTAGTAATGTTGTGTGTCGCTTAAAAAAATCTTTGTGTGGTTTAAAACAGTCCCAAGACGTGGTTTGGGAAGTTTTCTGAGGTGGTACTCCAGTTTGGACTTTATCGATGCACTGGAGATCATTCGATGTTTTACCGGGTTTTTGGAGTTGATCGGATATTTCTCATAATATATGTGGATGATATTGTCATAACTGGAGATGATTCTACAGATATCAAGGAGCTGAAACTGTATCTGCAACAACAGTTTCATACAAAAGATTTGGGATATTTTAGATATTTCTTGGGTATTGAAGTTGCACGAGCAAAGAAAGGTATCCATATCTCTCAACGAAAGTATGTTCTGGATTTACTTACTGAGCTGGTATGCTAGGAGCTAAACCATTGGATGCACCAATGGAAGGTGACTTGAAATTGATGGCAGATGATGGTGAACTGTTAGATGATCCGGAAAGATATCGAAGACTTGTTGGAAAGTTAAATTATTTAACCATCACTTGGCCTAATATTTCCTTTTTAGTGAGTGTTGTGAGTCAGTTTATGTCTTCTCCTCGTACCTCACATTGGGATGCTGTAATAAGAATTTCGAGATACTTGAAGAAAGCCCCAGGTCGTGGTCTTGTTTATAGGGATCACGGTCATAGAAGAGTGGAAGACTTCTCAGATGCCGATTGGGCAGGATCTCCTATGGATAGAAGATCTACATCAACTTATTGCACATTTGTGCGAGGAAACCTAATATCTTGGAGAAGTAAGAAGCAAAGTGTTGTGGCTAGATCAAGTGCAGAATCAAAATACAGAGCTATGGCTCAAGCTACTTGTGAGTTAATTTGGATGCGCCAGTTATTAGTTGAACTCAGATTCAAAGACCCTGCACCAACGGAGTTGTGGTGCGATAATCAAGCGGCTATCCATATTGCTTCTAATCCAGTATTCCATGAGCGTACCAAGCATATTGAAGTTGATTGTCATCTTGTCCATGAGAAGCTTCAAGCTAAGATTATCTCTACTAGTTACATTACGATTGGTGAACAACTTGCTAATATTTTCACAAAATCTCTAGGGAGTAGTAGCATTGAGTATATTTGTAACAAGCTGGGCATGCTTAATAACCATGCTCCAGCTTGAGGGGGAGTGTTATAAAGGGTAAAATAGTCTTTGTGGGTTTGTGGGTTTATTATATATGTTGTTCTCCATATTGAAGATAGATACGTTTTCTTGAAATACCAATAACATCCATCTTACTATGTTTTTGGGGATCGGAACTCGAAGAGGAGAATTAGACTTGCTAAGGAACAAAGTGGATTGTACTACCTTGAGACACCTCTCACCGCAAGAAGAATCGCGAATAACTTATCCTCATTGTTTCTCAGTATTTCAAATAAAGAAGCTATTTGGCTTCACCATTTTCGTTTTGGTCATCCATCCTTTCAAGTCTTGAGTATGATGTTTCCAGCCTTGTTCAATGTTTTGGATATTAAAGATTTCCATTGTGATGTTTGTGAGTTAGCCTAGCATAACCGTGTATCGTTTTCAATTAGCAATCATCGTAGCTCTAATCCTTTTGACTTGGTATAAAGTGACATTTGGGGCTCTTCCACGGTTCCAAACATCTCTGGAGCTCGTTGGTTTGTCACTCTAATTGATGATTGCTCTAGGGGCACTTGGACTTTCTTACTCAAACATAAATCTGATGTGAGTAGCATTATTCCTTCCTTTCATTCCATGATTCAAATACAATTTGGGGTCAAAATCAAGGTCTTTAGATCAAATAATGCTAGAGATTACTTCAATCAAATATTGTCCTCTTATTTTCAAAAGGAAGGCATTATCCACGAGTCATCTTGTGTGAATACACCCCAACAAAATGGGATTGCTGAAAGGAAAAATGTTCATCTCCTTAACACAACTCATACCTTGTTGTTTCACAGAAATGCTCCTAAAACGTATTGGGGGAAAGCTGTTCTTACAGCTACATATATGATCAATAGGCTACCATCACGTACATTAGACCACAAGACCCCTATGGAAATTCTTTCTTAGTTCTATCCTCACTTCCGTACATCTAATGGCCTTACGCCTCAAGTCTTTGGTTGTATTTCCTTTGTCCACATTTCTCATCATCAACGAGGAAAACTAGATCCTCGTGCAATCAAATGCATCTTTCTTAGTTACTCACAAACACAAAAGGGCTACAAATGTTACCACCCACCTTCCAAAAAATTCTATCTCTCTACAGATGTCACTTTTATTGAAAATAAACCCTATTTTTCAAAACCTTATCTTCAGGGGGAGATTTCACTCATGGAAGATAAGGAAGATAAGGATCTTGGTGTTATTGATAACCTGGATCTACTGTCCAATGTTCTTGTCAATCCAAACCTGCCCACCGTAACTCATGAACCTACCTTGAATCCTATCTCTAGTCCACCTTCTGTTGTTGTTGTTCCCACCATTCCTAGTCTTCCTACTCCCACTAGTCCAACTTGTTTTCATGATTTTATGAGATTTTCTCAAGTGTACTCAAGGAGGATAGGCGTTCCGACAAAAGAGCAAGTCCAAAATGCCACTCCGGGTGCTGCCAATGAGAGCACGGTAAGTCCTAAACCTTCTGTGAATGAGCAGCTCAGTGATATATTAGAGACTGATCTTGATTGTCCTATTGCTATTAGAAAAGGGACAAGAGTGTACCAAGAAACCAGTTTATCCACTTTCAAATTATGTGTCCCTTGATAGATTGTCATCACCGTTCCGAAACTTTATTGTGAGTTTAAACACTATTGTCATCCCTAACACCTTGTCTGAAGCAATGTCAAAAGAGGAATGGAGAAATGCCATGAAAGAAGAGATGAAGGCACTGGAAAAAAATATAACGTGGGAAATTATTGACAGGCCAAAAGGGAAAAATCTAGTAGGCTGCAAGTGGGTATTCACTGTGAAGTACAAGGCAGATGTCTCTCTGGAGAGGTACAAAGCGAGATTGGTTGCAAAGGGTTACACTCAAACATATTGAGTGGATTACCAAGAGACTTTTGCACCGGTGGCTAAAATGAACACCTTAAGAATTTTACTATCTTTGGCTGCTCATTTTGATTGGGAACTTCAACAGTATGACGTGAAGAATGCATTTTTACATGGAGATTTGGAAGAGGAAATCTACATGAACATGCCACCTGGTTTTGAAGCAAAAGAAACAACCGAAAAGGCTTGTAGACTAAAAAAGGCATTATACGTACTCAAGCAGTCACCTAGAGCTTGGTTTGGACAATTTGCTAGAGTCATGAACGCATCTGGGTATAAACAAAGTCAGGAAGATCATACACTGTTCATAAAACACTCAGATGCAGGGGAAGTTACAGCATTGTTAGTTTATGTTGATGACATAATAGTCACGGGCAATGATGAAAGGGAGAAACAGCACAGCTAAAACAGTACTTGATCAGAGAGTGTGAAATAAAAGAGTTAGGAAAGCTACGGTATTTTTTAGGAATTGAGGTTTCATACTCAAAGCAAGGGATCTTTATTTCACAACGGAAGTATGTGACAGACCTTTTGGAAGAAACTGGGAAGCTTGGTTGCAAACCAGTAGTCACTCCGATTGAGCCGAACCAAAGTCTAGCAGAAGCAAAAGAAGAGGCGGCAGTAGATCGAGAACTGTATCAACGATTGGTGGGAAAGCTAATTTACATTGTTCATACTCGACCCGATATCTCCTATGCAGTAAGCTTGATTAGTTAATTCATGCATAATCCAAAGGAATCACATCTACAAGCTGTTTTTAGAGTCCTACACTTCTTGAAAGGGAACCCGGGAAAGGGAATATTATTCAAGAAGAGTCCAGATCTCAAGCTTGAAGCTTGTACAGATGCAGATTATGATGGATCAGTTGATGACAAGAGGTCTACAACTGGTTATTGTACCTTTATTGGAGGTAACTTGGTAACTTGGAGAAATAAAAAACAGAATGCGGTGGCAAGATCTAGCGCAGAATCTGAGTTTCGAGCAACAGCCCAAGGAATATGTGAGCTATTGTGGCTCAAGATCATTCTTGATGACTTGAAGGTTGAGTGGCAATCCCCTATGAAGCTGTATTGCGATAATAAATCTGCAACTAATATTGTTCATAATCCCGTGCAGCATGACAGGACAAAGCATATCGAGATTGATAAGCACTTCATCAAGGAGAAACTTGAAGAAGAATTGATTTGCATATCACATGTTCCCTCAAGACAGCAAGTGGCAGGTGTCTTAACCAAAGGGCTCAATGGTGGAAGTTTTCACGAGCTAATTACCAAGCTGGGAATGAAAGATATCTATTCACCAGCTTGAGAGGGAGTGTTGAGCTGTATATATCCAGATTTTATGGCTGTAAATGTGTTGGTAAATTAGCTGATTGTTAGGAGTAGATTCTAGTCAAATCCCATAAATCATGGGGTTGTAATTACCATAAATCGTGGGATTGTAATTACCATAAATCATGGGAGTGTTTCTTTTTTTTTGTTTTTTGTTTGCTAGGATTTCACTGCACATTAGCCTATAAATGTAGCATTGTAAAGCAGCAGAAAACATGAATGAGAATACAAATTTCTCTCCATCAAATTTTCTCATGAATATCTAGTAGCGTTATGATGTTTGGAAGATTAAGCTGTGTTTGGGAAAAGAGAGGAATGAGGAGATAGGTGGAAAGTTGGGAGAAGTTTGAAATTCTGTGAGAGAGAAATAGAGGGAATTTTTGAATTTTGTGATACTTTCTCTCCAAATTCCATCCACTTGGTGCTTCCGAAGTAGGCTTGTTGTCATGGTCACTATTTCCTATTTCTGTTGTACTCCATGTGCTTAGACTGCCCTTCTTCTTCTATGTTTGGGCACTTTATGATGCTTTCGTTAATATTTCTTTTGCATGCGTTCTTTTTTGTGTTACTATCAATTTTTTTTGCGCTGCTTCATCTCTCAATATAGAGCGCAAAGAACAAATAGAGAGAGCAGAGGAGAAAGAACGCATGAGAAAAGAAAAAGAAGAGAGAGAAAAAAGAGAAGCTGAGGAGAAAGATGGTAGAGAGAAAAGCAAAACAGCTGAGGAAATGAACCAAGAGACAATTGAAAGGGGGAGAGGAGGTGAAAGTGATACATCAACTACAGAGAGTATGCATGATGAAAGGATTGGACTCGCAGATGATTATCCATCTGATCAGGTTCTATGGAATTTCTCTGTCCTATTAACTTTTTGTCGAGCAGTAGGTCAATGGGTTGTAGAAAATTGTTTTTTTAATTTTTTAAAGTTTCTGCATGGGATCTATTTTGCTTGCTGCAAGTTCTCTGTCTTAATAGACCTACTTTTGTTTGATCAAAATAAAATTACCTATGGACTGATTGAATTATGCTACGATAGCATCATAGCTATTGTGCCACTGCATATAGATGTAGATTCGATACCTTTCTTTTTTTCTTTTTTAATAGTAAGGCATGCTTACAAAGTTTTGGATGCATATTAGTATGTTAACTTCCTATGCGATAGATTTCTCCCAGTTCTTTAAATATGTGTGCTTTCGATAGGATTTGGAAGAAGATTTGGCAGGGGAACATGATCATCTACAGACTGGAGTCCATGATAAGGGAATTACCGTGAGTCGTCAAAAGTTTAATCATGAAGTACAGGCAATTGATTTTTTATAGTCGATGTAATTCCTACAATTTGGACATTTGTTGTTCTGTATAGCATGCTGTTGAAGAGAAAGATGAGTTGGTAACACTGGCAAGTGAGGAAGAGTCGATTGTTTCATCTGAACCTATTGTCGACGCTGAAAGCAAGGTGGTTAAGGGTTATATAACTGCAGAAATACTTTTTCCCCACTCTTTTGGTTTTATTACTTGAATGTGACTGCAAACCCTTATATTTCTCTTGTAAAATTTGGTGCGATCATAAGCAACTAGTACATCATAGATGCTACTCGCATACTGCTAAAACTGCCTATGCAATTTGCAATGTGCATGAAATTTTATGCTATTATGCCAAAGTTTGATTTCAGTCGATCATTGCAGATAATGTTGTGGCTTGGGGGAAGTGAATGTCTGACGGAAAATCATGTCGCCATAGTAGTAGAGTTGTCCTTACCTCCTTTATTAGTGGACCCCTCTTATCCCGTGTTTTTGTGTAGTATGATCCCATTCAATGTTTGGGTTATCTCTGCTTTCTCTTACTTCATTCCTTGCAGATGAATTGGTCAAGCCGCCTCCTTTTCTGCCATTGGCAGTGCAAACATAAATTGCATGTCATGGAAAATCCTGTTAGGGTTTAACTCATCGTGAAGAAATATATTCTGATTACTCATTTGAGTCTATAGCTCTAATAGAAGACGCAGCTGTTCCTCAAAATTTGGCAACAGCAATTTTATTTCCGTGTGATTTCCATCAAGTAGATATCATGGGTTTGAGAAATAATATCTTTACTTGAGGTGTCTACACGACTGCATGCTACTCTTCCTCTTGTTCCATGCACAGTGTTTTATTTTTTTTGAGTTTCTGAAGTTCTTATGGTTATGTCAGATATCTCACTTTAGCTGGCTTTTCCAGAACCGGTGAATGATTCTTTTATTACTTGTAGGGAGATGACACATCTGAGAATGCCGAGGAACTGTCAAAGGAACAGTTGGGTCAACTTGTTGCTTCTCGGTGGACCGGGGAGAAGACGGAGAAGGAAAGCGGGAAAGACTTTGCAAGAGATAATAATCATGAGGAACAAAGTAGCGAGATCTTAAAAGACATGCATGATGGTATTGATGATATATATGTGTTAGAAACTGCTCACAACGAAAAGAATGAGTATGATAATGTGGAAGATGGGTTTGATGAAGATTCTGCAGTGAAGGATCATTATCATTTCACTTCTCATTACAAAGCTGGATCAGATAGTGACTCAGACGATGAATTAGATTTAGAAGGTTCGCTTCTATGGCTTCCTGTGAATTTGAATGTGTTGTTCCAAAAGATCACTGGAATTTTGGTTACCTAATGTCATATTACATGGAATGATATGAACTTATAGATCTAGCAATCCAGACGTTCTTTTCTTGGGTAGAGAAGATGAAGAAAATTTTGCGGGGAATTCTTCAGGCTATCAATATTTTCCAGACTCCTGTTGACATATCTGGTAGGTGGTAACCTTACAGTCCGACTGCTAATCCTAAGATTGAATGGTACTGAATCACATCATTTGTGTTTTCCTTGTTCTTCAGAGGCTGCTCAGGTACGCAAAGAATATGATGAGTTGAGTACCAAATTATCTAAGATGCAGTCAAGAATATCAAGCTTGTTGCAAAAGCAGAAACAGGATTTTGGTGAGAAGATACGGCTATACTGGTGAGAATATCTTGGACAATGGTACTCTTGTGAATTAAAACTCAGAACTAAATGTTACAGGCCCAGGAAAGGAGTTCTATTCATACTATGGTCGCTGTTTTGAGAGCAAACAGAATAAGTTACTACTACTCTTTTCTGTGATGTTCCTTCTAATTGTTTATGTTTTTCAAGTTGAGTCAAGGACCAATTTGCAAAGATCAAGCTTTCTCAGCAGTCCGTGTCCTAATTTGATATCTCTTGATCTAGGTACATTTACAAAGTGTGCCCCTTTAAAGAAGCTTCCCAGCATGAAGGGCACTCTACAACACGCTTGGGGTATGTTATTGTCGTTTGTCATGAATTTTTCATCTATGCAATTGCTATTCTTATGTTAAAGTTGCTAATTTATTTGAGTGTTGTGCTGGGAATTACTTTCCTTGCATCATTTTTATAGAGGCACCAATTTTGTTCTTCAACTTAATAGAGAGATTGCCGAGAAATCTTAATGATGATCTGTTTAATTGCGAATAGAAAAATTGGCTCGGGCTATTTCATCTTGGCAGATGCCAAAATGCCCGCTCGTATGAATTAACACTATTCATATAGAACCTATAACTTTTGGTCCCTGAGATATATAGAATGATTTACTTCACCATGATTAGATGACCGAACCACTGTAGATGTACAATTTTGTAGGCATTTGAATTGCAAATTATTATAATCTACTTCTTAATAAGACATAATGTGGGCACCAGATGATTCCTTATTTATATCTGTCATCTTTAGATGGAAAATGTTTGGTCCCTCGAAGTCCATGCGATTAATTTGTGGTCTCATTGACTGTTAGAATTACCATTGAGATATTCTTTACTCTTTCTCAGCGGATTGATGTTGCTCATGTTTGCGAACAGATTTCAGACCCTGCATCTCGGATACTAATTTTATCACCCTAGTTTTCTTTTTTTGCCCATGACAGTCTCCATTGCATTATTCTCTCTTGGGATTTTAGTTTCATAAACTGTATGACAGTTATCATGCGTGGTTACCAGGAAGTGGGACAAATTTGACGGCGTTTACAAAGTCATGATCTTCTCAGCCGGTGACAAGTGCTGGAATGGTCCTGACAGAAGTATGAAGGTACTTTATTTGATCTAAAGTTTAGTTTGTCATAAATAGACATGGTTGAAATTCCCCCCCCCCCCCTTCAAGACGCAATTTATTTGGATGTCGACTTTCAGCTTTGTGATTCTCTTAGAAGGATAAGCCATTGCCCACTGTGCTAAATAAAGAGATCGGATGGGTTGTAGATTGGCTGTTTTGCAAGGCTTGCTCAATTTCCTTAATTTTTAGATGAGGCCGATTTCGGTTGATCATCACATGTCAAGAACTGCCAGCCTCTTAAGTGGGGCAGGTGGTGGTATGTATTGCTGTTATTATGTCCGTTATTGCTCTTTTACAGGTAAAGCTGAGATGTGGGTTGGAAAATGAGGTTGCCGATGTAGATGAACCAAGTCGTTGCGAGTAAGGATTTCTTCCCTATTGCTGCCTATGTCTAATTGTAAGGCTTATTTCTTGTGTAAAATCTGGTTTTCTGCGACAGATATGAAGCACTGCTATCCACTCCAGCTCTTTGTAAAGAAGATGAATTGGAGGTACTTATTCTGTTGTGTCTCCACTGTGTCAAAATCACCTCTTAATTCAAGTAGTTTCTTACGGACGCCTAAACCTTTCCAATAACGTGCTACAGGAGCTCCAAGATAAGCTAGACACGATGAGCAGAGAACTGATGGAAGGCCATGACGAACTATAATAGATGGACAGACTATCGAGCTTGTACTATCCGCTTTGTTCATAAGAGGCTTTCATGTAACATTTCCCAAGTAAAAGAGCTACCTGTGCAGCCTTTTTCAGTCGAGCTTCGTGGTGGTTACTGGGCTGGAAACTGTAGCATTCTGGGGATGCTGATTAGAGCTGTCAAATGGGTAAATCGCGGGATCAGGACAGGGGCTCTCGACATGACTGCAGCGTGGGAAACATTTTCATGTTACTGACATGCTGTAGGTTTGTAGCGCCTTCTTATTGTATGTGATCTTTTTAAATCGCTGTAATGCCGATAGTTTTGTGTATGCCCAGAACATGTTGATTCTTCTTGACTATATTATACAGCTCTTTTGTAGATCAACAGCGAGCTGTCCACATGCCGAGCCGCGGTTAACTGGTTTGAAGGTTAGATAGTGCATAAGACACAATAGGTAATTCACCACAGGTGAAAATGGCTGTTCGTCGCCTGTCGCGTATGGTTTCATCAAAATGGACTGATAAGATGCTGCCACCTATGCCACTTCCTCCTCTCGAGATCTATTTTCGCAAAAATAGGAAGCAGGATCAAGTGGCATTAGGGGAGTTAGTGGCCGGACTAGTCAAGCCATGCGTGGGAAAAGTGGGGGAAATCTTGGGATCCTTTTTGCCATGACCTACAATAGAATTAGACCCACTTTCCCAGTCCTTCCTAGGTTTTAGTTACTAGGTTAGTCTTTCCTAAAAATCAGTAAGTTGTTATTAACTCATCTTTATTTATAGGCTTCAATTATGCACGATTTAAACAAGAGGAAAAATTAATATCTATTGTAGATGGATGGGAAGCGCTACCGGCTTCAATTATGCACAATTGGAACGAGAGGAAAATTGGAATGAGATGTTTATGATTCTTTTACTAAGGCCGAAGCCTCATTTGCAAAGCCCTTTCGAAGCTCGACGCCACCCTATCAGTGGTGAATCCAGGTAACCCTTCTCCACCAGCAGTCAATTCTTTATTACAAGAGTTTGAGGCTGTCTTCGCTGAACCCACAACACTCCCGCCGCCCTTTCGATCTCATTCTCATGCCATCTCATTACTATCCAATTCCAAACCACCCAACATTAGGCTATATCGATACCCATATATATCACCACAAAGCTGAGATTGAGAAGCAAGTCGATGAGCTTCTCCAAACTGGTTTCAGTCGCCCCCACTTGCCCGGTTCTCTTAGTCCAGAAAAAAGAAAACACCCGGAGCTATGCGTAGACTATAAGGCCTTAAACCAAATGACCATACCCGACAAGGACCCCATTCCCAATATAGATGAGTACAATTTTTTCCAAAATTGACCTCCGCTCGGACTATTACTAGATACGTGTCCATCCCCGCACCTATTCAGGCAATTACGAGTTTGTAGTTATGCCATTTGGCCTCACAAACGTCCCCTTCAACTTTCCAATCAACCATGAAAGACCTTTTCCGTCCCTACTTTCGAAAATTTATCGTAGTCTTTTTCGATGACATCCCCATTTTTCAATTAGCCCTAGAAACATTACAAACTCATTCATACTTTGCTAATGCGAAGAAATGCCTCTTTGGTCAGCCACAGCGTCGATTTTTGGGTCATTAGGTTAGTGGCCAGGGAGTTGGCGTTGATCAAGACAAGGTGCAAGCTGTGTTGAATTGGCTGATACCTAAGAATGTCAAGGAGTCGCGTGGATTATTGGGTCTCACCGGGTATTACTGCCGCTTTGTGAAGAATCATCGATTGATTGCACGACCTCTTACAGATTTGATTAAGAAGAATGCATTTCAATGGTCCAAGCAGGCAGATTTGATTTTCGAATGGTTGAACACTGCACTCACCACTGTTCTTGTTCCTGAGCTGCCTAATTTTAGCCGACCCTTCACAGTAGAGTGTGATGCATCTTCCGAAGGAGTGGGTGCAGTCTTCTTGCAATCCGAACACCCTATTGCATACTTCAGCAACGGTTTTTCTTTCTGTAACCTTTATAAATCTGCTTGACCGTGAGTTACTCGCTTTGGTTTTGGCTTTGCAAAAATGGAAGCACTGTCTGTTGGGGCGACATTTTTATGTGAAAACTGACCATTGCAGCCTTAAGCATCTGTTGAATCAACGCATCACCACCAATGAACAGCAGCGCCTTCTTCTGAAATTGCTCCCTTTCAACTTCACCATTATATATAAATCTGGGAAGAAGAACCAAGGGGCTGATGCCTTGTCACGACGGCCATAACATGTAAATTTCATGGCCTTAGCTCTACCTATCAATATGGATTTCCTGACTTTGCCAGAAGCTTTATACCGAGATCCATACACCAAGGGCATCATTGAAGCTCTCCAACAAGATCCATCTTCCAAACATGATTTTCACCTTGCTAATAACAAGCTCTTCTACAAAGAAAGATTGGTCATTGCCGAGGATTCCTCCCTACGGTCGAAATTATTGACCGAATCCCATGCTTCATTGGTCGGAGGACATGGCGGTTATCTTAAAACACTTAAGCACCTCAACTTGTGTTTTTTCTGGCCTCAAATGAAGCAAGATGTGAAGCGTTATGTTCATAATTGCATGGTTTGTCAGCAAACGAAGCACCAAACGCTGGCACCGGCAGGCCTCCTACAGCCACTCCCTATTCCAGATAGAGTTTGAGAAGACATTTCAATTGATTTTATCTCAGGGCTTCCAAAGTCGGGTGGATACGACACCATCTTGGTTGTCGTGGACAGACTCGCCAAATATAGTAATTTTATTTCACTAAAACAGTGGCTTCTCTTTTTTGCAAGGACATCGTGAGATTGCATGGCATACCTCGTTCTATCTTATCCGATCGTGATCCACTTTTCCTAAGTGCTTCTTGGCTCAATCATACCAGGCGTCGAATGGGTACTTCTTACCACCCCCAATCAGACGCGGTGAATCGCTATTTAGAAGGCTACTTGCGATGTTTCGCACATGAAATACCATCCACTTGGAGCAAATTCATCCCTTGGGAAGAATTTTCCTTCAACATGGGGTTCCATACTTCAACTGGAACCACTCCTTCCAAGGCGCTCAACGGAAGAGATCCTCCATGGCTTCACCCTTTTATTCCGGGAGAAACACATATTGCTGAACTTGATCGTGATGAAATGCTCAAGCTTCTACCCGACAACCTTCTCAAAGCTCAATCTAGGATGAAGGCGCAGATATATTCCCACCGTAGAGAGCTGGTTTTCCAAGAAGGTGAAGCAGTTTTCCTCCGCATCCGGCCATTCCGCCAACGTTCCTTATCAAAAAGGAAGTATGAAAAACTTTCTTCACGATATTTCGGGCGGGCCTTACACCATCCTTCGCCGGGTTGGACGAATAGCATATGAGCTGGAGCTGCCTTCGGATTCCAAAATCCGTCATATCTTTCAAGTGTCCTTGTTGCGTCCTGCCCGTGGCCACAGTCCATCCACACCACCGGCACCTTTGCCTCTTTCAAACGACTGGGAGCTCATCTTAACACCAGCTAAGGTATTGGACTACCGCTGGGTGTCACAATCTCGTCATTCATCTCTTGAAGTTCTGGTACAATAGGAAAATCGCCCTTTCGAAGAAGCTTCCTGGGAAGATTATGACCTTCTAGCTGGCCAATTTCCACACTTTCGCCTTGAGGACAAGGCGAGTTTTCATGGGGAATACTGATAAGATGCTGCTGCATATGCCACTTCCTCCTATCAAGACCTATTTTCGCAAAAATATGAAGCAGGAAAGTGGCGTTAGGAGAGTTAGTGGCTGGACTAGTCAAGCCATGCGTGGGAAAAGTGGGAGAAATCTTGGGATCCTCTTTGCCATGACCTACAACAGAATTAGCCCCACTTTCCCGGTCCTTCCTAGGTTTCAGAGTACAAATTAATATCTATTGTTCCCTTTCAATTCAGCACCCAGTCATAGATATAGAGGGAGATAATCGGAGTATAATTACGTTGACACTTGGTTTTCGATTAGCCTTTTTTAATTTATTTTTGAAAAATTCATAAAGTTTTATAAGAAATTAAAAAATTATAAAATCAAATTTGGTGGCCTTGACCAAGCCCAAGTACCCATTTTTGACCAAATTTTTTTTTCACATTTTTTGGTATTTTTAGAAAATAAGAAAATATCCGAAAATTCAGAAAAAATAGCATTCAAGGTCGCAAAAATATAGAAAAATATTCAATATTTTTATTTCAATTTCCTCGTATTTTTGACCTCATAAAAATTTCAAATTCAAGTTCAATTTTATGTGTTACTTTGTTACATGTGTGATTAAATTTGGTAAAAAAAATATCAATTGAGTCTTTTAATTTATAATTTTGGTACTTTTAGGGTCTTGACATTCAATCTAATTGTCTTTAAATGCAATTTAGCCCAATTATTTGCACAAATTGCTCAATTGCATGAATTGGGCAAAATTACATACTTAATTGCAAATTAGTTCTCGAATTTGGGCATAATTGAAATTACTTTCAATTCAAGGGCTACATTTACAAATTGAAGCTACTGCCCAATGTTTTTCATCATTCTGAATCGATTGACAGATGTGGTTTGGTCCAATTTGACTATTTAAGCCCTCAATTGCACAACTTTTTCATTTGCAATTAAATGAAAATTTGGGGTTTTCATAGAAATTGACTAGAACTTTTGGGCAAAAATACATTTTTAGATAATATTCAAGTCCAAAGTTTGAATATGAGGTTTAATTGCAAAAATTCTCCATCAAATTGTGATTAATTTCGAAAATCAAATCAGAACCAATTCTGACCGGTCGAACCGGTCGAGAACAGTGTCATCTTCAACCTTAGGAATCTCGCGCGAGTGAAAAGTTCCTAGGCAGATTTTGGTCGCAAAATTGAAGGATCAATTGGCCTCAATTCATGAAATTGATGAGGGGGTTTTGTTAACCAAGAAGTCCGGCGTCGATGACAACCAGTTCGACGACTTGTGTCCACCGGAGCCGCTCTGATGAAGGTCAAATGTCCGCCGGCTGTTTTCAAGCCAAACACAAAACCAAATGCAGATGGAATTCAAGTGAAATTAGAGTCACTGGATGGCCAAGATCAACGACCAATTCGTCTCGGATGTTCACTGGTGTCCGGTGACCATTTCGCAGGTGATTACACGTGCGAATAGTCATCGCTGGATAGCTCCCGCGTGGCCAATTTTTTTAGGAGAAGATATAACCAAAAATTCACACGTTTTGAAGAGGAATCTCTCATTATGTTCTGAAGAGTATAACAGAATCAAGAGTAAGAAAGAAAGAGAATGAGAGGTCACTCTCCCATCCCCATTGTCGAGAGCTAGAGTTTAAACTGGTAACGCACTGGTTAGGCTGTTTTCGGGATGGGATGAGAATGAAATCGGGAGGGCGGAAGTGTTGTGGGTTCAGCGAAGACAGCCTCAAACTATTGTAATAAAGAATTAACTGCTCGTGGAGGAGGGTTACCTGGATTCACCACCGATAGGGTGGCGTTGAGCTTCGAAAGGGCTTGAAATGAGGCTTCAGCCTTAGTTATTGCTGGAACTCTTTGAAGCCGGTAGCGATTTCGATCTATGTAAAAGATGGAACCGACATCCAAGGTTAGGTCTGGCCAAGGGTTACCTACGCAGATATGAACATGCGATTCGTATTTTCGACTGCCAGCTTCATATTTTTCTTCGTGCCATCTCTCTTTTCACTTCCGATCTTGGAACGCATAAGTTCATTCTACGCGTTGGAAATCCTACCTATCCGAGCGCCCAGTTGGTCTAAACTTTTATCGGGTTATGACGGTCCTCTCATTTCTCCTTGCAATCGAGTTGAGTTCGATGGTGCTCATCAAATCTTTAATCAATTCGATAGTTCTTCACTGGTGATGAGTGGTTCATACTTTCTTGTGACGGGAAAACACGTGGATCTCGCTTCACGCTGAGCGGACGGGGGTCCGAGAGAATCATCCCGACCGGGATCTCAATGAAGTTGTGACTCTTGGACCCATAGGGCTTTTACGACTTAAAGTCCATAATTTTTCATTAATAATATGAGCTTGGGCTCATGAATAACTACTGCTATATATATTATTTTTTAATTTTAATTGAGTGATATAACGAGATGTACGATGTACTAATTACAGCGAAATTCTCTATTGGATATAGCCTTAATTTAAAAATGAAGCATGATAAAATTTCGTGTTTCAATTTTATTTCTCGCTCGTGTTACTTTCCTGTAATTGTGAGTCGATACTAATACATAGCTCCGTCGACCTTGTCACTGGTAGTTGTGGGCTATGGAATGGCTAAGAACGTTGGAACGGCAAAGGTCAACTGATGGCGACTTTCTTTTTCCCGGCCGTTCAAGAGTGCCAAGTGGTAAGAACAAGACAACTACGACATTTTTCCAATTAAGAAAAAGAGGGAAGATCAATGAAATGAATGACTAGAAATTTGCCGAATACATACAGCAAATTGACATAGGAGAGGTCAATAAAATTAGAGGAGGGGACCCGACCCTTTTTTTATTTTTATTTTTTTGGGTAAGGATGACCCGACCCATTTTACACTCTCCAAAAGCCAATTTTGGAGTGCAGCTTTCGAACAATTGCGAGGTAGGACACAAAAGGTCAAAGGAACCCGAACGGACCAGTGGAATACTTGTCTGGATCAGGTGGGCTTTTCCGTACGAACGGCCATGATTCACCGAACTCGGGCAGCCCCGTCTGAGATCCAAAGCAATAACCAGGGCGCCAACGGCAACATTTCTAAAAATGAATTTCTGCTTTAAAAAATTTTTTAGAGCAAAATCTGTTTAGTAATATAACTTTTAAAGCAAAAATCCATCTAGTTAGGCACCATTACATTTCTTAATTTTGAAGCAAATTTCCAATTCTGAAGTTGTTTTGAGTCAATTTCAGAAGTTAAAAAAAAAGTTACTTTTCTTTCAGAAGTAGAAATTTCTTAATATCAATATCTTTCGCACTTTGACCAAATTCATTTCAGTGCCTCTCTCCCCCAACCATGCTTCTGTCAATGTTGCCAAGTGCCAACTGTCGCCCGCCATCACATCCCCGCTGCAACGATTGTCAGTCGCTGTTGTTGACCACCGCACGCCGCCACAACCACTGCCAATCATCACCCTCTCGCCGCCAGAGTGAAAAATAAATAATATGTTTTAATAACAAAAATTATTTTTAAAGTAAATTTTAAAAAAATAAAAATGAAGTAAAAAATTTCAATCGTCACTAAAAGAGTTTCTATTCTAGAAGCAAAATTTTTATCCTATAATCAAACGCTTTTTTCTGATAGCCAGAAATTGATTTCTAAAATAGAAATTTTGCCATGCACGCTCTAAGTCCAAAACTGGCCATGCTCATGGCCATGCATGTTGCTACTGCCATGCTTACTTTGTGGTCTCTAACACCAGCTGTAATTAAGCAAAAGCGGGTTTCGAATGATGATAGGTTGAGTGTCTTTTTTTCAGTTAAGTGGGTCCGTACTCTATATTATATGTTCCAACTTTGGTTCCGTGACTTACATGGGGTCAGAGGTGTCAAATCGATGGGTCGGGTCAAGTTTGATTGAATCGAATATGGTCTGACCTATATTAATCATATTTGACCCATTTAATTTGTTTGACTCATATTTAATGACTCATACCGACCTAACCAGCAACTGACACATACCCAACATGACATGTTTTAACCCATATTACTAAAATACACTAATATTCTAGAAAACCTATACAACTCATTTAACATATTCTAAGCCTCGCGCGTGCCACACGTGCGCTCGCACATATATATATATATATATATATATATATATATATATATATATATTACCAGATAAAAACTTCACATCAAATAACAAAAGTAAATTAAACAATAAATAAATCAGTAAATGAAATAAAAAATATTATTACCAAAACACTTCTTCATGCAATAAAAATCTAGTGAAGTTTTTTTCATTTTTTTTTTCATTTTTCTTAAATTTTTTATTTTTGATTTTTTTTTAAAATTATCTTCATGGTGGGCGGCAGCATCGAGTGCCTCATAATCGGTGGCGAGAGGAAGTCACCAGAGGAGAGAGAAGCAAAAGGCGGCGGGGAGGAGGAGAAATAGCACCGGGTGATGTGTTTCCGGGCGGGGCAGGTTTTCACGGCGGTTCCAACTGCCCCGGAATGCGAAGAGGGAGAAGATCAAGGCGTGCAATGGAGGACGGGGTGGCCGCCGCCGTCGTGCCCAAAGCGGAGGAGGAGAAGAAGCCCGAGGCCAAGAGGGGCCGACATCCACTGATGAGGAGAGATCGAGCGTAGTGGTTGCTCTCGATCGGACGGGCTGCGTTTGGAAATGGTTCTTGACAAAAACCTTTTTTGTGGACCGAGTTGATGCATTTAAGCTTTATCAATGAGTTCGTTGATCTCTTATTTCCTCAAGTAATTTGTGGAGTGGTGTGGTTCGGTTTTCTAAATCTTCCACTACTTTTCTTAGAATTAAATTTTACAAAAACTGATTTATCCACATAATGGGTGGCTACAGTGGTTGGCTATTGCAGACGGTGCTCAGTTGCCGGCGGCCCGTGACTTAATCCAAATACAACGATGACTTAACTTTTCGATGGGTTGAAAATGGATCGTGTCCGAGTTTTACGAGCAACACGTATTTGATCCATCGGATTTAGCCTCGATTTTTTGGACCCATTTTTTCTAGGCTCTCAAAAAGCTAACAACCCCATATAGAACCAATTTATTGAAAATGCGGGTCACACTCGGGTCATGAACTCATGTTGACAGCTCTAGTGTTATGCATTCACTGGCCTAATTTATGTTTTATCCCCGGGCTTTCTGGTCCATTGTATTATTCTATAAAAACGATAATCAGTTGTTGGTGTATAGCATGGCATGTGCAACAAATGGCAAAAAAGGATTTGTTTCCGTAACTCCGGTTAGATATTCTAAATACTTTTTTTTTTTCATATGTTGATAGAGTCCTCACATGTCCTTTCATGTAATTTATAAATTCAAGGGGTGCGCGTGACAGAGTGAGTATTTTCAATCTCACTGACGACGCGATGAAGATTATATCAATTAAATAATGGACTAGTTTAAAGAAAAAAAAAATTTCTACCACGCACAGCTTGCTTCGCGACTGAAAGAAAAATTGAACCTATCCCCCATCGCCCACAAGAGATAGAATTGCAGAATAAGGCCCGAGAATGGAACTAGGCATGGATTGGGACCAGTACCTAAAGGGATGCTGGGCCGTATAAGGTATACCGTTGATCGAACATAGCGATGCCGTAACAATACTCCTAAAGACCGCTAAAAATAATAATGACACATACTAAAACCCGTTTTGGACATGGCGATGCCCTAACGATGCTCCCGGCATTTATTGATTCATAACACAATTACCAACAGTAAAAAAAAAAAAAAACTGAGTGATTTCCACCGCTGTGCACCAAAATTTAGATCCGTGAATTTCGATTTTCACCTCAGTAGATACACTTTTGACTTTTAACTTTGATTTGCTAATCGTCGATGGACTTTAATGAATCCCTTGACCGTAGCCTTTGAAGAACAATTACTTGGTCAGCTCACGGGGGCTATGCGGCGTGACGTGGATACGAGGGAGGACCGCACCTTATAAATCCTGTGGTCGTTAAGCCATAGAATGATGCCAGAATCAATTCCATTTATAATTTAATACTAAAAGTCCTTAAAAAAATTTATCATGTTGCTGAAATCAAATTATATTTCAAAAGGTACAAGTAAATTCTAAATTTTTTTAGAAAATATAATTAAATCCTAAAATTTGTCGCATTGATAAAATCAATATTTTTTTCTTTGATTGTTTATTTTAAAAAAAATTTCAAGACTCGATTATATTTTTTGATAATTTTCAAGGCTCGATTCTATATTTTGAAATTTTTAACACTGGGATTCAATTACGGGACTTTTAGTATACTTAATTTTAATTTAAGAAATATAGAAAATGAAATAAAAGGGGAATCCTTAATTTTTTAGATTTGGATTGTCGGCCAAGAAAAGTTGTGCCCTTTATGGCCCGTCGACTGTAGCGTGAATTCGACAAACGCCCCGGTCTGAAAAACCTACATAAAGACACGCTTCGCTTCTCTTCCCTACCCTTCTCCACAGTCAGTCAAAAAGCAGTCTCTCTCTCTCTCTCCTTTTCGTCTGATCGGAAAAGCGCCGTTCGAGGGCGGAGATGGACCAGGTCAACGGCTTCGTCGGAGGAGTAGGGGAAGAGGCGGGGGCCGAGAGGAGGCCGAAGACGAAGATCGTCTGCACGCTCGGCCCCGCTTCCAGGTCCGTGCCCATGGTCGAGAAGCTCTTGCGGGCCGGCATGAACGTCGCTCGCTTCAACTTCTCCCACGGCTCCCACGAGTACCACCAGGAGACGCTCGACAACCTCCGGCAGGCCATGGACAACACCGGTGTCCTCTGCGCCGTCATGCTCGATACCAAGGTAACGCGTGGATCGCGGGCTTTCGCGTCTCTGTGTTGGATTTGGTTCCTTATTTGTGACTCTGGGAGGCTGTTTTTGGGACGGTAACATAGCGGTTTGCGGATGATTTATCAACTCGATATGCTTATGGGTTTGGATTTGGATTGGGATTGGGTGAGCTGAAGATTTGCTGGAATATGCATGTGATTCGGTGTGTTGATTGATTGCGTTGTGTTGTGTTGTGTTTTGTGCTGCTGGTTGTCATGTTCAGGCAGCAACTCCAATCCTTCTTTGTGTGATAGTTTTGCTGGCCAAGATTCAAGTTAAAAAATTTGGTTTGACATTTATGTGTACTGTTACAGTTGGAAAATCTAGACGAAGACCGTTGTATTGACGGCCCCATGATCTTCGAGCCAAGTTAATAGTTATCGCTTCTACTTTTTCTTGACTGCGGCTTTTCAACTAATACCTTGTGCCTCGAATAGAAGCAAGTCCTTCTCTTTGTTTCTATTTTAACGAAGTGTTCCTTTTAGAGGTGGAAAATCTTCGAATTGCATCGATAAAATGCCTTGGAAAGAATCTAATTAGTAGCCATTCCAGGTGAAAATCTCTTCACTGCAATATTTGATGCTCTAACTCAAGGTACAAGTGATCTAGATGTTATATAGACAGCAAATAGACAGTTGAACTATTGGAAGTTGAGCAAAACTTACTTTCATAAGCTTTAGAAGAAATTGCTAATTGTGAGAATGGAATTTACTTGGTGTGACAGCTGAATGACACAGGATTAACATGTGTGAACTTCTCATTCCCCTCACAAGTAAAACTGAACTTTGATGTTTGAAAATAGGAAAATGCATCTTGGTGGGATTCATAGATGCACTTTCTTCAGGATGCTACTTGTACGAAATAAGACTTGTTGAAATCTGTTTTTAGCTGGAAATTCGATGTCGTCCTCAGTAAACCAATCTCTCTTATAGAAGCCAAAGATTGTTGCTTTCAGTAAGCTATTCATTTTGATGTGTTCCACTGTATATTGTTTAAAGCTCCACAAACAATCCCATTGTGAAGATTATCCAAAATCCTCCTTTCTGTCGATTTCTGTTGACATGAGATGTTGATGTGGTTCGTCTCTTCCATTAGGATTTTCTTTGCATATGCTAATGTTACTAGTATCATCTTAATGCATAACTCTCAGTTAAGACAAACATGAATGAAATTCTGATTCTAACGTTCAATGCTGCAGGGGCCAGAGATTCGAACTGGATTTCTGAAGGATGGTAAGCCTGTACAATTGAAGCAGGGCCATGAGATCACGATATCTACTGACTATAGTATGAAGGGGGATGAGAATATGATTTGCATGAGCTACAAAAAGTTGGCTGAGGATCTAAAGCCCGGAAGTGTCATTCTTTGTGCGGATGGGACAATCTCATTTACTGTATTATCCTGTGACAAAGAGCGGGGTTTAGTTCATTGTCGCTGTGAGAACTCTGCAGTTCTCGGTGAGAGAAAGAATGTGAATCTTCCTGGTGTTGTCGTGGACCTTCCAACATTGACCGAGAAAGACAAAGAAGATATCTTGCAGTGGGGTGTTCCCAATAAGATTGACATGATTGCTCTGTCCTTCGTTAGGAAAGGTTCAGACCTTGTGGAGGTACGGAAGTTGCTTGGAAAGCACGCGAAGAACATTCTTCTTATGTCAAAGGTATGATGAATCTGTGCCTTAATCTGGACCCATGACTTCTGTTGTCAAAGCTGCTAACATGCATTTATCTTGAAGCAATTTATAAAGTTGTTTCTCCAATTGAAACGGACAAGTGACAACTAGGAAAATAGATACTTATGTGGGCTAGTATGAATGCTTTGATTCAAATTTTAAATGACGATTACGTGGATAGGAATATGCATTTCTGAAGATTTGAATTTTTTCATATGTAAAAGTACAGCAGTATTAGGTCTTCCCTGGGTTTGGGGTGTCCTAGCAGCCAATTAGTTGCAATTTGTAAGACTAGTCAAGTTCTCCATTCTAAACATTGGTTGGTCCCTTTTTTTGTGAATGACATTTGGTAGGTCGAGAATCAAGAAGGTGTTGCAAATTTCGATGACATTCTTGCAAATTCTGATGCATTTATGGTGGCTCGTGGTGACCTTGGAATGGAAATCCCAATTGAGAAGATATTCCTTGCACAGAAAGTGATGATCTACAAGTGCAACATTCAAGGTAAGCCGGTGGTCACAGCCACACAGATGCTTGAATCCATGATAAAATCACCCCGGCCGACGAGAGCGGAAGCTACGGATGTTGCTAATGCCGTCCTTGATGGCAGCGACTGTGTGATGCTAAGTGGTGAAACGGCTGCAGGAGCTTATCCAGATCTTGCAGTTCGCACCATGGCAAAAATTTGCCTAGAAGCAGAGAGCACTCTTAACTATGGAGATGTTTTTAAACGGATAATGGAACACTCACCAGTTCCGATGAGCCCATTGGAGAGCCTGGCTTCTTCTGCTGTTAGAACTGCTAATTCTGCTAGAGCAGCTCTTATACTGGTTCTTACTAGAGGAGGAAGTACTGCAAAACTGGTGGCTAAGTACAGGCCAGGCATGCCCATATTGTCAGTTGTTGTCCCCGAGATCATCACAACAGATTCGTTCGACTGGTTGTGCAGCGACGAGGCTCCAGCAAGGCATAGCCTTATATTCAGGGGGTTGGTGCCTGTTTTATGTGCAGGATCTTCCAGGGCTTCTTCTGCAGAAACTACTGAAGAAGCCATTGAGTTTGCACTTCAGCTCGCCAAGGCTAAAGGAATGTGCAAGAATGGAGATTCCGTGGTGGCTCTACATCGCGTTGGAAATGCTTCAGTGATCAAGATCCTGACCGTGAAATAATGGGAGGTGGGGCGATGTTCAATTTTGCATTTTCTTGCAATTTTTGGGGGAGGATTTTTACTCTGGAATATCTAGAGATACGAGTCTATACTGCTTTGTGTGATTCCTAATCGAGAGTATCATAATCTCAAAATGTTATGGTGAAACACAAGATGCTCAGACTTGTGAATGAATTATTTTTTGAGACTTTCTGCTATATTTCAGATGGGGTCCTATCGTTTGTCAACTGTTCTCTTTTCATTCTAATGAGATTCTACTAGCGTCAGTTTACTTTGGTTCTTGTGTTACTGTTTCTTATTCCTTATCGTGCTGTGATAGGATATGGCTAATGGCTATGCCTGTAGCATTTGCGGTGTCCGGGGGGTGTGTAGTATAGTGTTCTTAGCCATGTATGCTGCGGGCCAATGTCGAATTATGTAACTTTAACGAAATAAAGTTTTCACATAAGTAGTAAATTGATTCCTTTGAAGTGAAGATAAATTTTGTTTTATTGATGATCATAAAGTTAAAATGATGAGGAAAACTTGAAATGTGAACCGCAAGATTTCCTTCATAGCCTGCGCGTGTAAAGAGAGAAAATTTGTGGAGATTTTACTACTGATCCGCCCTCTTGAATCAGAAGAAGAGGAGCAATATCTGGCTCTATAATTGTTCAAGACCGTAGGAAACTTTGCCACAAAGCTCGGCATCGGTCTTATACCTCAAGTCTGTCGAAGCCATCTTCATCGTCGCCTGGAATTGAGTGTATCTCACCTTAAACTTCGGAATGGTCGACACCAATCAAGCAGATCTAGAGAGGCAATCAACGTTGCGGTTCGGGATGTGCATCGAGACTGGGTGTAGCCGTCCCCAAGTAATTTAGATAGCAATCAGCGATGCATGATGTGTACGCGTTTGGTGATAAAGCCTCAAAGTCCACATCAATTTCGATACCTTCCAATGAAGAAACGACGATGAAGCAGTTGACATTGTCAACTCCTGATTGTCAATCCACGACAAGCGCAAAAAAAGGAGAAAAACGACTCGTGATCACAATAAGATTCGACGCCTTCTCTTCTGTGCAAGTACATGGGAAAGAGTCAGACACCACATGGGGAGCAGTTTCTGAAACCCGTTCGTCTTAGTTCTGGTTTCTGGTCCACCTCCCATGATGTTGGCTCCACTCCTCCCAGCTCAAACCAATGCAGACCCGACCAAAAAAAAAAAAACAATTCAGACAAGCATAACAGCCAAAACCCCCATGAACACTGTCAAGGATTCCCCACACAAAGCCGGCCACTATTGCGATGGTCGAGCAAAGGAGAACCAAAAGTTTCGAGAATCGGCTGAAACTGCATTAACGTTGCCTCGAAGTGACCAGAGCTAGAATCTGAGTTTCATGATGGAGGTACCCAATTTGATGAGAACGTCCCGACTACTGCGCTTCGCATGAGCAGGCTCCGATACCATGTACTACGAATGTTCATTTTCTAGAGAATATGCAGTCATGCTAGCTGACACCTTTTCAGATCACGCCTTAATAAAAAAAAACCCACTAAATAGCTCTTCTGCATCTTATTAAGACTTTTGACACGAGATTACTTCGGCTCGGCCTTAGGCCGAACAAGAGTACTCCAATGGTTACAACTGAAGTGGAGCCTCGACGAACTCATCAGAGACTCTTTCCCTAGTCCGGGTGGAAACTTGGATCATAACTCCTTCGGAACTTGGGGAGTTGACAATCAAAAACCTATCTTGACTAATGCCTTCATAAGGAGAAGGTCCGGCTCATTCAAGCAGGAACTCTGGCCAAATTCCCTGTCATACAACAGTTTTTTCACGCTTCACAATAGGAAGTAAGACAAGCTTCGGAACAGCTGCAATCAATCCTGTTTCTGCAGAAATCTTGCAACAGAGATCAGAAATTGACCCACCTTAAATGTGTCGCATGGATCCTGTTATTCCTGCTACGCTCTCCTCTTTTACCTTCTATTACAACATTCAAATCTTGTCTGCAACAGAGATTTGGAAGTTGGCCTACTAATGGGCGTTGCGGGCATCTTGTTACACCTGCTATACTCACTGCCTTCGCCTTCTGTAAGATCAATGTACATTAACCTGTTTCTTAATCTCCATCTCCATCAGGAGGTCTCTTTTCTTCATTGGAACACTGAAAGCTGCCATTCCCGCATGTCAGACCACTTCAACGAGCTTTTCTCGTCTTATGATCATTGTCCTGTATGAAGTTCTCCCCGAACTTCCCCAACATAGTTTCGGTTTCTACTTTCTATCATTGGAGAGGTTAAGAGGTACACCCCACCTCCCCTCCTCTCTTTTGAAGCATCATATGTTTGAAAATGAAAAATGGTAACTGATTGACAGCAATGCCAATCACAGTCGCAGTAGCGTTAGCTGTTCTATCATCACACGAGGATGTCCAAATCCTTCTCGTTTCTGTTTTAAGAAGCACAAGAGAAAAATACAAATCTCCAACAAACGGGAAAAAAATAGCAATATCTTCTTGGAAAATTCGACATAAGCAAGTACAATAATATGTACAGACGAAATGCAAGACTGCCACAACAACAAGCCAAGGAAGATATATCAGAACTAGTAAGAATTGTTCTCAATTCTCACCGATTTAAAATGAAGCATCTTCACGTTCGTTCGATGATGAACCCGATGGCGACGAGGTAGAATTTCCTCCCCCAGAATGTGATCCAGAGTTGGAAGAAAACAAACCACTCAACGGCCATGGGAATGAAAACCTCCTGCCATTTTCATTTCTCTGGTTCCCTTCTCCTTCTTCGCCGCTACCATGAGCACTCTCACTCTCCCTCTCCCTCTCCCTCTCCCTCTCACCTGTGTCATTTCCGTTCCTTGACCCATCAGCATCAGTCTTTGATTCATCAATAGGCAACTGAAACCGGCAAACCGGGCAAGAACTATGGAGCCCAAGCCAAGGCAAGATACAGCCAGTATGAAACCTATGCTTGCATGGCATCTCTTTAGCTTCTGCTCCAATCTGGAGATCATCCAAGCATACTGAACACTGCACATTCTCCGTCATCTTCACGGTTGGCATAGCTTCAATGGCCTCCTTTCTGGCTGGTGGTGTACCGTGCCCATTGGGATCGTTTTCCGCCAAATGTTGCAACAGCAAATCCAAACCGGGGCCAACGAAATAATCACCCAGAGAGCCAATTAGGTTTGAGTTCTGGCTCGAATAATCCGATGAACCCTGAAGGACTATAGTTTGATTAAATGGATTTATCAAGATGACACGCTCTCTCTCCCTATGTCCGTCCCTATCTCCATCTCTGTCTCTAGCAGTACCTGCATTTTCTGATTCAGATGCAATCCCAGCTCTAGCGTCTCGCAACAACCGCAAGATAGTGGCTGAGCTTCTCCTCCTCCTACGAATTATGGATTCAATTTCCCGATCCAACTCAGTGTCCCCGCCATGACGTGACTCACCCTCCTCGGTATCATCATCTTCATCTTCAAACCCCAAGCGTCTGAACCTACGTCTTCGACGGGTATTGCCCACCATGCCAAGCAAAATCGGCGCCCAAAGAGAGAGGGCACGGTCTGAGTCCTGTGTATCCCTTGCGGTGGAGCTCATCTCTTCAATGAATCCGCTTTCACAGTACGGGCACTTGATCTCTGCTTCCAGAATGGGATTCACCGTTCGGGAGCACATGTGGCACCAATATCCAGCTGCCATCACTTCCTCCATCTTGTCTCCCCTCTTCCCCCTTCAGTTCTGTCGTGCCCAAAACAGTAAAATTAACAACCATCATAAGTAGACGAGTCAAATGTGCAACCCAAGTCTACACTCGATAGGAGAGACTCCGCGTTTTCAAAATCACAACAGATCTTGCTTATTACCAGTGATTTTGTGACACCCAAACATCAAAATGTCCTCTAAAAATGCACAAACAATGGAAAAAAAAGTTCAAAGCTCCGATAGTTCTGAAATCATTCAGCAACACAATCAATTTACCTTCCGAACTCCAATTGGGTCCATCTTCAACTTTGTAGCTGGAAGGAAATGGGAAAAATCACGAAGTTCACAAATACAGTAGGGGGGTAAAAAACAATCCTTCAACTGAAGAGAAGGTTAAATCTCAAACTCATTCTTCAGCAAAAGATGGAGGACCAAAGTCAACGTTTTGTTTTCAATCTACTTGCCACCCCCAAAAGAAAAAGTTCTTTCTTTCAATTTCAAAAAGCAAGATGCACATCACATAAAGCTCGCCAAAGTTCAGACACAAACCAGAGGAAGGATCCCAAACAACATCAACCCAGCTTTAACCTACGCTCCCCAATCCCCGAATCACCCCCAAAAATGGAGAAAGAATTGCGAAATCACACAAGGCGGGCTTTGCTCTGGGGTACAAAAAAAAATGCGCTCAAAAACGGGGAAAAAGATAAATCCTAGAAATGAACACAGAAACACAAGGATCCGGAAAGAGAAAGCCACAAGCACGCAGGTTTCACCTAAGCACATCACCGCACAACGTAGACGCCGACCAACGCGTGAACAGGAAGGGCCGATGCCACGAGCGAATCAAAGAGGAGAAGCAGAGCCCGGATCCACATGTTCCTATAGCTCAGCGACAGGCGCGGATCGCCATTGAGACGAGCCCAGATGAGAGAGAAAAACCAAACGCGCGCGCACATACACACACGAGGGAGGGAAGCATCGAGGGAAGAGGAGAGAAAGATAACGACCCACCAAAAAACCGCTGCAGCGTTCGGACTCGTCGCCGATGTTGTCGTTGTCTTCTTGCTCGACAGGAATTCCAGAGGCAAAGGGGATGAGAGAGTGAGAGGCGCAAATCGGAGGTGGAAGAAAAGGAAAAATGAAAAAGTAGAAAGACGGGGAAATATATAAAACTCTGTTATCGTTGAATTTGTGTCATAGATTATAATTAATAAAAATATATAAAAATAAATTTAAAAATTATTTTTTAAAAATCAGATATTTGAATCAACCGTACAGAAAAATAAAAATATCCCTAAATTTTTTAGAAAAAGTTATGCGGTCCCGGATCCGAAACATGGAGGGGATGCAATGGTTGAAGATTCTTGGCAAACGGACAATCTGTCTAACCGCGTCACTCCCTCATCTATCTTTCTCTCTCCTCTTTCACACGCCTGTCCTTTTTGTCCTTTTTTTTTTTTTTCTTGTTTCGTTTTCTTGCCTCCAATTTTCCCGTTTCCAATTGGACTAATACCAAAAAAAAAAAATTAACATTTGTAACAATTATATACCAAAAAAAAATTATAGCATAAAAAATCTTAAATTTTTACATTTATCTCAATTCTACCCTAAAATTTTACTTTTGTATCAATTTTACCAGTCTAGTATTAAAAAAATCCTCAATTTTAACGTATATCCCAATTATATCCAGAACTTTTTTTTTGTCTCGTGAAAAATTTCAAAATTTTACTTTTATCTTAATTATATCACCGTTAGTTTTATGTCCATAATCACCATTAGTTAATTCTATATGCCTCGAGCTCTCTCGTCCAACTTACTAATGAATATTCGAAATTTAGAAATATTAAATTTTAGGGACATCGATATTTTAGATCCTTAGCCTAAATATCTCTATGTCTAGCAATTTTTCGGGCTGTTGAGTGCCGAAAAGAATCCGAAACGTGCCATCTTGAGTAACTCTCTATGTCTCTGCAATATGTAGAGGAAACAAATAACATAAGAGAAGTTCATGGATTTTTTCATGTCAGCTTTGCTAAGATGTAATTCATTCACAACATGAAAATGCCACGTAGGTTTAACTAATGGTGATTATGGACGAAATATTAATGGTGGTATAATTGAGACATAAGTAACAGTTGGAGATTTTTTATGAAACAAAAAAAAAATGGATATAATTTGGACATATGTTAAAGTTGAGGTTTTTTTATACTAGATTGGTAAAATTGGTATAAAAGTAACAATTTTGGGTAGAATTAAGGCAAATGTAAAAATTTGAGATTTTTTATGAGACAAAAAAAAATCGGACCCACCCACGCATGATCAAGTTGATTAAGAGATGTGTCCCTAGTTAAAATCTTTCAACTCGAGCTCCGTGACTTAAGTGGGGGTCGCGACTAGTGGTTGTCATGCTAATTCCCCTAGGAATAGTCGAGGTGCGCGTAAGCTGACCCGGATACCTCAGTCATAAAAAAAAAAATTGGATATAATTATCATGAATGTTAAAGTTGAAAGTTTTTTGGGGTATTAGGCAGTTTCCAATTGGAAGAAGAAATTTCTCTTTTTGATAGGTTAAAATATTTAAATTAATTCATAAAGTATACGAAAATATTCAATATTACCCTTGAAATTATGTTTATGGGAGGATAATATTAGCTATGAACATTTATAAAAAAAAATTACGGATCACGTTGAATAAAATTAAAAGTTAAGAGACAACATTGCACATTAGGATAAACCCATATATCGCATGATAAATTAAAAATCCATGGACACATTGCACATTTAGCTGACGTGCAGGGATTAGATTGAATAAAATGAAAATTCGAGGACCATACTGCACATATGGCTAAAATTCAGAGACTATTTGTATCATTATAACCTTTTTCAATCAAGCTATCTTGATTTGTCTAGCATAAGTGATTATTGGACAGGTAGATCGAACCAAACAATACGATCGAGTCTGAACTTTATCTGAGCCGACTCAAATTTTTGATATATAATATTTGGTTGGGTCGGACTTTCTCATAAAATATCGGGATAGATGCATTAGAAGTCATAAAACTTGTCGCGAAAGTTCAATTGAGTCCTAAAATTTATTAAATTTGTGCAATCGAATCCTTTCTTTAATACTGTCAATTTGTCTAATGAAAATACTGAAGTGGCATTTTTGAAACAAATTATCTATAATATGTGGCATTTTTATAATATTTTCTTTGCAATTCTTAAAAGAAACTGAAAAAAAATAAATATAAAAAGCTCGATACATCAACATCAACAACACATTTATCATAAACTAGTTGGGGTCGACGGTCGATGAACTCTAAAGAATCATAAAAAATAAAAGCAAAATTAAGCGATGGGAAATAGATAAATGTGTAAAAATAAATAAATAAATAAATATCTATATATCTATATATTAACTCTCCGTAATACCAATAAACTTCTTCTACTCCGTCCTAAGACAAACCATAAATCAATCTATTTACCACTCCGTTAAATATTATTTTATTGCTTTCTCCCAATTAAGTTTCGGCCCACCTCTTATTTTTTTTCGTGTTATGCTCTCGATGACAAATTTTTGTTCGTACCGATGCATCTAAGGGCCTTTGGAGTATATGCCCAAACAAAAATAAGAGGTATTAATGGAAGGACTCGATTGCACCAATTTGATAAATTTTAAGACTTAATTGCATAATTACACTTCTGTGATAAATTTTAGGGATTCTCATGCATTTATCCCTCAAAACTGCACCATTACCCAGACTTACCTGAAAGTCCTCCGACCCTTGTGGCTCGGCGGCCCAAGGTAGGCCACCATGTCCATGATCTGGTTTATGTCCCAACTAAGCCCTTAAATCTACATGATTAATCTGATTGAGTCTCCCTGGCTTCAAATTCAGCTAGTTTATGTCGAAGCAAAATTGGAGTTTGTTGCGGAAGCCTCAATTTCCGTTGTTTGATTGGGACTTTGATTCCGTGCTTTTGAGTCTTTACGCAATAACTTTTTTCTTCACTCCAGGCCTTGTCGGCTTGGATTAACGTGCAGGTCCAAGTGATTTGGAGCTGGCAAAACTCGGCTTGAATAGGTAGTTATACACAAGTTTAAGGACTTAATTAGGCAATTTAAAAGTTGACGGACTTGAAGCTAAAAGATGCATAAATATAGGAGATAGACGGTCAAAAATAAAAATAAAACCCATTTGATTTGCTTCGTCTTACTGCTCGATTTGTATGGTTCCATCAAAATACATATAAACAGGATTCATTCTTATCGTTAGTATTGTTAAGTTTATATCTCGAGTTTGAACCAATTACGGAAATACATTGATTTGTTAAAGAAGCAAAAAAAAAAAAAAAAAAGGGAGGAGATATTGAAATTGTGTAAGATTTGAATGGTTTGACCTAGACCAAGCTTTGTACACTTCAATTGGTGGACGTCTCCTCTGTGACTGAATATTGAACCCTCCAATTTTTTTATTTTTTTTTTTGGGGGGTGTGTGTTCCGTATTCCCTCCCGTTCGAATTTAAGTTTTAACCGTACAAAAAGGTGGCTACATTCTGATTGTATTTATTTAAATATATAAATTATACTGGCTGGATCGAGTCGAGTATAAATCAGATTTGGGTCGAATCAGATATGAATCATACAATTTATATTACGTGAAAATGAGTCGAAGCAAATTAAATGAGTCAATATGAGTTGGACGATCCGACTCAACCTGACCCGACTCGACCCCTGTTTGATACCTAAACACTTCAGTTCTTTTCTCTCTTTTTTTTCAAATTGAACCCTCCTGTTCGAATTTGACCGCAGGAAGAAGGGGCTACATTTTCGACCAAAAAAAAAAGAAGCGACTACATTCTCATTGTATTTATTTGAGAAAAGAAGAATAAGAATAAATCAAGTGGGTCCCGTGGGTAAGCCGGTCGACGGTTTTTCGTGGATCAGAAGTTGAACAGAGAAGCGGAGCCGCGGAGTCAATTCGGACCAAATCCAAATCACGTGAATCTCTCATGGTTGGCTCGTTTATTTCTATGGTAATTTCATGTTGACTTATTTATAAAATATTGACTCAAATCACGTGAATCTCTTCTGTTTTTTCATTTATTTTTCTAACAATTTCGTATTGAATTATTCACAGAATCCCGTTTACTTTCAGATTAATTTTACAAATATCATAATCTAGTATTTACTAATCTTTTGTTTATATTTATCAGCAACTATTTATACACAAAAAAAGAAACCTCAGATATAATGTTTATACTGAAAGGTCAAACATCGTTCTTTAAATAATAAGATTGGCGAGATCGAATTTCATCTATTCAAATATCGTACAATTGATTGTTTTGCAAAAAATTACAATAATATATTTTACACCGCGCTTGTCACTTCAGTAGTCAGCGGATTATTGATAACAAAATATGGCTTTTATTAGGTCCATCGTCATTATAAAAAATAAGTTATATACACCGTTAAATAATTGAATTTGGTTAAACAAAATTGATTTCAAATGCACACCTCACTCATTGCAATTTTTTTTACACCAATGAGGGATCTAACAATAATTCATAGAGAAATTTTCAATTAAGGGCCCAAAGTGCCTTTATTTTTCAAATAAGGGCATGAAGTGATATTTATTTCAAATAATGGCCTGAAATGTAATCTTTGTTTTAAACAAAGTCCTGAAATGATTATACATGACTCAAATAAGGGCTTTGGCTAGCCGTCTGACTGACTAAATATTTAGGGTGGGGCATTTTCATCAAAATACGATTTTAATTCAATTTTTAGTTAAATCAAATTAGAAATTAAAATACAAAAATAAAAAAAAGCACACAGGCAGGAGGGCCTGCCTCCTGCCTATGGACGTTGTCAGGGTCGCAGGCACCTTGGTGAGGGTCGGCGACCCCGTCGACAAGTGGCAAGGACCAGCAGGCCCTCGCCGTGATTGGGAGGGGATCGCAACCGAGAGTGGGTCACGACCCCCTGCCAGACCTAGGCGACAATCGCCAACCTTCACCCAGGTCCAACAAAGGGTCACCGCCCTTGGCCGAGGTCAGGATGAAGGTCGATAGCCCTCGCCCTGGTTCGATTGAGGGCGATAACCCTTTGTAGAACCTAGGTGAGGGCTAGTGACCCTCGGCAACCCTCTCTCAATCACAGCGAGAGCCTGCTGGCCCTTATCATCGATCGACGGGGTCTCCGACCCCCGCCAAGGGCGCCGGCAACCCCGACGACAACATTCACTGCTCCATCGGCGGTGGGGCGACATCCATAGGCGAGAGGCGGCATCTCCCGCCTGTGTACTCTTTGTTTTCTATTTTTTTTAGAAAACTAAAAGACAAATAAACAAAGAAATTTTTTTTTAAAAAGGTAAATGATGAAAATGTCCTTAATTAATTGGTGTGAGGCCATTTTTTGAGACTGATATGGCTACTTCAAACCCTTATTTGAAATAATATTCACTTCATGCTTTTATTTCAAACAATGACGACGCTTCATGTACTTATTTGAAATAAAACCTACTTCAAGTTCTTATTTGAAAAAAAAGATCACATCGGGTCCTTAATTGAAATTTTCCCTAATTCGTAAAGTATTCGTTTTTTAGTCGTCTAAAAATAAATATTAATCTGACCCAAAACAAACGGAAGTCAAGGTCTTCATTTTTGTGTTATTTTTTTTATTGTTTTCTTTATGAAAATGATTTTATTATTATTATTTTTTTCTGTCGAAGTTTTCTCCCGGCTTCACAGAGCTCAAGGACGTCGCGTAGCAAATGCAAGTTTAGCGCCGTCGTCTTCATCACCCCCACTGTTTCACACATCCAACCGCCGCGACTCCTCGGCCCCGGCGTTCACCACCATGGAAGACCACCACCACCACCGCCACCATCGCCCTCACCGGATCTCCGTCCCGCCTCGCACCGCCGTGACCACCTCGAGGCCTTACCCTCTCTACTCCTTCCCTCCGTTGACCCCAACCCCAACGCCGTCGAAGTCGCGCGGTTTCTCTCTCCTCACCCCCTCCTCTCGGCCCTCTGCCACCACCGGCAGATCTTCTCTCTCCTTCCTCTTCCTCCTCCTCTTCTCCCTCCGATCCCTCTACTCTCTCCTCCCCTTCCTTCGCTCCTCCCCTCCCTCTTTCTCTGTCTTCCCCTTCTCCTTCCTCGTCACTCTCCTCTCCTTCCTCCTCTCTCTGTCCTTCTCTCTCTTCTCCCCTCCCTCTTCCTCCAAGTCCCCCCTCCAGTCCAAGCTTCAGAACCAGCCCCTCCTCGTCCTAAGCTCTCTCTCCCCCTCGCAGAACAAAGTCCTCGCCCTGAAATCGGTACTCTTGGCTGTCGTCTTCCTCCTCCGATTCCAGGCTCTCAGGTACTGCGGCGCCGCTGCGATGATCCTCGCTGAACTGTCCGGCAACGTCGCCGCACGGTTCCTTGCGGAGAGGAGGATGAGGGATGTCGGCTATCTGGGTAAGAATCGATCCTCTAGGGTTCGCGGGTTTATTGCATTGTCTCTAGGATTGTTTCTTTTGGCTCTGAGTTGGGACCGGAACACGTGTTTCCCCTTTTCTGCATCATCGTCTTCTGTTGATAAATGGAGGTTCTCAATATTGCCTAGAGAGAATTGTGTCAGGGTATGGCCGATGCTGTTGCCGTTCTTGTCTGGATTTTTGGGGTGTTTTGAGCGCGTGTCGATGAATCGGGGAGTGCTTCAAGAGCTGGGCCAGAAACGTGTTAGGTTGATTTCGCTGCTCTATACATCTATTGTGCTCTTCGTTCCTGCTGTTATTAGCATTCTTGTCTTTGAACACGAAGGAGATAGTATTTCAGTCACTAGTTTAGGTTGGCCTCTAGCTAATACTGTTGTCTTTGGAGTGCTGTTGAGTGAGAATTGCAGTGATGAGAAGTTCGTGAGCTCTAAAGATTTTCGGAGGGAATTTTTGGTTACGTTCGCTTGCACGGTGGTTTTAGAGTTGTTTTACTTTCCTGAGCTCTCGCTTTGGGGATTATTGCTTTGTGGGATACTTCTTTATGTTGCCGTTGCGGAGCTGGATCCTGTTTACTCGAGTTACGCTGAGTTGGGTTTGGAATCGTCGGAGCCATTTACTACCTCGGTCATAAAGCCCATCCGTCACATTTTGAGCGAGAGGAAGTCTCGCAAGATTGCGCTTTTCCTCTTGATCAACACTGGCTACATGGTTGTTGAGTTCGTAGTTGGGTTCATGAGCAACAGTCTTGGCTTGATATCAGACGCATGTCACATGTTGTTTGACTGTGCTGCTTTGGCTATAGGCCTTTATGCTTCGTATATATCACGCTTGCCTGCTAATGGTCAGTTCAATTATGGTCGTGGAAGATTTGAGGTTCTCTCTGGGTATGTCAATGCAGTTTTCCTGGTGTTGGTTGGAGCACTTATTGTGTTAGAGTCTATTGAGAGAATTTTGGATCCGCAGGAGATCTCGACCAACAGTTTGTTAATCGTGTCCATTGGCGGGCTTCTTGTCAATGTGATTGGGTTGATATTCTTCCATGAAGAGCATCATCATGCGCATGGTGGAACCTGCTCTCACTCTGATTCTCACTCCGGTTCCCATTCCCATTCCGAACACCAACATGACCATGACTGCCACATTGAGGATCAGAAATGGACTTCTGCTGACCATGATTGCCATGAAAAATCTTGTTGTGGTCATCATAATCAGCATGGTCACCATCATTCTGATCACCACAGCAATGACAATGCTAAAAGTTCTTATCCTACTTTGGGGAGCTCTAGTTGTCATGGTCATGACCATGCTGACAATCATAGTGAAGGTTCTCATGGGTGTGATCATGCTCATCACAATGACCATGCTCATGGTCATGGTCATGGCCATCATCATCATGATTCGGTCTTCGCACCTCATCACTCCACTAAAGGTCATGCCGATGGATGTCTGCCTACTCAGACAGCAGCTCCACACACCCATGGGCACTGTTCGTCCATTAGTCAGATCCACCCGAGAAATCTACCATCAAGTGAAGGGGAAGCTAAAAAGCACAGTCATCATCACATTGACCACAACATGGAAGGGATATTCTTGCACGTTCTAGCAGATACTATGGGAAGTGTTGGAGTCGTTGTATCGACTCTGTTGATAAAATACAAGGGATGGCTTGTTGCAGATCCTGCTAGCTCCATATTTATTTCCATTTTAATTGTGTCCTCGGTCATCCCGTTGCTGAGGAACTCGGCAGAGATTTTGCTCCAAAGGGTGCCTAGGGCTCGGGAACATGATCTATTTAATGCTCTAAACAATGTCAAAAAGATAAAGCAGGTGAGAGGCATTCCACATTTCCATGCGTGGAGCTTTACGAACGCAGAGGTAGTGGGAACAATCCATCTTCATGTCGAGACGGAATCTGACAAGGCTTCGGCAAAAGCACAAGTTTCCCGCCTGCTGCATGATGTGGGGATTAACGATCTTACGCTGCAGGTTGAGTGTGCCAAGCATACTTAATGCTGATCTTCAACTAATATTGAGTTTCATCATTTTCGGGATTGCTCCAAGAAAAGAGAAACCCCCAATACGAGGACGGATTAAAATTCTTGACTAAAATTGTCAATGAAGCTCCTGTTGCTGCTGTTCTGGATTTCATCTCAGTTACTCCATGTAGTTCTTCAAAAATTCATAATGAATGAGAAGATGCAAGACACCCATCAATCAACTGCTGGAATGCTCGTCTTTTTTCTGGTAAGATTGCGTGGTAGAGGCTGTTGCCTCAATGTCGTCGTGGTACCCTTTTTTTTATTATTGGTCCATATATATTAAATTGCATCGATGTAAATAACTAGCTTAGTACCCGTGCAATGTGCAGAAACTCCTTTCTCTCAGCAATATAAGGCCCAAAGGTTTTGATGTCCTGCTTTTGTTTGTGTTGTTGTAACTTATGAATAAACAAAGGTGCTGTGGATCAGAATTTGGTCGATTGAATGCTGAATCTTAAAAATTCTTAGATAACATTATATCTTGGAATTGAAGAAACTTAAGCTCGGATTTGTCATAGGAAGTGTACTTGCAGGATTGCGATATGGGTGAATCGTGGGGAATATTAGAGAACGGGGAATGTGCATTGGATTTACAGACTACTTAGAACTTTCAGCTGGATACAAGCCTGGTTTTGTTTGTCTCGTGAAACGACTCTAATAGGATATGATTGTGTTGAACGACAAATTGCAGAGACATGACCGAGATGATGGGAATTTTTTTTTCTCATTAGTGCAATCTGGTGCTTGAAACTTCGTTTTTTTCTTTCCGTTTGAAATTGATGACTTGAGCCGGTAGGTCCTTTTTTTATTTTTTTGGGGGCAGTAGGCAGAAAACCTTGTTTTCCTTTTCCTTGTTCCTCCTCTTTTTCTTCCTTGCTCTGCGCTGCCGTCGTTACTACTCGTGTTGACCTGTCGTGGTTAGGGGTGTGTATGGTAAGGGCCGATCTGGTCTTGGTCTTAGTATGAAACCGGGGATCGGACCAATAGTCCCGGTCTCCATATTTTTGGGACCACGGACTGGACCAGGATCGGCGGTCTGGGCTCAGTGGGATCGCTAATTCTAACTATTTATATAAATGTAGCTTTTAGAAATTACAATACAATGTTAATTTAACGGCAAGTCAACTACGCAAATGCTACCTAATGTGTGTTCGATCCGGCCTTGAAGGTTTCACGTGATCTTTTATGCTCGTAATCGACACTCGCATGCGGTCCGCTGAACTCAGGTGGACGATGGAACGAAACTCGGATTTTATTTATTTCTTTTTTTATTTTTGGTTGTGAAAAAAATAGATTTATCAAATCTGCATAATCACTCGAGTTTCTGTTCTCATGCACGTACGTGCTTATTCTTCATGCATGTGCCCATCATAAGGAACCGATATTATCATCAATTAAGATCTGGTTTTGTCTCAAAATAATACCAAAACTCAAATTGCTAAATAACACGTACAATAACACCATTAAACTTAAGATACGTGAGATGAAATTCATGAAATTCTTAGAATGTTAAAAATAGGTTAACTCTATATGTATATTAATTTTTAAAAAAGCATTGGCAGTCCGGTCGGAGCCGAGCCGATCCGATCCCAAACTATGGAATCGGGGATCGGACCACCTAATCATCAGTCTCATTTATTGGGATTAGGGACCGGACCGCTAACCTCAAGGACCGAATCAACCCGGCCTGTCCGGGTTGGTCTTAGGCCAGTTCAGGTCGATTCGGTCTAGTTTGCATATCCCTAATTGCGGCTTGATGCCATCACCATGAGCGTTGCCGCCCTAGCTCGCTCTCTCTCTCTCTATGAGCGAGTGGTGGCCTCGTGGCGGTCATGCTCGAACGTACTGTGGCTATGAGTATTAGAATTTCTATTGCACTTGTCGATTATTATAGCGCGTTTTGAATATATTTTGCATCAGGAAAAAGCTACGAATGTTTTGATCTTATGACATCTTGACTTAGAAGACCCAAAAAAACGTAGTCTTTCTTGCAGCAGCTGGCACTTGAAATCATTTCCCGCGCAGAGGAAAAGAATTTCTAATTTGCGGATGGAGACGACACAGAGGAAATATCCCCGAAAACCTTGTTAAACGATTAATATGGAAAATAATTTAGTTTTAATGAATCGACTGTCTCCATTATACGAACGTTGAACACATTTTAGAAAGTGTTTCGGAAGTGTTCACAACAAAGACCTCAGGGCTCAGGAGCCTCGTACAGGAGGAGGAGAGGAGATCAAGCTTTGAGCGGCGGGGCATCCTCGAGGACAAGAGACTGACAACCTTCCCTCCACCAGCATTCCTAACACAGTACTAAATTCAAAACGTATAGAGGGTTTTGAGCATCCCACACACATCAAGAGCGGTTGCGCCGGAGTATTTAAAAAAACAAAAACAAAAATCTTCACAAACCTTGATAATTCATTCATTTTTTTTTCGCGAAATAAATGCATCTTTTGAATGTATTAAGTTAGAATTATTGGAACCCTCTGACTTGATTTAGTCATACAATAACTAACCTGTGAAAGCCGTATATCATGGCAAAATTTTCCGTCCTTGTACTGCACCATCGAGAAGAGAGCACAAGATAACGTGCTCGAGGGCAAATACCTATCCGGATCCAGATCCGGATCCCATGAATCTGAGAGCCCCAATCACGTGGGTCCCACGTACGTCATTGAACCGTGATGACCACTTTCGGCCCTAGAGACAAGACCTCCGCGGTTGAGAGGCAGGATTCTTTCTGGTCAAAGAGATTGATGGTGCGGTGGTCGCGGTGGTAGACAGCATACGAGATTTGAGATTATTAGGTAACAAGAGCCTTTTTTTGTGTTTGGACTCGCAGGTTGATGATGGTCGAGTTCACGTGACTTTTGACTGGTCGGGCAAAAGGTTAATGACGTCAATAATCTACCCCTTCATCAGTGAGGACGGTGGGAAGGAAGAAGGAACACAGCCTCCACTTGATGTTAAAAGTCAGAAAAGCAAACGAGAAAGCAGCACATGGGATCGTTTTCCATGATGTGCTTCTCAAGCTAAGGGACTTAGAAAAAATTGAGCAGCGGAAGGTAGCAGCAAGATTATTATTATTTTTTTTAAAAAAAAAACACGTAATGGAAGGAATATATTAGGCCTGCTTACTTTTTAGGTGGGATATTCTTCGAACGGACCTCAATGTCAAGGGGAAATTTCCAAGATACGACGTTGTAACGTACAATTATCGCGCTTCATAGAAAATTCGATTACGCCAAACCGTCGTGACACCTTAAACCACTTTCTCCAAACACATGACTCATTGCTACTGTATCCAAAAGGCATTGCGGAAAAAAAGCTCCAGCTAAAACGCAACTGAGCAGCTGGTATCATGGACACACAATGGCTCTCTCTCTTCTTCTTTTTTTCCGATCTTGTCATGGTAGGAGTTTGTTTTCATTCAACGCATGCCGAGAAAGAAAAAAAGAAATCAATTATCAGGTCCTAATACTCTGAAGACATTGGGCAAAACATAGCTCGAGAGAGATGAAGGGAGAGAGATGAAGGGCGCTCGACATGCCAAGCGAAAATCCGCTCCAACACCCTTTAAGACATCAGCAGAACATAAATTGGGACCAGAACTAGACTGTATAGGCCATTTACTCTACAAAGGACCGCATCCATGCCTCAAGTAATGCAGTTGGTTTCGAAAAGAGGAGGACAAGAGAAACCATGCATGATCGCAGCCGTGCACGAACAGTTCCGGCTGCCACCAAGAGAAGTCTGACATGATATTCTATGAAGAAGTGGCATTCAGACGTAGCTAAACCAAACATTTTCCATTGAAGTTCTCTCTCAAAAGTCAATGAATACAATATCATTCGATTAGTCAAGTTCAATTTCCACATGAGCCGTGAGCATGGTCCTTCTAATTTACACTCAGCACCCTCTTCATGCAAAAAGAATGGCAAAAATAGGAAACTGTACAAAGCCATCCCAACATAAGTCAACCCGCAAAGTGGAATGATGCAATCTCAGGACATATGGATGCAGTAGATCCTGAGAGAGACATCTTTTTCATATTTCCTCTACCTATACACTCTGAGGCTTCTTTGGAATCTCATGCTGAGATAAGGTCCTTGAACTTTTGACCTGCAAAGACGCATTGAAATTACAGACGACAAAAGGAGAATCTCCTACCGTAGTCCTAAAACTGTGTGCTCATCTTACAACAAATTCACGATAACTCCTGTAACTTTATGGCACCACTATAAATTTTTCTAGCAGGTTTTTGCTCTTACAAATATGTGTCCATCTGTAGGAGAAGCCGGGGATATCTATATTTGAAGTTACATGGACAACTAACAAAATATATGTTCATGCTGCTTAGTGACTCTCTTGTATTGGTGGAGATGGATTGGCTGTCCTTAGCTCATCATATAGCTTGTTTAGGCAATTTAAAGAGGTCCTGAGTAACAAAGACTGGTTTCAGGGTGGGTAGGTTCCAAACCAAGAACCTGGAACCTGGAACCTAGAACCTACCCTATCAGACAAGGAACCGGATGATCAGTTCCAAGGTCAACTTGGAACCAGGCCTGATCTTACGTATTGCTACTATTATTCCAGGAAAACATATGTCCAACATTTTTGACTTAAAGTGCAAAAACAAAAGGTTAAAAACTGATATAAAACCTGTTCAACTTGAGAACCATTGTTCACGGTATAAACCCAGCAACAGAACCGATCAAGGCAAGTTTCCCAATGTTTTACGTAAAATCTACCAGATCTCCTGTGACTCGGCCTAGAACCGGTCAGGAAAGGCTGGTTTGGTTCCTTCTCATATTTAATCAACCTGGTTAGTCACACCTAGTCTTGAGCACGTCATGTTTCATGAGCAAATAGATTAAAAATCAATCTTGCAAGTTCCCTGCCTTCCCTTTTTCTCAATCAGTTCATTAAGTGAACCAAAAACTGTATTTATAAATTCTCCCTCTAATCAACCCTTGAGTATAATCACAAGAAGTGAAAGGAAATATTGAGATCGCTACATACATCTGCATCCTGAAAGGACCTCCCAACGGATGTCTTTGGCTCAGACGCTTCTGCGGCAGATAAAGACTCATCATCACCAGTGCCACTTTGGTTAACCTACAAATGCAACATGCAAGATAGATGGTGTCAGAAATCATAAATTATACCACATCACGAAGCACTCTGAAGCTTCTGAGAACCTGAGCTTAAGGATGATGCTTACACGCTCTAATCAATAGACTCTCAACTCAGAGAAATGTTAGATTCAAACACACAGTCAGATCATGTAAACAAAACAATCTGCAAAATCAGCTTTGCAGCGCAACACCTCCAGAGAAGATTTTGATCCCAGGAAAGCACAAATGCAGAAAAGATAAATAAATGGGTCTTCACATGTGATGTAGAGAAAGACTTAGCTAGTTTCTGATCAAGCAAATCGTGACAGACGTCCAGATTTTCAATGAATGAAATGGAATGAGATGTGAAAACAAAAATAAAACACCACATTACGATGAGACATCCACTATACACTAACCAAACATTCAATAAAGGTTCAATGAAGCAAAAGTGGTAAATTAATTTGGCTCATTTCAATATGGGTTAGTACCATGAAAAAACCCAAACTGGTACACTTGTGACAAATTTATGCCAAATTGTTATTATTTTTTTCTTGATAAGTAACACCAAATTATTTTTTTGAACACGAAAAACCCTAAACTAATACACTTGTGACAAATTTACCTCAAACCGGTACACCTGTGATAAATTTACCCTGCGGTAGTTTTTGTTAAATCTAACCGTCAAATTGTTAAGTCGGATAACACATGTCAGTTCACGAATGTACCGGCTTGGGGCTTTTATCCTATGTTTATCACATGTGTATCAATTTGAGATTTTTCACGGTATTAACCCAATTTAACGGAGGGTAAATTTGTCACAGGTGTATCAGTTTGAAGTTTTTCGTGGTAAATATAGTTAGTTTGGGGTAAATTTATTATAGATGTACCAGTTTGGGGTTTTTTATGGTTAAAAAAATAGTTTGGGATAAAAATGTCATAGGTGTACCGGTTTAGAATTTTTCGTGGTATTAACCTTTTCAATATACTTGGAGAAGTGTATAAAACAAAAATATATATACTGGATATTTAGTTGGCACTTGCACCGAACCATGAATCATTGATTTGGTTGCAAGGCGAAGGTTTTAAAGTAGAACTAGTCAAGAATTTACTAGAGGTTGTGAAAAGCTCATGAGTGATCACAAGCATTGCTCCAGCTTTTAATGAAGAATAACACAACTTATAATCAAGAGAGTTAGACTGTTAGCTTTATGCTTCCACAAGGAAGTCCCTACCATGGAGACAAGGAAGCAACTTATGACAGTATGAGATCAAACATGTCATAAAGTTACTATACAAGCCAAGTGGACATTTTACTGGTCAACATTAACAACTAGGACAGTGCTTCTTATGCAAAATGGAAAAGACGCTAGGGATGCACTACTATGGTTGACAAATGAGGCACTCCATAAGATCATATATGGTCTAAACAATGGCTCCAGCTATATTCTCCCAAAACTTGCTCCATAGTGATTTTTGTACTCCCATTTACCTCACCTACCGAAAACAGTATTCGACCCAAATATCTTTCTATAACCCAGATGCTTTCAACGTCACTTCAAATTTCCAAATCCAATGTATCAAGATGTTAACTGATATTACAGTTTTAACAACTAATTCGGCTGCAAAATGTCGTCGTCAAATCATAGCAGCCCCACAATTTTTACGTTATGAGTCAAGAACAACATTATAGCATACATATACTCTATTTCGGCAGAATGGATAACACTTTCCTGGCAGTACATATTATCTAGGGTAAAGATCCAAAAATAAGCAAACAATGATGTATGGACAGAAATCAGGTAAAATGACATGAATTTGAAATACCATGTGACCAATTAAGATGACAATCCCAATAACTTGGAAATTCTTTAGTGGGGAAAAGAGCAAGCCAAGTGCATAAATATAATAACAGGTGAAAAAAGTATACCCTATTTAAGAATCCACTGTCTTGACCATCTTCAAAAAGTGATGAATAATAAGCGGGGTCATAGATTGAGCCCCCTAGTATCTCATCAGAATTTGGGCCTTGTCTAACTGCAGCAGGAGTCACGGGACTTAAAAAGCTAGTTCTTACATCAGAATCTACCTCATGACGATATGCGTTGTCTACACGTGAAATCCCTAGCCTGTAGATCTGAATCCATAAAAGCGAGGATGACAGCCTCACAGAAAACCCAACAATTTGCATAGCCAGCGCAAGTTTCACTGAAAAGATGAAAAATACTCCATAGTCATCAGAAGAAATGTTCCTGCATTAACATAAAATACTCCAAGATTATACATAAAGGAAGTGCAAGAAGAGAAAGACTGTTCCCCCAAGAAAACTATTCACTACAGTAGGTCGTGATTGTTTCACAGGGAAGATATATTTATGCCCTACGATACTCTTAAAAAAAATTTCAATTTCATATCTATTAACAATTTCTCATTTTCAATATTACTGTCAACAGTTTGTATAAAAGTTTTAAAAAATTGCTTATTAATTTAGTTCAGTATCTAAAAGATAGACTTTAGTTTATTATTATTCGAATATATAAATATTAAACCAAGCCTTCTTCTAATAGCTTAAGCTTTTAGAGCAGTTGGCAAGTGGGTCCCATCAAATCATACGTGGTATCAGAGCAGGAGATCCTGAGTTCAAATCTTTCCAGACCTCTATTTGCCTCCCCAATGAATTTGTCCACGCTTATTGCTGGGCAAAAGACCAGACTAAACGTGAGGGGGAGTGTTGAAATATATAAAAATTAAATCACACATTCTTCTAATAGCTTAAACTTTTAGAGCAGTTGGCAAGTGGGTCCCATCAAATCTTACAATTATCCTAACAATATGGTTGCTAAGAAAAATACTTGCTAGGAAATATGACCCTAGTCACATTTCATCTCCAGGTAACTCTTGGTAAAGTAATCAACTTAAAAGAACTTGGATAACTGTGGAATAATTAACTCACAATATTTTTAGGCCACTTCAGAATGAAGGGCTGGTGGAAAAATAGGACAACAACATATTAAATTCCAGAATCATAATCCTTGGATAGTTTTAATTATTGATGTTGGAGACTGGGATTTGATCAGCAACTTATATTCGGTACAATAAAAGTTTTCTTGTTGCAAGTAGTGACAAGCTTCCTTTTTAATTATGTTTCTTATTTATGTTTATTGTTTCGACTTGGAGTCGAATTTACAAGAATCGCATATATGTTTACAATCCTTTAGCTTAGGTTAAATTAAGGAAGACTAATGAATTTTAGCAAGTCTTTCTTTGAATAGTGTGATGTGCTTCTTCTCTTCAGCTTGGTACTCCAAAAGCCTTAGTTGCGTGCTTAGGAAACTTTAAGTGTAATGAAAAGCTTGTTTTTAATTATTGTTCATTGAGAGTTCTCCTTGAACTCTCTGTTCCGGCTTACTAAGTCGGGACTCGTCCTATATCAGGTTTTGGAATAAAAGCCAATATTCCTACCATTGACTTATGATTTTATGCAAAAATGGTGAGTGAAACTGAATCAAACTCTAGGCTAAGTAAGTTAAACTATGACTTTGGCAAATTGAAATCAAAATATGAAGCTTTTGGTGAGGTTCATGACAATATAAAGCAAGCTCTTCCAAACAGGGCTAATCCCCGGAGTAGCTATTTATGATATTATGCAATTTGTGCAACCCGATGTGCATACAATATGCATGGGATCATCCGCTTCAATGAGTTAATTTGTCGTATTTTCATTCTCTAGTGTCATCGATCTAATTTGACTCCTGGTACCATCGGTCTTCTCATTTATTTCTTTCATAATATATGCATTATAAAACAGCACAAATTATGGAAAGAACCAAAGTTTCAAATTCGATATGGGATGGCTTAGTATTTCTTCATTCATTCCCATCCAATCAAAAAGTTCTTTCTTTTTTGTTGGATGCTGTAATTCCTCATTTTTGGGAAATTTTAAGATAAAAAAGACCTTTTTGATCCATTTTATTAATTAGTTTATCAATTATTTGATAATTATTAACCCCAATCTTAGTATTTTTATTACCATTGGGATCGATATCAATCCAGGACTCAATACCGACTTTATTTCTAAGACAAAAATCCACTCTTCATGTGTGGCTGGTGGAAATGTTCAATTTCACACGCATAGCTTGCTGGGAATGATAGAAATATTTTTTGTTCTTAATATTTGTATAGGGTTGGCTTCCCTTTGAAGTCTGTTTGGTATCGGGGTGGTACCTCCTTGCTACCCTTTTTTTACAGAAATTTTGCTTATCCTCCAAAAGGTATATAGATGAATAAATAAAGCAAGTTTGGTGCACTTGTAAACAAGGTCCATGAAACTTTTGAGAAAACAAACAAAATATCCATTTCCCGTGGATTGCAACCAATTAAAACAACAAATAACCAAGCCTCTCTTGCGTGGGATACAGAAAGTTTTCAAGGTCCTCAAGAGTTAGAAGAGTCTTTGCTAGAGGGTAAGGAACCAGAATAACATGACATGGTAGATCATTGGGAAAGCATTTAAACGGGCAAGAAAGAAAGCTTCAATGTTTGCGCTTCTAGCGTGCAGAATTAGGTCATATGATATACCAAAATTCAGTGAACACGCATGATAAGTCCCCTTTTCCCATTTTAAGTAGGATGTTATGTTTCCTTCTCCTATTCCTATTCTGACTTGGAGCAGGATTACTGTTCACCTTTCTTTTAAATAGAGCGGATGGATATTATCGAATTCTAGCAAGTTTTGCTTTAATTGTGATGCCATCATGCTCTTAAGTATGAGGCTGAAGAAGCCTAGTTTGATGCTTAGGAAGCTTTAGATTGAGAGCCCCCTTTCAATTCTCAATCAACATGGGCTCACTACTTGTGAGACTCATGGTCCTGCATCAACCTCTCTTTCCGTTTCTTAGATTGACTAAACCGCACAAGGAGAGTTTATGGCATGCCAAAGATTCTTCAGTAAGATCTTCGGCTGAGCTTTGCATCGAATTGCAGAGAAGATCCCAATCAATCATCATATACCCACAAGTCTGTTATCTGTGAACTAATAATGAGGATAATGGTTCGTGGGACTTAATTATCTCAGGGCAAAAAATCACTACAAAGATGGGTAGAGAAGTGAACAAGAAATAAGGCTTTCATATCTGATGTTCTCACAAGTTGGTCAACTGCTTCATTATTGATGGCTCAACTGCTTCAATATCGATGGCCAGACGTGACATGAAGGCAAAGCACCAATTCAACATAATTGAAGCATATGGGAGAACTATTGGACAGACAACGTACCATATCTCGTAAGTGAAGAGAATGAACCAGGAGATATCGAGCAGAATCGCGCAGAAGAGAAGGACAGCGTAGGTTCGACCCAACTTCTGGCTGCTACTCTCGATAGCCACCAGAGCAAACAAAGCAATGGCCAAATTGATGAGCAGAACCCCGTTGTAAATTGCGCCCAGCGACCCGACCAACGCGCAACCAATCTAATCCATGAACAACACAAATTCCAAACAATCAATCCACGCCCTCCAAAGATTCAAAATCCAAAAACGAGGAAAAAAAGAGCCATCTTTGACTAGGCGAACCGAAGAGAATCTCGAGAGTTGGAGAAAAGAGAGCTCACTTGAATGTAAATGAGGACGACGGCCAAGGACTGGAGGCTATCGTAATCGCGGAGGAAGCGCTGGATGCGGTCTCCAAGCGACCAGCAAGGCATCATACGCCCGCGAGAGCCGGTCGAATCTCGCCTACGTCGATCTGGCCATGCGTGAACCGCGCGTAGCAGCACATGAACAGAAGTGGGCACCGCGGGGGCGAGGAGAAAACGGAAGTGGGAGAAGCTGTTGCTTCTGCAACGGCGGAGAAATGCAAGTCACCGAAGACGGGAGCTCTGGTTTTTTCTCAAAGGGAGACGGAAGGAGGAGGACAGGTTGGGCTTTCAGTTCCAGACGATGCGCTTCGGCTTTCGGCTTCCAACGAGGAAAATCTTCTTCGAGCTCACGTGCAGCACACGTGCGAACTGCTTTCCAGTTTTATCTCATTCTCCTCTCCTTTTGTCAGGAATCGGCGTTGTTCTGTTCTTTTTCATGTTTATGTCAGTTCGACATTAACTAGAGAGAGTTGGCAAAGAAGGTTTGTTCCTCCCTTTATTGTCCTCGGTTCAAATCGTGTCCGAAGCACATCAATGGCAAAATCTCGAACGGCTCGAGGCCAGCGAAGGAGAGCGCTCCTAGTAAGGACACGAGCTCAAGCAGCATGGCCAGTGGCAAGTCCTGATTTAATGGCAGCTGCGATGAATCTCTGCAGGCTTCAAGGTAGCTGCAGTATAAGTTGCAGGCGGCGAATCACTAAAGGTATTGGCTACTCGATTGAAGAAGTTTCTGCCTGACTTAGTTGGCTACTGCCAGGCTGCATTTGTTGGAGGTAGAAGGATTCCTGACAACATGCTCTTTGGCTGGTGGATTGGTCAAGAACCATCTGAGATGTCTCCTCGGGGCAATGATCAAAAGCAGATACCATGAAAGCATTTGATTCAGTGAGGTGGGATTTCCTTTCTTCTTCTTTTTTTGCTGGATGTTTTTTGAATCCGTTGTCGATTTACTCAATGTGCTAAAACTCGTATCTCTGGAGCTTATCCCTCTCTCATCGAATGGTGGGGTCGAAGGATTTTTCGAAGGAGAAATCTGTGCACAATGCGAAACTGATAATCTTTACATAAAATAAGAACTGGATGGTAATCGGAATGGATGCATTCTAGGGCAGTGCTTGACAAAAACTTCTCGAAATTGAAGACTCCGGGCTTGTTCTGTACGACCTATAAGATTTTGTGGAATCATTACTAAATGTTCTAAAAAATTTAAGTTGTCAAATGAAGTCATGATTGTAAATACTAGGGCTGAGTGACCCTGATCATTGAGATTGGATTCCAAGATAAACTCAACCAATTTTCTGCACCATTGTGTCTCAACAAGGCTCTCCCTCGTCCTCTCGAGACAACTTCATTCATGTCCCCTAGGTGAAAGCCAGGACCTCTAGGATTCGAACCCTGATGACCGACTCGTTTTCTTCCTTCCCGTTCTTAGCATGATCTTTCCTCGACTCTATTTTTAGCTCAATTTCAAAACACCTTCCTAAGTAAACGTATTCAAGAATAGATCTATGGATGGTTTACATCAGTTGAATCATGTGGATGATCTGTCTCTGTCTGGAGTGGAGCAGCTTCCAGAAGCAAAGGACAGCTTCTCTTAAGATCTTCTCACTTTGACTGGATCCCTGAACTACAAGTGGATCCGACCACAAAAAAAAAAAAAAAAGAAGAAGAACTAGAGGTGGCCACTGTTCGGGAACTACTGGTTCATGAACAAGTGGTTTTAGTTCGTGGCTACCCTTGAACCGGAACCTGCTCTTGAAATGGCAATCTGGTTCCGATTTTTAAATTTACTTTTTAAATAATAAATTATGAAATAAAAAATAATAAATTATCAAAATATAAATTAATTTTTTGCAAATATTCCAATATTGCGGGAATAAACTAATTTCAAAAATATTATTCGAAATAAATGCACATAAATTTTATAAGAAAAAAGATTGATTAAGCAACTCGTATGTAGAATTACATCGAGTCGGAACATCTTTTGGAAATCTTTTTGAGAGAATTTGAGAGAAATCGTGAAAAAAAAATGAAAGGGAAGGGGTATTTATTGAGAATTTAGGATAGTTTTAATTAGTTTTAATTGGCCTGTTCCAGGCTGGTTTCGAGATTTCATGGAACCTTAACCGGCATCAACGGCTCAGTTCTGGTTCGGAACCTGCGAGCCTGGTCAACGGGCCAGTTCCGGCCCCAAATCGGGCCGTGACCATTTCTACCCCGGACGCATATGGGGTGTGGTGAGGATTTTGGCTTGAGTTTCCGAATTTGCTGGAGGCAATACCTTGATGTTCTAAATGTAATCCTTAATGTGATTTGAATCTGCAAGTTAACTGAGAAATTAAACAGTAATGGCAAGGACATATATTGGACGAGGAACGAAAAAAAGGGGGTAGAGTCGAGTCTAAGCACATATGGCACACAAAGTGTTCAAATATGTCTCCAAGAAAATCAATTTGTTTGGATTTCTTGTGGATACCCGAAATTTAGCCACGCAAAGAAGGGGAAAAAGAGAGAGATTGACTTCCTATTCAAAATTGAGGTCAGCAAAGGAAAGTGTAGCTGGAATGTCATGTGTAACATTAGAAAGTCGCTGGAAAACACCTCAGACCAAAGCATGTCGCGAAAGAAGCACAATCACTTTGGCCGTGTCTCGAGGGCACAGTTGAATGTATGCATGTCATGAACATTAAATGCAAGATACCAAGCCGACTCACCTATGTGCCGATCGCTAGCGCATCCAGGCCCCGGGGGGACCCTGATCAATTGGAGAGGCTTACCTTAAAACTCCAAGACATGCGCCGTGTGCAAATTAAAACAAACAGAGTAACATTCAAGAGAAATTACTCCCTAGTTTTATTTCGACGGACTAACGTCTATAAAAGCATATTTTTGGATCACGCAAAGAGTAATTTGGGCACTATGAAAACCAATTTATTGATGCAAGCCAGAATTATACCTACATTTAATTAATTTACTAATCTAATTTAAGTGTTACCGCGACTATTTTAGGGAAAGGAAGTTTTGAACGTTGCTTAGGCTTCCGATTGATCCTTCATTTCGTACCCACCAGGTAATTTCCGAAGTTTCGCTTTGGATTTCACCGAAAAAATCGAGAGGGAGACTTTTTTTTTTTTTTTTTTGGTCGAAAGGAAAAATTTTATTTTACATGAAAGAGAGGTATGTTACTAAAAAAACAAAATCAATCTCAAAGTTATAGTCCAATGCAAATCTCACAAATAAGTAAATTTAAAAAATGAATCAATTTGGTACAGCATGTAAAGACTCGCTCATTCCGGAAGAATGATTCTGCCATAGCATCAAAGCACAATCGGCGGCCATCATTGAATCAATTTAGGTACCGCCTGAGATGTAGGGTCTTTTTTAAATGAATCCCCTTAGGGATATAGCTTCAGGAAAGAGGGTTGGGCAGCAGGAAACCCTAAGAGATAATAGGTAGGGGTCTTGTTTTAGAGAGAAATTTGAAGTAGTGAGGGTTTGAGGGAGGATTTCTTGATGCAGCTGAGAGAAGGGGTATATGGCATCACAACCAGAAGCTGAACTACATATTTATGTTCGTGTCCATAAAAACCTCTTTAAGTCAATTGTTATTCTCAATGCTCCATTCCCATTCCATTTCCTTCCAAATGAATTCAAATTCATCATGATTTGAGAAATAATTATCTTTAAGCATCGGCTCGTGGTATCCATCTGGAATATTTTGATTAGCATTTTTCCAAGTAAATTCAAATTCAAACAGCGTTAATACTCAAAACGCCATTCGGAAGGCTTTTATCATAACTTGGTCTCGATTGGTGAACAAGGTGTTCAGAATTTTATTTCCTTTAGGCTCCAAAAAATAAATCTTCAAAAACTAATCGAAAAACCAGATAAATGAGTTTGTAATCTCATAACCATAAGCCACACCCAAAACCCCAATAAGAGGTGCACATATCAAGTTACACTTGTTAGTACGATACGTGATATCAAACATTATGACAAACACTAGAATAGTCATAATCAAACGTGGACGAAATCTCTCTCCAAAAGAGATGTGTCAATCTACCTATACAGATTTGAAAAAAAAAAACATTGGCTTTTGCATTTGCTTGCATATTTAAGATGATTTAAAGACTTTGACAGTTTGCCCCTCTGTAAAAATTTTGATGATCACGCAGGATAAAGCAAAGTTTTTGAATTTTTACTGCTTTGTTTGCCTAGAACTCATAAGCCATAGTCCCCTAACGCCGATTTTAGCCATCTCAACTAAAATACCTTACAAGTATTAGAGGTCATTTTTCCATCTCTCATTAAGTGCTGTTGATTTTCCAGTGTGAGAATGCATGATTTTGCTCGAAAACAATTACCTCGTCATAAACATAATTTTGAAACTTAATTTCAATGTGGGAAAGATGACCACATCTAATTTCAAGTCTCTTCAAGTCTCTAGATCGCATGAATCACGAGATAACTCTTCACGCACAAAAGTCCTTCGGGCTATTTGTCATTTAATGTTTTTATTAGTCTGATTATTTCTCATCCTGAAATCTTTATATATGCCACATAATTATGATATGCCTCAAGTTCACTAACAAAAACTAATTATTTTCCAAATCGCATCTTAACATGTGGAAGATGAGCAATCTCATGCTGCTTTATAAAAGAACAATATGTGCTTAAGGTGCATTCGGGGGTATTTCTCCTTGAAGTGTTTGTACAAGCAAAATAACATCTCAGGCATTACCTAAGAAGGCAATTAATCCTCATGATGAGAACATTTAAAAAATAATGCAAGTTCTTAAAGCAAGCAAAAAGAAAGAACAACCTTTTAGGATTCCAGAATAACACGAGTGAAGAATTACCTCTGATTAGTCATTTGATAACCTTATACGTGCGGAGTTCTTTGCCTTGTCTAACTACATCAAATGCTTGTAGTAAATCTAATATTACCTACGCCACCAAAGGCCAATCCAATCTCTATTATCGATTTTGACCATAATGCACCTCTAACTCGTGTTCAACTTGAGTGCAAAGTCATTTGCTTTGTAAGTTTAAGGTACTAGAGATTAGTAGGAATGAAGATTACTGATATTCACATGTGGACCGTACACTTGGAAATCACGGTTTGTATGGATCAAAATTTGCTCTAGTGATAAGCATGTTGGCATTGGTGTGCATGCTGAATCACCGGCATCTCTGAGCAAAATGGTTGTCCACGTCAGATCATCGGCTTGCTACGTAGAATTATTGGCAAAGACTAGATCATCATATAAACAATTCTCAAAAAAGTCTTCACTAGAAGGACTAGATTGGAATGTTAGTAAAATATTTTGGGCTACATTCGAAAATTTTGGGTTCAAATTGAAATCTGTACAGTAACTTTAGGACTAAAATAATAATTTCCTAAAATTGGGCGTCTACACCATTGGACCCCATACATCATTAAGATTGGTTAATCCAATTAAATTTAATGATTCTGAGGACATAGGATAGGGGTACGGACTACGTATGTTATTCGATGCGTGTTTTTCTTTTTTGATAATAGATTCATTTTAATCCTCCTATCTTAAGGAGAGTTATTAAAGCCAGATTACTTGCTCTGAGTGGCTTTCTTTTATATCTCGTATAGTCGAAGCATATACTGTCTATAGCACGCGAAAAAGGGCATATAAAGGATTGTGCCTGCGACATTATTTCATACAATTTACATCTTATTACAAAGAAGATTGAATATAACCAAATGCCCTTACCCATTAGTCAAATTCCATTATAATCCGGTTTGTGCATGAGTTACATGTGACTTGGAAGTGAGACCCATTAGTTAAATTCCTTCGTAATCTTGCTTGCACGTGATGTGAGAGAGGGTGTTGCAATATTATACCACATCGCTTGACAACGGGTCTTAAATACTTTTTATATTGATGTGGCCTCCGCCCACCTATCGATTTAATCTTTTGGATTGGATTTACAAATAAACTTCAAAGCTAGTACTAAGAAGAAATAAGAATGAAAAGAAAAAGTTCTCCAAGATCGACAAATTAGGTATTTTGAGCTCGCTCCTCCCATATACGAGGTTCGTCTTCACTTCCTTTTGTTGATATTGGCTTTTCCTTAAAGACACTCCTTTTGTGATTTATTATTAAAAGTTGTCCAAGACAATGTTAGCGATACACGTAACACCACTTGCTTTCATGTCATTAATTTCCGATCAATATCACTGAATTGGGCAAAACATGAAAAGATTTAGGAATGAATTGATAAACTTAAAAGGTTTAGAGCTGAATTGGGAAAAATACGAAAAGTTTAAGACTTTATGGAAAATTTTCCCAACTACGTGCATCAAAGTTTGGATTACGCAAAAGATGAGATAAAAGTGTTTTGAGAAACCTCCTTTGAAATACCGCAAAGATCCTCACTCATCAAGCTTCTATATTTATAGCCAAGACTCTTAAGTTGCGTTTGGTAACGCTCCATATAAAGTGTTTCTGTTCCAAAAGTATTTTCGAAATATTTTTGGAACAGAAACACGTATGGTTAAAAAATATTTCAAAAGTGTTCCGCAGAATAATTTTGTGTCGGGCATACTTTTGAAGAAACAAAAAAAAACTTTTTTTTGGGGTTTTAGAATACTTTTTTTGGACCACTTTTGGAACCATCACTTACCGCCGCCGACGTGGCCACCATCCGTCGGCGACCGTCGCCGTCTACCACCGGCCGCCAGCGGCGGCGGCGGCCTAGAACAAAAATACAAAAAAGTATTTCTGTTCAAAAATTGTGCTCAGGAATAGAAACGTTCTCAAACGCAACTTTAACAATTGTTATGTCCGGTTAATCTGACAGCACCCTATCAAAGAGCAAATTCTTTAACCGCTAAAGCGACCGAGCAAAAGAACATAGTGGGGATAAAATTTGTGTGTAGAACAACAAAAATTTGGTAACATGATTTCTGTTACAGACATTATTATCCATGCAAACCAAAGCTGAAAATCTCTGCCGTTCTTTGTACCTAAGATAGGCATGCATCCATGGAAAACTTCAATGCAAAAGGCAGGTTGCATAAGTTAATGGAAACAGCACACCATTCGCCATCTAGAAACACATTCATCCAAAGACACTTGTTGATGACAATGCACTTGAGTTTTCCGTAATACTAATCCCTAAACAGAAATATGGCTGCCCACAATAGCAAAGAGAGTAAGCAATTGGCTTCTTATAGTGAATGTGTAAGCTCCCCATCATTCACAGCAGCAAAGCCCGTCGTTCCTGGATGCATCAAATAAGAAACTGCCTCTATCAATGCACCGGAAGCCAAAAGGATCGAATCCCTTCATAACCTTCGCGGCACTAATTATGAAGTACCACTGTTTTGTTGCGTCTCTAGCCTGTTCAAAATTAGTAGTGCTATCATCAATTGACGAGCAAAGCCAACTTTCGTGGGAATGAGGTTCATTTATGGTCTCTGGCAGTAAAATGAATGGAAAAGAATTGGCGTCATCTACGACCGTAGAAACAGCGAAATGGACATGAACATGAGCAAGAACCATGCAAATGCTACACAATCTAAAAATGTGCAGCTTAGGAAATCGAAAAGCAGAAGAAGAAAAATGAGGTTCCGAGACCGGTTACCCAGCGGAAGAAACTGAATCCCTCGAAAGTTTTTCTTCTTTCTGTTCATTGATTACTTGCGGCCGGAACCGAGAATCAATCCACCGTTAGGGTAGCCAGGCAACAGGGTTTCAGTTTCAGATCAGAGCACTGTGAGCTCATGCTGTTGCTGGATAGTAGAATTAGAATCCCGAGCTACTGCAGCAACTGCTGCTGTTGGCCTCTCCAAGGAATCTCTCTCCCTCGTGCTTCCATCTTCTCTCGTTTTATGCCATTGTTTAGGGGTCCTCGGTGTGCGTTTTTTCGTTCCATTCGGGCGCGTTACAATAGTGATTTCGAAAGGTGGAAATATTTTTAGAGAAATTCTTGTAATCTTCGAACATACAAAGAAGCCGTCTCTCTTTTCTTGTTTTGCCACAGCCAATGGCGGCGTTCTCTTGTATGTTAGAAACTGCGGCCATGCAACGAAGGATCAAAGTAGCATCCATATTTCTCAAAAGTCAAAAACTTAACTCAGTTGAATTCTGCAGATGACTTGATGATGTTTCTCAAAGGTGACCAAGAAAATCTGAAACGAACTTTTTTAGGTTCTTTTTTAGGACATCAAAAAGCTTTCCGGGCTTCAGTTTAATCCTCGGAACACTGTCGTGGCTGGTTTTGAATCGAATTTTGCTGGCTGATGTGCTCAGTTGCTCCCTTTGAGCGGCTTTTGTATAGGCAGCTTAGCATTAAACACATCTCTTTACCCTATTCTTAACTTTAAGCAAGCATATATTCTTTAACCGCACATATTTTCCTGTCGGGCGGATTATTTTCAACAAACCAAATATATGACAGCTTAGAAAATTACTTCGCGAAAAGTGCTTTCACTATGACCAATACAGCCTATATAACGATTTATCCCGTCCAACAACAAACGTCAAAAGGATAAACGCGTTGTGCTGAATCTACGAGAACTAGATTGAAATACTTTAGAAGAAAAATTCGGTCACAGTCCATATTAAAAATAAATCCATACTCGATTAAACGAGGCTAATCACCGCTTCCAAATATAGGGGCGGTGTGCCCGTCGAAAGTCAATTGCGACAGGACATATTGTTTGTACTGATTATCTCTTGATTACTCAAATAGTATAGTGAGTCAATTAATTGATAAATGGCAACATTTTGGCCGTGTTGTTTCACAAAGAAAATTGCCGAGAGTTAGGAAGCATCGACACTCTCCGAGGCCTTCGTATCGTGTTGTATTTTGTCCGACACTCTTCGACGCTTTGACACTTTGATACTATTTGACACTCTTTGATATGTAATCGACACATGGTCAACACTCCAAGCACGCCAACGACATGCGAGTTTCGCATTTCGACAGGCCATTTCGATACGCACGTGGTCAATTTTAAGCATTTTCAATTAAGTATAAGTCAGAATATAAATTTATTAAAAGTATATATGCTTAAGTCATATATGCGACACACCGAAACTAAGCCGTGTTTGTTCACCAGAATATGAGACTTTTATCCTATCTCGTGTTTGGCGGCTGTCTCTTATAAGATAAAGGGAGATATAGCGAGCATAAAAAATTCTCATGGGAGGAGTGAGATAGACCATGTTAGGTTTTCTCAAGAAAGCAGACATGAGGAGTTCCCATAACCGTCGCCTCTCCTTCGTGTTGAATTGCGCTTTCGCCGCACCAGATCGCCTCTCTAGCAGGGGGCCACCCCTCCGGCGGCAGCTGTCATGCTAGGCTGGATCTTCGGCAGCAAAGCTAGGTACCTTTGAGTCCTTATTTTTAATCGATTGTTTGTCGCGATAGGAAATCATGTCTCTTATTCTTTAATCTTTTGAATCTCTCCTACATTCGAAAGTGATCTCCACATATTATGAAAAACTCGAGATTGATTATCTACTTTCAAAAGTGTTCTCGACATTCGAGAGGGCTCTCTTGGATAACATGCATAAGTGCATCTTCAACTTGCGAGAAAATACTAAATAATTAGATTGTTCAGCACTTATTTACTCGACAAGACGACGAACAAAGCGAGCCAGTCATTCTCAGAGAATTCAACTCCAAATCAAGGTCCTCAATTTTGCAGGGTTTGCTATAGTGATGTTGTCAAACCTCTGCTCACCAATAAATACCTTGTCAGAACTCATCATTAAATAATTTCTAAGGCATCACCCTGTTTCAACAAAATAGAGTCAATGTCTAGAATAGATGTAAGCCGCTCATTGTCTCTGTTTATTTGATTTTAAATCCCTAATTCACCAAATAGTAAATAAGATATGAAAAAATCCTTGAATTTATTATTCTATTCTATGTAGTCATATTCTAATTAGAAATTTAGACGATCAAACGCAACCTTAATACACATAGCTGGCAAAAAAGAAATTGTGAGTGATATTTTTATATATACATGCTAATTTATTATGTGTATATAAAAATATATATTTAATATACAATATGTCTCAGTGTAATAATTTTTTATTTTTTTCTTAAGAAATAACGTGTCGGATAACACATCGAGTGTCGCGTGTGGATACTACTTAGATAAAGAGTCCACACCAAATATAATACGGCTAGAAATTTAAGAATCCTATAATATTTTGAATCTTGAAAAAAAAATTGTAGCTCTTTATATTCTTGCAACAAAGGATAATGAGAAATTCATGAAAAATGTCGAATAATTCGTAATGATCCAGCCTCGAGTTCTCAGTGACAGACTCGCCACCACACCGCGAGAGGAAAAAGAAACAAGGCAATGGCGGAAGCATCTTCATCGCCCCCTGCGGCCGAGTCGGCGGCATCGAAGCAAAATGGGAAATCGATCGCCGACATTGCGGAGGATGTTCAGCGGACGGTGTTGGAATCCAGAGACTCCGCCATTCAAACTGCTCGTTCTCTCCACCACAACTCCTCCACCCATCTTCGCTCCCTCCAGGTCCTTTTTCTGTTCATTTGTCTTCTTCGTCTTTTTTCTTTTCGGTTAGGCATCAATTCCCGATCTGAGTCCTGCCATTTCTTTGATTTTAAGAATTTTCTGACGCCGACGTCCTAATCCGGATGCGTCTCGATGAATAGGGTTTATGGCAAAGTCGACACATGGGCGCCGTTAGTTTGTCAAAATTGAGATTTCCTTGTGTGATTAGTGATTAGTGGGAGTGTGGTGAAGAATTCATGATTCGTCCTGTAGGGAATAGAGATGATTAGTTCATGCTGTCCCTCTATTTTTTCATTTTTGTTTTGTATGATCTTGTTTTGAAGCTTCTCGCGGTGACTTCCTTTTAATCCTTTTCAGGAATTTCTGACAAACATGAAATCTCAGTATCATGCATATGAAGATGCTTTCGTTAATAAGGTCAAAGGTATATTACGTTTCACTTGGGGAAATTCAGTGGATGCGCTGCGAACATGCTTAGGATGTGAGCTTTATTTATCTGCTTCTGGGACATTGTTTGGAACTGCTGTGTGAATTCTGTAGGGAGTGGAAAATTGATCGGATATGTGTTGAACTCAATTTGAAGGACTTAGGAGTTTTGACCACAATCAGTTTGTGATTTTGTTTCTGATGAGATGAAATTGTGATGAAGTAATGCGTCCACCATGAAGAGCTTGTGGTTTTGTCGGATCTTGCTGGATTGAAACATCTGAAAATGATATGTCTAAGATATGTTAAGGAGAGGCCATAAGATAATTGAGCGGCATGTACACATCATATTACAAGAGCCAGTCGTTGGATTAGCATTATTGATTCTCATGATGCACCAGCTCCTTTTAACAGATGAAGTCATGAGTGCAAGGGAACATCCTGGAACAACTGTTGGGGTTTCTGTTGCAGCTGCCCTCCTCCTCTTGCAGGGTATGAGCTGTTTTCGTCTGTGCAATAATCTCTTAGTTTTTGTCAAGCACGATATTCTGCCACCAGTCATTTTCAAGGAGCTGTCTTTTTCAACCATGCTAATTCGTTCTACCTGTGTCAGATTTTTTGCCTAGCAATACATTCATTGTTTATACAACCAAGGTTCTGTTCAATGACCAATAGTGATGACTCAGATATATAACAAGGATGGTTGTATGTTGAGTTTCAAGGACAATAAATATATTAAGCATGATATATGAAAATTTCATCAGTTCATTTGAAGTCTTGATAGTGGGGACAATCACACTCTATGTTTATTGGCATGTGAAGAGAATTTGGGAATGACTGTTAACCCCCTCCCCTTTAGAAAAGAAATTTTTTTCACACATGGAGATTCCTAGTTAGAATGCTATTTTTCTGTTTCAAAAGGACATTAAACAATTGGAAATGCTGCTGTGTAATCCATTATTTCCAACTTCTCCGTCCTCTGTCCTTGTACATCTCTGCTTCTCATTGAAGCCTGCATGTTATTTGAACATGCTGAGGAACTCATCGGTAGGTTGCTCGCGGGGGTCAAAGATCCTTATCCTCTTATGACGTTTGAGGAGGAGAAAGGCGTTTTTTCTTATTTCACTTTACCGGCACACCATACTAGCCACCAGGACTTATAGACTGGCGTACATTTGTTGGTTCTAAATGCTTATTTTTGTTGGCATCACTTTGTAGCAAACTGATTCTTTGAAAGTGTTTCACTTTGTGCAGGTCCTAGAAGGTTTCTCATTCGTCAGACATTTGGTCGACTTCAGAGTGAGGAGGTTGCTTGCTTGATTGATCCTAGAGAGGCTTATTGTAATCTATGATGCTGATCGATACATTTTATGCATAAGTAGCCATGAAAGCTGCTTTTGGTGCAGATGAATACTATTAAGACATTGTTAATCTTTGACTCTCATTTCTGCTGCTGCACCAATATGCAGGCACAATTTGTTCGGGCTGAGAAAAACGTGAAAGATCTTAATCTTTCTGTTGATTTGATGAAGAAAGAAAGTAGAAAGCTGTTAGAAAGGACAGCTCTAGCAGAAACAGAAATGAAACGTGGCCTTACTGACCTAAAGTAGGATCACTGCCATCCTCTCATTGTTAATATTGCTTAATGTTCACTCTATTTTTCTTCTGATTCTATTGTGTTGAAATAACTGCAGAAACACAGGAAATCAAATCCAGCGTCTTTCGAAATCAATTTACAAGGTGGAATCGCAAGCAGGAGGTATGCATGCCCTGTCAGATATTTAGTCTTTTTTTTGGTTCTTGTAATGGTTTAGTTGGTCAATTCCATTTGGGGTTTTCTATTCGGTTTGCTCTGACTGTCCTGTTAGGTGGAAAAATCATCTGTCTATAGGATGTTTATCTTCTTGTTTGGTCGAGTTCTCAGCTGCAAAACTTCGTGGAAGGAAACACAAGTCATGACTCATGGAATCATCGCATATTCATTGAATCATCAGTCATCATAACCACCTTCTCATTTTGTGCATTGATTGAATTTGCAATAGCGATTGTGACCCCTCTCTCTCAATTAAGAGGGAGAGCTGTCGAAATTGAGTACCCATTTAATTTGCCTACATCTTTGGACAGGTCTCATGGATGACCTACGTGAAATTCCTGGTCGGGAGGCACTCAAACTTCGGGCTGAGGCATGTCCATTTGGAACTTGACATTTTTGAATTTTTTTTTTTTTGGGGGTGTGCCTCTTCTTGTTTTCTCTACTTTGTGGGAATTTTTATCGTCTAGTCTCCCTCTTTTTCTCTCCAGGTTGCTTCATTGGCATCAAATTTGAAGCAACAAAGAGTTGCCATGGAGAAGCGGATTGTAAAGATATCTGAACTAGGTGTCGCTGTTTGATTGTAGAGGAGCATAATGAGCATCAGGAAAGCATATTGACAGGGAAAAAAAATCGTGTACCTGCCTTATATTCAACCAATGCAAAAGCAGACCAGTCAACGAGTTTTTCAAAGCTCGGATTTTGTATCCAATATGTACTCGTGTCTTTAAATTTTTTTTTTTTTTTATACATAACTCTTACATCGATGCCTGAAAGACAACTGATTACACAAGGGCGACCAACTCTTTACGATGGACTGATGCCGAAGTTGGCTTGTCGCTTGTGGTCGTCAGGAACAAGTCGATGGATTGTATCAACGAACATCTGAAGCTTACCCTTAGGCCCACAGTCTGCTCATGACTTGCATAAAACAGGCTGATCGGTCTTTGTCATCTCCCGTTAGCTATGGTCGTTAATTTATATGATCCCATGATTCGTATCGTATAACTTGATTCGATGAACACGGGGCGTGAATTGGTAGTTAATAAGAATGGTCCGATTTAGTTACAAGTCAGCTGGACTTACAATTGATCACAAGCCTTTGAGATACAACTTTAGTTTCAAACCTCATTTGGATCCAAGCCCAAGTAAGATTTGATCGTTGCCCAGGTCAAACAACCGGATCAAGGCACCACGCTTATGTTGTATGCTTGCAAAAGCCCCTCAGATAGCGTTGTCAGTTTGCTTGTTGTGCTTGTCCGGAATTCCCTCCTAATAGTAGCCATTCATTTAAATTTTCCTTTTCTTGCAGCTATATAATTCGTTTACTGTAGAGCAACTATTAGCAAGTCATTTACTCAATGTCCATGATCATTCGATGAAATCCTCCTCAGCTATTTGAAAGAGGAAACAAATATGGGCGAGAACCATGACATTGTAGGGTCGTAAAAGAAGCTTTGTTGCGTTGGGTAACGTTTATTTTTTTTGGTCGAAATCGTTGGGTAACATTAAGGATGCACTTTTTAACCGGTGTAGCCGCCAGAACAATTCCTACAAAACTTTGTTTCCGCTATGCAGGAAAAATCGCAACTGAAAACGCACTTACAACAACTGCAAGCCACAGCAAAAAAATATGCAGATCGTCATTCTGTCATTATGGTACATGAGAATTAGGCTGGTGGCACCAGGATGAAGAGAAAAGGCACTGCCTCTATATAATTAGTTGACTTCGCTAACCTATGCAATTGTTTCATTCTGAAGATTCTGAAGTTTCCTCAAGTTCTGCTAGAACTATTTTCTCATCTGTGTGAACAGCTCAGGTGGTTTTGTATTTCCACCACCAAAAGAGGAGAAGCCACCTGTACCTTGTTGGTTGCCGAAAGCCCCAAAACCAGCTCCTGTACAATATAATGTACTATCTTTAGAAGACCATAGACCCAATCCTATGCTTTCTGTGCGCGCGCGCAGGGGGTGCGTGATTTTTTTATTTTTTGAGAGAGAGAAAGGGGGGGAGGGTGTGGGAAGAGGGAGGGAAGAGAAGAGGGGGAGGGAGGGAGAGGTAAAGAGTGCCTCACCAGTCGAAAATCCTCCCCCAGGAGCAGCTCCTGCAAATGCAGCACCAGATGAAGCAGCTCCAGCAAATCCGCCAAATCCACCTCCAGCTGAGTGTGCACCAGCAAATCCACCACCGCCTGAAGCCATACCACCAAAACCGCCGGCAGAAGATGCCAAAGCAGCAAACCCACCACCAGTAGAACCAACCCCTGCAAACCCACCTGCTGTGGCGGCAGAGGAAAAACCACCAGTTGAACTAGCAGCACCAAAACCGCCACCAAAACTGCTAGAAGATGCAAAGCCAGCAGCACCTCCAAAACCCGAGCCAATCTGTCTTGACTGTCCAAAAGTGCCAAGAACTGATCCAAGAGCGGGTTGACCAGGTCCAATCTGTGATGGCTGACCAAATCCACTCTGAGTGGGAACTTGAGTATTTGTTGGAGTAGCAAAGCCTCCAGAGAAGGCACTCACATTTGGTGGTTGTGATGGCTGTGAAGATTGTGGAGTTTGGAAAGTGAAAGAAGCAGGGCGAAATAGCTCTCCACTAGGTGCTGCCATAGCAAACGGAGAGCTTGTTGGGGTTGTTGCTGCACTACCAAAAGAAACACCAAACGGGCTTCCCTTAGTTGTGGTCGAATTGGGAGTAGATCCAAGGCCAAATGCATTCAAACTTCCCAGACCAAGATCAGGTTTTTCATTAATCTCAGGAGCCACTTCCTCCATCTCATCCTCCTGTGTAACAGTGGCATCCAGACTTTCAGTCTTTTGAATTGTGTTAATCGGAGAGGTTGAAAATGGAGTTGGAAATGAAAACTTCCCAGCAGATGGCTGCTCTGGAGGAGCATTCGGTCTTTCGGTTGATTGAGGACTACCTTGCTGGTTAGTAACACCCTGAACTCCAGATACCGGACCAGAAGAAAGTTCACTGGGAGCAGATGAGACTGAAGCTTCTATTTTTAGAGCAGATCCACCAGTAAAACTCTCAGACGGAAGAGGTGCACCAAAACTGATTTTGGGCACATCCTGTTGTATCTCGGGCTTTTGGTTTTCTAATCTTAATTCCAGGGGTAGTGAGGAAGCAAGTTGAGGCACTGAGTTTTTAGAAGCCTGGACAGAAGAAGACGTAGTGGCGGAGGGGAAGGAAGAAGGGGGAGGAGAAGTGACTACGCATGATGATGTTGCTGATGAGAAGTTTAATGGAAGTGCCTTATTAACATCTGTCGTTGCTCTGCTAGTGATCCAAGATCCACCTGATGACACGTCACCTAATGAACTCCCTTTGATTGAAGAAACATTAGACAATGTAGAAGGCTGAAGGGAAGATGAATTGGCCAGTGACTCTAATGGAGATGACATTGATTCAAATGGTGTTGAAAATGATGGTGATCCACCAGGAAAGCTTTTGCCTATTACCGGGTGTTCATCTGAAATTTTTTCAAGATAAGAATTGGCCAGAGGAGCACTAGGGGTGATAGCCAGCGGCAGGTCCTCACTCCTTCGGGCTCCAAAGAGAGAGCTTTCAGTTATTTGGGATCCATGCTTCCCATTTGCACTTGTCGGCTCATCAAGAACAGTCTCTTTAGTACTCACACCAAAAGTCTCACTATATTTTTCAAGAGTCTGCATCGGTGACGTTTTGGAGATAGCTGGCATCTGATGAATATTGGTGTCTCCTACCAATGCGGGCTTGATCAGATTACCGAAAACTGATTTTGAATTATCAACAATAGTCTCACCAGTATACTTTTCTGCAGCAAGATTGTTTTTACTGCTACTCATACTCCTCGTTTTGGCTTGTCCATCACTAAGTGATTCTTGGGATGCAGCCAAGGAGTAACTAAAGATGCTGCCTCTTTGTGCCACTGGAACCATCGATCCTGAAGTTCCATCAACCAGTCTGAAAGGGCTAGATGGGCTCTTAGAATGCATGGCTGCAGAACATATGTTATTGAAAATAGATTAAACAGCTATTCCTCAGATTATTGAACTTACCAAAAGAAAATGATCTGTTAAATCATACTAACCATTAACTCTTGCTCGACGTGTGTAGGTAGATGGGGTAGTGTGATTTGACTTAGTAACTGCCAATCTCTCAGAAGAGCTAAAATATGGCTCATCCATCAACAAGGACGACTTTGTGCTATCTTTCTGGTATTCACGTGGGAGAATCCTTTTAACTGTTGTCTTTGAAGGCTCATAACTTGCCCAGCTCTGTATAGACAAAAAGTACCAAAGATTCTTAGGGCACCATTTAATCATGAGTCTCATGTGAAAAGCAATGGTCAGTTGATCTTTCAGTTCAGAGATTAGACATGTGAGGATCCATCTAAATGCTTTACTTTGTACCTAAAGTTTTAACAATTCTGCACCTTTGACTAGTCTCCTTAAGGAGCCACGAGTCTCTTTGGCCAAATTCTTCAAGGAACAACTGGTATATTTATGTCCAAGCAATTTTCTGGTTGCATTACTTCCAGTATCCCTTTCTCAATTACCACTTATTCAGCTTGGCATGTTAATTCCATTTCACCACCGCATTATGCACTTCTGTTTTCTGAACTATAGAGTACTCAATGGACTTGTTACTCTGCACTATCCAGAATGTATGAATGTATGGTTTCTTGATATTTCAACAGTTTCAGATGAAAGGTCCATGCTCCTCAGTATTTAAATATGCAAAAATTGCTTCATGTTCATTTTTTTCCTTCATATGCATTTTCTTAGTTCTAACCTAATTTCGCATCAAACAGGAGACAGAAGTATACTGCATGACATGATATAATCAGGAAGAAGAGCCAAAGCAGCAGAAGCAAGCCTCTGCCGCTTGCCGAGTACACAACTCACTGCTTAACTGGTCAGCCACTCAATCAACTTAGATCATTCCATGAAAGAAGCATTTCTTCTAGTGAGCATCAAATAAAAGTCATCTTCTAAACCATAGTATCAACAAAAGTGAAAAGTTGACTAAACAAGATAATCACCTGATCCAGTGAGTCTCTCCGTCTCCGAGCACTTTCGGGTTCACAAAGCTTCAGAACAATAGTCTGGTTTCTTCCAGAATGGCCTTTCGTAGAAATGGTATTTGAAAGCGTGATCTTTTTATCTCCAGAACTTTTATAAATTTTCGTCACATCAGGGGAGCAGAAAGAGGCATCATAGGAAATTCCAATTTCATCAAACAATTCTTTTTTAATGTTCTGCTTAACTGGAGGTGACTCAATACTCAATACTGACATTTGTCTAGAGAGACAGTCAGAAAGTTGCTCAGCAGCCGTTATTTGAGATGTCATCGTGTTATGTAAACTTTTTAAGGATTGAATCGATCTGCAAAATGGCTGAATTAATGTCGCATGTTACAGTATAAGCCATGTATCATGCACCAAGCTTCTTCAAATGTATAAAGCATGCCATAGAGCCAATATGATACACTCACAACCCAAGCTAAGACAAAGTTTATACATAATTGAAACAGACAAACTGCCTACTGTGCCTATGTTTAATTACGCAAAATCTAGAAATGAGTTTGAGCAGTTTTTTTGGGAGTGCAAAGAAACTACAAGATGAGATTGCAATTTTAATAAGATGGTGGTACTGGCATAAAAAAGAGAGAGGCCATATGCTAAATTCAAACTCAAGATATAATCAAACCTGGCAGGCTCGTATTTATTTTGGAGAGCTCTTCGACCTCCATGAGCTTCACTCGTGTCACCAAATTTGTTAAGTTCCAGGGTATTGAAGTGCCTTTCTAATTTAATCAACTCATTAGTCAGGTCCTGAATATCACACATAATCAGTATATTTCATCCAAACAGAAGTATATACATAAACAACATACATAAGAGACCATAACCTGGTTTAGTTTCAACATATGTTGCCGCTTCATCTCCAGTTCTGTACTCAACTTCTGCCGATTCCAAAGTTCCCAATATTGATCATCCTTGGCTTGTTTAACAATTCCTTCCAAATACATTTTCCTTGCCAAAGCTGAAAGACACATGAAAAATCGCTGATAAGCTTACCTTCATCAGACGATACAATGAAAAGGAGAAGCAACAGGACTTCACCAAATGAAGGGTGAAAAGTTGTTCAACCCAAAAAGACAAAAGGGTGAAAAGCTGAACACATTCAAACAGTTAAACAAACTATAAATGGCTAAAAAGACAAGTAGGCTACAAAGTTCAGAGGAATGTAGCACATCAACTCTGCCTTGTGATGAAATTAACTTTACATACCAGCATATCATGCATACGCAAGAAATTGGTTGACTAGTTTGTTTCACGGAAAATGAGTGATTTGAAAAATATTTTCTAAAAAATAATCATTTATATCTCTTAAAAAAATGAATAAATGAATTTTTTCTCATCGCCTATGAAAATAGTTGGTCATAGATTGTTATCGATAATGAAAACATTTTTCGTTGATTAATTTTTCTAAACGATATAAGCAATTACTTTTCAGAAAATATTTTTTCCAAATCACTCATTTTCCGTGAAATAAACAGAGCCCAATTGGCAAAATCAGCGACTCACCTACAGCCTTAATATGATAGATAGAGGCTTCAAAATGAATAGCATACATTCAAATGATTAGAGAAAGCCCCAAACTGAGAGTACCTTGTACGGTGTTGTCAAGCAGGCTTTGAACTTCTTCAAGTCGTTCATCCACTGCACTCTACAATATCCAAATTAAATGATGATAAAATTATGTAACACATAAGTGCAAGTTGATGGAACCAAAGATATAAGCTTACATAATTTACTACATAAGAGGAGCAAAACAACAAGATTATCAGAAACAGCCACAAATGCAGTAAAAGTGAGAAATCAGAGAGGACAAAAAAAAAATGAACATATTACAGATCCATACAAAATTATTGTATAAGTACAACCATCTGAAGCAACATAGAGACAGATACGGGAAAAAAAAAGCAATTTAAGAGCGAATAAAAAAAAAGAAGTGACCTCTTCAGTGAACGTGCATGTACCATCTCATAACAAAAAGGAACTCAGAGTTCTTGTTTCTTGTTTTGATAAGGGACGCAAAAAAATTACCAAGCTTCCAGCAAGCAGAAAAACTTCATCTGAAGAGCAACATAGCATAGATGCACAGGATCACAAACTCAATTATACCAGAGGAGTGAACGGACGCGATATATAACAAATTAGAATAAAAGATACCCTTACAAAAAATTCCAAGACAGGAAAGAACCGAAAGCTACAAGAGAAACTGCAGGTAAACACAAAGGAAAAATATGAGGCCTGGACTTATACCTTCCACATCATGCATTGGCTAGAAAGATTCCCGATTCTCTCTTCTATCTCTTCTATTGGACCTTTCAATGAGATGGTACATGCATCCTTAAAGCCACCCTTCCGCACTATAGAGTCCAAAAGTGTGTCCAGTTCATTGACCATCTCCTTGATCTGGAAATTCGATGAAAATCAGTCCTTCATAAACAAGAAGCCATCTGAATCCAGAACAAACCCTTTACTGAACCAGATGAAGGCTAAAATCCCAAAGTCATAACCATACAAACTACCAATAAAAACTAAGAATTTTAAGGTATTCAAGTGACAAATTGACTGTGAGTAGAATTCAATCATGACAGAGATGGCCAGCGAATTTATATTCACCATATTTAACAATCGATCCCATGATAAGCACTATGGATTAAGATAAGGAAATGCAGAAAGAGTAAGACATCATTTCATCACAAAAGAATCTCACATTCCCAGATTGTTTTGATGTGATCGGATCCTTCTTAGACATCCCAGTCTGCGGCAGACTTTTTATGTTCTCCGTTGAGGGATACAAATGATGGCTAGATGATAAAGCCGAAGCAGAATTTTCCTGTAGCAATTGCGAGCTACGAATAGAAGGCAATGGTTCAATAATCCCGACCTCCTTCAAAGCTCTCTGTCCTCCACCTTTGACTGTAAGACCAATTGGGTTGACTGCAGTAGGTGAGGCAGTGCCTTCTTTGGGTATGGGATTTCCAAAAAGATTGGCAGAAGCTACACCAGGGGCAGTCTGAAACTTGTTGCCTTCAAATTGATTTGAAGTGAATGCAGACCTTGATTCAAAGCTCTCTGAAGATGTGACCTTCCCACTCAGCCATGTCTGAGATGGAGGTATCTGAAAACCATGTGAAGCTGTTTCCCCTGCCACTTTCTGACCAGCCTGAACATCATTTTGCATCACTTGAGAATTACTAGTGGAATTAACTCTACATTTTTCCACAAATGAAGGACCAGATCCAACCCCTACAGTCTGTTTAGAATCTTCTTTGCTGTCTGTGATGTTCTGTATTTCCCGAGGCAGTGGGAAATTCAATGTCGATTGGTCAAGAAATGTGCTTTGGGGCCTTGGAAAGAGAGACTGAGTGGAAACCGCGCCAACTAAATGCTTTTCATCCGGAGCCTTTTGTATTACATTAGATCCTTGTGAAAGTGCAAATGAATTTAGATTCCATTTTCCTGTCACAACTTCTTTCCTCTCTGCTTGATTAGTTGTTAGTCTGGCTGTTGCAGACTCAGAAGACTTTGTGTCAGCTTTAACAACAATCTCGCGATCTTTTGGTAAGTTGTATCCAATTGTGTTGATGTCATGAATTTGATGACCTAGAACTTGTTGTGAAATCACCTCTCCTAAACCGGAGGAAATAGTGGAACTGACTTCTTCTTGGGCTTCAGCTCCCAAATTATCCTCTTCCACATCAGACGGCCAGCCAGTGTCAAGGAAATCAGTTTGTTCTGCGACACTACGAAGCAATAACACATCAGGCAGTGTAGCAGAAGTGAGTTAAAGAGGCCTAACATGTTGACAACAGATTAATAAGGCGAAAACAAAAAACCAACTAGGAGAGGGCAAAGGAGAATACCAGGCAACATTGAACATAATGAGCTTTCCTTCTAGAGAAAGGCAAAAAAGGATGCAAAATGGGGAAAGGTCCTTCTGTTCCTCAACTCCAAGTTGAACTTTGACTTTCTCATGCATGGATACTTTGTCAATACAAAGCCCCAGGATTACATTGTCGTCACCATTTTCTGACCGTAATGGAATTTTAAATCTCTTTAGCACAGATTGTTCATACATCAAATAAGAAAATCAAAATGCATGAAGAGAAAACAAAAGACAACAATAGTCTGTCATTTGCATAAGTTGATGAATATACCACTAACCCATCTTCTTTTTGTTTACGCTTAACTACAATACACTGTTGACTCAAATTCTGCAGAAATCATGCAATATATCCAACTACTCTACCATAGAGCTACCTAGGAAAACGAGAGATCCAATCATTTTGAAAAGCTTCACATAGGAATTCTCCGCTAATGCCATTCACTCCAAGTCTGATCAACAAGAATATAAACAAGTACTTGAAACAGTAGAAATTGCAAAAGTGCAAGAGTATGTCGTTATCTTCTCATGAGAACATTAGCCCTTTCAGAACCCTGATATGGAATGGACAGGGTACGTATCTAATATACCCGAAACATGTTTACATAGACTAACTCCCAAATCATGTGTTAAATGAAGATGCTTATAATTTCTGCAAGTCAATATATAAGTCCATCTATTATAACTACAACCTCATGTACCTTGAAGCTCAATTCTTGGAAGCCAGTTATCTCGATCAATATCAACAAGTACTGCTTCGTTCATCTCCTCACCAAGTGACCAACTGAATAGGATAATGTGCTGGTCCACATTTTTTCGGTTAGCTGCAACTGCAAGCTTGCTGAAATTATGGAAAAGTAGAAAAGAGGTTAGCTTTTATCAGCTATGCAAGATCGTTTCCATGGATACTGCAGAAGGAAAAAGTGAAGTTGCTTATCTCTGACGGTATTATCAAAAGTCAAATATCTATATATAAAGAGGAACAAAGAGGAAATCTGTCAGTTTAACTTTCTCGCGAGGTCAATGTGTTATTTGAACCAAAGCAAGAAGCTTAAATTTGCGATCAGGCATGTATCTCTTGTTAATTTTCCAATTGGATTATTTCCATGATGGAAGACCAAATTTCAACAAGTGTCAAGTGAGATCATAATCAGGGGTTTCCCCCAACACAAGCGATAAAACATCATGTATTAAATGGGCGCGAGTCAAAAGAAAAACAAATAGAAATATTCTAAATGATAACTCTCTCAAACGAGATATGCTGAGGACAAAGTCTCAGTGACAAAAACAGAAATAAAATATGGAAAGGAGTAAAAATTAGGACATTACCATTGTTCTAAATAGCTAAAGAACAGACGTGGCCCGCATCCTGCGGGTATAATATCATCAACAATTCCAGGGAAAACATCACAAAAGGACTGCAGTTTCGCCTCAGAAGAAGCCTACAGAAATGTATATTGGGAAAATGACTAGTTAAATCATATTGTTACATAATCAGAAAGGACAAAGGTGGTTTGTAAATTTGAATTCTTGAACGTAGTCCTGAGGATGTCATTCAATGGGATCAGCATCCTCACATTCAAATTTGTTGCTATACATATAACAATGGCAAGCCACGATTTGCATGTCATCATAGGGAAATGGAAAACTATCTAGACATAGGAATATGCCCCCTCCTTCACATCCTAGTGGCAACATCGAGCAGCCATGGACTCGTTTAAATATTCGTAGAAACTTTGTATAGCCACGACAAAGTGCACCAAAAACGTCTCTTTTGTCAACAATGACAACTTGAGACAGTAAAATTTTGATTAGAACATAAATGTTAAGACTGGCAACAAGAAAAAATAACTATGTCACAGGATTCCACAGGAAACAATTTAATTACACAAGGAATTTGGAAACCAACGCAGCAAGATTTACAATACAAGACAATGTGGTAATTGAGGGACCATGGCAGACCAGTGCGACCAGATCTTGTAAGTAGAGACTAAAACTACTTCAATTCAGCCGATTACCATAAAATCATACCGAAATCAAGTTCAGAAAAACCACTTGTTAATTTTTTTTTGAGTACACAAGAGTATACAATTTAATTTTTCTAGTTACTAAAGGGGGTTGCTCATGAACCTCTCTTGCTGCTTAATGATGACGACGGCGACGATAATAACAATAACAATAACAATAGCCAAATATTTTTATATGTTAAACAATTGCTAGTGAAAACCGTGTCAAAAATTGTTTCACCCACATGAAAATACTTGCCATCTCTGGTACTGATTACTTGCAAAAGATAACTTTCCTCCATGCCATCTGAGGTAAGTTGAAAGCATCCTAGAACGATGCAATCGGGACGAACCCATTTGAGAGAATCCACTGACAACATAGCATAAGAAATTCAGTATTGAGATATCAACATGTTGGGAAGATAACTAGACCTCGAATCTTAGGGTATAATCACGCTCTGAAGCATATAAATCTATTCTCACATACGAATTAAAACTTCACTGTCCAGAATCATCTCACATGGAACATACAACCTGAATACCATTTGTCAGAAAGTGAATTTGACAAATAACTCCCTTGGGCCTTTTCCTAGTTTGGCCTACTATACCATAAAACCTTAAAGACCAAAGCTATTCCTTAGAAAGAATTCAAGTGTGAGCAGAATTCAAAAATGAAAATAAACAACCCTTGCGCATGCAAATATGGAGCGAACTTCATCTGAAGCACCATATTAGTTATCCAAAATTCAACCTCGGTGAAAGATACAGAATAAATGATCATCTTCCAATGGTCAGAGTTAGAGGAACGTATGCCTTCAGATAACAAATTATGAGCAAATTAACAGACACAAACATCTGAATTTGAACATCAGAGTCACTGTACCTTTCACACCAAAGTCATCGGACTCTCCTGTCCATGGTTGGAGTGACAATGCAATGTTCAACTTCTCATTTAATTTGGATGAAAGAATGCTTAGGCTGTTATTCCTTGCCACAACAATATAATCTTTTGCACTGCAGTCCACTAAAAGGAGAAAGGTCAACAGAGAATGAATAATAATGTGAATGACTATGCTAATTATTTATGTTCATTTTAAGGCATTACCATCCAAATAAATAATTAATACGCCATAAAGCAGCATTAAAGAAGTAAACAGAAGGAACCTTACCACATTGGACAAAACATGATGGTTAAGGTACTCTATAAGCATACTTTGTGAAAGCCAGAGCAGAGTTCATTCCAGAGCTCATTGTAGTATGAGAGAATAACAGAAAGATGAAAGTTGTTATGTTGGATCTGATTACAGAACTTCAGCAAGAGATTTTATTGGATCAGATAATCGTCAAGTTTTGAACTCTCACAACCACACAATGTAAATGAAGACAGCATGTTAAGAGAAAGCTAAGCACAAGCTTCATGTCAATTCTTCCGGCCTAATAAAAAAAGCTATTCAGAGGAACTTTCAAACTTTAATCAGGGCTCAAAGGATGCACCATCTTTCATAATATTTATAGTTCGGTTTATCCTCACAAATCCAAATAATCAGCAGTATATATGTTGGTCTCTCAAACTTAAGGGGAGAAAAGGACACATTGAAACAGAGCCCACGTTCTCGAGCATGAATTGATACCGCAATAAAGGAGCAGCGTGGAAATCAAGGACACATTGAAACAGAGTCCACGTTCTCGAGCATGAATCGATACCGCAATAAAAAAGAAGCGTGGAAATCAAGGGCAACAAGCAACGAAGTCTCTATGGAACAAACTTGTTTTAAAATTACCGCTCATAATAAGCAGAGCCTAATGCAAGAAGTTCTTGATTTTTAATGCATACCTGCATCAACATTATCCATTAAAGACTTTAAAGGACCATCAATGCTCCCAATATACAGGTTCCCGCGACTTGTCAGAAGAATGTATGAATTTTGTCTCTTCTTTAGCCACCTCAGGTCCTTCACAGAACTTCCATCTTCTATCGAGCAAGCAAAAAAAGGTACTTGCTCCTGCACGATTGAAGAGCTCAATTAGAAACAAACCCCCCTCAGAAAGTTGAAATGCAGAATTGTAAGAACTACGCATGATGTTAACGGTGCATAAAAAGAAGCTTTTTCTTTCAACCCATGTCTAAGTGTTTCAATTTCTTGGTTTTAAGTCAATTTATCTATTAGTATTAGTCTAGCAAATAATCTGCATGCACAATATACAGAGAATACAGATAAATTCAAGGATAAAACTGCAAATCGCCAACAATCACCGCCTATTTCAATATATGGTTTAGATTTTTGAGCATGTGCAGTGCATTAGATGCACAAAGACGACAATTGTTGATGTAAGTGCGGCCAGATTTTTGTACATGTGCATCGCATCAGATTTACAAAGACAATAACTATTGATGTAAGTACAACCTAATAAATCAGATTATTAATGGTTTTGTGCAGTAGCGTATGTCTCGCAAAATGAGGCTCCAACTAGACCAGGATAATAAAACTCAACTGAGCAATCACCATAAGGTTGTTGCTCAATGCTAAGGGAGGATATTGTCCACCTATTTCATTGTGGTTCATAATTCTGTCTTTATTATTGATAACTTGAACCATAAATCATTTGCTGATGCAAAAGAGAAAGCGAATGTAACTAGATATTTCAATTCCCAGAAGCCAAAAGAGCATATACAGGAAAATGTCCAAAACCAGCTATATCTATTCCTAATCTGAACCGAATGTAAAAACACAGGCGGCACTTGCCAATTGTTCAGCGTCTAACAAGAATTCTCAACGAACATGCTCTGTAAAGAATCAAAACATGACGAGAAAAGTCAACTTTATTCAAGGATCTCCACGTGTGGGGAGCGTAACTGGAAAAGAAAGAGGCCCCTAAAGGTTCCGCCATGTCCTCATATAAACATACAGCTTGATCTAACAAGAGGGACTCTGAACTAACCTTATTGAGAAGCGAATTAACCGAGAAGAAGTTAACAGTTCCACCAACAGAAGCTGCAAGCGTCGAAGAATCAGGAGAAAGCAAGAGGAAGCGAACTGTCCCCACGGGTACGTCCACGACGCTCAGTTCCAGCACGGAAGATGCACCTCCCTTCTCCTTAATCTTCTTCGCCGACTCCATCACATCCCTGGTCCTTGCAACACAAAATCCTACGTCGAGAAGACGATTAGCACCGGAACGCACTACTTCAGGCCCTCAATTGAGCGAAAGCAATCAAGGTACACAACTCACCGGAGGAGTGGGCCACGAAGACGAGCTGGAACCGCTCAGAGACGGCGAGCGGCTGAGACGGGAGGCGGTCCGGGTGGTATAACTTGGAATCGCCGTCCCCGCCCTTCGCGGGCTTGACCGGGACCGGCTCCCCGATTCGGTCGAAGAAGAAATCAGTGGTCTCCACGCGCTCTCCTTCGACCTCGCCCTTCAACTGGATCGTCGGGGCCATGACTGGAGACGGAGTTTCAGGCCGAGAGACCGAGAGAAAGAGAGAGAGAGAGAGAGAGAGACGGAACAGCTGAGCTCGGTCGAGAAATCAGTGCAAATGGATGGATTCGGAGGTCACATTTCAACTTAAGTTTGAGGAGATGAAGACGGTGCGTGCGAGTGAGGTGGGAGACGCTTTTGAGCGGGAAGAGAGAGAGAGAGAGAGTTGATTCGTGCCCTAGAAAAGACTACAGACCCCCATATTACCATAACATGAAACAACCATATAATATAGCCTTATCCGACCAAAAATGTTGTCCACGACATTAAATTCACAAACATAATACACAATTCGCAATTATATAGTCGATAACGAAGAGAGACAAGAATGGTGAGGGGCAACGAAATATTGCATACGTATTTTGCTTTTTTTTTTTTGATGAAGAAATCCCCAAAATCTTTTTTTGCAATGAGAAGATTGGATTCCAGCAATGTACAGATTTAGGCGGCATGGTTCATGGGCGATCCTTGAAGTGTAATTTATCGTAACATAGATATATGGAAGCCAAAGCTACAGGCGGTCTCGTGGTGTTTTCATAAGAAAGGAAAAATTGCACAAATGATCCTCAATAATTAGATTCCAAATGCCTTGAGTCCGATGCAAGCAATTCCTAGTCATGCTCAAATAATTTTGCCAACGTGACACGTGCAAGGATTCGATGTGTTGATTTTCTAAAATATTTTTCTAATTTCTAATATTCGGAGACGACAGCACCATTTTTGCAAAAGAGCATTAAAACAAAGGCTCCACATGTAGTGTAAATATGTCAACAAATTTGGGTAAGGGCCTGTTTGATAACAATTATATTCTCGAGAATAAAAAAATAGGAATAAGATAAACATGAAAATTACTAAAAGTGCCCTAATCAGTCGCTGGAAAGTCTTGATTGCATGCGCATGTAAAACATTCAAAAACTTGCATTTGTTCAAACATTTAGGATTGGATTGTACAGAGGGCAAAACATTTAGCACATTTTGCACATTTTTCCCCTAAGAAAAATCAATTTTAATAAAAGTAGAGATATGGTTTTAGGACTCAATCCAAAAAAGAGTTTCTTGAATCATATTTAACATATTATAAAAAGTTCGGGGACGAAAGTATCTTTTTCCCTTACTTTTCATATTATTGTGTTTTTTTTTTTACACAGTCACAGCAGATATATAGGTTATATATATATATGGCTTTTTTTTACAAGTAACAGGAGCACCGAGCATGTCAGTAATAAATATAGTTTATTCGACCAAAAATATAAATTTTTTGACTTGTCAATATTGAGAAGTAAAAAAATATGTATGTTTATAGTGACAAACATCCAACACACGTGTCGACACATGACATATTAATAATAATAATAATAAAGCTAACATCACCAAAAAATCATAAATTGTTACGCATTAGTCACGTTTACCTCAGTCCATATGTTACCAAAACTTCCGAATCGGCGTACCCTTGCTACATTTACCTCGGACTAACTTTTGCATAATTAAAAATCCACCTGTCCCACGTTTATCCGAAACCGGTATGGTCGTGCCACATTTATCCTAAATCGTGTCAAATTTAACATTTTTTTAGGGGGTGAATGTGGCAAGGTTGTATAGATTTGGGGATTTTTTGCGACATTAAACATTAATTTGAGGTAAAAATGGCTCGGGCATATCAGTTTGGGTGTTTTTACGATACATAAATTAGTTTGAGGGGTTAATGTAACACGGGCACACCAGTTAAGAATCTCTGGTGATTTGATCCCAATAAAAATTGTACCAATTAGAATAATCTCTTTTACGTAATTTTTTCTTCTTTTTTTTTTTTTTGGCCAAGAGTGTTCTTAGTTCATGCCGAGTTCGAACCAGATCAGCAGCTGAAAGGGGGAACTCATCCATTGTTACGTTAGCAAAATTTTATAAATTTCGCCAGTAAATTACAGCCTCGTATTTTCGCTGTTGAAAAATATCGAGAATTAGCTTCAAAGATAAGATTTAAATCCGATACAAACCATTTAAATCCGTCGGTTCGGCCTGATTTCTGGCAAAACACTTAAGCTTTCCACTGAGCATTATCCTGGGAAATATTTCGTGGGACTCCTATTCGGTTTCGGAAATTTCGAAAATTTATTCGACCTAATTATATATAATATGTTCCCTACACCGCAATTCTTAAGCTGCCAACGGTGAAAACAGTTGACTGTGAACGGAAGTCGAAACCAGAACGACATGTCCGGTGGTCCCGCTGTCCGCGAAGAAGCCAGAGACGTACTCCAAGCATCGCTCATCCTTTCCATAATGCAGCACGCCCGCGGCAGGGGGAGCGACCCGGTCTCCACGGGCGACGAACCGGCGCGGCCCGAGGGCGTCGTGGCAAGCAGCTCCTGCGTCCCGCGTCCCCAGCCGCCGTGGCACAGGTTCGACCCTCCCGTCGTCCGGCGCGTGAGCACGCTGATCGACTCGATCGGCGAATGCCGGGGGCCATTTGAGAAGCTGGTCACGGTGAGCGACACCCGCGACCAGCAGAACCGGCTCATCCTGCGGAAGGACGACGTCAAGGAGTTCGTACTCCCGTTGCTTGGGGAAGGGGACAGCGCCGAGCGGGGCGTGGAGGTGACGACGTTCAATACCGAGGGCGAGGCGTTTCCCATGCAGCTCAAGCTCTGGAGCCGCAAGGTGTTCGTTCTCATGGGCAATTGGAAGGTGTTCGTCAGGGCGAATCAATTCAAGGACTCGGACGTCCTCAAGCTATGGGCGTTCCGCGACGTTCGGACCCGAGGCTTGTGCTTCCTGATCTCTGTTCGGAGATCGAATGTGGCCGGGCAGAGCCGGACGGAGAAGGGGACTCGAAGCAAAGGACGGGAGCTCGTCGAGTCGAAGCCGCGCTCTAAGTAGGACGATCGATTTTTCCCCGGGTTCGGTTAGCTCGTCTTAACCGCAAATTCATTCATCGTCTCCATTGTGAAGTTGTTTTAAGACCACTGTTCTAAAACTCAAGAAAGTGTTAGAAAATCTGCTTTCTGTCCGGTTAATATTATTTCTTTGGTTTGAAAGTTATGCTCGTGCGATTTATCGAGACTTATTATTATTATTTTTTTAACTCAAGGGATAAGCACGACAAAAAAGGGTGATTAGAAGATATGTCTCGGATTTAAACTCTTAATTTGATAAGGTTTTTCCAGTTTGAATGGTTTTATAGATTGGGCAGGTTTACTTTCCTGTCCACTTGAATAGTTTAAACCCTTTGAACGATTCTGGGGATTGTAAAACTCTACAACTCTCCAAATTTCGTCGTGGATTTCTCAGCGAGAATCTCTTGTTCATTTCTTTTTACCGTATTCTAAAACTTCCCCCTCGCGGGTTTGTAACTTTAGAATTACATAAAGAGAAGTTTCAGGGGGGGGAAACTACCAACGGTTGTAAAAACTCAATCCGTTGAAGGACTCTGTGATTTTATATTTAAATATACTAACTAGTCTCTAGAATTATTCTAGCTTGCCATGTGAGTCATCAAAAGCATGTATTAAATATTAATGGTATGTTAAGTTAATTTTTATTTTTATGAGTTCTATCTTTAACTCTTATCTTTAGGGTTTATCGATTACCGACCCTAACTAATTTGGGATAACAATTTTGTTGATATTGATGTTGAGTTCTATCTCAAACTCTCCTTTCTGTGATTTTTATCCAGCCTATTTGCGAAGCTTGAGAGACAAACGCCGCATTTATAATATTATCATTCTCATCCCCAATCCCTTTAGTGATAGGACCACATGCCTATTGGCTATGGTGCACTTAGGTTTATTTTTTATTTTTTTTGGAAAAAATTGCACTTTTTTTTCTCACAAAGGAAAAAAAATTACACTTTGAACTTTACTTTAAAAAAAAAATTCGATACTTTGCTGGCGGGGCTCAATGCTCAGGCCGGCTCGCCGGCAACGTCGCGCGGTGATAACATGTCTGGAATTTTGAAAGTTTAGAGATGGCAAAATTGAAAAATATAAAAATAACAATAAAACTATGTTAGCGTTCCGAAAATAACGCTAATACATTACGTAGAGCTGTATTAAAAAACAGAAGAAGAAAAATTGCCAAACGGCTTGAATTTTTGTCCGAGGTCCTCTAGAGGCCCAATGGCCCAAAAACATCTCCGACGTCACTCCCACCACCTTCGTCTCCTTAAACTGAGGCGGAATGTAACCTCCATGATATTACAGCCATCCTCTGCTCCTTCTCTCTCTCGTTCTCGGCCTGCAACTTCATCTCCCGTCATGGCCCCGAAGATCGAGTTGAAACATGAGGTCGAAGCAGAGCGCGTGGAGACCTCCGATTGCTTTTTCGACAGAATTCCGGTCAAGCCCGCGAAGGGTCTCAGGTCAATTTTATTAAAGAATCGATAAGTTTTGCTCTGAGCCAACTCGAACTGACCGAAACCTCATATTAATAATATTCATAGATTGTGAACTTTAGTTACTTTTGTTTCCGCATTCGAGTATTGCCAAATTTACTCACCTTTCAGGAAAATTATCCAATGAACTTACTACATGTGCTCCAACGAGTGTACTTCTAGACCGTCAAATCTAGTAACTCTCAGCAAGACCCACCATTTTGAACGTGGGCCGGCTACTTAGCGCCCGTATCCTGAAAGGCCCAAGTCCAAGTCCCCGTTTCACTTCATACTAATACCTAAAACCTCACGGTCTCGATCGGAAAACCTTACCTATACGTTCACCTAGTCCATGGATTATTCAGTTTAAGAATTAAATTGAACATGTATCAAAAATTCAGAGATCACATTGAATCAACATCAACATCAACAACATATTTATCCCAAACTAGTTAGGGTCGGCGGTCGATGAACCCAAAAGAATCATAAAAATAAAAGCAGAATCAAGGAAGGGAGAAGAAATAACTGTGTAAAAATAAATAAGTATATATATATCTATACACTACCCCTTCACAACACTAATAGTTTTCCTCCACTCCGTCCTAAGATAAACCATACGTCAATCTATTTCCCACTACATTAAATCTTGTTTTTCTGCTTTCCCCAAATAAGTTTCGATCGACCTCTTACTTTCTTCGTATCATGTTCTCGATAGCAAACATCTGTTCGTACCGGTGCGTCTAAGGGCCTTCGAAGAATATGCCCAAACCATCTCAATCTATGCTCTCTCATCTTTTCCGCCACCGGTTCTACTCCAACTTTTCGTCGAATCTTTTCATTCCTTATCTTATCCATTCTTGTATGACCACACATCCACCTTAACATCCTCAATGAAATGAGGCATGTAACGAAGCCACTACGAAGAAGTTCCGGGAGTTACGAAGGAAACTTCGAGCTCATATTGGTTATGAGTTGAGAATGTGAATTGAACTCTATGAGATCGAATCTCCCGTTGTTCCTCATTCCCACCGCTATTCCAGAACCGTACATGAGATTTTCACCTCATACGGCTCCTCGAGGGCCATCAATAAATCTAAGGAGCGTTCCGCCTTAGAAGGAAGCACCCGCGAGAGCAGGGGTGGACGAAGCGGACGCAAGGTGCCCCTGCTTTTTCAGGGTAAGAAGGGGTAGAGAAAATGCCCCGAGCCAATGTCCACTACTCCCATTTTATGCTTATGTTTCCTTTATGCTGGCCAATATTTAGCTCCGTATAACATGGCAGGTCTGACTGCTGTTTTATAAAATTTTTCTTTTAATTTAAGAGGAATTTTGCGATCACACAAAAATCCCGATGCACTACGTCATTTTATCCAATCTGCTCTGATTCTATGGTTTACATCCTCATCAATCTCTCCATCCTTTTGCAATATTGATCTCAAATATCTAAATGTATTTTTCTTGGGTACCTTCTGTCCGAGCATATTTACGACTTCTTGATCCTCTTTTTATGCCTTGTCAAACTCACACTTCAAGTATTCCGTCTTATTTCGACTTAGCGTAAATCTAACATGCTTCTCTATATTTCTAACTTAGCGTTAACCCCAACCTAGTCTCATCAATAAGCACGATATCGTCTGCAAATAGCATACACCACGGCACCTCATTTTGAATATCTTTTGTTAGCTCATCCATAACCAGGGCAAAAAGGTAAGGGCTCAAAGCAAAACTTTGATGTAAGCCTATTGTGGTTTGGAAAATAATTTGATGTGCCATTACAAGCCTTTACATATGTAGTAGCACCCTCATACATGTCCTTGATTGCCTCGACATACTTTAAAGGTACTTTTTTCTTCTCAAGAATCCACCTCAAAACCTTTCTTGGAACCCTATCATACGCCTTCTCGAGATCAATAAATACCATATGAAGGTCCTTCTTTCTTTCTCGATATCTCTCCATCAATTGTCGTTTTAAGAAAATAGCATCCATAGTAGATCTTCCTAGCATAAATCTAAATTGATTAACAGAAACCTTGGTCTCTATTCTCAAATGATGCTCAATAACTCTCTCCCACAGCTTCATTGTATGGCTCATAAGGTTGATGCCTTTATAGTTAGAACAATTCTGGATATCCCCCTTATTCTTGTATATAGGCACAAGTATACTCTTCCTCCATTCATCAGGCATCTTATTAGTATGGAGGATCTTGTTAAAAAGACTAGCCAACCAACTTATTGCTACATCTCCTAAGCATCTCCACACTTCAATAGGAATACCATCGGGTCCCAAGGCTTTACTAGTCTTCATCTTTTTTAATGACTCTCTAACTTTCCGTACTTTAACTTTACGCACAAACCTTCTATTTGAATCATTAGAAGTATCTTCCAGATCGACCTTACCTCTATCGCTCTCCCCATTAAAAAGTTTGTTAAACTCACTCATCCATATGCCCTTGACGTCTTCATCTCTTATTAAGAGTGTTTGATTTTCATCCTTGATACATCTAACCTGCGTTAAGTCTTTACTTTTCTTGTCTCTTGACTTTGCAAGTCTATAGATGTCTTTTTTTCCTTTTTTGTTTCCAAGTTTGTTGTACATATCGGTAAAAACCTTGCCTCTGGCCTCTCGTACAACTTTCTTGGTACTTTTTCTCGCCAATCTAAACTTTTGCAAATTCTCTTCATTAGAACATTTATGTAGGCATCTGAAGCACTCCTTTTTTTACTTAATTGCCTCCTGCACCTCTTCATTCCACCATCAGGTTTCCTTTGTTTGATATCCATTCCCTCTACTTTCCCCTAACACCCCTTTTACCACTGTTTGGATGTAGTTAGACATCTCCTTCCACATCATATTTACTTCGCCCTCCAGCCGCCATGGTCCTTCCTATAGCATTCTTTCCTTGAATTCTGTTTGTTTCTCCTCATGTGACTTCCACCATCTTACTCTAGAGTGCTGCGCACTTCTCTTCATCTTTTGTATTTTGTTGTACTGAATTTCTAAGACTACCAACTTATGTTGTGTAACTACATATTCACCAGGGTATGCCTTACAATCTACGTACGAAGCTCTATCCTCTCTTCTAGCAAGAAAGAAATCAATCTGGCTACAATTTTGATCGCTGCGAAAAGTGATCAGATGTGATTCTCTTTTCCTAAAAAAGGTGTTTGCCAACATCAAATCATAAGCTAATGCTACACTCAAGATGTCTTCGCCAGCCTCATTTTTAGTCCCATATCCAAAACCTCCATGAATTCTGTCAAAACCTCCACTACTCTGATCGACATGTCCATTTAGATATCCTTTTATGAATACTTTCTCCTCGTGTGGTATTTGCCTTAAAATCTCTTCCAACTCTTTCTAAAATCTGCTCTTTTCGGACGCTTGCAATCTAACTTGAGGGGCATACACACTAAGGATATTCAGAATCAAATCCCCCGTTACTAACTTAACTAAAATAATCCTATCTCATATTCTTTTAACATCAACAACTCTATCCTTGAAATTTTTATCGATCATAATCCCAACTCCATTTATGCTCTTTATTGTGCCTATATACCATAGCTTGAATCCGGTGCCATCCACTTCCTTAGCCTTCTCTCCTTTTCATTTAGTCTCTTGTAGGCAAGCAATATTTACTTTTCTTTTAGCAAAAGTATCTGTCAATTTTCGCAATTTATCCGTTAATTTTCCCAATCTAATCCCTACCCCCTAGGCTTTTCTTGCCCCTCACACTCGCCCACGAAAGTGTGAGGACCCTTGTTCATTTATCACCACATCCGAGCATCGATGTGGCGCATCACTCTAGGAATGATGACTCAAGGTTAGCTTCCTTACCCCTTGCACCCACCTATCTTGGTGCAAAGATCCTTGCTCATTTTCGCTACACCCGGGCGCCGATGCAACGCATCGCTAAGAATGGTACACTCCAACGAAATATCAATAGGGTTCATCTCATAAAGGTGACTCTTTTTTTTATAACCGGCTCGCTACGCCTGACATAACCCTCCTCCTTTACCTGGCTTAAGACAGGCTATGTAGACTACATAGGTGGAGTTGGAGATCACATTGAATAAATAAAAATATTTGGACTAGATTGATTTCTATCTCTTAGTAGGACACTCCTGAAGAAATTCCGATAATGTCAAGGATCCTGAGTATTATTTCAGGAAATATTTCGACGGACTCCTATTTACTTTAGGACAAGTGCAAAATCGTATAAATATGTTTTTATATTGTGAAATTATAGAAATAGTTGACATGGATAGAAGGCGAAGCTCGAGTGACATGTCCTCGAGAGATTCAACGGTCCGTGAAGAAGCCAAAGAAGTACTTCGAGCATCGTTGCTCCTTTCTATACTGAGGCACGCTGGCGGTCGCACCTGGAAGGGCGACGAACCTGCGGAGTCGGAGGACGTTCGAGCAAGCATAGGTTCGGGTTCTCCGGTTCACCAGCCCCATGATTTGGACCCTCAGATTGTCGTGCGCGTGAACGCACTGGTCGACTCCATCAGCCAATGCCAAGGGGCTATTTGAGAAGCGAGTGACGGAGAGCGACATCCGAGACCAGCAGAACAGGCTCATTCGGGCGGAAGGAGCGCGTCCTGGAGTTTGTGCTCCCGTTGCTTAGGAGAGGCGTGGAGATGAAGACATTCAATACGGAGGGGAAGACGTATCCTATGCAGTTCAAATTTTGGTGCGACAAGGTATATGTTCTCACTAGCGGCTGGAAGCCGTTTCTTAAGGAAAATCAATTGGAGGTCTCGGATGTCCTGACGATACATACGTCTAGCGATGTTCGAACCCAAAGATTGTGCTTCATGATAGGACGACGGAAGCACTCGAGCAAAGGTGGTCGGAGAAGGGACTCGAAGCGAAGGACCAAAGCGCCGCGAGTTGAAGCCCCCAAAAGGTGCTTTTGTTCATTGGTTGGTCCTGCCGCAACTTTTCTCACTCTTAGACTTTTACTATGCCTCTTTGCGGAGCATGAAAAATGAACCCCACACCTGAAGCTAGTGATGGCCATGGTTCGGAGCCATCCGGTTCCAGCTCATGAACCGACAGTTCCGGTTTGTGGCTATTGGTGAACCGGAATCTGAACCTTGAGGAGCGGTTCCAGTCCGGTTTAAAATCGAAAATGGAACTGTCGATTCCTGTTCCGGTTATGGTTTTTAAATTTAATTTTTTAATAATGAATTATGAAATTAAAAAATAATAAATTATCAAATAAAAATTATAATCAAATTTGGGGGAGGGAAAAGAAAGGAAAAGAGTTTGAATTTAATGAAATGTAATTAAGCGTTTACATATCTTCGGAATAGAAGAACCAAAGCTCTTGTAGTTCTTTTACCTTTGATAATCCTATGATTTCGCTACCCGTTCTGATACCGGTACCTGTGGTGGTGGTGATATCTCCATCATCGAAGAATTTGGCTTCATTACTGTGATTCATCTCTTATTGTCGAAGTTGAACCTTTGTCCAATCATTGACATAAGCTTGAGTCTCCACCAAATTCGGAGCTAGTCTTGAACGTCAATCGTCCAAAATTTTGCCTCCAACGCTAAATGCAAGATGTTACTAAAACCTGTCTTACGATGATAGCGAGAATTGGAAATTGGGTTGAATGCCTCTTTCACCACTCTAGAATTTTGAAATCTATGTTGCTTTCGAAAAAAAAATAGTTAAATAGATATCTATTTTGAAATATTTCTTGTCGCTCCCTTTTGTCTTTTTTGCCTATTCATCAGCATTTTGTACCCTCTACTAATTCTACCTACTCTTTGCTTTGTACGTCACTAGGTTGGAAAGATCAATTATCACGTAAATTATATCCACCACAATCTATGATTATTATCAATATTGTGGTGGATATAATCTACGTGATAATGGTTCTTTCCAACCTAGTGACGTACATAATGATATGTAATGTTCATATAAAAATGAGTTTGCTAAAATTATAATTAAATTTGTAAACCATATTGTGCACATAAATTTAGAAGATAACAAACACATATAATGTGAAAAAATTATCCACCAAAAGCGGGTTTACAAATATTTTCTAACTCGGAATTGGAAGCGGTATTTGCCACGATATTATCAAAACCAACTGAAAAAAAATTATTAACCAAAAAATATTCTTCTAAAATTTACCTAATTATTTTATAAATATTATTTTCCGCATGTCTATCATCAAAAACTCAAAATGCAATTACTCTTTTTTGAGTGTTCCAATCATGGTCTATCTAATGATATGTAATATTAATGTAAGAATGAGTTTGTCAATGATCACTTCAAATATCGCTACCTATATGCATACATCGATTAAAATTCATGAATTTTTTTTTTCAAATCTTATTTTCCTCTTTTATAAATATCAAGATGTTGGCGTTAAAGTGTATCTCTCGAAATAGATTTTACTTGCAGAGTACATGCAGTGTTTATAAAATGATTAAAATCAAAATTTTTACTAAAATTAAATGAGAAACATTCAATGATAGCAAATCTAGCTAATTTTTTTTTATAAACTTTGTCACTGTAACAAAATAAAGAGAAGCATTAGGATTGGCGTACCTGAAAATTCATTATTGATTGGTGTCAATCCTCGCTTGCGTTGGATGTTTTGACCTCAAATGTCATTTAAATGTTCTATAGCTGCCTCCACTTGTAAATTTATATGTTGCCCCACAATATTTACATTTTATCTCACACTTATTTGCGCCTAAATGTTCCTTCGGGAAGAGTTCCCATATGTTTGATGTACCATCTCGTTCTGCCTCCTTTGTTGTTGACATTTCTTCGACATTGATAGGAGGATGAAGACTTTTTGCGTTGGGACGTGCTCGACGTTAGGAATAATGTTGATATCATCAACATCGTCTCCCCAATATGTGAAATCATGAGGATCATGAGGATAATCGGATTCTCCCATCGGATGCTTTCCTGTCACTATCTCTTCTTCTATTTGCCATTTTTTAAAAAGAATTGAGTAGAAAACGGATTCAAAAAATTGAGAGAATTGAGCAGGTTGAGAAAACTGAGAGAATTTGATAGAAATTATGAGAAAAAATGAAAGATGGAAATGGATATTCATAATAGTTAGGATAGATTTAATAAATTAATTAAAAAAGGGGAAAAAAACAGAAAGGGTAGACAAATTGCCGTTGCCGTGCGACGGTCGAGAAAGAGCCGTTCCCAATTATTATTATTTTTTAGCAATTGGGCCACCATTTGAGGGGCCCGTAACCAGCCTGATTACAAGTTTGACCCGGGCCGGTTCCAAGCCCAAACCGGCCCATGGCCACCACTATCTGAATCTAAATGATCCCCACCCCACCAGTTCCCTCACAACAGTGGATACAACATGCATTTTTTTGGCTAGGTAGGATGATTGGTTTTCGCCGGCACCGTTAGTAGCTTATGTTCCAATTTCGCCTAGTTTCAGCGATTGTTTAGTGAGTACATTATGTTCGACTGTTATCTAACAATTTTTTTTTTTTGGAGAATACGACCGACTATTCTAAAAATTTAAGCAGTTAGATGAATGCATGATATATCATTTATATGTTCTATCGTTATCTCTCAACGCGTAAATTGGATTTTTACCTAAGAATAAGCGTAGGAGAAAAATGTCCATACCATGTAAAACTTCGCATATAACCACTGCAAATTGTTCTAAATCTTAAATTACCGCACGGTGGCGTTATTTAATGAAATATCCTAACATCCGTGCCATGGTATTGATGGGATGATGTAATATCACAAGGCAAAGAAGATCTACTCCAAGATCATTATTGACAGTTCGAACTATATCCTCACTTTATGCATTGAATTTTAAAAAGAGCGCACCTTTTTTCGATAAGCACTTAATTTATCGTGGAAAGTAGTAGTTCATCAGGTAGTTACTTGTGCCATCTATCGATCTTTTTAGAGTTGGCAATGGTAGAAAACATCCGTTTGCGTGGCTCATACGAGAATCATGAAACACAAATTACAGAAGAGAAAATCCGAATATCACAAGATATAAGATGCCACGCCTAACTTTGTGTAATAAATTGGCTTATTCGGAAAAAAAAAAAACAAAAAAACTTTGTTCTTTGGAAGATCCATCTCGTCTCTGCTACTGCATGGTTATTCCACTCTGCAAATGAGTCGACGAGAATCGATACGTTTTCATTGTACTTCGGGTATTTCGCGTGTAGAATCGAATTTGAGATGTCTGAGGCCCATATGAATTGGTACGGCACAACGAATTGCCAGCCCTAGGTTTTGGCTACTTGACTTGACCGTTCCATCGATGTGGGGGACATTTAACATGATTTCTAGTCAAATTGTTCTTGAATCCTCCCTCTATCTCTCTCTCTCTAGTGTTTCGAAGGATATGATCGACAGATATGAGAGTTTCTTTTTCACTTGTAGGTGATGGGCGAGCACGAGGAAGGGTGAACCGGCGGAACTGTTAAAAACATATATCGAGTTTGAGCCGGTAGAGAAAACCCGATCTTTGTAGCCTATTCTAGTTGGGGGTGGATTACACCTTAGGAGCGAGCGTGGGTCTCCGGTCCAATTAGGGAACCAGACCAATTCCAAAATTTTGAAGCCTAAATGGCCATGTTTCGGTTTCTCCCATGGAAATGGATCGATCAGACCAATCAGGCTAGATCGGTATTTAATTATGTTCTCTCTCTAACAAAGAAAAAGCTGCATCGGGGGCAGATAAAACCCTAAATTCATCTACAATCACTCCCTCTCTCACGCGTTGCTAGACAATGAAAGATGTCTCGTGCATCCGCAATCGGGTCCTCTCGGCCCCCCAAAAAATACACTGAACGAAATAACATAGGATACATTAGTTTATAGAACTCAAGTACACAAAGCGCTGATTCAGCCGTGTACAAAAAAGTTGTCACCGCTCAGCTCAGTGCCTTCTGAGCTTCCAAAACACGGCCAAAAAAAAAAGAAAGAAAGAGAAGGCGGACATCTATAAAGTCTTCCACAACCTTCTCTTGCCGAGAAGTGTAGCCTGGAATTACACATTACAACTTGCAATCTTCCTGGGCGGGTGACCATTCCTCAATTCACCTCAGCCAAAATGGTTCTTTCCGTATATAAGTAAGTTACAAAAAAGAGGCCTCCTACTATGTGTAGACCGCCTCCACGATGGTACGACACGACGCCACGTCACGCCCGTTTGAATAGAGAGCGCGAGTGAGGGGGAACCAACTTCGGGGGCCGCTCCTAAAAAGGCCCACCGCAGGGACTATAGAACAACCACATGACCAACCAACATACAGAATGTCACATGTTACGTTTAGTAGCTTATCTTAGACTTGAAGGAAATTAAAATTAGGCCCTTCATTGGGTTAAGAACTGTATCTTTTTTTTTGGGTTAGCTTTTTCGGGGTTTTTGTGGGTCGGGTTTAGAATTGGGACCCGCTGAATGTCTGGCCGAAAGACCAATTGGGCGGGGCCGCGTTGTTGGAGACCGAGGTGCGGCCGTCACTGGTGGTGACCTTGAAGGAGAGGGCCTGGCCGTTGAGGTACGAGTTGCTCTGCCAGTTCTGGCCCCAATTCCTGGACATGGTTTGCCAGACGGAGTCGGAGCCTCTGATCGACACCGCCGCCACGTCCCCGGCGCCGCCGACGTTGGTTATGAGGACCAGGTTGAAGTAAGAGTGGCCGTTGATGGTGAATCTGATCCCACCCTTCCTCACACAAGTCACCCTGCATGAACACATACATCGTTAGCGCGCTGGTCGACGATGAAGAGTGGAAAGAACTTACGACCAGCATTTCCTAACAAAACAGAAACTGTCATGATCTAACTTTAAAAAACAAGAAAAAAACGAGGCGCGTTCGACTGTGTGCTCACCTTCTGTACTGAACAGGAACTATTCCGGCTTTGTACTGAGCAATTTGTTGGAAGACCGGCTGGGCGAGGTCGAAGTGTTGGAGAGGGGGATTACACCATCCTCCATTGTTGCTGGGGAGGCTAGGGTTAGGAGGGCAGTAATTGGTGGCGGTGATGATGATGGAACCAGACAAGCACCACTGATTGTCGTTCATACACTGGATCTCGTAGCACGCTCCACAGCTCTGCCCATTGTTGAACAGGGCAGTGCTCAGGGCGGCCGTGTTCGTGCCATACCCTTGGCTATATAGGTTCCCATACCCACAAGCCCCACCTGAAACAGATCCAAAGAACTTGTTGACTCAGAAAGCAACAGAAATGTCGTAAGAGCATGTAATTTGTCTGCCTATCTAACGGCGGGGTTAAAGATTTCTCGCGAACCTGCCAGCGGAAAGTACGCGAGCGAGTGACAGGAAAAGAAGTGCAGAAATTCATGGGAATGCAAGGAAGGTGATTGCTGTTTTGCATCGCTACTAACTCACCCATTGTCCCAGAAGCATCACTGCCTCCATAGAAGGTGGCATGGGCATTGTTCCATCCGCTCCCATCACTTTGGACCGTCTTCAGCAACGCGAGGAAGGCCACAATGGCGAATCCAAGAGAACCCATTTTTGTCTTGCTGTGAGAAGTTTCAGCCCAAGATGTGAGAGAGAGAGAGAGAAGCTTGGAACTTCAAGCGAAAGGCCAGGGAGAGAAGCGAGGAGGAAGATGGACAAATCCGTTGTTTATATAGAAGTGGAAGGGATGGGAAGTGGTGGGGAACAAAAAACAAAGGGATGGAAACATGGAGGAACGGTATCAAAACTACCAACTGAAACAAAAACAAAAAAGAGAAAAAGAAAAAGAAAATCCGCTTAAAAATTAGCACAAAGTGTCGTGGACGTGGAGTGGGAAGGACTCCCCAGTTTTTTGCCCATTGTTTTTGTGGAATTCCCCATGTTCTGCCTAGATTAGTGATCCATCTAGGTGGACTTTTTGACCCTTTCTCGGTATGTGAGGACCGAGGCACATTGGGAAGAGCCCCATCCATTGGTTCAGTTGAAAGACCGATCAGAGAGAGAGAGAGAGAGAGAGAGAGGTGGCAATTTGGGTGAGAGGGAATTGAATTTGATTTCTAGAAGGGTTGGTGTTAACTGTTAAGATGCCCGCTAGCGCATTTAATTTGGAGCTTTGTTACTATGCTCAACTTGCCCAAAAATCACCTTTGATTCTCTGTTTCCCCACTACTAGGCTTGATGGCTTCAGTAGCTGCACCTAGGGGATGGGTGGGGATTGCAATGTGCATTGAGCAGCTATGGAGGAAAGAAAAGGTGCGTGATTGACCGACATGGACTCATGCCTTTGATTGTGTAGGAGGGCAGCTAAAGAGCAATCTTTGGCTAAATGACAAGGGAAATGTGGGGAAAACAAGGAAGATAGGGACCGATAGCCCGGCTCTTATATTATAAGTTTCATGGGATTGTCAGTGGTAAGATCCGCACGGTTCATCGGAACTCTTTCAGCAATTGCGTCAATGTGAGAGTTTATAGTTACAAACGGGTAATTCGTATATGATAAATCTAACTTTTCTTTGATCTCAGGCTGTATCCCCTCGCGAGGAATCACAAACTAGCCGGTGTGCGCGAGAATAGGTTTACACATGCTACGAAGCAGCCAAAAGGCTCTTCGATTGCGAGCAAGTAAAGAGTTGGTGGTGGGGCAGTAGTTTAGCTAGCCCTTTGAGCTGAAACCGAAATTAGCCTCAACTGATTGCAGTCCCAAACCAATTTTCCCAGAGCGGGGTATGGTTAGGTGCCATAGGGCGGCCGTAGCTGATATAATATGATCATAATGAATCCGCTTAGCCAGCAAAGCAGCACACTATTCAATGTCAGCGAATAGTTTGAGAGGTTGGGAAGGAACTGGGCTCCCTTGTTCAAGTTCAACCGAAAGGAGGAAAAAGGATAAAAAAGGAAAAGCAAGGATTTTTGTCAGCCATTGAGCTGTAAGATTCTCCCTCCTCCTCCTCCTCCTCCTCCTTTTGCATGAAACGGCGACGGTTGACAGTTAAAAGACAGCTCCAACTGAAAATCCATGTCAACAGGTGCTGGAAAACATGACAGGAACATCAGCATCGGCAAAGCATGAGGAATCCCTCTTTTTCGGTCGCTTATCTTCTTGGATAGATGCTCTGAGTCTGACTCCAAACAAACGAGAGGCGGCATCGCAAATACTTGCAGAGAGTCCATGCTTTGCTTTACAGCCACTTTGAAGCTGAACCAAAAGGAGAGGGGGAGAAAGAAACTAGAAATGAATAGTGTTAATTGGAGACGTAAGCCGCAATTAGCTGCACAAATTGGACCTCATTAATTGACAGTATGAACAAAAGGGTCTTCAAATCTCTTCTGATTATTTTTTCTGGGTTGGATATGATTTACATGAGTTTGGAGATTCTTCGGTTTATGAGTAAGGAAGAGAATATTTATCACATGGCCCCATCTGGGCACATGGGGGGTACTGCGGGGGGATGAAGAATACTAACCCTTGTTTAATCTGGCTTTTCTTCCTATCATCCGTTTATGGGAATTTAGAGAAAATTCCAAAAAAGACTCCAATTGCTCTTTTATTTTCTCAAATAAGGGTATGGAGTGACCTCATTGTTTAAAAAAAGGCATGACCGAGAGCATTATTTGAGAAAATAAATAAATAAAAGTAAATGATGAGGATACCATTGGTCAAGACCACTTCCTTGTGATAATGAGAGGGCACTTCGGATCTTTATTTGAAACAATGTCCACTTCAGGTTCTTATATGAGACGATAATGGCACTTTAGCCTATTATTTGGAATTTTCCCCAAGAATTTGGCAAAGAAATGTTATAATGAAGTCTTGTCATCCCCTCATGGGAAATGCAACTTATTCTGTTTATCTCAGCGAGCCTCTTGATTTTTCTTTGTTTTTCCCTTCCTTTGGGGCGAGTGGATCCCCTATCAAGGTGAACATCTTGACATGGGTGCCCGGGTCAATCGTGGCCGTCCATGATTGATTGGATAACCACGATTTGACTCTGAAAAGCAAAAAAAAAAAAGAAAAGAACAAAAGCAACCGTAATTTAGAGTGATCGTGGCCGTCCGTGATTGATCGGACGTCCACAATATGACCTTGACACCTCTGCCCGGATTTGACCCGGGCAAGGATCCGGATCTTCCTTTGGTCACCAAAGCTAAACAAATGAGCAAGAAACTTACTGCCTCAAATTCAGGATCTTCTGGAATTAGGTTAAACAAAAAGGTGGCCTTGCATGTGGCAAACCAACCCAGCTTAAAATAATCTCTCTCTCTCACTTGCTTTTCTTCTTGTCATTCATTTGTTTAAGAGAAGGTGAGCCTTTTGCAGTCATCTCTTTTTGGCCGCCTTAGCTGTTTCTGCATGATGGCTGTGTGTTGCCGTCCTTGGTTCTCCGCGGATTATATTCCGAGAACCTCATCCGAGCTTTACAGCGAATTCAAGGCTCCGGCGTGCGACGATACAACCATACATACGCGAAAATGTCGACTGTGGTGGGGGCACGCACGCGCGGGAGCTGTCGGCTTTATTTATTTATTTATTTATTTATATATATATCTTTAAGCTCTCGAGTCTAATGATCATCGGTTGTTAAGAAGACTGTACATGACTCGTCCACGGACACCAGCGCCTTGTCTACGAAGAACTGTCATCCCGAGAGCCCTTTTGTGCGGTCATCATGATAAAGCAAGGAAGACGGACGCAGAGTTTGCATTAGACAGGTTCGTGTTTCTTTTGAGAGCTTTGTTAGCATAACAGGGTCACTACGAGAGTTGCCATATGTTATGGGGGTGACAAATTCTTGAAAGAGTGGACCCTGCAGAAATTTCTAATTACTTGTAATTTATTTTTATGTGGCCCGAAATATACCGGCATTCTCACACTCGATTAAGGACAGTCACATGATCATATTTTTCTAATTAATATATCATTATGGATCCATACATATTACATAGTGAAATTGACTGGAAGCGTAACTTAAAGAAAAGGGTTCGCCCTATTTTTCCTCGTTGCCGGCAAAGTGAGAAGGAAAAATCATGTCATGGTTAGGGCACAAAGTTGTATGGTCGTAGGAGTGGTTTGTATGTGAAGAAATTGGAATAAAGATCATTTCATGGTTTTGCGGGACAACTTCAACTCGAATTTTTCTTTTTGATACGGAAAATGAATGAGGACCTCCTCTTCCGGTGTAGCCAAATTGGAAAGACAGCAAGACCTTTGCGGCTCAAGAATTTGGGATGCACTGAACTGTTCCAAGCCATGGATGACCTTGGGTCCGAGGTTGTCTACGACCACGGAATCCTCGCCCTCCTCGTCCAACCGAGGAGGGGGCACGCAGTCGACGGATGAGGGAAAGAAGACCGAGACGGAGCTGACCAGTGGAGGGAGTCGCGCTCGCTCGGGGTGAACAGGGGCGGCGATGGCGATGGCGACAACAACAATGGCAATCTAATAAGGCGCTGAGTAAGGATGACGGTCGGACGTGGTAGGGTGCGGCCGACTGCAATGGTGGCAGATGGTGGAGATTTCGAGGTGAATGGGGTTAGGGTTTGTTTAGAACTTTGGGGTTTGAGACAACCTCAAGATGTAAATTGACCATTTCATGATAGATCCTCGTCCAGAGAGCTATGTGTTTAACGGGAAAAATTATCCAAAAAAAAATGAAATTTATTGAAATTATGCGGATTCATTTTCAAACATTTTTTGTTTGCTAACTAAGTCATAAACTTTTTAAATTTTTAGCAATTCAATCTATCCTGCCAATTTTGATTAGAACTCGCTGACATGGACGTCGACCATTTTTCGTACGCGCGAGGGACGCAAATGTAGACATTTTTAAATAATATTTTGAATTATTTTTTTCTCTTTTTTTTGGTTGGGTTAAGGATTGGTCTGGGTTGCCGGCCACGGGGGAGGCTTGACGACCCTCAACGGGGGCAAGCGAGGGCCGCAACACCCTCGCTAGGTGCCGACGAGGCTGTGGAGTCCTCACCTGGCTTGTGGCTGGCAACCTTAGGTGGCCTTTAGCCAAACAAAAAAAAAGATAAAATTAGAAAAAATTAGAAAAATCAAAATATATCAGTGATTTCTGCCTAGAATTTGATGGATAGACTGAACTGAAACAAATTCAAAATATCTATAACCCAATTGGCAAAAAAGAAAAAACGTTTGTAACTAAATTGGCGCAATCGCAGTAGGTTTAAAACTTTTTTTTTGGTAATTTTTGTCGGTTAACACATTTCCTTTAAAATATAATAGTTGCACACTCCAATTTTATTAGTGTTGTGAGCTGCGGGTTCCGGGCTCCTACAGCCAATCGAAGCTTTACCGTTTGTGCGGTGCCGTTGCTCCTAATAAAAGAATTCATTCCTAACTATCAATGCTTTTAAATGGTCGAACATCGTCAGGAATCTCCCCCCAAACAATCGCGTGTTGACTAAGATGTCACATGGAGCTCATTAGGATCTCGTCATGTGTTTTTTGGCAATGGATGCTTCATTAAGACTTGTCACAAGATCTCTCCTTGATTTTATGCCTTTTTTTTGGATTCCCAAGCCTCTCGTGAACGTTTCGCGAAATTAGGACCAGAACACTACAATTTATTTATTTTTTCAAAAATTGTGGGTTTGATAAGAACGACGAGGTCATATGAAGCTTCAAGAATGTCAGAGCAATCTTCCTTAATCTAATGCAACCCTTAAATGAGATGGACATAGGAAAGTAGCATGTGAGATCATCGAAGCCAATAGAGTCTTAAACTGTTTGCATTTGTATCAATTCAGCCCATCCGTCTAGTTTTAGCCATAAATCGCTGACATGGATGCAAGACACCCTGCGTGGTTCAGTTGATGCTGATTTGGATAATTTTTAAGAATATATATATATATATATTTTCCTTTTCTTTTTGTTTTCTTTCCTTCTTCCTTATTCCTCTCTAGCTAGTTGTTGGTCTCGGTTGTTGGCAAAATGTTTATGACTCAATTGCCCCCAAAAAAGAAGAAGATTTATGACTGAATTGGCACAATTGTAATTGATCTAATATTTATTTTTGATAATTCTCCCGTGATTTATCTGGACGCTATGGTGCGACATGGACCGCTGAAACCTCCCTCAGATCCCACGAAAATCTATCGTACATTCATGCATGGAGAATAGCGATCGATTCACATGATCCTCGATCATATTCATTTATTGTTCCAAGCGTCCACTGGCTTTGGATTATCTAAGTCTTCTTTATCTTTGTCCACTAGCTAGTGGGACCACGTTCCTTGACCAAGACATTAAGCATAAAAAATCACATGGGTCAAACGATACGTTAAGCACCATGTTAGTTTACCTAATCTTATTGGGAGAAAAGTTAGTGAGTGCATTGACAAAGAAGCAAGAGAACGGCATCCATCCGTATTCCGTATTCAACCACACAAAGTGTTCGCATCCTCTCGCCGAAAAAGTTCCCTCTCCAATAAGATGATATCTTACTTTGGAAAGTATACCATAAAGAAATGATCATGTTCAACTGGATCGCAAGATCCAACAAGCAATCAATATTATCAGAACTCACGTACACAACAAGTGTTCGCGTCCTCGTCCTCTCGTCGGAAAATTTCCTTTTCCAATAGGATAATATCTTACTTTGGAAAGTATACCATGAAGAAACCTTATTAGACTGGATCGCGAGGTCCAACAAGCAATCGATATTACTAGAACTCACATGCACGGAAATCTCGGCTAATCGAGATTTTAATGACTGGCTAAAAGACTAAGAGAACCTCCGCAATATGAAACAGAGCGCGCGCTTGGCTACACGACCTTATATTCCCTGCTGTCCATGTAGATAAATACTTATCTGGACCAGCGTCCACATAGATCTGATCCACCAAGACCGTTGATTGTGTGAGCTTTCAATGGTTGCGATCACTTTGGATCTATGAATCTGGATTCTCAGCGTAATATTCTGTCCACATGCGTTAGAAGCTGTGGTATCGGATGCTACCCATCAAGACCGGTGGAAGTCGTAAACCGACAAATTTACCCATAAACCTTTTAATTTAATCAATTTAGCCCTAAATTTTTTTGGTCATTTTATAATATAGTCTTTTGGGCCCAATTTAGTCAGAATTCACCCACCGGAGCAATCATCACGATTTTTAAAAAATTAATTGAATTGTTTTCCCTTTTCATTACCTTCCCTCGAGGCCCTCGATATACTAGTTGCCGGTCATCATCAAGACCGGCCACAGGCAAAAAGCAAAAAAATAGACAAGAAAAATAGAAAAAAAATCCAATGAAAATGAAAAACTCGCATCGATTGGTAGTGGTTTTCTAGCCAAAAGTGACTGAAAATACTAAAATCATCAAAAAGTTTATGGCTAAACTAGCATAATTGAAGTTTTCTCAATTATTTAAGAAGTTTTGGATAATTTTCCAATCACGCGGAGCGAGTACGCTGTAAGGGAAAAAGAAGTTCTCTCTCATGAACTTGAACTCCCTTTTGCACTTCTTGTTAAGTTAAAATGTTCGCCAATGGTTGATGCATTGAAGAAGGGCGATCCCCATTTCAAATAGCTCAAATAGACAACTTTCCTAGTAACCAAGCATAAAATATACCCGTGAGAAAAACCTCACCGGGTCACAAATCCATTTTCTAGCAAAAAACGTCCAATAACTTTGTCCATATATATATATATATATATGTATATATAATGATACGAGCATTAGTTTTGTCTCGCGTTGCCTATGTGTGTCCTCATTAAAAGGTTAGATGCTTGGCAAAGCCGGCAAATGTTCATCGTATAAACTACACGAATGTCCACATCCAATTTTTTTTTTTTTTTAATGTGGTAGGGATTTTGTCTGTGGCGAGTAGACCTTGCTGACTTGGCAGCGTGTGGAATAATCTTACATCATGGTTTTCTCATGACTCGAGCAATGACAGGCGGAACCTACGACTTCAAGAGCCGGTCTCTCATTATAAGAGTTGCAAAACATGATCGAGATCGCAATTTGTGAGTGAAAACCGCGATTGCCTACGAGGAAATGGACGGGCGGGCGAGCGGTCGAGCTCAATGGCACCGATGACAATTGATCAGAGGGAGAGAATCCATGGAAATAATTTGAGGTGCGAAGTCAAATCACATAATCGATACGTAATTCGACCTGCACTCCCGTCACGTGTGGCGCTCGAACGCATTCGTCGCCAGACGAGGTCGGCCCCTACTAGACCACTTCATTCGACGGTGCACCTAAGTTAGGCTCCGATGCCACTAATGCAGGCGATAGTTGCTCCTGTGACCGGCACAATGTGCATACAAATCAAGCAAAATACACCTGAAATGTAGAGCCGTCAATATGGGCCAATGACCCATTTTGACCTATATTTGATAAAAATGAGTTGTATATAGGTTTTAAGTTGATATAGGATTGACTGAAAACGGGTCCACAATATTTAAGTTGAATCAAATGGGCCAAGAATGAGTCACATGATTAAATCTATTTTCGACCAATATTGATCGAAGAAAAATTTAAAAAATTTAAAAGATATTTTAAATAATAAAGTATTTTTGAATAGTTAATATTTTTTAAAAAAATAAAAAATAGAAAAATAGAAAAATCTAAAAAAATAAAAAAAAGGAAAAAATTCACTAGATTTTTTGTTGCATGGCGTATTTAGTAATATTATTTTCTTAGAATATTATATTGTGATTTGGTAATGCGGGTCAAAACGGGTCGGGTCGGATATAGGTCAGTTGCGTGTTAGGTCGGGCATGAGTCGTTGAATATGGGTCAAAACAAGTTAGACGGGTCAATAAGGATTGGACTATATTTGACCCGACCCAAACCTAACCCGATTTATCCATTTGACACATCTACTGAAATGCTTGGTACGATTGCAATCAAGTTCCTCGTCCATTTATGTATCAAAACTTTCAAAGTTTTACTAGGTCTCCTTTAAAATTTCCATGAAATATGGAATTTGCTCATGTGACTCCGTTTATTTAGCAGAAATTATATACATAAAACTGCTAATATGATTTACGTACTTGGGGGTAAGAACAGTAGAAGTGCCACAACTTTTGTACGGAGATCACTTGAGTGCCATAACTTTTTTTTGGATCAACTGAGTATCAAATCGGAGCAAAAGGGATCACTTGAGTGCCACTTCCGGCCAAACATCATACGTGAACTTTCTATTGAATTTTTTGTCGTGACGTGAAAATTAAAAAAAGAATGAGGTGTCCATGTGGAAATTCTTGTTCAACGTATCCCTATTAAAGTGAAAACAACGCCACTTTAACTAGTGTCTTAAAGCTGGAGAGAGAGAGAGAGAGAGAGAGAGAGAACGATCAAAGAGCCGAGCAAAATTAGGGCTCGAAACCTCTCTCCCAAAATCGATCTCTGTTCGACGCTCGCCAAATAAAATTAGGGCTCCGATCTTCATCAACATGTGGTGTTTCAAGCATATCGATCGAAGGCCGTGTGATTCCCGTCGAAGTCTCTGAAGGCAGAGGAAGTGTTTGTCGCGTGACGCACCTGGGTCGACCTAAGCTGGTAAGTGCTCTATTGTTTGTGTGAGTGATTAATAAAGGACACGCATGTTTATTCATTTTGGCATTAGTGAGAGCGAGTGAAAGCGAAAGGAAAAGGCGAGAAAGACGATCTGTTGGAGGGAAAAATTACGATCAGAGACTGGCATATTTTATGGCGAGCTTTATTTTCTAAGTTGTACATTATGTCGTTTGTGTCCACTAGCCGACAAGGAGATTGTTTTTTACAGAATGTGATGGGGTAGTGGGGACTGAGTGCTGAAGTTATCGTGCATTTGTTGTGGTCCCTGTTTGTCATGAAAAAAATTATTCTTTCTTTTGTGCAGTGTCGAGGGTTGTGGTCCCCATTACAAAAAAGGATTGTTTTTTCTATAATTGCACTGTTCAAAATTTCTGCTGTTCTGGTCCCTGCGATGAGGAAAAACTGATTATAATTGCGTGTAAAGGCTAGCAAAATTGAACTTAATTGATGATAGAAAATGGTAGAAAAATTATTGCTTTTATAACTACTCTATAAACATGTTTTATGTTGTGGACGTTGTTATAGAAAAAAATTATTTTATCTTTCGTGTAGTGTTAACATGCCTTGCATTGTGGTCCCTGTTATAGAAATAATTATTCTTTGAATGAACAGTGTTACTATATGCGATACGACTGCGCCGGTCAAAGTTTTCTATAGTGGGAAGTTTGTAATTGGAGATAATGAGACTAAATATGTTAGTGGAGATGTGAATTTTATCCTCATTAGTGTGAGTAGACTGTTTTATAATGAGTTTAATAAGGATATAATGGAATAGTCGCGATGCAAAATTTCCAAGCTATATTATCTAATAACTGATCATAGTCTAAAGGATGGAATGAGATATATGCATGGTGATAATGGTGTTAGGGATGTTGTTTACTATTTTCTTCATGGTCAAGAGATGTTGGTGTATGTTGATGGCGATGGAGATGAGGAAGCAACTTTGGAAGCTCATGTGGAAATCCAGGGTGATGACGCATTTGTTTTAGAAGAAAATGTGTGAGCATAGGACAATCAGGCTTTCCATACAACTCGTGTGTTAGAGCTATGTCAACAATTTCAAGAAATTGGTGGCATATCTGATGATGAAGAAACAGTGGCTGAAGAATCGACTCGAATAGATGTGAGCACTTGGGAAGTTGCATTATCTAGTGAAGAAGATGAAGAATTACTGTCGCATACACAATGCCCAAGTGATGTTGATGATGAAGGCATTGCACATGCAAGAGAAGAAGTAAGAACATTTCGGCAAAGGAAAGATGGAAAATTGGGATAGTTGATGAGGACACTTTTGTACGCAGGGAAGATAGAGCTGCTGGAGCTGTTGTCAATGATGCTGATGATACAGATAATGAGGAAAGTAGTGAGGATGATGAGGATGACCACGACAGCTTAGACAATAGTGAAGATGCGGCTCGTTAAAGTGAAAAAAAGGTCAAGTAAGTACCCTCGTTACAATTCAAATTCTGCAAGCTCTTTGTTTTGCTTATCAATGAGGTTTGATAATGCAAAACAATTTGGAGAGGCTATCACAAAGTATTCGATCACTCAACAGAGGAATCTGAAGTTCACTAGAAATACGAAGAATTACATTATGGTGAAGTGTGCACAAGATAATTGCCCATGGATGATATATGTTCGATTGGATAGAAGAGTTGGCTCATTTCAAATCCAATCGCTCTAGGAGTAGCATAACTGTGGCATCGATTTTTTTAATAATAGAGTGACAAGTGTGTGGTTGGCCAAGCATTTTTTTCAACACCATAAAAGCCATGCCAGAGCTAAACAATACTCGATTGAAGCAACCAAAGAGGAAGTAGGTGTAAACGTGCCTAAAAATCAGTGCAAAAGAACTAAGCACAGGGTGATGAGTGAATTGATGGGAATATACAAACAAGAGTATGCACAGATTTGGGGCTATGCTAGGGAGTGTAGGTTTCAAAATCTACCTAGTAGAATTCATGTCGAGGTTGATGAACCGTCACTGGAGGAGCATCAGACACGATTTTACAGGATGTACATATGCTTTAAGGCATGTAGAAGGGGGTTTTTAGCTGGCTGCATAAAAGTGATAGGGTTAGATGGTTGTTTCTTGAAGGGTTTATGCAAAAGAGAGGTATTGGCGGCAATTGGAAGAGATGGAAATAACCAAATGTTTCCAATAACTTGGGCTGTTGCAAAGTCGAAGAACAAGGACACTTAGTCCTGGTTTCTGAAAAATCTAATGGCTGATCTTGACATAACCAATGGAAGTGGTTGGGCATTTATGAGCGATCAACAAAAGGTGAGATACTGTGATTAAAATGTTGTCTTTCGAAATGACTGTGATTAAACTGTTGTCTTTCAAAATGATGAAATATGTTGAGCACAGAATGTATGCTCGGTACATATATGCAAATTGGGCGAAAAAGTATAGAGGCGATGAGCTACAAAAGCAATTTTGGTTGATTGCAAAGAGCACCAACATGGTAGACTTGAGAGTTCACAAGCGAGGCCTATATAAGTTGTGACATTCTAATTTTTCCTGTCATTTCAAGAATCATTAATGAGAAAGTATCTAACGATGTATTTCAGTCGTATCTCGCTCGGATATGATCAATCTCGAGTTGACTGACCAAAAGAGAAAGGCTAATGCAAGTACATAATGTCTAACGATTTTGGAACGAATTGGGACCTTGGTCTACAGGCTTGCCTTACCGCTTAACTTATCCCAAGTACATAATGTCTTCCATGTGTCAATGCTACGGAAGTACGAGCCGGACCCAACGCATGTATTGGATTATGAAACCATAGAAGTGGATGACAGAATATCCTACGTAGAAAGCCAATCAGGATCGAAGATCGAAAGGAGCAAATTTTGATAAACAAGACGATTCCATTGGTCAAAGTCATTTGGAAGCACCATGGGACCGAAGGCGCTACGTGGGAAAGTGATGAAACGATGAGGCATCAATACCCCCATTTGTTTGAATAACTTGATTTATTGTAAATTTCGAGGACGAAATTTTTGTAAGGGGGAAGAGTTGTGACATTCTGATTTTCTCTGTCATTTCGAGACTTATTAATGAAAATGTATCCGATGATGTATTTCAGTCATATCTCGCTCGAATCTAATCAATCTCGAGTTAACTGACCAAAAGGGAAAGGCTAACGCGAAACAAGGTACGTGGACTTAGGGAACTCAAATAGTAAATGACACTCGGACCATAAAGATTATCGAGGGGACATTTAGAGCCATAAAAGACCAATCTAAGAGCGATTAAGGAATGTATTGCTAGCATTATACGATTGGAGCGTAGGTAATGCCGCTTAACTAGTGTATAATTTGCAAAAATTTCCTAAATCGAATGATGACGATCAAGACCGTCGGAACTAGTAATAGACTCTCGCAATTACATGACAACCAAAGTCGCCATGAACTGATGAGCTCTAAGTGTGATATGAATCACAGAGTCAATACGCGTAACATTTGCAAAAACCGCTCGTTAGTTCGGGATAGGATGGAATCGCATTTGACAGAGAAATGATTCAAAGACGAGTCTCAAAATTAAAAGATGAAAAATAAAGAATTCCAACATTATGATGGGATTCGACGTCGCCTCATCGAAAAAATAAATAAATTAGAAAAACGACGTTTCGGACGTCAATGGTGAAATTATCATTTTGCCCTTCAAGTCTTGACCTTGCATTTAGAAGTGGATAATGGTATTTTGGTCTTTGACTAAACACCCCTAGCTACCAAAAATGAGGAGGAATGTCAGCCCTTGGATGAATATTGATTGACATGTGGACAAGTGTCAAAGGATGCACAATTGACATTTATTAATCCACTTTTAATCTATCATTCTTGCAAGTTTGACTCTCCAAAGTGGTGTATACACCCCCACTCTCCCTCATTCTGCCGAAAATCCAATCCTCCATAGCCATCTTCACTCCTTTCTTCCTCTTCTTCTTCAAGCCATGGACGCCAGCCGAGAGCTCCAGCCAACCGGTTCTGCCGCCACCGTTCGTCACTTCCAACCGCCACCTCTAGTCACCGCTTGGACTCGAGCCGACCACCCTCACCTTCTTCATCCTCTTGCCAACCATCTCCAAATGGTAGCTCGGTGTTTGACCCAGTGAGGAGTTCCGACCAGTCATTTCCCCGAAAGTCGACGAATTTCGTCGTAATTGGAGGTAATTCACCGTTTGAGCTCCGTGGACTTCGATTCGCTTCAATCTTTTGGCCAATTTTTGTAGACATCTAGGGCACATGTATACTGAGTTGTGGTGAAAATTTTGACTGAGTTTGATGGAGTTTTGATGCTGAAACGGCATTGTGTTTGAAGGGCATAATCTGACCGGTAGAGGGCTTGGAGAATTCGGCGTAGTTCGTGGACCATTCGGTGTTGCCTTGACTTCAAAACTTTCGGTGAGACTTCCCAACTCCTAGAACTATATGTTAGCGAGTAGATTAGTGGATAAATTGAGATTTAATAGTAGTTTATGGACTGATTAGTTGAGCACTACACAGAACCGAAAATGCCCTGTTTCGGTTCTGTGCATACCGTGACTTTATGGGCTGTTCATGGTGTCGTCGGGATCTAAATTCTTCGTTGAAGCGTGTTAGAATGTCAATGGATATGTTATTGAGGTTTACGCTTGGTGGTTTGAGGATTTGAAAAGGAAAATTGATGAAATGGATTGAATTATCTTAAGTAGACGGCTGCCCTGTTTTGGATTGCTTGGGCCGAATTTTGAAAGTGCTTGGAAGAGGAATATTGTTGGTTTTAGCACAAGATAAGGGGTTTCTAAACCTTGGCTAGGAAAATTGGACTCGACTGGGTGAATTGGAGGTGAATTTGGTAGATTTCCATAAGATTATTGTGCGTTTATCCAATGTTTGTCTTTGTGGATTGGTGATTACTTGAATACTTGCTAGATGCATATGTCATGAGTTGATTGCCACTTTTGAATAACGAATTTGATTGTCTCGCGTGCCGTAGAAATTTAGCTTGTTGCATGAGCTTGTACTTGATCATGAAGATTGGAATTGAAATGAATGCTGGCTTGTTTGGGAAACTCGTGATACCTTGAGGCATTGAGATGCAGGGTTGTGTTGAATTGTACCCTGATACGTTGAGACACGGGGTTGAAATGGTCAATGTCTTGATCCATTGAGACGCGCGACGAGACTTGATATGTGTCGACACAGGCTTGGAATGAAATTGCAAACCTGATGTGTTTACGCATGTTTGTCAATTTAATGGTCTGAGGCGTAATTACGCGGATCGAGCCTGAGGCGTTTTAAAAGCCGACGTGAACTTTGAGGAAGTTGGAAGGGTGGAATCTATGGCTTGATTTAGTATCACCATGCTTGACTTGATTGACATAATATGATGTTATTACTGTGTGATTAACGAACGCTTGCATCTCTGTGGCATATGGACTGATGAGTGCATTATATTATTGAGTGCATATTCTTGTTCATTGTTTGCATACATCTAGGTGTATTGTCAGCCTGACCTGGGGTTAGGACCTGTCTTACTGGGATGTGAATCTCATTCTATCGTGGGACTATATTTTCAGACTCTAAGCCTTGAGGATGCTGCCAACTTAACTAGGTAACTCCAAGGAGATGACAGCATATTTTGATAAGTTCCCAGACGATTGGGGAACTGTGTATGTTAGAAAATGTACAATAGTCTGAGTCGACGAGGGCGGTAAGGATTGGGTACCGCATAGATTCGAATCGTGGTTCCGTAGAAAAGGCGATGTCACCACTAGTTTGCTGAAGGCCATGGAGGTACCTCGCAGGGTTATTCCTAGTTGGTGCCATCCCACTCGAGATTCAGTAGAGGTTGAAAGGTCTGTTGTTGGCTCGAGGAACATGCCTGAGATGACTCCAACCCTAGAGGACACCGTTGAAGTGATTGAGATCGATGCTTCAAAGGATAAGCTGGAAGAGCAGGTAGAGGACCAGACGATGGAAGACACGGTAGAAGTACACTTCGAGATTTTCTCGAAATACGAGCCTACGGAGGATGCTGAGCAGATAGAAGATTCCAGCAGCTCGACCTAGGGATTTTCTGACTTACTGTGTAGCTTTTTGATGATGACATCGTCGGTCAGTTTCTTTTGGGGGCTTGTTTTAAATATCTTTTGGCTTGGCCCCTTTTCCCCGACCAAACAGTAAGTTTAGCTCACCTGCTCTTTTGCATAACTAATGGGATGTTATATTTTTTTGTTATGTACTCGCTACCCAAGTTCCCATTTGATGAGTGTATGGAAGAGTGTGTGTTATTGCTTCTGCATGCTACCCTTTATAATGCTTCTCTCGTTATATGAATCTTGGGACGCTCGAGAGCTTGCTCGTAGTAAGTCGCATGCCCGTGCCTGGGGTGCGGGGCGTGACAGGATGTGCCGAGCTCGGTTTGACGGGTTTTTAAGTGTTTTGTGTGCAGCATGGTTGATTTCTTTGATGTTGAGCATTTCCTGATGATTGTTGATCTGAGTTCGAGTTCTGAAAAAAGGGTCAATATTGTTGAAAATATGAGATATTTTGTTAGGTGAGTGAATGAGAAATTATTGCTCAAAGAACATCCTTGTGTTGGAAGTAGGAAGTGACAAAACACTAATCCCACATTGGAAAGAAAGAATGACTTGAAGTGTTTTATATATAGTTATACTCTTTTTGAGTGGTAACTATCATAACACAAGTACTTTGCCTCGCGCGCTCGTACGTGGCTCGACAAGTTGAAACTTGCGCACGACCCGCCTACACGAATGTAGGACAGAAAAGTGAGCCTCGCGATAAGCTCATTTTTTTCCTTTTGTATTATTCTTTTTCAACTCAAGACGAATTTATTTTGTAACAGTTGCTGAATTAACTGAGTAACAGTAGGTTAATGGCATTATAATTCTATTGTTACAGTACAAAATTAATACTATAACGGTAGAATTAATTAGTCGTTATTAATTTCGAAATACCCCACCCCATTTTATCTTTAGTATGTAAAAAAAGGAGAATAAGCTACAAGCCAGAAAGCTCCAAGACAATTCTTCTCCCTCTCTTTTCATTCTCTACATTTGCATTGTTTACAATAGTGTTGAAATTTGTTCAAGTTCGCTGAAAGCTTTAGAGTGCTGTGCTTGCCCCTTTAGCTACCAACTAATATACCTTGCGAGACAAAGATTCACGAAATCTCAAAGCACATACGGGAGGGGACGAATCTGTTTTAAGGAAACTATGTCAAACACAAGCCTCGGTGTTATTTATAACGGTTCTATATAATTATGGTTATGTTTTAATTGTGGTTCTATTGTTGTAGTTCCATTTTCTTTCAATACTATTTATACTAATGCCATTTGGATTTTCTCCAACAATTCTAAAAGAGAGTCGATATTTAAGAATATTTTTTCAACAATCTTAAAACAGAACAAGAATATTGCCAAGCCAAAGTTGGAACCATTAAGGAGGAATTTTCAAGACCAAGTTTCAAAGAAAATGCTTCAACTGAGTCAAGATGGGTGATTTATGAATTGTAGGTTTTCAAAGAAGAAGAATTATGAGACATATACGATGAATGACATCGCTCAAGACGCGTCAGACAAAAACCTCTCTGCCATTTCAGTATTTATGCCTATGTCATTTTAGCATTCCTGTCTATGCCGTTTGAATTTTAATGTTTCGTCTTACAAATATTTTCTCCTAACTCTGTGCTCAACATCTATTTGACAAACTCTTCGAACCAAGTTCGTGTAGATTTTCCTCCAATGTTGACTCGCGTCGAATGTGCAGTGGTAGAGGTCTTGATAAGAATCTTTCATTAACCTCAACATGTGTTTTTTTTTCCCTTTCCTTAATGTTATCGTGACTGCCTATGCTCCTTTCGTCTGTGTTTTGTTCGGTGCTTCTGTGATGTTCTCATGGTGAACATTGGTGAGAAAATGAACCGAAGACTCCTGATGAATGCTGACTTCTTATGATTGATTGACTGGACTTTTGCTGTTAAGTTCCATTCGGGATGTGATGCATCATCGTGGTCATAGTTGAGAATGGATGGTGGCCGGTGGCATCGTGGTCATAGTTGAGAATGGACGGTGGCCGGTGGGGCGTTAAAATGGCGGCGACGACCATGGTTCGGCAGGGTGGAGGTCCAAGCGTAGGTGAACGACGGTGATGCTCAGTCAAAGGTTTGGAGGTGTACATCATGGACGAACCCTGTTTCTTTGTGCGCTCGTGAATGCTCATGGCTTATTGTAAAAGAACGAAGGTTGGAGTTTTAGGAATTGAAAGCGAGCACGGAAGATTCTCGGGAAAAATGAAAGAGGAGAATGAGAAGGTTGGGCTCAGTTTGATTTAATACTGGGCTTGACTTACTTTCAAGATGGGCATATGAAAGCCCAAATGTGTCCTTGGCCCAAGCATGAGACTTCAGGTTTAGTTCAGTTTCTGATTGAGCCTTAGGGCCCAACCCGGATCTCTATTTTCAGAATTACCACCCAGCTGAGAAATTTTTTGCTAATATTCTCAAGTAATTTGTGTATGCAGAAATCGGAACATCATTTCACAGTTTTGCTCGGAAACTTCCAACTCTAATTTTCCCAAGCGCAAGAAGACCTCCTTAAGGTGTAGCCAAATTGGAAACATAGCTTGGTTTGCTAGGATTAATTACTCAAACACAACGAAATAGAGAATAAATGTGAGAAAGAGATATTGAAACACAAGTTTTTTTTTTAATCTTAGTTCAACCTTAAAAACTGGAGCTACATCAGTAGATGATTTCATTATAATTAGCACCTCTTACCTCTCTCCACAAATCTTAATTATAAAAGAAAGAGACTATATACACACAACACAAGGAAACTCTAGAGGCTCAAGAAAACTTTAGGCCACTCAGTAGTTATTCATGGATTCAAACTCAAATTAAAAATAAAAAATAGACACGGAGCCTTCTAGCTACTCGAGGGCACTGCTTGGGGCGACCACTGCAAACCCATGTTCGCCCACAAAGAGTGGGATCCCGTGCCTTCATGTTAATAAGGAGTACGAATCACGTTCATGTTAATAAGGAGTACGAATCACGTCAAACAGCTTTAGCAGCTTAAGAATTGGGATGTATTAAATTGTTCCAAACCATTAACGACCTTAGGTCCAAGGCTGTTGATGACCACCATGTTTTCACCATTGTCATCGAATCGGCACAAGATGCACTTAATGGAGGAGAGAGATTGATAGGCAAGATATGATGTCGAATGAGTGAAAGAAGACCGGATGGAGCTGAGCAATGGGGGGAGTTGGCTATCAAAGGTGAATAGGGATGACGATGGCAACGATTATAGCGATTAGAGGTGTCGAGCAAGGATAGCAGTCGAATATGGTAGGACAATGCTAATTGCGGTAGCGATAGATGGGGTTGGATGGTGGAGATCTCAAGGTGATTGGGATTAGGTTTCATGACGGATGAGCATGGCACGACGCGACCAACTGCAGTGGCGGCGGATGGTGGTGGATGGTGGAGACTTCAAGGTGATTGGTATCGGTATTCATTAGAATTTTGGGGTCTAGGTCAATCTCAAGAAGTAATTTGGTCATTACTTGACAAAGTATTGTCTAGATATGTCGGAACGAGAGTTACAAAAGTTGATTTAGATGAAAAGCAAGTCACGTTTTTACCATGTTTCCTTTAGAATAAATATTTACACGCTCAAAAAAGGGAAGAAAGAATAAGTAAAATGACTCTTTGATTGTCAATATTTGTGTAATATGTTCATTTTGTGTAAATATTTTTTTAGACCACTTAAATGCAAATCGGGAAAAAAAAACTACCACTTTAGTATCAACGAAGAGAAATTCCGGCCAACTAATTACGTGTCATTTATTTTAAATTTTTTAAAATCACGTGGCAATCTTTTCTTTTCTTTTTTTAAATCAAGCCATGTCGTGTCCACGTAGACTTTTAAACTTAAAAAGAAATTAAAATTTTGAAAAAACTAAATGTAAACAAAAAATAAAATCAATAATAAAAAAATAATTAGAAGTGCAACGCAAGAGGGGGACAGGGGAGGGGGCTCGGCGAGAGTGGGGCAGCGGCGGTTGTGCAAGCCCTCGCCCCTGCACTTTCCTTTTTTTTTAAGCTTATTTTTTAAAAAAATTATATGAATTTTTTATTGACTTTTTATGTTTTTATTGCTGACGTGATCTTTCGGTAAGTCTCGATAATGCCTCGTGTGATTTTCGGCAAAACTCATTGAAGTTGATACTGAATTAATTATTTTTAAAAGAAATATTAATACTTAATCGATAAAAAATATATTGATATCAAATAAGAGTATCGTCCGAAAATATTGGCACTCCAATTTTCTTTAGCTTTCTTTTTGCAGAGGAAAAAAGTTTCTCTTTCACTTGACGTTCGGAAGAGGGAGGTCTTCGGCTGGTCTCGGAGAAAAAGAACGAACCTCTCTCGTCCATCTCCCCTCCATTCCCTCCGACCGTCGCATCCACCGCCACCAACCTTCCCGACCAGCCACCTCCATCGTCGCCATCCGACGGCCTCCTACCGGCACTCTCCCTCGTACAACTCTTCCCTCTCGATTCCCGGCATTTCGGGTGAGTTGTTTAGTCGCTCGGTTCGAGTTTTCGAGGATCTCGGCTCGGAGACGTTGAGAGGCGACCGGCCGTAGTTCGACTCGTCTCGAACTCGACCTATAGCCTTCGTCTTCGAGTGGGGTAGGAGTCTCCGCGATCGAACGCTCGTCCATGCGAACCCCTTTTGCGCTGCCCTTGTTCTGTTTACAGAATGTGCCGAGCTCGGTTTCACGGGTTCTTTAAGTGTTTTGTGTGCTACAGGGTTGATTTCTTTGATGTCGAGCATTTCCTGATGATTGTTGGTCTGGGTTCGAGTTCTGAAAAAGGGTCAATATCTCCTCCTCACTCTGTGCTCACTATCTATTCGACAAAATCTTCGAACCAAGTTCGTGTAGATTTTCCTCCGATTTTGACTGAATGTATAGTGATAGGAGTCGTGATAACAATCTTTCATTAACCTCAACATATGTTTTTTTTTTGTCCTTTCCTTAATGTTAACGTGACTGCCGATGCTCCTTTCCTCTGTGTGTTTTGTTCGGTGCTTCTGTGATGTTCTCATTGTGAATATTGGTGAGGAAATGAACCGAAGACTCCTGATGAATGCTGACTTCTTATGATCGCTTGACTGGATTTTTGCTGTTAAATTCCATTCGGGATGTTATGCATCATCGTGGTCATAGTTGAGAATGGATGGTGACTAAAACGGTGGCGACAATGTTGGTTCGGTGGGGTGAGGTCTGACGAATGTGCATAAGTGTACGATGGTGATGCTCAGTTAAAGGTTTGGAGGTGTAAATCATGTTTCTCTGTGTGCTCGTGAATGCTCATGGTTTATTGTGAAAGAACGAAGGTTGGAGTTCAAGGAATTGAAAGCGCGGCAGGGGATCTGTCTCCGCCGTTGAGATCTTTCCCCCCCTTTTATTGGGTTGGGTTGGTTTGGGGGTGGGGAAGGATCCCATGGCCAAGGGGAGATCCAATAGCAGGGGATCCATTGAAAGCGAGCATGGAAGATTCTCGGAACAAATGGAAGAGGAGAATGAGGAGGTTGGGCTCAGTTTGCTTTAAAAATACTGGGCTTGACTTGCTTTCAAGATGGGTTTGATATGAAAGGCCAAACTTATCCTTGGCCCAAGCCTGAGACTTCAGGTTTAGTTCAGTTTCGGATTGGGCCTTAGGGCCCGGCCCGGGTATATATTTTCGGACTTATTATCTTTTTTTAAAATAAAAATAAAAATAAAAGAAGAAAACCTTCGCCCAAGCCTGAGACTTCAGGTTTAGTTCAGTTTCGGATGGGGCCTTAGGGCCCAGCCCGGGTATATATTTTCGGACTTATTATCTTTTATAAAAAAATGTTTACAAATAAAAAAAGAAAATGTTCAAAATTAGAAAAGAAGAAGAAGCTAAAATAGGTCTTGACCTAGTTGTTTGACTTTATCATTAGATATAGCTTAGTTTTATTTAGTTAGCACAACATTTCATTTAGGGGTTTTAGTGATTTCCCTTGACAAGTTTAGTCTTAGTTGCGGGATCATATCCTGCGGCTTATATCATGACCAGATATTTTCCTTGCCCAATGAGCATTGGGTTCTCGTCATTTCAATAGATTGTTTGTTCATTTCCTTTACTAGAATAGTTATGGCTAGATTAGGACCATAGCACACATTTCAAGAACATTTGCATTAACTCTTCACGAATGGGAAATATCTTTAGTATTCATTATTGAGAAATGGCAATTTGATCGCGTAGATGGATAACCAAACCAAGTTAGAGGTATCAAAAGGGCGCTAATTAGATGATAGTCGTAATCAAGTCCCTAAAGAACATCGAAATCTCTGGTTATGTAGCAATAGAGACGACACTCTGGCATCTCGATTGATTTCTAGCCGATCCCAAAATGGCTAGTGGCGAATCTTGGAAAATCATTAGGCTGAAAAAGAACTTAAAATGAAATGCTCAAATGTCACCCGAAGTTAGGGCTTGGGAGAGCCCATACTCATAATCGATGGACTATTTGGACCGTCTTCTATGTAATGCCTCTAAACCCCTCAAAGTGTTCCCACCTCGTTGTCGAATGTGTCGGATGTACTTTGGGAGGGTCGACACCCCTGAACTAGTCGACTGTAGTTTGCAACTTGCAATGCACGGTTATATTCTCACATTGAGGAAGAATCATATGGCCAAAACCAGAGTCTTCAGCCTAGTGGAATTCGCAGTAAATATTGATGCCCGCGGCATAGCTCACTGGGCCTGTTATCTGTCATTCTTCAGAACCGCATGAACCATCACGAGCACCAAGTACCTGCACGTATCGTTGCCATTTGAAAGGAAGAAACAGTTTTTCTTTTATCAGCAGTGTATTCTTAGCTGCGAATTATTATTATGTGTGGAATTGTCCATTTTGAAGGCACATAAAAAAACTAAGATTAACAGTGTTCTACAATCCAATTGATCCCCCACAACCCCCAAGATTATCTGCTGCTCCATTGAGCATCACTTAAGAATCGTCATTAATGTAGGGCTGTCAATTTTATATTAAAACATCGTATTTTGGTTGTGTTTTCACATTTTAGTTTGTTTGGGGGTGATGTGGTGGATGTGCTGAAATTAATTGGTTTGGACTTTGTTCTTACTTGTTATTGCATAAGGCAGAAGAATTTTTTTAGACATGGATGTTATTAGCTGATATAGTTATAGTCTAATCCTTGCTCGAATAATTGATTTCCACTAATCATACGCCTTTAACTCCCAGCGCACCCGCACTTTGGGTTCGTCTTCATCGATGGGGCCAAGATGGAAAGGAAAGGGTTGGTGCAGAGGCCAGAGCACAAGTCGATCCAATGTCCGAGATTGTATCGCGGCTCAAGTCATCTTTAATCAAGTCAAATGCTCATGGTTTGCTCTCAGGTTGCTCTGTTCTTCTTGCGGTAGGGGCAGTGCAAAGTGATCTTCTAAACCGGGCATGTTTTGACCGACCGGTAGTCACAGCTGAGAAGGACAAGCGATGGTTTCAATTGAGCATGGAGGAAGCCTTTTACCTTTGCTATACCCTCAAATGCCTCGGCATTCACGGTGGAGATAGTTGCCGAAAAACTGATGAGGAGGTATGGAAATACATGGCGGACAAGAGATCTACGTTCCCTGAATTTTTCAAAGCTTATGCTCACCTTCGGACGAAAAATTGGGTAGTGAGGTCTGGATCGCAGTACGGCGTAGAATATGTTGCGTACCGGCGCCACCCGTCTCTTGTCCATTCTGAATATGCCGTGCTCATTTACACAGAAGGGGACGGTGGCGAGAATGGGCGAATGAGGGCATGGTCGGATGTTCATTGCGCATTCCGTCTTTGCGGGAGCATAGCGAAAGCACTCTTGGTGCTTTACATAGGCAAGTGCGGTAGCGGCGTTGCTTCTCCTTCGTGCGTGACTCTGTGCACTATGGAAGAGCGAGTCGTAACGAGATGGAGTCCAAAAGATTGCCGTGAAGATCAGCCGATCGCCTTTAATGGCAATTGACCGTCCAAGTTATTATCCTTCTATTCGGTCCGTCCAAGTTAGCCTAAACGCTAAAATACGCATAGTAGTTTTAGACACAATTTTTTGTCCTCTTTAAAATCCATAATGAATTTTTCCCAAATTTCAAGGTCAGGCCACCTCAAAATTGGGGATGTGCCGCTATCTCGGAGCACAGACAGACCTTGTTAGCTGGTGGTGCTGCGACCTAAAACCTCGAAATTGCGATGGTGGTTGCATTTTGAGTTGTAAGTGGTGGTGGCACGGCTTGTTGACGTGAGCTGTATTTTCTACAAATTAAGGAGTCTTTTCCTTTATTATGATTTTTTCCTGTTGATATGTTAGAGTGAGCTCATATTTTGTATATAAGGTCGATATTGATACAAAATACAAAGGAAAATATATTTCTTCAGCTTACTTTAGACTATGTATTTGATTATTTTCTAATTATATTTGTTATTTTCCTGACTGAATCCGGATTTTTATACTGTCAATTAAGATAGAGAGAGAGAAAAAAAAGTGTTTCACGAGGGTAAACACCTATTTAATTTTTCAAGAGGTTTAACTGCTGATGACTTTTGAGTTTTGAGAGAGTTTTCTCTGAAATTTACCTCTGAGCTGTTCTTGCGCCCGTGGATCATGTTTACGGATTGTCTAATGTGTGGCAGTCTTGTTTCCACGACGCCACTTAACTCGGACAAAACTCGTCTGCAATGCTCACAGGTCCGCCTAGTAATCCTAATGCTTGAGGATCTCGGGCGTGCTTAGGCAACAATGGTTGCTTACCACCACCAGCAACTAGGAATTTAGGATGCGAACAACGGCATAGGATCACGGGCCGATCCATATATCGTCTGTGTCCGATTCGGTGGAAACCGGGTGGACCAGTTTGGCCAAATTGCGCCCAGTTTCAGCTACAAACAGTGTAGGATCACGAACCGGACCGGAGTTAGGCCGGTGATCTCCTCGTTTTGGTAGGCTAATAATAATGGAGGTTTAGCCTACCGGATATAGTATAACCATATATTCACCGGCGATGTGGATATACAGTATATAAATTGGCAATAGAAAAATTGACCTCGGGCAAACTATCTAATTTCTTTGCTTTCTTACAAATCCTATGTCATATTACACAAAGTCAAATTACATGGAAACTCCTCGTGCAAAACTTGCAGTCAAAAGTTAAACACCCAACTAAACAGCTCTATCGGGTAGCGCCCAAATTCATTCTACCTGATCAAATTTAATCCTATTTCAGAAAATTTTGACATTCATATCGGACCCTACAAAAGCAATCCCCAAGACGTAATTTCCACGGTGCGATTCGAGTCTATGTGATACACAAATGTTCTTAACTATGACGTCTCATCGGCCAATCCACAGCAGAAGCGCCACTGCAAACATCCAGCGGCTCCACCGTGATCGGCTTCATCACGCAATACCCGGACGCCTTAGCGGATGAACCACCTCTCATCCTCCTGCAAATTTCATCCGAATCGTGCTTTACGTCCGTACCATTCTGTCTCTCTTCTCTCCTTCTCGCTGGTTCCCTCCTCATGAAATTCAACTTCTCTTTACTCGCTTTCCTTCTCACCGGCACTGGCATGGCCTCTAGGCCCATCAGCTTGGCCACCACCCCTGGCTTGCACCAGATCACCCTCTCTCCCGCCAGGATCGGCGGCAATAGGCTTGGTCTATCGTGCTTGGCATCGTTCCAGGACCTGTCACGTGGCCAGCCTCTGAGGTCCCGCTCGCAGCAGACTGATCTTCTGGCCGTCAATTTCCTCTCCGGGCACTCCGAGTTCCGGAATGAGGACCGGTACATGGCGTCCTTCCCGTCCAGGGAGAATCGCGGGTATTGGTTCAGCGCATTCCTGGCGCATCGCAAGATGTCGGAGTTGTTCACGCAGGACATCCTCCTCTGCGGCGCCCCACCTCCGTCTTCATAGTAAGCGTCCAGCTTCGCCCTCCGGGCGATCTCTTCCTCCAGCTCCAGCTGCAGTATCATCTCCTCCAGCGTGTGCCCGTGGGAAGACGGCTCTCCAACGATCAGGCTAGGGGAACCGATGATCAAGGGCTCCTTGGCGGCAGCAGCAGCAGCGTGGTCAGTCCTGCTTTGGCTGAGGATCGAGGTGGAGGCGTCTCCGTGGCAGAACGTCCCCACGCCTTTCTTCATCTTGGCACCGAAGTGGTTCTTGAGGAGGAAGAAGGAGAGGTCCTTCATCGACCAAGAGGCATTGAGGGGGTTTTGAGATTTGGAGATGGAGGAAACGGTCGAGTTTTGAAGTGTAGACATGGAATTGGAGTGTGTCTGGCTTCTTGATGATGATGGTGTTCACAGAGCTCAGGAATTGTGTGAATCGGAGCGGTGCTGGAGGTTAATGTCGTTCACATGACAAGATGAGGAGGAAGATGAGGAGAGGAGTCACAGGTTGCTTCACTTTCCCATTCAGGGAAGAAGAAGGCTGCCTGCAGGTCAACGTGGGTTGAGGTGGCTTTAAAGACTGTGTGAGCTGAATTTGGTTGGGGTGGGGTGCTATGATGCATTTACTCTGCAACTTAAAGTTCTTAGCTTTTTAGGGTGAACCGGTATCAACACAGTCGATGCTTTTCCTGTCTCGTTGGACATGGGCAAGTTTTTACTACACATGAGCGCGATTTAACCGCTGCGTGACAGAGAAACCAAAACTTTCTGCTCTATGATGCAGATGAAAATCATGGAATACAGATCATTAGCAGAGGAACTGCAGTCTCCATAATGGTCAAGCTGTGCTCATCAAGAGAGATCACTGGCAGTTGTATCCGAATCAGTGTCATGGAGGCAATCCTAGCGCATTACCAAAATAAGGTAAGCATGCATACATCACCACACCGTCATCTGTCTTATCCTATGACAGACTTGGAAAAACGGAGGATTCGGTACAACCCTCTTTCGATCTATTAATGTTCCTGTTTCGAACTTGTTAGAGTCCTCTTTTTGCTTTTCGGGCATTGATGCTATGACTGGCATGTTAAAACCGAACGACGCCATGCTTTTGAATTGGTAGAATTAAATCTTTCGACCCAAAAAAATAAAAGGGTTGTGAAAGACGAGAGCTAATATCTTTTAACTGTGCTTTTTTTTCCCTACTTCTACCGAATCCTCTCTTCAAGCATAGTGACAATTGTCAAACATCTTCTTCAAAAAGAATGTGATGTAATATTTAAATACTAAAAATCACGCATTCATATAACTGCTTAAGTTTTTACTAACTTGACAGTATCATGTCAAAGCAAACAGTCTTTAAGTTTAAATCTATCCCGACTCTATTTGCCTCCTCTCAATTAAATATGATCACATCAATGCTATGCAACGAGACCAAATTAAGCATGCTGAGTGTAAAAAGGAAGGGACATAGGTCTAGCAGGCCAAGCCTCAAGATATTAATATCTGGAAATTCCAGGCCTAGCCAAACTTAATGGTCCAGGCTAGGCCAACTCGCCGAAGTTTTGTCTACTAGAATAAAGAAGCCGGACGAGTACTTGTTTTTTTTTTCGACCTTACTACAAGTTGGAGATTTACAAATTGCATACGGATAAATTAGTCTGAGCATCATAATTTTAACGGGCCAAAACTTTTGGTCCAGATGGACTTACGAAATCTGCTAGTAGAATATTGCAAATTGCCCTGTGGCTAGAGGCCTAGGCCTAATTTGGCTTCAAAAAATCACTTTTTTAACATGTTTTCAATCACTTTTTTTTTTTTTTTTGTAAGTTTTGCTTTTTCGCCACAACTTTTCTTGTTCGTTTTAGGGCATGTTTGGTAACATTTATGTTTCAAAAAAGTGATTCTGATTAAAATTATTTTTTTTATTCTGTTCTTAGATGAGTTTTAGATAATCAAAATGTGTTTAGTAACTGCATAAAATTTCTATTCTTGGAATAGAAACACTTTTGGCAATTGCATAAAATTTCTGTTCTGAAAAATAATTTCTCTTTTCAATTTTTCATTTAAATCAAATAATTACATAATCATATTTGATGACTTTTCTCAAACCCACAAGTGCGATCCTCTTCCACCATAACATCTTTTTGACCATAATAGGGATGCTTCAGATTTCTCTTGAAGCTATGTATATGTCAAGGATGAAAGATGTGACTCTGATCATCTTATTACTCATAATGAATAAAATTCACCTCTTCTAGACTACTACATAGGTGGCATAGTTTTACCTTTGGATATCATGCGGATTGTCACTAATGCAGCGTAGTGCTCCAATAACAAATCATGTAAGGCTTAAGAAAAATAGAAATGAAAAATAATAAAAAAAAATTGGCCAATTGAATGGACTCATTTCTTACTTTTTGAGATTTTTTTTTTGCAATTTTCGGGATTTTTTGGAGCGAGTTGCTCATGAGGGCAAAATCATCATTTGAGATAAATCAAAAGGCAAAATTATCAAAAATAGGATTGATCAGTTGAAATGACTCATCTTCTAATTTTTTTTTAGATTTCTTTTGGAATTTTAAGAATTTAATCTGATTTTTTTCAATAATTTTTAATTAATTTTTCATTTTTTGGGATTTTTAAATCATTTTATGATTTTTTTTTATTTTTTTAAAAATTTTCAAAATTTTATCAACAAAATATTATCCAAGCCGAGTTGACCCGACTCACGCCTCACGGATCCCCATAAAGGTAAAAGAAAATTATATTTGTCTTTTTTATTTTCAAAAGTGTTCCTTTTTTTTTAGAAATAACTTTTTCGAAGAGCAGAAACAGATGAACAAAAACATTACCAAATAAGCCCTTATTTTCAGCTTTTATGCAAAAAAAATTAGGAAAATTTTTAAATAAAGTTCTGAAATGCCATCATTTTCTCAAATAAGGACCCCAAATAGATATTGTTTCAAAGAATGGCATGAAATAACATATTTGTTTCAAAGAAGTGCCTGGTCATGGACTTTTTTTTTTGTCATTTACCTTTTTTTAAATCCTTTTTCCTTTTTTCTTTTCTTTTTTCCCTTTTTGTTTTCCTTTGTTTTCTTTTTTCCCCTTCATCCTCTTCGACCCCACTTGCAAGTAGGGGTGTCAATGGGCCAGATCGGGCCGGGTCTCACATAGGCCCGACCGGGCCCAAAATCAAACAGTGCCAAACTTGGACTCGCCCGGGCTGACCCTATACTCGAATCATCAAATATATACGGGCCGGGTGGGGTCTTTGTTTTTTTAATCTTTTTTTTTTTTTTTTTTAATTCAAGACGAGAAATGCTAAAAATAAATTGCAAAATCGTCACGGCCGCTCACTACTCAGCCTCTCTTTCCTGCTCCTCCGTCGCGCCATGCTTTCCGCTGGCATCGACCCCGTCACTCCCTCCAACACCCGCATGGGCTCGATCGGTACCGGCGTCATGGGCAGCTCCATGTGCGGCCACCTCATCCGCGCCGGCTACACCCTCAACGTCTTCAACCGCACCCTCTCCAAGGCCCAGCCCCTCCTCGACATGGGCGCTCGCCTCGCCGACTCCCCTCGCTCCCTCGCCGCCCTCTCCGACGTCGTCTTCTTCATCGTCGGCTACCCCTCCGACGTCCGCTCCGTCCTCCTCAACCCCTCCTTCGGCGCCCTAGCTTCCCTCTCCTGGGAGGCATCCTCCACCTTGGACCCCTCCCTCGTCAAGATCTCCGCAACGGCCTCTGCCAAGGGCTGCCACATGGTCTACGCCCCAGTCTTCGGGTGGCGACGGCGGTGCCCGCAACGTTGTCCTTGTGATCTTCGCGAAGCTCGCGGCTGTGACGAACGAGACCAAGAATGATACCACGCAGGCATGCAGGGGAAGCAGAAAGAGTGGAGAGAGAAGCACTTTTTGGTAAACCCATTGGGCGTCGGGCCTCAGTTAGATTAACAATAGCGGCCCGTAATGAACTAGTACCAGAGCCTGGACTGAAAATCTACTAAACGTTTGGGCTGGCCGGTGAAGGGCCGGGTCGGCGCGGAACTTTTTGACAGCGCCGGTGAGAGTTGGGCAGCTTCGGTAGTTCAAAACATCGACCTGACTACGTCGCCTGCATTTTCAGCGAACAATACCCACGCCTCTTCATCCTTCAAAACATCGACTTTGAATTCGGCATCAGTCTTCACCTCTCGACAAATCTCGAGAGACCGAGACGTCAACATAATCTCGGAATCTGGATGTGGATGTGGATGTGGAGCGCCCAGACAATCAAAATCAATTGTCTCCCACGCATCATCTAATATGAGGTGGAACTTCATCCTCTTTCTCTGACCTATGGAAAAGTCTCGAAGCCATCCTCTCCACAGTTTCGTCTGGCCTCACCTCCATGTTCAGCCTATCTGCTATTTGTGTCTGGATGGATTTCAGGTCTAGTTTCCTCGACACATGATCCATATGACCACACCAAAATGCAGCAGCGGGGAATCGGTCCCCAATGTGTTGTTCAGGTTCTTCAGCACAGGTGCCTTGCCGACTCTCCCCACACCCCCAATATGCTGATTCTTCGGACGCCGCCCACTCCCAAAACTTTGGCCAAATTTTCAGATGTTGCAAATGACTATGACAGGTGTTCCATAGGCTTGACAAGATTGTTCATGACCACCATCCACCATGCCTGCCCAAAAATTCTCGGGTTTGACACCGGTGGGGTAAATTTAGGATTTGTTCGTAAATTTGGGCAGAATAACATTAAAATTGTTAATATTTATGTACGGTACTCATTTTAATATTAATTTTTTTCATCGGCTCACTTAAGTACTAAATTGAAGAAAAAAATAATTAATTCTGACAAAAAAAATAATTATTTAAGTGTCGATTTATGCCAATCCATACACGTTGAACTTTTTTATTAATTTTTCATATTATGTGGCAATTTTCTTTTAAAAAAATTAGTTCAGATGGCGTCCACATGGCGTTCATGTGGATTATTCAACTTTAAAAATGATTAATTTTTTTTAAAAAAATAAAAATAACAAAAAAAAACCCACAGCCTTGGAATTGTCGCTCAACTTGCAGATGAGCAGTACCCCTCTTCGCTGCCCCATCCACAAGTCGGCGATCGGTGAGGGGGTGCCTGGGGGTTCGCCGATCCCTGGCGACCCCCATTGGGCCTCGCCGGGGGTCGGCGAGGTCTGGCCGCGGCTGGTCGAGGCCTCGCAGACCCCACGGTGAGGCTTGATCCCGCCCAGGTCGGAGAGTGGTCGAGCATTCTCGTGGTTTGGGCGAGGAGATCGGCTTGACGGCGACGTTGGGGGCGGTGACCGTGCCGGAAGCGACGCCATCGATCGAGCAATTCATGGTTGTATAACTGTGGCTGGGGGATGAGAGATAGAGACATCGCTTGGGTAACTGCAGCAAGGGAAGAAGAAGAAGAGCAGGCGTAGGAAAGAGGAAGTTGAGCGAAGAGTGGGCCATTCCAGCCTTGCCCAAGCCACGACGATGCTTGACCATATCCAGATCTGGACGGGGTCGAGCCTTGTCGTGGGGTCTGAAAGGCCTTGGCCAGCGGCCAAGCCTCGTCGACCCCTGGCGTGGCCTCGACGGGGGTCGACGTGGGCACCCCCAACCCATCTCCGGCCACCGCTAGCCTCGCCACTCAAGCTGAACTGCAAGTTTATCTTTTTATCTTTTATCTTTTTAAATTTTTAGCATATTTTTCATTTTTTTAGTTTACTTTTATGTTTTTAATATTAAGTAGGTTTTTCCATTGATTATTATTTATTTTTTTACTAACGTGGAAGCTCCGGTGGGCCACGTATGCGCCACGCATAATTTCCGGCGGATTTGGCACTAAAATAATCGTTTTTCAAAAAAATTAGCACTTAAGTGATTCAAAAAAATTGACACTAAAGTGAGCACCGTACACAAATATTGACACTTCTAATGCTCTTCTACCTGTAAATTTGTCCCGTAGTTTCCTCAATTTATTTTTCAATGAATATCTCGTCTGGGCGAGGTGAGCCATTGCTGGCCACAGGCGAGGCCCCTTGCCAAATCTGGGCGAGGGTCGCCTCGTGGCGGTTGGCGAGGGCCTAGACGAGGCCGTTCTTTGCGATGCGACCTCGACTAGGGAGGCGCCTTGACAACCCCAACCCAGACGTGGTTAGGGTGAAGCTGCCCAGCTCTCATAGGTGTGGACAAAGAGGACAAAGAGGATGAAGGGAAAAAAAAACAAAGAAAACTATAAAGAAGAGAAAAGAAAAAAGGAAAAAAAAGATTAAAACAAATAACAAAAATACCCTTATTCAGGGCGTTCTTTGAGATAAATAGAGCACTTACAGGATTTCTTTGAAATAATATTCACTTCGGACCCTTATTTAAGAAAATGAAGGCACCTCGAGCCCTTATTGGAAAATTTTCTAAAAATTTGTGACTTTATTGAAGGTTTTCTATAATTATTATTTCATATATATTACTTTTTCTTTTACATTTCGTTTTTTTTTTGACAAATTACATTTGTTAATGAGAATAACATGAACACTTGTTGGGTTGATTTGGTCTATTTCTTGCTTTTATTTAGGTGTGAGCCGAAAATTAAGCCCAACAGTGAACAATGATACAAAGGAGTAGACATATCAATTGGGAGGATTGGGTTGAAAATGGTTCGGTACAATTCATTCGTTTAACTCGTTTTTACACATTTTCATATAATACAAATTTAATAACTCATAATTGACTCAATCCATATACAGCTCATATCGACCCCCAACTCATATTATTAAAACACTTCCATATTTGATCCAACCTAAAAATATCCAAACTGATGTGAGAGCATGGAGCAAGCGAATACGATATCGAATAAGGGTGAGAGAAAATGAAAAAAGAATCATAAATGCGAGTTGAGTTTAGGTAAGTTATGAATCTATTTAATTCCCATATTATTTTGAGCTTTATCATTGTAAACTCATATTATGACCCATTTACTAAATATAACTGAACCATATAACGAGTTACCTCATCAAATATGAGTTAAGAAATAGATTGATGACCCATTTTGATGTGATTACAAAGGAGGCTTAAAGAGCTCCAACCATCAATTGTTTATAGCTTGAATTTGAAAACTTGAAAATCTGGCTGTTCTGCTTAATATGATAAGGTGTGTTGGATCTTTCAGACCTTTTTCAATTGAACGTATTTAGCTTCGAAGATTTAAGAAGGCACGAAATTAAGTTCTCGATGCAAGATATAATGTTTTGCAAAGAACATTAGAGATAGATGTATTACACTCAGGGTCTATTTGGTTCATTTTTTAAGAAATGTCCTTGAAAAAATGCAAATATCTTTGAATTAAGGGGGATTTCCGAAATGTAAATAGTGATGAAGTGTGTTCTGAAAACACATTGGAAAAATAACTTTGACGTAAATGCCACTTGATAAAAAATACCATTTGTAAATAATACAGTTTTTAATTATTTTTTTTTTCAAATAAGAATATTTTTTTATTTGTAATTATTTTATTTTTAATTACTTTCTTTAATTTTTTTTCTCTTTTGTTATTCCTTCGTTAATTTCTTCTCAGCATGTTGCAGGCAACGGCCAGTGACCGGCCACATGCTAGGCTTGATCTTGTTGGCCTCGAGCGAGGCCTAGCCAGAATCGACAAGGCTTTTCCTCTCACGAGATGAACCTCACGTTGCCGACACTCGAGCTTGTCGGCCCGAGTATCATGTTCAATTGTGGGTGACCGTCATCACTGAGGTCCGCGATCAGCGGAGGAAGGAGGAAAAGGAAAAAGCAAATAAAGAAGAAAATAAATTTTTAAAAAATTATAGTTGCATTTCGAAAATGCAGCTTTCAAAGTACTTTCAGAATTAGTTTGAGCCAAAGGTCATTGAAAATGCAATTATATTTTTCAAAAGTTGAGCAACAAAACGAATTAAATGCTATTTGCATTTGGTTAAGAGAATTTGGAACTCAAATTACTTTTCAAATGCTAATCCAAACGGTATTTTGCTTGTGTCCGAACTGATCATGGAGACAAGTATACACAACCCTAATGTTTGGTCGTGGAAGCTCTCTCGTTGGGTGAAAGTGTTGTCGAATTTTTTATCAAGGAAAATTGATATCGAAATATTTATGGATACACTTATCCATTATTCACCGAAACAAAAAAGAACTTTGAATGCGAGAGGACTAAAATACCCACTACGAGCTCTCATTTTTGAGTCAAGGGTACTAATTTGATATTCTTTACGAGACAAAAATTAAGTTGAGGATGTAACTGCTGGGAATGTATTAGTTCGAGATTTGTAATGGCGTTAAGGTTCTATTTATTTCAAAAAAAAAAGTAAATTTGAAAATATTTCTAAAAAATAATCGTGTGTATTGCATTGCTTAAAATAATTGCTCGATGAAAAATATTTTCATTATCAATAATAATTTGTGTTTAAAATTTACTCAGATAATAAAAATATTTTATACTATTTATTTTTTAAGTGATTAAATAATTATTCTTTAAAAAAATATATAAATCGCCCATTTTTCGCCAAAAAAGAAAATATTGCGACAAAGCGGCAACAAGGAGGAATTGTGCGGATTCCACGCACCACACCCCCCCCCCCCCCCCCCCCCCCCCCCCCCACCCCCCGGGGCCCCACACAACATTTTTTTTCCCCTTGTCCAAATAAAAGAGGAGCAACGGAACTTAACGCGACCTCGCCAAAGAAAATTACAGAACAGAGATTGGGAAAAAGATAAAAGGAAAAAAAGGAGAACACAAATTTGCATCTCCGGGCTCAAGCGCCAGCTCCAATCCTTGGGAAGGATTTGCGTGCAAATACGCTGTGCTCATCGCTTCAGTGGACAGATTTCAATCCCCAATCAGTGGCGATTTCGCGTCGTTCTCGCTTCTGCACTGGTAATCTCTTCGCAATCCGATCTCGTTCGTCTTCCGATTCACAGTTCTTGCGATTCGATTCGGCTCGACTCGATTCGATGCAAGTGGGAACTAGTCGCGCCTGAATCGTCTTCATCTGTCGTTGTTGCTCGCATCCTGTAGACTCGCGTTGCGCGCGATTGATCCTCCAATGCTCGACGCATTTCACTTTGCTCCGTTGAGTTTATCTGTTCCTAGAAATTCGTTTTTTTTTATTCGTGCGTTCGTTTGCTGTTTTCAATTGGAACCTGACGTTAATCGATCGGCATGTCCATTTCTCGTTTGTCTGAGAAAGTTCTCTTGCTTGGCGTCAATTTAAGTTTCTAGGTTTTCTGAGGTGCGAGGACGATGAGGGAGGCTTTGGCGGTGGCGTTGATGCTATTGGCTGCGCTGATTCCTTCAGCATCCTCTTCGCCTACTACCGGTCCTGCTTTTCTCTGGTCCAGACACTACGAACAGTAAGTTTTCATGTCTTGTCATGCCTTGGCACGCCATCGAATTCAGACAGTTGATATTTGATCATGTTTGGAAAGCAGCTTCTGTGACGTTTTTCAGTTCTAACATATCAGGTTTCGCAATGGGGTTAAAGGGCTTTAGGAATGAAAGCTTGAGAGGAAATAGTTCTGAGACTTAGCTTTAGTAGTTGATGCTGCTCCTTCATATGCATGTTTTCATCGGTTAACTGTGGAATATTCGTTTCCAATTGAATTTTCTTACGAGATCGGTGCATATCATGCCATCACTAGTGAGTAGCCAGCGGTTAAAGATATTGTTGGGGACCTTGTTCCTTCAAAATAATTCTGTAATTAAAAGATGAATGAATAGTTTGGACTGCTCTTCCATTGTGCATCTACACTGTAGATAGATTGATACTCACTTGATAATGCTTTGTCAATCTTTCTTCAAACAGTGTTTCTTTTTGCGGCAAATATGCATGCGAATACTACATTGTTAATGGACATTTCCCATGAGAATGAATCTTAACCGTGTCCACAGTTAGGCATAAAAGCAAGACACCATATGCAGATGCCAATTTATACTGCAATTTAGAAAGAATTGCTTCGGTCAGATCTTGTCTTTCTTTTATTTATATTCTCTAGGTAGTCAATTATAGATGTCATTTCGCGCTTTTTTTATGTCGAAGTGCTTGTAATTGTCTTTTAAGATGCTAATTTGTGCTTTACCGGTAGATTTATTTGTCTCCTCCTTTGATATAGAGTGTGTGTGTGTGTGTGTGTGTACTTGACATTCTATTGAGAATTTTATCCATGGTCAGACTTTAGGCGCAAGGCCTTTTCATTCTCTGAGAAGCTCTTTAGTTCCTCGATAAACAAAACTTGCCATGGTATTAACTATTAGAGTAAATCCTCTTTCCATTTCCTATGAGCATCCCGATATTGTTTGATAAATTTCTTCGAAAAGGATTACTTTCGCCTCAGCTCCACTTCTACCATATTATTTTAAGACATTTGAAACATTTATTATAGGGAACATATAGACAATTGATGGTGATATGTCTTTAGTGAACAATTGCTCATTGCATGTAATATTTGTTGCGTAATCTTGCAGCACAAATAACAGGAGTATTTAGGTTTCCCTTGTGGAGAAGAGGGACAAGATAATCTTGCAGCACAAATAACACGAGTATTAGGGTTTCTCTTGTGGAGAAGATTGACAGTAAGAAATTAATATAGGCATTCCATGTTATCTTGTCCCTCTTCTCCCTAGAGTACTTTCCCTTGCCATCTTTTCTTCAGGCGGTTATGGTTGTGGAAATATATGGCAATACAGATGTATGGATGTAATGCAAGCGTATCTCTTCAAGTATTTTAGATTTTATCAATGATGATAACTGAATGCTACTTACCTTACCAAAAAAAAAATAATAACTGAATGCTACTCAAGAGATTGACACATTGCAAAATATTTTTCAATATTTTCACCTGGAGAGAATCTTCGATACTTGTTGCGCCTTGTTGTCTTGCTTCCTTTCTATGGGTTGGTTCTGGATGTCCAGATATCTTACAGATGTTGAACATCACAGGCTTTCCGCTGATAGAATCAAGGAACTTGTGAACTATCAGATCTTATCTCCGAAGGATCTGGCCAAGTCAATTCTTTCAAAGGGCGGATGGTCGGACTTCTTGGTACTTGATTCGCATTGTGATTCTTAGACTGATGATGGAGTAATAGTAGCTTATTGTTTGTTTGTTCTCAGAATTAAAGAAAGAATCTATTGCTATATGCTGGCTTATTGCTTTGCTCTTTTTATGTTCCAATGTAGTGCTTGGGAAAGAAAAGTCAGCAGCCTGTGGATGTTGCTCTTGTTTTTCTTGGTAGAGAGGTTAGAATTCTCAAACTTATTTTGATTTGACTTGTCATTTAGAATAATGGAATTCCTTTTCCTTAGCATACATTAAACTTCGATATTTTGCATATGACGCATATAGTTGTTCCCTCCATGAGGCGTATGGTACATGGAAGCAATGCTTAATAATGTAGTTTGACATTTCATTAATTTTAGGATGCCCTGCAAACCTTGTAATATTTACTTTGTGTCACTTATTTTTTTTGGTTACGTTTATTTACCAAAAGGTGCAATCTTTGGATATCTCTGCTAACAACCATGCGGATCCAGCTCTAGTAGACTTGCTTAAGGTAAACAAAGCCTACCTTCTGTCAAATGGATATCGTGGCTGGAAAGTTACTCAAGAGTTTGAAAGATTCAACTTTTCCAATTAATCAAAAGTTCAAACCTACAACAGGTATCTTTTACAAGGTCTAATTTTTCAATGGCATTTCCTTACGTTGCTGCCATTGAGGAGGAGACAGTGGAAACTTCGTTGATATCTGGTTTCACTGAAACTTGTGGTCAAGATTTAGAGACCAGTAGCATTGCTCTTCTGGGATCATGCTCCTTAAAGGGGGACAATTACCATAAACTTTCTGACCTGCAATCACTCAACGTAAGTTGAACAATCGTTCATGCTCGTGTCTGTAAATTCCATGACTCCTACGAATTACTGATGTCTCTATTTATAATGATCAACAGGATTATCTAGCATCCAGAAAGGAAAAGAGACCTGAAGGGAAGGCAGATCTTGTTATATTTTGCCATGAAGCATCTGGTCTTTCGCCTGAATCTGAAGTACTGCCTTCAGAAAGTATGTTTTTAAGTTTTGAAAACTAAAGTTAAGCCATTATCATTAGTTTTGGTGTTTCAATTGATTTCTCCATACAGTTTTCATTTCCTGGAAAAATGCTTAGAAGTATTGTGATGAGCTGTGCAGGTGAAATTTTCTCTGAACTTCTTCTATCCATGGAACAGTCCGGGCAGAAATTTGCTTCTCTCTATGTATCACGTCCTTATAGCTCAGTTCAGTATCCTTCTCTTTGGGAAGTAGAAAGGTTTCTTGCTGAAGGCGGTGCTGGGAATGCATCGACCAATTCAACATGCGAGGGAGTTTGCCAGATCAAATCATCACTCATAGAAGGGCTTTTTGTTGTAAGTTCTCGCAGGTTTCCTTAGATGTGCTTATGACTTCATCTTGAATGTCAAATTTTTACTATTGGAGTTTCATGCAGTGTTGTATTTTTATAGCGTCCATCGCATGAGAGATGTATGGTTTTAGGCTCCATTGCTGCTGTTCCTATCATATACAGCAACAATAAGCATCACGCGATAACACCCTGCCTGTTTCTGTTGAATTTTGTTTTGGCTTTTCAATTTATGTAGTACTCGCAATTCTAATGCTATCATATGCATGCACGTCCCCCTTATTTCAATCTCAAATGCTTTCTTATAGTTGAAATAGTGCAGCTAAATATAGTGCAATTGGAGTCCGTCTCACAATTCTAATGCCATCATATGCATGCACCTCCCCCTTATTTCAAGCGCAAATGCTTTCTTATAGTTGAAATAGTGCAGCTAAATGTAGTGCACATATGATGCGTCTGGAATCTAAACGGGGGCATCTAAAATTCCATGATACATTCACACATAAGAGCTTCTGCTATATGCACGTCAATACATATAAATTAAACTGTTTGATAGATTACTCTTTTTCTCCTCCAACCTCAACCCCATATAAAGTATGTCCTTATACCAGTGCTTCTCTGACGCTTCAGGGGCTTGTCTTGCTTGTAATCTTAATATCCGGCCTTAGTTGCATGATGGGCATTCAAACTCCAACAAGATTCGAGGCGCCTCAAGAGTCCTGAGTTCTCAGTCCAGTGCTTTATTGTGGCAACGTGCCTCCAGATGTTTACTGAAAGGTGCCCGCAAGTTAATATTTGTAATAGCCTGTCCATCTGCTTATATTTGTTAAATGGTTCGTTTGTTTATCTGGCATATTTGAATGTAGTTCGGTCATTTTGTACCCTTCCGATCACTTAAATTTCTATCCCAGGAATCATAAATGAGTCTTTGAGGGCATGCAGATGAAAGAGCTAATCTAGCCTGTCTGCATTGACTTTTGGTTTTCGCAGCATCTGGAATTTGCGAGTCACGTACTCTAGACTTCTTTAAATCAATAACTCTTGAAACACGTATTCATGCACTACCTTGTTCACAGTTCTGGTATCGTAACCTCTGATGGGAAAGTAAAAATTCCTTTTGTTTTGCCGTAAGTGTAAGAGAACTTAAAGCTAAATTATGTCTGCGTAATTGCATAACTACGAAACACATCTTCATAAAAAATGTGGTATTAGAACCGTCTTGGATAAGCTGGTCACTATTTCTATTTGTGACTACTGCGTAGCACGTACCATTCTATTCTATCGTTGAAATCTATAGTTAGGGATAAGTACACTAGAAATATCATAACTTTTGTACGGCGTTCAGTTGAGCGCCATAACTTTCAAAACGCTTACTTTTTTTTTTTTGTCGGATCATAACGTTTACTTGAGTGCCACATTGGAGCAAAAATGTTCAGATGAGTAGCAATTTTGGTTAAAAATCGTTCATTTGAGTGGTATTTTTGCCAAAAAAGTTGATGGGAAATTTTTATTATTATTTTATTGATTTTCAAAGATCCACATGGATTTTTTTAAATTTTTTAATAGTTTATGAATTTTTTTTTATCTTTTTATTTCAATCAGAAAAATAAAAGGAGTAAAGAGAAATCATGTTTTTAGGTGACGGACAGCGAGTCACCACAAGTCACCACTGGCTGACCTAAGGACCAGAGCCAGGGTCGGCTCGCTCCGAGCCGGCGAAGCCGCAACAGCCTCGGTCGACGGTTGTCGCAGTCTCGGCTGACATAGGGGAAGGCTCGAAGCCCCCTTACCCGAAGCTACCACCATCATCGTCGCACCTACGTAAAAAAGCCCAGCAGCTAAGAACTGTTGCCTCCGTCATTTAACCAATTTTAGCTTGCCTTGTCTTCGCTAGCCATCAGCCGCGCCGAGATCCCGAAGTTTGCGACCCAAGTCTGTGAACCAGAGTCTCGAGATCCAAAATGACGCCTGCTGCCCTAGACTTGTCGCCTCTACCTCGCTGTTGTCACTGTGGTCCAATTCCTCTGCCAGCCAAACCTCGCGCTGCCCCTACCCCACCAACCTCAATCTGAGCCACCTGCAATCGCCTCCTCCACTGTTCGTCGTTCCTCCGATCGCGTGATCTAGCTTGGTTGCTGCTCGAGCCAAACCCGAGACCCTCAGCTCCGCAAAACCAGATATCAAATTTGAGACAAACGACCCTCCTCTTGGACCGAAGAACCTAGATCTGGATCTCATGGGACTCGAGTTGACAACTCCGTCGAGATGTGATCGTGCCACTCGGATCGCGACACTGAGCCCCCTTGTCCGAACCTGAGGAGCCCTTGCGCCCTCCCCCATGGCTTTCGAGGCCACGACGGCCTAGGCCGACCTTGGCCCCTGTGTTGGCCTAGGGCGAGCCGACCCCAACCCATAGGTCGGCCAATGGTAGCCGACAACGACCCTCGCCGGCCACCATCCAGAAGCCCTTAGGTTTTTTTTTTTTTTTTTTTAATTTCATTAAAATTTTTCCTTTTTTTCCCTTTTGTTTTTCTAATTTGAATAAAAAATTAAAAAACCAGAAATTATTAAAAAATGTAAAAAAAATCCACGTGTACATTAAATATAAAAAAAAATTGATCGCCAACATCATGTTACCATTTCTAGGGGCAACATCACCATTTTTGGCAGTCACATTAGCTGTAACACTTAAGTGAACCATTTTTAAAAGTTATGATATATTTTGAAAATTATGACAATCAAGTGAATGCCACACAAAATTTATGACACTTTTAGTGTACTTATCACCCTATAGCTGGTTTGTTTTCTTAGCAAAGAAAAAAAAAAGAACAAAAATAATGTCTCAAATGACATGTTCGCGGGCAGGCTTTTTCCAAAAGTGTGTGAGAGAGAGAGGACTAGATCCACCATGCGACGACCCACAAACCAACCAATTTTCTGTTGACTGGACTCTGCAGTTCGGACATGGAAGATTGCAGTAAAGCCAAGCCAGATTGATTCCAAGGAAGTTTGCAGCAGCAGCTCCTCAAGCATGGGAAGTGCCGGTCTTTACACGCACTTGCTGACCAGTGAATCCGCATGGAGGATGTACCTCTTTGTAGTTCTATTTGATATACCTGAACAATAATCAAACAAAGAGGTTAGCCCGGATGGAGATTTACAGGGAAACAGATGCTGTAACAAAAATTAGACAACAGCAACCGAACATTACAGATTCCCACAGACTACTAGCCCATCGAGTGGGCACAGCAAGGATGATTGCATTGCAATTGAACTCCGACAGCAGCCTCAACTTCTCGAGCTTGATGCTCATTTCCAGAAAGTGAATGCAGATTTTCAGGCTTAAAGCTGTCAATGTAGCAGCACTTATAAGAGTTTGACATTGCGACGCAAGCGTACAGACCATCACATTGAGGCGGCAAATCATCCAATCTCTTCTGGACCTTCATCCGCCCTCATTTGTCCATTTATTGTGTGCAGTATTTCATTAATCCCATCCACCGGATGGTTTGACAAGTCGTCTGCTGCAAATTCATAAACTTTGTTGTTCAGTTCTATGGAGCTCTTACCAGGCATCTTCGCAGTGCCTATCATCCTCATCGCCTTCCTTATCGACCTAGATTCGTTCCATCTTCCTAGAGCGGCATATATGTTAGATAGAAGCGAAAAGTTACCACTGTTCTCAGGCTCCAAGTGCATCAATTGCTGCAGAGCCTGTTCTCCGAGATCAGGGTCGCCATAAATATTAGAAGCAGCGAGAAGCGATCCCCATACGGCGGCATTTGCATCAAAAGGCATACCATTAATTAGCTGCTCTGCATCTTGTAAATAACCACGCCGTCCAAGTAAATCAATCATGCAGCCGTACTGCTCGATCTTTGGGTAAATTCCGTACCTCGAGGGCATCACGGCAAAGAACCCTCGACCCAGCTTGACCATTCCACTATGGCTGCAAGCGGAGAGGACCGCCGTTAAAGTGATCTCATTGGGCTTAATTTTAGCCTTTTCCATCCTAGAGAACATTTCAAGGGCTTCTCTTCCCCGGCCATGTATGGCCAATCCTGCGATTATAGTCGTCCAACTGACTACACTCTTCTCCGTCATGCCTTCAAAGACTTGTAGAGCCTTCCCTATGCTGCCTGATTTCGCAAACATGTCTATAAGTGCGTTTTTGAGCTGCACAGTTCGATTTAGCCCGCATTTGTCGATGTAGCTATCAATCCATTCCCCCAGGGCAAGCGAACCCAGCTGCGTGCAAGCGGACAGCGCCGCCAACATCAAAACTTCGTCCGGTTCTATGTCCTCGAGCAACATTCTCTTAAAGACTTCAATCGCCTCACTTGGCCTATCCCACTGAGCATATCCTCCAATGACAGCTGTCCAAGAAATCAAATTCCTCTCAGGCATTCGCTCAAACAACACCCGGGCACTGTCCAGACAGCCAGCCTTGGCATAACCAGTGATCATCGCATTCCACAGCGCAACAGACCCGCAATTCATTACATCAAACAGCTTCCCCGCATCGGAAAGGCACCCGCCCGAACAGTACATCCGAACAAGGGCCGTGGCCACGTGAGCATCGGACTCCAACCCAATTCCTACACTCTGGCAATGAACCTGTCTCCCTACATCGATCGCAGACAACTGAATCGCTGCTCTCAACGCGAAAGGGAAAGAGTAAGAGTCGGGTCGCAGGCCCGAAGCCTGAATCCCGTCGAACAAACGAACTGCCCTCTCGGCAGAACCGGCGTCGGGAAGAGCCCTGATGACGCTGTTGTAGAGGTACAAATCGGGGTGGGCTGTGTTTTCGAAGACTGCCATTGCGTAATCGGAGAGACCCAGAGTGAAACACCGGCCTATGAAGTGGCCGAGAAGGACATTGTCGCGATCGAGGCCCCTCGGGACCATGAATCCATGGGTTTGACGGAGGCGCTTGAGGTCGCTGCACTGGCGTAGCAAGGAGAGGAGAGACGGAGGTTCTGAAGAGGCGGCGGACGAGGAAGACGGCGATTTTGCGAGGAAGGGCCTGAGCATCTCGCTCTTCTCCGTTTGCGTTGGCTGGTTCCACCAGAAATCTCCACATCCTCCCCCTTCGCACGTCTAACATGGCCTCGCTGCCGTCGCCAATATGACCATCACCAACCTCACTCAACCATCACCATTTCCACGAATGGCCATGGAATGTGCATGTGCAGAAAAGGGTCAGGGAAAGTGAGGCAAACGGTCCTGAACTTCGGGCAAGCGTCCCTCTCCTTAAATTTTCAATTCTTTCAAAATGATGAATAGATTTTGGCCTAATATTTAATGTAATTTTTACATGTTTAATTTATTTAATATATATATTTTATGTTCAATTTAATTCCTGAATATATATAAATTTTTTTATATTGTTTCTTATCTTGACTTAATGGAAGGATTATATTGAATATCCTTATATAATTCAGGGGCTTCACATGTGCAAAAAGTTCAAAAATCACTTAAATAAATTTAAAATTCAGAGACTACATTCGATATTAGGCTAAAATTAATGTATCACATTGAATAAATTAAAAGTCTAAGAGTTGTATATTCCATATATGGATCATCTGGTTGCATTTGAACTTCAATAGATAAGCCAAGATATGACATGTTTTTATCATATCTTGTGTTCCTCAAAATATCTCTTTTGGAGGACCTACAACATTGCATCTTATGCTTGCGAAAGGAGGCCAAATAATTGAATTGTTCATCACTTGTTTACTCACTCGATAAGATAAAGAGCCAGATCAATGGGTCATTCTCAAGGATTCGACTCCAAATTGAGACTCTCGAATCTACAGTATCTACTCCATCGATGTTGTGCCCAAGTTCAGATGACATAAATTTCTATTAAAAAATAACTCGTTCGCTAGACCTCATCAATGAATAATTTCTAAAGGCTAGGGGTTATAGTCGAAGTCGATTCGTCATTTTTAACATCTCTAATTTGAAGCCGAACATGAAACTTTGGTTTCATTATGTTCCTTTATGAAAGATGGATCATTTATCAAATATAGATGTATATAAAATAATATTATGAACAAAATTAAAAAAAAATCGATTTATAACATCTATGTCAGCTTTTCTGTTTGAATGCATTTCAATAAGAAAAAATTGCTTTCTAGACGATCCCTCTCGATTAGGGAATCTGGTATCCTAGCAATATTCCTGGTTACTTCATTCTTTATTTCTATTTGAGACAATCCTCAGAAAAATCATTTTGTTTCCACCGAACCAAAAAAATAGAATATGTCAATCTCTCTAGTAAACTAAAATCATTCTAAATTGGAAAGATTGCACGTTTGGCACACGAGAACCGTGAATCACAATAAATCCATAGAGAAGGGCAAGAAAAATGGGCATGAACGGCAGGAAAGCATAACACCTCTTGCACCTAAACCAAAAGTGAAACCACGTCAAAACTGGGATTTTACTCTCCGACACTTCGAATCAAAAGCCAAAGTAACAATTTTTTTTTTTTGTTTATTATCGACTCCTTTTGCACTACACTTTCGAGGTGTGAAGACCACTAGAAGTCACATGTCCTCACTTTCTTTAAAATGTCCTTGGCCTCAGAACTTAGGTGATTTAATTTTCCAAGTCTGAGAGTTTATTCAAATTGGTTTAGTTAGGACGTACTCGGGCGGGGTCGGTTGATGCCACTTAAAGGCAAAGAGGGACCGACATTGGCCATATTGACCCATCCATGATCTACTTTCGAGTTGAGCATCCGACCCTCAGGACTAGACAAACATATGGGCAGGAGGAGTTATTATGAATCATGTCGATCAATATCATATTTCTGCATTTTTTAAAATCAAAATATCATGATAAACGACTTTAATTATTGTTATGAGGCATGTGTGACCAATTGATTAAATGAATTCGATTACGTTATGCATAAATCGTACGAAATTATTTCCAATCGAAACCTCGTATTTGAGTAGTTCTTGAATTTTTTCAAGAAAGTGTAATTTTTTTTTTTTTGGTCGGAAAGAAAGTATAAGTTACACACCTCCTAACCGCTTGCATAGTTATACCTTTTCTTTTCTTTGTGTGCAAAATATCATTCCCATACATTTCAAGGCAAAGCCCCACTTTCGAAAAAACGAATCCATTATTCACATCTAAACAGGGTTTGACCTTTCAATTGATTTTGAGCGTTTTCAGTGAATGTGATATAAGTATTTTTCTTAAATGACAATAGATGATGTGAAGGGCTCTCCAAGGATAAATTATGAATTTAATGTTCTTATAATTCAGCATAAATTCTCATGATTATTTTTTTTTCATTTTATAAATTATCATTTTTTAAAATTGGGATAAGAGTACATATGACTCATGAACTCCGATTCAATATATAATGCGTTTTTTGAATTTTGAATTTGTTTAATGTAGTGTTGAATTTTGACTTAATATTCAATGCTGTTCTTAGATTTTTTATTTGTATAATATAATCGTTAAATTTTAGTATAATATTTGATGTGTTCCTTAAAATATTTTCATATACTGAGAGGATTACTTGGAACATTTGTCAACAATTTTCGAGATCCAATTTAATTAAAAGTTAAAAAGACAACAATTGTAAAAAAAAAAAAAAGGTCGAAACAACAATTGTAAAATTGTTTGGGACCATTTTTGTTCTCTACAGTTCCCTTCTTACGCGGAGACCCTGACTGACTCCCACGTGTCGCCATTCTTTATTATTATTATTATTATTTTAAACTCTTTTAGGCCTTCTGTAACTCTCCAACAATAACCGAAGGAAGATGAAGATGGTGGCGTTTCCACCCGCATCAAGTTGCTAATTGATTGCCGGATTTCAGGTTCCTCTTGACTCCGACCGTCGAATCAAAGCGAGTTGAATCGCCTTCGGTTCCATTCGAGCATTCATGGGTCCCCATTAAATGGATGCAGATCGGTTGACATTGGTCGCTCGGACGCTACTAAAAACGAGAGATGGAATGGCAATGCGGTTCGGACGATGGCGGCGATGGTGGGATGTGAGGGAAGGTGAAAGTCCAAAGCCAGACCCGATACCCACCACCAGCTCAGTGACTGAGTGACTGAGTGACGAGTGACGAGTGACGACGACGACGACGACGACGACGACGACTTTAATCGCGATTCAGTACGAATTAGATAATAACTCACTTGGGGAGAGAGAGAGTGTGTGTGTAAATAAAAGCTCGGATTTTTGAGTTAAAAATAAGACGAGGCGTTTACACTCGGCCATGGGACTTGGTCGTCTATCTTCTTCTTCGTCATCAAGTTCCTCAATTCTCATTTCAACCCTAATTTGCAACAATCGCCGGGGCAATTCAGTAGCAGCTGCATCTTCCGCCTAGGCCCTACGGCTCTGCTAGGCTAGGCGATTTCGTTTGAGCCGTCACGAGAGGCGACGGGTCGGAGAAAATCGATACCTGCTTGATTGTTTTTTTTTTTTTGGGTTGTGATTTCGTCCCCGAAGGAGGGAAATTTGGGGGCGGGGGTGTGTTTGTAGGAGGAGGGTTTCTGTGGAGGGAGGGAGATGGAGGGGAATTCGGGTGGTGGAGGAGGAGGGAACGACGTGGAATTGATGTGCAAGACGCTGCAAGTGGAGCACAAGCTCTTCTACTTCGACCTGAAGGAGAACCCTCGCGGCCGCTACCTCAAGATCTCCGAGAAGACCTCGGCCACGCGGTCCACCATCATCGTGCCCTTCTCTGGCATCTCCTGGTTCCTGGATCTCTTCAATTACTACGTCAATACCGATGATCAGGAGGCCTCCAGCAAGGAATTGCAGCTCGACACCAAGGCATTGTTTTTAATTGGGACATTCTGTTTCTTGTTTTTAAGTCATTTATGGTGTTTGCATTGCTTGAATTGCTTGTTGTTGGTTGCAGGTCTTCTACTTTGACGTTGGCGAGAATCGGCGGGGCCGGTTTTTGAAGGTAATTCTTCTCTTAGGTCTTCATTACTTTGGGTTTTTTTGCCAGTGATTGGACTTGCGGTTATTGAATTTGCCTGTCATTTTGATCCGTGGCTTTTTCTCCTCTGCTTATTGGTTCTAAAATGTATTCATGCGGAGTCTATAGTTCTGTGATTGCCTTGACCTGGCAATTCATTTTTTTTTGACATAATTGGTTGAAATATAAACTTTTGAAATTTCATCCAGAGTCTGAGTTCTTTGCACTGTTGTTAAGCTCTTTTGATCTTCCATCTACTATGCTGAGTAAATTGTGCTTTGTGCATACTGCATTCTTAGTATTTTGACTAGCAGGGGTTGCGTTCAGTGATGGGGCATGTTGGTCCAGAGTGAACCTTAATCTGCACCAAATGTCTTGTACCTTTAAATGCTTTCTGTTGGTGGTGTTTTCAAAACATTTTGGTTTTTGTTTAGTGTAATAACACAAAAGAGTCAGATAGATTTTCCAAATGCTGGAAGAGTAAGCATCTTTTCCTCTTGATAGTTAACAACTTGTGGGCTTAGTAGCTGGCACAAATTTAAAGTTTTTGTCTGGTTCCCAGTAATTTTGGATTGTTCTTATGGACAGTCTAACTACATGGAATGGCAGGGACCTCTTATAAACATGGAATTTTGTTATCTAGGTCTAGACAAGAGTAGAACTATATGATTTCATAATATGAAAGAGTTCCAGGTTCAACAACTGAATGGATAATGGAAATGGGCCTCAATATAGTGGTCCTCCCGACATTCGCACACTAAATTAGTGCCAAAACTCTTAATATGGTGCATGAAATCCTCGCAGTTTTTCGTGCTCTGACTAGTGCTTTTTGACTGTACTGTCACGTATATGTATTTTGCCCTTCTGGATTGGTTTCATATTTCCAAATCCACATAAATGCTGCTTGGCTGGAAAATTCTGCAACATCAGACGTTGCAAGTCTTTTCCTGATATGTCCACCTTGCAGCTAAGAATGTAATCCTAAACTATTATCTAACTAGAATGCGTCTGAAATGTCTTAATTAAAAGATCAGTGGAACGATTAGAATGGTAGACTGATAGGTATTTTCCAACTTTGTTGGGCGGGAGGATGATTCTAACGGTATTTAATGCAATCTGTTATCAGTGTCTCATAACAAATCAAAAAGACGTATTTACCCTTCAGATGATATTGTTTACTTTTTCAATAGGTAAAAAGAAATTGTACATAAGATTTCTTGCTTTGAACTTGTTCTTTTCCCCGATCCAAATAATTGAGACTTGCACATTCAAAGTTAAATCTCCTTTGTAAGTTTGTATGCAGAGACACGTATCATAATCATTTTTTATCATCATCTGGAACTTGCAAGCTTCTGCTACACAGTACAAATTTATCACCTAGATGTTTAGAATTATGGAAAACAATGTTAATGCAGCTATACTTCCTATGATTTGAGATGCTATTGCAAGTTTATTTTGGGAGGTTATTGTCTCATCCATGAGCAGTTGGTCCACGAGTTGTGTGGTAGTTGTTTCTTTGTGTATCCGGCAGCTAGGAATGCAATTTTCCTTTTAAGATCATTCCCACTGGCACAACTGTTTTTCTTGCTGAAAGAAGGAAATATGGTTTCCAGAGGCATGGTCATAGCAGTACAGAAAGGGAAGTAGAATAGGGAATGTTAGTCATCTAAAATGCAGTACAATAGGGGCAGCCTTCCACGGATGAATTAGTTTGAATAAAAGACACCACTAGAATTATTTTGACAACCAGATATGCCCTATATGCTGGAATCTTTTGTGAAAGGGTTATATTCTACGGGAATTGAGAAGCTCATCTGTTAGAATATCTTGAGATGCAGCGCTGAATTATCGGTAACCTATCATATGCAAGTCAGGCAAATGTTTTTCTTTTGGAATGGTGTGAATATCGATATTAATGATTCAGATATCTTATATGATTTAAATTGAACGAGTATTTCAGATCTTAAAAGGTTGGGGAATTAGTAGAGACGATACCCGTGGTCTGCATGCGAGATAGAGGAAAGCATTAAGAAGAGGACTAACTAGTTGGAAACACTTGAATGCGATGTATTTGAAATGGATGGAACTTTTTGACTAGTCTTCTTGGTTGATTGGGATGGATTAGAGGAAAAATTTTAGTTAGCTCTTCAATTTCTCTGTCCCTGACTTCAATTAAACTTCTAAGATATCTTTTCACAAATCAGGAGGCCAATAATGTGCCATTAAACTCACTTCCTAAAAGTTTGTCTCCTGATTATGAGTCATCGTGCTGAAGGTTGTGTGGTGAAATACAGATGAGATGAAAAGATTGGTTGCTTCAAGTATTGCTGTGATATTCTTTCAGGTGCTAGTACTAGCAATCATGTGAGTTTGTCTCCTGATTATGAGTCATCGTGCTGAAGGTTGTGTGGTGAAAAACAGATGAGACGAAAAGATTGGTTGCTTCAAGTATTGCTGTGATATTCTTTCAGGTGCTAGTACTAGCAATCATGTGCCAGCAGTCAATGCTTGAAGTATTTATCTGGCTGATTTAGCAGTACAATGATTCTGGTTTTATCCAACCGTTGGACTCCTTTTGTATTTCGTGGATTTAGTTACTCATCCTCTTTGGACTTCCTAGTTGCAGATAAATGATGTTCTTTAATTTATCAAGATCTCTCAGTATTCTGTTTCTTTAGGCAGAAATTTTGTTACTCTCCTTTTGCGCATAAGGCATGGCTGGCACTTGTGCGAAATCCGTCAAGTTTTGTAGATCTGCTGCCAATCGTTCTAAAAGTTTAAGCTGTGAAGGTGAAGAGGCTGTTTAAAATTTAGACATGTATACTTTCTCTCATGCGTAGGCTGGACGGTTGTCTAAGATAAAAAAGATGGAAATATATGATATGAGAGATGATTAGGAGCCTAAAAAGATTTGAACTCAGGACCTTTTGTTCTGAAACCATCTAAAGTTTTGTAGATCTACTACCAATTGTTCTAAAAGTTTAAACCGTGAAGATAAAGACGCTGTTTCAAATTTAGATATGCATACTTTCTCTCATGCGTTGGCCAGACTGTGGTCTAAGTTAAAAAGATGGAAATATATGATATGAGAGATGATTAGCAACCCGAAAATATTTGAATTCAAGACCTTTTGCTCTGAAAACATCGATGGGATCGCTGCCAACTATTCAAAAAACTTTAAGTTGTTAAACAAAGGTGTAGTTAATATTTAAATACTAGCAATTCTTTCTTCTTTCGCTGGAGCCTGCATCAAGAAGGAAATAACTTATTAGAAATTTATGCAGGTATCTGAAGCTTCAGTCAGTAGAAACCGGAGCACTATCATTGTACCTGCAGGTAGCAACCGTGATGAAGGTTGGGCAGCTTTTAGAAATATCCTGGCCGAGATTAATGAAGCATCAACACTTTTCATACTTCCCAACCAGGTAAAATATGACGCGTCATACCTATGAATTCTTAATGATATGCCGTGCTCTGTAATGTTGAATTTCTCTTATGCTTTTCCCTATTCAATTGCATCATTCTTTTCTTTCCTTGCCTTGCGGGATCTCACTTTTTATTTTTTTCCGGGATGCTCCCTTGGCCTTCCTGATCTGGTGCTCTGAAGCAGCAAAGTTCTGAGCCTACAGGAAGTCTTGTCGGGTTTTCAGATGATGTAGGTGCAGGCTTCATATCTGGTCATAGTGGCCAATCTGCCCCAGCTTCTTCTGATTTGAATGTGGACAGATCGGCGGAATTGCCAGCACAGGATGAAATTGGTAATATGGGAGTATCCAAGGTAATTAGAGTCGACCAGAAGAAGTTTTTCTTTGATCTAGGGAGCAACAACAGAGGTCATTTCCTGAGGATATCTGAGGTATGCTAAAACAGTTTCTCTGTTCCTGATGTTCCTCATCAGAAAACTTAGTGATTTTTTAAACTAACAAAATGAGTGTTGGGATGGTATGTGAATGCAGGTTGCAGGCTCTGACAGGTCTTCCATCATTCTGCCACTGGCAGGTTTGAAGCAGTTCCATGAAATATTAGGTCACTTTGTGGAAATTACAAAGGACAGACTCGAAGGGATGACAGGTGCAATTGTGCGAACAGTGGACCCCCTGCAAAGATGAATGTTCTAAACCTGCAAGGTTGGGCGAAGAGTGAAATCTTTATGCGAAGGGATATCCTCAAGCTGCAAATAAGTGCTTTTCTAGGGTGTGCTGATCCTCTTTTGTTTGTTTTTTTCCCCCTTGATTCTGTCATGAAGGATGAGAATAATCTGATTTATGTGTTTGATCAACAAATAAATTGGGCGGTGGGTAGCAGAAATAACAGGATGGAAGTGTGATCGTGCGGGGGCGGAGAATTCATTAATAATATTCGTTGCAGATGTGTTTTACTCTTCTCCTGTGTTCATCTTCATTACCAATCTTTTCGAGATCTCGCATGAGGGCTATGAAAAGCGGAACTGTACTTCACGTTAGGAGCACTTGATTTTAATATCTGCTTCCATGAATGGCAGGAGTGAACTTGTCATGGAATTATTCCAAATGTTGCCTTTTACAGGCATCAAGGGAAATGTCTATTCTATGCGCCCCTGTTGATATCGCCAACCTCTAAGTGGATAGCCAAATCTTATTGCTAACGGTTGCGCTCTTCTCCGATCTCCTATCCCTTTTGTCAGGCCATATTATGACTTCCAACTGCTGCAACTAATGCATCGCTATTCATTTCGCGACGTGTTTTCTTTCAAATGAGATGCTTCAAAGCTCCCCAGGAATGAGCTAGCCAAGCAGTCGTTGGTGTGGAAAGTAAACTGGAGGCAGGAGAACTTGGTGTAGAATGCAGCCTCGAACCAAGGAAAGGTTTTGTGATTATCCCTTTTCATTTCTAAATCCTCGTTTAATTCCACTATTCATATGACCAACTTGAATGCACAGAAGGCAGTTGCTTTAGCCTTCCAAAGACCATGAAGGTGAACTAACAATCTACGGTAAAAGACAGAGGTCTCCAATGAATTCGACCCAAGAGCTAATACATGCCATCAATGCAGTCGCTGGTGATGACGTCGCTGGTGTTGATGGGCTACCGAGTAGTGCAGGGAACTTAGTCACTGGGAGCAAATAATACATGCATTTGGACGACAACGGATTGAATCCTAATTGTGTCATAGTCCTTGACCAACTTTGGTACCCAGAGATTGGTCACGCTCAAAATGTCTTCCTCCGTCGACCATGAGCTGGAATTACAGTAATTCTATTGTTAGGATTGCTAAGACGATGGCATGGCTGCGTGCAGCTGATAGGGACTATTCCTCTGTTCTGCATCCATCCGTGTTGTTTCAGGACATCTTTTCGCTCCTAGAGCCTTTGAACCTATAAAACACGGTTTTTTTTGTCAGCCAAGAGTTATGCATTTCTCGAACATGAGCAACCGCGAGCATGCATTGTTACAGTCATAACCCCACCACGTGCGAGCGGCAATGCCCGAGATGGGCGATACACTTATGCTCAAGCCTGTCCTACAACAACAGAGTTTCCTAAGGTCTAGCATAGACTGGGGAGGCGAACTGGTGATCAAGTCTTGGAGACTTGGACCACTCCACCTTCTTCTTGTAGTACTACTGAAAATGATCTCGCAACTATATGTCCCAGATCTCGAAAAGAATGAAGAGTTGGCCACAAACTTTTGTTTCAAAAGCGAAGCTGGATATGTTTAACGTCAAGTTTCACGTGCATTCAACAGTAAGTTCAAATAGACAGCATGGCAATCTCTCTCTCTCTCTCTTTCAGATGGGGGGACCGCAAGACTAGATACGAAAGACCCATTACAGGATCAAGGAAAAGGATGAGAAGAAAGCAGTGGGATAGAGGGGTTAACAATCGAAAGGAGCGACAGTTCACAGCGAATGCTGATAGAAACTGCTCATAAGGTTTTGACAATGCAAGTGGAATGATAGAGAGGTACATGGAGCCCGTCTATGGTTACCATCTCCTGTAAATGTGACACTTTACCAGACAGGATGTTGAGAGAGAGAGAGAGAGAGAGAGAGAGAGAGAGAGCGCGCTCATTTCCACTAGTCTTCTGAATGTAACAGTAACATATAAAATGACAGGTGGGGTCAACTCTCTCCCGTAAAGATCCTTTCTACCGGGAAATCGGCCCTAGTACTTTTTCTGCTGAATAGTTTCCATTTCGTTGAAAATTGGTGTCTCGTTTTAGCTCGCTGGAAACGATGGGGGCTGGCATGTTTCCCTCTATCTGCTCTAACCTGCAGAGCAAGTGGAGAGTGTGTCCACAACGCGCATGTCCCAGCAGTTTCTACTTGGCTGAATGATCTGGAAAGACTGTAGAATGTGTCCCCAGCTGATCATCGGGCCATTTGATTCTCGCCCGAATTCGTCCATGTTTTGCTCTCCACTCACTGTTTTGGAACGTGACAACTCCTACTTCTTAATAAAGGACTCAGGACCACTTCTCTCTCTCTTTCACTGTCGCTAAAGGTGCAACGCCCCTGTAGTATTGTATAATCAAAGAACCATCAGCTAGGACATACTGCTGTAAATATTTTCATGGTAACTTTTGAGTCAATTGATTCATTCATGGCAAATCAATATCCATTTTAAAGGTGGTCACTCCCTGAAAAGATGGTTGTAGTCGGTTGAAGGAAATTGAATTTTCATCGCTGTGGAATCCAAGGCTTTCTTTACGGCATCGCAGGATTTCTAATAATCGGAAATAAAACGTGTTTAGCACTTCATTCCCTGCGAATGTTTAGAGTCGAACCCTTTTAAGAAGTACTTAAGACAGAATCCTGCATATGATTCCTTCACTTATTTCCTTCTGAGTTTTAGCTCCTCCCTTCCATTATGATAGTTAAGAACTGGCAGCAGCATAACATGAACGATAAAAAGATCAAATTTTACTGTTAAGAGAGAGAGAGAGAGAACTGCTTTATCTAGTTCATGGCTTGCCAGCTAGTCTTTGGTAAATTGCTCTATTTGGAAACCATAAGTATCTACATCCTATCTTCATCTATCTTTTTCACTTGCGCGTGGCCGGTAAGATCTGGTAGGCTCCGTAGAATGAATCTGTTCTTCCCTAATGTTCTACCACTTAGCTGGACTCGTCTGTTTGGCACGGAAAAATTCCTAAAACTACAGGTGCTCAGAGAAATGTGTTGGTATGAGTTGTATCGGCCTCAGATATAAAAGGGGCATATTGCTGTCTTGGCATCTTTTTCCCCCTCCTCTGTTTCCTAATTGTTACAACAACAAGAAAGCGAATGCCGGGGACACAGTGCTAGTTAACAGCTCACCATTTCCCGTTTCCGAATGATCTTGGTTGTGCATGGAACTTGAAGGTAGACGAAGGCCGGCATGGACGGGCGACCGTACTAGGTGGGACAGAGATCTCGTTATCGAGCAAAACACACAGCGACGCCTTCGATCTGTTTTTACTGATTCTTGCTGATTCTTGAGCAGGAAGAATCATTGATGCTCGAATGGGGCAACTCCGTATTCTCGTGGGTGCCCCGGCTAAGGATTTCGAAGAATTAAGGGAGTGATACCCTGGCCAAAGTTTTTGAGCCAAAAATCATATCCTGTTCATCAGATGCATAACTTGTTCAAGTGACCTCCTCAGCAATCTACACGCAAAATTAGATGATCCCGACATCACTTGTAATTCTTCTTGATCCTATCTTTTCATGTTTCCCATTAAACAGAGTTTTGTGGAATCTCTTGAGCTGATTAACTGTATTTTGTTTTAGGACTAAATCCTACATCGGGACTTCGTAGTACAAGCCGGTTGTCGAGCCGCCCGATTTATTCTTTTCAATCTATTCTCTGCCATAAATTTAGATACCTTTCCACGAGAATTCATATGATTATATATGAAAAATATCGGATATGTCATGTTAAAAATGCGATATGTAAGATAGTTTTAACTAGGTAAAATAACACTTGGATTGCCAATATTTATGTACGACGTCTACTTTAGTGTCAATATTTTTTTTTTCCAGATTACTTAAGTGGTAAATTAGAGAAACAAATAAGGGTTAACACTACCAAAATACAACTGTGACAAATTTATCATAAATTGGTGCACTTATTACAAATTTACCATATGTTAGTTTTTCTTAAATTTTACCGTCAAATTACTGAGTAGGATGACAAGTGGCAATTATCGGGTGTACACGTTACCCTATATTTGCTACAAGTGTATCAATTTTAAAATTTTCGTGGAATTAACTCAATTTAATGAAAACTAACAGAGGATAAATTTGTCATATGTATACTAGTTTGGGATTTTTTATAGTAAAAAAAAATTAGTTTGGAGTAAATTTGTTACAGTTGTACAAGATTATGATTTTTGGTGGTCAAAAAAATAATTTGGGACATGTTTACCAATTTGATTTTTTTGCGGTGTTAACCCAAAAAACAATCACCTACGTGCCAATTTTCACGAAAACAATCATTTAAGTATTAACTCCGGCCAAATGATACACATGACTTTTTTTTATATATAAGTTTTTAATATTACATGTCATTTAAAAAAAAATCAACCCACATGGACGCTATGTGGAGTGTTCAACTTAAAAATAGTTAATTTTCTTTAAAAATTAAAATTAAACAGAAAAATAGCTTAAAAATAAAAAATAATAATAAGGAAGCGAATGTTGCAGCGGCGAGGGCATCCAAGCCCTAGCCGCCGCAACAAAGGTTTTTTTTTAAGCTTATTTTTTTAATTTTTTTTTTTGCTGACTTGGAAGCTCCAGCGAGCTAAATGACTCCTTAGATTTTCGGCGAAATTCGTCAGAGTTGACATTGAAATAACTATTTTTTTTAAATGACACTTAATAAATTCGAAAAAAAGATAGTGTGACATACGCAAATATTTACGCTCCTAAAGTTGTTTTCCCGTTTTAACTACTCTAAACGCATGATGCACGCGCCTACCTGACCCGACCCGACCCATGTAAGTCATCAGCTTTATAAATTTCTCATTTCTCACGAATCTGATCGTACCTGAATGTAGAGGTTCCATGCTGTAATAGTTTGAGCCACGAGAGTGGGCGAGAGAGGCTTATCTACATTCTTGAGAGTCTTCTTCAGGTGTCTTGCTGAGGTATAAACAATGGAATCGCTGCCACCGGTCAGTGCGACGATGGTATCATCAGCACCGGTCAAGGATGTCACGCCGGAGCCCAACAGTAACGCGATAGAGTGGCACAGCAGGCGGCGGACGTGGGGAGGGCCGATAAGCCTCCACAGAGTCCTGTGCATGCAAGGCGGCGACGACGACGGGAGCTACGCCAAGAACTCAGACGCGCCCGCATCTGCAATCACCCTATCGAAGCCCTTGCTCCTGGATGCCATCCAGTCCATGAAGCTCTTCCTCGCATCCAAGCACGACGACTCGTTGAGGGTGGTCGATCTGGGCTGCGCCACAGGGTACAACACGCTGGCCACCGTCAACATGGTCGTGGAGGGCCTGAGGAAGAGGTACGCGGAGGAGCTGGGGTTCGAGCCCGAGTTCGAGGCCTTCTTCTCCGACCTCCCGTCGAACGATTTCAACTACTTGTTCAGGACGTTGAGCGGGGTGGTGTCCGCCGATTGCAGGCAGCGCTACTTCGCAGCCGGCGTGCCCGGGTCGTTCTACCGCCGCCTCTTCCCGAGGGCAAAGCTTCATGTGGCAGTGAGCTTGAGCGCCTTGCACTGGCTCTCTCAGGTGATGACATTTCTGCACTTTTACCTACTTTTAGCGTTTCTTCTCCATCTTGCTTCATTTTCTGCTTTCTTTTTACAGTGGGCATTCTATGATCCTTCGCCGTAACAAACAGACATTTAGAAAAGGATTCATGTGTTTTTTTCTTCCAAGTTTGCAGAAACATATCATATGAACTCGTGTCTCTTTAGGCAGATACCGGCAGAAGTCACGGACAAGAGCTCGCCGGCGTGGAACAAGGGAAGAGCATGGATCGACGGGGCGGAGGAAGAGGTGGTGGAGGCCTACGCGAGGCGGTCCGAGGAGGACCTGGACGACTTCCTGCGGTGCCGGAAGGAAGAGGTCATGGAAGGCGGGGTCTTGTTCATGCTGATGGGAGGGCGGCCGAGCTCGCAACGGCCCCGTGACCAGTTGGGTGATCCGGACTCGAGAGAGAAGCACCCCTTCACGACTTCCATGGACCGAGCTTGGCAAGACCTCTTGGACGAGGTATGTGCAGTGCATTGCGTCTGCAGATAGGTACATACTTACGGTTTCGTACTTGACGTATACGTCGCCGTCATGATGCTGCCCGTGCGATCCATACCCCGTCTTATCTCTTTCCGTTTCAGTCGAACTTAAGAGACATTCGAGACATAAATCCTCATCCTGTCTTCTAATTAAACCTGTCAAAATGGGTCATAGATTAATTTCTTACCCCATATATGATGCATTCAGTTTTTATATAAGTTAGATATATTCAATAATAGGCCACAAGTGAACTTAAACATAATATGAGTGTTAAATAGGGCATAAAAGAGTAAATTGGTCATAAATGGCTTTATAATCTATTTAAATGCAACCTACCTATATGACTCTTTTTTTTTTTTTTCGTTCTCTCTCGCCCTCATTTCATCTTGCGTTTAGTGGCTCTGCACTCTCACTTCACTTTTGGTATTAGTTTTCTTAGATTGGATCAAATATGGATGCATTGGTATAGCGTTGGTTTGGGTTGGGTATGAGCTGGATCAGAGTATGGGTCACCAAATTCGTATTGTGTTGAAATGAGCCAAAACATGCTAAATGGATCTATTTGAGTTGGGTCATTTTTTACCCTGACTCGTCCGCTTGACAGGTCCGCTTCTACCGCAAATGCAACGCAATGTCACTTCGTAACCGGCATGACATCGGAACATAACACTTGTCCTTGCTAATTTAGGAGTCCAGTCCACCTCTCTGGATGCTATGCACGGTCTATCCTTCAATGTTTTCTGTCGTTGCTCTGCGTTTTTCAACCATTGAGAATCGGTCATGGGAATGTTATAGGATTCTTCATGATTTTGATAATTACGTAAACAATTTTTTTAAAAAAAACATATTTTGAAAAATCAAAAGAAACGGGCTTTCAGAAACGAAGGAGGCAAAAGAAGGAATTGTACCGGAATTTAAAAAACTTTAGTACATAGGAACTAAAAATTACACTGAGCATCCAGTATAGCTAGGGCTCCATCATCGGTGGCTGCCCAAGCATAACGCATTGATTTTCAAGTCTCACCGGGAAGGAACATGGCGATGTATCACCATCTTACACCCAGGAGAATCATCAATAACAGACCTGAAATAATTATACGGATCCAATTCGGTCATAAACTTTTCAATTTGGCAGGTTTTTTGGGTCTGTCCTTTTTCTAAATCTCCTCTCTTAGACTTTAGTCCTAAATTTTTTGACAATCTTTCAATGTAGCCATTCCGATCCATTTTGATCGGAAATCGCATACGTGACATTTTAGTCAGCATCGGCCAGGGCTTTCGTGGCCATAACATGTGGCCACCAATCGATGGAGTGAAATAGGAAAAAAAAAATAAAAAGGAAAGAAAGGAAACGAGAAAAAAATCAATTTTTTTTTTAAAATAAGACACAAATCGCCCACGACAGTGAAGATAGGTGCCGACTAAACTGTAACATCTTAGATTTTCGATCAAAATTGATCAAAATGACTATATTGAAAAATTGTCAAAATATTTTTTTATATTAAACTGATCAAATTGAAAAGTTTAGGATTGAATTGACAGCTATACAATAAGTTTATAACTTTGTGAACCATTTTCTCGGCATCACATTTATATTTATATATATATTTTGGGGTCGAATCACATACATAAATAGATAACCTATATCCATTTTCACATGTTCTCAAATTGTTTTTACAATAAAAATTTTGCAACTTCGTTTGGAGAAAAGGGCTTGATAGATGAAGAGACTAGAGACGGGTTCAACATCCCGGCGTACATGAGGAGCATGGAGGAAGTGGAGAGAGCATTGGCCAAGTGCGGTGGGTTTGAGATCCAGAGGATGGAGTACCGGAGGATCCGAGAGCACTCCGAGGAGAAGCAAGAGGAGTGGGCCCGCGACCCGGCTTCCTACGGCCAGTCCAAGGCCAACATGGTCCGGGCCACCCTCGGGCCCATCGTCGAGGCCCACCTCGGCCGGTCCCTCTCCCACGAGCTCTTCGGCCGGTTCCAGAGGCAGGTCTCCGCCGATCGCGGCCTCCTTGCGAAGACCTGCTTCTACGGGGTCATTGTGGTCTGTGCTATCCGGAAATGAAGACGGGTCGGGCTTGGTTTACACGGGTCACGGTCCGTGGAGATATTCATTCTTCAAGACAGTCTTTAATGTCGGAATTCTAGAAAAGAAATGGCGAAAAAAATCTTCACTTTTTGTAATGTTTTTTTCATAACTATTTTGAGGGATGCAAATGTCATTTGCTTGCTCTTTTAACTACTATCCTACGCAACATTATATTCCTATTAATCTAGGAGATGGGAACACTTGTAGAAAATCGAGGGTGGATTTTGGTATTATCTAATATTGAATTATTTAATAACATGTAATCATGAAATAAAAAAAAAAACACGATTTATGCACATTTTATCAAAATGACGCAAACACTTCTTGCCTTTGATGTCTTTAGGAGAAAAATTATCCAAACAATTTTAAACATATTATGGATATGTAGTTATAGAATGAAGAGTAGATGATCCTATTTATAGGCTTCATAGGATGGCTATTTAAAGTAGCAGATCACAAAAAACACAATCAATCAAGATCAGTCAAAGAGGTCGAGGTCGAGGTCTCGTCTAGGATTGTGTGTCTGTTTGTGCTAAACAAGGAAAATGCCTTCAAAGCTTATAACGACATGATAAGCGAAATTATAAAATTCAGGAATGAGAGATGGACCGCGGAGCTATACATAAAAGAGTGATCTACATTTTCACTTTACTTGCTTTAGGGATTTGCAAATTCCTCTTCTGTTCTGTTGGACAATCTCCGACATCTGATATTCGTTTGAACATCAAGAACTTGGAGCAAGTTCAAGATTAGATTTGCTTCCGGGAAGATAATCATCAAATTTTCTCATTTTATAGGGCCAGCTCTTTCGACCTTTTGGAGCAGCTTTCCGACTCTTTGGACAATTTCTTTTCTTTGGCTCCCTGGTCTAAATGCAGACAATTTGGATAAGGGAAATGCTTTTTTGAAGATATTCTCAGGGTCAGTGCATTGTCAATAGTAGATTCATATGATATCGCCGCGTGTTTTTCATAAAACGTTATTTGGTTGAAAGAACGTGTGGCCATAAATAACTGATATTACTGTTAGACTGTCAGTCTAGCAGCTTCCCGACCAATTAGGACAATCTTGTCATCAAAAACATATTGTGTGAACGCTCTCAGTTCTTCGACCTAATGTCAAGGTCCTGTAATCCTAGATTACAACAAATAATCCGCATCTGCCGCAGAAAGAACAGAAGCATCTCCACTGTCTCCGGCAAGATTCCGAAAGAGGATTACCCGCTTGCTTCCCTCGACGGACGACCGGACCAGACTTGTTCTTGCCCGGGAGCAACTGCGAACTGAACTCGGTACTCAAGCTGTTCAGTTCATGCATGCTCCAAGACAGCCTTAAAGAACTCGACTCGGAGGATCAAAGAGCACTTCGAGGAGAAGGAAGAGGAGTGGCCTGAGGTCCGCCTTCCTGCGGCGGTCCAAGGCCACCCTGGTTGGGCGACACACTCGGAGCGCATGGTCTCGGCCCACCTCGGACCGTCCCCCTCCCACGAGCTCTTCAACTGTTTCCAGAGACGGGTCTCCGACGATCGGAGCCTCCTGGCGAAAACTTGCTTCCATGGGGTCGTTGTGGTTTGTGCCCTCCGGATGTGAAAATGGTTGGGCTTGGTCTTACACGATTTGTAGACCAGTTCAATATTCATTTTTCGAGATAGGTTACAACGCAAAAAAAAAATCAAGATATTTATAAAAATGAAAATATTCAACCAAATGCGACAGCATAATAGTTCATTAAAATTTGACCCCCCCACCCAAAAAAAAAAAAATAGGACATTAAAAATTATTCCTCAGTTGATATAACCTTCTGGATTAATTAAAATAAGTCACTTCTTTAATTACACGCGAAACCAAATGATATTTTGGTATGGCATTTAAATAGTACTCAAATTTTGGAGATAAAATTTATTGTTCATACCAATTACGACGAGTTAAAAACTGTGTCTCTGGCAAGAAAATTCAATTTTATAGGTTGAAGAATGGCTTAGTAGTTAACACCTAAATACTCGATGGACATATTAACCCCGATGCATTGCCGTGTCGCGGATTTTGTTCGGATTTGTCATGCAACATGGCTTATGAACATACATACCGAAATTTGTTTGCAATACATTAAATTAGATTATAATCATTTGATTAGATTATAGCACAACCAGAGAATGAAATTCACACCCCCATAGAGCAGAAGAGAGTGACGCCAAGACGAAACAGAGATCAGAAAATTTTATTAGAGTTCACAATGCTCAGGAAATCTCGACAAGGTGGCTCGACAACATTTTGCTCTCTCTACTACCAGACCACCACTTTTTTGTGTATTCTCTTTTCCTTTTTCTAGGTACGAGATTTCTCGTGACAAAGCAAACACTTTATATGGTGTAAGGGGCGGGCAACGGCAAGTCGGTGACGGTGCCGCAGAGCGGGGCGTTGTCGGGAAGGTTGTACTCGTCCCTGAGGGATCGCTCGGGTGAGAGGACGCTGATGTACATCTCCTGGCCCAAGACCCGCCTCTCCAGCAACTCCGACCTCAAGTTCCACATGCCGGCGTTGTCGAAGGTCAACATGATCGCCGCCCACGACTTGGGGAACACCTGGATCGTGTGCCTGCTCACGGCATCGAGGAGGTTGTAGCTCTTCCTCTTCTCTGGTGTCCACCTCCCGGGCTCAATGCTGCAATCACATGAGAAAAAGGAGAAAAAACAAATAATGTGAGTCAGACTTGCTCCATCAATATTCGAGTCGGACCAGTGTCATTGCACGGCGATGGGCGTAGGCGAAAGAGTACTCACGCGACGGCGAAGAAGGAGTAGCCATCGAGGTGCCACGACTGGATACTCTTCTCGTGGTTCTCGAAGATGATCTCAACGAAGGTCCGGAAAGTGATGTTGGCCACATTTGGCGCCACGGTCACCAACTTAGGTTCTTGCTCCGGTGGGCTGTCGGGGATCACATCGTACTTGAAGACCTTCTCGGCGGCTCCAAAATACTCGGCGAGCTTGAGCGGGGTTGCGGTATTGACGTGCGAAACGCCATTGATGGCATAGCGGAGCTTGCCGTCAACTTTGGAGGCCGAGTTCACAAGCTTGATGGTGCGGGTGATGTTGATCTGGCCGTAATGGTAGGATCCTTGAGGGTTAGGCCTGGCGGCGCTGGCAGTCAAATTCCATCGGAAGGATCGGAACTGATTCAGCGACCATGCCCAGCCCTCTGGAGCCGGGGGAAGGACAGGGGAGGCAGGTCCCTTGCCGGTGGTGTAGCGGAGGATGCGGGTAGCGGTGATCACTTGCTTGGTGAACCTGGTGGAGGCGACCATGTAGTAGTCACGGGGCTCCTGATCGGCGGTAACGAGCACGCTGAAGCACTGCCCGACATGGACGTCAAGGGACTCGTATGTGTTCTGGACGGTGTGCGATCCCTCCATTTCGACCAGCTTCATGGGGTGCCCTTGGATCCTGAAGTTGAGGGAGTTCTTCAAACCAGCGTTGCAGACGCGGTACTTGTAGGTCTTCCCGGGCTTCATGGTGAAGACGGGCTCATCGCCGCCAGGGCCTTTCCCGGACTTGCCATTGATGACGACGCCGTCGGGCCTGGCGAGGGTACGGCCGCTATCCAGCAGGGACTGGAGCTGGGTGTGGGTCTTGGAATACCAGTCACCAATGATGACGGTGTAGTCGTCCTCGGGGTCGGCATAGGGGACAGGGATAAGCAGACGGCTGTTCACGCGGAGGCCGCCGAACCCACCGGCAGCCCGGTGCGTAGAGGTGCTGGGGTAGTAGAAGTAGCTCCCGATCTGATCCTTCACCTGGAAGTGGTAGGTGTAGTTCTTTCCTGGAAGGATAGGGCAGTTGGTCCCCAAAACTCCATCTTGCCAGGAGTTCTTCCTTTGCTGGATGCCGTTCCTGGAGTCAAATAAAGATAAAACCGTTAAGTTCCAGTCGAAAGGTTTCGGATATCCACCAGTGTTAATTAATTAATTAATTAAAAAGAAGAAGAAGAAGAGAGAGAAAGGCGACCATGTCAATAGGAATGGCTCGTCGAGGTGGTTGAAGACATTGACGACGATGTTGTTGTTGGAGGTGGAGTTGATGTTGGGGCCGGGGAACTGGCCGTTGATAAGAATGCCACGCTGGGGGACGCCGAGGGGGGAGATGGTGCCGTAAGTGACGTTCCACTCGAAGAAGAAATAGGGATCCTCGGCCATCGCCACGGTGGCTCCGGCCAGGAGGCAGAATAGCGTCACTAGCGTCACCCTATTCATCCTCTCACCCCCCTTTTATTTCTCACCCTCTTACACGAAAAGATAAAAAAAAAAAATGTGGGTTGTTTTTTTTTTTTTTCTTCCTCTCTTTTTCCCGGAAGAAGAACAGTTTCCTCTTCTTCTGCCTGGGATGTTGCTCCTATCCCCCTCCCCTTTTATAACCCCCGCCAATGCCCTTACTTCGTACGTTCCCGCCTTCCTAACCGTTCGTCTCTCGACAATCTCTCCACGCCTCCCGTTTGTCCCCCCCCCCGCCCTTCTCTCTTCTTCCTCTTGAATAGCGCGCTCGGCTGATTTCGTTACTCTCTTAGCTCCCCAGTCTCTCTCCCTCTCTCTCTAAAATTAGCATCGTTAGGGCCAATTCCAGGAGATCCAGCTACAATTCAGGACGACTTCTAGGCCGTCGCTTTGCGGACGTGTGCCTCGAGTAAATTGAGAGGTCCGCGGCGAGGGACAGTTACGGCCCGGTTCGATATTGGCATGCCCCCCGTGATCATGTCGGACGGGCCGAACCGACCGTGAGCCCCCGTGGAGCTTGAATTTGATATGACACGAACGAGGATCAAAAGATTTCGCGTGACGAGAATGTCATGGTAGTACTTCATTGATGGAACGAGATAGCGAAAGAAATTATGGGTGAGAGTCCACTAGATAAACTAGCTTAATTATTTCATACGAACATGGATTCAATTTGTTGGTATTGTTACATATGTATATTACAAAGACCGATAATGACGTATCTGACCCACTAGTGCGACATGCGCCACATTGTGACCAGAGAGAAGTGATAACTTGGAAAACAATTCCAAAGATAACTAAATTGATAGAATGATATCGTTAATATTACAAATGTGGAAGTCCTTATATATAGATAGGACTCCAGATTTTTTAAAGATAACCTAAAAAGAAATGTTAAAATCAAATTTAATCAGAATTTAAATAAAATATTACAAATATCTAATCTAATATATATCGTAAGTTTCCCAAAATCGAAAAATGCCTAATGCAAACTGATAACGTCAGTTGTACTACATCATTCTCCTCCTCTTCAGAATAACTCGTCCTCAAGTTCGTCTTGTCTGATCCGCTTCCTCCTGTATTGACAACCCCAGTACAAAATATTGAAATCAAATTTAATCAGAATTTAAATAAAATATTACAAATATCTAATTTAATCCATATCGTAAGTTTTCTAAAATCGAAAAACACCTAATGCAAACTGATAACGTCAATTGTCCTACATCATTCTCCTCATCTTCAAAAGAACTCGTCCTCAAGTTCGTTTTGTCTGATCCGCTTCCTCCTGTATTGATAACCCCAGTACAAAAAATTGAAATCAAATTTAATCAAAATTTAAATAAAATATTACAAATATCTAATCTAATCTATATCGTAAATTTCCTAAAATCGAAAAACGCATAATGCAAACTGATAACATCAGTTGTCCTACATCATTCTCCTCTTCTTCAAAAGAACTCGTCCTCAAGTTCGTCTTGTCTGGATCCACTTCCTCCTGTACTTCCAGTGTATGTTCCTCTTATTCCTCCTCATCTAGTCTTTTTTCTGGAACTTCAAATAATCCCATGGATTGTTGATCATTTCCTCAATCCCGGATGGGAGAATCTGCTTCAATAGACGATTTGCACCCCAGTAGGAATAACCAAGTGTCAAGGACAATTTCAATCTCGCACGGTTTCTTCATTCCATCAAGAACTTGTTTCAGAATATATGACAAATTAGAATGTTTGACCAATTCAGACAATAACATTAGACAATTCCTTTCACACGTCGGATCTTCCGTAATTGTTTTTAGCCAAACCTTGTCCAGCAAGTGACATTCGTAGAGTCCTTCGCATTTTTTCACTGCCTAGACATCATCCTCATTTTGTTTGCCCGGTTTCTCGATGAAAGCCTTAGCTTCGGGAATGATCTCTTGGTCTTTCTGCTCCATCTCTTCTTCCACCCTTAGCTCATCCTCTAATTTCTCGAAAAGCTAGTTCTTGCCCTCGACAGGAGCTTCGGAGGCCATGGCCTGAAATAGGGGAAAAGAAGGGCACAAAAAATCTAGCGAGTAGTTTGAATTTAACGTGTCTTGTTCATAGTCAGGTGGAAGGACCCGAACCTTTAAAATTCATTTCATTCGTCTCCACGTTTTGATGGGCGATTTTACTTGTCAGCGTCGAGATATTTGTGTCTGCTCTCACTAGGCTAAAGTATCGCGTCTCAACTTGTTCGCCACAAGTTTTACTTGGCGATCCTCATCGATCTCCATGACATCAAAGAACTCATGAACTTCCTAGGGCCAATCTAGAAAATCTTCAATATCCAAATTGCCATTGAAAGTTGAAAGATCTACCTTCAATTGATACTGCTCAGGATCAATTCGATAACCTCCATGTCGATGACCCCTACAAATATACTCATCCTAGAATCTTCTATATCGACGACCCCCACGAATGGGCATATCCTAAAAATCCTCTTCATCTTCTTTTTCAATATCCTTGACATAGTCTTGTCTCCTGTGTCGGGGATTTCCTCCATGCTCCATGGCAACGTCGGGATCACGAGCGACAGAAATTCATTCAACTGGAAGAACACCAGGTGCTTGGTTTGTGGATAAACGTTGGATGGCTCCAGGGATCTTTTGAAACCTCCGATCGGATTGACCCACGAATTGATTGAACTCAATCCGTGTAATAGGCTCGTTTTCATGGCCCTCAAGTACGGGAGGATTGACATTCACGTTATTTACCATCGTCACGGGAGAAACCTGTGTTGATACCAAATGACGCAGAGAGAAGCGATAATTTGGAAAACAATTCCAAAGATAACTAAATTGATAGAATGATAACATTAATATTACAAAGGTGGGCGTCCTAATATATAGATAGGACTCTAGATTTTTTAAAGATAACCTAAAACGAATTATTGAAATCAAATTTAATCAGAATTTAAATAAAATATTGTAAACATCTAATCTAACCTATATCGTAAGTTTCCTAAATTCGAAAAACGCCTAATGTAATTGTCCTACATCACTTTGCCATACAAATATCTTAGTCTGATAACTTGACAGTACTGTCATTATTTTCGACTCAATGATTTTTTAATTAATGAGCGCTTTATGTAAAAACACGAGGTGATGGCGTGTGAATTTTCGGTTAGAAATAAGTGACAGTACCCACTGTCAAAGAAGCATTTTCCTTTATAAAATGTGCATTTTGAGTAAATGTCCCAGGTCATCCATTCCGGCCATCTCCTGACACGACCTCTCCTTAAAGTCATTTTACAGCTTGATGATATGCAGGCCTCCTTTTTCATTTTTTGGTTCATAAGATATATGGATGAAACCGAAAAAAATAACTTAATTTTGAATTGCGTAAAGTCTATTGTACAATAAGGACCAATAATAACCGATCTGACCACTAATGGACGTGCGCCTATGTTTCTTGAGTAGATGTTTCAAGTCATCCATTCGGCCGATCCCCCGACAAGACCTCCACTTTTAAAGTCATTTCACGAGTGATTAAATACATGCCTCTTTTTCATTTTTCATGTGATTGGTTTAGAAGATATATGGAAAAAAATGAAAAAAAAATTAATTTGGATTGCGTAAGGTTTATTGCACACTATAAGAAATGCTATAGATAGGGACGGATAAAGACAGATTTGATCGACTAACAAACATGAGCTAAAAGTACCTAGCGACAGTTGTTTATACCCGGTGGCTTTCTATAAGGAAATGTGTTTCTTGGGTATATGTTCCAAGTCATCCATTCTGGCGATCCCTCGATAAGACCTCTACTTATGGTCCATTACATGAGGCCACTCGTTATGACCTTTGCCCATTTGTCATGCTAAGATCATCATCCATCGACAGGATCAGGCGGGTAGTGATGCCTAACTACGCTACACAAGCAAGATCCTGGAGGGAGCCGTTGGAGGAACTGTGCCTCTGCACTTCCCGTGGCTGCGGTGTCATGACGGCCGCGCCTTGGTTCTTCTCAGGCGAGCGGAACCAAAAGTGTTTGGCCGGTCAACCTATGCGCGCAATGTTACATAAGCTTAGATGCGCCGAGGGGGGGCGGATGATGAAGTGGGCCGAATTTGTGCCGACCAACCCTAAATTTACCAACATGCTCGACATGAGAAAGCTGTTGGAACCAAAAGAATAATAATAACTTTTGGAAGTTTGCAACAAGGGCTACAGGAGGGGACCTTATTGAAATGCAAATGCTTTTGCTTTTGCTTTTGCTTTTGCTTTTGGTGTGTATTAGTGCATATGCTACTCTTCACAGCCTTTTATAGTGGCCGATCACAAACAACGTAACACAAATGGCTGACAACATTAAACGAGGAAAAGCAAGAGAGTCCAAAAAATTATCAAAAGCACATAAACAACAAACTCAAATAAAAGACAAAACAAATAAATGCATTTGAAGACACGCGTAGCCTTCTCTTCCGTGGAGAAAACCCTCAATGACCTTCGTCGTTAGCCTCTTTTGTCTTCGCGCTTCAGCCGCTACTCTTCTTTAAATGCTCGTAGCCTTCTCGTCTCCATTCTTCTTCGGACTCCAATCCTGAATCAATGCTTTCTTCGAAGAACACCAACACCCAAGTGGTTAAAATCTTCAACGATCGATTTTATATATTTTTTTCCGAACGGCAACCTAAGTGTTCCGGAGACAAAAGCGAACGACATTGAGAGAAACCGCGAGTAAGATCTTGGAAGAACCTGCGCCCTTGCATTGGACGATGAGGATCCCCCTCTCGGCATTCTTATACTTATCGAGAAGTGGTATTCTTATGCTAGGTCCGAATTTTTCCGACAGCCACCAATTTTAATAAATTCGCGTTCTATTCTGATTTAGTAGGAAAAATAATAATAATTAGACATTCGATTAGAAGGTGCAATCAACTTTCTTTCCACTTTAGTCCCCAGAGTTCAAGGAATTTTGAAAAAGGGGAACTAATGGAAGTTACTGCAAAATAAGAGAGAGAGAGAGAGAGAGAGAGAGGTATTACTATATTAGGAGATCACAATGAAAACAGATGGTGGAAATTAGAGCACGAGACAAGAGGAAGAAGCTGGAGAATTTGACGGCATTTCTACGGTTGACATTGTCAACGCGTTGCCATTGATCTCATATATAAGAGAGGCGAACTAAACTTGGATGGTAAACAAAGAGAACAACAAAATTCGAACAAAGATTTAGACAGATCCACGGAAACTCAAAGATCGAAAGAGAGGAGCAAGCCGCCAGGAGGTAGTCGAGGCATGGGTCTGCGAATCCCGATCCTGTTCCTGTGCCTCTCGGCTGTGGCAGCGGTGGCTCGAGCCGAGGATCCTTACTTGTTCTTCACGTGGAACGTCACCTACGGCACGGTCTCCCCCTTAGGAGTCCCCCAACAGGCCATACTTATCAACGGTCAGTTTCCAGGGCCGAACATCAACTCCACCTCCAACAACAACGTCGTCGTCAACGTCTTCAACCACCTCGACGAGCCCTTCCTGATCACATGGTAAATGAACTAAACTCATATCAAGCATCATCGCCCTCATCACGGCCCATACTTTTCGTTCTTCATTTTTTTTTATTAACAATGCAAATTTTTTTCTAGTTATACATATATATATATATGTGTGTGTGTAACATCCTATCCCATTATGATTTTCTTTAAGATAATAAATTGATTATGACTCCATTTACAAATTAGGTTATTTACAATGAAAAAATAAATTCAAATTCAATTGGATTCTTATTATTACCCTTTATGTTTTTGCCCTAGGAACGGAGTGCAACAAAGAAAGAACTCTTGGCAAGATGGTGTGCCTGGGACCAACTGTCCAATTCCTCCAGGAAAGAACTACACCTACCATTTCCAAGTGAAGGATCAAATTGGAAGCTACTTCTACTATCCGAGCACCGACGTGCACCGCGCTGCCGGCGGCTTCGGCGGCCTTCGCATAAACAGCCGGTTGCTCATCCCTGTCCCATACGCTGATCCTGAGGACGATTACACGGTCCTGATTGGCGACTGGTACACCAAGTCGCACACCCAACTGAGGGGCTTCTTGGACAGCGGCCGAGCGCTCGGCCGACCCGACGGGGTCCTCATCAATGGGAAATCGAACAAGAGCGGAGGGAAAGATGAGCCCCTCTTCATGATGAAACCCGGCAAGACCTACAAGTACCGGATATGCAACGTTGGCCTCAAGAACTCACTCAACTTCAGGATTCAAGACCACCCGATGAAGCTTGTCGAGATGGAGGGATCTCACACGGTCCAGAACACCTACGAGTCACTCGACGTCCACGTCGGACAGTGCTTCTCGGTCTTGGTTACAGCCGATAAAAAGCCTAAGGACTACTTGATGGTCGCTTCGACCCGCTTCACCAAGACCGTGCTCACCACCACCGCTGTCATCGGCTATACAAATGGCAAGGGACCGGCTTCACCTGAGATCCCGGCAGCTCCAGTGGGATGGGCATGGTCGCTCAATCAGTTCAGGTCCTTCCGATGGAACTTGACCGCCAGCGCCGCCAGGCCCAACCCTCAGGGATCATACCACTACGGCCAGATCAACATCACCCGCACCATCAAGCTCGTCAACTCGGCCTCTAAGGTCAATGACAAGCTCCGTTACGGCATCAATGGTGTCTCCCACACGCACCCTGAGACACCGCTCAAGCTTGCGCAATACTACAACGTGGCGGACAAGGTCTTCAAGTACGATCGGATCCAGGATGCCCCAGCCGCCACGGTCGGCGACAAGCTCACGGTGGAGCCTAACGTGGGCAACATCACATTCCGCACATTCGTCGAGATCATCCTGGAGAATCACGAGAATACCATCCAGTCGTGGCACCTCGACGGCTATTCCTTCTTCGCGGTCGCGTAAGTCAACCACAAATCTTCCTATTTTTCCTAACAACACATCATCAAAACCGTCAATGTCTCCATCGACCGTTGTCTTCTTGTGGCTTCCCGTGACATCTAACCGTGCGAAACCCAATATGATTGTGTTAGGATCGAGCCGGGGAGGTGGACGCCGGACAAGAGGAAGAACTACAACCTCCTTGACGGTGTGAGCAGGCACACGATCCAGGTGTTCCCGAAGTCGTGGGCCGCGATCATGCTGACTTTCGACAACGCTGGGATCTGGAACATGAGGTCGGAGTTGCTCGAGAGGCGGTACTTGGGACAACAGATGTACTTCAGCGTCCTGTCCCCGGAACGTTCCCTGAGGGACGAGTACAACATTCCCGACAACGCATTGCTCTGCGGGATCGTCAAGGACATGCCCAAGCCTCCACCTTACTCCATATAGAGCAGCTTCCGGGTCTTTTTGTTTTTATGGTTTTTCCAAATTATTATGGTGATACATGACAGGACAGGGAAAGTGATGAGAACTGACATGGAGGATTAAGTAAAAGGAATGAATTTTCTCTTGGGAAAGATTTGGAAAGAGGGATCATTTTTGTTCTACACAATATTTAAGCAAAAGATTATAGATTCGGTGCAACAGGTTCTCGGACGTTGTTGGTTTGATTTTTCTGGTAATTCCGTTCCCAAGATTGTTTGGTTCATCGTTGCCGTCGCTTCGATTAGACATGATTACCACACTATCGGTGTGTTTTTTTTAACCCATAATGTTCCGTGAATTGTTAAAATTAAGTTCATGAGTTTGGGCTTGATTTCTTGTTACCCTCGATTCATGAAATTTAGTATAACGTGCAATGTTATGGCGTATACTTCAGTTCAGGAAAGTATAAAAACCAATTCTTAGTTTTTAATCCAATATCACTTTTCATCGTCAGCCTGCAAAAGTACACCTAGAGTTAGATAGCACTTTGCACCTAAAATTAGTAATTGCTAATTCCTTAAAGAAAAAAAAATTCTCAACTTTAGGTCAATCTCATTTTAGCCCGAACTTTTTTCCTCATAAAATATCCCCAACTTTCACTTTAAATCTCAAATATGCACACGTGTCCAAAAGGTACCATCAATTTACTTAAAATTATCAACAATAGAACTAATTATAAGTTTATTATCAGAACTTCCGTTTTCGTCGACAACCTTATCTTAAAAAGAACAATAACAATCTCATGCTGTTGATAATATTGAAGCAATGATGGGGAGTTTTGGACGCGCAGGTAGATTTGAGACTAAAGTGTAAGTTTGGGATTTTCTAGAAGACCAAAAAAAAAAAAAAAATTCGGGAAAAAATTGAGACTGAACGTAAAATTTGATTTTTTTATTAGAATTAAGAAGTCTTTATTTACAAAATCGTCAATTTATTTCTTCAAAATTGCCCCCATGCAAGCTTTAGATTCCCAACCCATTCAAAACACCCAAATCATACGGACCAAAACCCTCACTTAACCGCCACACACCTCCAAGTAGAGGTGGTCGGCTCACAGGATAGTTGGTTTTACCCTAAAATCGAGAACCATTCGCTAGAAAAGGGTTTCGCAAAATGCAAATCATGAACGAATCGCTTCTTTTATGAACCGTGAACCAACCGAACCATCGTCCGGTTTGGTTTTCGGTTGGATTCTGTTTACGTTTCTACAGAGCAAAAAATGAAAAAAAGAAAATAGGCAAGGAAACAAATTCGCCTTGTTCCATCATAAGTAGCCATAGGATTAATTATGCTCCAAGGAAGCATAAGGACAAAATAATATATGCTTATCTTTCAAATGATCTCAAGTGTCCAAATGCATTCTCCTACTCAAAAACTCGACCACATAATATAAATAAAAAAATTATTTATGAATAGAAGTTATTCTTAAGAATATAAATGTTACTAAACGCACTCTGAAGTTACATTGGACGATTTAATAGAAAATTGATGCTGTAATGTATCTTCAAGCAAGAAAAAAAAATCGCCTAAATAAAATAAACGATTGGGTTTTAAAAACTTATGGCATTAATTTTTTGGCAAGCAGAATATTCTGCTTATACGAATCTCAAACTTTCGCGGTTTTATGATTCAATCAGAATTTAAGCTAGTTTACGAGTAAAAAAAAAAAAAAAAACAACAACAACAAGAACATAAAAGAGAATTCACGTATGCAATTCGAGCGCGAAGAAGTCAATGTCATCGGGGTTTCATGTGTTGATATTCCAACCAACATACCCTAATTACATGATAGAATAGACATGTCCCCAGGTCATTTCGGGTCTTCAGGCCTATTGCTCTTCTCCTTCTTCTTCTTCTTCTTCTTCTTCTTCTTCTTTAAGGATTGGGTTGGGCTTCGAGGGAATAGTCTCATTTAAAATGATATATGTTAATATTATATAAGGGGACCGGTTCATGGGCCGGTTGGATGCTTCGCATTCAAATACGTAAACTGAACTGATAAAATCGGTTCTTAAAAAATTGAAACCTTGAACCGAACCGTACCCGCCAAAAACTATCCAAAATCAATCGGTTGGGTACGATCCAGTTCGATTTGATTAGATCGTGGTTTTTCTGATCACCCCTACTTCCAAGGTCATCACGCTGGTCTTTGATCTCCCATGCCGTTGGACGCTGTCTCCAAGCCATACGTTAGGCATATAAATGGGCAAAATGATATTTGCACGGCGCTCACTTTAGTATCAATATTTTTTTGAAAAATAATTATTTGAGTGTCAACTCCGGCGAACTTAGCTGAAAACCTGACATGGTGTTTACGTGGTTGGTCAAAGCATCCTAATCAGCAAAAGAAAATTAAAAATCAATAAAAAAAATCCACATAATATTAAAAAAAGTAAAAATAAACTAAAAAAAAAAGGTGAAGTTGCAGCGACGAGTGCTCACAGCCTTCATCACCAATTGCCATTGCCGACTAACGATGTGTTGGGGATGCCCGGGGGAGGGGGGATGAGCCTCGCCGAGGCCTCGCAAACCCCACAGCGAGGCCGGAATCGCCAGCCATGACTATGTCGAGCGGTGGTTGGGTGATTAATTCTAGTCTCGCCGACCCCCGACAAGGCTCGAATGGGGTCATCGGGATTCGATGACCCCTCGAGTACCTCTTGCCCTCGCCGCTGCTGTTCTCTTGATTAGCAACGCAAGTGTACGTATCGAACAAGTAATAAAGTGATGAATAAAAGTATTGTTCCCACGGAGATTGTAGACAAATCAATCAAACTACTTACTAAACGTGAACAATTCTCAAATTTATCTAACCAATGAAAGATCCAATAAAACACTCGAAAATTCTAAAGAAAAATAAATTAGCCAATGCAGCAAACCAAAATAGAAATTAGAAAATTTCGAAAATAAAGAAGCAACAAACAACGGATTTCTATCAAGAGTGAAAAATGTTAGAGCATCTGATTTCACTTAACCAATCAAGATTAATTAACCAATGTCATTATGCAATTAAATTGAATTCATAGTGTGATAGTAAAACTTCCTAATGTAAACCACTATCATTGGTCCGGTATAGCAACTCTAATTAGATTTAGCAACCCACACTTGATCCATGTGAATTTAAATAGATCTAAACGCATTAAGATTTATGAACTTTCCCAGATTCAATAAAACACCCTCGATTTACCTACTACCAAAACCACACAAAAAGCATAAGATATCTCTATCTATGATGAATTCATGGCTGTATATCATAAAACACTTACACGTAATCTCCTTTCGGTCTTATACATACAACAAATACATCAAGCACTTAAAAGCATTAAGAACATGATATATAACTCGCATATATGAATTCTAGAATTGTATAAATGAGTATGAAAAATTAATCCATCATAGTTAAGTTACATCGTAGCTCTAACAAGAAGTAGTCTAGAACATAATGAAAATTAAACTAAAAATAATAATTAAACTAAATATGATGAAGAACTAGAACAAGTGCACCAAGAATAATCAAGGATTGACTTTGAATTCGCCTTCTTCTTCTTTTTCTTCACTTGGCATCCGACATTGAAAGGAAGAATAACAGAAAAACTGAACGTACTCTTTAAGAACGTCTCCCCAAAACTTCTTTTCTTCTAAAAAATCACGTCCTTCCTTTTCTTGCCTTCATATGGATATCTTTTTGATTTTCGAGAAAAAGAAATCTGAGTCACATTCCTAATTTAGCTTTGGATTTTGAATATTTCCCCAAAATAGGCTCGATTCTACTTGATTTCAAATTTGCATATCTGAAGATTGTGTTACCTACAAATTCAATTAAAATCAATAAATAGATATCAAATTCAATTAAAACAAAACAAATATTAAGTCTAAAATAGTAAATAAACTATATATAAAATAGAGTTATCAAATGCCCCCAAACTTAACATTTTGTTATTACTCGAGCAAAACCACAACTAAAAATAATTTTTTTTATCAACCATAGTTGCTCAAATTCTTAACAAAAAACATCAGAATCAATGACAAGATAAGTCTAACCCTAAACATGCAATCCGTGCGTGTGTGTGAAATCCTCAATTTCTCAACTTGCATGCAACCTAGATAAATCCACATTGATATGAAAACTCCTAAACTCAAAATCCACAAAACCAAATCTCATAAGTTTGTCGTTCATTCCTCTCTCCACTAATGTAGATCATAAGCTCAACTAAGAATCAATAAGTCTTAATAAACTTGTAATGTGACTTGGTTAAGGATTTGACAAAGATATGTTTAAGCTCAATTTACCCTACGTGACACATCAATTCCATAGCTCAGTTGATTCTCTGGATTCAACAATAATCAACATTTTTTTTCAATTTTTTTAACTTCTTTCTTTTTCATTGCTTCTCATTCCACGCTTTTCAGCAAAGTTTCTTCCTGAGTATCTCCTTATATAGTGCAATTCAAACCCATTGAGTATCCAAAAGGCTCACTCAAGTTGAAAGTTGGATATAGGGATCCGTATAAGCAGTACTAAAGAAACAATAAACATGTATTCCTTTTTTTTTTTCTCTTTTTTGCACACTTTTCTCGTCCTTTTTCTTTTTCAATCTTTTTTTTTCAAACATGTCAAGAATCTAGAGTTTATGATATCACAAAGAATTAAATGTGTCCATAGGGTATAGGGAAAATTGATATCAATAAGCTCAGGCTACATTACAAGGGTATTCAAATAAATTAGGTAATATTAGGCTCAATGGGGTGACTAAGGATAAATAAATAAGGTTAGCTTGAAAGGCTCAAACGATCCAATGAATGCCTAAATCATTTTCTTAGTTGAATTTAGCCTAGAATTTAGCCTCGAGAAAATCAGACAAATTCTAAGATCTGGGTGAGTTCTAAGAGAATTGCATACTTCACATAAATCTTCTTTAGGTACACATGACTCAAAAACAAGGATTAGTGCTCAAAATATGGACTACATGTACAATATCGAGACTAACTCACACATCTTTCTCGATTTTGAAATCTTTTTTTTATCGAAAATTGCATCCACATTTCAAATTAAGCAAATATTTCATGAAAAAAATTTCAGGAAAAATTTTAATTTCCACCCCCAAACTACATTGCAACAGTGTCCTCAATGCTGAAGAGCAAAGAAAATAATAATAATAATGACAGAGAAACTCCCCTGGAATATGATGAATGCATGTCATGGGGGATAGTTGGGGTAGAAAGCTTGAAGAAAACTTGGAGAAAAGTCCCTGCAAAAATAAATCAAGTAATTAGGGAAAATTATAATTGGGGGGATTCAATTTTTTTTTGTGTGTGAATATAACAAAATAAAGTTAAAATACGAAAAATTAAAATGCTTGGGTTGCCTCTCAAGAAGCGCTTGCTTTATAGTTTGCAACCAAATTCTTCCAACTCTTCTAAGCAGGTGAATGTAAGGCAATGGTGGCTGTTCATGAGTCGAAACCACCTCCAAAGTAGGGCTTGAGACGTTGCCCATTCACTTTAAAGGTTCTCTCATTGTCATTAGTAATTTCAACTATTCCATAAGGGAAAACCTTAATGATGGTAAAAGGTCCAGACCATCTTGACTTCAACTTACCTGGAAATAGACGAAGACGTGAGTTATATAATAAAATTTTTTGACCTATATGAAACTCCCTTCTTAAGATGTGTCTATCATGCCATCTCTTCGTCATATCTTTATAGATCTTGGCATTTTCATATGCTTCATTGCGAAACTCATCCAACTCATTCAATTGCAATAATCTCTTCTCATCAGCTACTTGCATATCAAAGTAGAGAAAACGCAATGCCCAATATGCTTTATGCTCTAGCTCAACAGGCAAATGACATGATTTTTCATAAACAAGCCGAAAAGGTGACATACTAATAAGAGTTTTATAAGCAGCCCTATAAGCCCACAATGCATCATCAAGTTTAATTGTCCAATCCTTCCTATTACGATTCACTGTCTTTTCCAATATTCTCTTTATCTCCCTATTAGAAATTTCAGCTTGACCACTAGTTTGAGGGTGATAAGCAGCAGCTATTTTATGTGTCACACCATATTTAGACAAAAGTGACTCAATTTGCTTATTCAAAAAGCGTGTGCCTTGATTACTTATAATTGCCCTAGGCGTACAAAACCAGGTGAAGATATTCTTTTTCAAAAATTTAATCACCACTCGAGCATCATTAAAAGGCAAAGCTTCGGCCTCAACCCATTTAGAAACATATTCCACAGCAACCAAGATGTAAGTATTACCATAAGAAGATGGAAAGGGTCCCATGAAGTCCATACCCCAAACATCAAACAATTCACAGATTAAAATATTATTTGAAAGCATTTTATGTTTCCTAGATATATTACCCGTTCTTTGACACCTATCATATGCAGCAACATAAGAAAATGCATCTCTAAATAGTGTAGGCCAATAAAAACCAGACTGTAAAACTTTAGCTGCAGTCTTTATGGCACCAAAATGACCTCTTGCTTGTCCATCATGGGAATGAAAAAGAATGTCAGATACTTCTTCGTTAGGAACACATCGCCTAATGACTCGATTAGCACATACCTTAAACAAGAAAGGATCCTCCCAAAGATAATATTTAACATCAAAAAAGAATTTCTTCTTTTGTTGATAAGTTAATTTAGGAGGGATAACCTTACTTACCAAGAAATTAACATTATCAGCATACCAGGGGGTTTCGATTTTGATAGAGAAGAGTGCCTCATCAGGAAATTCATCCAAGATTGGTCTTTCTTCCACAGGGGCATTCGGCAATCTAGAGAGTTGGTAAGCCATTAAATTTTCTGTCCTTTTTTTGTCTTTGATTTTCAAGTTGAACTCTTGCAGTAGTAAGATCCACCTAATCAACCTAGGTTTTGAATCTTTCTTTTCAGGCAAATACTTAAGAGCAGAGTGGTCAGTGTAAACGATGACTTTGGAACCATCAAATAAGAGCGGAATTTATCAAAAGCAAATACTACCACTAAAATCTCTTTTTCAGTTGTGGTATAATTCAATTGAGCTCCAAGCAGGGTGCGGCTTGCATAGTATATGGTTCAAAAAATTCCATCCTTCCTTTGTCCAAGTACAACTCCACAAGCTGAGTCACTAGCATCACATATCAACTCGAAAGGCAAATTCCAATTAGGCACAGTCATAATATGAGCCGAAACTAACTTCTCATTCAATGTGTTGAATGCATGCAAACAATCATCAGAAAAGTCAAATTTAGCATCTTTTTTCAATAATTTGCAAAGGGGTCTAGCAATCTTGGAAAAATCTTTAATGAAACGCCTATAAAATCCTGCATGTCCCAAAAATCCTCGAACAAGCTTCACAGAGGTAGGAGGCGGCAGTTTTGAAATGACTTCAACCTTAGCTCGATCCACCTCAATTCCCGTGACAGAGATTTTATGGCCTAACACAATCACTTCCTGCACCATAAAGTGACACTTCTCCTTATTCAAGACAAGGTTAGTCTCCTCACACCTTTGTAATACTAAAGATAAATTATTCAAGCAAGAATAGAAAGATGAGCCAAAAATAAAAAAAATCATCCATAAATATCTCAATAAATTTTTTGATCATGTCAGAAAAAATAGCCATCATACATCTTTGAAAAGTAGTAGGTGCGTTACAAAGATCAAAAGACATCATCCTAAAGGCAAAAGTAGCATAGGGACAAGTAAAAGTGGTCGTTTCTTGACCTTCAAGTATAATAGAGATTTGATTATAATCGGAATATACATCTAAAAACCAGTAAAACCCATGCCCTGTAAGTCTCTCCAACATTTGATCAATAAAAGGCAAAGGAAAATGATCCTACGGGTGGCATCATTCAATTTTCTATAATCCATGCAAACACGCCACCCAGTAATTGTCCTAGTAGGAATCAATTCATTATCATCATTAGGTTGAACAGTCATACCTCCTTTTTTTGGAACAACTTGCACATGACTTACCCAAGCACTGTTAGAGAGAGGATAAATAATCCATGTATCAAGTAACTTAATTACCTCGGCCTTCACCACCTCTTGCATTTTCGAATTGAACCTCCTTTAAGGTTGGATGACCAATTTGAATTGTTCCTCCATCAATATTTTATGCATGCATATTGAGGGGCTTATTCCTTTAATATCGGCAATAGTCCATCCTATTGCTCTTTTATGGCCTCTCAGAACTCGGAGTAGTTTCTCCTCCATCACACATGTTAAAGAAGAAGAAATAATTAATGGAAGAGAAGAAACTCCATTAAGAAAAGCATATTTAAGGTGCAATGGCAAAGATTTGAGTTCTAAAATTGGTGGTTCTTCAATAGAGGATTTCGTCTTCTTCAAGTTCGACCCCAATTCTTCGAATTTTGGTGGTCTAAATCTCGAAAGAGGTGGATTTGCTTCCAAAAATTTTGTGTACTGCTTGACTTCTCCAACTTTGGCTTCTTCTTTGCTTGGTCGAATTAAACATGCCTCCAATGGGTCTTTAATTGTGGTTTTACAAGAAGTCAAGTCCACAAGCTTATCAATTGCATCAACTCTCAAACAATCATTTGGCTCAGCAGCATATGTCATGGCTTTAAACACATCGAATGTGACTCGATCATCTTGAACTCTGAGAATTAATTTTCCTTGTTGCACATCAATTAAAGCTCTCCTTGTTACTAGAAAAGGTATGCCTAGGATGATTGGAACCTCGAAATCTTCCTCCACTAGAAAAGGTAGGCCTAGGATGAAATATGCAGGAAAAATAAACTTGTCAACCTTAACTAAAACATCCTCCACTATTCCTCTTGGGTATTTGATCGATCTATCTGCTAACTGAAGAGATACGGTGGTAGCTTTTGCTTATCCCAAACCTAATTTCTTGAAAACAGAGTAAGGCATTAGATTAATGCTTGCACCTAAATCACATAACCCTTATCAAAATAATAATTATCAATAGTATAAGGAATAGTAAAACTCCCTGGATCTTTCAACTTTGGTGGTAATTTATTCTGCAAAATAGATGAACACTCCTCATTAAACTTCCCAGTCTCATAATCTTCTAATTTCCTTTTGTTTGCCAAAATTTCCTTCACAAATTTCGCGTAACTAGGCATCTAGGCTAAGGCATCAGCAAAAGGAATATTAATGTGCAATTTCTTAAAAACATCAAGGAATTTAGAGAACTGCTTATCTATTTTGTGTTTCTGAAGTCTTTCTGGGTATGGAACTGGCGGCACATATGGCTTCAGATTGTTAGGAAATAACTTGCTTCAAGATGGATCAACTTTTGAGGTTTCGATTTCAAGGGCTTCATCTTTCTATTTTTCTTTTTTTTTTGCTACTTCATTAGACAAATTTTTGTCAACTTCTTTTCCACTCCTCAATGTGATTGCTTTTATATTCTCAACTGGATTCTTCTCAGTATTGCTCGGAAGGGTACCATACGATCCTTCAGACAAATGATTTGCTAATTGGCCAACCTGCTTCTCTAGATTTCGAATGGATACCTCCTGATTTTGGAACCTCACATCAGCACTTTTGATGAAGTCTTGAGTTGTTTGAGCTAGTTTAGTAACCATGTTCTCATGATGGTTGTGTTGTTTCTCTTCAGGAGGCCTAAATGATGGTGGTTGTCTCATCCCTTGCTGATTTTGGTTGTTCCAAGAGAAATTCGGGTGATTTCGCCATCCAGGATTGTAGCTGTTTGAGTAAGGATTGTTTTGAGGAGGCCTGTTAAAATTTTCAACAAAATTAGTATGTTCAGAAGGATGTGCAAAAGGATTACCTACCTAACATTCGGTGCTAGCATGGCTTCCATTGCAAAATTCACAAATCGAGCTTTGAATCTTTAAAACTGAGTCGATCTTTTTGTTTAAAGCGGTGAACTGTATGGCAATGGCATTATTGTCACCGACTTCATAAATTCCACTTGACTTTCTAGCATATAGTCTCTCAGTTGGCCATTGGTAGCTATTAGACGCCATCTTCTCTAAAAGATCAAAAGCTTCCTTAGGTGATTTGTTGTTCAACATCCCTCCAGCTGCAGCATCAATGGTAGATCTCAAATTTGACATCACTCCATTATAGAAAGTATGCACTTGCATCAAAAACAGTAGACTGTGATGCGGACAACGCCTTAGTAATTCTTTAAATCTCTCCCACGCTTCATATAGAGATTCACCATCCATCTGCACAAAAGTAGAAATATCGTTACGCATCTTGGCAGATTTAGTAGGAGAAAAGTACTTACTAAGGAATTTTTTAGCCAAATCATCCTACGTAGTGATAGATCCTACAGGGAGGAAAGTTAACCACGATTTAGCTTTGTCACGCAAGTAAAAAGGGAATAATCTCAACTTGACGGCATCATCAGTAACACCATTATATTTTATGGTGTCACAAATTTCAAGAAAAACATCTAAATGGATATTAGGATCATCATTCAGCAATCCACCAAATTGGACTGCGTTTTGAAGCAACTGGATCAGGGTAGGCTTGATTTCAAAGTTGTTAGCTTGTATGGTTATACTCCTAATGCTCGATGTTGATCCTTGGACCATAGGTGCAACATAATCCTATAAAGTTCTTCTTTGTTCTCCGTTTTCGTCAGCCATGATCTTGTTGTTTTGCTCTCGTCTTCGACGTAAGAAAGTGCGCTCAATTTCAAGATCAAACTTCTCAAGTTCTCCGTGTTGGCTTCGAGTGACGGGAGTTTGCAGTCAACACTGAACCCTTGTCCTCTCTATTTTTTTTCTACTTATTTTTTTCTGTAAAATCAAACAAAAAATAAAAAAAAATAATATCAAATCAAATAAAATAAAGTTAGACTAAACCAAAAATTGCTCAATATTAATACTAATTGTCAATTATCAAACAATCCCTGGCAACGGTGCCGAAAACTTGTTCTCTTGATTAGCAACGCAAGTGTATGTATCGAACAAGTAATAAAGTGATGAATAAAAGTATCGTTCCTACGGAGATTGTAGACAAATCAATCAAATTACTTACTAAACGTGAACAATTCTCAAATTTATCTAACCAATGAAAGATTCAATAAAGCACTCGAAAATTCTAAAGAAAAATAAATTAGCCACTGCATCAAACCAAAATAGAAATTAGAAATTTCGAATATAAAGAAGCAACAAACAACGTATTTCTATCAAGAGTGAAAAATGTTAGAGTATCCGATTTCACTAAACCAATCAAGATTAATTAACCAATGTCATCATGCAATTAAATTGAATTCATAGCGTGATGATAGAACTTCCTAATGTAAATCACTATCCTTGGTCTGGTATAGCAACCCTAATTAGATTTAGCAACCCACACTTGATCCATGTGAATTTAAGTACACTAAACGCATTAAGATCTATGAATGTTCCTGGATTCAATAAACCACCATCATTTACCTACTACCGAAACCACACAAAAAGCATAAGATATCTCTATCTATGATGAATTCATGACTATATATCATAAAACACTTGCACGTAATCTCCTTTCGGTCTCATACATACAACAACTATCATTCAAGTGGTGATCAAGTACTTAAAAGCGTTAAGAACGTGATATATAACTCGCACATATGAATTATATAATTGCATAAATGAGTATGAAAAATTAATCCATTATAGTTAAGTTACATTGTAGCTCTAACAAGAAGTAGTCTTGAATATAATGAAAATTAAACTAAAAATAATAATTAAACTAAACATGATGAAGAACTAGAACAAATGCACCAAGAATAATCAAGGATTGAATTTGAATTCGCCTTCTTCTTCTTTTTCTTCACTTGGCATCCGACATTGAAAGGAATAATAGAAGAAAAACTGAACGTCATCTTCAAGAACGTCTCCCCAAAACTTCTTTTATTCTCAAAAAATCACGTTCCTCCTTTTTTTTGCCTTCAGATGTATATCTTTTTGATTTTCGAGAAAAAGAAATCTGAGTCACATTCCTAATTTAGCTTTGGATTTTGAATATTTCTCCAAAATTGGCTTGATTCTCCTTAATTTCAAATTTGCATATCCGAAAATTGTGTTACCTACAAAATCAATTAAAATCAATAAACATATATCAAATTCAATTAAAACAAAACAAATATTAAGTCTAAAATAGTAAATAAACTCTATATAAAATAGAGTTATCGGCTGCAACTGCAAGCTTGCTTTTTTTGTGGATTTTTAAGTTATTTTTACGGTTACTTTTAATTTTTTTAAATTACTTAATTTTTAATTTTAAAGTTCACGTGGCATCTACGTGGATTGAATTTTGAAAGAAAATTTCCTCGTGGATGCCATGTGGATTGAATATTTTTTTTTAAAAAATCCACATAATATTAAGAAATTAATTAAAAAAAATGCAACATATACTGTTTCGACTGAATTGGCACTTAAGTGATCATTTTTTTTTACCGAATTTGATACTTAAATAATCTTTTTTCCCGATTTGGTACTCAAATGATTTAAAAAAATATTGATACTAAAGTGAGTGTCATATACAAATATTGGCACTCCTAACGTCCTTTTACCCGTATAAATGAAATTGACATGTTACATCGTTGATTCACGAATGATAGGACTACTTAAAGCACAAGAATCAAGCTAGACAAATCAAATTGTAAAATTCAGCCATCTTGTTTGATCGGTTCTGTTTTCAACTACTGAAGTCGGGCATGCATATCACAATTGAAAGGTCACAAACCCTATCGAGTTTAATGACACGATCGCTTAACAGCAAGTGAGGCGACCTTATTTACATCGATTGTCAGGTAGAGGTGGCAAAATGGGTTTAGAATCCATATTTTAACTTATATTTTGATGTTGCGGGTCGTTAATGGGTTGTCATAGTTCTAAAACGTACTTAATGTGTCATAAAAGTCGTGTTGCCTAGCAATTGAATGGATCTTAAAGGAGTCAAGAACTAACCTATTTTGAACTCATAAAAAAAAGTAGAGAACTTTTTCACCGGTGTTCTTGTAGTTAATAAAGCGCCCAATGCCTAAGGTGAAGTTGGAGATGTGAGGACAATTTTTATAATTTTTTACAATTTATTTATTTCATTTTATTTATTTATTTTCCTTTTTTCTATGAAATCTGATCAAACCTTGCTCGTTACGGATGAGGATAGCCAAGCCCTTACTGGTCGCAACCCTTGCCTAAGACGGCCACTGGGCGAGGCCATGACTCTCACCCAATTTGGAAGGGAAAAAAAGATAAGAAAAAAAAGAAAAAATATTATAAAATTTGAATCGTTTCATTCTTGAGGAGCCGGATGAGAAGAAACTCTCATGTCCGATTATGTAATAGAGATGGAATAAAGCAAGAACCAACAATTTCTTGAATCAGAGTGATAGAAAGGCGACTATTGCTAAACTGGAATCCTCGTGCACAATTTTTCTGTTGCGTGAAAACTGCCACTGAAGTTTAGATCGACGGGTTGTGAATGTCGTAGTTATCAAACAGGGTACGCTATTTGTCATCGTGGATATCCAACTTCATTTTCCAGTTTAACATGGCACATAATATGAAAGGACTATGAACAATATTAAATATTATAAAAATTATCCATGCCAGACTTGTCACGCAGTACAGCTGACTTTCACGTAAAAGTTTATCGGGACCACTAAATTGATAAACAGTCAATAAGAAATAGTATTAAATTGATAAAATTGAAGGTTTATGACTAAATTGGCACAAATATGATAGACAGATGGTTTTTTTTTTTTTTGCCTTATGTTTTGTCATAGCACATGCATGCTTTTTAGGCCCAATCCAAAAAAAAAACCTCAAACTTTAGACTTTGTCCCAAAAATATCCACAACTTTTTTTTATTTACTAAAAAACCTCAAACTTTTGATTTTGTCCCAAGTTTACCAAATTCAATCCCAAAAATACCTCGAACTTTGGCTTTTATCACAAAAATATCCACAACTTTTTTTTGTATCCTAAAAAACCTTCAACTTTTGAATTTGTCCCAAATTTACTAATCCAATCACACAAAAATCCTAAAAACCCATATCGTAGAATTCCCGATGACCCTGACATCGGCTGTTCAGCTTCTATCGAAATTTCAAGTGATTCTCAACTATCGCCTGATGGTATGTCTTTATTCCAAGACAATAGCAACCCTCGTCATCGGCTCCTTATCTATTGATAGTCCTCGATGCCAATCGAGCCTCCCACCGAGGACCGTGCCAACCCTGCATTTGTGACAACAAGTTGCTGCCGACCCTGCCTTTGTGACGACAAGCTGTCGCCCCCAACGTTTTCTTTTGATCATCATTTCGGTAAAGATTCGAAGTATAAGAATAAGATTCGAAGTATAAGAAGAAGATTCGTTAATATATTATTCCCACTGAAATTTGTATGTGAATCTCGGGTAAATCAATTATGTCTTGAAATGAATGAATGTGGCTGCAATATGTCAAAATTCTCCCTTGAAACAATTGGAAGTACATTTTGATCTTTGTTGAACAATCATAGGTTTTGTTCACCTGAGCGCAAAACACTCTTTTTTTTAATAACTGTGGTAAATTTGGGATAAAATTAAAAGTTGGAGGTTTTTTAGGAGACAAAAAATGTTGTGGATATTTTTGGGATAAAGCCCAAAGTTTGAGGTTTTTTTTTTGGACAAAATCAAAATTTGAAGATTTTTTAAAAGACAAAAAAAAGTTATGGATATTTTAGGGACAAACGTCAAAGTTTGATGTTTTTTTTTTTTGGAATTAGGCCTGTTTTTTTAGTTCGTTATGAGCATTTCAATCTTTAGTTTTTTTTTAAACTTTTAATTACTAACAAATTTTATTTAGTTAAATATCTTTTGATTTGAACAAAAAAATCTATCCAAGTAAATGTATTCTTATGAAGAACTTGAAGTAAGTTAAATGTTTTGATATGATTATGAATGTATATATAGTAATATAGGTTGGGTCGGGTTTGAATTGTTAAACTTATACTACTTAATAATGTATCAATATGACAATATGATTAAATGGGTCAATTTGAAATGAACCATTTTCGCCCAAATCAAATCCGATCATATCCTACCCATTCATTTGACGGGCCTACTCTCCTTCGACAAATGCGAGCTTGCAGTGAGGTTTTGTCCTCACCCTTTCGACGCAAGGATCCGGATCCCCTGCTCGAGTCAAATTCGGGCAGGAATGTCAAGATCATATCGTGTCTGTTCGTTCAATTACGGACGGCTGCAATCTCTCCAAGTTGCGGTTGCACTGTTTATTTTTTTTCTTTCTTTCAACGTCAAATCGTGGCTGTCTGTGATTGAATAGACGGCCACGATTGACTCGGGCATCCCTGTCAAGATGTCTATCTTGACGGGGGATCCACTCGCCCGACGCAAACCTGTTATTTCCAGCGAAAGTAAAAAAGTATTATATGATTTATAACTAGGAACGCGGATGTTATCTGACTATCAATCATGTGGGACCAATGTAATAACTTATCTCCATAGTTTTCTACCTTGCGAAATATTAAAGTCTCACATTTAACACGTCAAGAGTTTGACTTAGTAACTAGTGGCTGACAAGAGAAAGATGGATTACCCAGCTTAAATAAATGAAAATTTAGTTGCAAAAAGATCATTTGGATCAAACCACAGCAAGGTGCAAAATTACACTTGGGCTCCCTTCATTTCGCTAAAAATATAACGTTTTTAGAAAATAGTTTTCAAGAATCATTTTTTCAGAAAAATGCCAATATTTTTCTATATTTGGCTCAAATATGAAAAAGACCCGAAAGATATATTTCATTATTTGGAATAGAAAATCGAACTTGATTTTCCTCTATGCAAAAATTGAGAAGAGAAATTATTTCTGAGAACGTAAATTTTATGCAGTTACTAAATGTATTTCTGTTTTGAGAACATAAATTTTTTGCAGTTATCGAACACGTTCTGATTCTGTTAATTCGTCCAGAGAACAGAATCAGAAAAATTCAATTCTGAATTTCAAAATCATTGCCGAACCACACCCTTAACCAATTAATTAACCGTCGGCAAAAGTTCGACAAAAAAAAATCCTTTAGAAAAAGGGTTAATATCACGAAAAATTTCAAACTGGCACACATATAACAATTTTGCTCTAAATTATTTTTTTTTCCTAAACTGGACCCTTGTCATAAATTTATTCCAAACTAGAATTTTTGTGATAAATTTACTCATAACTATTTTTTTACCACCAAAAATTCAAAATCTTATACATTTGATAAATTTACCCTAAACTAGTACAGTTGTGATAAATTTATCATATATTAATTTTCGTTAAATTGAGTTAATATCACGAAAAATTTCACATTAATACACTCGTGACAAACAAAAGGTAAGAACCCCAAATGAGTATACCCGTCAACTGTCACAAGTCATCTAACTTAACAATTTAATGATAAAATCTAACAAAAATCAATGAAAGTTAAATTTATCACATGTGTATCAGTTTGGGCAAATTTATCACATATGTATTAATTTTTGATGATTACAAAAATAATTTGAGATAAATTTATCATATGTGTGCTAATTTAGGATTTTTTTTTAAAAACGCCGGCGTTTTTCCATGTTGGCCTCGGAGGTCACAGAGTGGGATCATGTATGATTCTGGGCCTCCGAGAGAATATTTCCATTGGTACGAGCTCTTCCTCTCTCCCCTTCTTGATCTTCGTCGGAACCATTCTTTGCTCTTGGTCTCCCAGAGTTTCCAGCGTCTGGAAAAGCGGAAGATTGCGAAGGAATCGGGCACAAGCATACCACTCGTTCCAGGTTCCTAACTGTGATTCTTCCTACGTTGATTCGGTCAAATTACACATGCTTGATTCCTACAGTTCTGTGTCAAATGTGTAGTGGATTGCGGACATGTCGTATGAGCTGCCGGCGAAGTCGCTGTAGTTCATGGTTATTTCTTGAGTGCCACGTGTGATGATCGAGTGGGTTTTAGTTCTCTCCACTGCTGGCTTGTGAAACGTAGAAGCTCGTGGGACTCCTGACTTTTTTCTTTTTTTTTTTGGTGGAACTTGGAGGGCGTTTGATTGGGATGACTTAATAGAGAACTTAGAAGCATGCTTGTTATTTATGGGTGTTGGAATGATTTTATTTGAATGTGGCTGGTATTATCCTGGATTCAAAATCCGGAGAAGCTACAGTTCTTCTTAGAGTTTAATGCCATTTTCATTTTGTGCATTAGATATCAAATTGTCTCAGTTTGTTCCTTGAGTTTCAGTTCGGAAATAGTTATTTTTGTCCTAAACTTCTGGGTCTGATTTCTTTTCAAGTGATGATGGGTCATCCTACCCTCGTCACAATTTACATAGCTGGTTCTTTAACTTCATATATGATCATATTTGTCCGAATTCATCACTTTGGCACTCAGATCATTCCTTTAATAGCTAACAAATGTTTTGTAGTGCAAATTCTTGGTTATTAGGCCAAAATGCCTCCCTGGCTCAGCCTCATTCTCGAAGTCATTCCTCTTTAAGTTGCAAAACTCTGCCCTATACCTCACCCTCAGCCTGTGTCACTCTCATGCGGCTGTGGCTTAAAGAATTGCATGATGTGCATGCCCTTAACAGTTAAACTCAAAGTTGTGGGCTTTTACGATTGCGTATATGAAATTGAAATTGAGTCACATAAGGAGGGCTCGATTGCCTAAAAAAAAATCTTGGAGTGTTTAAATGTCAAACCAATAAGTATCGTTTCCAAGGGGTGTAAATGAAAACTTATGGAGGCAACGGGCATTCGCACTTTTCCGGAAGTATTTTTGGCTCAATTTCAGAGAGGGTATTATGTTTCAAGAGTATGACTAAGGGCAGAGTTTCCTCCTTGGAAATCGAAACAAGTTGTCCATCCTCACGAAGATACTCATTTTGGTCAGAAAGTTTCATATCTTCCATCCGTAGAAAAAGAAAAATGAAGCCTAAACTGTGTGATAAGTTGGCACTCTTGAGCATTTCCAGTAATTTCTGGGGTCAAACAGAATTGTATGATTATCATCCTTATGTAGAAGCTTTATTTTTCTCAAACTTAATTTGCTCTCTGCTGATGCTTCCCATGTCAATTCGTTTGAAAGGTGAGCAGAATGAAATCAAAGGGGAATCTTGATAATTTTGTTGTTGGAACCGTGCCATCCGTCATGTATGTTCCAGACTTCATCAATGATGGCGAAGAAATGCAGTTGCTAGATAAAGTATGATTCAGCGTCTTATGTGGTTGTTCTATCCTACTCTCTCTTGTCTAATTGTGATTCATCTGTAATGCTGAGAGTTGAGCACCTGTGTAGGTATACAACTCTCCTGTATCAAAGTGGAAATCTCTGAAGTACAGGAGGCTGCAGAATTGGGGTAGGATGTCTGCCTTGTCTATGTGCCCGCACGTCTGTGTATGTGATTTTTTCAAACTAATAAAGATGTCCTATAAGTCCTTGCATTGATCATAACTTCATTTATGATGGTTCTTGACAGGCGGTATCGTCCATGAAAAGGGTCTTCTACCCCAAGAACGTAAGTCAAGAACAAGTGAATGATCTTTTTGACACCCAGCTCATTCAGAATTCGTAATGCATGGTTTTGAATTTTTTTCTCTCTCTCTCTCTCTCTCTTTTTTTTTTTTGAGGTGACAAGCATAGATCTTAGATTTGTTTGCTCATAGCTTGCCTTAAATACCTGCCTCCATTTTCAAGAGAACAAGAACATGCTGACACTTATTTTTATGGCCATATCATGCTCTCACATCATAAGTGTTCTGACGGTAGAATTTTTGTTCTTGTTGCATTTTAGTGTATTTTGAGCTTGATAGACTAGATCCATGTTTTTTAAAACAGTTTGCACTTGTCCGCAAGTGTTTATTTAAATTTTGTGTGGAAATTGCGTAGGTAATGGGAGTAGTTTGGTCTTTCTCGTAGCTGGCACAGAAAAAAAAAAGCAGCAAATAGTACTAACATAGAATATATAAATATAGTTGGTTTTGAAATTTCTGAAGTGTTTTGGTAAGAGCAGCAGTTTCAGCATTGTGGTTGGTGGACTGGTTGTCATCATGCAATCGGGACATCGATAGTAAAAGGTTAAAAAACTGAATAGTTGAAAATCTCAAGTCAAATGCAGAGAAACTGTTGGTAAAGGAGACTCGATGCTTTGCTCAGCCCTAGTTGATTGTCGGTTGCTGCTTTTGCGCATGCTGTATCATTGCTCTTTTCACAATTGTGACAGAGCAATCTCTCTCTTGCAGTGCCTCCTTGGTTGAGGAAGGTTACTGAAAAAGTATCTGAAGAATCAGGGTTGTTTCCTTCAGCAATTAATCATGTCCTCATCAATGAATACCATCCCGACCAAGGCATAATGGTTTGTATTGAATTCAATGTTCTTTCCATTCAAGCATGTAGTATAATCACTGTGTCACTTAGAACATACTGAAATGTTCTATTGAAGGAGCTTCAATTTTTACTTTCCGTGCTGGGACCCGTGACACTGCATAATGTTAGAATGAGCTATATGTCTATTTTATTTGTTAGCGACTCTCAGCTGTAAAGAGCATTTTAGTTAATTTTAGCATTCGTTTGTATCACACAGCCACACCAAGATGGCCCTGCTTACTATCCAGTGGTAGCAATTCTGTCTCTTGGATCAGCTGCGATAATGGACTTTGTTCCTCATCCTAGTTTGAGGTCATCCCCTGATACATCTGACGGGGATCATAATGATAGTGAGCTTAATGGGGCTTCTGACTCCGGGACTGACAAATGGTTGAATAACCATCATCCATTTTCTGTTGTGTTGATGCCTCGCAGTTTATTGATATTTAAGGATGACGCATATTCCGGTGAGTGCCCACTTGATCCAGTTCTTATTGTGTTCAATTTTCTCCAATAGCTTCCTTGCTGAAAAATCTGACAATGTATACTTGCATTGCAGGTTATCTACATGGCATAAGGGATAGTTCGATACATCAGTATGATAGGGTAAGGCTACTAGCTCGGGCGTGTCACTTGACCCCAGATATGGGATTTAGTAATGGATTTCACCTTTTAAATGTCTGACAAGAAAAACGTTGAAACTACCATCTTACATCTGTCCTGATTCGGCCGTAAAATGGTACATGCCGTTTAGTCTTATGATTTCTTTTCTAATGTCCAGGCTGTGAATGAAGCCGAAGCTGTGGGGCCTCGGCCGCGGTTGGTTTCAGAAGAAGGAGATGAAGCTTTGACAAGCGGGGATCGCAAATGTATTCATAGGACTGGCACTAGAATATCATTGACATGTCGACTAGTGTTGAAAGTTCACGACAAGCTGTTCAAGTTTTAGATACCGTCGCTCTGCCATGTACTTCTCTCTCTCCAAATTTAATGTATGATTTTAATAGTTCAGAAGCGTCTGTTTGGGTTTCACAAAAGTTCCATCCGCCTGAACGAAAAGTTCGACATCATAGTGAAGCTCATGGAAAAATAAGTACAGGAAAAGGTCGTGAATCCCCGATGTGTTTCTGGTGCATCTACCTAGCCTGGAAGTCCCTTGCAGGAGGCAACGGCCTTCTAGTCGGATGAGCTTCCAAAGCTATGGTAGGAATTTCCAACTATGAATAGATTGAAGCCTCTCAAAATGGCAAGACGTTTAATAGAAGAAAACCGTGTCATGCATGTGGTTTCCAGTTCATCTTCCTGAACTGCCTTAGGGGAATACTCCTTGTCTTTGAGATGCTTAAAATTAGCAAAATACTCCTTGTGTAATGATCGAAACACGATCGTAGCAAAATAAAAAAAAAAAATGGGAGAAAGGAAAATCGAGACACGTCCTGGTTCACTCTTAAACTAGAGCTACGTTCAGCAGAGTATTTCACTATATCAGTACCTCACACCCTCGTTACATCACTCAATTACAAGCGAACAAGAGTATATATTTCAATAACTATTCATGAACCCAAGCCCAAACTATTAATAATAATTTACAGGCTTAAATCATAAAAGCGCGCTGGTGTCCAAGGGGCGTTGCCCCCCTTAAAACCCCCGCCGAGGCGGCTCCCTCAAACCTCTGCTCGCTCAGCGCTAAGCGGGACTCACGTATTTTCCTATTGCAGGGGAATATGAACTACTCCCCCACATTCTCTCACTTGGTGAATATTTCCTATGCTTCTTTAGACCCAACTCAGTTATACACCATTCAAATTTTTCTGCACTCACTGTCTTGGTAAAAAAATCTGCACTATTCACCTATGTGTCAACTTTTTCAGCACAACAACTTTATGTTCTATTTTCTCTCGGATGAAGTGATATTGTATGTCAATATGATTTGTTCTTGCATAAAAAGCAGGATTCTTAGCCAAAAATATAGCGCTCTAGCAATCACACCCAATATTCACTTCTCATTTTATAAAACCAAGCTCTTTGCATAATCTGCTCATCCAGATCACTTCCTTAGTTGCATGAGTGCGAGCCATGTACTCTGCTTTGGTAATGGATAAAGCAATCGTGCTCTGTCTTTTACTCATCCAACTCACACCTCCACCAAATAAGGAAATAACATAACTGCTGGTTGATCTCCTGCTATCAATATCACCTCCCCAATCGGTATCGACAAAACACTTCAATTCTAATGCTTCCATTCATTTTGAGCTTTTCACGCCTTCATAACATAATTCAATATCAGACATACTGTGAAGATAACCAAAAACTCTCTTTACAGCTATCCAATATTCTTTACCAGAATTGGACATATATCTGATCAATACTACCATTGATTGAACAATATTTGGACAAGTACATACCACGGCATACATCAAGCTTCCAACTGCACTTGCATATGGAACTGCTACCATCTCTTCAAATTCCTCTTTAGTCTTATGACGTTGAAGCGTTGATAACTTAGAACTTGTGGACATAAGGGTCTTAACTGGTTTACAATCTGTCGTGTTGAACTTTTTCAACACATTTTCAACATATTTTTTCTGGCTTAACCACAAATTCCTATTCTCATGTTTCCTTTTCATCTGCATGCTCAAGATGAAACTTGCTGGATATAAATCTTTCATCTCAAACTATTTTGCCAACAATCCTTTCACAGTGGTGATCATTTTCATATTATTCCCAACTAGCAGCATATCATATACATATAAGGTTAAAACAATAAAATCATCGTCTAACCTTTTCACATAGACACAATGATCAGCATCACAGCGAATAAAGCCAAGCTTCAAGACATATGAGTCAAATTTTTGGTACCACATTCTTAGAGATTGCTTCAAGCCATACAAAGACTTGTTCAATTTGCAAACGAGATCTTCTTTTCCTTTGACCACAAACCCATATGGTTACTTCATGTAAATAATCTCCTCCAAGTCACCATGAAGGAATGTTGTTTTTACATCTCTAGTTACTCTACATCCAGATTGTATGCAGCTGCTGCAGATAATACAAGTCTTATGGAACTTAATTTAGCAACACGAGAAAAAAGCTCACCATAATTGACTCCTTCTATCTGCGAGTACCATTTTGCAACCAAGCGAGCTTTGTACCGTTCAATATCTCCATTCACAGATATCTTCTTCTTGAATGCCCACTTGCAACCAATTGCCTTTCGATCCGCGGGTAAGTTTACTAGATTCCATGTTTTGTTGTTATCTAATGGATCCATCTCATCTTTCATGGCTTTCTCCCACTGTTTGGCATCTTCCGTACTTCTTGTTTCTTTAATAGTACTTGGATCATCACCTGTAACAGTCAGAGTATAATTTTCATTATTAGCAAATAGAGTATACCTCTCATGTGGTCTTGTTACCCATGTGGACCTCCTCAAGACCGATTCAGATGGTACTTCAATTTCAAACTCAATATCAAAATCAACTATATCATCCTCCACATTTGGCTCATCAGCTGCAAAGTCTGAATTTTTTGTTTCAACTTGTGTAGCCTCTGTTTCTCCATGCAAACCAATATCTTACTCAACTATATGTGATTCTTCAAGAGGTTGTGAAACAATCTGATTTGTCGTAAATTTTCTGAACACTACATCCCTGTTGTAAGTAATACGTTTAGTATCAAGATTCCACAGCATTTACCATTTGAAACCATCCTTGTACCCAATAAAGATGCACTTCTCTGACTTGCTTTCAAGTTTATTCCTCTTTTCCCTAGGCACATGCACATATGCTTCGCAGCCAAACACTCTAATATGGGATACATTTGGCTTCTTCCCGAACAATGCCTCAAACGGTGTCTGATCCTTCAAAACTGATGTAGGAGACCTATTCTTCAAATAATATGCAGTAGCCACTGCTTCCGCCCAAATTCAGTTGCTAAATCTGCACCACTAAGCATACTTCTAGCCTTCTCCATGAGAGACCGATTAAGCCTCTTTGCCACGCCATTCTGCTGAGGTGAATAGGGCGAAGTTTTCTGCCTTACAATACCGCTGGTAGCACAGAACTGATCCAATTTCGCTGAACAGAACTCTCCTCCGTTGTCAGTCCGCAAAACTTTGATTTTTCTATCAGACTGATTTTTCACCAAAGCTTTGAACTCACGAAATTTTTCAAAGACATCATCTTTTCTTTGCAAGAAATATATCCACACATGTCTAAAAAAATCATCAGTAAAAGAAACATAATACCTTGATTTTCCAAACAATGCCACAGGTGTAGGCCCAAAAACGTTATTGTGGATTAAATCTAGAATCCCTTTCGCTCTCCCTCCTATGGATTCAAAAGATACACAATTTTATTTTCCATGTAGACAATGTTCACAAAATCCAAAACCCATAGAACAGCTCGGGATTCCATCTACCATCTTCTTTGAAGTAAGGGTCACCAGCCCTTTCTCACCGATATGACCCAATCTCCGATGCCACAACATCGTAGAATCTTCTTCCACCTGCTCCATGATATAACTCTCACCACTGATCACCGTGCTACCCAGTAACTTCCATAGTTTTCCTTCTCGTTCGCCTCTAGCAATTACCATAGATCCACGAGTTAGCTTGCATGAATACTTGTCGTTGGTGAAAGTAACGCCAGCATCTGCCATAGTTCCCACAGATATAAGGTTCTTAGTAAGATTAGTAATATGCATCACATCTGGAAGATTTTTTACTGTCCCATCTTTCATCTTCAACTTCACCTTTCTGCGACTGACAATATTAAGTGTCGTATCATCTCTCATCCGTACTGTACCTCCTTGATATGGCTCATAATAGCATAACCAATCTATATGAGGCGTCATGTGGAAAGACGCTGCAGTATCAATAATCCATGCATCCCGATCAACCTGCAATGAGTTGCAAACGAGATACATGTATCCCGTATTGTTGTCATCATCCTTCTTTATACTAGATGATGGTGCCTCATCTCGCTTCTCTGGACATGCACTTATGCTTATGCAATCCTTCTTCAAGTGTCCAGCTTTTTCGCATTTCCAACACTTTATTTCAGATCGATCTCGACTCTTAGATCTTCCTCTAGACTTATTCCTTACACCAAATCTAGATTTAGATCGTTCACTGCTCCTTCCTCTTACAAAAAGAGCTTCGTTCGCTACACTATCAGAACCTGCTCTCCTCATCTCCTCAGACAATGAAACAGATACAACGTTCTCAAAAGACAGGGTACTAACACCAGTACCAATCGAAATAATAATATGTTTTCATGAATTCGTCAGTGAACACAGCAAAATACATGCTTTATCTTCTTCATCCAGATTGATGTTAGTCGACGCAAGCTGCCAACAAACAATATTAAATTCGTTTAAATGTGCAGAAAAAGAATCACCTTCACTCATCTAAAGGTTTTGCAGTCGCTTCCGCAGAAACAACTTGTTCGCAAGTGATTTGTTCTGGTAAAGGCTTCCCAGCTTAGTCCAGAGATCCTTTGTCGTCTTCTCAGAGGCCACATTCACCAAGGCGTTATCAGCGAAGCACAGCCAGATTAGGCTTCGTGCATTCCGATCGCTACTAATCCACGCCTTCACCTGATTGGATGCGAACGCAATATCTTCCTCCTTCGCTTTCTCTTTAGTAGGTAGTTCAGGTTTATCTTCTTCGATCACGTACCACAGATCTCTATCTACGAGTAAAGGCTACATCTTCAACTTCCATAACTCAAAACCCTTTCCTCCGAATTTCTCCACTTCAATTCGCAATTGACTAGCCGACATCTTCCTAAGGTTCGATTTTTCAGATCTCTCTTCACCAAGAAAACCCTAACTTCAAACCTTGCTCTGATAGCAGATGTAAGGATCGGCACATGATCGTAGCAAAATAAAAAAGATGAGAGAAATGAAAATCGAGACACGAGATTTATCCTGGTTCACTCTTAAACTAGGGCTACATCCAGTAGAGGATTCCACTATATCAACACCTCACACCTCTCGTTACATTACTCAATTACAAGCGAACAATAGTATATATATCAATAGTTATTCATGAACCCAAGCCCAAACTACTAATGAGAATTTACGGGCTTAAATCATAAAAACCCTCTGGTATCTAGGAGGCGCTGCCTCCTTGAGACCCCAACCGGGATGGCTCCCCGGGACCCCCGCCCTCTCAGCGTGGAGCGAGACCCACATGTTTTCCTGTCGCAAGGGAATATAAACCACTCCCCAACACATTGAAATAATTTTATATTAGGATAAGTTATAAGAAATCATCAAGTGAAACGATGATAAGTTTTTGGGAAATTTTCAAATAAGAGTCTCAAGTGTTCTTGTTTTCTCAAATAAAACTTTGAAGTTGATATTGTTTCGAATAAAAGCATAAAGTGCCTTCATTGTTCCAAATAAGGGCATGAAACTAACATTATTTCAAATAAAGTTCCGAACTGGCCATATAATCTTAAAAAGGACTTGAATCAATGGTAGATAGGGGTTGCCAGTCTTTGACTTTCTTTTAGGCTGGCTCTTCTCTATCCAGAGTAGAACGGCATTGGTCTTCCCTTTTAGAGCTCGACCTGCCAAAATCAAACCAGAATTCTAAGATTGGGCTTCCCTATACCTATCATAATGTTTAGATTAATCAGTTTCTTAACCTGAACTGAATTGCTTTCCCTAGATAGAACTAACTAAGTCATTGGGGGATCTTGGATATCCTATTTCCTAGATAATAGGAAATAGGAAGGGAAGCTCGGTGAAAGGTAGGATGATATTGTCACCGCTTCGGTTTTCCTTGTCCCTTTAACCTTTTCGTTGCGGGTTTCAATCCCTTTTTTTTTTGGTAAGGCACTTTTTCTATCTTCCTTGAAAACAAAAAAATAGGTTCTCCTTTTTTTTTTCTTGTTAGGGGGTTCTTTGCCAATAGGTTACTCTTGTCTCCTGCGTCTGTGGTACCAATCGGTTCAGCAAGACTCGCACCCGACTCGGGCCCATACCCTTCGGTAACAAAAGTGGTGTTCTCAGGTACTTACTGATTAAGCTACAGAAGTTGGATTCGCATCCAGTTCAAGCTCTCTTTCCTATCTTCGATTTCATATGGTTAGGAAACAGCATCTGATGAGGCCAAAGAAAGTTTGATCAAATACAAACTCAGCCTACGCGAAAGCGGGTTGATCATCTATTGAAAAAAGATGAAGCTATAGCAGGATTTCCCGGCAACATCTGATGGAACGGCAGGAACTCAAACTCAGTGCCCCCACCACTTCAAGAAAAGGAATAGAAATCAGTGCCATTTCCCATGGACTCTTCTCTTAGTGACTTTTCTGCTGACTCTGATTATTGACTTCAGGAAAGAGTGCCGAGTCAAGTACCGTGTGCACTGACTTTCTTTTTTAGTTATAGAATATTCTCCTTCCTCTTCTTACTCTTCCTATCTAGTTGGCTTCTATAATTGATAAGGGAAAGTCTTCAATATTCCTCTTATCTTTCTCTTTATCTAAGGCTGATCTGGCTGCAGAATGGAATTGGGTAAAAAACGAAGTGAAGGAGGCGACCTTCTGGCCACGAAGAAAAGAAAGGAGGACCACTATCTTGGGTCCATTCCGTCGGTTCTCGCATCCTGAGTCCTCCTCCTCTCGGCATTTTGACCGATGCGATGGGGAGACCCGCGGGAGGGAAGTGGCTTAGCTTGAAGTACTTATCCAGGGTGGGCATAAAAATTCAACAGACACAGATAGAATAGCTCCATCCTAGCTATGCCGAGTGGAACTTCCATAGCTGAGACGTAGATGTAAGGGTCTCGTCATTGCTAAAGTCAGTCGTATCCGCTTGTGGGAGAGAACTAGGTTTGAATCGGCTCATGAAAATGCCTAAAGCACAGAAACCGCCCGACAACGCCCATTTCAAGGTCTGCTCTTCGGAAAGAAGAAATCGGGGACTTGAGCGACATGGCTCCGCTTGGATGTCGGTCTCTTTCCGCCTTAGTGATAGATCTTAGCCTCAAAGGGAGTTCTCTTGAAAGGGCTAAGTCAAGACTGAAGATAGTTGTGTAAAAGAGCAACGAAGCCAAGGAAGATCGAGCCTTGAGCGTCTCCTGGGTATGGCCATCCATTTCTGAAAAAAGTATCCTGCTGCTCGGTCCGAAATCTTTATGCGGAACTGATAGATCAGCCTATGCCTGTTTATAAGTCTATGTTCGTGCCGAAGCCTCTAAGAGATCCTATGCTGTCTTGTAGTTGTTCGCTGCGGGTAATGCTTTTCAAGACTGCTAGGGGTCGGGAGCCTAGAGGCCTTGGTCCGAGTAGATGAAGTGCATGAAGACGAAGTGCTATTGGATTCTGATATGGCTGCTAAACAACTCTTATCTGCTTATTCGTCAGTATGCTTAGTCTTTCTTGTCCTTTCTAGTTTGCCTGAATCTATCTTCCCTCCATCTCAATGGAGTTTATAACATCAGCTTAAGGCAGATAAGGAAGCTTCAGGGAATTCCAGTTTGGAAAAAAAAGAATTCCTCCCTAGAATTCAATGTGTTAAGGATAGTAGGAATGTTACCCGTTCAGAGTGAATCCATTCACAAATAAAGTATTTAGTAGTAGATCACCAATGCCCTTTTTTTTTAAGGAATTTTTCCTTCCCAGCGAAAAAAGACAGTCAATTAGTCTTATCCAATCCCCTTCTCCTGCTATTGGCTATTTATTTTATTGCTACTGGTGGCATTAGCACTACCGTCGCTTCTGATCTCTCTGCTATCACCCCATTTGATAGAAAAAACTTTCATTGGCCTTCAGAAGTGGTAGACGCGGAGCCTTTTGAAGCAAATTATCAAGCAGCTCCAACTCTTTTAGTGGCATTTGTCCTGTCTTTCATCCCTTTTCGTGTACTTATCTTTATTTGTCGAGTATGACACTAGGAATAGTCGATAGAAAACTCTTCCTTGGTACGAGAGGAATTGGGGATTGAAAATATCTAGGTACCAAGGCCAATGAAAGCCTTTCCAAAGGAATTAGGTTAAGTTGCCTACATGACTTATCGATGGAGTGAAATTCATGTGCAGCTGATTCAATAACATAGCAGCCTTTATTCTGTTCAAAGCGCTTAATGATTCAATTGCTAGTGGTGGTTTACTCTTGATTCACTGAACTAGGCTAGAGTTTTAGACTATTACTTCTTCCTTTGTTTTGTCACGACTTGGACTTGAACCACCGCCCCATACCACCTTGTCTTAGCTTCAAGTTGTTTTCTAACCTTCGTTTATTCGCTTGGTTAGATCACCCTTTCCTATTATGTGAGTAATAGTGATCTTGTCTGTCTTACGGTGTTTATGAATTGGCACTTGCCTTGGGCTTTCACTCCGCCTCGTCATCACTATACTTTCTGGTCTATAGCCCATTTTCGTCATTTATATTTATTATTACTTCTTTTATTTTTCAAAAAATTTAAAAAACTAAAAAAGAAAAAAAAAGAATTGAGATATAGGCGGGAAGGGGCTGCCCTCCCGCTCGTGGCTATTGTCACGACGCTAGTGAGGCGGCGATGATGGCCGTCGAGTCGTGAGCGACTTGACGAGAACCTATTGGCCCTCACCTAAGTTGGGAGAGAGCCAGGACTTTCTCTCAAATCTGGGCGAGGGTTGCCAACCCATTGGCCGAGGGTCGCCCGCTGGCCATCGCCGCTGGGGTGGGGTAGCAGCCACATGCGAGAGGGTATCTCCGTTTCGCCTATATCTCCTTCTCTCTCTCTCTCTCTCTCTCTCTCTCTTTTACTTTTAATTTTTTAAAAAAATTTAAATTTTATTTATCCAAAAATTAGGTTAAATTTATGTCTCGACGAAAATGTCGTTGATCAATCTGTTGGACGATAATGTCAGACCTTTATTTAAAGCATGGCTATTTTAGGTCCTTATTTGAGTCAAAGACGGCACTTTGGGTCCTTAATTCAAACAGTGACTACTTTAAACCTTTATTTGAGAAAATGATAGTACTTGAGGCGTCTTAATTAGAATTTTTCCAAAGTTTTTTTTATGAACTAAAATTCATTTCTATTCCACAGATTATATGTACATATATTTTTATGTGCATAAGGCAGCAATTGTCATATTTTTATCATTTTTGGTTCTTCAAATTTGATTTTTTTTTTGTTAATTGTGAATCATTAGTTGGCCCGAATGTTTCGCAGGAGGGATCATGCCAATCTTACTTGTTTTCATTATAACATGGAATTCTATAGGTGTCTCAATAATATAAAAAAATAAAAATAAAAATAAAAAGCAAATTAAGTATACAGTAAGTACGAAAAATAAGAGTAGGTTACAAACGAAGAATTAGAGCAGTAAATAAGAAGGAGCAAAGTGTAATGTGGATACAAGAAAATAAAGACAAATATAGTAGGAATCGAATAGAATGAACATTTGTCAACTTCTCTTTTCTCTCAACATTTACTTGAACACATGTTAGGGCAGGAATTGAATTCCACGATCGATCGATCGGTTCTTAAGTTGGAAGTATTGAGATTGCTCTCACCAATACTCTGGAATTTGCGCCATTAATCCAATAATACATTTTATTAAGCTTTTGTTCATAACAATCGTTAAAATCTGACGTGACAATGAACGCACACCGCCACGTCGATGAAAGAGCGAACCCCTTGTCAAATTTTAATGGTCATGCAAGCTGCCATGTCGGATTTCAAGCGGCCGTGTGGACAGAAGGCAACTTTTTTTTCTTTTTCTTTTTTGAATCGTAGATGCAAGTTTGGAATATGGGTGAGATTTGGAATAACGAGTTTCGTGAAAAAGGTTTTTTGAAATTTCTTTTTTGTGAGTTTTTTTTCATAGAGAAAGGAATGGAGCTAAAAATTGCAGGTTTCCCTCTCATAAAGGTCGCGACTTTAGAAAGAGCAAGAAGAACCTGCGACACCCATCCAAGTTATCCGCACCATATTTTTGAATTTTTTCAGTGGTTCGGTGAGCCAGGCGACACCAATCTCGAGCACGTACAATGCGAGGCCTGTGGGTGACGAATTGGCGGTCGCTGGGAAGCAAGACCCTCCACTCGTCATCTTCTTCATCCCCTCCTTCGTCTTCTTCGCTGGCTTCGAACTTGAAGCTGCTTGGCCCGAACCTCCTCGACGTTTGGATGATGCCCAGGCCCAACTCCAACGATTTCCGTTGCCAGTCTTCGGGTATTGTCCTCCGTGACTTGTTCCACCACCTCTTTTTCCCACCTGCGGTGGTGAGCCTGAAATCGCTCTCGTGCGTGTGAAATGCGCGTTACTCGAGTCCATTGGGGTCGGTTCGAGGGTCGACGTGAGTGTCCTCTGTACGTTGCGTCTGCTTTTCCGTTGTTCGAGACCCCTCTCCATGTCTCGTCTGGCAGCGTGCTGATTGCCTTGAAGCGGTTTTTTGGGTACAGGTGTTGTGGCTTTTGACGTCGTAGTTTTGATAGTGAGGTGTCTCCCTCGTCGTCGTCGTGATTCGAGTTCATTAGCCATCCTATGAAGTGTAATGGTGAATCCAGTGCCAACTATAAGTTGTTGAATCCTGCGAAAATGACGGGTTTTCCTTTTTGGATATGAGAAAAAGGATGGGTTCTTCTTAAGTGAAGCTGCGACACAACTTTCCTCGACGACTTTTGTAACTTCTGCATTTACAGCTTGTCGAGGATGAAATTAATCGGTGCAAATGTAGGAAAGGCAGAAGCAAAAGCAGGAGTAAGACTACTTTCGAAAGATCGTCTTTTTATTAAGCATCGACTTATGAAGGACCGCAAGATCCTTCATCTGATTTGATGTACTATTTGGTAACAGTAGTCGGTCTCGAAAAGCACTAAAGATTTCATCGAGATGATTGGGAATGGTTTATAAGAACCCTTTTGAGAATTAGGAATTCCAGACATCCAAATTGTAAGGTTGATTATTCTACCCGTGGAGATTTGGTAGCTTCTTGTCTTGTAGCTGTGGATAAGGTGCTTGAGTGAGACTACTTCTCTTACTTCTTTTCTTGATTCATGTACCTCATGTGTAGCACGCTAACCTGTTTTAAATTTTTACTTAAAGCAGCTAATGGGCAAACTGCTAATGTAATAAATGGGAACTCCATTGCAAGAGCTATTAGATCTGGAGTAGCCAATGAAATTCGCAGAATGAAGGAGACCATGGTAAAATCCCCGGGGTTGGCCATTGTGTTGGTTGGTGGAAGAAGGGATTCGCGAACTTTGATTCGTGTCAAGTTAAAAGCTTGCGAAGAGGTTGGGATAACGACCTATGTAGAGGAGTTAGCTGAAGAATGTACAGAAGATGAAATTCTGCGCGTCGTTTCCAGATTAAATAACAACCCATCAGTTAATGGTATTATTGTGCAACTCCCTTTACCACAAGTAATTTCTACAGCTTGACTTATGCTTCGTTCCCTTTCTATTTTGAATCTCTTGGGTAATCTGTATCGAATGAGTCTGCTAAGTTCATAGTTGCCCAGCATGTGGACGAGGAAAGAATCATCACTTTCGTGAGCCCAGAGAAAGACGTGGATGGCTTCCATCCCCTCAATATGGGAAATCTTGCCATGAAAGGAAGGGAGCCACTTTTTATTCCTTGTGCTCCGAAGAGTTGTATTGAGTTGTTGTTGAGGTCTGGTGTGGAAATCATGGGAAAGAGAGCTGTGGTAGTAGGGAGAAGCAAGATTGTTGGGTTACCAACTTCTTTGCTGTTGCAGGTAAGCATGCCTTTTTCTGCATTTCTCTGGTTGTTTAAGATGCTCTCAACATCATCCTCTTCTAATATGTTCCTCTGTTAGAGGCACCATGCAACCGTCAGCACTGTACATTCTTTCACCAAAGATCCAGAACACATTACAAGTGAAGCCGACATTGTGATTGCTGATGTGGGGATACCCAATTTAATCCGTGGCAGTTGGCTAAAACCGGGAGCTGTAGTAGTGGATATGGGGACCAATCAAGTTCAGGTAGAAATAATGAAAGCTCAGCATCAATGGCATTCTCAAACTGTGTGGCCTCACTTGATTGCAAATTTACATTCTAATGTGCATTGACTTATATAAGTAAGATATAGGTTGTAGGATGCTGTGGTTTCTACCTTATCTGTTGAAAAAATTGGAAAAACAGGGGCAGGTATCTTTTCATGAGGGAAAACTAAAAAATTGCACTCAGCTTTCTCTCGGTTGGCACTCGCAACCTCTACCCTACACTTTGTGCCATAAGGTGTCGGGACCTTAGACTTTTTACCTTCAGGTTTAACGCCGTTTGACAAGAATGGAAAATGAAGGGTGCAAAGATGAGCTCTTTTTGAAACGTCAAGATATATATCTTGTTGGTTCTTGGTAGATGGTGCACAGTGTAGGATTTGAACTTAAAGGCAGCCGAGGTGTAACTATGGAATATTTGAGGTGGATTTTGTCTTTTTGCTTTTTATTGTTTCAGGCAGTCTCGTATCTGTGATCTACGCAATGCATATAGGCAGATGAAGCGCACTATGCCCAGGGAAGGGACGAGAAAAAAAAAAGTGGTTCTTTCAGAAAAGAAATTATGAGTGAACAATCAAGGATTGAGAAAGGGCGAAGCCTTAGAAGATGAAAAGTTTACTTGCTGGATTTCCTTATGAAAGCTTTGCTTCATGGTCATGAAATTAGCAAATAAATAATATAAAACTTTAAGGTCCTCGCTCTGGCAGAGGTGAGCTTCAACTCACAGTTGGGTTTGATGTGCAAATGGTCATTAATGCCAATAATCCCACATGGGTAGCTGCTGTGGTATAAGTGGTCGGTTAACAGGTGGTTTTCTGAGAACTAGTGATAGTTCCTCTGTCCCACTCGAAAGAACTAGCCCCTCTGCTTTGTTTCCGTTTTGAGGAATTTCCTGTGATTGAAGCTTTACATGTTACTGTTAGGTTTGACTTTGGAATTAAGAGTTTGTAATGTCCAGGATCCTGGCGTTGACTGTGGTTTCCGCATCACAGGAGACGTTTGCTACGAAGAAGCAATCAAAGTGGTGTCGGCCATTGCTCCTGTGCCAGGAGGCGTGGGACCAGTGACGATCTCTATGCTTCTGTCTAATACTCTCGACTCTGCCAAACGTGCCTTCGGATTCATATGAAGGCTGAGATTGGTCCCCCGGTAAGGCAAAGGCATTTCATTTGTCTTTGGCCAATCTCTATAGGTTAATGAAATCTTTGCCGAATCTAGAGTGTTCTTCTCCTCTATAGTTTAATATTTCACCAATCGAATCGATTGATCCCACACTTTCGCCGAATGGCAATATAAAGAATGGAGATGAGTATGTCATATGTTGCGATCTCAAGATCTCAAAGGAGTTTGCTTCATCGATTCTAGAACCAGTTCACAAATTGACGTACCAAGTAATGTGACAGACTTTTAGAGGATCTTGAAGCACATCACGCTTGTTTAGAGGCTCATCTGTCATATTATTTTTTTCGGGCCATAATGTGCAATCTGCTAGTCGATTAGTATGACAATTTTGGTAAAGCTATTCCTAGTATACTTAGCGATATCGGTTTTTTTTTTTTTCTATTTTTCGGCGAACATGGCCTATGGTTTTTGTAGTTCTTTGCCATTGAATCCCTCTTCTTGATTTCTCTAGCGATGGATGAATACTATATGCGTCACATCATAGCAAATAGCGATTGCAAGATTCTGAAGATGCAGTTACAGGCTGAAAAAGCCTCTTCATTGAGAGCTCTCCAGCGAGAGACAACTTGAATGATACGTTGGGGCATTTGAGTTCCAACTTCCAAACCTGCTTTCGATCATTTGGCCTTGGCAATGTTCCTGACCCTTCATCAACTTGAGTCGAGCCAAGGTCATCCATTCGAGCACATCGACTTCGCCTCCCTATGCTTTTCCTCCGGTTCCGATGCCGAATACAAGGAGCTAGAGGGAATAATCTCGTGATGGATGTATAAGTTACTGGATGGCATGCTCTAAATCCTAATTGACGACGCTTTCTCCCCGCCCTCGATCTCCCATCTCCAGTGGTGGTGAATCCTGACGAATACGGACTCTCAATAAGTGAAAGTACTCAGATTTCGCAAAGGCTATTTTCAGTGTCGTTAGGTCTTAATGAAACAAAGTTGGGGAGATAAAATGAGAGGGTTAATGAGATTTGAGAGTTTGTAGCCATGGAAGAAACTTGAAAGGAAGAGAGCTGCAATGTCCTTAAGGGACGATTTCTTATCTGCTTTTACTGAATTCTCCCTTTCAAGAGTTTGTCACCATCTTGGACGTCCAATGAAGGCTAAGAAAGTTTTATTGTCGAGACACGATAGTCTTTCTCCACATGTATCTTGGACTAAGGTTGCTTTTGTTGCATGAAAAATTCAAGATTTGAAAAATATTTTTAAATTATATCGCTTACAAAATTAAATGAATAAAAAATATTTTCGTCACCCATGAAAATAGTTAGCTATAAATTATTCACGTTAATGAAATATTTTTTTGTTGATTAATTTTTCTAAACGATATAATCAATTATTTTTTAGAAAATGTTTTACAAATAATCTGTCACTAACTATTTGATGATATAAGTATTTAATTAGCCGACATTTTTCTCATCCAATGTCTTTGATTATTCCTAAAGAGTCACCTATCACTACGGCATACGGGACATTAAAATAACTGAAAATGCCTCATTCATATTGCGGACATAGATTTCATTGCATTTTCCTCAAACAAACAAACAAAAAATGCTGCGGCTGAGCGCCACCTAAGCATATATTTCCTCGCTTACCGTGAAGCATTTCCCTTTGTTATAATCTCTTCACCTTAATGACTTGCCTTTTATTATAGCTAATTGGCAAATGTGTTGGATATGAAAGGGTTGATATAGAAATCGAAATTGGCAAATCCATGTCATATTTACCTCAAATTAATTTTCGCATCACAAAAATTCTCAAACTGATAAATCTGTGCCACGCTCATCCAAAATTAGTTTTGAAATGACAGAAAGTTCCAAACTGATACACAATTGACACATTTGATCGGACCTTATCTTAGAGTTCCAAAAAATCCCAAGCCAGTATACGAAATATCCTGAGCAAAATTAGGGATCCATTAGCAGATTTTCAAAAACATGGGGGAGCTCGAAAAGGCAGAATAGTAAGTTTTAGTTGACCTGCCAATGCTAGTTCCATTTCTTTAAATTTGGCTTCCAAGGAGATCCATTTGAGATGAATTTTCGCTTTGGATCCACGTCACATGTTGATAAGGGATGATAAATTTGTTGTTGTTGTACCAATCTCGAGATTTTTTTTTTTTGTGACAGGAAAATTGATTTGATTGGGGTCGTAATATTAGCCCAATATAAAAAGAGTTATACGAGATATATTGAATTAATGAGAATGTAGGAAATTTTGGATATATTATGCAATTAAAATTAAAATTGTCGCATAAACTTCGGTTGCAAAATCACATCTCTTCTTTGGGAAGGTTTTAAAATATCCATGCCTAGAACGTTCCCGGACATCTTCTCGACCGAGCCGACTTGTTCACGCCTTTTCATTCCTTCCTTCCTTCTTTCTTTCTTTCTTTCTTTCTTTCTTCTTCGTCCAGAAATCTACAGGCCTTCGAATTGATCTGATCATTCCTCTGCGACTGACTGTCAAGGAAAAGCGCAATGGCCCTGAATCCCCAACTGGCCCCGAACGGCATCCCCGTTCCATTCGTCAACGAGATGTTCGTCTTGGCCAGAGACGGCGTCGAGTTCGAGGTCGACAAGATTCCCGGGTAATTGTCCGATTTCGACATTCGTGGTGATCGAAGCTTTCAGCTGAGATGTGGTTTCGTTATTCGAAAACCCTTTTATGCCTAGGACGAGAAGAAATGGTTTAAGGGGTTTAGGTTTTATCTTGCGTTACATAAGTGTGATGGAACAATTGGACGTGGATTCGAAGACGTCGTGATGATGCTGTAGCCAGAAAAGGGAGGCCTTTTGTTTCTGGTGTAGTGAATTCGCCTTGCTGGAGGAGATACTGCGGGTTAATGTGGGATAACCTGGTGGGGTTGGAAGGTGGTTATGATAAATTGTCTTTAGGTCTTGTGAATTGTGTTGGAGGACAGGATTTGAGTTGAGATTTTCTACTTTATTTTTCATGAGTCATTCCTTATCTTTGAGAACATATTGGTTAATCTATCTAGGAACATAGTTTTTTATGTGGAAATTTGTAGTATTGGAATATGATTAAGGAGTGGGACGCATCTGAAGAAGCATCAATCGGTGACGAAGGATGCTTGTTGCGTCTGCAAGTTGCAAAGATTGGCTGATATGTGTATGGTCTAATATGGATTGTTGCAGACTTTAGCATGTATGCAGGTTTTCATGGGAAATCAAACACTCAGATTGTATTGAGAGCTGCTTTTTTTGTATCAATCTAAGTTGGCTTGATGATATTGCCAGTGTGATTTCAAGTCATCAACTTCTATCTTTAGCGCGTCTAAGGTTGTGTTGTTAAAATATACAAGTTTAAAAGAAACAAATAGTTTGCATTTAACTATTGAAGCTCTTTTAGACATTGTGTAAGACAAATTAATGAATATTCTTTTGGATCTGTTGTCAATAGATCCCAAGAGGGTCGTGTGAAAGCAAAAGGAACTATCTACTTGTCAAACATAAGGATGGTCTTTGTTGCAAGCAAGCCAGTTGGGAGTTTCACTGCCTTCGACATACCCCTGGTTTGTAATCCAACTTTTATTTTGCTTTGTATATGTGTTAGCATGGATATTTATGTTCATTTCATTTTGTAGGTTGACATATTGTTGAATATTTTGAGAGAGCATGAACTTCTGGTTTCGCATCTTCTTTGTGTAACTTCCCCCATGAGTTCTTTCCGTAAAGATAGGGTTTTGGTCTAATCTTTTAAAGCAGAAAAAGTAGGGTGTTTGTCATGGAAACTGTTTTCTGACTATTGTTTCTTGAGACTAAGCTTGTTTTTTATCCTCCAAGATGGTGTATTCAATTGTTTTCACCTAGTGGTATTTAAAGATGTAAGAAAACATTTCGAAGGTCTCTATTGTTTAACTTTCTTTGGGGGTTAGATATCATACTTTTGCATGTATCATTTCTTTCTGAAAAAAATGTCAAATTGAATGATATAATGAAAGCTATTGTCATATGAAAACATGTCAAGCGGCTCTTAGAAGATATTCCAAAATCCATTAAATATTATCATTCTTTTTATGGCTACGAGATTCTGGCCTTGAAATAGCTTGCTAGCTGTAACATTTTTTGGTTGAACCTTCTGTGTTTATATGTTGTTATCCTGTTGATCATGATGCAGCCATTCTCCGGATAAACACAAGCAGAGAAATAAGTTCAAACTGTTTTATCTGTTCTTAGTCGTGTGAGTTCAAGGCGACTTGGTTGATGGAAATTAGGAATTCACTTATGGTGGAAAAATTTTAGCTTTATTTTGTATTTGCCTGTAACAGTTTTCTGTGGTTTGGTGCGGGCATGGACTTAACACGGAAAACAATTGGCTAACTAAAACCCTGATTCAATTGGAAATGTTTTTTCTTTAGAAGAGTTCTGATGACAAAAACCAAAATGAGTAAGTACTTACTCATACAAGAACATTCATGTTGCATGTGCTAAATGAGCTTTTTCATATTTTCGTTTGATGGCCATGTAAAGCATACAAATGATGAAGAATGGTGTAATTGCAATAAGGAGTAAACAGCTTCTGCAGTAGATTTGCTGGAGTTTGTGAAGATATAATTATTGTTTGCTGGACTTTCTGCATTATCTGCGTAACTTAATTTTCTTCGTCTCACCTCTGTCGTTGCTTCACTGTGCAGCTATATGTGCATGGTGAGAAGTTCAACCAACCAATATTTTTCTGCAACAACATAGCCGGCTTTGTGGAGCCTGTAAGTACACAAGTTGTGATGCAATCATTATTAATGACGAATTTGGACTTATCTTTTCAAAAATGACCGCAGGTGGTACCAGATGACCAGCACAGGGCACTTTACTCCACTCATGCATTTAAGATATTGTTCAAGGAGGGTGGATGTGGGACCTTTGTGCCGTTGTTTTTCAACTTGATATCCTCTGTGAGGCAATACAATCAGCATGTTAACACTGCAAGTGCGCCACGGGTGGATCCTTTACAAGCAGCAGCAACTCCGGTTGATGAGATGATGAGACATGCGTAAGTGTCCTTTATAGAAAAAATTTAGGGGAGATAGAGATAACCAGGAAGGCTACTTATATCGAGTCACTTGGGGATATGTATGGAGGACGAAGCATTTTTGAAAAAGTCCTTTGTGTCTTGAAAATGAAATGCACTTTTTTTTTTTTTTTGCGAACTTCTATTTAGATAGAGGGGGCCTCAAGTTCTTAGGAAGATTTGCGAAAAGGATGCTGGTCCATTCTTTTAATGTGGTCTGATACCGTTGTGATTGGCTTAGTATGTTAGCATATGATGGAATTCTTGATTGGACGGAGGGATAAAGCACTAACTGTCTGCTGTTGAATTTGCAGATATGTCGATCCAAATGACCCTACCAAGATCTTTTTACAGCAGCCTACTCCTGAGTCACAGTTGAGGCGCCGTGCATACCATCCTCGGCCTGCTGAAAACTCTATATGATTGGAGTTTGATGTTTCCGGTACTAAACAATGCCTGGTGTTCTGTATCTGGTTTCTTCTATATAACAGAAAATTGTATCATACTATGTTGGCGGTGATACTGATAATAAGAAGCATGTGTAAAGTTTGAATATACCCCTCTTGCTGGACTAGATTCTCTTTTAGCTGTGCATGACCTTTAGCGTGCCTTCAACTAATGAGAGGTGAACCATGAAGTTTGTAGGCGAAATTCAATCGTCGCAGAATCTGATCCGATTCAATTTATCTTAATCGACTACTTGAGATGTTGGTTAACCATATTCCGGAACATGAAAAGCCTATCGGTTTCATCAGCTTGTCTATTGAGCCATCGAAGGATTCAACAAAAGACGGTGGATTGTTGTAATTGGAATGCGCCTTGGGGGGGGGGGGGGGGAGAAGAGGAGGTTAATGCCTTGCACAACTTGGTTTTGGGTTTCTGCCTACCTAGAGGCTGCAAATTGCAGCTAAACAGTACACGATCCCATCTTTTTCTGGCTTAATCGCCTGAAAATGAAATTTGCATTTAAAAAAAAACAAAAAGCAAAAAACAAAAATAAACAAAACAAAACAAAACAAAAAGCAGAACACAATGGTAATTAATATTTGATGTATACGGCAATGTCCTGTGGAAGAAAACAAGAGCAGTTGCATATGCAGAAAACAATCACGACCAAATCAACAACCCCTGATTGTTTTAATTGAAATGCGTCAACACAGGCAACAAGTCAGATCGTCGGATACGGCCATGATCAACCCATTTTTTTCTAAGTGAGCGCGATCGACACCAGAAACACGAAGAAGAAAGCACCCTTTGAAAAGGACCTCCTCAGGGTTCGGAGCTCGTGGCGACTATGGCGTCGAGTCGCGAAAGCAGCAGCGGAGAACGGGAAGGGCTTTAGCGGCCGAGTCACCATGCCAGTGGTGTCGAGGCTTGGAAGCAGTAACAGAGAAAGCAAAGGGCTTGACGTCAGCTTCGACCTCGTCCTTGAAATCATGGAAATCAGCCTCGAAACCGTTGTCTGCGACAGCTTCCGATTCGGCCTGCCCCTTTAAGTGGTCGCCGGACCATTTCTTCTGATCTGGCCATAGGAAATCCGCAGTCAATCTGCGGGACCTGTGGGCGGGGATGAAATCAGTGTTGATAATAGCACCTTCGCTCATTGTTGAAACGGGACGATAAGATTAGGAGCTATATAAAAGATTTCGGATTAAATTGGCACTAATGCAATAGGTTTAAGACTTTGTTTACACTTCTCCCGAATTTAAGGGTTAAATTAAACATGTACTAATTGTTTATTGACCAAATTAAAAAGAATAATAGTGCAAGGATGACATCAATGGACCAAAATTTAAATATCATTCCCGTCATTTTCCCCGCCAACTAAAGGTGGTTTACAACTTTTTATTCGAAGAAAAATACAAACTAGGCTAAATCACTAATTCAACAAAAATTCGAAGTATCACTTAAATTATTTTCAATGTGCGTGTGAGACTTGAGAGAACGATTTTTGGCACGTGAGCAATCAACCTTTGTCAACAGTAAACCCACTGCTGAGGAGGATATCACCTCACTCATCTTGAAATTTCACTCATTGCAACAAGGGCTAATTTCCGCCTAATTTGTCTTATTAGCGATAATTCCCCATTCCTTAATTTCCGACCCCCTAATTTTCTCTCGCTAAATTGAACCAACATCGACGAAATGAGATGGCTTTATCGAAAGTCCCAACATGCCTCTTGAATGTTTTTACTGTTCCCTTATTTTCTACGAAGGTCAAAATGAAAACTCAACAAATGCCTTGCAACTAAAGTCGGGCAATATTATCAATCAAGAGTTCTAAGTTGTCAAAGATATGTGATGACTTTAGAGTCAATCAATCTCAATGGTGATCCTGTGAATATGAAATCGTTTCTTAAAGTTGAGCTCCAACCACAATGTCCAAAATTCGAGAAAATGATAATGGTATAAATGGTCCATTCACTTTAGCAGAATGTGCAATGTGATTCCTGAACTTTTAATTTGTTCAATTTGATCCTTGAACTTTAGTCTAATGTTCAATATGATCCCTGAACTTTTAGTTTGTTCGATGTGGTCCCTAGGCTTTTGCTACATGTTCAATATAGTCCATGAACTTTAGAGAAATATTCAATGTAGTACTTTGTTAATTTAAAATTAGGGACAATAATGAACATTTTCGTATGACCCAGGGACTAAATTGAACATGTATTAAAAGTTCATGGACTAAATTGAACAAGTCAAAAGTTTATGGATCAAATTGCACATTGAGCTAAAGTTCAAGGACTATATTGAATAAATTAAAAGTTCAGGAACTACATTGCATATTCTACCAAAGTTTAATAGCTATTTGTATCATTTTCCCTTCGAGAAATTCTACTTCGGACAATAAAAATATACTACCGAAGTGATCCACTTAACGTCGAGTTATCAGCGACCAAGCCTTGATGCTTTCCTTTATGTGTGTGACCAAATTACTTGTACTAGATTAGGAAGTGAAACCAAAAATTGTCTTGGAAAAAACTGACTTTGTACTAGTTTTGCCATTTCCCAACCTCCACAACAGAGCTCCTTCCAATAGGTCCGGTCATACGTTTACAATTGCCTTCCATATAAGATCGAGTCACAAGGTTCAGCATGAATATCGAGCCTCTTCTGAAAAATGTAAACCTTATTCAGCGATCAGAATTTGTGCCCCGGAGACATAATGGGTGGAGTCTTGAGGCCTCATGCTATCTCTCTTATGAAACCTCGATTAGCCAGTACAAGAGATCTACAACTGAAAATTGTCGAAAAAATCTTAAATCTATTGTATTTTTGTCATTTCAGTCATAAACCTTTTAATTTTGTCAATTCAGTCATAAATCTTTTTTTTTGTCAATTCAGTCCTAAATATTTTTAGGTTTGTACCAATTTAGTCCATCACACCAACTTTGGTCGGCCGGTGGTGATGTGGATGCCAGCCGATGATGACATGGACGCCGACGATGATGTGGATAAATTTTATTAATTTTTTTTAAATTTTTTTAATATTTTTTAAATTTATTTTTATTTTTTTCTTTCTGTTTTTTGATTATCTTCTTTCTTCCTCCTCCTCCTCCTGCCCCTTCTTCTTCATCCTGCAATCGCCGGTGTAGTGAAGGCTAGAGGCTAGGCCTTGCCCACCACTGTCGACTGAGCCTCACCGGTGCCGGGCGAGGAGGCCAAGGCGAGGCGCAACCTCGCCCAGATCTGACATGGGTGAGGTCGGACAACTTGCAGTCTACGTGAGGCCGTACTGCCATGGATGGCAAGGCGCGACCTCGACCAGCCATGGGGAGCCCAAATCTAGGCGGGCACCAACCAACGAGGCAGCAGAAAGAAAACTTGCAAAAATATGCCACTTGCGAACGAGCCATGCCCAATCGCAAGGACAAAGCCACGAACTCCAATCCTTGCTCTTTGCCCATCCATGGCGGGCCACCATGGCTGGCCGACTTCACCCCTGCTAGATCTGGGCCAGGTTGCACCTCGCCATGGAGCATGGGCGAGTGGGCCAGACATGGAGGCCTTGCCTAGCATCGGCAAGGCTCGGCTTCAATAGTGGCCAACAAGGTTGACCTCGCTATCCTAGCCTCTAGAAAGTCACCACACCACACCAACAACGATAGGAGGAAGAAGTGTCACCACACCGAAGAAGAAAGTGTAGGAGGAACAGGAAAGGATAAAATCAAAAAAGAAAGAGAAGAAAATAAAAAATTTAATAAAAATTTCCACGTCATCGCCGGTGTCCGCGTCACCGTTGCCTGCTTCCACGTCACCACTGGCAGGCATCCACATCATTATCAGCATGCCAAAATTGGTTTAATGGACTAAATTATATGGATAAGCATGATTTCATAGTAGAATCGAGAACCTAAAATTGAAACTTGTGGGAGCTCATTGGGTTTCAAATTTCAAGGTATGTGGTATAGGTTTCAAGTTCCAAAAATTGAGGAATTTGTTCCAACAGGTAGGTTCCACGTTCCACTGCCTAGGACCTGGAACTTAGAACCTAGAACCTAGATCCTGAAATATTTTTTTAAGTTTTTCTTAGTATATGTCTTCGCACTATCCTACTATGTTTTATAGCGTTCGATGACGAGTGTATAAGATAGAGCCAAACAAATTTTTAGGTTTCAAGTTTCAAAAAATGAAAAACCTATTCTAAATTGTTGATTTCGGGTTTTAAATATAACTTGAACAGAACCTGAAACCGCTTGCCTCTACTTTTCCTTAGAATTTGTAGCGTTCGCTCTCATTTTTCTTAACTAAAAGTAAAAGAGAAATATCAAAAAAGGGCCTCAAGTGCACTTATATTCTCAAATAAGGACCCAAACTAAAAATTATTTCAAAGAAGGGCCCGAACTATAATTTTTTGCTTCAAAGATGGGCCTGGACAGGCTACTTTTATCTTTTTATATTTTGTAATTGTTTTCTTTTTTTCATATTTTTTCTTTTTTTTTTCTTTTCTTGCTTCCTTCTGTTATCTTCCTACCAGTTGCCTTACTCTACCCACTCCACTCTCCTGTAACCCATCCTGGCTGCCTAGCTCGCCACGGCCGTCAGCAGCAACCGCCTCAGCCCCTTCCTTCGGTAGCACGCCCTCACGAACATGTCCTCTATGTTGAACTCCGGGTTTGCCGGGAACGTCGAGTAGTTTGGAAAGATCAGGATGAGCCCGTCGCCACATGCCGCCACCCTCGGCCCCGGACGCGAAGATCTGGATCCTTGATTGGGAAGTCGAGGCTGATCGTGTGGACGATCGAGGGGAATGTGGGCACGGTGGTAAGGTTTTGCGGTAGAGGAAATGGGTCGAATGGAAGGTGGGAGACCTCAAGGAGTACGGTGAAGGACTGGAAGGGAGGGGAGTAGAAGAGAGTGGAGGAGAGAGAGGCCTCGGTTGTGGTGCAGTGGTCTACGAGGCGCTCGCAGACTTCTATCTGGTGAATAATCTTGTGGATGTGGGGCACGTCGGAGGGCGCGGCAAGCGGACGCGGGCAAAGAGCGTGCAGCGGGAGGAATTAGGAGAGAGCTCCGGCATCTCGGGGACCTCAGAGGACGAAAGAGGCGGTGTGGCGGCAGCCATATTTGTGGGGTTCTTTTCCTTAGAGATCGATCCAAGGTGTTTGCTTCTTGGCAGAAGAGAAGCAGATGGGAGGTTTTGACCTCCCTTGGATCCCCCATTCACCATCCCAATTGCCAGCTGCATCCTCGGATGGTGCGCTTGCTGGCGAGCCGAGCCATTTTCCAGCCAGCGACAGGCTTCTGAGGTCATCGTCATTGTTCGGTGGCTCAGTAAGTGCGTTCCGCGCAGGTCTCGGACCGTTGATGTTTAGAGCGTCAAGGGTTTCGTAGACCGAGTTCGCTGTGGACGATTTGGCGCCCTAAGACGAGCATAAGTCGTTGACGGGTAGTAGTAGTGATGAAGGTCTCGAGATTGCGAAGCTTGGGATTGCTCAGCCCACAGACGCCGGTCACGAGGGAAAGAACAGAAGGAAGCAAGAAAGATAAAAAAGGAAAAAAAGAAAGAAAACAATCTCAAAATATAAAAAGACAAAAGTAGGCCTAGCGAGACCCTTCTTTAAAGCAAAAAATACAGTTCGACCCCTTTTTAGAAACAAGGTTCGGTTTGGATCCTTATTTGAGAATACAAGTGCACTTGGGGTCCTTTTTTGACATTTTTCTAAAGTAAAAAGAAAATAAAAGAAATTGATAGGTTACTGACTATCCTAGAACAGATCCTAAAACTTTTGATAGGATAGATTTCAAGTTCTAAGATATGGTGGGTAGGTTCTAGGTTCCAAAAAAAGATGAATCTGTTCTGACAGGTAGGTTCTAGGTTCTAAGTGGAATCTGTAAGGAATATGGAACCACTCACCCTTACTAAATTGGCACAAAAAGGTTTAAGATTGAATTGACAAAAAAAAATATTTATGATTGAATTGGCATATATGTAAAAGTTTTATGACTGATTTGGCAAATTAAAAGATTTGAGATTAACTTGACAAAAATGTAATAGATTTAAGATTTTTTTTTTTTTACAATTTTCCCGATCTAAAACGATGGGCACCACATTTGCTTGGGATTGCATGGTTGACTTGACTCCATATTCGGGAAGTGAATTCGATATTGGATGTTTGCCACTTGCGTCACCCCATAAGGAAGCACGACAACTATTTTTCTATATCTAGACAAACTTGAATTGGAACCTTAGTGCACTATATTTGATAATTAGCTATAGACATATCCAAAGTAAGCTAAAGTAATTCGACCTGCCATCAACAAGCTTGCACTATTTTCGTGAATTATTGAGCATCAAAATCACATGAAAATTACCAAATTGTCCCTAAATTCATTGTACAAAACTTGTTATACATATATGAATTCAGTCTTAATATTTCCAAGTTTACCAATCTAGTCCTAAATCTTTGCAAGAAATTTCAATTTAGTCATTTTGGTCAATTTCCGCCAAAAATCACTGACATGGCAATCAAGTCATCAACGACCATTCAATGTGGCACATGTCCACATGAACAATTTCCAGCGAAAATTGAATGGAATGACTATATTGAAATTCCACGCAAAGGTTTAAGACTAAATTGACAAATTTAAAAAAATTAACACCGAATTGACGTCAGTACAATAGATTTATAACTAATTGAGGACTAATTGGACAATTTCCACCCTATTTCTTTGTATAAAAAAAAGGCCCAATTCCCTAGTGAGAGCACAGGTGACAACCAAAGGCAAAGGGTTGTTGCTTACACGGGCGATCGAGGGCAATTTTCCAAATTAATTTTTTAAAAAAATTAACAAAAAAATATTTAAAAAATAAATACCAAATTAGGTGCCGCTCGGTAAATGGACCGTCGAGCGGCACCTAATCAGCTCTATTGGGCCCCGCTCGGCGGCCCATTTGTCGAGTGGGGCACCAAGCGGCCCCAATCGACAAATGGGCCATCGAGCAAGGCCCAATAGTGCCGATTGGGTGCCGCTTGGTGGCCCATTTGTCAAGCGGGGCCACCATTTAAATTTTTTAATTTCGTATTTTTTTGAAAAAAAATAAAAAAATTTAGAAATGGAACACGTTGAAAATGGAACCCACAACCACCAAAACACTTCACCCAAACTACAACTAACGGGGCAAATAGCACAATTGACAATATTATTTTCAGATTAATTAATCTATACACTTATTAAAAGACGTGATATCGATTTAGGCATGAAAAATTAACTAGACCCCTTTTCCACTACAAAAAACATGATATAATGAGTCCGACATGGAAAGATCGAAAGAAGAAAAAGGGAAAGGACGATTCATTCATGATCGAAATGTGGCATCGAAAGAAAATGCAAAATTGACAAGAAAAATGACATTTTTTGGAGAAAAAGGCCAGCCAAACCGCCTATGACTATTTGCCAATGGATTCGTCTCGAAAAATTACACGAAATAAAAAAAAAAATCATCTCAAACCAACACTCGAGCGATGAGATATGCCCTTTCAAAATTTTCCCCTTTCTTTACTCGTTTCCACCATTTTGCTACGATTTTCCATGTTTCCATGCAGTTTATAGCAATTTTGCAACGGTTTTTCATTTATCTATTATTGTTGTTTTAAACTTTCGCTATAGTTTTAAATAATTACATAAATATAAATTATTTTTTAATTAATTATTGATTATTATCTTATTAAAAAATAAGCTTCAAAAGATAAATAATTATAAATAAAATAATTACAATAACTATCAATAATTTAAAAATTTTAAAAATTTTGAAATAAAAAAATGGGCTCATGGACCTCCCTGCTTGGCATATGGGCCGCCGAGCAGGCTATTGGGTCCTGCTCGGCTGCCCAATAGAACCGATTGGGTGCCGCTCGGTGGCCCATTTGCCGAGCGGCACCTAATTTGGTATTTATTTTTTTAATGATTTTTTGGTAATTTTTTTTAAAAAAATAATTTGGAATCAACTAACGCCTATGGACAATCGAAGAAATCCTTAGATTTTTAAGCGCCTACCCTTTTTCATATTTTCGATGAATCCACCAGGTTTTGCTTCTCTCTCGTGCGTAACGTGCATGGGAATACGCTTCTTGTCACGCTGAATCATTCATTAGATGCGGAAAGCAGCGCTCTTGTTGGCTTGAGAACAAGAAAAATTAGACCCCGTTCGTTTAAAAAATAAATAAATGATTTGAAGCCTAAAAATGATCATTTAAAATAATTAGTCAATATAGAGTATTTTCATTATGGACAACAATTTAAGTCCAAAATATTTTCGTGGTTAGTGAAATTTTTTTGTTTATTAATTTTTGTAAGCTATACAAGCAATGAAATTCTGAAAAATATATCTCAAATCATCTAGTTTTCTCGAAAGAAACGCAGGCTTAGACCCATCACAGAGAGACAGTTACAGGGTAGGAGGAAGATAAAAGATGAAGTCAAATGCATGGACGGGCACGCATGAAAACAATTATGTTTCTAAAATCAATTCTAGCCATAAATAATTTTTTTTATTTCTATTTCAGAATGAGTTTCTGAGCTGAAAAATGCGTTTAATAACGACATAAAATTTCTGTTTTTGAAATAGGAATCTGTTTGATAACAATATGAAATTTATGTTTCTGGAATAGAAATCTGTTTGATATCAACATAAATTTCTACTTCTGAAATAAAAATTTTGTTCCAAAACAACACAATTTCTATTTCTAAAATTTTACTTCTCAATTCCTTTATTTGAAAAATTCACAATCTCTCAATTTGTATAAACAAGATAGCATAGAATCAAGGTCCCAATTTGCATCAACGTGAGATTCTTTTCGAGTATTGCATTCTTCACATTAGTTTAAAACGTTTCAGCCAATGACAATGACAAACCATGCGCGCCCTCAAAGAACTTCTTGCACCCGAGGTGCGACGAGGTTGATGGGAGCTCATTGATAGCTGAAACGAAGATGCAAAGGGCAAAAACTAAACATTTAAGAGGAGCTTGCACGAGTGAAAGAAGACAAGATGCTATATAAATTGGCATTTGTTCTATGCATATGTTGTATCATTATTTTAGCTATACGTATTGTAAAATTTAGTAGGAAGTTTCTTTGTTCCATAGTATCATGTTTTTAAGTTTGTAAAAGTGATTGTGGGTAATTGAGATTGCCAGATTGTACCTTCCATCTTGTAGACCACAATTATCTCATTTTAATAGAATTGTCAATAATTGCATCAGGCACTTGATACTGATGTGGGAATCGACTTATCTAATCTGGGAATTGTCAATACAATGTTTGCAGCATTATTCTGCTAAAGGCACACTTGAATAGCAAATCCATAAAACCAGCTCATAATTTACATAAAAACATCCATATTCAACAAACATCAATCCAAGTCTATGATCTCTCGTGGTCCTGCAGATTCAGCATTCACTTCATTCATAAGTATTGAGCTTCTCTTGAATATGGTTTGCAGTTGCGCGATGGGGAAAAAAATAGCATTTCAGCCAATGACAAACCGTCTCATGTGCAAGAAGTTCATGAGCAAAATTTATAACATCCAAATTAATAAAACTCAACCATCCCATGTGACAAGAACTCGGGCTTTGTCCCTTTCGCATTGCTCGGCAAAGGAAAAAGATGAGAACATCCTATACATGTTAAACGGTCCAATATCCAAACCAAACATAAACTGTTAAACACATTTATCTTAGTTATTAGCAAGAAAAAATACGTCTCAGTTGATGTATGGTCTTCCCACAGCGACATTACTGACAAAGAAATTACAGTGAGGAGAATGACATGTCTCAGAGCAAGGTCCATAAAATGAAGCTCTAGGGTAAAAATGATTAGATAGCATCTCAATAAAGGAAAGGACATTAGCTGTATAATATGGTTGTTCAACCAAGCATGGTGACCTCACATAAGTGTCTTGCTAGAGTCAAATAGAGTCATGAATTCCTTCTTGATTACATAACCTATTAATCACTCCAAAATAGCCGGTCACACAAAGGCAAGACCACAATAAAAAAGAAACACCCTGCTAAGCACAAGATAATATTCTCCTAAAAATTCTACATACTTAAAGTTCTTTAGAACCAAAACCAGCTGTTTCTAGCCTGCATCATGGTCTTTCATGAATCATTCCACCACTTCAAGAGTTCTCATTGCTAACAAATATGAATATGACCCCAGGTTTAGAGCTTCGAAAAAGAAGGAATGCAAGCACCAAAATCCATACCAATCAACACATAAAGGAGTATTGCAGATAAGAGCAAATAAACCTAAAAACTACTTCGCATCATCAAATCGCAAAAAGTTTTGTCATCTTGGAGGTAGTAATAAGTAAACTATTTTTGGTAAAGAATTTGACAAGCAGGAACAATCTGCACAAAATAGCGAATAAAAACTTCAGACTTCAGCCCACGTATATACAATTCGTCATAAGCAACCAGTCAAGAGGACAGATAAACACAATATAGCAACCTCAGCTTAGAATAATTTTCCAAATAAATAATCAGAAGTCATTTACCTGATGAGAAAAATCAGCTCTAGCAGCTATAGCAGCATCACTTTCTCTTACAACTGCTCTCCACTCGCCAACCCTGCGTGCACATATACTGAGGTGCTTCTTTACAGCCTGCAACTTATCTTCACCTGCCAATCAGAAATAAAATTGCACAATTCTGACACCGCTAGTTAGATATACCTGAGCATGAAACTGTGCAATACAAAATGAATTCACTTGATACTTTACTCAGTCAGGTGACTTTGTAATGCTGCATAGATTGTATTGAACTAAATAAAGGCCGATCCCAATACATCACTACATCATAAGTGTCATCACATACACGGGTTTGCTTATCTAAACCACTCTAAAATACAGAAAATCTCAAAAAGCAACATGACATTACAAGAGCTAAGATAGGAAATTCTCAAAAATGAAAATGTGTTACAAAAGTTAAAAAAACACTTTCAAAAAATTTCTGTCATATTATGATCCCTCCCCATTTGATTGGCAATACCTATCTTAAGCATGTTCATCTCGGTGTCCTCCGTAGTCGATGCATCCGATGCAACCTCATCTTGTGTAGGTCCAAACGAGTATTCCGGATTTCCATATAGTGAAAAGTTCTTATCCCTCTTGTCTTGATCACGGATGTAATTGTGGATAGCACAACATGCAATTACAATACATGCTTGCTTTTGAATTGCAAATGAAGGCATCTGTCTCAAAATGGAGAAGAGATTTTTTAATGCAGCAAATGATCTTTCAATGACATTCCGTAGTGAAGAATGGTTATAGTTAAACAATTCCCTTGATCTTCTCGGCCATCTCGATGTACCCATGTAATCATTTAGATGATAACATTCACCTTTAAAAGGAGTTAAAAATCCCGGAGCTGTTGCATAACCCGAATCTAGCACGTAGTACTTGCCTATAACAAAAAAAAAAATCATAAATTGGCCATGATATGCAACCGAAATACGATCATAAATGAAATTACTCCTTATAGAATAGGCAAATACCTGGTGGTGGTCGAGGAAATTTCAAGCAAGGATCCTCGAGAGCTGCTAAGAGCACCCGACAGTCGTTGGCAGATCCTTCCCAACCAGGATATACAAAAGTAAATTTCATATCAAACGAACAAACACACAGTACATTCTGAGTGGTAATTCCTTTCCTCCCTCTAAATGGGATCTGCTTAGCCACAGATACAAAAGCATGCACATGGGTGCCATTCATAGCGCCTTTGCAACCCTATCATTTTATCAAAGACTAGCATTAGGCAAGATTATCTACAAATTAAAACTGATGGTGTAGAAAAATGTATGAAAATTATACCTTGAAGTAAGACTCGTGTTGAGGATTCATAAGAATCTCCTCTGGTACGACATCGAAGGAAGGTCTCTTTGCTAGTTGGAGAACTGCATTTAACACTTTAGTGAAGTAATTGCTGACAATTTGTCCCGAGCGTTGGAATCTCTCCGACAAATCTCTATTGAACCTCTTGTGACAAATCAAAGATAAAAAGATCGCAACTTGTTCATCTACCTTAATATATCGATTATGTTTCAACCAACCTCTTTCGATCATCAAATCGCAAAGGTTGAGAAATACATGTCTCTCCATTCTAAAAGCTTCATATACTCTGTCAAAATGTCCACAAAGAACATCTCTTACCCATTGGGAGCCCGACAACACACTGTCCCTAATTGGTTCTATTGTGTGCATGCACATATCCACCACAACAATGAACAACCATGCTATCATTATATCTATATTATCATCATCATCAAGCTCCAGTTCAAATGTTTGAACTGATGTTACATGATCATTATTCACACTATTTCCATCCACCTCCATATTACCTATGTCATCACAACATAAACACAATAAATAAGTCAGGAATTCAATGAAATTCAACAATAAGCACAACATCATGATAATTGCATCATAACAAAAATCACAGCATCTCAAATAGAGTGAAATTAAAGCCAAATACAAATCCACAACATCTCAAGTACATAAGTCATAGAGTGAAAAGCCAAAAACAAATCCATAGCATATCTTGCAACATCTACTTAAAGAGATTCAACAAGTCCACGTCTCCTTTCAGGTAGAGCTACCATGAAAGCCTCTCTCGATGCAGCACTAAGACATGCTTAGTTTACAGCTTTGTTGTAAAGATTCTGGTCCAAGTCAGACATGTCATTTAGGACGCCAACCACTACTGCAATGGAGTAGGGGTCTCCAGGCGATGGGGCTTGTGAGGTGACAGAGGCACTTGTTGATTGACTTGTCCTTGCTTTAATCATTTCTTGAAGGGCTTTGCAAGTGACAGAAACATCAAACGTGGTACTCTTTCTCCTCCGCTTGGAATTTGGAGTCCGATCTAATTTGTGCTTCTCATGGACTGGGGTAGAAGACACTCCAGGTGTAAAGACATGCTCATGCATATGTGGTTCACTAAGTTCTTCTGAATCACCTCCTGCATCACTATCACCATTGTCATTTCCCACCGACACCACTACGCCTTCTGCATTCCCTATTGCATAATCCCCGGTAGAGTAGGTATCACCATACAGGATACACAGATCTGGATACTGAGGAAACCTGTCATGCCTGAATCTAGCCCACTCTTTATTTTCCTAAAATTATCACAATAATAACATACGTCAACGGCATAATCAAAGCTTGCATCCATAATAAGAATAAAACGATCCAAGTAAAGAGATACCTTGATGTGAGACTCCCATATAGTTGGATTGTCCACGACAACAGTTTTGTTTACATTATCCCATCCAAATCCAGTCTGTGAGAGAAGCTTTTTGAAACTAATATATTGTGTCCTCAATTTGTTTGCCCTGTTCTTCAACTGAACTAAAGTCAAGTTGATTCTTGTCCATTTATTGAATTCGACATGTATGTTTTTCCACCTTGCTTTGTTGTAGGTAGTGGTGGTGCAATTTCCCTTTTTCATCTCCTCTATCAACAGACTTACAAAAACATTGGTCAAAGGCTCAGTCCACTTTACCGTAACAGTCTCTTTTTGGGATTCCATCTAACCTTAACTGGTTGAGCATCAAAAGTAGACAGAATCAAAATTGCAGATTGTTACTTGGTCCCCATAAATCACGCACACCGGGAAATCACAAGCAGAAGGACCACCACAATGTTCAGCCGCAAATAAGCACGCTCAATGGAAATAAACAAAAAAAAAGATGATATTCAAAGTTCCAATCTTGCTCGATAACATGGAGGGAATACCAATCAAGGCCATGGTCGGGGAAGAGCAAGAACTCAGCACGCTCGCAAGTGATGTTGAAGCCGGTACGGTCGATATCAGTATACCTCAAACTCACAGTATTGCAAAAAAAAATACCGAGCTATCAGTTGTCAAAGAAATCAAAATAGTTTAGGCATTCGCAGTGAACATTCCCCGATCAAATTCACCAGCTATTTCACTTCGCTTTGTTTACTCGAATTAAGCCAGACTTCTAGCAAAAAATTAACTAGATGCGACCACATTCATCAAAACATCCCCAACCATACACCTATCCACACAAACGAGCACTCACGCAATAATGTCACTTCACCTGCACCAATCCACTCAGATTGCATCCCAACCACCCCCCTAAAGCAAATCACATCGCCAATCGTATTCAACCAAGGACGTAGCAGCAGGTTCCATCAATCACAATTCACACAGACGACACGAAAGACGAATACCGTGGAGGTGCCACAACAGTGAACCCAAGAGCCCCAAATAGAGGAATAGGGCTCGCTGATGTTGTATGGGAGATCTTTAACTTCGGTGCCCGATCTACCAACGACTCCTTCAGACTTACCACAAAAAAAAAAAAAGAAATCAAAATAGTTAGAGGCATATCGTCGAGAAATTCGACAGGATTTACCAAATCCAAGACCCAAATCGAAATTTTGTCATAAAAAATACGAAGGCCGAGCAAAGGCGACGGGAGTTACCAGACAAGAGCATCGAAGCGGCCTTGGCAAGCTCAGGCAGGGCACGCGCACGCTGGAGAGGAAACAATTCGGCGAGGACGTCATGGTCGGTAAGATTGAACAAACTCGAGCAGGAAAGAAACCCGACAAGCCCTAATCGCATCCACCGATCAAGAGAGAGAGGGAGAGTGAGAAATCAGATCTGCCATGAGAAGAGAAGGAAGAAAGACGCGAAGAAGACGAACGAGAAAATTTAGATCTGTCGGAGAGACGCGAAGAAGAGAGAAGAGACTTTGGGAGCGGCCATGAGGGTGAGGAGCAAAAAGGCGCGATAGAAGGAAGACTCAAAGAAGATGGGGTTTTATTTCGTTTTCTGTTTCTATTTTTGCCGGAAGCTATAATTTTCTACTTCTCTTTTTTGGGTCCAAAACAATTTTTGTTTCAGAAATAAAAAAAAAAATTTCTGTTATCAAATAAGTTTATGTTCCAGAAATTATTTCTGAAACAGAAATAAAGAAACTGAATTGTTTTCATGCGCGAGCTAAAAGAGAATGGATGAGGTGAAGTGAATATTGGTCTGTACAAGACCACCTTTGCACTTTTCTGCAGTTCTAAAGGTCAACTGAATTTTTTTTTTTTTGGTCAAAGGTCAATTGAAATTGAATATGCCCATCTTGTGAATTGAACAACGTAATAAACAAATCACTATTCGACATGGTATATCAATCCAAAGCTACATTCATATGCCTATACGGAGCGACATCGCTCATTTATTTGCATTGGCACCACTCTTCTTCTCGGTCAAGTAAATAGGGTAGATCCATGAGTGATCTCTAACATCTATACTTCATGGTATAAATATAAACCAAGACCAAATCGAGCACATGCTTTGCAGAAAGCCATTTCCTCTGCCGCAGCAACTGGATCGGCATCATGACCATCAGCAGGTGATACGGTCCCAGTCGCCTCCCGATGCGCCTGTTCAAGTAGGGTTGCAGACAGAGGTATATTCAACCAATTCAGTTTAAACACAACTAGCAATTTGAAAATCTGCAATGGCATGTTCATTTTTCTGATTTGAGCACGTAGATAACAAGGACAAGAATTAAAACCCAGGAAGACCACCAAAGCTCCCTTTAAGCTGATTTACAAGAAAAAACTTCCGGTTCCAGAGACTTCTTGACCTTCATGACCAAACAAATCCATCTTTAGCCTTCATGTTCTCTCAAGAACTCTGGAGACTTTATTGTGAATTGCTAGGCTTAATTTGGTTCAAGCATATTGGATTCCAGAGCAAAAGAATCAAGAACATTGTAGAATTACACTTTTTGTTTGAATGTGCATAATATTTGTCATTTTTTTTTGTCGCTAAAATTAACATCCACCAGTCATAAACCTTTAGTTGTCCTTCCTGTAATAAAAGGCGCTGCACTTCTTGGAGATTTTGACCTAGAAGACTTCGATAACCATTTTTTGATTATGAATGAAGAACAACTAAGCTCTCCTCTCCCAGCTTTGATATTCACGGCCATAAGTATAGTAACCAGCAAACAAGCTACTAAATTTCCTCTCTCCGTTCCTCTCCTGCCCACAGTTCTTCATTAAAATTCCCACCCATCAGTTGGCATTACACCTACTGTTCACACCAATTTTTGTCCTAAATCTTTCTCCTTAGTTACTAGTCTCTACCTTATGCCAATCATGAACCGCTAATAAGTTCTATGGAACCATCAGATTATATCTGATATAAAATATGCCTCCATGTGTGGCATTACCAAATATGCCTCCAGTAAAACATATTCAAAATCGGTCATAGAAGGGTTAATATAACCTAGAGAACACATTGGTCAAGCATGTCTTTTCTCCATTAGACGCATATATTTCTACCATTTGTGAGACACGGTAGTTGAAATTGCTCAAGCATATGCCATGTCCAAATTTCATAATAAACCAATCCTAAAACTCAGTAGGCAGAAACATCAGGTCAAAGGCCAAGTCATCCAAACACACCAAAGTCTTGCTAAACCAAATAATACTGCTATTTGATTTGTCCTAGATTACGCTAGTAATATTCATGATGGGAAGTGAAAAGAGAAAGGAAATCCCTGTTAATTGAAGGAACAGCACATGGATGCTGCAAAAGTGCACAACATACACATTGCAGGATATGCAAGTCACATGTGTGCATAATGTAGAGAAAGAGCCCCACCTCTCCATCTGATCCTCGCACTGTGACTCGATAAACCACGGTTACGCTTCCATTGTCCGAGAATATAACATCACGTATCTCTCCACACCATCCTGTAGAAAACTAGTAGTGAATATCTGGAGAGACGCAGAGAAACTCATGTTTCGGCTTCATGCAGGCATCAAATCAAGAGAATAGCTAGTGGCCAGTAGAAAATCAAGAGGATAATTAACAAGGAGTGAAATGCGGGTACTGTATCAACAATGTAATGAAAGGTTAGTTCAGATATAGACATCGTTCATATCCAAATAAAGTCTACTGATGGTTCCCAGCTGATTACCGAATATGCTTACCATAAAACTGTTCCAATGATACTGAATACTTCCATCGATGAGATCAAATGTCTCTTAGATGATTTGGAAGTCTTAAACTATACTGACCATAAGAATAACTGGCAAGGCTTCTTTGAAGTCTTCACAGCGAAGAAACTAGTAATATGGTTAATAGACTAACAATGAAAGGATTTTGGAGTAAAATTTAGGATGCGATGAGGCGGATATGCATTGATCAAAATGCAAGAGCTTCAAGACAGAGGATGGGATCCTATGCACACAGCTTATGATCATAATCATGAAGCAAGAAGCAATTTTTAACAAACCAGTTGCAATGAAGCATCAACGTTTCCGTTGGATTGACTTGAGAGACCACAAGCAGAAAAAGAGCTCAAATTAACAAGCAAAGAGGTAGTGAATCACGCAATGCAGGCTTATATAGTAAGAAATCAGAAATCATCAATTTTCAGAGAGAGAGAGAGGGAGCTGAGGAATTGAAGATACCAGGGGCATAGAAGCTTAACATCCGGTTCGCATGAAACCTAAAAGACAATCGAAAATCATCCGAAGGGAAAAAAAATCAGACCAGATCCAATGTTACATCATCAGATACATGAGCACATTATCGACATGGCGAACCAACTCAATGCTGAATGAAGGACAAAACTACCAGGGAATGTAATTGGAGGTCTGATCGGTGTCGTGATCGGGATCGCCGTCATGAGCATTTGGAAGCGACTTGATGATGTTGTCAGGGATCTTCTTGTTGAGATCCCGGAGGATCTCGGCTAGAGGGCGGGTTATGCACGAAGAGTAGGACGCGGACACCGAGTTGTCCAGCGGCACCACGTAGTTGGAGCTCGGCACCGAACCTTTCTTCTTACCGCCGCCGCCGCCGCCGCCGCCGTTGCAATTCGTGGAGTTGTTGTTGCCGGCCGCGCGGACGAAGCCGCGGAGGAGAAGGCTGGCTGGTCTACGCGCGCTCATTTCGAGGACGGAGGCCGGTCTCGCGGAGTCGCCGTCGGCTACGGCGGTTCCGGAAGGCTGAGATAGCAAGCTCTTCGGGAGGAGAGCGGAGGAAGTGATCCGCAGTGCCATTGGAGGCGGCGGTGGCGACGGCAGCGAGGGCGTGATGGGCTCAAGCGAGACGCGACGCGGACGGTGGTTGTGTTGGGGCGTGGTAGACCAATCGGGGGGTTAAGTGGAGTCATGGTGACGGTCGGACGGGTGGCGGGGCTGCTTGCTGCACGCACTGCCCACCTACTCCCTCTTGCAAGAAAATTTCAATGAGTCCCCGAGGTGGAATTATTTTCGCAAATGACCCGTGTATTTTTTATTTTTGTCTCAAATGAGCCCCTACACTTATACTCGACCGACATAAGTCAATTGGCCCTCCACGCTCGCCGCCGGTGGACAAAAATGCCTGCGGCGGCAAGGCAGAGAGAGAAAGGCGGCAGTGAGGGAGGGGAGGTCGAACGTGGTGGTAGATGTGGCAAAGTGGATCTAGAATCCATATCTGATGGTGCAGGTCATAATGTGTTGTTTTGAATTTTAAAAATAAGATTAAATGAGTTAGTTACTTAGGTGCATCAAAACCATTCATTTCTAAATTTATGTTTCTGAAATAGTTTCTGAAACATAAACTCATTTGGTAATACAATTATATTTTTCTATTTATGAAACAACAAGTTATTTCAGAAATAGATTTGAAACAAAAATAAGAAACAAAAAAAGCTAGTTCTTCGAGAAATATAAATAGAAATCTTCATCGCCGACGGTTGCCGCCACAGCCCACCAGCCACAGCCGCCGACAATTGCTAGTCGCCGTCGCCAGTTCGGCGACGGTTATTTTAAGATAAGAAATTTTATGTCGTTATTAAATGTATTTTTTTGCTAAAAAATTCATCCAGAAATAAAAATAGAAAAAACTATTTCTAACTAGAAATCAATTTTTGGAACATAAAGGTTGTCATGCGCGCCATTAACAACTTAATACAACTAAAATGGTCCGGACCTAGAATGAAAAAGAAAAATTAAAATTAAAAAATTGAACTTTCTAAATAATTATAAAAATTAGTCATAGTGCTTTGTTGATATAAATTTTTAGCAAAATTTATTTTAAAAATGAATTTTCCTAAATTTCATTAAATATGAAAGTATTTTAATGATATGAGTCGAATCAGAATGGGCTGGCTCGAGTTCGTTATTGGAGTCCAAAGTTTGCATTGTAATAGATGTGTCATGTGGATCCGATCACTTATGACTCAACCTCACATTTGACACATCTACCGAAACTCGAGCGTTGATAAATATTCAATTGTATGTAGAGAGAGAAATAGAAGGAGAAGGGAGAGGCAGATGAGATGGCCGCATCTGCCAAAGCTTCAACGGTCCTCATTGAGTTCAGACAAGCATGCCATGGTTAGTTGGTATACTTCGGTCATGTTTGGTTAAGCATTGGAGATGAGCATTGGGGCTTCAAAGTCCTTTGGTTAAATGCAAATAGTATTTGGTTCATTTTTTGGCTCACTTTGAGAAAATGCGATTGTATCTCAAATGACTTCCAAAGACCTGCAGGCCAAAGTAAGAGGTACTTTGGGAAGTTGCATCTCAAATGCAACTAATTTTTTCTTTTAATTTTGTCATCTCCACCTACCGCTACTCGCTCATCACTGATTGCTGACCGTCAACCTTGACCGTCGTCGTCCACCGCTTGCCTTGCCAGTTGCCAGCCGTTGCCAGTCGCCGGACACCGCCTTCATTTGCCGAATGCCTTCGCCGACGGACGCGCAACGCCGCCCCCAATTGCCGTTGCCGGGCGTCGATCGCCACTTTCATTTAAAAAAATATAAAAATACTATACAAAGTGTATTTTTCACCAAACGTCATTTTCGTCAAAGCTAGTTTCAAATGTGTTTTTAAAAAACACTTTTCCAAACACTAATTGCAATTTGAAAAAGTCATTTAGCCTAAAATTATTTACATTTACTCAAAATTTCTCGACCAAATGTTTAACCAAACAATCACGTTGTCAATTGCCCTTATGCACCGCCATCTCGGATTCACCAGAGTCCGTAGGTGATTTTCCAACACCTTGCACTGGTTATTTTCAATACAAAATACCACCACCATGTTCCTTGCCTTCATACGATTCCAACCAACTAAACCCTAAGCCACATGTTCTTCCTCCTTTGACAACAGAAAAACATTTTCCTCACTTTTCATTCCTCTTCCCTTTCGCATATTTTTTCTTTTAATTATTATTTTTTACTTTCTTTTCATTTTTTATCTAATTTTTCAAAATTTGAAGATTTTATTTTTTAATTTTTCGGATAATTTTTTTAATTACTTTCTTTTATTTATCTACTTTTTTTAAAGTATTTCTTATTCTCCTTCGGCACGTCACCGACGGCCAGCCAAGTGAGGCTTGGCATCGCTAGCCTCAAGCGAGCCTGACCAGGTGTCGCCATCCTTGAGCAAGCCTAACCAGGCGAATTGTCACCGACCTTGATCGTGGCCAGGCCAGGCCAGGCGTCTTCAAGTTCAATTTATGTCTGCTTTGCTTCTGGCTTTTCCCGTTGGCGCTTTCCGCCGTGATTATCTTGATCACTAGCTTCGCCCATTTCATGATCCGCATTGCGTGTGGCATTCTCAGCGTTCTCATCAGCCATGTACTTGGGATGCTCTCAAGTGAAGCTTGAGCTTGTAGTCATGAGCATGACTGTATGAGCCACGTCACACGTCTCATACGGACACGCATGAGGGTGGTCAGATGATGCTGACACATAAGCTCCACTGGAAGGCTTTAGAAGTGTTAGCAGTGATCTTAAAAAAAGAGAAAAACAAAAATAAAAAATAAAAGAGAAAAAGGAAAAAAAAAAGATAAATAATTTAAATTTTAAAAAAATTGATTTTATGAAAAAATAGAAAATGGAAAAACAAAAAGTTATTGAATGAAGTGCATAGAGGAAAATTAAATTCAATGTCCCATATCAAGCAACATAAAATATTTTCTAAGTATTTTTTATATTTCAACCAAACACATGTATATATAGTCATTTTCTTGAAAATTCACTTTTCGAAAAAAAAAAACTCGGAAATGACTCATTTTTTCATCTAATAGCTTAAGTTTTTAGAACAGTCAATAGTGGTCCCACAAAACCTCATAATTTGAAACATAGTTAAGTGCATGGCTTTTTCCTGAAAAGGAGGCCATTTTTAGGAGGTTAAATGTACCGTTTATTATGTCTAGGGTGTCAAAAAAGCACGCATCGGCTCGACCCGACTCACGCGACCCGAAAATTTACCTAATTTTCTAGCCTTTTCAGGTCAGGCTTGATACTGTTTGCATAAGGACAAGGCCGAGTCGGGTTGGCCTGTTTTTTTTTTTTTTTTTGCACCAATGTTTTCTTTTTAATTTATTATTATTATTTATTATATTATATATTTTTTCATTCGACGGACTTGTCAAGTGATTTTGATTATTTAAAAAAAAAAAGAATCTACATGACTCAGTCTGAGTCGAGCTAGGTATTGTTCAGTTTCAGGCCGGGCTAGGACCCGGCCCGTTGACACCCCTAATTAGGTCCGTGGTTAGTGTAAAAAATAACTTACTGTTTGGTAGTCGGGACAAAATTCAGGATATGATAAAATTTATCTTATCTTATATTTGGTGCCTATCTAAGATGGGATAAAATGGTATATAAAACGGATATAACCTAGAAAACATTATACCATGGGGAGGTGGAATAAAAGTGGATATGATTTCTATTAATCCTAAAGCATAAGTTATTTTTTCGTATAACAATTTTCTTAGGTTGATAAAATTAAAATAGCATTAGACTATAAATAAAATTTGATTTTCAATATAAAAAGTTCAAAATAAAAATAAAATAATTTCATTATTATTTATTCCCAATTTTATTTCTGTTCTCGAATTTCTTTCTATCTCATAATATAATTCTACATATAATTTATGTTTATTGCATGCTTTAGGTAATTTAGTAATTTAGGAGTATTAGTATAGCTTACTATTTAGTAAAATGTTATTAGAGGATGGAAGAGGAATAAATAAATTAAAAATAAAATAATCAAAAAGAAAAAATAATAAAAATTAGGCAATAAAAATGAAGTAGGCATGAATGTCATGAGAGATTCTTGCTATTTTTGCTTGTGCGACCTTTAAGTTTATTTATGCTTATATGTCGTTCATACCAAACAATAGGCAAAATATGATGTGAAAGTATCCGACTTTATTATTACGAGTTACCAAACAATGGATAGGATATAACAAAATCCATGACTTCACATCCTCTCATATTTAATCTTATTCTGTCTAGAAATCTCGATGATTCGCATATGAAAGAATTATAAAACCAACTCATATATATGGTACCACTCCTACACAATTTGTGCAAGTAATTTTCTTAAACTTGCAGTGGACACAATATTAATCCATTTTGACTTGGTAGTTCCAATCTGTTACTAGGATGAACTATTCATATGAAGGGAAAATTACAATATCATCTTGAACTTTACTCCTCCTATCGAAAATAACTAGGGGTGTGCTTGAGCCGGGTGAGTAGGGTCCAGACCTAAATCCTGAAATCGATTATGTTATAACCGACTCCTAATTTTTGGAATCGAGAACCTACCCTATTTGTTTTTGAACCTATTTTGGAACCAACTATATTTTTCGATCCGGTTCTAGGTATACCCGAGAACTTGTTTTCCTTTAGTTTCTTTTTCTGTTTTAATTTTTTTTCATGGAAATAATATGAGTATCAATGAAATGATCTGATTGTGGTGATAACGAGAGAGAGAGAGCCGATTGTGGCAAAAATAAGAGAGAGATCTCAACGAGATGAGATTGGGAAGCACAAAATAGTGAAGGTGAGGCAATGTTGGCAATATATATATATATATAACAATAGCTACAAATCGGTTCTAAAATTGATTCGGGCGGGTCTTCATCTATAATTGAAAACAAGACCGATTTCAATCGGTTCCCAAAAATTGAAACCGGTTCCCGGATCAATTTGAATAGGAATTGATTCCCGACTCTATTTTTCGGGTGGGCCGATCTGAGTTTCGGGTAAACCCAATCCAATTGCATACCCCTAAAAATAATCATCACATTCCAAAACCTACAATTACCATTCTTATTTGCATTGTATATACATAAAAAGGAAGAATTACAAAAAAAAAAGTCCTAAATTTATTACGATTGTGACAGTTCAATTCTAAACCTTAGTTCTAAAATTTTTGCATTTGTGCCAATTTAATCTATTTGGTCGACCGCACTAACATGGCTCTGACGAGGCCAATTTTGAATAAATTTTTAATATTTCTTTGGATTTTTTAATTTTTAATTCTATTTGTTTATTCTTTTTTTTCTCTTCTTCCTTCTTCCTCCCATCAGTTGCTAAGCCTCGCAATTGGCCAAAGGCGAGGGCCAACAAGGCTCGACCTTGCCTAGGGGTCAACGATTTTCCAACCTCCTTAACCCTTTTCCCATTACAATTTTAAAATTGATACTTTTAGTGAGAATAATGCTAAACAAACACCAATCACAAAAGATGAACAAAAGCAAACCACGTTTTCTTTTTCTTTTCTTTTGTAGCCGATTTTTTTTGTTGGCCGTTCTCTGTTTGAAATGGAAATCCATTCATTTAGATTTCTATAGTAATAATATTGTATCAATCATGAAAAGATAAATAACATAAATTGATAAAAAAATTAGCATTTAATTATGATTTTAATTTAATAAATAAATAAACTATTATATTATGTGGGATCTGAAAATAGAAAATTGCGTTATTAAATGTATTTCTATTCCAAATCTGTTCTTAGACAAAAAAATAATAATAATAATAGAGAAATAAAACTGTTCAACCAAACCGTAGGAATAGCTCTCCAAGCCAGAGCCCGGCCCGCCCTAGAGAAGGTCCGATTCGTCCATCGCGAATACCGGCCCATGGACCGTTAATAGGTTAAAAACCGAAAGCACTGAAGCAAATCGGTGTTGGTTGTTCTTGTTCCCTCCACTGCTGCTGCTTGAGCTTCAGCTTCTGCGAGCGCATTCACTTCCTTCTTCTTTGTAGCAGTAGAAATTCGTGGGGGGGGAGGAGGAGGAGGAGGAGGAGGAGCTGCAGTCGAGCTTGAGGAAGCCTCGCCGAGCAAGCGAAGATGGTGAGGCTGACCGCGGACTTGATTTGGAAAAGCCCTCACTTCTTCAATGCCATCAAGGAGCGGGAGCTCGACCTTCGAGGTACTCCCACTTTCTGCTCTCCCTAAATGTCCTTGCCTGGTGGCTTCCTGAGTGGAAGTATTTGATGGTTCGGTGACCGAGGTTTGTCCGTGGTTTTCTGTGATTAGGTAACAAGATTGCGGTGATCGAGAACTTGGGGGCCACTGAGGTTCGTTCGTGTTCTTGTAATTAGGGTTTGTGTGCTCAAAAGTTGTGTGAATGCCCTGGTTGGTGGCCAATTTTTGTTACTCCTGTAAGAAATGATTGAAGGCAGTAGAGAGACTGGCATCATTTATGCTGCAAAAAAGGAGTTTCCATGCAAATGTGATTGTGGGATGTTGGGGTTTTGACGTTTTTGTTTAATGTGAGTTGCAAGCACAAGATGTTAGGAGAATTTAGCATTTCTTAAGTGTTGTTCTTTGGGAACTATTCATATGATGCTCAGAAAGCATCTGGTGGAGCTATTTTTTGGGTACTCCGGGCTTATGTCAGTCCATTCTGCTTGATTAGTGGAATGGGCTAACATAGGCCGGGAGCACATGGGATCCGCATGATATAAGGGCTTATGTGAAATGGGTTAATGTAGGCTGGGAGCGCCTTATAGTTTCTCCATCTGGTATCTTATTTAGACTCAGCAATTGCAAGATGCACACATTGATTACAATCTGTTGTACGGTTAGTGAAACTCTCTTGATACTCGGAGCATCTCATTCATTGTTGTTTGAGGTAGCTTATGTGTTGTTTGTATCATCAAGTGGAGAGACTCCTTTCATGGTATACTGCTTATTTTCTGGTCCATCGTCCCTCAAAACTTGCCAACCCCTGTAATTTCCAGCTACGATTTTGTTCTGTGACATTTTAGGTTCCTAGACCATTTCTATTTCCATCAAAAGGATGTGAATTTTCTCTAGTCCATACGATGAAATTCTTGTCATCTCTCTCTGTCTCTCTGTCTCTCTCTCTCATTCAGGGTGTTGTACAGTAAAACAAAGTCATTGGTTTTCACTGTTTGCTATTTGCCATTCCATGGTTCTCTCTTAATTTTATATTACTAAGAGGTTGATGCACATAATCGAATAATGCATGTGGCCTATCTTGCTCTTCCTATGCAATGCAGTTTCATGCTTTATTTGGTGCAGGACCAATTTGACACTATCGATTTGTCCGACAATGAGATTGTTAAGCTGGAAAACTTTCCATACCTTAACCGGTTGGGTACTTTGCTTATAAATAACAATAGAATTACTCGCATCAACCCTAATATTGGAGGTAATGATGGTAAACAGATGCCTTTTTTACATCTCTCTTGTTAAGCCAAAAATTAACATTACCTCTTCTTTTCCTTGGCAGAGTTCTTACCAAAGTTGCACACGCTTATTCTTACAAACAACAGATTGGTCAACTTGGTTGAGATTGATCCTCTTACATCTCTTCCAAGGCTCCAGTATCTTAGTTTGTTGGATAATAATGTCACAAAGAAACCCAATTATAGGTTGTATGTGATACACAAGGTAAAATCACTTCGGGTGCTGGATTTCAGGAAAGTTAAAAGCAAGGTTTGTTGACCATTTGCAATTTGTATTCTTTCCAGGCATGCCTTTTCTCTTTATTTTTGGTAGTGCATACTAGTTATAGACTCATTTCTTTACCTTCCAGAGCAAAAAAGCATTATCTGACGATGCTTCTATCCTCAGTCAATTCTTGTTTTACAAAGATTTAGCATCTCAGGGCCTTATCATATGTTATTTTGGAACATAAATTTTAAAAAACAGTAATTTTCCGGGAAACGTGGAATGGAATGCTTCAAATGGAGTTCACTAAGTGGTCTGTTCATCTGTGATTAAGGTTAAAATCTGCATGTTGAAATCTTATATGCAGGCAGTCATTCTAGTCAGACAAGTACTGCAAAAAATGAAAGGGGAAGAACTCCTCTGATAAAGAATATGAAAATGCAGCGTCCAGATCAAACATCTTAAATGCTCATATTCACTGGAAAGACGCCAAAGAAGCCCTAAAAGAGGCCAAAGCTCCCATGTTCATGTGTTAATCATTGATAAACTCGTTTTTGCGTCCTGTTTCATGCATAGCATCAATACAAAATGATCCTTCTAATTCCTAATTTTTAGGGCCCAAATGCTAGAGGTTCTTGTAAGGAACCATTGTGGTGAATAGATGTTTACTTCAATATAATTTTCTTCCGGTACAGGGCAGGGAGACATTTTAACTCTGTTTTGGAGGGTTTCAGTCTTTCAACTGCATACCCATTGATTTAATTTTTTTCATCTCCATGTTTACCTGTCGTTTTTCTGTTTGAATGCCTCTCTGCTGAATTTGTTGGACCAAAACATTCTGCTCAATGAATTGTGGTTTGATAGCCCAAAGTAATGGTTTTATTGCGTAAACTCTTTTAAGTCTTACTGTATTTCTAGTTTCAGAAAGAATCAAAAGCACAATTTGTTAATAATGTTCTGCATTATAGGGGAAGATTGGAAGAAAAAAATCTATTTTTATCTAATTGCTGATTAACTTGTCTTGCGTCCTCTTTCTTACACTCACAACATCAGTGCAAAATGGTCCTCCTTCCTTCCTTGCCCAATTGCCAGTGCCTTGTTTAGGTCGTTGACCGGAAATTATTATGCTGAAGTTTTGTTTTCTTTAATAGCATTTTTTGTTTATACAAGGAACTTTTAGCTTTTCTTTGATTTCTGTTGTTCATTGGTCCAACGCAACATCCATAAAATAAATTATCCTTGTCTTCTTCTGGGTGTACCTATCGTTTTCCACGGTTTGAACAACTCTTTGCTCCAAAGTAATGGTTGCATAGTCTACTTTTAATTAATTCAAGTTTTATGAGTTACCTCAGAAGTCTTAGAGCCTGTTTGGATTGATTTTTACTTGTCTAAATCCTGCACTTCATGCATTTTGACTTTTTCTAAATCCAATGCTTCTGACATTTTCAAGATGCCCAAATGTTGACATAAAGACTCGCATGTAACTTTTCCATAATTTTTTGGAGTTTGAATAATATTTAAGAATCGTGAAAGCAGAAGAATACATTTCACTTTTGCTTTAGTGTAAACAAACAGACCCTTAAGTGTTACCCACTCATGGGTAGCTCAGTTGGTTAGGGCGCATTTAAGATTGCGTGGTTAGGCGCACTGGTCCCGGGTTCGATTCCCCAGCTGAGCACCTGTGATTTAAGTGGGGGGTCATGGTGGTGGGTTGCTGTGCTAATCTCCCCTGAGAAATCGTCGAAGTGCGCGCAAGCTGGCCCGAACACCTCTGTTACCCAAAAAAAAAAAAAAAAGACCCCTAAGTGTTACATTTCTAGTTTGAAATAAAATTTCAACTGCATTGGTCTGTCCTCTAGGGCTTGAATAACTTTTTGCTCCAAATAATTGGTTTCATATTCTAATTCTACTCATTTTGGTGGTTAAGTCTTATTGTAATCTAGTTTCAAAAAGAAAAAAGGTAGACTCATTATTAATTTTTCCTGGATGATAGGAGAGATTAGAAGCAGAACAGTTATTTTCATCTAAAGAAGTTGAAGAGGAAGCCAAAAAGGAATCTACAAAGACGTTTACACCAGGAGAGATTCAAAAGGTTGCGGAACCCATTGAAGAACAGCAGGCTCCTAAAGTTGTTGCCCCTACACCGGAGCAAATTATTGCTATAAAGGTATTGCCTTTGGTTCGCTATGAACTTCCATGGTTTGTGCAATCCTTTTTCCCCCCTTTTAAGATGAGTGATATATGTCTCAATAGTGTTGAGTGCTTTAATTGGTTTTGTGCTTTGAAATTGTTTATTGAGTACCTCTTTGAAAAACCTGGATCTAGGGTTAGATCTTGATTTGCTATCTTTTGTTTAGATTCGTTTTCTTTTCTTTTGGATTAGTGATTAGCACTTTTTTGACTGGTCAATCGGAAGAATCTTCCAGAATTGTAAGGGCGAGTTTTAGTACATTGTCATTTTTGGTCCATAAAATTGTCTCTTTGAATCAATTTGATCCTTGAGCTATAATTTGGTCCTGAGCTATGATTTGGTCCCCGAGCTTGTCAACTGTCTTCTGATTCGTCTTTCTAGTGCAAATTTCAATCTCTCTTTGGGGACGAAGTAAATTTCTTAATTGACAAATTGATGTGCCCTGATTAACGCAACTGACAACTACAACTTACAAACTTTAAGTATTTCTATCAGAATTTTTCCACATTTAACCCTTATTAATTCTATTATATGATTATCAATTCTTCAAAAATTGAAAGTGAGGCCCATAACTTCCTCTGACTTCCACTACCCAAAAAAGAAAAGTGAGGAAATTGCACTGGAGAGGCCTAATTAATAGTTGATAAAGCTTTAGGACTCAATTAGGAAAAGGAAATCTACGCAAAAGATATACTACCGGCTTCCTCCCGAGCAATCTTAGTTATGTTGTTATGGAGAGTTCAAACTTCAGAGAAAGAGAGAACTCTTTTTAGAGGACCCCCTGCGGTTTTAAGCAATAGAGCTGCTTCTCTTGATCATATGTTCTGAAGAGCTCATGATCGTCCATTTGCTACCATATTGGGTGCTAAATGCAACTATACTGTGTCAGTGCATTCATGTTAGATAATTGATTTGTTCCACCAAAAATGCTTCTGCAAAAGAGAATGACTTCTTTTATTAAGCTGGGGATCTTCGATAGTTTGATTTTTGTTTTGACTTGCAGGCGGCCATAGTGAATTCACAGACTCTTGAAGAGGTTGCCAGACTTGAAAAGGTTCTTAGATTTTCCATTATTAAATTTGTGAACTTTTCCATCATATCCCCTTTGTTTTTTGTCTAATGTAATACGGCACTTGTTATTGGGATAAGCAGGCTCTGAAGTCAGGTCAACTTCCAGCGGATCTGAAAATACCAGAGGACGTTACTGGGGCTGGTAGTATCAAGGAAAAAGATGTAGAAATGAGTTCTACTAATCAAGATGAAGCAGATGTTGAACAGAAAAATGTAGAGGAGCAAACAAACAATGAACCTTCGCCCATGGAACAGGTATTACTCGAATGTCTTTGTACATGAATAGCTGCCTCTATCTAAAATTCCTGTCTCTTCTGCTCTTTTCCGTGCTGCAGCTCTTGGCAAAATCAAGACTTTTCAGCTTCTATTATGACTTTCCCAAGTTTAAGTCATTTTCTTCCCATCAAATTTTGAACTTCTGCTACTAGTAGTGAAACTACATATATTAATATGAAATAGTCATTGAGGCCCATTTGTGAAGCTGGAGCATACAATTACTGGGTGAAAATAGTAGCCTTACCAAGAGTTCATCAAGCTAATTCAAGTCCATAATTTCATATTTACACTTAGCTTCCATGGAATAAGAAGTTGATTCCCAACTAAATTTTGAATCGTCAATGAAAAGCTACACAATTTTTGTGCTCGAGTTGATCTCCAAGTTGAATTCGAGGATCTAAAATACCGGAAAAATTTGCTTTGCCATTAAAATAAGTATTTGGACCAACCATTCATTTTCCGTGAAATGAACGGAGTCTATGAATTTGAATATTATTAGGTCCTTCGCCAGTGTAGAAAAGTCTTTTCACAATAAATTTTGGATAAATGATATGAGTTTTGGAGTTAAACTTTTTGACCGAATTCTTCGACGTCAAGGATCCAACGATGAATAGATAACTCAATAGTTTGATGCTTCAGATAGTCGATTGCCCCTAGTAAAGAGTAAGCAGCATTAGTGCTGGCCCTGTCGAGACATATTTTGGTTCGATCTCATAGTCATTCTCTTTTGTCGATGGGGTGGAATCCTCTTCTTGCAATTCTCTCTGCTTGTTCTTGCAAGTATTTTGGTTTGATGTCATAGTCATTCTCTTTTGTTTGCAATATCTGGGAGCAGTGCAATCACTTAGTACGTCTTTATTTCATTCTGTTTCAGGAATAGGAGGTCCCATGCGGTTGGTTTATCAGACAGTTCTTGGTCGTCAGCCTTGGGATGGAAATTTCTTTATGAGACAGTTCTTGGTCATCAGCCCAGGGAGAGGAGAGTACTGGGTGTTGTGCGTGTACAATTATGCCAGGGGCGAACATGTCTTCCCTTTTCATCTGTTGATTAGACCTGAATCTAATTTGTACTTTAATATCTCTCCTAGTTTGCCAGTAGGATGAATCCTCCCTGTCTCTAATAGATATTAATCTCCATAGAGCGATTTCTGGTAGATTAAGGAATTTTAGATGAATATTTTTCGTGCATGATAATTGCCTAAGCTATTGTTTGCGGAGAAGTATCATTCTCATGGAATGGAAGAGAGCGACTTTTGTTTGATCTGTGGTTGATTTCTCTCTCTCTCTCTCTCTCTCTCTCGCAGTTGATGTCTTGCTGATTGGACCTAATCCTCTCGGTCACATCTCTCTCTCTCTCTCTCTCTCTCTCTCTCTCTTACACAAAGTTAGTCCCGACACCTACGCCACCTTAGTTCTATTTGTGTAGTTTTGGTAAATGAGGAGAGCATAAATGGCAATGGCATCTTGGGGTTGTGAAAAACAGGTACCGGCAGAGTTGCCAATTTGCTTCATTGGCTTCACGTGGATCCATACCCATAAATGTCACTGACCAGATAAGTTGCTTGGAAGAGTCGGCAAATGGCTATGGCTTTGCTACTTGTGAGTGAAACCGAGTGAGATATGTTGTTGCAGAGCAAATGGCTAGTGGGCGAGAGATAACAATTTAAGATCTGTTAAAAAATAAAATAAAATAATCACATATTAATAAATAGTGCGGCTTGTTTCTGCTTTTTGTCATTACTAAGGGTAACCTCTATAGGCAGCACGGAATGCCCGAATAAAATTGGTTTCCGAGGTAAGACGACTGGATTTCCAATCCTGGAGATCGATGAACACTGGTATGATTAACGTGGCGCCATAGAACTTAGCAAGAAATCCACATCGTGTTTCCCGTCCAAGATGGAACTACGGTTGGACGCTGTCCCTCAAATCGCTGCGAATCAAACAAATGAATTGTTGTTTACAACGTCGTCTACAAGGTCTTCCCAATAAACAAAGGCGCAAGCGGAAATATGCCGCCTTGGAAATGTTGGACAGCGACTATAAAGAAGGAAGAGTGAAGACGAGGACATTCCTTTATTCCTTCCTGGTACTTCACAATGGGCGTTTTGCTTCGACTCAGAAAAATGGAACCCAAGTGACGATAATACCACAGTAGGCTAGAAAAGTTTGGAGAAGATGGCGAATAATATGTCCGGCCAGACCCCTCTGGGAGATGTTCCTGCTTTATCTTCTGCGTTTTCGGGCCGTAATCTAGCACTGGCGTTCGTGTTTGTTCTCATCGGATTGATTTCCTTTAGAAATTATAAATATTGCTCTTATCTTCGGATGTGGAGGCCACGGAGAATTCTCTTCCGGCACGTCTTCGGCGGGAGGCTTCTGTGGGTGGCAATTACCTTTGCTCCCCGTCAGCTATGTTTGGTCCTGAACAGAATTTTCTGCCACTCTACTGACAACACCAGCATGCTGGCCAATCTCAACAATGTCGAAGGCCATCCGGAGATGCTTGATTCCGACTGTGTGTCGAGTAGGTGTTCCACTCAATCTGAGTGAAGAAATCCTAGAATTTTCAGAGATCGTCCCTTGTTGTAATGTCCCTGCGATATTTGTCGGTTGCGATCACAGCTTTTTCCATCTGCTGTAACTATATAGCTCTATCCCTACGGTATCTGATTCATGAAGCAATGGTGCATGTGCAGCCTTAGACGAAACTGAGCTAAAGGAACTGATGTCACACATAACAGAGTCTGATGGCGGTCCCCCATGGCAGCTGATGATGGACAAAACAACTCCAACCCTGACGTACCAAGCTTGGTGCAGAGACCTGCCTGTAAAGTTCATCGTTTTCTTGTTTAATAATCTGTTCACCTTAGATCAATGCTCATCCACTCCCAAGTTAAACGACAATCTTCGAACCGACTGCCATAGCTTGCCTTAAATTCTTTGAAGAAGTTACATGTTCATGTCGATTTCTTACGCCTTCTACTTAATTCAGTACTGGGAAACAGTGCAAATACTTTTTAGCATTCGCAACATCAGATACATAATAGTCTTTGGGACAATTGCTGTAGCACCTAGATCTCTCTTTCATGCAGATCGAAAACTGAGAAATTAGGAAGGTCTTCGTAAAGCCGTCCTAATTCTGCCCCCATTTTTTTAAATTTTTACAAGGGGTTCTGTTTGACAGTCTTGCACTGCCACTCCTTATGGTCGCCTTCATTGTCCAAATTGTTGTTATTGCTGATATTTCAGGTTGGCCCGACACAGTATCGCACTAGAACGGTCTTCACGGGCGTCTCGCCCGAGTTACTGAGGGACTTCTTTTGGGACGATGAATTCCGTCTCAAGTGGGAAAAGATGCTAGTCTCCTGCAGGACTTTACATGTCTGTCCACGAACTGGAACCATGGTTGTTCACTGGATAAGAAAGGTACTGAGTCATTGTACCAGTAAATGGAACTATTTCCTTCCCTGTAGGAGCTAATGTTCAGATTTGGGTGTGTAGCTGCCGCTGATCCGCACCGAGCGAGAGTACATCATTGTTCGTCGCATTTGGCACTCTGAATCCAGCTACTACTGCGTGACCAAGGTAAAATGTGGGTTGATATCTCGACTGATTCAGTGGATGATCCAGTGTAGGCTTCACTTCACATGAAGTTGCATTGCTTATATTTACTCTCATCTCAAGGGAGCGTCCCTGAGACAAGTTCTAGGATTATTTGTCCTCAGAGCCGCTTTTGATAGAGATGAGTTATGGGCGTCGTCCAATGCATTTTAGTGGTAACTTTCGCCCCAAAAAGATAGGCAAGAAGGTCACTCTTGCTACTTTAGGATGCCGAACCCAGAACCGACCTGCATGACGACTCTTTACTTTTGACGACATTCGTCTGGAGATTAAAAGCGGGTTTTCATCAATACAGGGAACAACATGTCCGTCTCTACCGAATCGCAGAAATACCCGAAGGGTAGGGCTTTACTACTCTAGTTGGTGTATAAATCCAGGTATTTCTTTCCTCATAACCATGTTTATGCCTCTTCTCCCATAGATTACACGTGGGGAGGTTTTGATGTTGACCAGGTTTATTACACTTCTTCCAGTAGGATCAGGGAACCGGCAACAGCAGCCCGCAACAGAGGTAATCTTATTCCACTACGAGGACATTGGGGTACCAAAGGAGATAGTTAAGATGTGCGCCAGGGCGGGAATGTGGGGCCTCGTGAAGAAAATGGAGGGAGCAGTTCAGGCTTACAATATCGCTCAAGCCAGCGGAGCGCCTCGATCATCTTACGCGGTCCTGGCGTGCATGACCACCAAATGTGGGCCGCCAGCAGTTCCGGCTCCATATCTGGAAGTTGACGAGGAAGAGAAACTGAAAGACAGACGGAGGAAAGACGTGAACGTCTTGAAATGGTTGGTGGTGGGAGGAGTATTGATGGCTTCCGGGCTGACTTTACAGGTCGCTGGCAAGGTGGTGCTATTCCAGTTAAGAAAATGGATGACGCGGTTCAGAAGGGCGGAGGAGGATCGGCAAAAGCACGGAAGCAAGCACTGAAATAAGGATGCAACTTCGTAACATTTTCATGCTTTGCACGGTTTCGGTCTAGCTATGGCGGTTGCACCAGAACCAGATATCAGAAACAGAAACTGCAGGGACTAAGCATCTTTCAGTTTTGAAGAATTTTAGCGGAGCAACACTTCCCTTCAGGGTGAGCACCAAAGCAAGCACAGAATAATGCAGGTCCTGTCTATTCTTAGGTTTTCAAAGAGGCATAGAACAATATCAGTCGAGAGATGAACAAGAGACATTGTCAGACATTGTCATACGTCGTTGCCAATCAGGAATTTTTGCTAAGGCAATTGATAACCTCATATATCAGTATAGCCTCATATATCACCATGCCATATAACTGTATAGCCATCTCATGCCACCAGAGCTTGGGTTTCATCTATCACCAGGTTTTAGATCAAGCATAATGTACTCAGTATAGCTTTTTGCTTCGGCTTCTCCTGATCTAAAGGACTACAACAGTCTTATCTAGATAATCAAACCCGCAAAATGTGCAACCGCACATGAACATTCTCGCGAGACTTTACGGGTAATCCGACACACATCCATTGAAGGCTTCAACAATTCAAAGTCGTAGCATCGAAAGCAACTACTCACGAGCCAATGTGCTTTGTGCCACAAGCCATTGAATTGTATGTAGACCACTAAAATGAGCATCTAGAAGCACCAACCAAATCCGGACATCAAGTCTGTCACATGTTCCTGTCGTGCCAAATTTCGAACTGCCATGTTGTCCTCCCGTATTCGGGACAATAAGCTTGCTATCCCAACAATGTGAGCTTTGCAAGTCAAGCTCATACTACCACCTATGATTCCTCACCTTAACAAGAACACTGACATATGAGCATTCAAAACATCATTAAAGCAAACCTGTCGCTGATCATACTTATAGAACCAAGGTCGTTCATGTCAAGATCTTATCCATATATGACAAAAACAATCAAACCACACAATCAGACTGTCAAGCATATGTACCAACAAAATATATTCAACCAAAATATATTCAACCCCAATGCAAACACACTAGTAATAGTAGCAACATCACATGAACATCCACCACCTACATAACATTACAATCCATCACATCGTATGACCAGAACATCACCACAATAGCAGCAACTAGATATTATATCAAGTGGGACCACTCTTTTAAGTTCATACTGGGTTGATAGAAAAGCTAGTAGCTAGTAGAGAAACAGAAGTAGAGAAATAAGCAGACCATATAAGGTCCACCCAAGCAGCAGCATCCAAATCAACAAAGGCAGTCCCTTACAGTCCAGACTTGAGCTTAATCCAGTAGAGTGTATGCTTCTCCTTCCGATAGGAGGCAGCAGTTTTGATCCATTGCAATTTTCGAGCACTCTCCGAGCAATATGCCCCCACCTAGAACAAAACCATATCGTTAGAAACCATTACACAGGAACTACATAGAATGAAAAATGCCTGAAAAGAAAGTAAGGCAAAGGGGTCACAAACAGAGGAAAGTGGAAAGTCCAGTTAAAAATCTAAGGGACAGGGAACCTTGGCTAGGATTTGCATAAATCTTCTTTCGTGCAGCGCCAAAGCAGTGGCATATAGCGCGAGAGCTCGCGCACTGGTGCAGGCATTTCGCCCCATCCTCCTGCACCAGCCATGGGGGAGAGTTTATTGATTGCTATTCAGAGTCATCATAAAATTCACCCTCATCAGAGAACTCATCGAATGAGCGGATATCAAGCTGGTAACGGAGGATCCCTCCAATCCCACCAAAACCTCTACAGAATTGGGATCCCTCTTGAGACTTGTTTGTGACAAACTCAAGCGAGCAACCAAATCGCTTATATTCATTAGCAAACCACTCCAGGAGCGACATTTTCTCTTGAACCTCGAGCTCAGCTGCGGTGGCAGGATCCCTGAAGTTGCTCTGGTCAAGCTCTTGGTCTTTGTTCAAGTGCTTGATGACAATCTCACCAGTAGTGGTGTTTTTCATTGTGAACCTATTGATATCCAGGTTCTCCCACACAATGAGTATTTCAACAGCACCCATCTCCAGAACTTTCAAAGTGTCATCCACACCAAAAACGTATTTTCCAGTATCCTGGCTTATCTCCTCAAAGTATTTACCAATCAAGCGCTTTTCCTGAATGAACTTCACGTTGGCCAATATCTCTGAAGACAACTCGATGGCCTGGTTGAAACCATTCTCACCACCATAAGAAACATCAACCACATTCAGTATCTTGGCCTGAAGACGAGGATCAAACATGTCAGATTGACTCAACTCAGTTTTGAAGTCTGCTGATCCAGCTAGGATAAGTCCTGAAACGTTGGGCTGGCTAGTTGATGGGTTAATGAAAAACTGCGTAGCTAGCTCAGCCGTCTTCCTCACATAGTTGTGGCGCTTCTCCATTCGAAGACGAGCAAAACGAAGAGCTGACTGCCCACCTCTCCCATGCTTCTTCGGCAGGTCCACACTGAATTTGTGAAGCACCTCCCTCGTATTACCACTCAGAGTCCCAAAGAGAGTCCCATTACCATCCATAACAATGAAACCAAACTTATCATCAGATTCTAAGAGTTCATTCAGAGCTTCAGTATGGAACTTGTTGTCACAAAGGTACAGAGATGCATTGATGGGCCTGAAAGGCTCAAAATCAATTGTCACCTTCTTCTCCTTTCCATCTTCAGTAACAATTGTGCCAGTGTATAGCACAAGCCCATTAGAAGGAACCTTGCTGTAAAGCTTGAGCCTCTGCTGAGCAGAGGTGATCGCGCCAAGCACAGATTGTCGATTCACCCTGCTCTTGATGTTCGATGCAGTACCAAACTCATCGCCAAGCATTTTGGTAACTCGAGAGATTTGATCACGAGGAGGCATGATCAGAGAAATCATGCTTGTGCCATTGCCTCTTGCAGCTTCCAAAGCCTTGATCAATTTCTTGATCTTCCATATCTCAATGTTCTTGTCAGTCTCATGACCATCAGCCATCCCTACGTTTAAGAGCTCACAGCAAACGTAGCCAAGCGACCTGAAAATGACAATCCATCGACTCCATAAAACCAAGCATTACATCACTACAACCAGCACAATCATTCAGTAAAAACCAACAAACTACTAACCAATCAACACATTTGGTCAAGACGCTAAACCTACAACAGACATCTTGACATCTTCCAACCTATCGACTCCTCCAAACGATACGACTGAACAATCAAAGCCATCTTCCCATCAATCAATTAACAGCATAAAATACGCCCATGAAGAAAACAGGCACCCAAAGGCTCAACAAGCACTATTCCATGATAATTAAGGGAAAGAAACAGCATATTCTAAAGAACTGACTGCTCAAACACTGACCACGAAAGCAAAGAAGCATAGCTACAACATAACAGACTCAAAACATACGAATAGTTTCCCATCTTTCTCAGTGAGTCGCACCAGATTTACAGATCTTCTCCACGAAAAAGGTCGATCAGGTAAAAAGAATTAACTTTTCATCATATGGCAATATTGTTGTCATCAGGCATAAAAAAACACCTCCATCGACATGGAACACCAATGACCCATAATGAACAAACCAACTAAAACACTAACGAACAAAACCCTGACAGACAACAAGATGGGCAATCCTGAAAATCATCGAACGACAAAATACGAGCTCGCTGCCATCCTAGGCAAACATGAAACGAAAAAACCCACGAACTCCACGAATTCTACGAACACGAATTCAGAACAAGAAGATCCATCCAAAGAACACAGAGAATCACAACACAGAACGAAAATTAAAACGACGCGTAGATAAGGCGGCGATGACCTGGGAGACTATGAGGACGCGAGGTCGCGGGACGATGGCACGAGAAGGATGATGGAGAATGTTTCTGAGCCGTTTCCTCCGTTCTCAAGCGTTCCGAATTTAATAATGACGGGGCGGAAGGGGAGGCTGGCAATTTATAGCAGAAACCCTAACTCCGGTTCACTAACCATGGTTAGGTGGCATAACGCGAGATGGACCGACTTGTGAAGCAGGTGATCCCGAGGATGTACCAAGAACACGAAGACCCCATGGGAATCCTAGTTTGACACGAGTTCCCAAACCCCCAAAAAAAAAAAAAATTCAAGAGGATTGGTCGAAACAGACAAAAATCGATAATCAATTTCACAATCACGGCCCTTATTACGAGTTCAATTCACGTCGTGAATAGATAGATACACACGCTTTGTAAAGTTTTGATACAAAGGCGACTAACTCAGTTAATCGGGCGCCCTGGCCTCGAATGTTTAATAATCTCGATCCCTACTCATCCGCAGGTTGTCAATATTGATCGGAAAACAACATGAACACCATGATGCTCTAACCAACTAGTGATTTACCGACTATATGTTCGATGTATTAGAGCGGTTAATTCTTTATATAAAGTGAATTATTGATTTCTAACGTACCAAGCATTATAGAGATAGTGAGGGGTTATATAGAATTAAGCTTTCGATTCATTGGAACGTGAATTTTTGTACCTTATCAGAATGTGATGCATGAATGGTATTAGTACGACAACATTTCATCGTGGATCTTTGAATTTTTTTTGTTTAATTTAATCAAGTCGGGTAAACTTGTAGTTTTGTAATCTAATCTCCTCAGCTTCAAATATGGTTAATTGGATCTATCGTGGTCGTTGGAGCTAACAAGTCGAGCAAAGTGTTCAAGTTAAGAGAGCTCGTTACTCGATTTCCAATTGCTTGCCTTTATTTTTTAGATTTGTGGTCCCACCTCCCACGCATTAGCAAACAATAAACGGTTCCAACCTGGGATAATACAGCGGCTTTGAATAGATCATGTTTTACTGTCCTTGATTAACCAAGTCATGCAAGGTCAAGAATTTCAATGGACACGCTAAAAGTTACAAAAACTCAATTGAACAAGATCTACGAATGCAAACATCTAAAGTGATCTCTCACATATGGAAAATGATTTGTATGAAAATATTCAAATAATAACACCAAGTGCAGTCACTTTCTAAAATAAGAGTCTACAATGTCTGAAGTTTTTCAAATAAAGGCTTTTGGCCGATTGGCAAGCATATGACTATTTTGGCCGACAGAGAAAGGGTATTTTAATAAAAAATTTCTTTTATTTTATTTTCTTTATTTTATTTTCATTTTCCCTCTTTCGAAAGTCATTGGGCCTTTCTTCATTCGAGAATCTAATTCCTTCTTTTGCTCCGCCCCGAAGAGTAATAAAGACCAATTCAATTACATTTTCATATTCTACTGAAACACTTTCCATTTTGCATGATTCTAAAAGGAGAAGGTTATTCTTTTTACCAAACATTTATGTATCCCCCAGCCATCGTCGAGCTTTGTTGATGGCCAATAAAGGTTGGGAGACCCACACCAAATCTGTCAAGGCAACCTTCGGCCTTACCTGGCCTTGCTAGCCCAAGTGAGGGCGAGGGTTGCTCTCGCCGACATCAAGCGACTATCGCTAGATCCGGCAAGGGCAATCCTCCCCCTCACCTAAGTCTTGGAAGCTCCATTGGACATCAATGGGCCCATCCATGGCTGACAGAGGGAAGAGGGAAAAAGAAAAGAAGGAAAGAAGGAAAAAAATTAAAAAATAAAGGATGTAAATGTCATTCGACAAACGAGACCAGACTATTCTTTTAATACTGATATGAACACTTCATGCTCTTATTTGAAATAAGGTTTACTTTAATCCTTATTTGAGAAAATAGTTAATACCACAAAAAACCCTACTTAATACACTTGCAATAAACTTACCCCAAAGTGATTTTTTAATCATAAAAAACTCTTAACTAGTACATATATAACAATTTTACCTTTAATTAGTTCACTTTAAATTAGCTTAATACTGTGAAAACCCCAAATTGCTATTCCTTAACAAACATAGGATAAAATCCCTAAATCAGTACATCCGTCAATTGCTATGTGTCATCCAACTTAGCAATTTGACTATACATTACTGATGGTAAATTTATACATGTGTAATAATTTGTCGAATGTGTACCGGTTTGTGAGTTTTTTTTTATATTAATTCTTGAGCAAATGAGGACACTTTAGGCTTTTATATGAAATTTTCCGTAATTCATATGTATGCCTCTACTCGCGATTTCACATATCTAATATGAAACCGAACAAGTTATGACCAATCAATGAAATTAATTCAATAAGATGAATTTCTCTTCTGATGATAACCAAGTTATTTCGAATCAGAAGTAAATTTAATGATTTAACCAAATTGATTTTGATTAATTTCCTTTTTGGCCCCTCAATTTAGTTCAATTCATATTTAACGTGGCTCGCAAGGCTGTTATTGTCCAAGGGCAAAAGCTGTTGGCATATTTTAGTGAGAAGCTGACCGACTACAAGAAGAACTAATCGACGTATGATAAAGAGTTCTATACCATTATAAGAGCTCTAGATCATTGGTCTCATTACTTAAGGCCAAAGCAATTTGTACTTCATTTAGATCATGAGGCCCTCAAATTTATTAGCAGCCAACACAAGCTAAATTTAAGACATGTAAATGGGTAGAATTCCTTCAATCCTATGAGGGATCCAAAAAGGGGCTGATATCCAATTTTTTTAAAAAAATTTAGCATTTGTCCCAATTATATTTAAAATTATTTTTATCTCATAAAAAAACCTCAATTTTTTACTTTTGACTCGATTTTACTAGTCTAATACCCAAAAATTCTTCAATTTTTACTTTTGTCTCAATTTTACCATCATGATACCCAAAAACCTCCCAATTTTACTATCAGTCCCAATTAAATCCAAAACTTTGTTTACCTCATACAAAATCTCAAACGTTTACTTTTGTCACAATTCTTCCATCATTAGTCTTTCGTTCATAATCACCGATAATTAATCCTACGTGATATTTTCACATCATTAATAAATTACATATTAGCAAAGTTGACATAAAAAAAAATCCTCTAACTTCTCCATTGTTATTTGCTTCTCCTACAATTGATGGGAAATACAAAGTTACTCAAGATGTTGTGTTTAAGATCTTCTCGCCACTCAACAACCTTCTCGCCACTCAACAACCTAAAAAATGGCTAGACGTGGAGATCTGGTTATTTGGACGAATGATCTCAATTCTCATCGTCCATGAAACTAGCTTTCTAATTTCGAAGATTCATTGGTAAGTTCGACGAGAAAATTCTATCAATGTAGGATCAACGAAAGATGATTCTACATTGATAAAGAGTTTTATGCCATTATAAGAGCTCTAGACCATTGGTCTCATTACTTAAGGCCAAAGCAATTTGTACTTCATTTAGATCATGAGGCCCTCAAATTTATTAGCAGCCAACACAAGCTAAACTTAAGACATGTAAATGGGTAGAATTCCTTCAATCCTACGAGGGATCCAAAAAGGGGCTGATATAATTTTTTTTTAATTTAGCATTTGTCCCAATTATATTTAAAATTATTTTTATCTCATAAAAAACCTCAACTTTTTACTTTTGACCCGATTTTACTAGTCTAATACCCAAAAATTCTTCAATTTTTACTTTTGTCTCAATTTTACCATCATAATACCCAAAAACCTCCCAACTTTACTATCAGTCCCAATTAAATCCAAAACTTTGTTTACCTCATACAAAATCTCAAACGTTTACTTTTGTCACAATTCTTCCATCATTAGTCTTTCGTTCATAATCACCGATAATTAATCCTACGTGATATTTTCACATCATTAATAAATTACATATTAGCAAAGTTGACATAAAAAAAAATCCTCTAACTTCTCCATTGTTGTTTGCTTCTCCTACAAATTGCTGGGAAATACAGAGCTACTCAAGATGTTGTGTTTAAGATCTTCTCGCCACTCAACAACCTAAAAAATGGTTAGACGTGGAGATCTGATTATTTGGACGAATGAACTCAATTCTCATCGTCCATGAAACTAGCTTTCTAATTTCGAAGATTCATTGGTAAGTTCGACGAGAAAATTCGATCAATGTAGGATTAACGAAAGATGATTATGGAAGGAAGGTTGATGATAATAAAATTAGAAATTTTTTATGACATAAAAAATATTTTGGATATAATTGAGACATATATTAAAGTTGATTGTTTTGGATATTAGATCGGTTCTCCATGACAAAATTAAAAATATGAGATTTTTTATGAGAGAAAAAAGTTTTGAATATAATTAGGTAGGTAGAATTGGGTTAAAATTAAAAGTTGAAATTTTAAATATTATAATTATTTTTTTCAAAAGTTTTGAATATAATTGCCCAAAAAAAAAAAGTTTGCCTATGCGATTTTTCATTTTTTCAGGATTGGCAAAGAAAGAGGAATTTTGCGGGCGCTTCTTAACACGAAAGAAACCCTAAAGATTGCTCAAACGTCTGTACATGGCGGACGAAGCAGCTTCGCTACTGAACCTCGCCGAAATCGAAGGCAGAGGGAGGGCTCTAGTGGCGGCTCAGGCGCTGCAAGGCGGCCAAATCGTCCTCAGGGACTCTCCAATTCTTCTCTACTCTGCTCTTCCTATCACCAAACAACCACCACCTTCCTCTTCTTCTTCAACTACTTGTTACTGCGCCAATTGCTTCAAAATCTTGCCTCAGTCCTCATCGTCGCCGGCCGTGTCGTGCCCTACGTGCGCTCACCACGCATTTTGCAGCCCCAGTTGTCTCTCCGCCGCCGTCACGACGTCGCACGCTCCTTGGGTCTGTCAAGCGCTGTCGCGATTGGTTGCTTGCCCTCTGCTCGACGGCCAGCCTCTCGAACGCCATGTCCAAGCTCGGTTCCTGATCGCCGCTTCCAATCTCGCGGCCGTCTCTCCTTCCAATTTCCAGCTATTGCTCTCTCTGCAAGGCCGAGAGGCTCAAACCGATGACACCGTTTCGGCCGCGCTGTTCCTGCATTCGCTGCTCGCCTCGGTTTGTCCTCCCCCTCCTCCGGCTTCGCCTTTTCCTCAGGGATTTCCTCTTGAAATGATCGTCGCGTTGCTGTCGAAGGACAAGCTCAATGCTTTCGGTTTGATGGAGCCGGTTTCGTCGCGGGATGGGGGCGAAGTAGATGGGAAGAGATCGGTTCGAGCTTATGGTATTTATCCTAGAGCTTCTTTCTTCAACCACGATTGCCTACCAAATGCTTGTAGATTTGACTACGTAGACTCTTCTTCTAATGGTAATACTGATATAATGGTGCGGATAATCCATGACGTTCCTCAAGGGAGAGAGATCTGCTTGAGTTATTTTCCTGTCAACTTGAATTACGTGAATAGGCAGAGAAGGTTGATGGAAGACTATGGTTTTGCCTGTGAGTGCGATCGGTGCAAGGTCGAGGCCAATTGGTCCGATGACGAGAATGAGCACGGTGATAACGACGAAGACAATGGTGGCGGCAGTGAAGGGATGGATGAGGATGCCAATGAACAAATGGGGGGGTTGGAGGCGGGTGCTGGAGAGGAGAAAGAGACCGACTTCCCCCATGCCTATTTCTTCCTAAGGTATATGTGCAACAGGGAAAACTGCGGCGGGACGATGGCTCCTTTGCCTCCTTCGGACAGTGCTCCTTCCAATATAATGGAGTGTAATGTATGTGGTCAGCTCAGGAATGAGGATGAAGAGGCAGAAGCCGATGGAGAAGAGGATATGGATGAGTGAGCTCCCCATTTTTGATCTTGTATGAAGCTCTTCCACTCGTAGTCTCACTTCCATGTTTTTCTTTCTAATCCATCCATTGACGTAGCTATCCTGCCAAGTCAGCTATGAGTCAATACTTAACAATGGAGGGACCAAGTTGGCTAACTCGTACAACTTTGCTTTAAAATCCAATCTTCTTGTGGTTGAAGTTGTGCATTGCAAGTACACTTGAGTTTCTATTGTCAACCATTCTGAGGGAAAATGTTTTGAGTTTCTAGTGCTTGATGCCATGTGCTCTGTGACTACGGTGGAGCTACTATACTCCGGAGGTGAGTTTTCTTTCTTTATACACATTTAGGATATTGTGGAACATCTGTTAAATGAAGTGCGGAGAAGTTTTACCACTGAGTTGCCTCCATGAAATCAAGTATGCCTGTTGATTAACTAAGCATACATTCTGTGAATCCTTTAAATTAACTAAGTTGCTCATATTTTTTTCAATCTTCAGATTTTACAGCTCTTTGACATTTGAAAAGGTGGTTGAATCTGATGATAAGTAATCTGATCTGATATATCGGCATATGATTTCCCAACCAAATGATGTTGGGAGGTGAAAACTTGCCATATGTGTTTTGATTCAATTGTGCAGCGGGTGCTCTTTCTAAAGGCGGATTTTAAGGGACAGGTTTTTCCATTGAGTATCCTCGGAGCTATGTAGCCTGGTTGTGTTTTGACCTGTGAGCTGGTGAATTTTCCATTTCTTCTTTGATAACTAGTTTGACGGCCAAGCACATGTCCAGGCGTCTAGTGCTGGTTTCTCTAATCAAAGCTCGATGATCTTGCCTCATGTCCCTAATCTCACCAATGTAAGGAACTCCGAATGGCATTTCATTCTATTCGCGGTGTCCCATTTTCGTACCCTCATTGTTTTAAGCCAGCACAGATTGATTTTCGTCTCAGTTAATATGTCTCTTGGTATGCTTCTGGCTACGGGGAGGCGAGACGGTAGGAACCTCTCGCCTTTTTGTCCGCCGAAGATTATTCGGAAACAACCACAGGCTTAGGAATCTGCATGAGATAGCAAAAGTGGGTTGACCAGGGCTCACTTTGATGTGTGCCAACAATGGTGTTCGCTCTCGGCGTTTGCGATCATTGCCCCACGTTTGAATTTGCCATCATGGGCTTGTTTCATTTGTTTTGTTTCATGAAGTTTTGGGCGGGCCCCCCGTTTCAATTTGCCATCATGGGCTTGTTTAATTTGTTTTGCCACTCTTAAGTCATGGTTTCATTCGTTTTTTTTTTTTAAAAAACCGAATCGAGTTGAACCGAACACCAGAGCGCTCAAACCGAATTGACCAGAACTGGAAACCTGATTTGATTCTATTTTCAGTTTATTTATTTTTTGCTTGTATTCTTCGGGGCATTCGCATTGAGAGCCTGTTTTGACTGATCATTGAAAATTGCATTAGAACCATACGGTCCCAAACAATTTTTTTTTTCCCAAGTCCAGACTCCCCAAACAATTGCAATGCAAGATGTCTCCCCCGTTTGACATATTTCAGTCCGGAGCCACACTTTAAATTTTACCGTAAAAATTTGTAAAAACATTTCAACCTATCATGGGGGTTAAGGGTGCATTTGGGAACTACTGTCTCAAGTGGCTTTGGACACCCAAAGTACTTTGGGCCAAGTATAAGGTGTTTGGGAAATTTTTTGAAAAACTATTTGTCTCAAAGTGAACCTTCACAAGGCTGAAAGCCCAAGACAGGTTGAAGTTTGCCTTGGCATTTCAGCATTCTCGGTAAGCATACACTACCGAGTAAGTAAAAAATATTCTTTCAAAACTACCCTAATCTTTTTATTTTTATTTTTATTTTTATTTTTATTTGTTTTTAGCCTCGTCTGTCATTGTTCATCGTCTTCTTCGCTTACATCTCGGTCGACGTAGCTGTGAGGGGATGGCGACCGTCTGAGGGGGACCAATGTTGTCTTGCAACCAACGACCGTCTAGGCTCGCACAACTGTGCAAAACCCAGGCCATGTGGCCCTCATCGGTATTTAGATTTGGATGGCAGCCGCGAAGGTGAGGTGGCCCGTGCGAAACCTAGCCACGCGGCGTTAAATTTGGTTAGTCGACAGCCCTTTCTTGAGTTTGCGACTCTCGTTGGGGGTCGCTCGACCCAGGCAGCCCTCGTCGGTGGTCGCCGGGGGCTGCCTGAGGTCATTCAACCCCAGACGACGGCGCCTGTGGCCAAATCTGGGTCTTCGGCGGCTGCCTACCCTTCACCGGCTCCGACAAAGGGTTTCCACTTTTTTTTTTTAAATAAAAAATGAAAGTGCCTTGCAAGTACTATTTTTCCGAACGCTATTTTACCCAAAGTTGCTTTGCAATAGGCTTTTAAGTTACAAATTACCAAACAAATTTTTCCTTTCACCAAACCCCTTCAAACTAAAGGCATTTGCATTTTTCCAATGGCTTTTCCCAAAAAACTTTCCAAACGCAACCTAAATCATAACAAATTTAACCATAAAATTGACTCTTTTAATTGCTGTTTTACACTCGAACAAATTTCAATGATCTTTTTGTCGATTCACAGTTCAGGTCTTCTAATCTTTTTTTTTTTTTTGGTTGGAACGTCTTCTAAGCTAGAGTTCCCAACAGCTTATCCCATAACTCTAAATCTTAATCCACAGCAGAGGGCGCAAAAAGGGAAGAAACAATTTTTCGTCCTTCACATTGCAACCCCTTCCACTAATTCTTATTTTCACTTCCACCCCCGCTTAGAATAGTCTATTTGTAAATTCGCCCCACATGAAGAGCTTAGACTGCAACAGGGTGTAGAAATTCGCAGCCTCGTCTTCAAGCTCCCAAAGGCCTTCACAAGACAAGAACTCCATGCCGCTCGCCCCTACTTCTGGTCCTTCGTCCGCTCTGCTGGCAAGGCCGAGCTCGTCGTCGGAGGCCACGAACAGGTACCTGTACACCTTCTCTTTGTCCTTGTCGACGTCTCTTCTTCCAAAGAAGAGGAAGAAGATGAAGGCGACGAGAGCTCCGGTTGGCCTCAGAATGTGAGGCGAGAACGTCCCGGAGGGCGAAGACGAGGAAGGACGGGTCCTGTCTGGAGATCTGGCCTTCGTCTAATTGGTCGTCGATGAAGGAGAGGATGTGGGGTTGCGACGACGGTTTGCTTCACGTGGTCTTCCACTTGTCCGTCGACCTGGATTTCTTCTCTTTCTTCTCTTAGGCATTTCAGCGCGTCTCCGCATTGAGTCTTTGAGAAGCTGCAATTGAACCGTAGGCGATTAACGTTTAATATTTAGACAGATTCTGTTCGGTTCATTAACTAGAGCAAAACTTGTAGCAATGGACCCTAGATATTGCTGTCTTTTTCTTCGAATGATATTTGACAGATTACCGGTTTCGTTGGACCGCTCGGGAATCGGACCAAACAGCGGTCCAGTCCGATCAGATTTCCGATTCCAAAAAATGAGAACTGGGACGACCGGTCTTGAGGAGAACTGGACGGACTGAGAACCCCTCACCCCTACATAAAATCGAATAGGTCTTAGAGAAAATCTAGCCATAAAAGATAATTTCCACGCTTTAAAGTTCAACCATTTATCTCCGGTGCTTGTCTTTTTGATAATGTACAAAATTAAATAGTTCGATAGACTCTAAATTTTATTTCTAAATGCGCATGGAAAAGCTTTCCTAGGTTATTTTCACTTCGATTTTATGTCATTCGCTGCTTCTTGAAATCAACCGCATCGTAGAAGGATTATTCATCATTTGAGTACATTGCGTTAATCGTCTTCGTCACAATGAGACTCGTTTCAGACATACTAAAAAGTTTCCTGACTTACAAAATGGAAGATTAACTCTCTAGACTTTTGAGGTAATTACCTGTAGCCGAACTTCAATTCCTTACGTTCGTGCCTCTTTTATTTTATTTTATTTTATTTTTTTATTTTTAATAATGGTGTCGAATAATCATCATATTGCAAAAGTTATAAAAATCTTCGAACTTAATTGCATGATTTGCATCCAAGCATATCACGATGGTTGCCTTTAGTCGATATCTAGTGCAATTTTGTAATCTGGCTTAAAGACAGAATACATTTGTTCTTCCCTAATTGGACTAGAAGTATATGGCTTAGTTTTTTGGCACAATATGAAAATCGACATTATGTAGGGGATGGAACGATGAACTTCGATGAATGAACATGCCTACCAAGGGTAAAGACTTGGTGACATGGTTCCTCTCGCATGTGAAGCCAAAATATTTCATTAAGGACTGTTTTGTCTTTTGTTCTTTTTTGCTTCTAGGTTAAAAACTGTACCTCATATATTACGGATATAATGGAGTAGCCGTCACAAAATCGAGAGAGAGAGAGAGAGAAGTGCAAAGTAGCGAATAGAGAAAAAAAAGAAAAGAGAGACTGTGACTGTATTCACGAGAATTCTCGATTTATTTTTGCTCCTATCTTATAAGAAGATCATCAGTTGTATTCTTACTTTTATCAAAGGCTAGTAGATTCGCAAAGTGCCTCTGCGCGAAGACGTAGCCTAGATTTGAATGAACTTCGATAACAAATTCTCTGGTGTGTTCTTTCTGATTTTGTTCTTCTATTATTATATTCTGTTAATGTGAATTGTTTGCTTGGATTATCTTTCTGGAATTGGTGCACAACTTCTATCAAATGGTATTAGAGCATGGGTTGACAAATCGAAAACACCGAGGACTTTTTGGTTAAATTAGATTGAAAGTAAGCAAAATGGCAGAAGATAAAATTAAAATCAATAATTTCGACAGACAAGATTTCGGATGGTGAAAACTCTAAATAGAGGACTATATTTATCAGAAAGATCTCTATGTACCACTTGAGGGTTGGAAACTCGAACTCGCGAAAGTAGATCCGATAGCAGAATCTGGACGAAAAATTCTTGATCAAAAGGCGTTAGGTGCAATTCGTCTAGGGCTGAAAAAAAGATAGGATACCACATAGCAAAAGCAGCGATTGCAAAAAAAGCCATGGATATTCTAGCGAATATTTATGAGAATCCGTCCACATCAAATCATATATTTTTGCTAAAAGGTTGGTTAATAAGAAATTATCTGACAAAGATTTTGTTGGAGAACACATTAACGGTTTCACATAGGTTACAAATCAATTAGAATTCGTAGGCATAAATCTAGATATCAAGCTACGAGCTTTATTGTTTTAATGTTCCCGTTTGAAAAGCTACAACATCACAGTGTAGGAAATTTCGAGCCCCATGAAAGATGATTTGACTCTGAATGATGCTATAAGCAGTATCATGGATGAAGATATGTGACAGAAAGTCTTAGATGGAGACAATTTTTTGGCATCTACATCTTCAACGACATTAGCAGTAGAGAACCGTGAGAGAAGTAGAGAAAAATTCAGCAGGTGTGGTAGGTCACAATCAAGGGGACAGAGAGAGGTTACAAAAGATGAGTGCTTATTTTGTCGCCAGATGAGACTTTGTAGATTTCAGTGTGAAACCTACAAAAAGAAGCAGTGAGATGGGAATCAAAGAGCTAATGTGGTAAGCGATGAACCTTTGCTAAAAAACTTGTGTTTATCTGCAGGGTTTGACTTAACAATGGATAAGTGGCTTCATGACTCTGGTGCTTCTTTTTATTGCACCTCGCAAAGAGATATATTTGCTGGTTATGTCAGTGGAGATTTTAGACAAGTGGTTGTAGAAAACGACCGTTTGTGTCCAATTATAGGAAAAAAGAACTATGATTGTGAATATCTCATATGGCGGACCTCTAATTTTGCACGAAATCAGGCATAACCCCGAGTTGAAGAAAAATCTGATTTCAATTAGTAAACATGATAACAAAAAGGCATGGTAACAACTTTTGGATGCATCGCGTGGAAGATAACTTTAGGGGCAAGAGTAGTAGCAAAGGAAAAGTGCACCTGTACACTTTACATTCTCCAAGGAGATAATATCAGTGATATGGTTGCATCTACAGTGGATACAAGCAACTTATCTATTTTTTGGCATTATTGTTTGGGACATCTTGGTAAAAAGGGTGTAAAGCAGTTACACTTAAGAAAATTGCTTCCAAGTTTGTAGAAAGTTGAGTTAGATTTCTGTGAAAGTTACATTTATAAAAAAGAAAAGACAATTAGTTTTCAATTGAATGAGCTTTATTCAATTGAAAACTAATGTGTGGGGGACCGGCTCGGAAACTAACTTATGATGGTAATGATATTTTGTCATCTTCATTGATGATGCGGCAAGAAAGACTTGAATTTATGCTTTCTGAGAAAAATCAGAAGTATTCGAGTTGTTCAAAATGTGGAAGACTATGGTAGAAAAAGAAACAGGTTATTAAATTAAAGCTCTGAAGTTTGATAGTGGTGGTGAATATATGAGTAATGAATTTGCAGAATATTTGAGTCGAAAAGGCATATATGGATTGAAGACTATTTTTAAAACTCCTCAAGAGAACGGTATAGCTGAGAGGATGAACATGGTCATTTTGGAGCGTACGAGATGCATGAGACTACATGCATGTCTTTTGTTACACTTATGGGCTGCTACAGTTGATGCAACTATATATTTGATTAATAAGAGTACATTTAGTGTTCTGAATGGAGGAATACCGCAAGAACAGTGGTCAGGTAAAAAGATCAATTATTCATATCTAATTTTTTTTTTGTTGTATTGCATATGCTTTGATTGATAGAGAGGATAAGAAAAAGCTTGATGCTAAGTCCCAAAAGTGCGTCTTTATTGGATATGTTGGCGATAAATATGGATATAGATTTTGGGATTATGAGAATAACAGAGTCATTCACAGTCGGAATGTGGTGTTCCATAAGAAAAGATGTACAAAGATTGTCAGACAAAGTATGAGACGGTAGTAGAACTAGAATTTGTTGAGCTGAACACAATTTTTGTGAAGATGATTTCAGCATATCAGAGTGTACATGAAGGAGAGGTTCAAGATGAACACATTATTAATGGGCATGCAATTCAAGAGGAATGTAATGATTCGAAACAGGCTAATAATCTTGAAGTACTTGTTTTGAGGAGATTTACATGTGTGAGAAAATTAAAGGTAAGTTTTTATCCTTCAGCTAATACAGATTCAAGAGAGCCGGAGACTTATGATGAGGTAAAGAAAGACACATCTCACATGCAGTAGTAGCATGCAATGAAAGGTGACATGAGCTTGTTACTTCAGAACAAAACTTGAGAGTTGACCGAGTTGCCCACTAGTAAAAATTTTTTGCTAAACAAGCAGGTGTACAAGATAAAAAAAAATGAAGCTGATGCTAGTATCAGATACAAGGTGAGACTTATAGTAAAGGGCTTTTCTAAAAAAAGAGTAGATTGACTACTCCGAGATATTTTCAACAGTAGTGCAGATGACATCAATCATAGTTTTGTCGAGTATAGTTGTAGTGAAGGATATTCATCTTTAGCAGTTAGATCTAAAAAATGTGTTTTTGCATGATGATCTAGATGAAGAGCTATATATGGTGCAACTTGAAGGTTTTGAGGTCAAAGGTAAGGAACACATAGTGTGTCGCTTGAAAAAAAGCTTGTATGGCTTGAAACAAGATCCGTGACAATGTTAGTTAAAGTTTGCTGATTTTATGGAAGAAAAAGGATTTGTGCACTATGAGGTTGATCGTTGTATTTATTTTCGAAAGTATAGCGATGATGATATTTTATATATCTTTTTATATGTTGATGGTATACTAGTAGCTAGTTCTAATATGAAGAAAATCGCAGAAATAAAGAAGATGTTAGCATCGCAGTTTCTATGAAAGACTTGGGAGAAACCAAGAAGATTTTAGGCATAAAAATCATCAGGGACAGAAAAATAATAAATTATGGTTGTTGCGGGAAGACTATCTGAACAAGGTATTGAAGAGATTCAACTTGAATAAGGAAAAATCGGTTGTGATTCTTCTAGCGGGTCACTTTAAACTTTCTAAGGATACGGGTCTGAGTACTTAAGCTTTGAAAGGTGAGATGAGGGCAATGCCGCATGTGTCAGCAGTGGTAAGTTTGATGTATGCCATGGTAAGCACGAGACTAGACATTGCACACGTAGTGGGAGTTAAGAGTCGATATTTGCAGAATCCGGGTAAAGAGCATTGGAATGCAGTAAAATGGATATTGAGATATCTAGTAGGTACATCAAATTATTCTATTTGTTATGGAGGTACGTATATAGAATTAGAGGATTATGTGGATGCAGATCACTCGGGTGATCGAGATAATGGTAAGAGTACCACTGGGCATATCTTTAAAATTGTAGGTACATTAGTGATTTGGGTATCTCAACTACAGAAAATAGTGACTCTATCGACAACAGAAGTAATATGTGGCGATCAAGGAAGCCTCTAGATACAAGATTTCTTGGAGGAGCTATATCGAAGCAGTTAGTGAGCACACTACGGAGTGAGAGTCAAAGTGCAACGCACTTAGCAAAGAATGATGCTTATCACTCAAGAAATAGATATATCAAGAAATATTATTACTTCATCATGTTAGTACTGAAAGATAACAAATTAATGCTAGAGAAGATTGATGGTTCAAAAAATCCAGCCGACGTGTTTACCAAGGTAGTAAATAGAGAGAAGCATACTTTTTGTATTACTACCGTTGACATTACTTCACGTTAATTGATGAAAAGTATGGTAGAGACACGAGTGTCAGGTACTAGTTTTTGAAGAGGATGAATGTGTTGGATCTAGTAATATCACTTAGAAGGGGTGAATAGGTGCTTGTGATTCTAATTGAAATTTATTGTGAAATTAAATAAATTCAATTCACGATCACGAACAAGGACCGTAAAATAAAGTGCATATAATCTAAACACAGAAGTAAAAGTTTAGAGTAGAGAATGGTGCACGCTGAGTTTACAGTGGTTTGGCTTGTTAGGCCTAAGTCCACTCTCCCACGATGACAGCTGATTGGGTGAATTTCACTAGAATGATTCGATGAGGTTACAAGTGACAACGAGCATTCAATCTCTTTTACAAATATTCACAATGAGGAAAATTTAGAATTCTTAGAATAATTTTGTGAATTTGAACAACTTTGGCACTTTGAAATTCTAATTCGCAACACACTTGCAGATCACCATGGTTCTTCTTCTTCTTTTTTTTTTTGGTAAGGACCATGGTTCTTCTTTTATACTCCTTTCCCTCGAAACTAGCCGTTGGATAATCCATTAAAGGACCGCTCTTCAATCTCTGATTGGACGTCATCAATCGTGATTGAAAGAAACTGTATCTGAGAAAATATGTAACTGTTGAAGTAGAATCCGAACCTTTCTGATTCAGCCGCCCATACAACCAAATCTCCAATTTTCAAAAGTATAGTAGATTCAAATAAGTCACAAGATTTATTCTTGGAATGTAATATCCAATCGTAGATTTTCTCATGATTTGATTGAAAGAATATCTTGTCAATCAAATATCATAAACTTCCATAAAGGAACTTGCCTTAATCGGAAACCTGCCATTCGTGGGTCTTCAGAATCCGTCTGTTGATAAGTGCAAAATTTGACCAGTGTTCAAAAGCAATCTTCAAAAGAAGACATTTTGAATCTGAATAGATCACTTAGAATGGTAACACTAAGTTTCAATAAAGTCCATCTGACACATCATATAGCTCTTTAGACGAATAAGCATTCAAATGAGAAATCATGTTCTGTCTGATCCTCAGAAGTAACTTTATCTGAATGTCTTCAGAATCACTCTATCTGAACGTCTTCAGAATTACTCCTTTTGAGCTTCTTCGGAAGCACTCCTTCTAAACGTCTTCGGAAGTAACTATATGACTACTTCTTCTTGAGTTTTAATGCCAGAAAGGGAACAATATAAACTTCTATTTACATATTCTTCATGTAAAAAAATCATCACAAATATCACACAGATTCTCATTAAAGTAGATAGTTTTGTCAGAATCAAAATATTCAGAGATAAGATTTCCACAACAATATCTCCCTTTTTTATGATGATAAACTTCCCTAGAATGAAAATGATTGTTATAAGAAAATTTTGATTTAGGAAAAAAAAATTGAATGTAAGCACAAAAAGATATTGCAAATGTATAAAGGATTGAATAGCTTGTGGATCTTTAATAGATAAAGAGTGTAGGAATATCACCAGAGAGTCTTGATTAAATTTCATATTGTACTTAGACTATATTGTCTTATTCGTTGCATTCTACAAACAATATAAAGTGAAATAGAGGCAAGCTTCTCTCCCCCTTTTTGTCATCAACAATAAATAGGGAAAGTAATTCATGGCATGAACATATCAACTCATAATAGTGATAGGAGAAAAATTGTTAAACAAACATTGTTTAAGCAGAAATAAGAACTTGAAAAAGAACTTTAAACAGAAGGTGGTTGAGGCGATTTTGAAGAAGAATGAATATTTTCATGCTCTTGATCAGCCTCCTTTGTGGAATCCTTGATGTAGTCTGCTCCCACCTGTAGTGTATGATCTCGTACAGCTTAAGGATATGGGAAATTATAGGCCACCTTCTCATTACAAATCAGGGTGTATGAATGCATATTTGCCATCTCAGCACAGAACATCCTACCATAAAGATCAAGAAAAGTCTCAAGTTGATCTATTTTGAGTGCGAATCCCTTCATATGAGTATATATATGTTGTTTAAAATCCTTCATTTGAGTGTCTATCTCGTGCTTGAACCCCTTCATCTGATGCTCAAGCATTTTTTCCATTGAATCCGTTCTCTTTACTACCAGCTGTTGGAGTTGCTCCATCTGCTTCTGAATGCCAGACTGAGAGGCTTTTGTTTCCAGAAGCTCTGCATGAAGGTATTTAGGGTCTCAATAGGATCCATCTTTTTGGAAGTTGATGCTTTGCCTTGTCTTGCAGATTCTAACACTTTTCTCAGCCCTGTCTCCCCCTTAGTTTGAGACTGGTCTTCTGAGTGCTTCGGGGTAGATTCAAAGATTCCAATCTCTTTCATGATAATATCAGAATCTGGCAATAGTTGCTCCCCCTAAGCAATAACTTCCTTTCCTTTAGTCTGTACGTTTGCATCAACTTCTGTCTCTACACAAATATCCATTTTCTCTAACCGAACAGTTTGGTCTTTTAGAATTTGCTCCTTCTGAGCAATTGCGTCTTCTGCTTCTAAGACTTCAAGTTCAACAGTATCAACTGTTTCTACCATCTGTTTCATCTACAACATGCTGAGCATTCCAAAGCTTATCTTCTTCATAAAATTTGATAACTGTCTCAGTATAACCTTTCTCCATCTCTTCTCTTTTTGTAGATTCTGCAGTCCACATTTGAATGTATTCTTCCAGTGTAATGTCGACATCCTTATCTATTCTTACAGCAAAAATTTCTATCTCCTGAGTTTCATAGAGGCCTTCTTCTTTGTCATTGGGGTCTTCTTGCGCTGTCTGGCTTGCAGCTTCTCTAGTTGTGTCTCCTACATCTTCATCACCTGCAGAAGGAAGTGAAACTGTAGCTTCTGAATCTAATACCTCAGTATCACCTTCTTCTTCTGAAGGTTCTTCATCATCTGAAGTTTATACTACCCTTCCTTTGCTTGCCATAGTCTTTCTTCTTTTAGGGGATCTTTGTTTTGATCTTTCCTCAAAATTCTACAAGAACTATGTCAGAGTTCTTGTTCCTCCACCCATTTGTTGTCATTTTGAAACCCATCTTCTTTATCATGGCTTCTCCATGAATTATCATTTGACTTTCATTCTTTATAAAGACTGCATGAATTTGGATTTTGAGAAAACTTATAATCCTGTAAATCAATCCTGCTTAAGGGAGCTGTCCCTTTGTCTTATGCACTATCCTGTACATATGAAGCAAAATAGTGTGTGCAAAGGATATCTTCTTCCCTTTCAACATTCCCCACATTAGTTTGGCTTCATACTTTGAAATGTCAGTCTTTGATGCTGCTTTGGGTCTTAGGTTTTCAATGACAACTTTGTGCATCACAATATGTTTCAGTGGAAAGTCATTATAAGCTATGTGAGCCTTTGATCCTCTTGAAAAACGTTCCTTCTCAGTAAGTAAACAAAAGGCTTCCTCAGATGAAACATCCAAAGGTGTGAAATCCATCTTATCAACACCCATTAAGAAAGCAAGTTCATGAACGTGCACATGATATGTTTTCCTTCCAACAGTAAAGAAGAAAGAGTTGAAGTTTTGAAAGTAGGTTGGAGTAAAAATAAGCGGCTAGATTAGGAAAGACTTGTCTTCTATGGATTGTAAGTTTTCCAGATTGATCTGTTGAAGATGCTTACGTTTAGGAATTTCAAATCTGTCAAAATACTTCAGATCAAAAACTCTGTGAGGTATGACACCTCTTTGCTTCAGAGCCTTAAATCTTTCTTTGTGTTCTTCATTTTGGAACAGAGGATCGGGAAAGTTTTTGTCCACTTTAAAACCTATGACCTTCCTAAAGTCATTAAACAAAACATCATCATCATCATCATCATCATCAACCTTCCCTTTAAGATCACTTGCACTTTCTCTACCCCTTATCACTACGCTTTTAGAAGGAGTTATTTTAGGAGTCGATGCATTACTTGTGCCTACAACTTTCTTTTTACCCTTACAAGAAGTAGACTCAGGAATTTGTACAGCAATGAGTTCAACAATCTATGCAAGCAGATTTACGAACTCCAGGAGTTCAATTTCACTAGCAAACTTGTGAATACTCAGTAATTGTTTAAGATTATCTTCATTTCCTTCAATTGCCTTAATGCTATCAAACAGATGCTTAACAACATAAGCAAGAGCCTCCTTTTCTTCAAATTCGGATGCAGACAAACATTTTTCTCTTTGAAGAGCTTCTCTTTGATCATTAATTTCAGAGTTTAAGGCCTCGACAGGGGTTGCATCTTGAGAAAGTAATCTCTTTGATGCACGAGTAGGCTTCCTTGAGGCGGAGGCTAATTTTGGAGCCATTGAGAAAAAGTTCGAAACTTTGGAAGAAAGAAAGATTAGGCGAGAAAGAACTTGAGAGCGAAAGACATTCAAAGATATGTTTAGAGTTTGTGAAAAAAAAATGAGTGATCTTTTAGAAAGTCATAAATAGAGGTGACGATTCGTAACTTTATAAAAGTAAACTGTAAAGTGGTTATTTTTAGAAACAAAATCAATTTCCAATATTATGAATAAAAAAATTAGTGAACCAATTTGACCAATCAAAGGCAATCAAATATTCTTAGAGAAATTAACGAAACTTACCTTAAATATTTTTTAAAAAAGAAAACAGACCTTTGATTTGACAACTTTCTTTTTTAGGCATTCTTTCTGATGGTTTTTCTAAATGGTTCCTTCTTACGGTTCTTCTAAAGGTTTGCTTTCGAACATTTCCTTATGACCATTTCTTTTGACATTCCTTTTGACAGTTTGCTTATGAATATTTCCTTATGAGCCTGTTCCAAAAACATACTCAAGGCAGAGGATTAGTGATAGCTAATTCATTTCTAATAAAATTGAAAGTTTCTTCATCCAAGGGTTTAGTAAAAATATCTGCAAGTTGATTCTTTGTATCCACATACTGAACATGGACATCACCATTCTGAACATGATCTCGTATGAAGTGATGTTTGATCTCAATATGTTTTGCTCTTGAATATAGAATGAGATTATTAGTAAGATTTATGGTGCTTGTATTGTCACATTTGATCTCCATATTTGTATCGTCAACATGATAATCTTTCAGTTGTTATTTCAACCAAAGAATCTTAGCACAACAATTTTCAAGAGATACATATTATGCTTCAGCTGTATTAAGAGCAACTGTGCTATGCTTTTTGGAGTACCATGATATGAGCATATTTCCCATAAGTTGACAGGTTTCGGAAGTACTCTTTCTGTCAACTTTGCAAACTGCAAGATCTGCATCTAAATATGCACTTAAGATAAAATTAGAATTTTTAGAATACCATAAACCATAATTGGGATAAGTCCCAATGTATTTGATAATCCTTTTGATTGCTGAAAGATGTGATTCTTTTGGATTTGATTGAAACCTGGCACATAGACAGACACTAAATAAAATGTCTGGTCTTGAAGCTATGAGATAAAGTAATGATCCAATCATACTGTGACATAGCTTAGGATTAACTCCTTTTCCCACTTCATCTTTGTCGAGTTTAGAGGAATGAGACATAAAGGTTTCTGTCTTCTTGCAGTTTTCCAAACCAGACTTCTTGACAATCTCCGGTGCATTTTTTTTTATGGATAAATGTTTCACTTTTTGACTGATGAATCTGAAGTCCAAGAAAGAACCTTAATTCTCCCATCATACTCATTTCGAATTCATCTTGCATCACTTTAGAGAAGTTCTTGCAAATATATTCGTTATAGGAATAAAATATTATATCATCTACATAAATTTGAAAAAGTAAAATACCTTTACCTTACTTTTAAATAACAAGAGTAGTGTCTACATTATCTTTGACGAACTTTTATTTTAACGGGAAGCTACATAATTGTGACATTTTGATTTTCCCTGTTATTTCGAGAGTTATCAATGAGAATGTATCTAACGATGTATTTCATTTGTATCTCACTCGGATCTGATCAATCTCGAGTTAATTGACCAAAAGGGAAAGGCTAATGCGAGACAAGGTACGTGGACCTAGGGAACTCGAATAGAAAATGCCACTTTGACCATAAGGATTGTCGATGGGACATTTAGAGCCATAAAAGGCCCATCTAAGAACGATTGAGGAATGCCTTGCTAGCGTTATACAATTGGAGTGCGGGTGATCCTGCTTAACCAATGTATAATTTGTAAAATTTCTCAAAATCGAACGATGACGATCGAAATCGTCGGGACTAGTAATAGACCCTTACAATTACATGACAATCAAAGTCACTATGAATTGATGAGCCATAAGTGTGATGAGAATCATAAAGTCGATATGCGTAACGTCTGCAAGAGCCGCTCGTTAGTTCGGGATAGCTTGGAATTACATTCGACAGAGAAATGGCCCAGAAACGAGTTTCGAAATTAGAAAATGGAAAATCAAGAATTCTAACATTATAATTGGATTGGACGTCATCTCATCGAAGGCAACTTGAATTAGAAAAACAGCGTTCCGGACGACGAGGGTGAAATTACTGTTTTGCCCCTCAAGGTTTAGCCTTGTCTTCATAAATGAATAATGGCATTTTGGTCATCGACTACACCCCTATGCTGTCGAAAATTGGAAGAATTATTGGCCATTGGATGAGCATAATTATTGACTAGAGGACAAGTGTCAATGGATGGCCAATTAACATTAATTATCCAACTTTTAATGTACCATTCTTACTAGTTGACCAAGCTCAAATGGTGTATAGCCTCTCTCTCTCCTCCATTCAGCCGAAACTCCCATCACCAGCCATCTTCTTCATCTTCTTCTTCGTTCTTCATCTTCAACCGAGAAACTCCCAGCTGATCAGGATTCACAGCTAGCTTTGCTCCACTCGTCGGCCCTCCCTGGCGACCTCTAGACCTCACGCCGATCACCAGCTCCAAGCTCAGTCTCTTGCCGACCATCTCCAAGTGGAATCTCGACATTTGGCCACTGGTGGAGCTTCGGCCAGCCGTTTCCTCGAAAGCCGACGGATTTCGTCGTAGCAGAGGGTTAGTCTTCATTCAGCTTCCATATGACCTCGAATCGCTTCAAATTTTCGATGGTAGTTTGTAGACATGTAATACTAGGATTGACTGAGCTGAGGTAAAAAGTTTGATGAAATTTGATGGAGTTTTGATGACGAAACGGTATTGATTCTATGGAAAAAAACTGATCAGCACTAGACCGAGGAAAATCGGCGTTGTTTTGGGACCTCCGGGTGTCGACTTGCCACAAAATTTTTAGTGAGAACTAGATGTTAGCAAGTAGTTTAGGTGATAAATTGAGATTTAAGGTTGATTTATGGCTGATTAACCGAAATTAGGGCAAAACCGACTAGGTCTCCTATGTTGGCGGGTTAAACCTGAACTCTTAGTGGCTTTTCGTGGTGTCACCGTGGCAAAATTTCTTTGTAGAGACATACGAGAATTTCAATTGATATGTTATTAACGTTTATGCCCTGTGGTACGACGATTGGGCGAGAAAAATTGATGAAATGGGTAGTATTTCCCTAGGTTATACGCTGCCCTATTTTGGACCCTTAAGGCCGAACCCTTGGAGTGCTTGAGAAGGAGATTTTTGTGGAATTAAGTATAAGGTAAGGAGTCTATAAACCTTGGCTAGGAGGATATGCCTCGATTGGATGATTTGGTTGTGAATTGGGTGAATTTTCGCGAGATTATTGTGTGGTTATTCATTGTCTATCATTGTGGATTGGTATTGACGATTCCATCAGGACCTGAAGCTATGAGATATATATCGATGCTTCGCTAAAGGCACTGGGCTATGTGCTAATGCAACATGGAAGAATGTTGCCTATGCGTCACGACAATTGAGACCGCACGAGATGAATTATCCAACTCATGACTTGGAATTGGCTACAATTATCTTCGTCTTGAAGATCTGGAGGCATTATTTGTGTGGCGAAAAGTTTCAGATTTATACGGACCACCAAAATCTGAAGTATCTCTTTTCCCAAAAGGAATTAAACATGAGACAACGTTGTTGGATGGAGCTGCTCAAGGATTATGACTGCGACATTCTATATCATCTTGAAAAGGCGAATAGAGTCGCGGATACACTCAGTCGGAAATCAAGCATTGCATGTTTGTTAGTTAGAGGATGGTCGTTACTCGAAGAATTAAGAGATTCTAAATTCAAGTTGGAAGTTTGCCAACTGTCCAATTTAATAATGACCTTGAGAGTAGAACCTGAGTTCTAAGAGAGGATAAAAGCCTTGCAACCTGCGGACTCAGAAATTTAGAAAATCCTCGAGATGGATGCAACGAAAAGAAAGCAAGAATTCCAAGTGTTAGAGGATGAAATTTTGAAATTTCGAGGGCGTCTATGCGTACCCAACGACGAAGAGCTTAGGGAAAGGATTTTATCTGAGGCTCACAGAAGCAATTACAATATCCATCCAAGTAGCACGAAAATGTACCAGAACCTGCGTCAACACTACTGGTGGAACGGGATGAAAGTAGACGTGACGAAATATATGGCAAAGTATTTGACGTGTCAGCAGGTAAATGCATGGCACTGTAAGCTCGGCGGGTTGTTCCAGCCATTAGAGTTTTGATGACAAAATGGTATTGATTCCGTGGACAGAAACTGACCAGCACTGGACCGAGGAAAATCGGCGCTGTTTTAGGACCTTCGGGTGTCAACTCGCCACAAATTTTTCGATTAGACCCATAGACACATAGGACTAGATGTTATCAAGTAATTTAGGTGATAAATTGAGGTTTAAGGTTGATTTATGGACTGATTAATCGGGATTAGGGCAGAACCAACTAAGTCCCCTGTTTTGGAAGGTTAAACCCGAACTCTTAGAGGCTGTTCGTGGTGTCACCGTGTCCAAATTTCTTCATAGTACGTGAATGTCAATTGATATGTTATTAAGGTTTATGCCTCGTGGCTCGACGATTGGGCGAGAAAAAAATGATGAAATGGGTAGGATTTCCCTAGGTTATACGCAGCCCTATTTTGGACGCTCAAGGCCGAACTCTTGGAGTGCTTGGGAAGGATATTTTTATGGAATTAAGCCTGAGGTAAAGAGTTTCTAAACCTTGGATAGGAGGATAGGCCTCGACTGGATGATTTGGTTGCTAATTGATTGAATTTTCGTGAGATTATTGTGTGGTTGCTCATTGTCTATCATTGTGGATTGGTGATTGTGTGTATGCTTGCTAAATGCATATGCTTTGTATCGAATGTCAAATGTGAGTGATGAATTTGATTATCTCGCATGTCGTAGATTGTTAGCTCAATGCATAAGCTTGTACTCGATCATGAAGTCTTGAATTGGAATGAAATTTGGCATGCTTGGGAACTTGTGGCACCCTGATGCGTCGAGACGTGGGGTTGCAATGGCTGATGTCCTGATGTATTGAGACATGGGACGAGATTGATTAAGTGTCGACACAGGCCTAGAAGGGCAATGAAAACCTGATACGTTTAACGCGGGTTTGAATATACGATGGTCTGAGGCGTAATAACGCGGACCTAGCCTGAGGCATTTTGACGCGGGCGAGAATTATGGTATAATTCTTGAGGATGAACTGAGCGACTTGACCTTGTGTTACAATGCCTGACTTGAGGGATGGGTTATTTTGATATGCTTGCTTGATTATCAACTATTTGGTTCCATATGGCATTTTATGACTGATGGTTGCCTTATGTTGTCGTGCATTTTCTTGCTCATTATCTGCATTCATCTGGGTGTACTTTCAGCCTGACCTAGGGTTAGGACTTATCTTACTGAGATGTCAATCTCACCCCGTCGTGGGACTTACTTTTTCAAACCCTAAGCCATAAGGATGCTACCGACTGAAGGAAATGATCGCCCATTTGGATGAGTTCCCTGATGGTCGGGGTACCATTTACGTGAGGAAGTGTACAGTCGTTTGGGTTGACAAGGGTGGTAATGACTGGAAACCACATAGGTTTGAGGCCTGGTTTCGTAGGGTAGATTAGGTTACTACTGATCCGTTAAAGTCTACGGAGGTGCCTTGAGGTGTCATCCCTAGCTGGTGTCATCTCACTCGGGATTCTGTGGAGGTAGAGGTGTCTGTGGCTGGCTCGAGGAACGTACCTGAGAAGACTCCAACCCTGGAGGACACTGTTGAGATAATAGAGATCGATGTCTCGAAGGATGAGCTGGAGAATGCCGCGATGGAGGACTCAGTGGATGTGCGCTCTGAAGCGTAAGACGCGGACCGAGCCTCAATCATTTTGACGCAGGCGAGAATTATGAGACAATTCTGGAGGATGAACTGAGCGACTTGACCTTGTGTTACAATTCCTGACTTGAGTGATGGGTTATTTTGATATGCTTGCTTGATTATCAACTGTTTGGTTCCATATGACATTTTAAGACCGACTGTTGCCTTTTGTTCTCGTGCGCATTCTTGCTTATAGTCTGCATTTATCTGGGTGTACTTTCAGCCTGACCTAAAGTTAGGACTTATCTTATTGAGATGTCAATCTCACCCCATCGTGGGACTTACTTTTTCAGACCCTAACCCTTGAGGATGCTATCGACTCGTTTAAGCGATCCGAAGGAAATGACCGCCCATTTGGATGAGTTCCCTGATGGTCAGGGTACCGTTTACGTGAGGAAGTGTATAGTCGTTTGGGTTGACGAAGGTGGTAAGGATTGGAAATCACATAGGTTTGAGGTCTGGTTTCGTAGGGTAGGTTAGGTTACTACTGATCCGTTGAAGTCTACGGAGGTGCCTCGAGGTGTCATCCCTAGCCGGTGTCATCTCACTCGAGATTCTGTGGAGGTAGAGGTGTCTGTGGCTGGCTCGAGGAATGTACCTGAGAAGACTCCAACCCTGGAGGACACTGTTGAGATAATAGAGATCGATGTCTCGGAGGATGAGCTGGAGAATGCCGCGATGGAGGACTCAGTGGATGTGCGCTCTGAGACCTTCTAGGACTACGAACTACAGAGGATGCGAACGAGACTGATGAGTCTAGTGATTCGACCTAGGGGCTTCTTGACTTACTTTGTAGTCTTTTGATGATGACCCTCGTTGGTCTGCTTTCTTTTAGGGACTTAGAACTGTTGTTGTCTTTTGATTAAGTCCCGATCACCCAGACACGTCAGTAGGTTTAGCTGACCTGCGCTTTTGTATGAACTCATAATGTTACATGCATATATCATGTTCTCGTTATTCAGGTTCCCATCGTTTGTGTGCGAAGGTGTCGTTCATCCGTTTCTGCGTGCTTATTTACATTATGCAGCTCTCGATATTTAAGTCCCGGGCCTCGAGAGTACAGTTGAAGGGAGTTGTGCGTTCATGCTTGGAGCGCGGGGCGTGACATCCTCGCTTGTTTGGTATCTGAGCAAGGTCAGCTCGATCCAAGTTGATTGAGGATTTGAGTAATAAGGAGGGGTGAGATGGGACTAATTGGGTAGTGAGACCTTAGAAGACTTGTTAGAGTTAGGTGCGCAATGCATGACATATGAATTGACGCATGTGGTTGGCATATGACATTGGCATGATTGTGGTGTTTATGAAGATTAAGCTTCATGTTTAGCGCTGGAAGTCATTCCTGGATTTTGGTTTGTTGAGCGAATGATTATCGCTGGTTGGGATGAACCGCAGAAGTGAATGGAATTGGGTAATAGCCATGGTTTGTTTATTAAAATGCCTTTGAAAACAGTTGTGTGAAAGGTTGTTTTGTCGTAATTGCTTCTTTTAAGATATAATTTAGTATCGCTGGACTTGACTAAACGAGTAAGTCTTTAATTTCGTGGTGGAATTATAGTGGTCCAGGTGTAGTAAGGATACACAAGAATGAGTGATTCGCCTAGAAGACCTGGAAGACCAAGGAGCTGAGCTTCTAGCTCGAGACCGCCTGTGGCGGAAGAACCAAGAATGGACGGAGTGCTGAGGGCACTCGAAAGGATCAGCGATTTCATTGACAAGTAGACCCAGCTGTAGGTGCTGCTATAGCTGCTGTTAATGCCAATAACGGCAACAATGAAGGTAATGGAAACAACGGTGATAATGACCAGGGTAATGAAGTAGGTAATGCCCAGGAAGAAGTTGTTGTGGCTAGGCAAATGGACCAACTGGTCGAACAGTTCATTAAATTGAAGTCAACCCAATTCGACGGGACTGGAGACCCTGAATTAGTGCAGAGATGGATAGAAAAGCTTGAGAAAGCTTTTGGAGTTCTGAGGTGCACGGATGAAGAAAAAGTATTACTGACGATGTACCAACTGGAAGGTACCGCTAATGACTGGTGGAGTACCACCAAGAATGGAGTGTTTCCAGAAGGAACTGCCTTGACCTAGAGGAATCAGGTGGACTTCCTAAGACAACACGCAAGAGGAATCAGGTGGACTTCCTACAGCTGCGTCAGAATCATCTAACAATTGACCAAAACGAAGTTGAGTTCTCCAGATTGTCGAGGTACGCGCCCAGATCAGTAGAGGATCCGCTGGAAAAGGCACGGAGGTCTCGCGATGGATTGAGGCTCGAGCTTCGCAGCCAGATGATAGCTCTGAACTTGAGGACTTACAAAGAAATATATAAACGGGGACAAATGATCGAGAGGGACTTGAAAAAGAGAACGGTCGCATTTGGATCACAGTTCAGCTTATTCAGAGATAATCGCCATATTGGTAATAGACCTATGGATGGTAATAGACGCTTTGTCCCTCCAGTGAGAAAGAATATAGTGAAGTCGCCGCATCAAGCGAACTGGAATTGCCGTCTCTGTGGCAGGAGGTATGGTAACGGACCCTGTCCGGCTAGGACCGGAGCATGCTTCAAGTGTGGTCAGATGGGCCATCAAATGAGTACTTGCCCCAATCAAGCTCCAGTGACTAGACCTCAAGGGCAACGACCGCAGGCAGGACCATCAACTATTGTTCCCCAAAATGATCAGAACCGACCCCCAGCTCAGGAAAGGGATTATGCTGTACCGCATAGGTAAGCGAAGGAAGTGCCCGGCGTGGTTACAGGCACGGTTTATTTGTGTGACCAAGCTGCTTATGCCTTATTTGATTCTGGCGCTTCGCATTCTTTTGTGTCTACTCAAATCGCTGATTTGGTCAATATGGGGTTGAAACCGTTGAATGTGATACTGCATGTTGCCACCCCGTTAAAGGATCATGTGTTGGTTTCATTAGGCTGTGCGGACTGTAAGATAGTAATTGGTGGTAGCGAGAAAAAGGATAGACTTGGTTGTATTGCCCATGTATGATTTTGATGTGATCATAGGAATGGATTGGCTGGGAAAGCAAAGGGCAGTAGTCGATTGTGGTAGCAGAGTAATCCGTTTTTATCCGGATGATCGCCCTAATTTTGAATTTGTAAGAAGTCGAGGAGGAATCTCGATTCCTTTAGTTTCATCAGTCAAAGCGACCAAGCTGATGACCAAAGGATGTCAAGCTTACTTAGCCGCAGTTATGGATATGATTGCCGTCGAACCTAAATTAGAAAATATTCCAGTAGTGCGTAAATTTCCTGATGTCTTTCCCTAAGAATTGCCAGGATTGCTGTCGAGGCGAGAAATTGAGTTTGTGATCGAGTTAGTTAGCACCCGGAACAGAGCCAATCTCGAAGGTACCTTATAGGATGTACTTATCGGTGTTGAAAGAGTTAAAGGTGCAAATGCAAAAATTGCTAGATAAATGATTTACTCGATCGAATGCTTCACCATGGGGAGCGCCAATGTTGTTTGTGACGAAAAAGGATGGATCCTTGTGCTTATGCATTGATTATAGACAGTTGAATCAAGTAACTGTAAAGAATAAATACCAATTGCCAAGGATTGATGACTTATTTGATCAGTTGCAAGAAGTTTCGGTATTCTCTAAGATAGACCTGAGGACCAAGTATCATCAGTTGAGAATCAAGAAAGAAGACATACCTAAAACAACTTTTAGAACAAGGTATGGCCACTACGAGTTCACCGTGATGACTTTTGGATTGACTAATGCTTCAGCTGCGTTTATGGATTTGATGCATCAGTTGTTCAAGGAATTCTTGGATAAATTTGTTATAGTCTTTATTGACGATATCTTGATTTACTCAAGAAGTAACAAAGAGCACGAAATGCATCTGAGGATTGTTTTGCAGACTTGAAGAGAGCACTCGTTGTACGCTAAGTTTAGCAAATGCAAGTTTTGTCTAAATAAAGTGGCATTCCTTGGTCACGTGGTATCTGGAGAAGGAATTGATGTGGATCCTGCAAAGATTGAAGCTGTTATGAATTGGCCTAGACCGACTACGGTGAAGGAAGTTCGGAGTTTCTTAGAATTGGCTGATTATTATCGACGTTTTGTGGGGAAGTTTTCATTCATAGCCATTCGGTTGACGAGATTGACTAATAAGGAAACGAAATTCGAGTGAACGGATAAATGTGAAAGGAGCTTTCAAGAGCTTAAGCATTAGTTGACGATCACACCGATATTGACGATTCCATCAAGATCTGAAGGCTATGAGATATATAATGATGATTCGCTAAATGGACTAGGCTGTGTGCTAATGCAATATGGAAGAGTGTTACCTATGCGTCACGACAATTGAGACCGTACGAGATGAATTATCCAACTCATGACTTGGAATAGGCTACTATTATCTTCGCTTTAAAGATCTGGAGGCATTATTTATGTGCCAAGAAGTTTCAGATTTATACAGACCACCATAGCTTGAAGTATCTCTTTTCCCATAAGGAATTAAACATAAGACAACGTCATTGGATGGAACTGCTTAAGGATTGTGACTGCGACATTCTATATCATCCTGGAAAGGCGAACAGAGTCACAGATGCACTCAGTCGGAAATCAAGCATTGCATGCTTGTTAGTTAGAGGATGGTCGTTACTCGAAGAATTAAGAGATTCTAAATTCAAGTTGGAATTTGCCAACTGTCCAGTTTAATAGCGACCTTGAGAGTAGAACCCGATATCCAAGAGAGGATAAAAGCCTTGCAGCCTGCGGACTCAGAAATTTAGAAAATCCTCGAGATTGACCCAACGAAAAGAAAGCAAGAATTCCAAGTGCTAGAGGATGGAATTTTGAAATTTTGAGGGTTTCTATGCGTGCCCAACGACGAAGAGCTTAGGAAAAGGATTTTATCTAAGGCTCGCAGAAGCAATTATAGTATCCATCCAAGTAGCACGAAAATGTACCAAAACCTGCATTAACATTACTGGTGGAACAGGATGAAAGTAGACGTGGTGAAATATGTGGCAAATGTTTGACGTGTCAGCAGGTAAAGACACAACACTGTAAGCCGGCGGGTTGTTACAGCCATTGGAGTTTTGATGACAAAATGGTATTGATTCTATGGACAGAAACTGACCGGCACTGGACTGAGGAAAATCGGCGCTGTTTTGGGACCTCCAGGCCTCGACTCACCACAAATTTTTCGATGAGACCTATAGACACATAGAACTAGATGTTGGGAAGTAGTTTAGGCGATAAATTGAGGTTTAAGATTGGTTTATGGACTGATTAATCGGGATTAGGGCAGAACTGACTAGGTCCCCTGTTTCGGAAGGTTAAACCCGAACTCTTAGGGGCTGTTCGTGGTGTCCCCGTGTCCAAATTTCTTCGTAGAGATGTACGGGAATGTCAATTGATATGTTATTAAGGTTTGTGCTCCGTGGTCCGATGATTGGGCGAGAAAAATTGATGAAATAGGTAGGATTTCCCTAGGTTATACGCTGCCCTATTTTGGACCCTCAAGGCCGAACCCTTGGAGTGTTTGGAAATGAGATTTTTAAGGAATTAAGCCTAAGGTAAGGTGTCTTTAAACCTTGGCTAGGAGGATAGGCCTCCACTGGATGATTTGGTTGAGAATTGGTTAAATTTTCATGAGATTATTGTGTGGTTGCTCATTGTCTATCATTGTGGATTGATGATTGTGAGTATGCTTTGCTAATTTCATATACTTTGTATCGAATATCAAATGTGAGTGATGAATTTGATTATCTCGCATGCCATAGATTGTTAGCTCAATACATGGGCTTGTACTCGATAATGAAGTCTTGAATTGGAATGAAATTTGGCATGCTTGGGAACTTGTGGCACCCTGATGCGTCGAGACGTGGGGTTGCAATGGCTGATGTCCTGATGCATTGAGACATGAGACAAGATTGATTATGCGTCGACACAGGCCTGGAAGGGCAATGAAAACCTGATACGTTTAACGCGGGTTTGAATATACGATGGTCTGAGGCGTAATAACGCGGACCTAGCCTGAGGCATTTTGACGCGGGCGAGAATTATGATATAATTCTTGAGGATGAACTGAGCGACTTGACCTTGTGTTACAATGCCTGACTTGAGGGATGGGTTATTTTGATATGCTTGCTTGATTATCAACTATTTGGTTCCATATGGCATTTTATGACTGATGGTTGCCTTATGTTGTCGTGCATTTTCTTGCTCATTATTTGCATTCATCTGGGTGTACTTTCAGCCTGACCTAGGGTTAGGACTTATCTTACTGAGATGTCAATCTCACCCCGTCGTGGGACTTACTTTTTCAAACCCTAAGCCATAAGGATGCTACCGACTGAAGGAAATGATCGCCCATTTGGATGAGTTCCCTGATGGTCGGGGTACCATTTACGTGAGAAAGTGTACAGTCGTTTGGGTTGACGAGGGTGGTAATGACTGGAAACCACATAGGTTTGAGGCCTGGTTTCGTAGGGTAGATTAGGTTACTACTGATCCGTTGAAGTCTACGGAGGTGCCTCGAGGTGTCATCCCTAGTTGGTGTCATCTCACTCGGGATTCTGTGGAGGTAGAGGTGTCTGTGGCTGGCTCGAGGAACGTACCTGAGAAGACTCCAACCCTGGAGGACACTGTTGAGATAATAGAGATCGATGTCTCGAAGGATGAGCTAGAGAATGCCGCAATGGAGGACTCAGTGGATGTGCGCTTTGAAACCTTCTAGGACTACGAGCCATAAAGGATGCGGACGAAACTGATGAGTCTAGTGATTCGACCTAGGGATTTTCTAACTTACTTTGTATTCTTTTGATGGTGACCCTCGTTGGTCTGCATTCTTTTTGGTGACTTAGAACTGTTGTTGTCTTTTGATTCAGTCTCGATCACCCCGACATGTCAGTAGGCTTAGCTAACCTGCGCTTTTGTATGAACTCATGATGTTACATGCATATATCATGTTCTCGTTATTCAGGTTCCCATCGTTTGTGTACGGAGGTGTCGTTCATTCGTTTCCGCATGCTTATTTACATTATGCAGCTCTCGATATTTAAGTCCTGAGCCTTGAGAGTACAATTGAAGGGAGTTGCGTGTTCGTGCTTGGGGCATTGGGCGTGACAATAATCTTTTATACCAAGTACGAGGTGCTTGCTTCAATCCATAAAGTGCTTTTCTTAGAGCATAAACTAGGTCTTTTCTTTTGAGTTCTTCAAAATCAGGGGGTTGCTCAACATAAACCTTTTCTTTGATGTAGCCATTTAGAAATGCACTCTTCACATCCATCTTAAAAAGCTTAGAGTTATTATAACAAGCAAAAGCAAGAAGTAGCCTGATGGCTTCTAACCTGGCAACTGGTGTATGAGTTTCATCATAGTCTATTTCTTATTCTTGAGAATAACCTTTTGCTACCAGTCTTGCTTTATTTCTGACAACCTTTTCTTTATCATCCAATTTGTTTCTAAAAACCCATTTAGTTCCGATTATTGGATGATTCTTGGACCTAGGGACCAGTTCCCAAACATTGTTGATTTTGAACTGATATAGCTCTTCTTGCATTGCATTGATCTAGTTTTCATCAGCTAGTGTTTCTTCAATTCCTTTTGGTTCCACTTCAGATAAAAGAGCTATGTTACTCATTGCTTGTTTGAACTTGGATATTGTCTTGATACCATCATCTAGATTTCCCATGATGAGTTCCTTTGGATGAATGAATTTGTGTTTCCAATTATTGTTGAAATGATCATCTGAGGATTCTGCAGATTCAGTTTGCACTGCTTCTGAGCTTTCTTCATTCAGATGAACGCCCTTTTGAGTAGCTTCAGAAATAGTATTTCCTTTTGAATCTTGCTTCTCTTCAGATTCTATCTGTGAATATGAAATTTGCGGAAGAATTGAAGCTTGACTAGATTCAGATTTGCCATTCTGAAGACTTTCATCAAACTTAACATTCATTGATTCTTCTATTGATACCTAAAACTACCTTATGGGTCACATGATGCGCACAAGAAAAAGGGGAGTATTCAGCTACAGAAAGATGTACGCAGCGCAGGTGAAGATCAGCTATAGAGACGCCACGTAGGGGATGGTTTTGGCGGAATTTATCGTAAAGCGTAAAATGAAAAGGGCGCGCGAAAGAAGACACGATCAGTGGTAGTCAAAAGATTTGGCGGCAAATCCATCAAAAGGGACAAAAGAGGCGCGGAAACCGTTGAAGACTTCATCTGTAAGGATCGTCGAGGGGAAACATGTAAAAAGATGGAAGGTGACAGCTGTCTAACAGTTATCGAAGCAAACCTTGTCCTCGAAGGGAGATATACTTGGAGCACAAGATAAGGACTCTTCGACGGTTACCAGAACACACCTATAAATACCTAAAGGTATCCTACACCAAGACAACCCAAAAAACAACACGATAAATCTTTATTTTTCAATCTAGCTTAACATTAGCTGTAACTTTCATATTCCCGTCGTCGATTCAATTCCGACGTGTTTCATATCCAGAGTTCGGTGTAGTTGATTAAATTCCGACTTCTAGTCTCCTAATCCAATATCGTCGATTAAATTTCGGTAATGTATTGGTTCATTCTTCACCTGTCCAGCACTGTCGATTCAATTCTTATGCCGTGTCTTACATTTCCACCAGTCCGGTGTCGTCGATTAAATTTCAACATCATGTCCTATAGTGTGGTCTAGCATTGTTGATTCAATTTCGATGTTGAGCCTCGACCCCTTTTTTCTGTCGAAGTATCCGATAAAGTTCATCGAAATTCATCTCCAGCAGTTCGTCGAAATCTTGTACAAAGCTGTCGAAAGACACGCTCCTATCAATAAGATATCTTACATTTGACGCTCTCTGTCCATAGCATGCTAGGACCCTTCTTTCTTAACGAACTACTAACTTTCGATAAAAGGAATTTTTCGCGATAACAACCTTTGTGAGCTCCGACCTCTTGGGTCGAACCCCAAGAGAAACGATTAGGCCTCACCGAGGGAGAATTTTCGCGCAACAATCCTTTTTTGGTATGCCTAGTGGGACAAAGGTATCAAGTTTGAGAGAGTGCTATGCCACGTATAATAGGCCGTAACAATCTAGATGAAAACAAATTCATGGAAGAAGTACGAGCGGAATCGTCAACAATTCGAGGAATCCAAGATCCACCCCAAATTGACGATGGCAAGGTTCAATGACGACATGTCGAAGAACCAAGGCGAAACCCTAAAGTGACGCCAGTCATGCTATCCTCAATAAGGAGTGCGATTGAGGAAGCCCAGAATGAACTGGCTGACCATATGGTTCAACGTATGACTGAGGTTGTCAGGCCATTGATCATCAATACATACCATGAGTGCGCGTCGAGACAACATGGAGCATCGCCGGGTTTTTCACAACCTCATATAGAAAATCTTGTCACACCTTCGACGAATGCACCATTACCAACAACAAGTGCATGACTCATTGGTCAAACACACCACCGGTTGTACCTATCAGAATTTTGCCACAAGGAGAAACTCTACCGACAATTAAGCCCAATCTTCGAGCAAATGATCTAGGTATATTCCCAGGCTATCATCTTCACCAAGAAATACCTGCTACTCAGTATGGAACTGTCACATAGGCAAATTCTATACCCATAAATGAGCAGCCTGCACCCATGGTCGTTAAGAACCATGGAGCATTATCAGCTGTCCCTAGAGGTCAATGGCAGCCTAGGGGGCAGGATCAATACCCTCAAATTAGGGGGCAGGACTAGCCAGCGGTTCCTCAACAGATCCCACACCAAGGGTATCAACAGTCGAGTCGAATTGGATATTACAACCACAGGGAAATCAGCCGTCGCCACAAGTCTTTCAACCCATCATGCAACCAGCATATCAAGTGTTGCCACATCCCGGGTATCCGCTGCCATACCATCCAGTGTACCAAAATCTACCGTTTGTTGATCAAGGGGTTGGATATAATAATCCCGCAATAGGATACAAGGTCAACGTCTATCGAAAACCATACCTGGATTGGATGGACACAATCCTATATCCAAGAGGATTCAAGATACTAGAGTTTACGCTGTTTACTGGTGAAAACGACCAGTCCACCTATGAACACATTGATCGTTTCTAGGCACTATGTGGAGATGCTACTCATGCTGATCACTGGAAGTTTAGATTATTCCCATTATCTTTATCCAGAACAACATTCAACCAGCACACTGCTTTGCCACCAAATTCAGTGCTTTCATGGGAACAAATGGAGTGCCTTTTTATGGGCAGTTCCAGCAAGCTGTGCCAAATTTGTCCATAACTGATTTATCAAGAAATGAGACAAATGTATAACGAGATAGTAGACCAGTTCATTACCAGATTCAAGCAAGCTAGGAACAAGTGTCTAGTTCCCTTACATGAGAAAATATTTGTAGAATTCGCCTTTAACGGGTTGAAATTCAAAATACGAGATAGGATGGCGGGTCATCCGTGTGTGGATCTATTCGAGCTATCTACCATGGCTGTCAAGTATGAGAACTGACTCAGGGAAAAAGACAAAAGGCGCAATCGAAAAGGAGACGCAAATTTCGTCGACGCTCATGATCTCGACGAAGAACAAACAAATCCTATTGAAGTTACCGTGGCCCAACTAATTATAGACAAACCATATACTTGTCAAGCATTGAGGCCAGCAAGAATGAAGGAAAAGTCAACCATTATGGCCAAAGCTAAGAAGGCGGTGTATTATTCGTTTGATGCGAATCGAACCGAAGAAATTTTTGACATATTGTTGGTCGACGGGCAGATTAAACTAATAGAGGGGCAACAAATACCGTCTAAAGAGGACATGTCCGGTAAAAAATACTGCAAATGGCACCACTCATGGAGCCATAATACGTCAGATTGTTTTGTTCTAAAAAAGAATATTTAGGAAGCCATCCGACAGGGAAAGATTCGGTTCACCGATGATAAGGGTAAGTCTCCCATGGATAATGATACTGACCTATTTCCTGTCATGACTTGGATGGTATCTTTAAAACAGTCAGACAAAGGACAAGAATTGCCAAATTTTTGTCCACACCGCAAAAAGAAATTAGAAGGCATGTGTCGCAGCTAACGAGACGATCGCATCAATCAAAGAAGCCGAAACTCCCCGTAAGTCAAGAAGATAGTCCCCAATGAGGTGGTTTACAAATCATTTAAGCAGAGGTACGAAGAAAGGGACCCCTCTATTGACATGCTAGGGGAACCCAACGAGAAATTTGATCATTATGTAAGCTACGGTACCCCAATAGCCTGCAATCAGAAGACAGTTTCCCACGCAAGAAAAAACGAGTTCGACAGAAAGATGCATCGACACCACTACTCCTCAGTTTGACCACGCCGCCAACAAACCTTGAAGATTCCCGCCAATTCGGTAAAAGGATCATGTTACGAGGTTACAGAGGCCCAAAAGAAAAAGAAATCATGACTCGTACCAAGAAAAGAAGGGCACAAAGGAAAAGGAGTGCTCGCAGAAAAAGGAGGGCTCGCATGCTACAGCATCAAGCTACCTTGTCCGAGTCAAGGCCAGTGAAAGAATACCCAAAATTTCGAAGAGCCAAAAACCTGATTTGGAAACGTAAGTAAGAGGAGTTGCGACCAACTCAGGGGCAAACTCACAGACAGCTCTAACCTTTGAAACCGTCAAGGCCGGAATCTCGATCCAAGACTTATGCAAGCAGGTCGTTTCACCATTTAGCTCTTACATGGTTCAAGTTAGGCTGCCTAATGAGTTTCGACGGGAGCTGCACCTGGAGCACCTTGACGATGAAGTAACCACGCAAGAAAAGGAGAACCCTCAGTTCTGTTTCGATAGCGAAGAAACCATGAACTTTAGGAAACCAATCGAGGAAGCATCCAATCATTTGAGGTCATTAAATATTAATGCCAAGATAAATGGATGGCCGGTAATGAAGGTCCTAGTAGATGGTGGTTCAACATTGAATCTCATCCCATACATATTTTTTAGAAAGATTGGGAGAACTGACGATGAGATCATCCTGTCGAACATCCAGCTATCAGATTTCACCAGGGAAATCACCGAAGTCAAAGGGATATACGTCGCCAATCTTGCCGTAGGATCCAGGATATCAAGAACATCTTTTTGTGTAGTGGATGCTGACGTCTCATACAATCTTCTACTAAGGAGGGATTGGATACATGGAAACCAGTGTGTTCCCTCTGCATTGCGTCGGATGCTGGCATTCTGGAATAGAGATAAGGTAGGATATGTAAAAGGCAATCCTCAGACTTGCGTCATGTAGGCCCGGATATCAGGGCGAGTCCAGGTCATACCAGATGATTGTTTACGTATTTCAAAGCCTCTTGAGACCGATTTGAGGGATATTGCTTTATGCAGTTTCGACAAGGGAAAAATTGAATGGATCCCTAGGAAGGAACCGGTGATTCATCTTGAAGAATTTACTGATGGAGGATCAACGATTATCACAAAAACTCATTGAGAGGTACGAGGCCTATAGGGTCGAGCAAGCCGAGCAAACAGACGAAGTGGTCGATGGGATTATGGATTTCGAGGAATCTCCAACGAAGGAAGACGGCAAAGAGATTCAAGCTCAAGATCCATTGGAAGAAGTAAACCTTGGAAATGAAGCTTTCCCGCAACCAACCTACGCAAGTAAGTTGCTCGATCAGCCATATAAAGCACAATTGATAGACTTGCTCAAACAGTATATAGATTGTTTTGCATGGAATTACCTTGAAATGCCTAGTCTAGCAAGAAATATAGTCGATTATCGACTACCGATTAAAAGAGGATTTCAACCGCATCAGCACTCGCAACGGAGGTTCACACCTGAGGTAATCATCAAGGTAAAAGAAGAGATCGAACGGCTCCTCTTTGCTAGATTTATAAGGATGACCAGATACGTTGAATGGTTGTCAAATATTGTCTCAGTCAAGAAAAAGAATGGTAAGCTAAGGGTTTACATTGACTTCCGCAACTTGAATGCCGCCATACCTAAAGATGAGTATCAGATGTCTATGGCAGATATGCTGATTGACTCAGCCGCTAGCAATGAAATCATGTCTCTAATGGATTGACATTCCGGGTACAATTAGATCTGCATAGCCACAGAGGATGACCACAAACCAGCCTTCAGGTGTCTTGGAGCTATTGCAACATTTGAATGGGTTGTCATGCCATTTGGATTGAAGAATGCCGGAGCTACCTCCCAAAGAGCGATGAACTTCATCTTTCATGACATGATGGGAGAATTCATAGAAGTCTATATTGATGACATAATTGTCAAGACCAACCAACTAAGTCATCTAGACCATCTTGAACAAGCTTTTGTTAGGATGCACAAGTTCAAATTAAAGATGAATCCATTAAAATGGGCTTTTGAGATAAGGACTGGTAATTTCCCAGGCTTTCTTGTCCATCAAAGAGGAATCGAGGTGGATAAAAATAAGGCTAAAGTTGTTCTAGAATTACTGCCCCTCACTAACAAAAAACAACTCCAGATGTTGATTGGAAAATTAATTTTGTATTATGATTGTGAAGCCTTGAAGTATATCAATGGGTAGCATAAACTGAATGCAAGGCATGCGAAGTGGATAAAGTTCCTTCAAGTTTTCATTTTTTCCATTAAACATAAGGTGGACATGCTAAATAGGGTGGCTAATGCATTGAGCATAAAACATTCCTTGTTGTCTATAATGTAGGTTAAAGTTCCGGGTTTTGATTCTTTTAAGGATTTGAATATTGACGATCCTTATTTTGGCAATATCTGGAGGAAGTGCAAGGCATAGCCTTTTTAGCAGTTTCAAATTGTGGAGGGCTATCTTTTTAAAGGTAACAGGCTATATATTCCTTAGTGTTCTTTGAGGGATTATTGAGAGCCATGTAGGAGGTCTAGTTGGGCATTTTGGCGTGGATAAGATGATGGTCTTGCTGTATGAGCATTTTTATTGGCCACAAATAGAGCGTGACGTGACTCGATTTATAGAGAGATGCAGGGTATGTCATGTGGCGAAATCAGAGGTACTAATGCTGGGTTGTATATGCCCCTACCTATTCCAGCTGCACATTGGGAGGACGTTAGCCTAGCTTTTTTCTTGGGATTGCCAAGAACGCAACGGAATAAAGATTTCATAATGGTAGTTGTCGACAGGTTTTCGAAGATGGCGTACTTTATTCCCTGTAACAAGACTTTTGATGCTTCACATGTTGTGCGATTGTATCTACAGGAGGTTGTCAAGGTGCATGGAGTTCCTAAATCCATAACCTCAGATCTTGATGTGAAATTTGTGAGTCAATTGTAGCGCACTCTTTGGAGGCACATGGGAACCATATTGTAGTTTAGTTCCTCTCATCATCTCCAAACCGATGGGCAAATTAAGGTTGTCAATCGAAGCTTGAGAAATTTACTGCGAAGCTGGGTTGGAGATAGTCCAAAGCGGTGAGACTTGGTGTTGCCTCAAGCAGAATTTGCCTATAATCAATCGCAGAATTGAACTACAGGCAAAAGTCCTTTCGAGATAGTTTACTGGCGTAATCCAGTTACTCCCCTGGACCTCACGCCATTGCTGATGGACAAACAGTTCAATTTAGATGCTGATGAGCATGACAAACAGATCAAAGAGCTACATTCACTAATTCATAATCAGATAGACGAGCAGAATATGAAGTATAAGCAACAAGTGAACAGACGTAGAAAAAGGGTCGTCTTCAAAGAACGTGATCTAGTATGGATTCATCTCCTAAAAAAGCGATTTCCAGCTAGCAGGTTTAGCAAGTTACAGCCTAGAGCTGACGGACCCTTCAGAGTTATGGAGCGAACTAACGATAATGCCAATAAGGTTAAGCTTCCAGGTAAGTATAATGTATCCGAAACTTTTAATGTAGCAGATTTATCTCCTTACCACACTAATGAGGAAGAACCTGAAGAGATTAATGCCAATGAAGACGAAGAGGTGAATCTTTTTTTTAGTAGGGGAGGATGATGCACCTAGGACCGGCGGACTTGATTGTCAACGACATCGGATTGGGCTCAAATTTGGTCGGTTGAAGCGAAACGGTCATCCGATCAATACTTACAGCCATTGGCTGTAAACTGCGATGGATTTTGGCAATTCGAGGTCGTTTAGATGGATTTTTAGGTCTTTTTCTATTTTTAGGCAATTTTATAATCTAATGGTATTTTGCAAATTTTGCGTTATCTTTCATCATTAGGGTTAATACCTCAAAAAAGGTCGTCTTCAGGGTTTTGGAAGATTAGATTATTGAATATTGAGAATTTTACATTTGATATCATTTGAGTGAACAGTGATTGTTCCTTGTTTATCGAATACGATTCTTCTGTTTAGTTTTGCTTTTTATCGCTTCGGCATCATTGATGATGCACCTAGGACCGGCGGACTTGACTGTCAACGACATTGAATTGGGTTCAAATTTGGTCGGTTGAAATGAAACGGCCGTCTGATCAATACTCACGCATTTGGCCGTGAACTACAATAGATTTTGGCAATTCGCGGTCATTTAGATGGATTTTCTAGCCTTTTTCTATTTTTGGGTAATTTTATAATTTAATGGTATTTTTGTAATTTTTGCGTTATCTTTCATCATTAGGGTTGACACCTTATAAAAGGTCGTTTTTAGAGTTTTGGAAGATTAGATTATTGAATATTGAGAATATTACGATTTGATATCGTTTTGAGTGAACAGTGATTGTTCCTCGTTTATCGAATTCGATTATTCTGTTTAGTCTTGATTTCTATTGCTTCGGCATCAGAATTTTTGTTTCAAATCTATTCCATAAATATGTTTTGTTTCAGAAACAATTTATGGTTAGTTATCATGCACTCCCTAAATTTGGTATCCACAAGATCCGAGTTCCACATGTCGGGTTGTTGCGATAGGCATTTATACATACTTCACCAAAGTTCGGACAACATATGTCAAACGAAAATCATCCGACAGAAACCTTAAAAGTCTTGTCTGAAGATGGTACGAGCCTACAACTTCTTGATTCCAACATACGCAAGCAAGACTGTAGGCAACATCTGCGGGTCACTCAAGGTTCGGCTGGGCCTTTCCCTCCTTTTGGGCGTAGTTTATACTCCCTTTTCATCTCCTTCAAGACAGCTTCATCCCCGCCGCTGCCGAGCGAGCAGCCCACGGAGAAAAAGTGTATTTTCTCAACAAAAACCGCGCTAAACGATCCCCAAAAAGATTTATGGGAATCACATTAAGCACAAAGTCTCGTGAGGAAACAGAAAGGGTTTGTTCAAGAAGACTTACTGTTGACCCAGGCAAATTTCCATTTCTTCTCTTTGTTTGCTGCACTTCCACCAGATCTCATAAAAGGCTATCCCGCCGAGGGCGCATTCCTCAATGTTTGTCATACGTTGGGCGCATTCTTTCCGAGCATCCTGCTCCATCTTGCTGCGTGAAGCTGCAAACAAAGAGGGAAAAGACACTTAGCAGACTAACTTACAGCTAAAGCATTCCGAGGGAAAAAAAAAAAACCGAAACTGCCTGCGGATTTCCTGAAACTATGCTTTAGTTTGGCTATGATAAAGTAACTGGGGCCTTTTTTTTTTCCCAATTTAGCTAAAAAATTTACCAAAATAGGTGTTTGTGTGTGTATACACCGATTGGGTCTTGCGCGACAGTCTTAGTGCCACGCGAGATCGTTCGGTGGTCTAAGTGCCGCGCGTCCATCCAGCCCCACGGCACTTGCGGCCTTGAAGGGCGCCCGTGAAGGCCCCTGTATGCCTGATTGAAGGCCTACAGTGCAGGCCAATCAGACGCCCGCAAACGCCTTTACAGTCAATATATATGAACTTGAAATTTTCTTCAATTTCAGGGCATGATTTGTTTAGATATATCTTATACGATCAGGAAACAAGGAATATAAATCTGATACTAATGAAGGGAACACATTCCCATAATATACTCAGAGAATTACACGGAATTAACAAGCCCAAGAACAACTTGAATCACTGATCATGAACAAGTACATCACACGAGAGATGTACTGTATTTTCCGCAGATTAAATGTCCATATTGCACCGAGAGAGTTCTCATCTTCGATTTCTCTTTCGGGGGAGGAAGTAGAAACGACTTCGTGTGTTTTTCTATTTCTCTCTCTATCCATACCTTCTGTAGGATGAACGACATCCTAAACCAATGAAGAAACGTGATTCTTATTTACTGCCTTTAGCAGTTATCCCTGTGGGTAAAAGGGTCACGTTCTTTCCATACACCCCATACATCCCAACAGTTTTCTATGTTGGAAACGGCGAAGAATTTAAAAAAAATGGAAAATCCCAATTTGGACTTTGTTTCCCAGTGGTGGTACTGCATGTGCAAGGATATAGCCTTGTGGTATAGCTTGCATGTGTCTTGCCAGGTGACGCGGTGAAAGTTGCAGAATGGGTTTTCGGGAAATTCGTTGTAGTGAAAGTTTTTCTCCATAGGATTACATCAATAATTTAAGCACGAGAATCGATAAAGTTTTGTGGTAAAATTTTGCAAGGTTCGTTTGTCGGTTTGAGAGATTCTTTTCTGAAGAATTGCACAGCTAAACACTATGTAAACACTTTGTGAAATATTGACTGTAATTGAGGGCTCTGATACATTAATTGAGAGTATTTAAGTGACTCGACTGTGATTGAACTACATTTATATCGCTAATCTAAAGTGGAATTCTATACTACTCGTACCATGGATATAGATCACATCAACCGTGCCACATAAATATGACGTAAGATGTATTTCTTTCTTCTGTTTAATTTTTATTATTGTTTGATTGGTTGTTTCCGCAGCAACAATAATCAACAACATTAGGATAGAGCATCAGCCATCAGGAGAAAAACCAAAAAAAAAAAAAAAGAATTGCTATACTGAGAGGCAAAGGGAGGGTTCACTTGTAGTAGCTGAGCCCGGTATATACGGTCTGAATAATGCTGAGCAAGAAAAGCAAGATGGCAGCCACGAAAGACAATGTGACATAAATATTGCTGGACTGGATGTTGCTGAGAATGTGGTTGAGCTTAGCTCTCCACCTGTTCCAGGGCTTCGCGCAGTACGTGCTGATCATCTTCTGCACGGCGTCAAGGCTACTATTGGATGCGAGCGGCAGTTCCTTGCCCAGCGAGTTGAATAGCTCGACGACCGCCTTGTCGCTCCCAAGGCGCTCTGGATGATGCCTTGGGCGTGGAGCAGTGCGACATCCCGCTCATCATTGATGATGTTGATCATGAAGGCGACGCAGGAGATGACCTCGTTCCCAGCCCCGATGTGCAAGCGCTCGAAGGTCATGATGTTGAGGAACATGGACTCGGTGTCGTCGTCCAACATGATCATGGGGAGGTTCAGGACCCCGTTGGAGAAGGAGATGTCATTGAGGCCGTCGGTTTTGCTCTTCATGAACAGGATCCCGGCCTCGTTGAGCTCAGTGGCAGACCGGATTATCTCGTCGTCGCCAGCCTCAGGCTAACGACACTGGATCCTGGCCTGCTTGAGCTTGGTGGCTGACGGGGTGATTCGGACTTCAGCAGGCCTTTCCTGAAGACGTCCATGACATGCAGGGACCTGCCCGTCACACTGACCCACGTGTTGAGGTTTCGCGGGTTGAGGCGGCAGCCGTAGAAGTTTTTTCTTTTTTTTTGGTCGGGGCAGCCGTGGGAGTTGAGGATGAGTTTGTTGATGTAACCCTCATGCTGCGTTGCCGGAGAAAAGTCAGCGCCTTAAATACTAGATTGCTGTCGTGTCACATGCTACTCGCACACAAGAGGGGGAAAAAACTTTGTTAGCATTACAATTTGAAGTGATTGTGAGAGTAAAAATATGACAAATTCTTAAAAGAATGACTTCATAATGATTTTTAATTATTTGTTACATAATCATTTCTCTACTAGATCTAGTAAAATTGTTAATTGATCTCGAACCGTCGCGTAAGGATGAAATTATCAATATGTGTTGTTGGGTGAACATAGTAATACGGTTTCTTGTATGCAATAACCTTTCCAACGACGAAGTGAAATCTAAGAAACTAGCCTCCTTGCCGTCTCTCTCCACTTCGACCAGACTTTCCAGCAGTAGCATCGGCAGCTGATTGTCCAGCAACAGCATGTCCCGTCTTATGTACGGCATTATATATTCCAGCCCGTGGGTGCTGAAGATGGGGTCATTGGGCGCATAGTCATTCTCTTCTCTTACCTCGATCCTCATGATCTCGAGCATGAAGCAGCCGTCCCTGATCATCATATTCAGGAACTCGTCCCCCATGCCCTCCTTCCATTTCTGGTCCAGCTCTTGGTAGCTCGCCCCGAGGTCCCGTGCAATGTCCTTCAGGGACTCGAGGAAGAAGTCTTTAAGCTTCCCGGACCGCTCGAAGAAGTGGTCGCGAGCGTGGTCCTTGTGTTTCTCCATTGGTTGGAGGCTGTCTTCGCCATGGTGGTAGGGGTCGAAAGACACAACATCAGGCTGGTAGGCCTTGCTGTTGAGCTTGTTGATGGAGGCGAGTACCTTGTAGATGGACAAGCACTGTTGCTGTTCGGAGGTCGTGCAGCACTTGAAGCTCTTATTGACTGGGACGATCCTGTTGGTCTCGTTTGGGTCGACAAGTTTCAGAGGTTCCACAAGTTTCCGTTGTGGGGGGTAGAAGAGGGGCATCCATGGTGCAACAGGGAGGGAGAGAGAGAAAGAGAGTTGGAAGAGCGTATGAAGTTTGGGGTTGTCCTAGGCCAACGCTGGCCATATAGGTATAAATGGAGGTGTCAGCCCCCCTCCAGCGTGTGAAAAGTCCTGGGATCTCCGGGACAAAATTTTTGTTTTCACGTGGGACCAAAAACATAATATGAAGAACATATGTCACGTTTATATAAATTCGAGGTAAATACTTAGCATATGTATAAGTTTTGAGCTTTTCGTATCACAAAATAATAATAAATATGTCACAATAAAATAGTTTATGATTTTTCTTTTGTGGCTTTGACCCTATTTTCTATTACGAACAACCCCGTTGTAGATAGTATTTTGTTAATTATCTGTTCAAAGTTCGAGCTCACGATTAGACAGAAGATTGACGTCGTTTTGAACGGGAATAGACAAGCCTACCTTGATCTGCTCTTTATTAACCGAATATAAAAGTTCGAAGGCCGTGGACTTGAAAGATCACATCGCGATAGTGCGCGGTTCTAAGTTTAATAAGAATATCCGCACCAAACTCAACTTAGAATATTATGTCCCGTTTGTTAAAAAAATCCATTACGATGTTTTGAAGAAGATAAAATAATTAAAAATTGCTAATGTGTTTATTGATTGAGTAAAGCCAAGTGAAAAATGCGCAATTCATTATGCAGTTGTTGTCTCAACAAAATATTTGAAGATTATGATTTCTGTATCAATGTGAACAAGGCATTAGCCTAGAGGTGTCTACTAGCTGGAAATACATGAGTAGAAGGTGAACAAACATAGAAAGAAAAATTTGAAAAGCTTTGAAGGACCTTAGATAGGTGAATAATAAGATAGAATTGTGATTACCAATGAAGTTCTGGATATTGCATATGAAGTTATGCACTCAAACGCTGTTTGAAGAGCTCAAACCTTATTTTAGGAGCTCAAACGTTGTTACATAGCTCAAGCTCTGAGGAGTATTTCATATACAACAATTAGAATATCAAGAGATATCTTCGAGATGATTCTATTGAGATTACATATCATCACAATGGCTAGCAAATCAAATTGGAATCGTTCTTATCAATCATGAAGATCAATCAAGGATGTGGATGACTCACCTAATGAAAAATTATATCTATGAAAACCCAAGATCATAACAGGCTGTTTGATTCGTCGGGAGGCTCTTTTTTTTTTTTTTGTTAACTTCAACGGCTACGAGATCCTTTGTATACAAACTCATCCAAATAGGAAGTTTTGGAGAGTGATCCTTTGAAAACCTTGCAATGGGAAGTTGAAGTGAATGAGTATAAAAGGGGTCCTTAAGACAAAATAAATGTAAGATGAGAGAGTAAGATATTAAATTTCAAGATCAAGAGAGCTTCACATGCATCATATATTCTTGATTCAAACAATGTAATACTTAGATGTTCTCATCCAAGCGAGAGAGTGCTAGACGGAAAGTCTATTGACTCGGGAATCGTCGCCATGTTGTAATCTTTGAGATATTCACTAGTGGAATATAGCCGATTGTTTGTTAGTGTGAAGAAGTGGATATAAGCTTGAACAAAACTGAACCACTATAAACACTCTGTACAAATTCGTCATTCCTTGAATTCCTTGTTATTGCATTGTGATAGTTAAACTATAATACCGCTACATCTGAGGACATCTCAAATCTTGTTGGCAATTATCATCTAAGCTGAGCTCTAAGCTTATCTTTTTAAATTCCACATAGATTTTTAAAGTTCATTGAAATCATCTATTCCCCTCCTTTTAAGTCATAAGGCTAGCCCAACATTGTTCACATTTTTACATTACAATGGTCTTTAATTACTATTTCGGCGAAATAGAAGTTATATAACACTGTCACTGAAATGAGAAAAAGCCCGCTACAAAAGCATCCCTATTAAACCGAACGAAATTACCACGTATCAAATATGATGAATCCCTTTAATATCAATCAGGACGATATTATTTCGCGGGCGATGATTAAGATTGGATCAATGGAAACGTTAGAATAGTTCCTCTAGGAAGGCTCTGGCGTTTTTCACGGCCTGATGGGCAGTTCAGTCGCAAATCATACGGGTGATGAAATGCCCTTTTGCAGTAAGAGACAAATTTTTGGTGCTACAGAGACTACGAAATCTTTTTGAGTCTCCGGCATGCCGCTTCTTTAATTTTTCCGACCACTGAAAATTGACTTGTGGGGGTAATTACAGTACCGAGAGAGTGATGAGATGTTGCTTTCTAGTCATATATCATGCTTCCGAGTTTTGGGGCCTACTTTTTTTATGAATCTTACCGATGACAGCAGGATGATGTACCTAATGATGAAATTCGAGGTCTGTTCTGAGTAGAGCGGAGGATATCCGTGGAACGCCCAAACCTTGAAAATTCGACGTAACATGACAGTTGCGATGAAAAGTCATTTATAAATTATGGTATTCAAGTTATTGATATAAAGTTATAACACTCGAAAGAACGTGATTTTAAAATTCATGACACTCGAATGATTTGAAAAAACAAGTTGTGATACTCAAATGATTTGTAAAACGTGTCTATAAATATTAGGCAATAATAATTTGTGCAAAAATGTCTAAATTACCTCATATTCAGATATAAAGTCAAAGGCTTCAAAGAATATCGTGGCTGAGCTCAATAAGGTCGAGAAGTTAAACGGTGAAAATTATGAGATCTGGTATACTGTCAAATTCGGATCTTGAGTTAGGCTAGGTATCAGTCATTTGTTTTGTATTGCATAAAAATGGATTAAATTGGTCAATTTAGATTAGACTGTTTTTCTGTTTTGACGAACCTATATATAGGACACTTTTGGGGACGAGCTAAAGAGAAGATGTGTTTAAGCTATGTCCCATAGGAAACGAATTGCATGCATGCGAAGCACATCTCGCCACCTTGTCTAAGCCTTTGGATTTGACGAATTTCACAAGTGTCTGCCTAAATTAAAGGGTCATTTATTGAGATGCGACGGTAGATATATAATAGTATGTTTGGGATATGGCATATTTCTTATTTAGGCAAAAAGATATGTCTGAACTCAAATCAAAGTAAAACCATAGCGGCAAAGTAGAGTTTCTATGTTGAACTCCTTATCGATGTTTGGTTTCATTTTTCTTTTTTAGCTTGGGATTATTTAAAGTGATTGACTGTGAGCATTTACGAGCTCCAACCAAAAGCTCTCTTAAAAAATGTCTCGAGTTTGAGCTCACGTATAAAATTGGACCCCAAATTGGATGACAAGGACCAGATTTCTTGATCGAATACCTATTAGGGTCGTGCCGTAGAAGTTCAACTAAGATAAGTGTTGTTACTTTACTTTAGATAGAAAGACACCTTAAGTGTCAAAAGTTTTTATATATCGTTCACTTTGGTATCGATATTTATATATAGGTGGAATCTACACGGCTCACCTCATGATCCCAGTCAGAAATAATAGTAAAAAGAAGCTAAAAATCAATAATAAAAAAATTCCACATAATTCTAAAAAATTGAAAATAAGCTAAAAAAAAAATATAAGTTGCAGCAGCGAGGAAATGCAACGGAAGAATCTGAAAAGTGCTTGGCCCTCGACTCAAATAAAGCCGCACACTGGACTCTAAGAAACACACACACGAACGTCACAGAAAGAAAGGAGGATGCAGTGCGAGTTTTACATCCAATCGGGTTATTTTATTATGACATATCGTGGACTCTAGTGCGATCTAGGTATGAAAAACACTAAAACTTATGATCAATTATTACTTTGGAACTCTCGGATTGACCAGTGGACGATTCGTTGCTGACTCTCTCCGTGATTATCGCTATGTATCAATACTCGGACCGAATCACGTAAATATTCGATACTTTTTTTTTTATTATTGTTCCTCATTTATTTCATATTGATTTAATAGAAAAATCTGATTAGCTTCAATGTTAATTTTACTACATGTTCATATCTTTAAGTGAGGGGAGCATGTCACGTTTTGGGCACCAGGTAAAGACAAAAAAATGTTTAGGTAATGTCCCGTGAGGGACGTGGGAGTCGAATTGCATAAACTGAAAAGCTCGTGTCGAAATTAAATGAATGTGAATTGACTTGGGCATGGAATTCTCATATTTGACGACGACATTAGCTATATAATTTGAGCTTTGCTAGCCTAACAATTTTCGAGTTATGAGAATAACAACATATTGTGAATTTGTGAGTCTGGAAATAGTAGACTTCTCAATAATTTTTAATTTTTTTTTAGACCCAAAATAAGCTATTATACTCTTAACAGGTTGAGGATAGTCAGTCATGTAAGTATTTCTCTTATAAGTTCCTACAACTCAACGCCCTTCTCCGCGTATTCATCTCATGTAGCAAGGAAAAAAAAACACTATTTTACAATGAGTGAGTTTTCCACAAATTAACATCAAGCAGTACACAAGACATCGTGTCAAATTAAAAAAAAACTAAAAATAAAAAACGAACTTCCACAAGCTTCGTGCGGACTAAGAAGAGAAATGCAAGGCACAGAAGAGAGAGAAAGACCAAAAGTAGGATGTTGTCTAGATGTTGAGGTGTGGTTCAAGCTCCCCCATCGATTTAAAAAAAAAAAAGCGCCAGGAGTCAAGGGATCGCCCCAACGAGGGCCACAAGGGCAGCATCCATTTTGTATATTGGACCCATATTTTAATGATAGTTTGGGCCTGAACTAATGATTAGTTGTTGCTATTTATAGATTTCTTTCGCTTATAGTCGAGTGAGGTAACATGGAAGTATGAGTTGCTAATTATGATATAATCATCCGAAGGATGCAATCCCAATTTAAACGCAAACCAACATAAATCTTATATCTTAATCTCTCTTTCTCTCGCTTTTGTTTTTTATTTCATTGTGGTTGTACACCGAATACCGACCCTAAAAAAAAAAGCGGCCATTGACGGGCGGAGTGGAGCTAGATTCCGTGAAGATCCAGCACCACCCGATATTTTCTCGTACTAGATAACGGATTCGCCTGCGCTTGCTAGCTTCTATTGAATCTTAAATTGGGTTTGGGCCACCTTCTCTCCACACGTTATATCAGATTTTTCTCTTCGACCTGTTGTCTCCTCTCTATCTGCTTCTGAACGAGAGTGGAGGTTCTGGTCCAAATTCCGAAATTAATAAAGACATATTCGGAAATAAAGAAGTATGACGGCCTTTAATTATTATTATTTTTTAATCAATGCAACTTTTCCGTCATTTTCCGTTTCTTCTTCCGGGTTTCCTTTTCTTTTTTTCTTTTTTAACTTTCAGCAAAAAAAAAAATCTGTCTCTTCCTATCTTCTTTCCCTCCATTATACTTCTTCATGTTTTCCACCCTGGCTTTTTATTCCCCGACCATAAAAAGAGCTCGAAGGAAGCGCGGACTCAAAAGATCGGGCCGGCATCGAGGGTAGTTCAAAGTGTAACATGAACATCTGCACCAAGCTCGACTTAGAATATTATGTCTCTCGTTCATATTTTCACATTACAATGATCTTTAATTTTTATGTTGACGAAATATAACAGAATTCTCGCATATCAAATATGATGAATCCCTTTAATTTCAATCGGAACGATATTATTTCGCGGGCGATGATTAAGGTTGGATCAACGGGAACGTTAGAATAATAGCTCCTCTAGGAAGGCTCTGGCGTGTTTCACGGCCTGATGGGCAGTTCAAGTCGCAATCATATGGGAGATGAAATGCCCTTCTGCAGCCAGAGACAAATTTTTGGGGCAACAGAGATTATGAACGAAGTCTTTTTGAGTCTCCGGCATGCTGCTTCTTCAATTTTTCCAGCCACTGAAAATCGACTTTTGGGGGGTCATTTCAATACCGAGCGAGTGATGGGATGTTGCCTTCTAGTTGTTGCCATATATTATGCTTCCTAGTTTTGGAGTTTACTTCCTCTCTTCTTCTTCTTTTTCAAATGAATTCTGCGGATGATAGCTGAATGATGTATCTAATGATGAAATTCAAGGTCAGTCCTGGGTATAACGGATATACGTTAAGGGTGCAAATGTTGGAAATTCGACGTACGATGACAGATGTGATGAAAATTCTTTTAAAAATTATTCTACTCAGGTTATCGACTGAAAGTTATAACATCCAAAAGAACGTGATTTTAAAAGTCATGTCACTCAAATGATTTGAAAAAAAAAATGTTATGATTGCAAGTATTTTGCGAAAGTTCTAACGCTTGTAATGTCTTTATCTCATAAATGAGATTTCGAGCTACGATTGATAAGGCTTAGAAAAGCCTGTTGTGAAACCTATGTGCCGTCTCGCGATAGAGTTATACGCTCCCACCCAGCAATCGGTGAAATCTCTCGAGATTCACCAAAAGGGGAGTCGCAGAGTTTCTGCAACTTTAGATGGGCCAAAAAACTTCAAAAGACAAGAAATCTTGTATTCGTAGGTCCCCATTTGTATAGATCACACATTAAGGTTTTTATTAAGCCATTGAGGGGATTACCGCGCCACACGCGACAAAGCTTTGCTAGTATAATAGTATTTCGGTGATTGTAACCATAACATTATCCTGTGAGTAAAAAATCCGTAAAAATGTGCTCTCCACAATAATTTTTAAATAATTATTATTTATTTTATGTGACAAAAAATAGACTGTTAATCTTACAAGTCACTAAAACAACTGTAATATAACCGATTTCCGTTCGAAAAGACTGGTCACCGACTCAGGGTTGCAACTCGAGCCAGCTTTTTTAAGTCTTAAGTTGGGTTGGGCCGCTCCAATAGAAGTACAACTTAAAGCCTCCAAAAACGTTGAAGCCCATCATGGATGGTCCATTTTGATATCTTTCCTTCTTCTCTTCTCTGTCTACATAACTCCAAGTACCAAAAATAGTGCTAAGAGAGCTTTACCAAATTCAATTTTGGTACTATTTTCCAAAACCATATTAGGCGAATATTAATTTAGTCTTTTTAATAATACAATTAAGTCCTCTAATATGCTCGGTTTATACAGTCAAACTTTTCAACCATCAGCATATAATGAGTAGCAATCAGAATCTTTTCGTAGTGGTATCCTTATTCATGCAGATTTAACATCAATATCCTCATGTCATCATGAAAACGTTTGAGATCGACCAACAAATCTTTTGAATTTTTCATTGATTTAATGTTTTTTTTTCTTTTGTACTTCACAGGACCGGCGACCTCCGGCCACTGGCAAGGGTCGTTGTCCCATGGGCGTGGGCCATGAAGCCCTCTTGGGTCTAGGCGAGGCCATTGCGAGCTCTCATCTAGGCCCTCACAGGCGACGCCTCCCTCACCTTAGTCGGCTGATTTGTATAACTTTGCTTCACTATTCAATCTTCATGCGGTGATAGTCGTGGATGAATGAATTACTAGAAGTTCCTACACGAGTTCCTTCATGAAGCTCACCAAGCTAGTCACATTCTCCAATCTTCAGATTTGCAAGCTCTTTGGCATTAGAAAAAGTGGTTGAATCTGTTTGATCTGATGTTGTACCGTATGATTTCCGGACCAAATGATTCTGGAAGGTGAAAAATGTGCTGTATGCGCTCGATTCAATTGTGCAGCGTGTGTGGTTTCCATCTTTAGAAAGTGTTGTTGAAATGGCCGCCATCACATTAGGTGAGGAATGAGCATTCCGCGCGCAATGTAACAGCTATTATATTACAGTCTTGTTCCAATACTGCAGCCAAACGAACGCGTTAGCGATTCAAATCTGCAATATTTCAAATGCCATCTTACTAAGCACTTTGTAAAAGTTCAACTCTAAAGCTTGCCCGAAAGTAATGGCATGCCTAGGTATCTCGCCGGCAAATGTACCCTGCTTAAAGGAGGGAAGAATGCAACATTTCTTTCCAAGTAGAGTCTGGCTCCAAAAGAGAGAATTCCCTCTCGGCTTCTAGAATGATATAGAGCCAAGTTTTGTTAGCCCATATCCTTCCTAGGATTGTCTCTCCCGCGCTCGCGAGAAAGAAGTCTGCTAGCTAACGCGTCTATCCTCAATGAAACTGACCGGTTCAGCTTCGCAACACCTAAAAAGATCGTCCCGACATGGCTAATACTTAGAACCTAAGTCTGGGCGTCAGAAGAGTAATCTCAAGTAGGATTAAGCAAAAAGCCTCCAAAATCGCTGAGAGCGCAGCTTTCTGGAGATACAGGACCCTATGATCAATTGAAATTCTTAGCGATAGTGAAAGGTTGAGAAGCTACATATCAACCGAAAGCCTCGCCCCTGCCTCGCGTCGCGCCACCCGTGCCGTCCTTACCCAGATTGTTGGTGGTGATGGACTAACACTTGTGGCGTGGGGTGGTTACTTTGGTGTTCAAATTTAGTGTCCGCCCCTAATTACTATAATGATCCTTCATCAGATCAAAGAGTTGACATACTGTCGTTATCCTCAAGGGCATTATGGTAAAAAGATGTAACCACACTCTCCACAATTTAATTGCATCTTTTCCCTCCAATATATTCCCGTACAATCAACAAATGGGGACAAAAAATAGCGGACAATCTCTTTTCAATTTGCTTTTATGGCCCTGTATGAATCTCCTAAACTCCAACCTTGTAGTCGATTGTCAGCAAGGAATCTTAGCATACTCAATCTGCAAAAATACGTAACTCTAAATTCGAAGGAACTCCTCCACTATCCTCCATATTGTTCCTGCGTAGCTCATGTAAACCGTAAACCTTAACTCCCCACTAGGCCAGACATCACGAATATCCCCGCACTAGCTAGATCCGATCGACCTATAACTTCAGCCTCGCAAGACGGAAGTTGCCAGTGCTCGCTCGCGAGGAGCTAAATCGAGAATTGAACCAAACGTCATGTCCAGTTGATATGAATAGACTTATTAAAACGGGTTATAAATCCATTTCTTAACCCCTATATAATGGATCAAGTTGTTATATGAGTTAGTTATATTTAATATGTGGATCATAAATTAGTTTAAGCCTATTAGGAATGTTTAATGAGTTATAAATAAATTTATAATTTACTTAGATCCAATTTACTTTTATGATTCTTGCCTTCCCTTGATCTCACGGATACTCACTACACACTATTATCTTAGTTTGGACATTGGTCTCCATATATTGAATTAAATATGAATCGAGTTAGGAATGGTTCGATTTGAATAGACTCATTTTTAATCCATTTATGACTCGTTTACTACAATATCAATCTAGGGACGCATACTCGACCTGACTCAAATATTCTTAAAACACGTATATATTTAAGGATAAATGACATAAATTATCTATGACCTTTAATTTAATGTGCGATGCGATTCCTGAACTTGTAATTTGACCAATATAATCAATGCACTTTGGTACAATGTGAATGTGTTTCATAAACTTTTAATTTGACTTGCATGATTCATGAACTTTTGAACCATGTTTAACGTGATCGCTGATTTATTGAAAGATATTGAATGTAATACTTTCATTAATTTAAGTTTAGGGATGACTTCAAATTTTTTCTTATATTTCGAGAATTAAGTTGAAAATATTTCAAAAAATTTGAGGATCGTATTAAATACTAGGCTAAAGTTCACGGATCATAAGGTCAAATAAAAAATTTAAGGGGTCATACTACGCATTATACCAAATTTCAAAGTACCGTTCGTGTCATTTACTCTTAAATACGAAAGTGTTTATATATATATATATATATATATATATATATATAAAGAATAAGAAGAAGAGTTAGATTGGGTATGTGTGATTAGATTCGTAAACGGAACGATTAAAACGAGTCTATTTCAAATTGTTTTAAAACAAAGATTACTTTCGTGTCCGTGTCGTTCCGAAGTGGGACCGACTTCTCGTCCGCCGGTTTCAGGTTTTAGGAATGCGTGTGGAGCATTCCTCGAGAAACTCAGGTGAAGGGAAAAAAAGGTGGACAGGGGCCGTACAATGGGGGAGGCCGAATCAAGTGCGATTGGTTCTTTGCTGCGGCGGCGGCGCGACAAGTTGCATTAGAGCAGAATTTAAGACAACACCCCCACCAGCTCGACGTTGGATACTCGCACGTAACGTTTTTCTTCCCCCCACCCAACCCCCCCACGCCCCCCCCCCCCCCCCCCCCCCCCCCGGGCGCACCACCACACTCAACTTTTTTTTTCCCCTCCCCTTTTGAAATAAATATACTAAAAATCTTAAAATTTACCAAGAAATTGAGTTTTAAATTTTTTAAAAAATATAATCGATTCGTAAAACTTACTACTAAGATATAACAAATAAGTCATAAAACTTTCAAATTATGCGATCAAGTGCTAAAACTCATTACAACAGTACAATTAAGTCCTAAAATTTAAAAGAAAATGTAATCAAATCCTACAAATTTTTAAAAGTTTTAAGATTTAATTACATTTTCATGACAAATTCTTTATGATTTAATTGAATTTTTGTTTAAAGTTTTATGACTCAAGTGTAATTCCGTGGTCCTTAAAAAAAAACAAAAAGGGTACTTCCGTGATAATTTTTAGTACTTTCAATGTAATTATCCCTTTCCTTTTATTTCCTTTTTATATTTCAAGGATAAAAGGAAGTTTATTTGAAAATGAAATTTGAGTCGTGCACTTCAAATTTTGAGCCGAAAATTCGACACTCTCCATCGAATGATAATTTTTCCATGGCGGCGAGAATAGAACTCGTGTTTTCACGACTCCAATGTGAATGTCATGTCGAAATTTTATAAAGACGAGCTGCATCTTTTAACTTGTGAATGGTTGAAAATCTTTTGAATTCGGTATGCACATCTCTTTGAAAAAGAAGCTCACAAATATTCCAAACAAGATCAAGAAATCAATCTAATCAATTCGCTTTGAAAATCCATGATTCTTTTACCCCCACATTCAAGAAACGATAACAATCGCATTGATTTCGAAAAGATACTTAAAATTCCCATGATGACTTTTTTGATAACCAAGATGTCTGAGAGTCAGTTTGTATACATCTTGATTTATTTTCGAGGAAGATTAGCATAGAAATACATCGCCATAACTCCTCACTTAAATCATACAGGTACTTAACCATAGAATTAAACCTGAATCAGTACGCCTAATCACATAATCCCAAATGCGCCATAATCAATTAAGCTACTTATGGGTGTGTTAAATTTCCACAATGTTTGATAGGAATTAAAATTGAATATTATCGGATAGTAGATAGAAATATATGGAATAAGAAAAAACAAAAATACACCTCTTCCCCCCCCCCCCCCCCCCCCCCCCCCCCCCCCCCCCAAAAAAAACAATAAATTAATAGGACAAAAAGAAATTGGAAGAATCACAATGGAATCGTAACGGCGCCTGAATCTGCGTTCACGGCAAAGATCCGGGGCGCGCCCGCGTCGAGATACATTTAGACTCAGTGAGTCCTCTTTATCTCGCGCACGGGGGTTTTAAAAAAAATAACGGAAAGAAACTTTCACCACTCACAATGCGCCACGTCATCTAATGGACCCCATTTTGACTACTTAACCGAAGAAGGGATTGGTGGTAATTAATTCGGGTTTAATTAGTCAAGATAATTAATACCGCCATAGATTAGAGAATATTTTAAGTAACTTTTAAAAAATAAATAAGAATATTATCTAATTACATGGCGGGACGGCTGATATCTCCTCTTCGACACCGGATCACTCCGTACTCCTAGCGACTCTCCATTACTCCTCTCTCTTTTCACCTCTTCCTTCTTCGTCGTCGTCGTCGTCGTCGCACCTCGTCATCGCGACGGCGAGAGGGGAAGGTTACGTGTGCCGCTTCCGGTTTCTTCGAGTTCGCAACGCCTGCGGAGGGGCATTCCTCCGCCGTTTATCTTCCTTTCTTTCTGGTTCTGGTTCTGGTTCGGGTGCCCGCGCTTCTCTCCTTTCCTTGTCCTCGTCCTTCGCGGTTTCATCTTTTCCCTCCTCTTTGAGGGAGGAGAGCGGAAGAGAGAAGTCCGTCGCGGATGGCTGCGCAGTTCCACAATGCGGTGGGGATGTACGAGCGGGTGAGGATGGAGGACGCCAATGGCGACGTCGAGAAGGTCTCTCCGGATCCTAAGGCGGGGTTTCCGCGTGCTGACGGTGGTTGTCTCGTCGTCGGCCGGGGCGACGACGTCGAGGAGGCGGGGGGGACTTCCGACTCGAGATCGGCATCTCGCCTCGGCGGCGGCGGCTGCGGCAGGGAATCTGAGCGGCGGCAGCGGCTTGTTTCTCTAGACGTGTTTCGCGGCCTCTCCGTCGTGGTAATATGTTGCTCTCACTCTTTTTCATCTTGTTAGGAAAGCGAGACGAGTTAATCGTTAAGATATTTGTAGAACTAGGAAACTTTGGTGGTGCCCCTCAATGCTCGTTCCCAGTGGGCATTTGCCGGAATCCCAGGCGCCGGAAAGTTGCCAACGGTTCATCAGATTTGGGTGTTGCGATTATCTTTATTTCAGCATGGTAGAATCAGCACCGGAATTGTAGCATTTGAGCACCGGAAGGTCGTAGCCGGTATTATTGTCTGATAGCAGTGGTAGTGGAACTGTTACTCTGTAACACAAGAAAGCTTTATTCTTAAAAATGGACAAAGTGTTGGTTGATTATCTTGATTATTATAGTCACGGATGATGTGGGTTGTTACTTGTTTTGCCTCCTCACTGTAGCTTGAGGAAATTAGCAATGGATTAGTAATCTTTTCTTCTAATGCAATTCTCATTAGCTTTGAGGCTTGACCAGCTATCACCCTTTGCATTTCTTGTGACCCTGAGAAATATGAGAAGAAGGGAAATTATTGGAGGAGGTGTTTTTAGAATTAATACCTATTAATCTCAATAACCTTTATGAGGCCTATGAAGAAAAAATCCATTTGATGGGGCAAAAGTCAAGGCAGAGGAAACTACTGCTTGTTTTTTGCTTATGAAGTTGCTCTCCATCCCACTCACATTAAGGGGAAAATGGCTTTCTTCTTACGGCCACAATCTGAAGATGCAATTATATGGAAAAGGAACGATTTTTCTTCCTAGCGCCACACTCCGAAGACATAAAACTACCAGCATGTGGTTTTCCTGCAACAGGGCTTGAGTATCCAGTGATCTTAAATTATCTGAGAAACAGGCCCTGTTACTCCATCATCTGTGAATTGTGATAGGCAGCTTCGGCTGCTCCTCTATGTGGACTGATTGTAGCTAAGTTCCAGGGACCACTTATTAGCCGGGTTAAGGGAAGTCCCTAAATGATGCTGGCACTAAGGAAGCTAGACATAGTTGATAGTGCTCTCTCCATGGCAAATTGAGGATTTGGAATGATATGCTTCAGATGATGTCCCTAGCATTGGAGAGTCTATACAAGTTGAACTTACGTCCAAAACAGATAGGGATAAAGCTCCTACAGTAATATATTAGTCAAAAGGACATTTTTAACTCGCTAGAACTCAAATCTGAGAGTGCTTGGGCATGAAATCTGTCCCTGTCAGTTTCCAAATGTAGAGAATGATTTACTCCTTTAAACATGTCGTAGGGAATTATTAGGTGGGATAAATGAAGCCTAGTTTAGTCCTCCAACAAATGCAGTAGCTAGGATGCATTTACTCTTCTGGCAGTTAATTGCTATTGTATTGTTGAAGGCAGGGACATTGTGGCTGAACTACGGTAGATTATACATCATATCGTCAAGTTTCTTCCATGTTGATCTTTTACATTTGGACTGATGATATGATCTCCAGGATATTGAGTCATAAGAAAGAAATTATTTTCACTCCCAGTATTTATGAACTTTGTTAAGTCAGATTGTTCATGTGTGCTCTGGAGTGGGATTTTTCCTGTTAGCTAGATGATCAATAATTAACCCATGTATTTAGGAAACTTTAAAAAGGAAAATGCAAGAGAAGTTTTGATGTAATATTTCAGCCACGTGATCTTGGAAAAGGTAAAATAACAACATGAATCACTCAGAGACTATTTCCGTCTGCTTGCAGATTCCTTTGATATATTTTTCTGGGTTCAGAAAATGACTGTTACTTTACTCGCTATTAATTTGCTCCCTGCAGCTAATGATTTTCGTGGATCATGCGGGTGGATTCTTCCCTGCCATCAACCATTCACCATGGGATGGTTTAACTCTGGCAGATTATGTAATGCCATTTTTCCTGTTTATTGTTGGTGTCTCACTGGGACTTGTGTACAAGGTACTTGATGCTGATGTCTTTCTTTGTATCTCCAAGTACTCATTCTGATCTAATATGCGATGCTTTTTGAATCTAGAACCCTAAATCCTAAACCCTAGAGCTAGATGCCTTCTATGTATGTTGCCTTTTTCTTCTTGACTTCTATCAAGGGAGTTCCTTTGATCAACTCAATGATTTGACCATTTTCTTTTGCTTGTAGAAAATGTCAAGCAGAGCTTCTGCAACTCGAAAAGTCCTTCTTCGGGCACTTAAGCTTTTGCTTTTAAGTCTTTTCCTCCAAGGTACCACACGCGATACCCAGTTTTGGTTATATGGGACAGCCGTAATGTAATTCTTTGGAGATTTTGTTGGTTACTTGCTGAATGAGGTTTATGCCACACTTTCTTTCAATTGTGACTGGATTGTTTTTTTTTTTTTTGTCTTCTGTATCATACTGGGATCTTATGCCTTCTTTCTGTCATTTCTTTCCCTTAGGTGGTTATTTTCATGGTGTTGGTAGTCTTAATTATGGAGTGGATGTGGATCAAATGAGATTCATGGGAATACTGCAAGTATGTGCTTTTATAAAGCTCTTCTTTTAATTGTTTTTTCTTATTGAAGTTTCATGTGCCGTCTAATTTACTTGGTCAACACCTTTATCCTTTTCTTGCCCCTCCAGAGAATAGCTATAGCATTTCTGGTAGCAGCACTATGTGAGATTTGGCTAAAGGGCGATGATGATGTGAATTCAGGAATTTCTCTGCTGAAGAAATACCGAAGTCAATGGTATGGTAATTTGATTAATTAGAGCAAAACTGTTCTTACTATTGAATGGTTTTTGTTTCCAGAGGCTGGACAGGCTGGTCCCAATATTTCCAAATCTGGAAATACTGTGAATATCAATGCTCTACTAAGCCATGTTAGTCAAGTGATTTTCTTTTATATTGAGGGCAAGAAGGCTGCTAGATTGCTCAGCTTGCGCTACAGGGAGTTTTAGCGTTGACAAATGAATTATTCAGATAATGATGGTAACAGTTAATGTGGCGGTAGTGTGAATAAAAAAGGGGGTTTGAAATCACTTCAACTTGAATGGGACTTGTGTCTACATTGATGGGAAGAATTTCGTTCTAGAGTATTATCAACTGACTAAATGAACAAACTTTTACCTCATTTTCCAATGTCTATGAAAAACCTCTGGATATCTGACATTCTCCATGAGAAAGACATTTTTTTTTCTAGAGTAATGAATAGACTTTTACTCTATAACTGTCCAGAGTCATCAATTTAAAAGTCTTTCCCTTTGTTGACCGCATTTGTGATGATATTCCCTCACATTGTATTATTCTTGTAGCATTTTAATTTCCATAGCTGATGCCATGTCCATGTCTTCTTCCAGGGCTCTGGTACTGGTGCTTACCACTGTATATATTTCACTATTGTATGGCTTGTACGTGCCTGACTGGGAGTATCAGATTCCGACTGAATCCCCCTCCCTTTCACAAGAAAGAATTTTGGTGAGCTTTTTTTTATTCATTGCTCAACCTTTTCCTGGATTGATCGTGTTGGTATGATTTATGACTATCTAGGTGCTAAATTTGTCCATTTTAAGGTGAAATGTGGAGTGCGAGGAAATACCGGACCAGCTTGCAATGCTGTTGCAATGATTGATCGTGAAGTGTTGGGAATTCAACATTTATACAGAAAGCCAGCATATGCGCGGACTAAGGTCTGTCCATCGTATTTTTATTCCGTGTCTATGGTTTTCCTTGCTCGGATTTGTGTACTTCTGTTTCTGATAATTCATTCTCTCACAGCAATGCAGTACTCATTCTCCAGATTCTGGTCCTTTGCCCGCTGACGCTCCATCATGGTGCCAAGCCCCCTTTGATCCTGAAGGCCTTTTAAGGTGTTTATGTTGAGACTCTGCTCTTCGTGCTTTCAATTCATGTCAAGAACTACTCATGCGGGAAGAGGGGAAGATTGAAAGAAAGAGAGCAAAGGGGGGTTGCTATGCTACGTGCTGAATCAAAAGTGGTTCTGTTGATAAAAAGGCCAAAGATTTTATATTTCTTGTCTCTGTGGTTAAGTGTAGACACACCTTACTATGGACATAAATATAATACGGCGGCCTTCTATGAGAGGAGGACCATTGGTAATTTGTTGCTGGTTTCATGCATTCCAACAATCTGTATGTTTTATGTATGCAGTTCAGTGATGGCAGTGGTTACATGCTTGGTCGGCTTGCAATTTGGACACGTGATTGTCCATTTTAAGGTGACAGTTGTGTATTGAGAGTTTTTATTTTACCCAATGGAGATCACATGTTTGACCTCGTCTTCTTTTGGCATTCTGCTTTCAGGATCATGGGGTTAGAACTTTCCACTGGATGATCTCATCTTCTTTTCTTGTGGCTCTAGGCCTGGCACTAGATCTTTTAGGTGATTTACTTTCGATCTTTAATTATTTATCGCAATCAATTATCAGTTCTGAGGATAGTTTTTTATCAACTCATCTGTCGTTTGCCTTGTCGTAACAGGCATGCATGTCAATAAGGCTCTCTACACATGTAGTTACATGGCTGTCACAGCTGGTGTAGCTGGAATTCTCTTCACCTTAATATATCTGATGGTAACGCACAGTGGGTTCTCTTGATCACGTATCAGACGCGGTCAAGATTTTTACGATTTGATGTCCTTGTTTTGCGCTACAGGAAGGATCTTGTCCTTCTCCTTGTCAAGTCTTTTCCAATCTTCCACAAATTCTGGTTTTTCCTAACGTGCTTTTCCTCGATAGGTTGATTTCGGCGGATTCAGGCGTACTACCACGGTTCTGGAGTGGATAGGGAGGAACGCGTTGACCGTTTATGTCCTTGCCGCAACGAATGTCTTGCCCGTTTTCCTCCAGGGCTTCTACTGGAGGCGTCCTGAGAATAACATTGTACGCTCTCTTCCCCTTCCGTTATTCTATTTCAACTACAAAACATTACTCGTTTGTCTGACTGAGGAGGTCGAGAATCTACAACTCTTCTAATGGCAGCTGAGGTTAATTGGAATTGGAAGATGATAGGAAGCTTGATATGGTACTCTGACACTGAAAGGACAATCTCGATCGCTGAATATTTACTGGAGCAAATAGCCACATCTATTAAATTGTGATTCGTTGCAGTTCATACAGAAAATATGTGCTCTGTTCAGCGAGGTTAGAGAAGTGCAATTTTCTCCAAATTTGTGGGCTCCCTGTACATAATTAGCAATTATTTGTCACTTCATTTCGATATAGGATCTTAAAATGGCGGTCTCTATCAGTCAGTTTCTTTTATCCTTTGTGGTCAGTGATTGAATGCTTGGCGATTGGGACGTAGATGACTTTTAAGTTACGAAGCCAATGGGGATCAGAGATTTACTCTGTTCAAAACCATATTATTCGCTGTAACTTAGCAAGTTTAGTCAAGAAGAAAATGGCACGAATAGAAAGATTTCATTTGCCCAAATGCCGATCATCCTTCACGCTACCAGTCCATATTGGGACGAACATGAAGAAGAGTGAAACAAGAGAATCATCATTTTATAACGATGAAAATGAAAACAGTTGGAAAATGTTCGTCAAATTGGTCTTTTTGCGCGGAGCCTAGGTGCGGATGAGATTAGCCCTCCACATGTTGCAGGTCTTCTTGCAGTGCTTGCTTACCTTCTTGCGCACGGCGTTGAGGCTGCTGTTGGACAGCGAGTTGAAACAGCTTGGCAGCCGCCTTGTCTTGTTGCTCCCGAGTTTGATTCTCTTTTAAGGCTATACTTCTTCCATCGCCTTTTGCAGCTCGACACTCAAAAAACTAGCTGAACCATAAACTAAAGGAATTAGAGCTTCCTTTTGTTTCCTGCAGGCTTCGCCTATGGAAATGGATCTATTATTGCCCATGTCCTAGCCGTTGCTAAACCATGCCTAGATACCTGAAGTCTGGTTTTCTCGAAAAAGTCCGAAACCATATGATTCATGATACCGGATCCAAGCAAAATGAGAACTTACACAACGTCTCATTGCATAATTTGGAATCCATATATTCATGATCATGAACCTTTTCTTGGAAGTATTCTGATAAGAGATTATTGTGTTTCAAAATATTCCACCCTAGAGCTGAAGCGCCCTAATGCCATGTTTTAGGGTTACGATGAGCTGGGGAAAGAGAGAAGAAAGGGGATCGATCATAGAAGGGGATTCTCTAGATTAGAATTGATTCGTCTCTTTTGAATTTTGACGTAGTCACTCCCTCTTTAGGTGGACGAGGGCATATTCTGGATGATGCCTTGCTCGCGGAGCAGGGCGACATCCCGTGCACTCTTGATGATGTCCACGAAGAGCGCGCGACGCTTTTGGTCCTCCATAGTGCTCACCTTGGTAGTAGGGGCCGAAGCAGACAGCCTGTGGCCGGTTGACCTTGTGGTTGAGGTAGGGGACACGATTTTTCTTTTTCTTTTTTTTTTTTTGGGGGGGGGGGGGGGTCGTCAGTTGGTCCATGATTTTCCAAGTTTCGCAATTTCCCCTCGTTCCTGTTCTGGAGTGTCTTCATGTTATTCCTTGTTTAAGCTGAAAGGAGCATGGGCCGCATGAAATCACTCCTTTTTTTTTTCACTTCCCTGCTAGAATTCGACCTGGTACCGCCTCCGCCGTCATCGAACATTATCTTTTTTTAATCGTTATCAAACACATTTCTTTATTATAAATCAATTTCTAAAATAGAAACTGGAAATTCAACTTCTACTCCAAAGCAAAAACTAAAAAATTAACTTCCTTATCGGATCAACTTTTCGGGCGAAAAGTGTTTTCATGCACACCCTAAGAGAAGAGAAGAGGTGCATATTAGGCGCGCATGATTGTCATTCTATTTTCTAATTTTTCTTTTTCTTTTTTGTTTCGGAGGGTATGTTTGAAATAGAAATGCGTTTGATAACGCAATTAAACTTTTTTTATTTCCTGACCAAAATTTTGGCTCAAAAATAGAGTTGGATGAGAAATGAGAAGTAGAAAAAAAGAGCTTTTTTGTTTTTGAAACAAAAACGAGAAACAAGTTCTCCTCCCTCCTCACCTTCCGCCGCCGGTCGCCGCCTCACCACATTCTGCCGGTCTCCGACCATCGCAGCCACCGCCGCCGGTTGCTAGCATCCACCTTCTCCCCCACCGGTTGCGATTGTCACAGCTGCCGCCCGCCACCGCTGAAAATAGAATTAAGAAAGAAAAATTTTGTGCTATTATCAAAAAAAACTTTTGTTTAAGAAATACAAAATCTAAAATGTTATCAAACACGTTTTTTAGTTGAGAAACTCGTCCATAGAATATAAATGACAAAATCTATTTAGGATCAAGAAATAGAATGACAATCATGCGCGCCCGCAAACAGTAAACATAAGCATCGCGTGAAAAACTACAAAAATAATTGAAACAAAATCGATAGTTTTCAACCAATTTTTTTTTTTTTAAAATCGAAAGCGACTAATTCCATAAACCGATCATGTTCAAACATCATTTTGCGAATCAATTTTTGATATCAGCGCTAGTATCCATAATATGAGCTTTACGCCGTTCTCTTATTTAAGATGCCTGATTCTTATTTTGCGCGACTTTTTCCAACAGGCGACTCTTTTTTTACTTGCTTCTATCAAGATCAATTACTCGACATGCATCTTAATCCTATAGGTGGCAAATGGGTGGGTCGGATCGGGTTCGGGTCGGGTCGGATCGGGTTCGACCCATATTGACCTATCTGATCCATATTGACCCATATTTAATGATCCATACCCGATTTGATCCGTGGATGACCCATATCCGACGTGACCTATTTGACCCGTATTATTAAAACACAATAATATTTTTAAAAAATAATATTACTAAAATACTTCCCAGCCTCGACCCCGGTCTCAGCACTGGCCCTGTCTCGGCCCCTCCCCGGGACTGGTCCCCAGCACCGGCCCCGGTCCCGGTCCCGATCTCGATCTAAGCCCTAGTCTCGAGTCTCGACCTCGGTCGTCGGCAACTGCCCTTGGTCTTGGCCTCGGCCCGACACCCGGCCTTAGCTCCGGCACCGCACCTCGGCCCCTGCCCTGATCCCTAGACTCGGTCTCGACTCGGGACCTGACCTAGGGCTGACGCAGGGACTAGGTCACGGGACTGGGTCGGTCCCGACCTCGGTCTCGACCCTGGGACCCAGCTCCGGTCCCGGGACCCTGCATCGGCGCCAGTCCCGACACCAGCCCCTAGTCCCGGCCCCGGCCTCGGGACCCTATCGCTGGCACCCGCCCCGGGTCCCAGCCCTAGTCACGGTACTGACCTCGATCACGATCACAGCCACGGTCTCGACGCCAGCCCCGGTCTCGGGATTGGGGCTCCAGACCCGGCCCCGGTCCCAGACCCGGTCTTTGCCCCAACCCTGGCACCCGCCCCTACCTTGGGAGCCGCCCCATCATTAGCCCTGGTCACGATCCCAAGCCCAGCCACAGTCACTACCACGGCCCTGGTCTTAGGACCCGACCTTGGCACCAACCCTGGCCCCAGGACCTGGTCGCTGGTACCCGTCCCGGGTCTTGGCCCTAACCCCGGCCACAGTTACGACCTTGACCTCGGTCCCGGGACCTGGTACCGACCCCGGTCTAGGTAGCTGGCACCCTTCTCGGGTCCCGGCCCTAGCCCTGGTGCCAGACTTTGGTCCCGACCCCATCCCGACCCTGGTCACGGTCCCGACCTCGGTCACGGCCACAACCCCGGACCCGGCCTCAGCCTTGATCTCGGGACCAAGCCCTAGGACCCTATCCCGCCCCGGCCCTTGCCCCGACACCCGGCACCCGGCCCAGGACCCTCTCCATCCTCGGCCCCGGTCACGGCCCCAGCCCCGACCCTAGGACCCAACCCTGACTCTGGTCCCCGACCTCGGTCCTAGCCTTGGCATCCATGCTGGACCCGCTTCCTGGCCTTGGCCTTGGGACCCGGTCAATTGCACCCGCCCCGGGTCTCGGCCCCATCCCGGTCACGGTCTTGACCCCGGTCACTGTCACGGTTACGGTCCCGACCTTGACCCGGTCTCAGGATCTTGCTCCGGCCCCTGTTCCGGTCCCGGTCTTGGCCCCGGCCTCGGACTCAGACCCGACCCTTGCTCGGCACCCGCCCCGAGTCCCAACCCCGTCCTTGGGACCTGGTCGCCCGCACCTCTCCTCGGGTCTCGGCCCTGGTCACGGCGTTGACCTCGATTACGGCCCCAGGCCCCGATTTCGACCTCGATTGCCGGGCCCGATCTCGATCCTTATCCCGATCCCAGCCTTGATCGCCTATCCCGACCCCTGTCTCTGGTATCATTTGTAAATTGTGTAAGAATGTTGTCCTTATGGGTGGAAAGTAGGTCAATATGGGTCGAAAATTGATTTAAGTGTGACCTATTATTGACCCATTTTTAGTAAACCATTTAAAATTGAATAACCCATATTTATGGGTCAAATATGGGGTTAAGTTAAGCCCTAAGTTCTAAATTAAATATCGATCACCCCATATGGGGTCCCCTTTTGCCCGGACGACACGTTCAACACGAAAGTGTAGAAACATTCGTTTCTTGCTCAAAGAGAAAGTGCCCCGATTTCCCTTTCGGAAACTAATAAACTGATTAAAGGCTCCAAGGGAAGAAAAAGAAAGCTGATCAGAGGCTGTTCACTGCTTTTGCTCTTAGAAGAATCCTTGTGAAGCTGGATATAAACTACATCCATTAGCACGACGAGGGCAGATACATATTGTCACGAAAACAAGGGAATAAGTAAAACGAAGGACTTGTTACATTAATTTGACGAGTTTTAGTATTTGATTGATTTTTTTTTTTAGAGTTTTAGGAATTATCTGCACTTTTTTGATAGTTTTAAGATTTAATTGCATATTCTTAAATCAATAACAAACATATGTTCAAGTTTCTAACGGTACTCACGCCGGCAAAACTTTAGGATGGTCATGGATCTGTCTATTTTAGGTGTAAATGAGACGTTACCAAATATTAACTGGACGAGGCAGTCATTACCTACTCATTATGTTATATAAAAGCAAAGCTAAATAAAACATAATGTCATTCCCAAGTCTGTCATGTAATAAACGATTTTGTATTATAAAAATTAAATTTTAATTTTGGCTTCTACCCCTCTCACCATATTTAAAAATTGCTGGCACTGTATCAAGATATTGTCCCCTAGAAAGAAGCGATACACTTTTGACCTCAGAAGCCAAGATTAGCCTCAAATGAAGAGTGATCAGGTGCTGATCCACAGCAGGTTTTCATGTTCTGATGCTCCTGTCAAGCTCCTGACAAGCAACTTCCCCACCACATCAGATCAGGTTGACAACTTTTTTTTTTTTTAACCCACCACTCCAATCTACCTAATCCATCAACGAGCAGGTGAAGGCGGCGGTAACGTCGAGAAGGCTTCTCCATATCCTCAAACGAGGTTTCCGTGTGCCGATGATGCTCACGTCGTTGACGGCCGCGATGTGGAGGCAGATTCTCGACTAGAGATCGCTCTAGCTGCCATGGAAGCGGCTAGAGCCGTCAAATAGGTAGGTCGGATGAAAAATGGTCCAATCCAAAGCAATCAATTTTTATTCAATAGAAACTTAGCTGCGTATGGTAGTGTTTATGCTCCCGACATCATTTTTTTTAACAGAAATAATTTTTTGTGTTTCTATTCCCGGTTACGAATTTTGAGATTAAAAGCGCGTTTAATAAATAAAAAAAAATACTTTTTTCGCCGGCGGCGACGATGGCCGGCAACCTGTGGCGGCGGCGGGCGGCGGCAGCCGACGACCGAAGACCTGCGGCCGGGGCGGCAGCGGCGGATGGTGGCCACGTCGGCGACAATGGATGATGATTTCAAAAGTGTTCTAAAACTCAGAAGCAAGTATTTTTTTTTTTGTTTCTTGAAAATTGTTCCTTGGCACGAAATCGTTCCGCGAAATAATTTTGAAATATTTTTGAATCATATGCGTTTCCATTCCAAAAGTGTTCCCAGAACAATTTTAGGATATAAATAATTTCCCTGGCTACGATATATAAGCATGCATACTACTAAAACTCATCAATGTCATCAAATGGCGTGGAGAATTTCAAGAAGGATTGTGTCAAGAACGCGGTTCGCAAGCTCGTCTCTAGTCTCTCACCCTCTTAAACCATCAAATCCACCATGTGAGTACCGCAAGGTCGTGACTATGAAGACCATCTTCTTTGCTTTTCACTTAAATTCGCTCCAGCTTCTTAGTACATTTTGATCAAAGAAGATAATGGTGCAATGGAAGATGATTTCAGTTGCCTAAAACTTGATCATCCTTCACACTACCTACCTTAATTGAACCAACATGAAGTAGACTGAAACAAGAAGATCATGATTTGATAGTGATATATATAGTAAATGTGAAATTTTCCATCATCCAAACATTCAAAGAGGGAGAAATCAACATGATTGAAAACAGGAGGAAAATACATTCAGAACAACAATCAACAACCAATCAAGAGATTATTATCAAGCATCCGCCATCCGGAGAAGAACCTGAAAACTGTTTTAAAAAAAAATTATTGCACAGAGGCAAGGGGGGGGGGGGGGGGGGGTTCAACCAACGTAGCTGAGCACGGTGTATACAGTCTGAATTATGGTGAGCGCGAAGAGGAAGATGGCCGCGACGAGAGACAGTATAGCCCATGGATTCCTGAAGTAGGTATGGATGAGGTTAGCCCTCCACATGTTAAAGCGCTTCTTGCAGTACCCGCTGACCTTCTTGTGGACGGCGTCGAGGGTGCTCTCGGGCTCGAGGGTCACGTCCTTGGACAGCGAGTTGAACAGCTTGGCGACCGCCTTGTCGCTCCCAATGGCATTCTGGATGATACCCCGGGCATGGAGTAGCGCAACGTCCCGCTCATTGTCGATGATGTTGTCCATAAAGAAGATGTAGGAAGTGACCTCGTTCCCGGCCCCGACGTGGAAGCGCTCGAACGCTATGAGGTTGAGGAACATGGACTCGGTGGTGTCGTCCACCACGATCACGGGGAGCCTCAGGACCCCTTTGGAGAACGAGATGTCCTTCAGGCTGTCGGTCTTGCTCTTCCTGAACCGGATCCCGGCCTCGTCGAGCTCGGTGGCAGACCGGATAATCTCCTCACTGCCATCGTGCCCCATCTTGACTGGCTCCTGGTGGACCTTCTTGGGCTCCGTCAGCATGCTCTTCCTGAAGACGTCCAGGACGTGCAGGCATTTGCCCATCTTTGTGACGCGCGTTCTGGGGGAGCAGAACTTGAGGATGAGGTTGTTGACGAATTCGTCGTCCTGTGTTGTTGGAGTAAAGTCAGTACATCGCGTCCGAGATTGTGGTCGTATCGATACTACTTGCGGAAAAGGGAAAAAGAAAATGAAGTTTCCGACGGCGGTGATAGATTTAATAAAGAAAGTAACCTTCTTGCCGTCGCTCTCGACAGTGACCAGCCGATCCAGCACTAGCATCGGTAGCTGATTCTCCAGCATCAGCATATCCCGCCGTATGTACGGCATTATGTATAGCCTCCCGTGGTTGCTGAAGATGGGGTCGTTGGGCGCGTAGTCGTCCACCACCTGCGTCGCGGCCCTCAGGATCTCGAGCATGAAGCAGCCGTCGGTGATCATCACCTCCAGGAACCGGCCCGGCCCCTCGCTGCCACCCTCCTTCCACTTCGGGTCCAGCGCTTCGTAGCTCTCCTCGAGGTCCCGCGCCACCTCCCTCAGGGACTCGAGGAAGGGCTCGAGGCGCTTCCCGGACCGCTTGAGGAAGTGGAGGAGCGCCCGTTGCTTGTGCTCCTCCATGGGGCGGACGCGATCCTCGCGGTGGTGGTGGGGCCCGAAGGAGACAGCCTGCGGCTTGTAGGCCTTTTCGTTGAGGTCGGTGACGCAGGCGGGGACTTTGTAGACGCAACGCTTCTTCCATATCTGTTGCTCGTGGACGGGCATGCGCTTGACTCTCTCGTTGATGTAGACGGTCCATTCGATCTGGTTCCGGTCCAGCGGTCGCGGCTCAGGCGACATGGTTCCGCAAATTTCACAGGTTCCGAAAGTGTACGTTCTGGAGTGTCTTAATCTCGCTCGCGCTCTCTCTCTCTCTCTTTTATGCTGGAACGAGTGAAGAGGCGAGGTGAACTTATGGAGGGAGATAGAGAGATGGGAAGAGTGTCGACGGATGGAAGTTTGAGATTCGTCCAAGCTCCAAATGCTCAACGTTCCATGGATGCCGTGGGAATCGAATCGCGACGCACGCGATCTCCCGATCACGTACGAACCTATGTAGACGATGAGTCTCACGGGTCTCTGTGTGAATTAAAGGGGCTACTGTGAAATTGAGTACATGGGATCAATAAAGTGTAATCAGCCACGACCATTAATAAGCTTCAACGGATAATAACTCCCCGTGTAGGGATGTTAATCCAATCCTAAATTTTTACGTGAAACTCCAACGTGGTCATTTCAATCAATTATGGAAAATTGATGACGTGGTGTTCCATTCATCTCTCGCCGTTTTACATGGCACAACATTACATCGGCGATTTATCACGAAAAATTAGATGACAGTATTATATCGAAATTTCACACCAAGATTTGGGATTTTACGGATAAAATTAAAAAATTTTAGGATCGCATTGACATTCGTATAATTTTTTTTTGAGGACTGATTAGACAATTTCCGCCCGTTACAAACTGTTTATGAGCTCCAGTCTTGAAGTATTTTGGATCCAGATAAGTTATTGCACCCTAGCATGACGTTATATGCTCACTTCTTATGCCATGCAACTCTTTTACTTCACTCTTTCGAGATAAATTACAGCACTACGCATCTTAGGGCTTAAGCTCTAATTAAGAATATTAATGACCCCACGTTGGGTCTCCTTCTGTCAGGACAACACATGCAATTTCTAAATCCCAAAGTAAATCAGGTGCAGAACATTCCTTTCTTGCTCATGGAGAAAGTGCCCTCGGTCTCTTTCAGAAAATGATTAAAATGCCGTTTACTGCTTTTGCTCTTGGAAGAAAGAATCCTCGTGAACATGGTGGTTTGGATAAAAGAAACCATTAGCCCATTATCAGGACAGCCTTTACTTATTTAGTCATATCTTTACCTACATTAAGATAAAGCTAATCTACACGCCTATCGTGTATTATGAAGGGAAAACTGCAAAAAAAAAAAAATATATCATGAAATTATTGTATTTTTGTCAATTTAGTCCTAGACCTTTTGTATTTATGTCAATTCAGTCAAATACCTTTTTTTTTTGTGAAAATTCATTAAATTTGTGTCAATTCAGTTCATCCGAGCAACATTAATTGGCTAGCGCTGGCGAGTCAAAGTTTGATGATATCTTATTATTATTTTTTTCCAAATTCTTTTTTTTTCCTTTTATGTCTTTTTCCTTTTACTGTTGATCTTCTCCCAAGTTTTGGTCTTGCACAGATTTGGCGAGGTAGAGCCACCCTATGGCTGGGCTGTCCTAGCAGGATGAGTTCGAGCCTTACCAAGTTCTTTTTGAATAAACCAGAATAAACCAGAATAAACCGGAATTAGGTTGTTTGGGGCATTCGGGTTTTTTTTTTTTGACTTATTAACCTAATAGAACCGAGATTTACCATCAACGTTGGGGTTGTTCTTCGCATGTTAACCACTTCCAGTTTGTTGGATTTTTTTTTTCCGATTGAACCTGTGAGAAAACGAATCGAACACAACCAATAAAAATATATAACCCAAAATGAAAATAACGCAAAAATTTTTATGTGGAAAACTCCTCCAATGTGAACGGTAAAAATCACGAGATTATTTACGGAATCCATCCGAATCTCCACTATTAATAGTTTATGTACAAAACCTCACCGATTTCAAAAATACTGAAATTTCAAAACTATAAGTGAATAGCAAGCATCAACATCACTTTTAACGAGAGAAAACGGATAAAAAACACCCAAAAACGTGGTCTGAAACTTCCCACGAAAAACTGCAGTAATCTTCAAAACAAATTCAACTATTCAAAATTAAGATCAATAAGTCCTGAAGCCGTTGACAAGATTTCAATCCGATCGGACTATGGATTGTCTTCCGATCATAGAGTTGATCGCTGCTAGGCAGATTAGTTTTTCCCCAAAAAAATCTGCTGCTATCCCATGTATTTTGCTGCTGCCTTTTCACGTTTTTGTTGCTGATATGTGTTTCCAGGTATAGCATCCCCCTCACATAATAAGAATCTAAGAGTTTACTTAAATGGGCTGGACCATCCTAAACGGCCCAGCACAGCTGTCCCCGATCGCAAGCCAAGCCCATCATCATGGTTGCCGTAAAGTCCCGTTACCCCTCTCGCTGCTCTTGCCTGACCCGAAAGTCCAGCCGTGAGCTCCACTAGCCCAGCCATCAACACTCGCTGCCGCGAGTTGACGCCGAGTCCGCGAAGTCATGAGTCTCACCGAGAAGCCCAGCTGCGAGCTCCACTGGTCCAGCCACTACAGCGAATCCCCAACGTTGCCATGCCATGAATCACCACAAGCCCCATTGAAACTCGCATGGTGGCGACCACCGTGAGCCGTCCTTGTCGTCCTCTGTTCGAGCCATGTTTGAGCCAAGCCATTTCAGTTTTATCCCAATCCGTATCATTCAAACGGGAGACAAGGTGTTTGCGCAACATATGGAATAGGTAATTTCCATTATCCGTTGATTTTCTAGATAATGTTACCTAATTTGAACCTATTTGAAATCTGGGGCGTATTTCTCTAGATTTAGAAAACTAATCCAAGGTGTCGGTAACCGGATCTCAACCATGAGAAAACGTTACCGATAGCATGGGAAATCGAGCAGTACGATCTTCAATCACGTATTTCTGACTTGTCGATTTTATCCATTAAAAAAATTTAGATTAGATATTTTCTCAAAAGATCATGCGTTATCTCTGGCATATTTTGAATGCATTTATTATCTTGATTTGTTTCTCAATTTGGAAAAACCTCAAAAAGATCATGCATTAGCAAGATAAGAAATCTTATCTCATTGGTAGCATTTCATGTGGAAAGATAAGATTGTATTGATAGATTAGGTGCATCTTAAATAACCTGCATATAGATCAGATAGCATTCCTCTATAAATAGGATTTGCATCGACATGACATATCGATCTTTTGCTTGAACCTTTTCCGAGGCATTCTTTTCATTTTGACTCGAGGTGGCTTCGTAGTTTGGCTCACCATAGCCTAAGTTGACAATTTTTCATACACCATAGTCGTCGCGTACAGCTTTCGTTCTAACAACCCAATTAGCATAATTTTCTTTAGTGAGACGAGGATATTGAAGAAGAAGTTAATTGTTAATTGAGCCAATGACCACAAATTTTATGCTCTGATACCAATTTGAAGAGAATAAATTGGAGTGAAGCACTCACTACTCATACAACTCATGAAGGAGAACGAGACGAATATCCTTATTTCACTTTGATTTTCACCTTAACAAAATTATCACAAGACTAGCCCTTATATAGACTTGTTACATGACTATTGATCTTACTGCTATATGACTCATAAATATATCTAACATTCTCAGGAGATAAATTCTTAAAAACAAGAACAGTCACGACACATTTAAATCTGCATCTTAATACTTGATCGGCAATTGACAACTCCTTAATCGTGGCCTAGTCGATAGTCTTCACACCGATATTCCCAATTTAGTTCGCTTGCTACCGAGTTTGGTATCGAATGAAAAAGGGTGAGAAAATGTACGCTTAGTGGGCGGCTAAGTTTGGGGCAAAGAGAGACCAATAGGAATCCATGGATTTTGCATTACAAAGGCTTTGAGTACAGTTTAGGCGACATAGTACAAGAAAGTCTTCTCCACGAGCTTCAACTTACGGTGTTCTTTTATTACGAACATTAACTACTTCCAAGATTTTTTCTGCTACAAAATTCACCTAATAACAATAATCAACGGCTAACCAAGAGAGCCATTAGGAGAAAACCCCAAAAAAATGTAGAGAAATCGATTGTACTGATAGGAAAAGGGACGGTTCATTTTTTTGTAGCCGAGCACGGTATATACGGTCTGAATTGTGGTGAGCCCGAAGAGGAGGAAGGCCATGATGAGAGGCAATATAACCCAAGGATTCTTGAAGTAGGTGTGCATGAGGTTGGCCCTTCACTTGTGCCTCCTCTTCTTGCAGTACTCTCGGACCTTGTTGATCACGTCATGGAGGCTGCTGTCCGGGTCAAGCATCACGTCCTTGGCCAGCGAGTTGAACAGCTTGGCTGCCGCCTTATCGCTCTCCATGGCATTCTGGATGATGCCCTTCGTGTGGAGCACCGCGGCGTCCTGCCCCCTGTCGATGATGTTGTTCATGAAGGAGATGTAGGACGTGACCTCGTTCCCAGCCTTGACGTGGAAGCGCTCGAATGCGATGAGGTTGAGGAATATGGACTCGGTGTCTTCGTCCACCCTGATTGTGAGAAGCCTCAGGATCCGGCCGGCAAAGGATATGTCCCTCAGGCTATCGGTGTTGCTGTTCCTGAACCGAATCCCGTGCTCGCGGAGCTCTGTGGCAAAAATGACTTGTGGAATTGCCATTCACTTGCTTAGTAGTTGCGCTTGCTAGTAGATTTTCGATGCGCGACTTTATTTGAATGCGTCTTAGCCAAGGAAATGTTGTCATTGCCACCAACGTGGCGTACCTCATTCATATGCTTAGTCGTAGTGTTGCATAATAATGATGGATTAATGACAACTCACGTACATGGAACTTGCGTGGAATCAATTATGTTTTCCCATGGAGTTATGGGAAGACCCTGCTGTGTGATCTGGGTGGCCTTGTCGTGTGATTTGGGCCGATCTCGGATGCGGAATGAGGCGAAGTATGTAAATCAGTTAAGTAATATAAAGAGAAGTGACTTCAGCCGCACGCCCGGTTTATGAGGTCACAAGCTATATTCATATCATGTGCATGGTATTGCCAGTCTCCGATTATATTGAGTGAATCGTATTGTATTGGAAATATTGGAGGTAGTTGATCTTTAGATGTTCGTTCCTGTCTTGTTTATTGGTTAGTTTAGTCGATGATTTAGAACGTTTTACTTGCTGGAGGTCTCACTCCATTATATTTTGTGCTTTTCAGGTAAAAATAATGGCTAGTTCGCATACAACCTCCTATGGGACACTTGTGGCTGAGTCGGGAAGTGAGAATCTTTTGGGGCATTCACGTTTGATTATCGTTTTGTACAGGTAGAGGCGATAGACGATCTTTTGGGGTCTACCCTATTGTGATTTCCCCGGCTTATAGTAAACTGGACTTGTCTTATGTCAGTTCTGTATTAAACAAGTACTGCGTTTTACTATATTCGTCTTGGGGTTTTAAAGGGTTATTCTATTATTATTCGTTAGATGACGTGGCGAGCCTAGGACGCCATGGATCCGACTTTGACAACGGGGATGTCACGTACTCCCCCCTCAGCGGCGCCCGAGAGCACCTGTTGCGGTCCCACATGCTGTCGGAGTTCGGCTCTGACACTAACTATAACGGTCTAGCCCACCGCGCACTGCTGCGTTACTACCTGCAAGATATTGTCCTCTTTGGATACATAGTACTAATAGTTTTGTTCCTCCGAACGCCGCCCATATAATGTTTGGAAAACGCGTCTCACAAGTCTAAGGGGACCTAAGGCTTATAAGAGAATCTCAGGCTCCCCTCCTAGGCGATGTGGGACGGGATGTCACATACTCCCCCCTCAGCGGCACAACGTTCTCGCTGTGCCCCCGGCGGTACCAGCGAGCGCACGGTATGGCCCCACGTGTTGTTGGAGGTTGGCTCTGATGCCAACTATAACAGCCTAGGCTTATTGGGTACCGCTGCGCCACTATATTTACAAGATATTGTCCACTTTGGACACACAGTCCTCACGATTTTGTTCCTCTGAGCGCCGCCTATACAACGCTCGGAAAACACGTCTAGCAAGTTTAAAGGGACTCAAGAGTTATAAACCAATTCCACGCTCCCCTCATAGGCGATGTGAGATGAATTTTTTTTTTTAAGGAGGGTAAAATGTAATATTTGCTTCTTTTGACTAGTCAAAGAAAGTGGTGAGACCCACTTGAATAAAAAAAGAAAAGAAGAAGAAGAAGAAGAAGAAGAAGAGAGCAAGAGATCAGGTGTATTCCATGCAAAAAGAAGAAGAGAAAAGAAGGGAGAAAATAAGAGAGAAAGAAAAGAAGAGAAGGGAAAGAAGGGAAAGAGGAATAGAAGGGGAATAGTAGAAAAGAAAAGGATTTTCCTCTCAATCAAGTCCCGTTGTCTCGTCAAGCTATTCCGACACCGAATAGCAATGTTCGGTAAGTTATCTATCTCTCATTGTTTCTATTGAAGCGACTTTTGGATTTTAGGGTTAAATTTCGGATTTCGAAGGAAACTTAGTCGCCGTGTCTAATTCGTTGAAATTTTGGCTATGTTTTTTCTTGTAAATAAAACTTTAGGATGCTATGAAGTCATAGAATTTGACGGATCGCAATTTGGTGTTATGGCTTGCTCGGAGCGAGCAATTCAATTTTTATGCAGAGTTTGCCTGCGTGAACAGTAAACTTCGGGGGCTGACTTCCATAATTTTAAGATGGCTGAGGTCAAACCTCTTGAAACTTTTGTAGTACGTCAAATAAGCTTCGTATGGACAGTAAAATGGCGTTAATCGGGATTCGTATGAGAAAGCTAAGGAAGTTATCGCAATTAGTGATTAAAAATATGAGTTTTGAAGATTTTTGTGTTATGGGGATTGATTTTGGTGTTGTTTAGTCATGATTAAAGCGGGAAACAAATTTAAAGGTGTTGTGGAGCTAATGGCTTTGACGGTTCGTAAATCAGATTTATGTTTTGCCAGAATAAAATTTCTAAAATTCGGCGTACGGGCTGCCCATTGCGCGACCAGCAGCTTTTTGGTCTTTATGTGTCGAGTTATGGACGTTTATGCGTCGTTTAGTCCAATTGTTCGGTAGTGTAAAATTATTAACTTTTGATATTATTTTTCATCATTATTTTTAGGATTTCAAATCTTGTGACTCGAGTAACTACTATAGTTTGGAATTCGAATTTAAATGTGAGTTGTACTTTCTCTTCTAAGAAATTATAAACTCATGTTTTTAAAGATGAATACGTGTTTTGTGATTTAGTTTCCCGACAAGGAAAAAAAGAGATGTTGAGAGCATTATTTTTGCATAAACAAGATCGAGCTATAACTGTCATTTCGATTATTTGAATATGGTTTGGTGGTGATTATCATATACTAAGATTGAAATGCTATTTAAGAAATATATTTGAGGAAAGCTATGAATAACTGAATGATTGTGATTTTTCATGGATTTGATATTGTGGTTACTACTCATATCTCTATATTTAGAACCCATCCATGTTTAGAACCTACTGAGGTGGGATAGTATGCATACTATCAGGATGTCATTAAACCGAATCGTTGGTTGAAATGGGCGATAAACCTAATCAAGAGGGTAAACTTGGTAGCACTATCACGATGTTAAAAGTGACCATAATGAATGACGAGTATGAGATTATTCGATGGATAGATCATTGATGGTTGTTTTGATGAGATTAATCAATGAATTAGATCATTGATAGTTTGTTATTACTATGAGTTGATATTTAGTTTACTTTGATGATTGCATAGCAATTTCTTGATCCACTTAGAAGAGTTTGTACTTCTCACTGAGCTGTGGTTCGCTCACCCCTTTATCTCTTTTATTTTTTAAGTTTTATAGCAAGTCGCGAGTAGATCGAGAGTACGTTAGCTATAGGACTTTTGGAGTTATATTTTTTGGATAAGTTGTATATAGTTGATGAGTTTGAGTTAAATGTTGGAAGATATGTATGCATATCTTTTTGTTAGTAGCTGAGTTTTGATATTTTGTAGATATATGACATTGTTATCAGATATATATATATATATATATATATATATATATATATATGGAGGTATATATATTTGTTTATCAGGTTTTGTTTGAGATTGCGTCATTTGATTAAAAAGGACGACCGTGACATGCCATTTTTCTTGAAGAATCAGGGTGTGACATTCGTTGGTATCAGAGCATAGGTTATGAATTTTTGGGTATACATATGGGACGTTGCGAGAAGTGTGATAGATTTTAACGCGTTATCTTTTTAGATACTAAGGTTATGTTCTATTGATGGTATTAGATAATTATGAGCTCCGTCTTGAATCTACCGCTTGCTTCCCTAGTCAGAGATAGGGATAAGAAAGCTATTTACTTCTATCCTAGAGATGTTCCTCGAGGTTCTAGATGCCAGCCTTCGACAAGACGTTGAGATGATACGAGAGAAGAATCACAAGAAACAAGAGAGCAGAATCAACAGCCAACGACCCAAAATAATATATATGGAGTTATCGAACCTAACAGTGATCAAAGTTACACCTTTGCCCAATTCAGGAAGGTGAAACCACAAATTTATGATGGGAAAATCTATCTTCTTATGGCTAAACGTTGGATTAAGAAGATAGAGGGAATCTTTAGAGTTGAAGAAGTCCATGAAGAGAAGAAAGTTGATTTCACCACGCAGTATTTAGAGGGCGAGACGAATATTGGTGGGAAGGCATTAGAACAGCTCTTGGAGGCAGAGATGTAATCATTCTTCGAAATACTTTGCCGAGGCATTCGATGCTCAATTCTTCCTGAAGTCATTCTCGGCAAAGATGAGGAGCGATTTCGTTACATGTATCTCAAAGTGATTCTACCGTCTTAGAGTATGCAGGTCGCTTTAACTAGTTGAGTAGATTTGTAGAACAATTTGTTGCTAGTGAGGAGTATAAGACTAAGCATTTTCAAAGAGGGCTTCGACCCAAGATTTGCTTCACACTTATGCCTCTTGCACTCATAACTTATAGAGACGTGTTGGAACGAGCGATGAGAGTGAAGCAAGGCACTTTAGAATGCAAGATGCAAGGTGGTTCTCAACTTAAGAAGCTCAAATTCACTGATTCTCAAGAAATTTATGTGAGTGGAAGCACAAAGAGAAGATGCATCCATCGAACTGGAAAGAGAAAAAATCTCACTGACCAAAGCCCTTTCACTACTCGTGGAAAATACCATGGTGGCTAATATTATTGGAAGACTGGAGTTTACTTTTTATGTGGAAAGGCATGACATATAATATAAGACAAAATTGTCTTATGCAAAGGCATGCTCCAACAGATAGCAGATCTTGTTTTGTATGTGAGCGACCTAGACACCTATCACGCACTTGCCTTATGCAGAAGAATGCACCTGCAGTTGATAGGCCACAAGAGAATTAGCAAAGGTAAAGGACAGCTGGAAAGGTCTTTGCGATGACAGAGGATGATGTGGCGACATCTAATGCAATTGTTGCAGGTGATGTTTCTATTGCCTTACAATAAGCTTACTCCTTATTTGCTCATGGTGCCGCACATTCTTTTGTTTCTATGGAATTCGCTAAGAAACTTGACATGTCGCCTAAGTCTCTTGATGGTGATTTGCGTGTGGATACTCCTGCTGGTGATTTATTGATTACTGATCATGCGTATAAGAAATGTATGCTCCGGATTGATGATGTCACGATGCTTGTGGATTTTAGGAAAATTAAATATACAGGATTTTGATATCATTCTAAGAATGAATTGGTTATCAACTTATCATGCTACGGTTGATTATTATGCGGAAAAAGTTATTTTTCGCCTTCCAAATCAAGATGACTCTCTTTCATGGGAAATTGTAAGGTTATCTTTCCAAAGTTGATTTCGATTTTGCAAGCGAGAAAACTTTTGAAGAAGGGTTGTCGTGGTTATTTGGCTTATGTGAAAGACATGAACAAAGAGGCGATACAGTCGAAAAATATTCCCGTTATTCGAGATTTTTCAGATGTATTTCTTGAAGACTTACCCGGTTTGCCTCCTGATAGAGATATTGAATTCTCCATTGACTTGATGCCTGGCACATCACCCATTTCTAAAGCATCGTATCAAATGGCACTTGCTGAATTAAGAGAGTTGAAACACAGTTGCAAGAACTCCTAGATAAGGGATTTATCCAGCCTAGTATTTCACCTTGGGGAGTTCCAGTATTGTTCATGAAAAAGAAAGACGGTAGCATGAAGCTATGTATAGAATACCGAGAGCTTGATAAAGTGATGGCAAAAAATAAATATCTATTGCCCCGAATTGATGATTTATTTGATCAGTTTCAGGGAACTCAAGTATTTTCTAAGATCGACCTTTGTTCTAGATATCACCAGCTGAAGATTAAAGTCGATGATATGCCTAAAACTGTTTTGAGGACAAGATATGGCTATTATGAATATCTTGTCATGTCTTTTGGATTAACGAACGCACCTACTACTTTCATGAATTTGATGAATAGGGTGTTCAGGAAATATCTCGATAGGTTTATTGTGGCATTCATTGATGATATTCTGGTATATTCGGGGAGTCCAGAGGAACATGAGCAACATTTGAGAGTTGTTTTGCAGACTTCGCGAGAAAAGAGGTTGTATGTAAAATTCAGTAAATGTGAGTTTTGGCTTGATCACATTGAATTTCTCGGCCATGTAATATCAAAAGATGGTATTTCAGTTGACCTGAAGAAAGTCGAAGCGGTTGTTCAATGGAGACGGCCCACCAATGTCGCTGAAGTCAGAAGCTTTCTTAGCTCAGCAAGTTTCTATAGGCGATTTGTGAAAAGATTTTCCAAGATTGCCAGTCCATTTACTCGCTTAACTTAGAAAGGAGTTAAATTTGTTTGGTCGGATCAATGTGAACGCAGTTTTCAAGAACTAAAGAGACGATTAGTGTCGGCTCCATATTAATTTGCCTTTAGGTACCGGTGGTTATATGATATATTGTGATGCTTATAAAGAAGGTCTAGGTTATGTTCTTATGTAGAATGGGAGAGTTATAACCTATGCATCTAGATAGTTGAAGCCATATGAGAAGAATTATTCGACTCATGATCTGGAGTTAGCAACAGTCGTATTTGCCTTGAAAATATGACGTCACTATTTTTATGGCGAGAGATGTGAAGTTTTTACCGATCACAAGAGTCTGAAGTACATGTTTTCTAAAAAAGAACTCAATATGAGACAGCGGAGGTGGCTAGAATTCCTGAAAGATTAAGAATTGTCCATTAATTATCACCCAAGTAAGGCGAATGTAGTAGCTAATGCCTTGAATCGTAATCTTCTGGAAATATGGTAGTACTACTTACTTTTCAGAAGCCCATTTTCGAGGACATGCGAAAGCTGGACTTAGAGGTATTAATACATCATCTTGGTGCCCGATTAGCTAATCTGAGAGTACAGCCCACGTTGATAGGCAAAATCAAAGGCAAACAGAATGATGATCCCCAGTTAGAGAAGGTGTCAAAGCTGGAAGGCGAGAGGACTTGAGTATTCATGCCGATGAATCACACAGATTTCTTGGTCGACTCTATGTCCCTGATGACTTAGAATTGAAAAAGGAAATGTTGCACAAAGCCCAATGCACCAGATTTTCTATTGATCCAGGAAGTACAAAGATGTATAGAGACTTGAGAGAAAACTTCTGGCGGATCAATATGAAGAAAGACATCGCTAAATCTGTCGATCAGTGCCTCGTTTGCCAGCAGGTAAAGATTGAACATCAAAAGCCAGGTGGGCAGCTACACCCATTTAAGATACCTACATGGAAGTGAGAGCATATTACCATGGATTTCATCGTTAGATTACCGAGGACACCAAGCGGTAAGAATGCTATATGGGTGATTGTTGATCGGTTAACTAAGTCTGCCCACTTCTTATCATATAAATTCGGTCTCTCACTTGAAGACATGGCGCAACGGTATATTAATGAGATAGTGAAACTTCATGGGGTTCCAATGAGCATTATTTTTTATAGGGATCCACGATTCATGTCCAACTTTTGGAAGAGTCTTCAAAAGACCATTGGGTACTAAACTCAACTTCAGTACATCATTTCATCCACAGGCAGACGGCCAGTTAGAAAGAACCATTCAGACTTTATAGGATATGCTGAGAGCATGTGCTGTTGACTTTGGTGGATCTTGGGACGAGCACCTACATTTTGTGAAATTCTCTTATAATAACAGTTATTATTCCGGTATCAAAATGGCTACTTTTGAAGTTTTATATGGTCGAAAGTGCAGAACACTAGTTTGTTGGGACAATGTGCTGCTGAGGGGGGAGTATATGACATTCTCGTCCCACATCGCCTAAGAGGGAAGCCTGAGATTGGCTTATAAGTCTTGAATCCCCTTAGACTTGTGAGACGCGTTTTTTGGGCGTTGTACGGACGACACTTGGAGGAACAAAACCGTGAGGACTGTGTTTCTAAAGCGGACAATGTCTTACAAGTAGTGGCGTAGCGGTGCGCGGTAGGCCCAGGCCATTATAGTTGGTATCAGAGTAGACCTCCGACAACATGTGGGGCCACAATGGGTGCTCGCTAGTGCCGCTGAGGGCATGACAGGGACGTTGTGCCGTTGAAGGGGGAGTATGTGACATCCTCGTCCCATATTGCCTAGGAGGGGAGCCTGAGATTGACTTATAAGCCTTGCGTCCCCTTAGACTTGTGAGACGCATTTTCTGGACATTGTATGAACGGCGCTCGGAAGAACAAAATCGTGAGGACTATGTGTCCAAATTGCAAGTAGTGGTGCAGCGGTACGCGGTGGACCCAGGCCCTTATAGTGGTTGATCGGATTATCTCCTTTTGTGCTTGGTCACCACCTTGTCCAACGTGGGCCGGACCAAATTCTTCCTGAAGACGTCTAGGACGTGCAAACATTTCCCCATCCTTGGATTGTTCGGGCTGGTGGAGCAGAAGAAATCGATGATGAGCCTATTGATGTACTCGACCTCCTGCATTGTTAGAGCAAAGTCAGTCTATTTTCCCTTCCTCCTGCTGTCGTATTGTCATCAAAGTAAAAAAGTAATAAGGACACCTAGTTGCCATAAATTTGGTATTGCGCTCACTTGAGGGCTATAATTATTTTTTTTGTTACTTGAGTATCTTGAATTCTGAAAAACATTCACTTTTATCATACCTTTCAATCGATTATTTGAGTGTCATAACTTTTAAAAAACATTTATCCAAGTATTAAAAATTCGATGTATCATTACACTTGTGATGAATATTTTTAAAAAGTTATGGTACTCAAATTTTCAATTAAAAAGTTATGCGACATCAAAATAATTGTAAAAAAACTTATGGTGCTCATTTGATGCACTCAATTAATGGATAAAAAAATTATGACACTAAAGTGAATGTTGTGCGATATTTGTGATGCTTTTGGTGTTCTTTTCAGTGAAAGGCAAAATAATGGTGGTGATAGATCAAACAACGTATAATTGATTCTTCAGAGATCGTGTAAACATAGTACGACTGTTTACCCGTGTGCAAAAAATATCTCTCACGATGGAGCCAAACCCAAGGAGCTAACCTTCTTGCCATCACTGACGGCAACTAGCCAATCCAACACTAGAATGGGCAACCGATTCTCCAGAAGCAACAAGTCCCGCCTAATGTTTGGAAGCATGTAGAGCTTCCCATGGTTGCTGAAGATGGAGTCATTGGGCCCGTAGTCATTCAGCTCCTATGAACTGGTCCTAATGATCTCAAGCATGAAGTAGCCATCGGTGATCATTAGCTACAGGAATAGGCCCGCCGCGCCCTACCTGCGACCCTCCATCCACTTCGGGTCCAGCGCGTCGTAGCTTTCCTCAAGGTCCCCCGCCACCTCCCTTAGGGACTCAAGGAAGTGCTCTAGGGGCTTCTCGGACCGCTTGAGGAAATGCACGACCATGCAACATTTATGGTCCTTCATGGGACGAAGGTGGTCCTCGCCGTGGTGGAAGGGGCCTCATGATACAACCTGCGGTCCATAAGCCTCATGGTTATGGACGGTGACGCTGGCAAAGACCATGTAGATAGACCGCTTCTCCCAATACTGTTACTTGTCTGAGGGCATGAGCTCCAAGCTGAGGTTCTTGTTGACTTGGTCGATTCAATTGGTCTCGTTCAGGTCGAGAGGAGGCATAGTTCTGCAAGTTTCACAGGTTTCCACAAGGTTTTGTTCTTGGATTTCTCTTAAGACCATGAATGCGTGATTCCTTCTTCTTCTTCTTTTTACTGAGTAAAGAGAAAAGTTGTTTTTAAGCAAGCATGTCCCAGGAAAGTCAGAGGAATCGATTTGCGTGGAACGCGATTCACGTGATTTAATTATCAGCATCGAATAAAATTTTCAAGACTAATAGCTCTAGCAAAATCAAAAGTTGTGATATGTTCGAAGCACAATCAAGGAATTATTATTTCATGCACATTCATTGACATTTTACACTCCCGAAGGCTCCAAACTCTTCAATAATTGCCAGAGAACCTCTTTCAATCGTGTTATGACCACGAAAAGCTCCCTCATTTCTCAAGTTGAGAATAATAAAGTGGAATATAGAATAATGAAATTTTTCATGTATTTCGCTATGTCATAATTAAGAGTACATCAACCTATTTATAGGTTTTATGAGATAAGTATCTAAAATAACATATGTCAATCATAATTATAGGCACAATTTTGAGAGACATATAGAATAAACAGAATGAAGTCTCTAAATATCTCTAGCGTCCCTTTCAAACTCCTAGAGTTTGTATCCAAGTTTAGATTATTTCCAGTCGCCGAGACTTGGCGAACCAAGCAATGTTCGACACCTGTCCATGATGAAACATCTAGATCTAGCTGGTTTGAGAGTGGCGAGTTTAGTGGTGCTCTTTGATAGGATGCACGAGTGACTTGTGACAGAGAAGTCCCACATTGAAGAATTAACGAGGTGTGAAGTAGTTAATATTCAAGTTGGCTCATAACTCATTAGTTTAAGCTTTTTGAGTGAAGGTGGATCCAACTGGATATATTCTCGGACTTGGGCTCCATCTTGGTAATCTCCCTAGGTGAAAGAATTAGATTTCTGCTGCGTGTTCCCAACAAATAGTATCAGAATCGATGATTTATTAGTGGTCCGCTCCCAATATATATCCGTGTTTGATGAACATCTCAAGGAAGGAATTTGGTGGTCATTGTGGTTTCCAAGCCAGTGGACGTTGTGGTGTAGCAATGCGGGCTCGATAGGCGTTGATGGAAATTCAAGCTGAGATGGATATCAAAGAAGGAATCTGGTGGCCAACGCGATTTCTGGACCGGTGGATGTTGTGCTGTAGCAACACGAGCCCAATGAACATTGATGAAGATTCAAATTAAGACAAGTTAGTGCGGAAGGATACTTAGATTAAGGGGGAGCAAACCTATCACTAGAATTCACACGTGAGGGGGAGATTATTAGGATGTAAGTGTGAGTTGTATTAGAGAAGTCCCACATTGGAGAATTAATGTGGTGCAAAGCGGTTAATATATCCAAGTTGGCTCCTAACTCATTAACCTAAGATTTTAAGTGAAAGTGGGTCCAACTGGATATATTGACGGGTTTGGACTTGGGCTCCCTCTTGGGAATTTTCCATGTGAAAGTATCGGACTTCTACTATATGCACCTAACAATGGTATCAGAGCAGGATCCCTTTAGTAGATGGGTGGTTCGAGAAATCCTGTGGTTTTCTCGGCCCTTTGATGGCGGAGAGTGATCGCTAGGGCCAAGAGGGGCTCAGACAATGTGCGGCTATCGTCTAGTTTCAAGGATGCTAATGGGGGCACACGAGAGAACCGAGTTGCTCATTAAACGGGGAATAACATTCCTGGATCAAGTCAACGAGTTTTAAGATGGGTCCACTGCCATGTTTCATCAAGAGGGAACCTTCATTGGTTTGCAGGAGGAGCTTAGTAGGCGAAATAAGGTGCTTCTGAGGTTGTGTAGTCAGCAAGTGGCGTCATACTTATCAGCGGACGTATAAGTGACTGGATATTCAGAATAGCTTAGATCGGGGGAGGCTACCAGTGGATTGTTGTTGTTCTGTTAGGCGTGCAAGTGACTCAAGGAAGCGACAGAACAACCTCCAATGAGGACGTTTGTGGATTAAGTGGGGTGAATGACACTAGTCGAGCATTCTGTGTCCTAGTGGGCAAGTTCTCCCGTACTCGAATTTCCTTGTAGGTGGAGCTTGGGATGTCATCATGTAGAGTAAGTATTGTAGAGGAGAAGAAACTTCTGGGTTAGTGGGAGTTGTGTCAAAATGTGTTTGTACTAGGAGTACTGGGTTAAATAGAATATACCAAGATGTGCTCTAAAGGAAGGGTTGGCCTTTTGAGTACAAATTAGGGGAGCTGATGCCGCTTTTCTGACGAGGCCATGGCAGGTTGAAATTAGTTGTTGTGCGTAAAGGGATTCTACTCGTCTTACTCAATGTAATGGATGACGAGGTAAGTTGGGGGTGATTCAATCCAATGCGGGAAATCTACTCGCCTAAGTGTTCTATGAAACAACTATATGGGGAAGGCTGGCTTGGTTTGGCCTGGCTTGCCAAGCACTGCACGGGCTGATTCCGCGATTGAAATATGTATCACTAGGAAGTTGTTGTACTCAGATTCTTTGGTTGAAGGAACAACAAAAGAATTGTGGAGTTGAAGACACAAATGTGGAAATCAAATATGATAATACTAGCACCATCACTCTCACAAAGAATCTCATTATGCATTCAAGAACAAAATATATTGAGATCAAACATTATTTTATACGCGATCATGTTCAGAATGGTGATGTCTACATCAACATGTTGATACAAAGAATCGGTTTGCAGATATTTTCACCAATCCTTTGGATAAAGAAGCTTTCAATTTTATTAAAAATGAACTAGCTAGTACTAATCCTTTGTCTTAAGTATTCTCTTGATTAGAATAGATTCAGATGCAAATGTTCAGACGCAGGTGGTCATATGCAAATGTTAAGATGCAAGCGTTCAGATGTCAATGTTCAGATGCAAATATTCATATGCTGAATGACATCGAGAAGCATGTTAAAAAAGGTAAGTTCGCAAATCAAAAGGTCAGATTTTATTTTGATACGAAAGAATTTAAGGTAAGTTCTTATAAAATATTATAAATATAAAAATATATATATATTTGGACGATCTGATTAATATATTAAAATATATTCTCTCTACTTGATTTATTCAAAACTGATTTTATTTCCAAAAATTACCATTTTACAGTTTTATTCTCAATTTTGAACGGTGACATGAACCGTTACATTTGTTTATAACTACTCTAGAACTTCCCACACATCTGATGAACCATAAACAACTCTCAAAATCTCTCGTTCTGAAAAAATTTTCTTCGTCTAATATATTTTCTCTCAAAGTTTCAAATGGCTCCAAAATCATCCTCCACCGCAAGGAAATCCTTTGCTGATAGAGAAAGTCAAGTGAGAAAGCCTATTCGTATGTCTAGAAGACTTCCATCACGCGATACTACTCCTATTGAAGTTTTGAAAAGAGAATTTGACAATCAGAGAGAAGCTCTTCGAAGGCAAACGGGTTTATCTATAATAGAGTTTGAAGAAAAAGAGAATCTCACTTTTACTGTTAAGCCTCTCTATGATAGTATTAAAGCGATCGAAGGGAATGAAGCAAACATTAAATTGCTACTGAATGTTCACAAGTTTGCTAGTGAGGGAGAATTTCTAGCGTTTGCAAGTGTTGAACCAATTGCTATGCAAATCCTTGAGACAGTCTTTCGTAAGGGAAAAGAGAAAATTGTTAGCACGGATGTATAGAAACCTAAAAGGACTCCTTCTAAAGGTGTTGAGATAAGGAGTGAAGATGAAAGTGAGAGTGATTTTCAAGGGAAGCCCGACGATGACGATGATGTGATGTTCATGGATTTCAAAAGAATCATGAGATTTTTGAAGGATAAGGATTATCATAATACTTTGTTTGTGAGTGCAAAATATATCAGGATACTTTGTTTGTGAGTGCAAAACACAAGGAAAGGTTTGAGTGTTTGAAGAAAAGAGGCGTGACACTACAAAAAGTTTTCAAACTGAAGCATTTCAATAGTGTTGGTATTCCCATTCGAAAGCATCTTAGATAGATGAAAGTAGAAGATTTTGTAACTCAAAGAAGAAATGTCCTTCCAGATGTGGCTGCGTATTTCTATTCTAATCTTCGACTCAAACACTTTGACTCCTTCTATACTGTTGGCAAAGATAATTTTTATGTACATGTCAGAGACCTAGCTACTTTAATGGGTGTTGATGAGATGAACTTCACACCGTTGGATGTTTCACCTGAGGAGGCCTATGGTTTTCTCACTAGAGAAGAAAACTTCTCAAGAGACTCAAAGGCTCATATGGCATACAATGATTTCCCACTGAAACACACTGTTATGCATAAAATTGTCATTGAGAGCTTGAGACCAAAAGATGCATCGAAGACTGACATCTCCAAATATGAAGTTAAACTGATGTGGGGCATGCTGAATGGAAAGAAGATATCTTTTGCATATACTATTTTGCTTCATATGTACAGGACAGTCCAGAAGACTAAGAGACAACTCCCTTATGTAGGATTGATGTTCAGGATCATGAACTTCCACAATATTAAGATTCCTACAGTTTTTCTGCAGAATGAAGGTCAAGTTATGACTGCCAGAGAGTCAATGCTTAAGAAGATGGGATTTAAATTGACTGCAAGTGGATGGAGAAACAGGAACTTAGGAGTGGTTCTTGTAGAGTTTGAAGAAAAGACAAAACAGAGAATGGCCAAAAGGAGAAAGACTGTGGCCAGTAAGGGAATCTCAAATGATGAGGAATTTTCAGAAAAAGAAGGTGATACTGAAGTGTTGGATTTAGAAGCTACTATTTCAGCTTTTTCTGAAGATGGTGAGAATGAAGGAGATACAACTGGAGATGTTGTAAGTCAGCATTAGCAGGAGGAGCCTGATGACAAAGAAGAAGGACTCTATGAGACTCAGGTCCAACAAGAAGAGACATAAACCTCTGTTGAAAGAGCAGAGAGAGAAAGCAAGATTGTTCAAGAAGAATACATTCAAATATGGAATAATGACTTTGCAGAGAGAGAAGCAAGGGAAAGCAGCTATGCTGAGATGATTGTCAACATTTCTGAGTAGAAGAATCAAAGTTTGACTGAGGACCAAAGATAGGCTGAACAAAAAACTGAAGAGAGTATTGAGCTATAGGATGCTCAGAGAGATGAGTTGGAGCACATGACAATAGAAGATGAAAGTCTACCTAGTATAATTTTGTCGAAGGATAATATGCAGATCGATAATTCTAAGAAAGACTTACTGTTGCTGTGGAACCCTCTGAACTAATTCAAGAGGAGAATCAAGGTTTACCTGTAGCCTCGATCTCTATTCAAAGGCAAGATGAATCTCTCGTTCAGGTTGAGACTACTGAGAATGTGAACATGGAGTCAGATGAAACAATTGCTCCGGGGGAACAATTTTTAAAGGAAAAGATTGTTTGCACTAACGAGATGGACATCGTTAGAGAACAAGCCATTGCTTAGGGGGAGCAAACATCGACAGACTTAGATGTAATCATGGAAGAGATTAATGCATCTGAACCTGCCAAGAAGCTTTCAGAAGAACAACCTCAGACTGAGAAAATTTGCTAGAAAGGAGAAAGCATCAACTGAGGGTATGGGAAAAAGTGCTACACCAGTCAAAAAGATGGATCCCGTTGATACTCTGAATAGCTTTATTAATGATCTTTTGGAAATCAAGGCATCTCATAATATAGTTCAACAGATAATACTTTAGAGATTTGATGCGCCGGAAAACATGATTGCAGAGAAGATGAAAACTTTTGAGAATACACTTGATCTTTATGGCATTCTATTTTGTTCTGAAATAGCAAGTTTGCAGACATAAACCTTGATTCGTGATGAGAAGATTGTTCAAGATTTCTCTCATCTCCAAGCCGTCAAAGATTATCAACTTTAAGTAGCAGCAAATTTTAAGAATGATTCTGATAAGGAGGGTGATAAAGAGCATGGGGATGTTCCTTTTTCTTCAAAATCACCTCAATACCATCTGCTTAAAATTGAAATTTCAAACAGTCTTTGCTTAAGTTGTTTTTGTTTCAAATTGAACAATGTCCTATTTTATGTTCTAAACTATCACGTCCTTGGGCTGATAGCTTTGCTAATGGAATGACATCAACATTTTATATTATTCCTTGTTTATTGTTGATGACAAAAAGGGAGAAAGAAGCATCTATAGATCTTTATATATTTTGCAAGATGCAAGCTATAATACAAGAAAAGTATGAAGTTTTAGTCAAGACACTCTGAATCACATACACATAATTGTGATATTTTTCAATTTATATCTAATGCAGATTCACATGTTTTTTCATACTCATATTATTATGAAATCCTTCTGCGCTTATATCTTTTAATCAAACTTATTTTTATAAAATCACTTTGATATTGAGGAAGTTTTGTCATCATAAAAAAGATGGAGATTGTTGAGAAAATCTTCTCTCTAAGTGTTTTGATTCTGACAAAACAGCCCTTATTCAAATGAACAAGTGAACAAAAGTTTATATTGATCTATTTCTGGCATCAATACTCGAGAAGGATAAGTCATATATTTGCTTATGGAGATATTCAGATGGAGTTACTTTTAAAATGATTAGATGGAGGTGCCTTTGAAAACGATCGAATGGAGCATGTTACATATGAGGCTTGTTCGTATGAAGGGTTATATGACGTGTCAAAAGGACTTTATTGAGACTCAGTATCACGGTTCAAGTTTATCTATTCAGATTCAGAGAGTCTTTACTTCTGAACACTACTTCTGAACAATGTTCATATTCTGCATTTCTTTAAGACAGATTTTGAAGACATACGAATTGCAGGTTTTTGATTAAAACGAGTTCTTTTATGGAAGTCTGTAATATTTGATTGACAAGATTTTTCTCCTATTAGATTAGGATGAAATCTACGATTGGATATTAACTTCCTGAAAAAAGAAGTATGGCATATTTGAATCTACTCTACTTTTGAAAAGTAAAGATTTAGTTGTATGGGCGGCTGAATCTGAAAAGTTCAGATTCTACTCCAACGGCTATTATATCTTCTTAGATATAGTCTTATTCAATCACGATTGATGACGTTCAATCAAAGATTGAAGAGCGATCCTTTGAAGTATTGTCCAAGGGCTAGCCTGGAAGTAAAGGAGTATAAAAGAAGTACCATGGCGACTTGTAGAGGGTGTCGAGAACATTGAATTTCTAATTACTTGAGTTGTTCAAATTTATATACTTATTCTAAGAATTCTTAAGTTATTTCATAATGAGGATTTGTAAGAGCAACTGAGTTTTATTTATCTTTTGTAACCTCCTTTAATCATTCTAACGGAATCCAGCCAATCGATTGTCATCGTGGGAGAGTGGACGCAGATCTATCAAGTAGAACTACTATAAACTTAGCGTGCACTATTCTCTACTCTAAACTTTTATTTTCGTGTTTAGATTACTTGCACGTTGTTATATTGTTCTTGATTCTGATCATGAATTAAAATTGTCTTAATTTCGCAATAAGTTTCAATTAGATTCAAAATCACCTATTCACATTCCCTCTAGGTGATATTGCTAGATTCAACATGTTCCAATCGGAGGTCTTGCTCTTGAGCCTCTCGTCGACTTGGACGATCCAGTTAGTCACGTTCGGATCTTGTGGTGATGAAGGATCCATGGCTCTGCAATTTTCACAGGTTCCACAAATTTCTTCTGTGGAGTGTCTCATGTTATAGTTTTTGTCTTAACCTGAAAGGCGTGAGATGAGAAGAATTGAATTTATGGAGAGAGATGGGAAGAGTGAAGAGTGTTTAGGCCCTTTGCTTCAAGTTGAAGAGGTGGGGAGAGAATGTGTTTACGCATGGAAAAGAGAAGGTAGTGAAGAAGGAGTTTTCAAAAGGAAAAGGCTCGGCTGACAACCTGACAGTTCTATCATTATTTCTGACTATACGATTTTTCAATTAACTAATACTTTATGTAAAATACGCGATGATGGTGCGTGGATCTACCGTCATAAATAATTGACAACATTGTCAGACCATCATGAAAGTGATCTCGTTCTGAAAAATTTGAAATGTGGGATTACCCCACATGTGTCGATCAACTGATGGAGCATTTTATGGCTGGCTTGGCAAGTAAGGATAGCCTAATTTTTTTTTCTTAGGCATGTCCCATGAAAGCCGTAGGGATTGAATTGCATGGCCCGCTTATCCACGTGCAATCCAATACCAAATTGTAACCATCTTGCATGAAATTCAGAAGCTTTTGCTTGTTTCCCACGGGTAAAAAATAATTCAAGTAAAAAAGATATAATAGTGTTAGAATATATTTTAATATTCTGTGTAGGCTTTATTAATTATTTTTGTACATATTAATTGATCTAATAAAGAAAAGATATATACAGTTTTCTATTTAGTCTAATATGGTGCTGGATAATGCGGGCCGAGATAAACTTTATCTTTAACGAGGTATATGTTACAATCTCTATAAATGTAACTCATGTCCATCCTCCAGACCCTAATGTCCGCATAAAAATGACACATGAAAGGCTATCTCTTTAAAGCCGGCGATAAAGAGAGTTCATAGAGGAGAAACTTTTGAACATCGGATCATCGTAATTTCGCACAAACAATGATGGACTCGAAACAAGGTGTGCCAATTCTTTAATTTTATGATATGTGATTCATATATCTATACGTGATTCTTGGATCGTTGTATACAGATCAGAAATCATAGCTGATATGTGGTATCAAAGCCTTTATGATTTAGGTCACAAATTCACGTTTCGGATTTTTTTTTTTTGGAAATTTATTTGGTAAAAATACCACTGATGCATTAATTCGAGAGTTTCGAAATATTAATTTACGATTCCTCTCCTGCGCGAACAATCTGGAAATGAAGCAAGTGGTTGAATTGATTTTTACGTGTTCTATGATTGAATAATCTGGAAATGAAGCAAGTGGTTGCCGTTTGAAGCTGCGTAAGTTTTTTTTCTTTTGAAGTCAAAATATTTTCTTAAAAAAAAAGCACAACTGCAATAAAAAAAAGAAAAAGAAAAGTGAAACAATTATACGGGACATTCACCAGATAATTGAAATTCGCTTAAACAAACAAGTTATGTTGTTGTTTTTTCAATATATATTGAACATCCATGCGAAAAGATCGTCCCCACGCAAGCTACACCTGAGTCCGCATGTGCACGACACGTGTAGAGCTGATGTCATCTCAATCTGAATTAGACAGGATCTGACTCAGTGACCCGATCTAACTTGTGAACCCAACCCAACCAGTTGACTATTGACTCGAGCCATCCGGTTGAAACGGTCGTTGACAAGTTTGGCCGGATCACATGATCTAGTTCGCTGATCAATTAAGGGGTAGTGGTTAGACAGGTTAAATCGATTGGATCGATTTAAAGATCGGCTGAAGATCGAACACGCGTTTTGTACGTGTCAGCGTGTGAGAGGGCATGACAACCCCCATCGGCGAGTTTCAGGTACCAACGTGCTCGTATACTAATGCTCTATAAGGTGTAATATTTATTTTACATGTTTGATACTTTCATGGATGGAATACCTATGGAATTTCAAATACATGAATATTTTGGGATATTTTTAGCATATTATCTCATATTTCTATATGATTTCTTGAAACACAAGTACAAGCTCACATGTAAGTACCACATATAGATATGTGGAGCCTGATTTATCAGTTTCATATATATGGTCTAACATGTATTGTTGAATGTATCAATATAAATTAACAACGTATAATTTTGAGGATGATTGTCCCTTTTCTGAAATTACATGCATATGGTAAATGTGAAATATAAATTTATATCCCAATTTCAAGTAAATTTAATTGGCTTGTGACCGCCAAAGTGACACACTTGATTGAATTTAATAAAGAATATTTTACAAAGTATTGGGATGTCTTATGTTTTAATGCATACTTATACTCTCAAAGGAGGTAATTATGTATTATTGCGTGGAGGGTTGCATGTACAACATATGATTGAAAATTGATTATCCAAGTGTTTTCATACACCTAAAGATGGTGATTAACAAATATTAACATTTATTCTCATGGCTGCTGTAATGTAGAGAACATACAACTGCATATTATGTTTTCTGTTCAAAGGTGATTATATGATGATGTGTGTAACTCTCAAGATAAATTTTCACATTACGCTAATTATAAACATTGATTATTTTTAGTCACCTGTCTTTGTGAATGGAAACTCTATTAATATTGAGGTTCACATCGGTTCAAATTTTAAGAATTGAATAGAGATTTTCTATTTATGAAGGACTGACAAATATTTATATTGCTATTATCAAGAAAGATCCCATGGATCTCACTTTCATTGTTGAGCACCTTCAAAAGCACTATATGCTAGTTAGACAAAGAGCAATTGGATTTGCATATTTGATATGAAGCGATCCATCAAAAAATACTTTAAGGTGTTTTGCCATGTAATTGCACTTTTACATAAATGAAATGTATCGTCTAATACTAAGAGTGGTGCACATTTGCAATGACTCTTCTATATCAGGTGTGATGGTTATATTAAGATTAAATATTACGTCTTAAAGATGGTGATTAAGCGGTTCCAAAATCATACTCATAAAGGATCACATTAAACCACCAATCATTCTGATGATTTGGATCCATCAAAAGCATCCTTTAAGAAGGATGGTGATCGCTAATTCTTTTATAGGAAGAACGATCACGTAAAGAAATACTACAATAAAAATAAAACTTAGCCGTCTAAATGTGAGCATAAAGGTTATGATTCTTGGTATTGGTTTATGAATTTGATCTATCATCAACCCCATCTTGTTCGTGGTGGCTAAATAGCGGTGGAACAAATCATGTTGCGTTCACTATAATGGGATTCATAAATTGAAAGATACCAAATCAGGATGAATCAAGTTCATTGCAGAAATAATTATAAAGTTGACGTTAAATTTAGGGGATGTCATTCTGGATTCTGGTTTTAATTGATATTAAGAAACATTTTTGTGTACTTTACATAAAGACGGAATTTAATTTCCGTATCAAATTTGGACATATGTAATTACTCCTTTGAGATTTCAAATAGTGTATTTTTTTTTATTTCTTTTAATAAAATTGGGTATTGCATTATGTCCAATGGATTGTACAGATTATATTCATCTCCCAATTAATTATACGTCGCTTATACAGTTGAAAAAGTTATTTTCAAAATAATTCTGCCTAAGGTACAGTCATATGCATTGTTGTGTAAATGTCTTGGTCACATCTCTAAGAAAATAGTGGAAATACTTATAAAGGTACACATTTTGCCCACTCTTAAAACTGACCTAGATGTTTGCGTAGACTGCTGTAGAGGTAAGTTGACTAAAAGAAGAAAAATGTAGTTTGTTGCTCTCACTTATTAGAGATCATCCATATAAATATGAGTGGATCCTATATAGCATTATTGTGTAGAATTTTTTTTATTTCATCATATTTATTGACGATTATTCCCTATATGGTTGTCTGTACTTGATTAAAGAAAAGTTTGATTTTCTTGACAAGTTCAAGATATTTCAAACTAAAGTAAAAAAAAAACAGTTGGAAAAAATCATAAAGGTTATCAGTTTTGATTGCGGTGGTGAGTATTGTAGTCGACATAGTAGTGCTGGATAGTTTCAAGAGTCATTTTCTAAATACAAAAAGGATTTTGGGATAGTTATTTAGTTTACTATTATTGAAATTCTTGAACAGAAAAGTGTAGCCAAAAGTCACAATCACACCTTGTGAATATGAAGAAGAGTGTGATTTATGAAATCAACTTATATGATTTTCTATAGGATGCAAGTTTGAAAGTAGCCCTTTACATTGCGAATTGTTTTTTTGCCAAAAATGTTCTATTGATTTCTTTTGAGTCATGAACTGGACATTAATCTAGTTTGACCCATATTAATGTTTGAGGAGTTTATGCAAATGTAAAGTTACATAATATGATATTAGATAAGTTGGACTCCAGAACCACTCAGTTTTACTTTATACCTTACTTAGATCATTCAGAGGGCTATTCTTTTTATGATCATAATGGAGGAACAAGAATTGTGGAATTACAGACATCTAAGTTGTTGGAATATGATATAACTGAATAAGGGTAGCTGCTTACAGACTATTAAATATAACGGTATGATATGGACTATTGTGTCGTTTTTCTCTGCCTATATAGACAATCATAGAACATCCTCAATTACGATTTAATTCTGTTGGGGTTCAGTAGCTTGTTATTAAGACAATTCTTGACTAAGTTTATCAAACCCCACAAACTTAGAATAAAGGTTAAAGTTGCTCCACTTAATAAATTTATCAGGTAGAGACGATCAGTTGTACCATCGCACTGTATAGTCTATCCAGAAGAGCATGACTACAAAATCGATTATATCATTAATTTTGTAATTTATACATATGTTATTTCTTGTTCTTAATTAGAACTTTGTCGAGTGCATTGGTAGACGAGATACAGACTATGAGACATAAGGTGTTTGAAAGCTTATTGGCATGCCTCAAGGTCACAAGTTTATCTGTTGCAATTTGGTGTATAAAACTTAAAGGGACTCCAAATGAATTTTTTTTGGTTATAATATCCGGTTACTTTTTAATTAATGCTTTATTAAAAAAGTTTAAAGATAGACTGGTAGCCAATTTTTTCATTCATAAAGAATCAGTAGCCTTAAAATAATTTTTATTCAGTCTATCTTAAAGATTTTTCAGAGTGATTAAGGAATTAATAGTTCATTATAATAAGGAGTTTTATCATATAGAAGATGAGGAATCACGACTGAGTTACGTGTGGGCTGAGCGAATGGTAGCGGGATTGGGTCGGGGTTGGTTGCGCGACGATGGTCGGATGGAGCGGTCGGCTACGATCTGCATCGGGTTTGGTTGCACGGCGCTGATCGGAGTCAAGGCTCTCTCTCACACACAGAGTCGTCCCCGAAGAAGAAGAAGAGGAGAAACCGAACCTCCCAGACCCCCTTTTTCTTTGTCATGTTCGGCCACCGCTTCAAACAAATGGAGTCTGATGGGCTGAGGTTCCAAAATAAAGCTAAAGAGAAAAGAAAGGCTGGATTTTGGGCCTGATTTCGTCTAATGAGGGGACTCCAAAGAAGGAATGGGTCCTTATTTTCTTCAAAACCCAAGTGAAAGGGCACCTGCGGTTTGGGGTTATTTTCGTGGCCCATTTTATTGAATAAAACAAAACAGCCCGTCCCTCTTGCGGTCCTAGGTCACGCAGCCCGGGCTGGGCCAATTTTAGATGGCCCGCGAGGTTTTTCTTTAAAAAAAAAAACACTATTTCCTCAAATCCAAATTGAGTCTTCATTTAACTAATTCGGAATAATCACTTCCAAAATTTTCCGTCACTTCAAATCATATGAGTTAGATTTCAAATCCATTTTTTCTAAATCCCGTTTATACAAGACTGTAAAGACGAGATGACACATAATTTCGATGAAAGATATTCCTTATTGCAAAATGAGCGAATAGATACACCGTTGAAAAGCTTGTCATGTCTACTTTCATCATGTATAAAGCATACGTCCTAAGACTCCCTCAATTGTTATTTTCTGCCTCTAACGGGCTTCGACGAACACAATTTCATGAAATATATATATATATATATATATATATATATATATAAAATATGAAATGGAAATTTTCTTCGATATCAGCCTGATTCGTTTAGATGTCTCTTCCACCCACAATATACGCAACGAATTACATGGAATTAGCAAGCCTAATAACAACTTGAATTATTGATTGTAAACAAGTATATCATACGAGGAATGAACCATATTTTTCATAGATTAAATATCCACAATATAGCAGGCGAGTTCTCGTCTTCGATTTCTTATTCGGGCGAGGAAGTAGTAATGACGTCTTCTGTTTTTCTCTTTTTATTCTCTATTCATATGTTATGTAGAATGGATGACATCCTAAACCAAAGAAGAAACGTGATTTTTATTCATGTTCAAAAACTGATAGCAGCTTAGTCATCCACGTGGGTGAAGGGATTTAGCAGCCCACATGGGCGGACCACAATTTTTCCATACATCCCAATAGTTATCTTTGTTGGAGGCGGCAAAGAATAAAAGAAAAAGGAAAATTCCAATTCGGACTTTGTTTCCTATCTCGCCTTGGACTTCCCTGGCGGTGGTACTATGTATGCAAGGATATATCCTTGTGGTCTAGCTTGCATATGTCCTGCCAGGTGATGCCATGAAAGTTGCGGAGTGGGTTTTCGGGAAATTCGTTGTAGTGAAAGTTTCTTCATCGGATTACATCAGGAATTTAAGCGCGAGAATGATTAAGTTTTGTGGTAAAATTTTGTATAGTTACTTTGTGGGATTGAGAAATTCTTTCATGAAGAATTGTAAAGCTACACACTACGTGAAATATTGACTATAATTGAGGACTGTGATGCAATGCACTGAGAGTATTTGAGTATCTCGACTGTGGTTGATCTTAATTCGTGTCGCTAATCTATAGTGGAATCCTCTACTACTCTTACCATGAATGTAGATCACATCAACATAACCACATAAATACGATGTCCGATTTATTTCTTTCTTTGGTTTAATTTTCATTATTGTTTGATTGCTTCTTTCCGCCGCAGCAACAACAACAATTAACAACATTAGGACAGAGCATCGGCCATCAGGACAAAAACCCCCCCTAAAAAAAACGAATTTTTTTTACCTGTCCTGAGAGGCAAAGGGAGGGTTCACTTGTAGTAGCTGAGCCCGGTACATACGGTCTGAATAATGCTGAGCACGAAAAGCAAGATGGCAACCACGGTAGACAATGTGACATAAATATTGCTGGACTGGATGTTGCCGAGGATGTGGTTGCCTCTAGCCATCCACACGATCGGGGGCTTCTTGTAGTACTCGCTGACCTCCATGTACACGGTGTCAAGGCCGCTGGTGGGTTCAAGCGACATGTCCTCGCACAGCGAACTGAACGGCTTAGTGACCGCCTTGTCGCTCCCAATGGCATTGTCGATGATGCCCTCAGCCTGGAGCAGCGCAACGTCCCGCTCGGTTTTGATGATGTTGTCCATGAGGAAGGCGTAGGACATGACCTCACTCCGACATGGAAGGGCTCGAACGCTATGAGGTTGCGGTACACAGACTCGGTGGTATCGTCCGCTACGATTATGGGGAGCCTCAGGACCCCTTTGTCAAAGGAGACGTCGTTGAGGCTGCTGGTGTCGCTCTTCCTGAACCTGATCCGGTGCTTGTAGAGCTTGGTGGCCGACCGGATGACCTTCTCGCTGCCATTGCTCCCCATATTGTGCAGCTCGGACAGCGCCTTCTTGGACTTGCCGTCAGGGAACAGCAGGCTCTTCCTGTAGACGTCCAGGACGTGCAGGCAGTGGCCGATGCCCTTGATGGGCTTGTCGCTGTAGTGGAAGTCGAGGATGAGACTGTTGACAAAGTCCATACCCTGGCGTTGTTGGAGTAAAAGTCAGCGCATTGAATACGAGATTGCTGTAGTATGTGTTGGAAAATTATATTTGGTTTTGAAGTAAACAAAGAAAATCATGCAAAATACTTTTTGCTTACAATATGAGGATTTATAAGAGAATATATCTCCATTACCTTTTGTACCTAACGTATTAATCATAACCGATGTAGACAAATCTCGTAGCATAAGCAGATAAAATGCGAGATTTTAATTGAGGTATATTCTAACGATTATCCTCTATGTCCAAAATTAAACTTATTCTTTCTTATTTTGACAGATTGAATTTCCTCACTAACGGTCAATGATCTGGATAGGATTTCGTGTCTAAGACATATTATGTTATCATCAACCATAAAGATATTCTTTATACTTTTAATAGTGAGAAATCTTAATTGATTTTTAAACCGTTAGACACCTATCTTATTTGCCCTCTCTATTTGAGGTTCTTAAGATTTGTTTGTATGGAAAAATAAAATCTTTACAAATTTCTGAAGTATCTCACATTAAACGACTAGTGATCTTTATCAATCAACCAACGGCTAGCTTGATGATTGATCCTTGGAGTGGTTCTATCCAGCGGAAGAGCTTGGAGAAAGAGGACTATAAAGAACACGAAGTTCGAAGCAAGGGAGTACGATTAAGAAATCATCAACCTTATTCAAAGAGAGAGCTTCACCTGCGTTGTCTACTTGAGCGTTATCATGTTAGCTTGTAAGAGAGTTTCATAGAGAAAAGTGTTTAGAGTGGAAAGGCCTTGATAGAAGTGGAACTCGCTTCTGTTGAAAGTGTTTGTGATCAAACAATCACATCTTTCTATAATCTCTTACTTGATTACTTAGTGGAATCCAGCCAGTAAGCTGTCAATGTGGAAAAGTGAACGTAGACTTCTTAAAGATATCAGCCTCTCAAAGGTATATGTATGAAGCTATGCTATGGTGGTGGCTGTGGATTTTGGCCCTTCAAGATCAGCTACGGTCGCCAATATGTTGCAGCAACTGGTGCTTTACTGTACAGCGTTCATCCCGCTCTCTCCTACCGTCACATCCATCTTCTAGGAAACAAAGAATGCGATGCAGCAAACAGACTACGCTACAAGCTTTTCTACGTCAAACAAGACCTACATTACTTGGTTTTTCTCGTTTAATAGACCAATTATTGCTCCTGTAAACACCATTTTATACTAAAGCTCACTGTCAAACGACATAGCATTTCGTCATCGTCCACAAGAGAGAGAGAAGAGGGGCCGATCTTGCATGGACCTGTCTTCTTATGAGAATACGATTAAAATAAATGTGGCCCTTAATCAAACTTAGCTTTCATTGATTAGCTGGTTCTCTAGGACCGTCTATCTCTGCTCTGCAATTGCATTTTTGTCCACTTGAATAGAAAATTGGCGATTAGCTCACTCCCTTCCAAACGGCATCTTCATCGCTTCTCTTGAACATGAAATTCTTTTCAATATTTGGGTTTAAGGTTCTTTCTTGTCCCTTTTCAAGAATGACTTTTGTGCTTTACGAATTGATAATATCTTGCTTTGGACATCCTTGCATGGCCTTTGTGACTCTTCAAAAGGCATAACGGCTTTGTTCGGCCAGTACAAAGTGAAGGGAAAGATGAAGGAAAGGTAGAAACACGGAGAAAATACTTGATTTGCATTGTTTGGAAGAGCAAAGAAAATGAATGGAAAATGGTTGATAGTATCCAAGTAATCCATTTAGAATGCGAATGATAACTATTATATTTCTCTAGGAAAAATAACCAAAAAAAGTATTAAACATATTCAAATTGTGACGATTCAATATATCCAGCGAATTTTGGCTAGTCGGCACTAACGTAGACATAGACGTCGACCTGCCGGCAATATAATATTTTAATATTTTGTTGAATTTTGTTATTTTCTTTTTATTTTTCTTCTTCCCCTTATCACTTCTTCTTCCATCTGGTTGTCGGACCTCGACGGTTGACCTCGTTGTGCAAGGCTCAACCTCCCAGATTTGGGCTGGCAAGGCTCGACCTCGTCAGTCGTCCCTCTAGCTAGTCGTCTAGGTTGAGTGACCGGCTAGAGGAAGAAGAGTAAATGGAAAGGAAAAGGAAAGAAAAATATATATAATTAAAAAAATTATTAAAATATTATGTCGCCGGCTCCATGTCATCCTAAACTAGTTTCTGAATAGAGAAGCGCGTGTAATAACAATAGCCATAAATAGCTCTCGGGAATGTAATAGTTATCATTCGCGCCTTTAAACTTTGAATCTTGTGTAAAGACAACAAAAGAATTTAGTTATGTAGTATTCAAGACAACACTTTGAACACTACTGTGGAAGTTAAAATTTTGATGTTATGTCTACCATACTTCGATCCCAAATTTTCTTTCATTGAGATAGGAACATATTTCTTTACAATCGAATTAATTCCCATACCTAGGTCTGGTCATGATCTTTTTAGTGGGGCCGTCGAAGTCAAGTCCTCAAAGTCGAGTTCACAAAATTTGCAAGGAATTACTTCGTGGGCGATGAGGTGCGAAAGTCCACCCACATCCGATAACAAGTTGATGTTTGTTAATTAAGCAGAAACTTCCTTGGAAGTGTCCATGAACTATTTCCATTTATATTGGCTATTTTTTCGTGTCACATTGAAAAGTGTTCGGGAATTGATAAAATTACATGGACTTATCATGGGAGAATTACAAAAAAAAAGTACTAAACATATTGTGTATATTCTATCCTAAACTTTTTCTTGGCCAACGTAGTTCTAAATCTTTTACATTTGTGTCAATTTAATCCATTCGACTAATTTTGGCAGGAAATTATTAACATAACCGCGAGTCGTCCTACATAATGTGACTCACACTAAAGTGAATATTTCTTGAATTTATTTATTTTATTTATTTTTTCTTTCCTTCCTTTAGATCACCCGACCACAATGACAGGCAAGAGGAAGGGCATTTCTATCGTGCATTTAAGTCAAAAGAAACTTGCCTACTCTATCTATTTAATTTCGTCAATTTTAAGTGGACAGAAAATGTCACATAACTTATTTTTAATTTGGCTGCTAAAAATTGTCATTACGTCTACTCTATTATATCTCTAACCGAGTTAACCGAAAATAACTTTTATAACTCTATTATGTACAAGGAAAATTTCAAGACTATGTGGTGACAAGTTTTAGGCCCATTTACCAAGGAAATAGATCCTCTACCTTAAAGTTAAGGGTAACTTCAAAGATAGGAGTCCAAATTAAAATGGACGGCTTAAATCAGTACATAATTTTTTAGTGGGAAATGATGTGTACTGATCTAGTTTGTCCATTTTGAATTGGACGGTTCATATAGATTAAATCACTCTCACCTTTAAGGTAGGGGATTCAAATACAGTTAGCAATCGTCCGGAAAAGAAAAAAGAAAAGAAAAGAAAAGCGGTACTAATAGAATTACAGCTAATTCTATCTAAAACAGCGGTTGTCGTTTTCGGTTGCCATTGCATATATATATATATATATATATATATATATATATATCTATTCGTGTTCCTCGGTTCAAAGATTTTCTTGCCGATTCCCAGAGAAGATGTCATTCTTTGAATTATCAATTCAGGCTTGAATCTTCTCTCTCTTCCTTAACTGCTTTCCTGCAGCCTTTTAGCTCAAACCCAGAATAAGAAATGGGAAAGGAGGAAAGAAACTCCTTCACGTTGAACATTGTGCATTCGTTTATCTTACCATTCAAGTCGACTTCCGCGGAAATTCAGTCAATCTTTGAGTTCACCTTAGATTTTGTTCTCTTTGAGAAAGAAGGTGGTTACTGCTCACTCGATGTCTACTAAACGAGACTTCAACCTTTGCACGCCTCCATTACCTTTTGAGAGGCCTACGCCCCATAAAAACTGTCTACCTAAAATTGTCTCTTGGCATGTAGGTCCTGACACACGGTTAGAATTCTAAATCTTCCAGAGTGGTATCTTATTGATGGCTTGGGCCCCCCCTCGAAGGAGGCCTTCTTCGCCTTCCACCTAAGCTGCGCAGGAAAGGCCCGAAGCCAATCCTAGGGAACAGTAAAGCTTCATAGGGTCTTTATGTCTAGGTGCAGGTAATCCGCATCTTCATAGGCATGTATATTTCATCGAGTTTCTCTCCGAGGAACGCATTAGCTGTCCGCTCTTAGGTTGAGCAGTAAAGGTCGGAGAAGAGCAATCACTCATTCTTAAAACCAACATTCTTAAGACCAAAGAGTCGGACGGAAAAGGGAGGAAAGCTCTCCGTGGAAATTCATACGCTCCATGGATGGAGAAAAAAGTAGAGTCTTTATGGTACGATTCAGAGTAGGTTCAGCCCTTGAAAATGAAGTTGGAGTCGCTTTCTTTATGCCTTATGGATTTGGACTCCGCAAGCGCAAGAATCTGTCGATATTTTCAATTCCATTTTCTTGTTCCTAAGGATATTGAAGAGGAATAAATTGACGGGCGTTATGAAATTGACCGTTGGACGGACTCTTTTTTCCAACCTCCTATCTTATGCTCTCTGACGTTCATGATTTCATACCAATTCATTCACCAATCACTTTGATCTATAGCAGTTTTGGTGTTGTTGGAAGCTCAAGGGAGAATAGAGATTGGTATCAGATGAGGACGTTAGGACTGCAAATCACACTGACCCAACTAGTCCTTTCACAATGAAACTAGCGGTAATTTTTTAGTTCATATTGGGGAAAAACGGGCAACACCTCGGCAAAAAACAAGCCAATTTAAGATCAAACACTATCTCCCAACACTACTCCGATTCAATCCATCATCATCCAACAAATATATCCGGCAAAAATAAGCTTGTAATATGTAAATACGATAGCGGAATGAAAAAGAGACAATACTCTCATATTTACGTGGAAAATTCGAAACGGGAAAAAACCACGGACAACCCAAAACTTCCACTAATCATAAAGAATAGCAAAATACACAAAATCTTTTTTCTTTAGTTACACACTAGAGGATCAACATCGATATTTCAAGAGTGATCCCTCACCACAAAAGTGGAATAATACAAAGGGGCAAGAAAAACCCTAACCGTAATAGGAGAATTCGGAAACGAATCTCGACGAATGAAGCCGAGCAACACGTAGATCTCGATCTCACGAACAATATACTGGAAACAGAAAATATCTATTCTAGTTCTATCATCAGCTATGGGTTCAAATCTAAGAAAAATTCTAGAGAATGTTTGCTATTCAAACTTATTCCAATTCAATGAGTATTCTCAAAATTATGCCTTGAAGAGGACTCGAACCTCCACGCTCTTTAGCTAACGGTGTTGGATTAAGTCCCGCAACGAGCGCAACCCTCATGTCACGCCCCGCACCCAGGGCACGAGTGCGACTCCCTACAAGCGAACTCTTGAGTCCCAAGATTCAGTTATCGAGAGATGTACAATAAAAGAAGCATGCGGAAGCGATATCATATACTCCTCCGTACAAACATCTATGGGAACCTGGATAGCGAGAACATAACATTCCAAAAGTTCATGCAAAAGCGCAGGTGATCCAATCCTGCAAATGGCCTGGGCACGGGACTAAATCAAAAGATAAATGAAACAAGTCCCCAAAAGAAACAGATCGACGGGGTCACAAAAAAAAACCAGCCAAGTAAAAGCAGAAAACACCTAGATCGAACCACTGGAATCGTCAGTCTCCTCGGCATCCTCGGTAGGCTGGTAGTCTGAAAAGGTCTTAGAACATACCTCCATGGTGTCTTCCATCGTGCCGTCCTCCTTCTCATCCTCTGAGGTGTTAATCTCAATCACCTCAACTATGTCCTCCAAGGTAGGGGTCTTCTCGAGTATTTTCCTCGAACCAGCTACAGGCCCCTCAACCTCTACTGAATCCCGAATGAGATGGCACTAACCATGAATAACCCTACGAGGTATCTCCGTGGCCTTCAGCGGACCTGTGATAACCTCGCATACTCTACGAAACCAAGCTTCGAACCTATGCAGTTTCCAGTCTTTACTGCCCTCGTCGACCCAAACCACCGTACATTTCCTAACATAAACTGTATCCCAACCATCCGAAAACTCATCAAAATAAGTCGTCATCTCTTTAGGATCACCTAATCGAGTCGGCAACATCCTTATGGCTTAGGATCTGAAAATATGATCCCACTACGGGGTGAGATTCACATCTCAGTAAAATAGGTCCTCACCCTAAGTCAAGCTGACTGTACACCCAGATGAATGCAATCATGAACAAGAATACACAGACAACGTCATATGGCGCTCATTAGTCAAATATGTCACAATGATGCAAGCGATCATCAATCACACAACGGGGCATCATAACTTGTCAATCGAATCAGGCATATAGTATAAATTCAAGCCACACGTTCCATCATTCCGAACTTTCTCAAGAATCACGCCCGCGTTTAAAACGCCTCAGGCTCGGTCCGCGTCAATACGCCTCAGACTATCAGATTGGTAAACCCGCGTAAACGCATCAGGTTCCCAAATGTCATTCCAAGCCTGTGTCAACACATTCATTCTTGTCCCGCGTCTCAACGCATCAGGACATTGTTCATTTCAACCTCGCGTCTTAACGCATCAGGGTAAAATTCCACACAACCCCGCATCTCAACGCCTCAAGGTACCACAAGATTCATGAACATGCCAATCATTCGTTTCAAATTAAACTTCATGATCGAGTACTAGCTCATGCATCGAGCTAGATATCTATGGCATGCAAGGCAATCAATCTCACCACTCATAAGAGGCAATCAATTCATGGCATATGCATTCGGCAAGAATTCAAGCAATCAACAATCCACAAGGACAAACATTGAACAACCTCACCATAACTAGCGAAAACTAACTCAATTCATACCCAGATCATCCAGTCGAGTCCAATTTTCCTAAAAAAGGTTTAGAAACCCCTTCCATTGAGCTTAAATTGACAAAAACACTCCTCTAAGCACTTCAAAGGTTCGGCCCCAAAGAGTCTAAAACAGGGCAGCTTTGTACCTAAGGGGATTCTATTCGTTTCGTCAATATTTCTTCGTCCAATCATTGAACCATCAAGTATAAACCTTAATAACACATCCATCGACATTCTAGTACGTCTCAACGATAAAATTTGAGCTAAATTGAATGCCAAACAGCCCCCATGATCTCGGCAAGAACAGAACCGAACAGGGCATTTTCGATTCTGTTTAGTTCCCAATTAATCAGCCCATAAAATATTATAAATCCTCAATTTATTCGCTAATCTACTTGCTAAAAAATATTTCTACATGTTGGGAAGCCTCACCGAAAGTTTGAACTCAAGATGATGTCAAATGATCTATGAATGAGTTCGGTTCCTCCGAGTCCTCGCCGGGTCTGTTTCTGCCTTTCAAACACAACACCCATTTGGGGTCAAAACTCCATCAAATTCAGCCCAAATTTTTACCACAACTCAGTATATGAGTTTTCTAGATGTCCACAAAATTTGGTTTAAATATTGGGACAATTCGAAGTCCTATGAAGCTCAAAAGTCGACTTACCTCCAGTTGCGACGGATTCCATCGACTCGCAGGAAAACGACTGACTGGTGCTCCTCGATGGGTCAAACATCGAGCTACCACTTGGAGGTGGTCAGCAAGAGGCTGAGGAAGGTGAAGGTGGTCGGCTCGATGGCTGGAAGTCGTCGGAAGTGGCGTTCGAGATCGGTGAAGTGGCGGTGGCAGTTCGGTCGGGTAGGGGTAGCTCACGGCTTGAAGAAGAAGAAGAAGAAGAAGATGATGATGATGAAGATGGTGGCTGGTGGCTGGTGGGGTGTTCGGCTGAGCACAATGGAGAAGAAGAGGTATACACTAAATGTTTGGTCAAACATGTAGAATGGTAGGTTAAAAGTGAGTCAATAAATGTCAAAGAATAATCCAATGACACTTATCCACTAGTCAATCAAGGGCTCATCCAAGGGCTGTCATTTTCTCTAATTTTCGACAGCCATGGGGGTATTTCAATTGACCAAAATGCCCTTATCCATTTACTAAGGCAAGGTCAAAACTTGCGGGGCAAAATGGTAATTTTACCCTCGACGCCCGGAACGTCGATTTTCTGATTCAAATCTTATTTGATGAGACGACGTCCAATCCAATTATAATGTTGAAATTCTTGATTCTTCATTTTCTAATTTCGAGACTCATCTCTAAATCATTTCTCTGTCAAATGTGACTCCAGCTATCCCGAATTGACGAGTGGCTTTTGCAAACGTTGCGCGTATTGACTCTGTGATTCATATCACACTTAGGGCTCGTCAGTTTATGGCGACTTTGGTTGTCATGTAATTGCAAGGGTCTATTACTATTTCCGACGATCTCGATCGTCATCGTTCGATTTAAAATTTTTTTGCAAATTATATATTGGTTAAGCGGCATCACCCGCGCTCCAATCGTATAACGCTAGCAATACATTTCGTAATCATTTTTAGATCGGCCTTTTATGGCTCTAAATGTCTCCTCGATAATCCTTATGGTCAAATGTTATTTCCTATTCGAGTTCCCTAGGTTCACGAACCTTGTCTCACGTTAGCATTTCCCTTTTGGTCATTTAACTTGAGATTGATCAGATCCGAGCGAGATACGACTGAAATACATCGTTAGATATATTCTCATTAATAAGTCTTGAAATGACAGGAAAATCAAAATGTCACAACTCTTCTCCCCTTACAAAAATTTCATCCTCGAAATTTACAATAAACCTAGCTACTCAAACAAATGGGGATATCGACGCCTCATCGTTTCCTCACTTTCCCACATAGCACCTTCGGTTCCATGGTGCTCCCAAACGACTTTAACTAATGGAATCATCTTACTCATTAGAATCTGCTCCTTTCGATTTTCGATCCTGACTGGCTTTTCTACGTAGGATACTCTATCATCCACTTCGATAACCTCGTAATCTAGTACATGCGTCGGCTCCGGCTCGTATTTCCATAGCATTGACACATGAAAGACGTTGTGTACTTGGGACAAGTTAGGCGGCAAGGCAAGCCTGTAGGCTAAGCTCCCAATTCATTCCAAAATCTCAAATGATCCTACATGCCTTGGATTTAGTTTCCCTTTCTTTCCAAATCGAGATAATCCTCTCATCGACGACACCTTAAGGAAAATATGATCGCCTACTTAAAACTCCAGAGGTTTATGTCGTTTATCCGCATAACTTTTCTGACGACTTTGTGCTGTTTTTAGCCTATCCCAGATTATTTTCACAGCCTCTACTAATTGCTCTACCAACTCTGGGTCTGTAATGCTTCTTTCTCCAACTTCGTCCCAGCAAATAGGCGTCCTACAAGCCCTTCCATAGAGTGCCTCAAAAGGTGTCATTCGAATACTCTGATGATAGATGTTATTATATGCGAACTCCACCAAATGCAGTTGATCCTCCCATCCAACTTTGAAGTCTACAACACACACTCGTAACATATCTTCAAGCGTCGAAATCGTTCTTTCCGATTGTCCATCCGTCTGCGGATGATATGCCGTACTGAACTGCAATCGAGTCCCCATGGCATCCTAAAGTCTCTTCCAAAAATAAGCCGTAAACTTGGGATCTCTGTCCGATGTAATCGACACGGGTACTCCATGTAATCCACTATCTGTCACATATACAATTCGGCATATCTATCCATTGCGAAATCCTTTCGTACATGAATGAAGTGTGCAGACTTGGTCAATCTGTCTATAACTACCCAAATAGAATCCTGACCTCTCTGGCTCCTTGGTAATCTCATTACAAAATCTATCGTTACATGCTCTCATTTTCATTTAGGAATCTCTAAGGATTGTAGCAATCCACCAGGCTTATAGTGTTGTGCCTTCACCTACTGGCATGTCAAGCACTTCGCCACATCCACCTTCATCGCGTTCCACCAATAATGCTAACGTAAGTTCTGGTTTCGAGCTACCCGGGTGGATACTATAATTGCTTCTGTGAGCCTCCGATAAAATCTTTTCTCTGAGCTCTTTTTCCTTTGGTACGCATAGACGCCCTTGAAATTTCAAAATTCCATCCTCTACCACTTGGAACTCTGGTTTCCTTTCCGTCGCATCCATCTCCAGGATTTTCTAAATTTTCGGGTCCGTCGATTGCAAAGCTCTTATCCTTTCTTGGGTCTTGGGTTATATTCTCAATGTGGCTATCAAACTGGATAGTTGACAGATTTCCAATTTGAATTCAGAATCTCTCAAATTTTCAAGTAACGACCACCCTTTTACTAGTAGACAGGCAATACTCGATTTCCGACTAAGCGTATCCGCGACTCTGTTTGCTTTCCCAGTGTAATATAATATGTCGCAATCGTATTCCTTAAGCAATTCCATCCATCGATATTGTCTCATGTTCAGTTCCTTCTATGAGAATAGATACTTCAGGCTTTGGTGATTTGTATAAATTTGAAGCTTCTCACCACACAAATAATGACTCCAGATCTTCATAACAAAGATGATCGCTGCCAGTTTCCAATCATGAGTCGGATAATTCATCTCATGCAGTCTCAGTTGACGGGACGTGTAGGCAACCACTCTTCCATGTTACATTAGCACACAGCCCAGTCCTTTTAGCGAAGCATCGCTATATATTTCATAACCTCCAAGTCCTGATGGAATCGTCAATATCGGTGCGATCGTTAACCGATGCTTGAACTCTTGGAAACTCCTTTCACACTTATCTGTCCATTTGAACTTCGTTTATTTCTTAGTCAATCTCGTCAGTGGAACTTAATCCTCATAAATCACCACAATCTTGTCAAGATCAAATGTCAATCACATACGCCAAGTCATATGCCATGTATTTAGTGTCTAACTCTAGCGAGTCTCCTAAGGTCTCGCTACCCATCCTGTCTTAACTTACTACTCCTTATTACTCTAATCCTCAATCAACTTTGGATCGAGCTAATCTTACTCTGATACCAAGCAAGGCGAGATGTCACGCCTCGCACCCCGGGCACAAGTGCGACTCCCTACAAGAGAATTCTCAAGTTCTAGGATTCAGTTATCGAGAGATGCACAATAAAAAAAGCATGTGGAAGCGATATCATATACTCCTCCGTACAAACATCCATGAGAACCTGGATACCGAGAACATAACATTCCAAGAGTTCGTACAAAAGCGCAGGTGATCCAATCCTGCAAATGACCTGGGCATGGGACAAAATCAAAAGATAGCTGAAACAAGTCCCCAAAAGAAACAGACCGACGATGTCATAAAAAAAAACAGCCAAGTAAAGGCAGAAAACCCCTAGGTCGAACAATTGGAATTGTTAGTCTCCTCGGCATTATCGGTAGGCTCATAGTCTGAAAATGTCTTGGAACGTACCTCCATGGTGTCCTCCATTGTGTTGTCCCTCTGCTCGTCCTCTGATGTGTCAATCTCAATCACATCAACTGTGTCTTCCAAGGTAGGAGTCTTCTTGGTATATTCCTCGAGCCAGCTATAGACCCCTCAATCTCTACTGAATCTCGAGTGGGATGGCACCAACCAGAAATAACCCTAGGAGGTACCTCAGTGGCCTTTAGCGGACCTATGGTAACCTCGCCTACTCTACGGAACCAAGCTTTGAACCTATACGGATTCTAGCCTTTACCGCCTTCGTCGACCCAAACCACCGTACACTTCCTAACATAAACTGTACACCTACCCTCCGAAAACTCATCAAAATAAGCCATCATCTCTTTAGGTTCACCTAGTCGGGTCGACGGCATCCTCACGGCTTAAGATCTAGAAATATGGTCTCACGATGGGGTGAGATTCACATCTCAGTAAAATACGTCCTACCCTTAAGTCAGGCCAACTGTACACCCAGATAAATGCAATCATGAACAAGAATACACAGACAACGTCATACGGCACTAATCAGTCAAATATGTCACAATGATGCAAGCGATCATCAATCACACAACGGGGCATCATAACTTGTCAATAGAGTCAATAACACCCCTCTAATCATGAGAAACTTCGGACTTCCGTGATCGTAGTAGGCCTAGGCCAATTCATAATGGCTTCGATTTTCGTAGGATCCATATCAATTCCTTCTCCAAATACCACATGGCCAAGAAATGCTACTTTATTCAGCCAGAACTCGCGTTCGCTAAACTTCGCGTAAAGCGATTGCTCCCTCAAGATCTACAAAACAATCCTTAGATGCTCTTCGTATTCTTCGTTACTCTTTAAGTAAATCGGGATATCGTCAATAAAAACTATAACAAATCTATACAATAATTCATTAAACACCCGATGCATCAAGTCCATAAATGCAGCTATAGTATTGGTCAATCAAAAAGGCATCACAGTGAATTCGTAATGACCATACCTTGTCCTAAATGTGGTCTTAGGTATGTCTTCCTTATTAATTCTCAACTGATAATACCCGGTCCTTAGGTCAATTTTAGAGAATACCGCAGCTCCTTGCAATTGATCAAATAAGTCATCAATCCTTGGCAATGAATACTTACTCTTTACAGTCACGTGATTCAACTATCTATAGTCGATGCATAAACGCAAGGACCCATCCTTTTTCCTCACAAACAACACCGGTACTCCCCACAGTGAAATACTTGGTCGAATAAATCCTTTATCCAGTAATTTTTGCATTTACACCTTTAGCTCTTTCAATGCCGATAAGGACATTCTATAGGGTGCCTTTGAGATCGGCTCCGTTCCAAAAGTTAACTTAATCACGAATTATATTTCTCGTTCTGGTGGTAACCCTGATAACTTTTGGGGATAAATGTCAGGAAACTCACGCACTACCGGAATATTTTCTAATTTAGGCTCCTCGACAGTCGTGTCCATAACTGCGATTAAGTACGCTTGACATCCTTTAGTTATCAGCTTTATCGCTTCAAGTGATGAGACTAAAGGAATAGATGTTCCTCTTCGACTTTCCACAAATTCAAAATTTGGGCGGCCTTCTGGATAAAAACGGATTATCCTACTACCACAATCAACTATTATCCTTTGCTTACCCAACCAATCCATTTTTATGATCATATCAAGGTCATACATGGGCAACATAGCCAAGTCAATACTCTCTTTACTACCACTAATTACAATTCTACAATCAGCACAGACCAACGAAACCAACACATTATCCTTCAATGGGGTAGCAACATGCAGAATCACACTCAACGGTTTCAACTCCATATCAATCAAATCAGTAAATTGAGCAGACACAAACGAATGTGATGAGTCAAGATCAAACAAAGCATGGGCAGCTTGGTCATACAAATAAACCGTACCTGTGACCACACCAGGCGCTTCTTTCGCTTTCCTGTGTGCCACTGCATAGACTCTTTCCTGAATTGGTGGTCGATTCTGATCAATTTGGGGAGTGGCAATTGACGGTCCTACCTGTGGTCATTGCCTTTGAAGTCTATTCGCTGGGGCTTGGTTCGGGCAAGTCCTCATCTGATGGCCCATATTACCATATTTGAAACACGATCCAGTCCTTACTGAACAAGATCCGTTACCATGCCTTTTGCCATAGAGGCGGCAACTCCAGTTCATTGGGTTCGGCGGCTTCACTATGCTCTTTCTTACTAGAGGAACGGAGCATCTATTGCCAGTCATATGTCTTTTGCTGGCCTGGCAGTTATCTCTGAATGAACTGAACCGCGATCCAAATGCGGCATTCCTCTCCTTTAGTTCCTTCTCGATCATCTGTCCCCGTTCATAGATTTCTTTATAGGTCCTCAGGTTTAGAACTATCATCAAGCTACGAAATTCAGGCCTCAATCCATCCCGAAATCTTGACGCCTTCTCCAAGAGAGCCTCTACCGATCGGGGTGCATACCTTGACAATATGGAGAACTCAACTTCATACTGGTCCACTGTCAGGTGATTTTAACGTAACTATAAGAATTCTACTTGCTTCCTTTCTTGAGCTGTCTCGAAAAAGTACTTGTCATTAAATGTCGTAGTAAAGACATTCCAAGTCAAAGATGTTCCTTTTGAAAAGACTCCATTCTTGGTGGCAGCCCACCAGTCATTAGCGATACCTTCCAACTGATACACCGTCAATAGTACTTTTTCTTCATCTGTACATCTCAGTACTCCGAAAGCTTTCTCCAGTTTCTCTATCCACCTTAGCTCCAATTCAGGATCTCCAATTCCATCGAACTGGGTTGGCTTCAGTTTGATAAATTGTTCAACCAGTTAGCCTATCTGTCTGGCCACAACAACTTCTTCCTAGGCATTTCCCACCTCATTGCCCTGGTCCTGATCGACGTTGTTCCCGTTGCCTCCATTATTGCCGTTATTGGCGTTAACAGCGGCTATTGCGGCTCCCACAGCTTGAGCTATGCAACATCCCTATCCTGGGTCTGCTTGTCGGTGAGATCGCCGATCCTTTCGAGTGCCCTTAGCACTCTGTCCATTCTCGAGTCTTCTGCCACAGGTGACCTTGAACTAGAGGTTCTACTCTTGGGTCTTCCAGGTCTTCTGAGCGGATTACTCATTCTGGTATATTTTTACTACGCCTGGACCACCACAATTCCACAACGGAATTAGTAACTTATTCATCTAATCAAGTCCAGCGATACTAAATTAGGTCTGAAAGAAGTAGTCATAACATAGCAACCTCCCACATAACTTTTTCCGGAGGCACTTCAATAAACAGTCTATGGTCATTCCTCAATTTCGTTCACTTCAACGGTTCACCAAAACTCGCCATGCTCATTTACTCAACAGATCAAAATCTAGAAATGACTCTCAACGCTAAACATGGAATTTAATCTTCATAAATCACCAAAATCTTGTCAAGATCAAATGTCAATCACATGCGCCAAATCATATGCTAGGCATTTAGTGTCTAACTCAAACGAGTCTCCTAAGGTCTCGCTACCCATCTTGTCCCAACTTACTCCTCTTTATTACTCCAATCCTCAATCAACTTTGGATCGAGCTGACCTTGTTCTGATACCAAGCAAGGCAGGATTCACACCTCGCACGCCGGGCACAAGCGCGACTCCCTACAAGCGAACTCTCGAGTCTCAAGATTCAGTTATCGATAGATACACAATAAAAGAAGCATGCGGAAGCGATATCATATACTCCTTCGTACAAACATCCATGGGAACCTGGATAGCGAGAACATAACATTCCAAGAGTTCGTACTAAAGCGCAGATGATCTAATCCTGCAAATGGCCTGGGCATGGGACTAAATCAAAAGATAGCTTAAACAAATCCCAAAAAAAACAAACCGATGAGGTCATAAAAAAAAATAGCCAAGTAAAGGCAGGAAACCCCTAGGTCGAATCACTAGAATCGTCAGTCTCCTCGGCATCATCGATAGGCTCGTAGTTTGAAAATGTCTCGGAACGTACCTCTATGGTGTCCTCCATCGTGTCGTCCCCCTACTCGTCCTTTGATGTGTCAATCTCAATCACCTCAACTGTGTCTTCCAAGGTAGGGGTCTTCTTAGGTATGTTCCTCGAGCCAGTTACAGACACCTTAAGCTCTACTGAATCCCAAGTAGGATTGCACCAACTAGGAATAACCCTACGAGATACCTCAGTGACCTTCAGCGGACCTATAGTAACCTTGCCTACTCCACGAAACCAAGCTTCGAACCTATGCGGTTTCCAGTCTTTACCGCCCTAGTCAACCCAAACCACCATACACTTTCTAACATAAATTGTACCCCTACCATTCGAAAACTCATCAAAATAAGCCGTCTTCTCTTTAGGTTCATCTAGTCGAGTCGGCAGTATCCTCACGGCTTAGGATCTAAAAATATGGTCCCACGATGGGGTGAGATTCACATCTCGGTAAGATAGGTTCTAACCCTAAGTTAGACCGACTGTACACCCAGATGAATGCAATCATGAACAAGAATACACAGACAACGTCATACGCCACTCATCAGTCAAATATGTCACAATGATGCAAGTGATCATCATCACACAACGGGGCATCATAACTTGTCAATCGAGTCAGACATATAGTACAAACTCAAGCCACACGTTCCATCATTCTGAACTTTTTCAAGAATCACGTCCGTGTTTAAAACACCTCAGGCTCGGTCCGCGTCAATACGCCTCAGACCATCAGATTGGTAGACTCGCGTAAACACATCAGGTTTCCAAATGTCATTACAGGCCTGTGTCGACACATATTCATTCTTGTCTCGTGTCTCAATGCATCATGACATTGGTCATTTCAATCTCGCGTCTCAACGCATCAGGGTTCTATTCAACACAACCCCACGTCTCAATGCCTTAGGGTACCACAAGATTCACAAACATGTCAATCATTCGTTTCAAATCAAACTTCATGATCAAGTACTAGCTCGTGCATCGAGCTAAATATCTATGATATGCAAGGCAATCAATTTCACCACTCACAAGAGGCAATCAATTCATGGCATATGCATTCGACAAGAATTCAAGCAATCAACAATCCACAAGGACAAACATTGAACAACCTCACCATAACTCGCAAAAACTAACTCAATTCATACCTAGATAATCCAGTCAAGTCCAATCTTCCTAGAAAAGGTTTAGAAACCCCTTACCTTAAGCTTAAATTGACAAAAATCCTCCTCTAAGAACTTCAAATGTTCAGCCCCAAAGAGTCCAAAATAGGGCAGCTCCGTACCTAAGAGGATTCCATCCGTTTCGTCAATATTTCTTTGTCCAATTATCGAACCATCAAGTATAAACCTTAATAACACATCCATCGACATTCTAGTACGTCTCAACGATGAAATTTAAGCTCAATTGAATCCCAAACGGCCCCTCATGATCTCGGCAAGAACAGAACCGAACATGGCATTTTCGGTTCTATTTAGTTCCCAACTAATCAGCCCATAAACTATTCTAAATCCTCAATTTATCCTCTAATCTACCTGCTAACACATAGTTCTACATGTTGGGAAGTCTCATCGAAAGTTTGAACTCAAGATTCAAATGATCTACGAACGGGTTCAGTTCCGCCGAGTCCTTGCCGGGTCCGTTTCTACCCTTCAAACACAACACTCATTTGAGGTCAAAACTCCATCAAATTCAGCCCAAATTTTTATCACATCTCAATATATGAGTGTCCTAGATGTCCATAAAATTTGACCGAAAGATTGGGACAATTCAAAGTCCTATAGAGCTCAAAAGTCGACTTACCTCCAAATGTGATGAATTCCGTCGACTCGCGGGAAAACGGCTGGCCGGTGCTCCTCGATGGGTCAAACACCGAGCTACTACTTGGAGGTGGTCGGCAAGAGGCTGAGGAAGGTGAAGGTGGTCGACTCGATGCTGGAAGTCGCCGGAAGTGGCGCTCGAGATCGGCGAAGTGGCGGTGGCGGTTCGGTCGGGCAGGGGCAGCTCACGGCTTGAAGAAGAAGAAGAAGAAGAAGATGATGATGATAAAGATGGTGGCTGGTGGGGTGTTCGGCTGAGCACAATGGAGAAGAAGAGGTATACACTAAGTGCTTGGTCAAACATGTAGAATGGTAGGTTAAAAGTGAGTTAATAAATGCCAAAGCCTAATCCAATGACACTTGTCCACTAGTCAATCAAGGGCTCATCCAAGTGCTGTCATTTTTTCTAATTTTCGGCAGCCATGGGGGTATTGAAATTGGCCAAAATGCCATTATCCATTTATTAAGTCAAGGTCAAAACTTAAGGGGCAAAATGGTAATTTTACCCTCGACGCCCGGAACGTTGATTTTCTAATTCAAATCTTCTTCGATGAGGCGACGTCCAATCCAATTATAATGTTGGAATTCTTGGTTCTTTATTTTCTAAATTCGAGACTCATCTCTAAATCATTTCTCTATCAAAGTGACTCTAGCCTATCCCGAACTGACGGGTGGCTTTTGCAAACGTTACGCATATTGACTCTGTGATTCATATCATACTTAGGGCTCGTTAGTTCATGGCGACTTTAGTTGTCATATAATTGCAAGGGTCTATTACTAGTTCCGACGGTCTCGATCGTCATCGCTTGATTTAGGAAAATTTTGTAAATTATACATTGGTTAAGTGGCATCACCCGCGCTCCAATCGTATAATGCTAGCAATGCATTTCTTAATCGTTCTTAGATCGGCCTTTTATGGCTCTAAATGTCCCCCTCAACAATCCTTATGGTCAAAGTGTCATCTCCTATTCGAGTTCCCTAGGTTCACGAACCTAGTCTCACGTTAGTCTTTTCCTTTTGGTTAGTTAACTCAAGATTGATCGATCCGAGCGAGATACGACTGAAACACATCATTAGATATATTCTCATTAATAAGTCTCGAAATGACAGGAAAATCAGAATGTCATACGTCGTGTTTAGCTGTCACCATTGAGTTTGAAATCCTGAACAGACTGCCGGTGATAAGCCGAAGGAAGTTGAGGATGACGTCAAGTCATCATGCCCCTTATGCCCTGGGTGACATACGTGCTACCCATCGAAGAGAAGCAAATGAAAGGCTTTCATAAAAATTCTCGTAGAATCGAGAATGAGGTTTTCATTATGTACATGCCAGGTCATGAATTAGTAACCGCATCCAATCTCCAAAAAAATTTCAATTGTTTCCAACTTTCTAGTAAGACCTACATAGAAATATGCTACTGACGTGAGTAAAGCTAAAGTAACGGTAGTATTTATATCATTCGTGGATGCGACTAACTCCCCATGAGGTATCGATGTGTACCATGAATGTGAATTTACTTATAGTAATGTCCATCTTTTAACAAAAACAAGCCATTTATGTATATTATCAAGGGGTTCGTGCAGATCCAGTAAAGTCCCTTTTTCACTCTATAAAGATCTATAAGAAGATCAAAAAATACGAAATTCTATCAATAATTATATACAAAAAAAAATATGAGAATATCCTTTGATGTGGAGCGAATGGAGGAACTAGATCGGAAAAAAGAGGGATTCTAGTTGTAAGATATCTAATGAAACCGTCGTTGAAATTGAGATCTCATTCAAAGAGAAAGATATCAAATATCTGGAGTTTCTTGGGAATAACAAGGGCATCTTTGATTGAACCAAATCCGTCAACGTTTGGCCTTCGAATAAGGAGTGTAAAGGCGTGATGCCCTTTTTCTTCTCTTCTTCTTCTCACGCTAGATTCCCTCTTTTTCACCAAAGTAATTAACTCTTTCCCCCGTTTCACTCCGATCTACAAGGCATCACGAAGACAGCCACACCTCTTTTATTTTTTTTATTTTTCTTTTCGGTTTTTTTCTCTTTTTTCTATTTTTCTTTATAAAAAAATAGCTTGGCCCCAAAAAGAGGAGGACCTAGCCAACAAATCTCACCCTCCGCCTTACGTAGGGAGTTCCATCATGCCCGTTTTGCTTCTACTTTGCTTCTACAAGAGTCAAATTTTACCATAGGCAAGGCTTTGGTCATCATGTTGGATCCGTTATTGTCGGTACGAACCTTTTCAAGAAGAAAAGATTTCTCTTCTAATTTTTCTCGAACCCAAAGATACTTCACATCAATATGCTTCGATCTTGAATGCAACACTAGATTCTTGATGAGATAGATAGCACTCATGCTATCACAATAGAGAACAAACTTTTTCTTGATTCAAACAGAATTTTTGCATCCAAAAGAGTTTCTTGCCTCCTTCGGTGATTGCTATATATTTCACTTCAGACGTAGACAAAGCTATGCATTTTTGTAATCTTGATTTCCATGAAACCGCTCCCCTTACAAAGGTCATAATATAACCCGATATAGATTTTCTAGAATCACTATCACCGACATAATCAGAATATGAATAGGCACTTAACTCAGACTTTCCACTTTCATTACACAAGCAGAATTTGAAAGTGCCTCTAAGATACTGAAAAATCCATTTCACAGCGATTCAATACTCTTTACCTGGATTTGAGAGAAACCTACTCACAACCCCAACTGCATGATCAATATCCGGTCTCGTACAGACCATGGCATATATCAAACTACCTACGGCGGATGCATAAGGAACTTTCATCATCTCTTCTTTCTCTTTCTCACGCATATGACTCTCGTTACTACTCAACTTGAAATGACCAGCAAGTGGAGTACTCACCGACTTACATATGCTCATGTTGAATTTTTCTAGCACCTTTTCAATGTACTTCTCTTGAGATAGCCAAAGTTTTCTATCTTCCTATCACGAGTGATCATCATGCTAAGGATTTCCTTAGCTGGTCCTAGATCCTTCATCAAAGGCCTCATTTAACTCATTTTTCAAGCTCTTGATTTTTTTAGTATTATGTCCAACTATCAACATGTCATCCATATAAAGCAGGAGGATGATAAAATCATCGTCTCAAAATCTTTTTATAAAGATATAAGAATCAGAAGTGGTTTTACCATATCCATGTGCTTCCATGAATGAATCAAACTTTATGTACCACTGTCTTGGTGCTTGCTTGAGACCATATAACTTTTTCTTAGCTTACATACATGATGCTCCTTACCTTTAACTTTAAAACATTTCGGTTGCTCCATGTATATTTCTTCTTTTAAATCTACATGAAGAAAAGTTGTTTTTACATCAAGCTGTTCAATTTCCAAATTCAAACTGGCGGCCAACTCAAGAGCAACTCTAATAGATGGTATTTTCACAACTGATGAAAAAATCTCTTCAAAGTTGATTGCCTTCTTCTGACGAAGGCCCTTCACAACAAGTTTGGCCTTATATCGTAACTTCAAACTGCTTTGTTTCGTCTTTAACTTATACCCATATTTATTTGTGAGTGTTCTCTTGCTCTTAGGCAACTTCGCCAACTCAAATGTGTAGTTCTCTTGTAAAAATTTTAGCTCATCCTGCATAGCTTCGTGCCACTTACTCTTTTATTCGCATGACATAGCATCTTCATAAGTTTCAAGCTCTCCTGCACCAGTGAGCAACACATACTCATGCGACTGATATCTTTGTGAAGGTTTACGTCCTCTTTCCGATCTTTTAACTTCGCATTGGACTGCTTGTTCTGGCTCAATTGGTTGCTCTTGCTCAACCAATTGTTCTATCTCAATTGTTTCTCTTGTCTCAACTGAAGAATCAACATTCTGTAAGGATTCATCTTCTTTGTGATTTCCATGCATTTCTCCCCCGTGATTATCACCCAATACGACAGGAGGATTTGGGCTGAAAATAAAAATGTGTTGAGCCGCATTCTTTGGCTTCTCTGGCTTGTCTATGTCTTCAATTGTTTGATGATCAAAGAATACCACATCTCAGCTTCTAATGACTTTCTTTGTAGCTAGATCCTTCAATTTGTAACCAAATTCTTCATGTCCATAACCCAAAATCATACATTGTTTAGACATGTTATCAAGTTTGGACCTCTCATCTCTTGGAACATGCATATATGAGACATATTTCTCACTCTATACTCTTTGTGGAATATCTCCCTTAAGAGGAACTGATGAAGAAAGATTTATCAGGTCAACTGTTGTTCTCATCGCTTCGCCCCAGAATGACTTAGGCAATTTCGTATGAGATAGCATACACCGAATCCGATCATTAATCATCCGATTCATTCTCTCTGCTACTCTATTCTACTGTGGTGTTTTCGGAACAGTCTTCTTAAGCTTGACACCATAGTCCATGTAGTAATGCTCAAACGGTCCTCTATATTCACCACCGTTATCAGCTCGAACACATTTCATCTTTTTCTTTATTTCCCTTTCAACAGTGATATGAAATTGTTTGAAGGCCGCAAATACCTAATCCTTTTATTTCAAAGCAAAAGCCCATACTTTTCTAGAGCAACCATCGATAAATATCACAAAATACAATGCACCACCAAGTGTTCTAGCATCCATGCAATTAACATCATTGTGAACTGAATCAAATACATTAGATTTTATGTGTGGAGATGAACTATGAAATGAGAATCGATGTTACTTACCCATGAGTACATTTCGTCAGATTTTTCTCCTTCAATGGTAGAAGATTCTTCCTAGCAATAATTTCAAGCCATTTCTCGCTAAGATGACTAACTCTCTTATGCCATAGATCAACTGAGAAATCCTTCACTGCATTTATCTCTTGTCGCGTCAAATTTGCTTGCATAGTATAGAGAGTACATATTTTCTTGCCTTTAGCCACTATCATAGAGCCTTTAGTTAATTTTCATTTTCCATCACAGAAGGAAATGCAATAACCATTGTCGTCTAAGGCATTTATAGAGATCAAATGAAGTCGAATATCTAGAACATATCTCACATTTTTCAGAAATAAAGTACATCTCATATCAGTCTCCAAATAAACATGCCGTTAACCTTGGAGACACCACTATTTCTCATCCTAACACAACTGAAATCACCACTGCGATAGGTGTAAAGAAGTCACGTTATAAGGTGACATGATAAGAAGTTGCAGAATCGACAACCCAACTAGAGTCTTGGCATGCGAGATTTACATAACTGTCATCACAAATGAAAACCATACCACCATCGGCTACAACTACTGGTGTAGGATGATTCTCTTCTTTATTTCTATCTCCATTTTTATCTTGGAATTTATCTCTCTTCGGTAGCCAACACTCTTTGGCATAATGTCTCATCTTGCCACAATTTTAACACTTCACACTCCTCCTCGGCCTTGAATTCGACCTTTCCCTTGACTTTCCCCTATTATTCCTTTGAAACTTTTTTGACTGACTTCTCTCCTTGTGTTCTACGAAAAGTGCCTCCGATTTAGAAGCATAATTCAAGCATTTTCTCCTTATTTCTTCATTGAACAAGCTTTTTTTAACGATTCTCATAGAAATCACATTAGGAGTAGAATTGTTTAGCACCATAACAAAGATGTCCCAATTATCGAAAAAGTATCAAGCAACAAACATGATTGCAATTCATCACCAAGGTCAATCGCAAGATTTGTCAATTGATTTACAACATTTTGAAATTCATTCAAGTGCTCCGTCATGCTACTCCCTACCTTGTATCTCATATTCACAAGTCTTTTCACTAGAAGAGCTTTATTTTGTAGAGTTTTCCTCTTCCTAGAGAATTTGCAACTTCTTCCACAAAGTATCGACCTTTGTGTCTTGAGCAACATGATGAAATACACTATCATCAATCCATCATTGGATAAACTTAACCGTTTTCCGATTCATTCGCTCTTACTCTTTGTCTTCCTTGTCTCTTTTAGCTTCATCACCTTCGACCGGATCAAATAAATCTTTGCAATATAACACGTCTTCCATTCGAGGTTTTCATATGGAGCAATTCAAGGCATTTAGCTGAACATGGTGTCATTCTATACTCCATCTAATAGTAGAATCTAAACTCTAGCTCTGATATCACTTTGTTGGGAAAAACGGGCAGCACCTCGACGTAAACCAAGCCAATCCAATGTCAAATATTAGCTCCCAACACTACTCCTATTCAATCCATCATCAACCAACAAATATATCCATCAAAAATAAGCTCGCAATATGTAAACACAATAGCAGAATGATAAAGAGACAATACTCCAAGATTTACGTGAAAAATCCGAAACAGAAAAAAAATTACCGACGATCCAAAACTTCCACTAATCACAAAGAATAGCTAAATACATAAAGCATTTCTCTCTAGTCATACATTAGAGGCTCAACATCAACATTTCAAGAGTGATCCATCGCCACAAAGGTAGAACAATATAAAGGGGCAATGAAAACCCTAACCGCAATAGGAAAATTCGGAGGCGAATCTCGACGAACGAAACTAATCAACTCGTAGATCTTGATCTCACGAATAATATACTGAAATTTGAGCCAAATCCGTCAACGTCTAGCCTTCGAATCAGGACTGCAAAAGCGCGAGGCCCTTTTTCTTCTGTTTTTCTCCTCACCCTCGGTTCCCTCTTTTTCACCATAGCAATTCTCTCTCTCCACTGTTTTTTGTCACTCTCGATCTACAAGGCATCACGAAGACAGCCACACCTCTTTTGTTTTTCTATTTTCCTTTTTGTTTTTTTTTCTCTTTTTTTCTATTTTTCTTTATAAAAATAGTTGGGACCCACAAAGAGGGGGACGCAGCCAACAGTTCATTACATCAACTTTCTGAAAGTACTTCATTAGAGCGTGGTAGTAATGTTAATAACGATATTTCCTTGACCACTGAGGAGCCAATAATGCAGGTAATTTTTAAATGCTTCGGAGATAGCATCCTTTTGTCTTTAGGTCCCCTTTTTTTATGGTGGTCACCTTTTTGTTGGTGGTGCAATTGAAACAACTCTCTCTCTCTCTCTCTATTACGGTAAGATGATACTCGCTAAAAATCCACCGGATGCTACGTCAAAGCACATTGAAATCCACCGGATGCTACGTCAAGGCACATTGAGAACGCCGATAATTATAATCATATACATATAAAATTACAGTAATGGAATGCCAATCCCTAGATATCGAATTTTTTATTTCTATTTTCCTTTTTTCTTTGCGTTTTCCTTCGAGGACACAGAAAAAAAAAAGAAGGGGAAAAAATCAAAAGAAAAAAAGGATGATAAAACTAAAATTTAAAACATTATTATTAAAAAGTATCTACGTCCGCACTAATCTTGCCACATAAGAGAGCCGCATTCACATCAGTGATTTCCTATTAAAATTGACCGAATGGACTTGATTAATAAAACGTTAAAAGATTTAAAACTCAATTGACAAAATAAAATATTTATGATTGAATTAATATAAATATAATAAATTTAATATTTTTTTAGATGATTTTTCCTTCCCAATATCTGTAGTTGCAAGAGTAGGGGAATAAATAGAGTATTATGGCAAGACATGCAAAACTAGTCGGTCAACTTACAATACTGGAGTTTGCTTTGTGGTGGCGTCAGACGAAGTTGGTTGTGGAAATTAAACAGGTCAAAAGGATAACAAGAAGGCATAGACGCCTTGTGCTGGGCAAACGTGAGTCCCTTTCGCAGAGATTGAGGAAAATCTCACTAGCTGCTAGTTTGATAATGGAGACCCAGGCCCAAAGAATGTTAAGTAACGAGGAGGTTTGTCGCGACTTAAAATTATTAAATTTTAGGCTAATGAATTATTAAGTTAATTTTAATGACTAACTTAATGTGAAATCCCCCAAGTCCTGACAAATTGTAACTTAGATTAATTTGGGATGATTTAAAATTCGGAGTCGCCACTAATTATTTATGATAGGTTGGTTAAAAACCTAAATAAAAATAGTGGGATGACTATTATTATTCTTGCAAATCAGAATTTATGGATTCGGAGACTTTATTACATTAACTAATTAAAACTAATGACCTTTTGACACTTTAATTCCATGAGATGTCCTAGATCGCTTGATTGAATGATTTCACTTGAAGCGTAGATGAGTTTTTTTTTATCTTTATTTTTTATGTTTTTGCTTTTTTTAAGAATGAATGCATGATATGAATGACAGAATGAATGATATGAATCCTATGTGAAATCATGCAAAATCAGATTGCATTTTCCTATGTGCAAAAAAAAATAACAAATTAAAACATGCTAAATGATACTATCTACATGCAATGACAATTTATTCTGGCAAGCAAACAATATTAAAAAAAAAGCAAATGGAATAAACATGCAAATCGAATTGATTAAACTAAAATGTGTGAAGACTAAACATGATTTTTTTTTAAAATTGCATATCATAGCATAGCATGGCATAGAGATGAGCAAATATGACATGGCAAATGATATTATGCAATCTATGAGATGTGAAATATGATGCGTAAAGCATAAAATATAAACATCTAGCAATGCGCATGACACGTGCGAATATGATATGCAAAACATAGATTGCGCTTAGCCTATATGATCATGCAACAAGGGGTACGCAAAATATGATATCCAAATACGCAATATGCAAACAATAACAACAACAACAACAACAACAATAATAATAGTAATAATAAAGATGTTGATGATGATGACGACACTTACAAACATGAGATACAAGCACGGCATGTGAACAAGAAACATGCAAAGATTGAAGAAATATATTTTCCTCTATATTTTGTATGAGTTAATACAGCATTACAATCGACCTTATATATAAGACATGAGCTAACCCTAACATATCAATAAATCAGGAAAAAAACAACTATAAAGGAAAAAACTGTGTAATTTGTAGGAAACAAAGATAACATGACATTCTAATCTACATGAAATGCAAACATGAGATACGCAAATATGCGGACACCAGAAAATATGACATGTTTTGAATGTTATCCAAATCTGAATAAGAACCTCGTGGATTGGCTCGGACGATGGGGTTTACGTACGGTTGATGCTCAATGGTTCTCGGCTTACTTTGACTCCGAAAGAAAAGCAAAGCATCAATAACAGTGGGGATCTCGTGTTGACTGGTCTGGGAACGTGTCCAGGAGAGCCAAACTTCGTGCGTTGGGGAAAGCACCAACATAGCCTGCAAAGAAGATTAACGGACGTAGCCAAAAGCAGGCTGACTTTGCATGTCAAAATACAAATCAAATATTGATTCTTTGTTGGAAGTTAGACCAATGCAACCAAGAAAAGAAAAGAAAAGAAAATTTTCTTCTTCTTTTTTTGTTGTTTTGACGTGCAGGTCCACATAGGAAGAAAGCAAAACTCAGCCGTTTTAGCAATCAGTCTCCAAATTCTTCACCAATTGTCCCTCCTGCTTTGCGTGTCCATGCATTGAGCCCAGCATCCCACAATTCCGTGCACGTCCTCTTTCCGGCCGGGTAGACTCGACAAACAGGCGTACGTCGGGACAAAGCAGGAGAGGCGCGAATAAGGGGCAGCTTCGCTGGGCACCGAAATGCCAACAATTGGCGCAAGCTAATCGCCGAACACGTTGGGGTGGGACTACGACGATCGCCTGAGGGCTTTTCGATTTGAAGACCGCACCTGCGCTCAAAAGAATATTAACTGTGACTACCTCAGCAATTGGTTTGGTGATGGTCGAGCTCGACTGGTTTCATGGTCAAAGAATCTGCAATCCTACGCTTAGCTTGGTGTGGACTTCACTTTGAAGGACTTGCGAAGTAAGGACAAAGATCGTCGCCATGGATTCTTTCAATCGATTGAAGCAGTGGCTATTTTGTGGCGAAGCAATAGGCTCGTCTATGGATCTCCGTCGAAGAATATTCTCACGACTTGGCAGAGGAGAGACAAGACCCCGAGAGGAAGAACTCCCTGGATTGATTTCTCCCTCTTTCTTCTCTGCTCGCCTCAGAATTTTGGTCGTATATTGCAATTAGTTGGCCTCTTCTTGATGTGAACCTAAGACATCTATTTATAATAGTGAGCTAAGATTTAGTATTATTTTCATAATTTGCAAATTGTCCCTCAACTTTAGATAATCACCAATTGATATGGAGACAAAATATTTTGTCTATAAAGTCTTTTTCTTAATTAATGGGCATTTTTAATTAAAAGGCTTTTTCCCAAATTAAACATTAAATGAGCTGATTTAAGTTCAAATTAGACCATGAGACCTTGATGATTTTTTTTTTTTTTTGGAATTACCCCTAGCTAGCCAAATTTTTCATGCTATGTCAACCCCAATCACATGTCAATTTTGGGTCCGCTTCCACCGTTAGTCCAATGCATGTAATGCATGAATGCATAAAATAAACTATCCTATATGACAAATAATTTAATTATTTTTTGGTAGGAACTAAAGGTTAATTCCTGATTTTTTATGCAAAATAAATAATTATTTTAAATAAAACAAAAATTTAGGTGTGGTTCCATTACTTTAATCAGGAAGACGGCCTTCTGTTCAGCATCATATAAGAGACAGTGAGGATGTGAAAGACTTGGAGCTTTCCTGAAGCAAAACGCATCAGCTCTCGACAGAGGAAAATTTTCGTTGTAATCGCATCCGAGTGATTTAACCAGTCAAATTGTTGTGTTAAGAACATGTTTATTCCTTTTGCAAGAGATTATTTCATTAAGAACTGTGAGGGGTTAAACACTAACTGAGTTGCGAGGTATAATTGGAGATTGGAAACGCTGAGAGTGATTGAGTGGTTGAGCGTAATTGTAACTTACGTTGTATTAATTATTATGTAGTGGAATTACATGATACTTTCCCTCAGATAGAGGTTACACAGACCGAACTACATGTATTTGGTGTCCTATTTATTTGCTTCTTTCTGTTCGGTTTTGTCAGATAACTGGCTTCATTTTAATAACAGCAGTTCATGCGGATTCGCTGCAATTTGTTAAGAAAATTTAATCGAGAAGAATGGTGCGATGGAAGATTTCATTTGCCTAGAACTAGATCATCCTTGATACTACGTAGCCAAATTGGACAAACATGAAGATTGAAGCAAGATAATCATCACTTTGATAAAGAGAGCAAGCAAGACTGAAAATTGGAAGAAAATTGTTCATAACAACAATCAAGAGCTAGTTATGGAGCATCAACCGTTAGGAGAAAAACCAAAAACCTCAACATTAACATCACTTTTATTCCTTGGGATCGGCGGAGAAAAACCAAAAACCTGGGGGGGGGGGGGCAATTACTGGAGAGAGACAAAGGAAAAGTTCATTTGTAGATCACGGTATATACGGTCTGAATTATGGTGAGCACGAAGAGGACGATGGCGGTGAAGACAGACAATCCAGACCAAGGACTCTTGAAGTAGTCGTGCCAGAGGATAGCATTCCATGTGCTCCAGGGCTTTGCACTGCTTGCTGACCTCAATGTGCGCGGTGTCAAGGCCGCCGTTGGATTCCAGCGTCACGTCCTTACACAGTGAATTGAACAGATCGGCGACCTCCTTGTCGCTCCCGATGGCATTCTGGATGATGCCCTTTTTACGGAGCAGCTGGACGTTCTACTCGCTGTTGATGATGTTGTCCATGAGGAAGACGCAGGCCGTGACCTCATTCCCGGCCCTGACATGGAAGTACTCGAATGCCATAAGGTTGAGGCATACAGACTCGGTGGTGTCGTCCACCACGATCATGGGGAGCTTCAGGACCGTTCTGTTAAAGGAGATGTCGTTGAGGCCGCTGGTGGTGTTCTTATTGAACCGGATCCAATGCTCGTGGATCTCGGTGGCGGACCGGAAGATCTCCTCGCCGCACTTGCTCCCCACCCTGCGCAGCTGGGACGGGTCCTTCTTGGATTTGTCATCAGGGAGTAGCAGGCTCTTCCTATAGACGTCCAGGACGTGCCGGCATTGGCCGATGCCCTTGGTTGGCATGGGCGTGTCGGGGTAGCAGAAGTTGAGAATGAGACCATTGATGTATTGGTTATCCTGGCGTTGTTGGTGTAGAGTCAGTACATTGAATACGAGATCGTTGTCGCACGGATAGGATCCTACTTGCATACAAGGTGTGAAACGAAGTTTCCGCAATAACCTCCTTTGAAACAATTACGAAAAAGCAAACACAAAACACAAGAATTTACGTGATTCGATCAAGTTGATCTACATCCACGAGTGAAACAAAACAAGATTTCACTATAATCAAATAGAATACTTATTACAGAAGTTGGTCTTATCAACGAAAATAAAAGTACACAGCTCACAAGTATATCATATACCGAAAAAACTTTGTGTAACAAAGTAAACCTAACCGTAGCATAAATAGAGCCCAAAAAAATTTTCGGTCATATCGGCTCAACTCTCCGCGTCATGAACTAAATCTCAAAGTTTTCTCCAATTTTGGGCCGCACAAAAAATAATATGTCAGGTCGAATGATGAACTAAACCGAGTGCATAAAATTTAACACATATTTAAAAACCTATCGTCTAATACACTTACATTCTTGCCATCGCTCTGCACTTCAACCAGCCAATCCCGCACCAACATCGGCAGTTGATTCTCCAGCATCAGCATGTCCCTCCTTATGTACGCCATCACATGGGACTTCCCGTGGTTGCTGAAGATGGGGTCGTCGTCCTCGTAGTAGCCCTCCACCTTTCCTGCCGCCTCATTTTGTTCCCAGGTCCTCAGGATCTCAAGCATGAAGCAGCCGTCAGTGATCATGAGCTCCAGAAACTGGACCGCCACGCCTTCACCGCTGCCCGCCTTCCACTTCGGGTCCAGCGCATTGTAGCTCTCCTCGAGGTCCTGCGCCACCACCCTCAGGGACTCGAGGAAGGGCTTGAGCGGCTTCCCGGACCGCTTGAGGAAGCGGGAAAGCGCGCGGAGCTTGTTCCTCCATGGGGAGGAGGCGGTCCTCGCAGTGGTGGTAGGGGCCGAAGGAGACAACGTGCGGCTGGTAGGCCTTGTGGTTGAGGTCGGCGATGCAGGCGCGGACCCTATAGATGGACCGCTTTTTCCAGTGTTGTTGGTCGTCGGAGGTTTTGCTATTGAGACTCTCCTGGCCTTGGACGATCCAGTTGGGTTCTTTTGGGGTCCAGTTGCGGCGGCGGCAGCGGCGAAGGAACCATGGTTCTGCAATTCTCACAGGTTCCACAAATTCCTGTTGTGGAGTACCTTCTTATGTTCTCTTTCTTTTTCGTAATCTGAGAGGTGAAGAGATGAATTTATGGACAGAGAGATGGGAAGCGTGAGGAGGGTTTGGCCCGTTTGCTTCAAGTTGAAGAGGTAAAGAGAGAGCATGGAAAAGAGAAGATGAGTGAAAAAGCAAGAGTTCTGCAAAATCTGAAATGTGGGGGCCCCTACCGATACATGTCGATCAACTAATGGATCATTTTATGGCTGACTTGGCATGTAAGGACAACCTAGTATGTATCTTTTCTTAGGCATGTCCCCATGAAAGCCGTAGGAATCGAATTGCATGGCCCCGCTTATCCACGTGCAATCCAAGACCAAGTCGTGACCATCTTGCGTGAAACTCGAGAGGTTCTGCTTGTTTCATATGGGCAAAGAAAAAATTCGAGTGAAAAAAATATATATACAATAGCACTCAAATCAAAGTCAAGTTTCTACTTTAAACTAATTATTAGTGTATCTTTTATTTTTATTTTTTATTTTTTGCTTAAAAATCACGTGAGCGGAATGGGCCGCCAGCATTTCTGAGCACAATGGAGAAGTACTTTGATATAATTCGAAAGCGACTAATCCCAAAAGCGACTATAGCTTATATGGACATATGCGTAACGCACAACAACACATTCAGATTTAATCCCAAGTAAAACCAACTCTAGGACATTCCTTTCTTGCTCAATGTGAAAGTGCCTCTATTTCTTTTATTAAAGTTATTCACTACTTTTTTTTTTCTCTCTTGGGCCCGGACAAAAACAATTCTCCTTCGAAGCAAAGGCGTGTCCGAAAGCTTCGAGGCCTATCGTTACACTAATGGGTGCGAGCGATAAAAAAAAAAAAGAGTTTCTTGTATCGGGGAAGCTTTCGCTTTTTCAGACGGGCGAAAGAATTTCGAAAGAGGCAAGGTGGTCTTTTGTTCCTACGTTGTTTGTCCTGGTTTCTCAGCAAATCTCAACCTTTGTCGTCCGCCCAATTTGTATGGATCAAGCTTTAAGGTTTATTCACGCCATTACAGGGGAGCAATGCATGATAGAAGAGGATTTACCTCTGGATTACCTTCGCAACCCAAGCCAGCTTTATTGAATCTTAAATTGGGTTGGGCCGCTCTACTACGAGTGTCCTCCCGAAACTTTCAGGCCCATCTGACGGTCCATTTTCGATACTAATCTTTTCTTTTCTTTTTTTTCTAAATAATAATAAGAAAAGTTTTTCAAGGGTTTTTGCTAGGAGTGAGCATGGTTCCGAGTAGAATTGAGAGCCTAGAATCGGAACATGTAGAAACCAATGTGATTCCAGGTTCCAAGGTACATAAGGTAGGTTCTAGGTTTCGTAAATCAAAGAATCTGTTCCAACGGGTAGGTTCCAGGTTCCACTACTTGGAAGCTGAAACCGGGAACCTAGACTCTAGACCCCGGACCTTGGACTCTGGATCTTGATTGTGTTTTTTTTAGTATACATTTTTGTACGATCTTATAATGTTTTGTGGCGTTCGATGATAAATATATAATCTAGAGCCAAATAAATTTTTATGTTCCAAATTCTAAAAAATGAAGAAACTATTCCATCGAGTTAGTTTCAAGCTCTAAAGTAGTAACATAAAAACGTTCATCTCTACGTCTCCTTAACTGTTGTGGTATTTACTCTCATTTTGCTTAACTAAAAATGAAAAAATAAAAAAAAATAAAAGAAATTGATAGGTTCTCAGATATCGTGGAACGGATCCTAGAATTTGTGATAAGATAGGTTGCAGATTTCAAAATATGACAGGTAAGTTCTAGTTCCAAAAAATGAGCAACGTGTTCTAACGGGTTTCATGTTTTAGGTATAATCTGTAATTAATTTGAAACCGGGGATACTTAATTTTTGTCCGTCTCAGCTCCCACTACTTAGTACTTTCCGAATTGATGTGACCTTAAGACTAATTTAGTCTTTTCACTTTTCAGTTCCACTCATCAAACTTTTTAATGCAATAAGTCTTCTGACCCCACCCCCTGCACTTTTCAGTTCCACTCATCAAACTTTTTTAATGCAACAAGTCCTCTGACCCCCCCCCCCCCCCCAACCCCAAAAAAAATGCAATAAAGTTCTTTAATATTTTAATGCTTTCAATCATCAGCATCTAGTGTACTTGTTCGTGCTGATTTAATGTCAAAAATTAAACGTCAAAAGGTTTGATAACATAAAACATACATTAAGAGAGAAAGAGAGAGTTGCACAAGCGTGCATAATGATGGATCACTACTTTCTCGTGTGACTCACCCAAGTCTATCTAAGGCGAAAGTCGGATTTAAAATAGCTTCAGGTCACGCTGGCTACATGGAATATTTATGGCCATAGTTGCTTTGCCATACCTCCATCAACAACTTTCAAAACTACGGCTGTGTATAAATCATAATCAGGAAGATTGCTTTTGTTTCAAAAGTATTCCAAAAATAATTTTGAAACAAAAACGTGTATGATTCAAAAATGTTCCAAAAGTGTTTCGTGAAACACTTTTGTGCCAAGGAACACTTTTTAAGAAACAAAAAAAAAATTTACTTCTAAGTTTTGAAACACTTTTAGAATCACCATCAATCGTCGCTGACGCGACCACCACCCGTTGGCCGTCGCCCGCCACCGCCGCCCGCCGTCATTCATTGACTATTGGCGGTCATCGCCCGTCACACCACCATTTCTTTTTTAGAAATGGTGGTGGGTTTTGCGAATGGAGGATGACCGTCACAGGCTGCTACCGGTTGACGACGGTAGAAAAGTATCTTTTTTTTAAAACTTATCAAACGCGGTTTTGTACTAAAAAATAGTAGTCAGGAACAAAACTACAAAAAGTTATTTTTGTTCAAAAAATATTACCAGAAATAAAAACGCTACCACACACAACCTAAATTACTTGAAATCTTTTTAGAGGAGGGTAAATATTCGAATTCTCGATCGGTATCTTGATAGCATCGACCTTTACACACGCCTTTTAAAAAGGGTCGAAGCTCGTAACATGATGCACATTGATTGTGCCTTTTAATAATGATTGCCAGCGAGAAACGCGAAGGCTCAAATTAAAAAAAAAAAAAAGAAAAAAATTGAAAAGAGACATCACTCTCTCAAAAGTATCTATATTTATTAAGCTATGCTAGGGTGGTGGCCGTGGATTTTGGCCCTTCCAAGATCAGCTACGGTCGCGAATCTTTGGAAGCAACTGGTGCTCTACTGGACATCCCAAGCATCTACCCTCACGCAACCCAAACGAACGACGTGGAGTAGTCGTTGGCCCTCCTCCATTCGCAAAACCCACCACCATTTCTTTTTTAGAAAATTTCAAATACGAGTTCAAAACCCCGCTAGAGGTGGGGCGGTAGCCATAAGCGAGAGGGCAGTCCTCCAGCTCGTGCTATCTTTTTTTATAATTTTTTAGTTTAAATTATTTATAAAAAAAAATAGGTCAAAATTGTATTCTAATGAAAATGACTTTAATCGGCCAAAATATTTAGGTGGTCGATGAAATTAGCCCCTTATTTGAAATATTCATAACTACTTTGGGCTCTTATTTAAAATAATAATCATTTTAGATTTTTATTTGAAAAAAATGAAGTGATTAGAGGCTTTATTTGAAATTATCCTCCTCTCTTTTGACCCAGTCCTCCCTCCCGCCCACTTTCCTTGTCACCACCGACCTGCTTGGAAACCAACAATGTGATGCAGCAAACGGACTATGCCACAAGTTTTTCTACGTCGAATAGGATCTACATCAATTGATTTTTCTCTTTTAATACACCAATTATTGCTCCTGTAAACACCATTTTATTCCCAAAGCTCGCTGTCAAACTACTTAGCGTTTCGTCATAGTCCACAAGAGAGAGAGAGGGAGAGAGAACAGGGGTTTATCTTGCATGGACCTGTCTTCTTATGAGAATACGATTAAAATAAATGTGGCCTTTAATCAAACTTAGCTTTCATTGATTAGCTGGTTCTCTCTAGGACCGTCTGTCTCTGCTCTGCAATTGCATTTTGTCCACTTGAATGGAAAATTGGCGATTAGCTCACTCCCTTCTAAACAGCATCTTTATCGCTTCTCTTGAACATGAAATTCTTTTCAATATCGGGCTCGAGGTTCTTTCTTGTCGCTATTCAAGGATGACTTACGTGCTTTAAGAATTGATGATATCTTGCTTTGGACATTCTTGCATGGCCTTTGTGACTCTTCAAAAGGCGCAGCGTTTTGTTTTGGGGGACAAAGTGAACGGAAAGGATGAGGGAAAGGTATGAACATAAGGAGAAAATACCTGATTTGCATTGTTTGGAAGAGCAAAGACAATGAATGGAAAGTGGATGATAAGATGAAAACTGGCTCTACTTAAGTAACCCATTTAGAACGCAAATGATAACCATTCTGTTTCTATGGAAAAATTACTAAAAAAAAGTCTTAAACATGTTACAATTGTGTCAATTCAATCTATCTAGCAAATTTTGGCTGGCTAGCTGACACTGATGTGGACGCCAACTGGTCTACAACATAATATTTTAATATTATTTTGAATTTTGTTATTTTCTTTTTCTTTTTTCTTCTTCCCCTTACAATTTCTTTTTCCATCGGTCACCAGACCTCGACAACCGACCTCGACAACCGACCTCGTTGGGTGAGGCTCGACCTCATAGATCTGGACTGGCGAGGCTCGACCTCGCTGGCGTCCCTTTGGCCGATCATTTAGGTTTGGGAAGAAGAGGGAAGGGAAGAAATAGTAAAGAAAAGAAACGAAAATTCAAAAATTCAAAATATATATATTAAAATATTATGACGCCACCTACCGGCATCCATGTCATCCTTGGCTTGCCAATTCGTCACATGGATTGAATAAGCACAGTTGCAAAAAGATTTAGGACTGAATTGCAAAAAAATATTTATAACTAAATTGACATAATTGCAATAGATTTATGAGTTTTTGGGTAATGTTGTGATTTCTCAGCTTTTCTATTTTTCTATTTTTGAGAAAAAATTTGAAACAGAAATACATTTTGTTAAAAAAAGTCTATTTTCTATTTTTAAGATAAAATTTTAGCCGAGAAATAGGTTTAAAGCATAAATGACATCAATATCAACAACACCTTTATCCCAAACTAGTTGGGGTCGGCGGTCGATGAACCCTAAAGAATCATAAAAATAAAAGCAGAATCAAGGGAGGGAAAAGAGATAAATGTGTAAAAATAAATAAGTATATATATATATATATATATATCTATATATCTATATATTACCCCTCCATAATACTAATAGCCTCTCTCCAATCCGTCCTAAGATAAACCGTACGTCAATCTATTTCTCACTCTATTAAATCTTGTTTTACTGCTTTCCCCCAAGTAAGTTTCGGCCGACCTCTTGCTTTTTTCGTGTTATGCTCTCGATAGCAAACTTCTGTTCGTACCGGTGCATCTAAGGGTCTTCTGAGAATATGCCCAAACTATCTCAATCTATGATCTCTCATCTTTTTCGCCACCGATTCTACTCCAATTTTTCTTCGAATCTCTTCATTCCTTATCTTATCCATCCTTGTATGACCATACATCCACCTTAACATCCTCATTTTCGCTACTCCCATTTTATGCTCATGTTTCCTTTGTGCTGGCCAACATTCAGCTCCATATAACATGACAGGTCTGACTGCTGTTATATAAAATTTTCTTTTTAACCTAAGAAGAATTTTGCGATCACACAAAAATCCCGATGCACTGCGCCATTTCATCCAACCTACTCTGATTCGATAGCTTACATCATCATCAATCTTTCCCTCCTTTTGCAATATTAATCCTAGATATCTAAATGTATCTTTTTTGGGTACCTCCTGTCCAAGCATATTTACGGTTTCTTGATTCCCTATTCCTGCCGTGTCAAACTCACACTTCAAGTATTCCGTCTTACTTCGACTTAGCGTAAATCCTTTAGACTCCAACGTGCTTCTCCATACTTCAACTTAGCGTAAATCCTTTAGACTCCAAAGCATAAATGAAAATAAAAATTTTCTTTTTTTTTTTGGTGCAAAAACAATTTTTCTTACCTTTCTCTCTCTCGTGTGCGGCCTTCCTCTATCTCACGTACTTATTGCCGGCCATCATCTATCGTCAGTTGACCATTGGCTAAGGCTTGATGACCGACAACCATAGAATTTTTGTTTTGTTACTAAACAAATTCCTATTTCGGAACAAAATTTTGTGTCCTTATTATACATGTTTCTCTACTTAGAAATTAGTTTAGAGAATAGAAATAGAAAAATCTATTTCGAGCCAGAAATAGCTCTTGGGAATATAATGACTCTAACTCACACTCTTAAACTTTGGGTCTTGAGTAAAGACAACAAAATAATTTTGCTGTATAGTCTTCAAGATAACACTTCAAACACTATTGTGGAAGAAGTAATATTTTGATGCTGTGAATACCATACTTTGATCCCAAATTTTCTTTCATTGAGATAGGAACAAATTTTTCGCAATTGAATTAATTCCAATTCCTTGGTCTGGTCATGATTTTTTGGTGGGGTCGAAGTCTAGCCCTTAAAGTGGAGTTTACAAAATTTGCAAAGAATTAGGGCATGTTTGTTAACGTTTTTTTTTTCCAAAAAATAACTATAATTAGAATCAATTGTTTTATTATATCCCCTAAATGAGTTTTAGAAAATCAGAACGCGTTGGTACCTACATAAAATTTATGTTTCCGGAATAGAAACGCATTTAGTAACTACACAAAATTTTTATTCTGAAAAATAATATATTTTTTCAATTTGCCATTTAAATCAAATAATGACATAATCACATTTGATGACTTTCTTCAAACTCTACAAGTGCGATCCTCTTGCATCATTACATCATTTTGGCCAAAATAGAGATGCTTCGAATTTATTCTTTGGAAGGATAATATGTTAAAACTGTTGTTTTCCCATATTTCTCTTGTGGTTATGTATATGCCAAGGATAAAAGAGATGACTCTGATTATTTTTTATTTCTCAAAATAAATAAAATCCATATCTACCATATATGTGGCTTAGTTTTACCCTTGGATATTATGCGAATGGCCACTAATGCAGCATGGTACTCCGACAACAAATTAGGCAAAGTTTAGAAAAAATCAAAAGGCAAAATTACCAAAAAGAAGATTGGCCAGTTGAATGGACCAATTTCCTACTTTTTGAGATTTGTTTTGGAATTTTCGAGATTTTTTGGAATAATTTGTCCGTGAGGGGCAAAATCATCATTTGGGAGAAAATTGAAAGGAAAAATCCTCAAAAATAGGATTGGCTAGTTCATTTGTCATTTGTCCATCTTCTAATTTTTGAGATTTTTTTTTTGGAATTTTTTTTAGATTTTTCCAATTTTTGAGATTTTTTTTTATGAATTTTCCATTTTTGGATTTTTAATTATTTTTATTAATTTCCAATTTTTTTATTTAAAAATTTTATTAGGACCGAGTCAGGTTGACCCGGCCCATATCTCGCGGGCGCTCGACAAAAGTGAAAGAAGACTATCGTTGTCTTTTTTATTCTCAAAAGTGTTATTTTTTTTTTAGAAACAAATTTTTTGTTTCTAATTTGTGGTCCAAAATTGTTCCCGAAAACAGAAATAGAACCAGAATCATTTGTGTTACGAAACATGTTTATGATTCCTTTTTGTTCCGAGGAACAAAAAACAGAAAAATAGAAATGTTACCAAATAGGCCTTTTACTTTCTAAGCGATGAGGTACAAAGTTGACCGGAGATCTCACATTCTATAAGTAGTTGATGTTTGTTAATTAAGTAGAAACTTCCATGAGCGGCCATATATTGTCCTCCCTTAAGTGCCATAAACTATTTCCATTTAAATCACCCATTTTTTCATGTCGATAAAATTATATGGACTTACCATTGGAGGATTAACAAAAAAATCATAAACATATTGCACTTGCATTAGTTATGTCCTAAAATTTTTTTGGCCAGTTTAGTTCTAAATCTTTTGTATTTGTGTCAATCTAGTACATTCAATCAATTTTGACTGAGAATTATTGACATGGACACCGACCGTGCTACATGATACGGACAATTTTAAATAATAATTTAATATTTCTAAAAAAATTGTCTTGTTTTTATTTTATTTTATTTTTTTCTCTTCCCATCCTTCATCCTCTACTCGATCCCTCGACCTCAATGACAAGCGAGAGACAAAGGCATTTATATCGTGCATTTAAGTAATAAGAAAATTGCACAATCTATCTATTTAATTTCGTCAATTTTAAAAGGACAGAAAATGCCACATAACTTATTTATTTGGCTGCTGAAAAAATGTCATGTAATTTCTACGTCTACTATATCTCTGACCGAGTTAGCCGAAGGAATAAGGTAGATAAGTTTTATAACTCTGTCAGGCAAAAGGAAAATTTCAGGACCATGTGGTGACTGAGTTTTAGGTCCATTTACCAATCGCCCGGAAAAGAAGAAGAAGAAAAACCAGAATTTTGTCGGCACTAATAAAGATTGCCTGACATTATACTCGAAATCAAAAAGGTATTAACAAATAGCAATCATGGCCAAACTCATTTAGCAATTCACTGTACAATCATGCTAACAAGATCAAAATGAAATCAGCAGTTGGAAGTGGTAAAATCAGGCTCTCATGCCTAATATATACAGAAGAATCGACACCCTGAATTTAATTCAAGGAAATCCAGATTTGGCAGTTCTTTTTCAAGTCTTGCATCTACATCAACCCACTCATGATCAAGCACGAAAAGCTAAAGCTTTTGAGAACACGACGGAAAATCTTCGTCGCAATCAAATCGTTCTTACAGCCAAAGAAGGTTCAGTTGGCGAAACGACACGACAGAGACCCAATCGACAAGAGAACTTGGACGCGGGCGGGCATCGGAAGCGTTGAACCCCACTTGGCTCCTCTTCTCTTCTTCCGCTCGTGCTCTCTCTCTCTATCTCCTCTTCTGGGGTCGATTCGCCTCGTAAACCTCTCCACGCATTGTTCTTATTGGTCCCCCCCTCGCTTCATTTTCCAATCAATTCTATCTAAAACAGCGGTTGTCGTTTTCGGCAAGGTCAACTTTTATATTCAACTTCTTCTTAAAAGCACACTCATTTTTTTTTTGTCGAATAATTATTTCATTTATGTAAATGTTTTGTTGCTCCTTTCTCTGCCCGTCTTTTAGCTTAACCTCAGATTCTTCTTGTAATTCTTCCATTGCATATCATCTCTCTCCGCGTCTCTCTCTCTTCGTGTCCCTCAGTTCAAAGATTTTCTCGCCGATTCCCAGAGAAAATATCATTCTTTGAATCATGGGTCAGGCTTGTTTCTGCTTCTGACATCTGTAATCCTACAATTCTGGTTTGAATCTTCCTCTCTCTTAGCTAACTGCTTTTCTGCAGTCTTTTAGCTCAAACCCAGAATAAGAAAGGGGAAAGGAGGAAAGAAACTACTCCACATGGAACATTGTGCATTCGTTTATCTTACCATTCAAGTCGATTTCCATGGAAATTCAATCATCTTTGAGTTAACTTCAGATTTTGTTCTCTTATGTTCGTGATTTTCGTTTTCGATTGTCCCCTTTTTTTTGTGGTCTTTTTTATGTTCGGAATCTCCCCTCTCTTTTGCTCTCTGTTATTCGTGATTTCATACCAATTCATTCATCAATCGCTTTGATGATTAGCAGTTTTGCTGTTGTTGGAAGCTCAGGGGAGAATAGAGATTGGTATCAGATGGGGATGTTAGGACTGCAAATCACACTGACCCAGCTAGTCCTTTGACAGAATGAAACTAGCCGTAATTTTGTTTTTTTCCTGCTTCTTTGTGGTCAGTGATTGATTAGCGAAGTGGTGTGCCTCAAAACTCTCTGTGTTCTGTGTCTTCTTCTTTGCCTTCTTCTTTGCCTTCTTCTAATCTCTTTTTCATTTTTGTGCCCAGGATTTCCTAGGCACTTTAATCAATTGGCAGTCCTGGGCTCATATGCTGAGAGCAAAACCATTTTCTGAGCAGGTTTGTACTTGTGCTTGGCGATCGCGTTGAATGTGGAATTATATGGACGTGAATGTTTAGTTATTCAACTGAAAATGGCATGTCTCAACGGGTTCATCTGTGTGGAGTCAATCTTAATTAATTCCTTTGTTCTCCCAACAGAATTTGCTTGTGAGAACTGAGAAACAATTTCAAGCTTCACCCCTTATTACCCCCTTTTCTTCTCCTTTTGCTTGTTTCTCATCAGCTTATACTGTGCTGGTGTTTGGTGTAATTACCTTTTACCCATTGTGGTGGATTAACTTTATTTCTTACAATGATATGCGCTATTCCCTAGATTGATTTCTGAGCCAAGGAATAGCGCGACTCGATTGCTAAGTCGGAATCAACCCATGTCGAAGTACTACTTTTGTGAAATATGACAGCCAAGATTAGAAACCTACTGTCAGCATCTGGAAGTCTATGCCGAAGGTGAAAGAAAACATTCTTAAAGATGTCAATTTGGGAAATCGCAATTGTGAAGGCTAAACATTGAAATTCACTAGATTTAGATACTTCTGCCAAATCTAAGGAGATTACCACATTTATATGCTATGTTTCTAAATTCTTCCATTGAATCAGTTTATTATCATAATTTTTGGAAACCAACAATAACACTAAGTTTTCCTTACCCAAAAAAACAATAACACTAAGTATCTAAATCTAGTGAATTTCAATGTATAGAAGATCTAAAAGAAAAACACTAGTTTGCACAATGATGCTGTTACTGAATAAAATGGAACAGAAACGCTGTCATGCTCTCACAAAGCATGCAAGACACAAGGTTTTTTTTCATTTAATTGATTTTCATGTTAGCTATGTGCAATAGGACCAACTTTTATGGGTGACTTTATGAATGGTCAATCCAAGGAGCAATTAGTAAGGTTTTGTCCTGAGAAATATTCACTGTTTGATCCATGTTGGCTGCTGGCATGTGAATTACGTAGCTTTTCAATCATTCAGAAAAATTAATAAAAGACAGCTGTTCTGAGTTGTATTTGCCTTTCATTATTAGAAAATGTCTGCGATGTTGATAATTACCTCTTTATTTTGGTAAGACACTCGGTAGTTTTTGCTTGCTCGTGTATCAAAAGCAAGTGTTGTTGAAAATGGCTTGTCCTTTATTAAACTGAATTGATGCGTTTAGCACAAGCCACTTATATTTAGCCCTTGAATCTTGCTTGCTTCCTCTGAATTCTTCAGGCACAACTTCTATCGATATCCAAATGTTTGAAACTTTGCCTTTAGTCAGCTTTCATGGGAAGGAATTACTGCTCTGAGATTGGACATGTCCTGCTAGTGGAATTTGACTCATCTACAACATCTGTCTTCTATGAAAGACATTGTGGAACAGTTGAACATTGATGTCCCCATGCCTGTGAGGGAGCTAAGTGTCAGTTTTGGCTATCAATGTAATACCACCAGCTACACTAGCTCAGTGAGCATCGAAGATGAGTTCAATGCTTCGGAAAGTGTCATGACTTGGAGTTCTGCCATGAAGATGAGGAATGGCTCTTTTTCTTGTTTGTCCGGTGCTGCTCTGAGTGCCAATGCAACTTTAGCCAACACAAGAATCTGTAATGGCATCATAGGAGAGGAAATCTTGCCCAGCATGGACTCTCCAAAATCATTCAGAAGATTGGCATCTTCTCCTTCCCTATCTCGGTTGGACCTTGTATCATCGTCCTTCTCTAATAGCACTTCTCCCTTGGTTGGGAGTGGATCACCAGACTCTGAGATTGTTGAGGATGAGAGGAACCTTTGTCAGTCCAAGAGTGCTCCCTCTAGGACAGAGTCCTCGAGCTTTCTTAATGCAATGGATGTTCAAACGGCAGGAGGGGCTGCAGGTGAGGATAGAGTCCAGGCTGTGTGCTCAGAAGAAAATGGGTGGCTCTTTTGTGGAATATATGATGGATTTAATGGGCGTGATGCTGCCGATTTCTTAGCGGGGACACTCTATGACAGAATAGCTTCTTCTCTGCACAACCTGGAATGGCAGACAAGGAAGCTACATAGGTCATATGAAAGTAGTTCAGTGCATCAACTTTCAGAAAGTACTTCATTAGAGCATGGCAATGTTAATAACGATATTTCCTTGACAACTTATCAATACACTTCAAGTGTAGAGGATAGAGAAACTGACCCTTTTCAGTGTTCTAATGATGCATCCACACATGAGACTTTTCGCCATGGGGTGATAAATTGTCTCAGTGATGTTGTTGCTCAAGCAGAAAGTGATTTCCTGTATATGGTCGAATTGGAAATGGAAGACCGGCCTGACCTGGTATCTGTCGGATCATGTGTGTTGGTGGTGCTTCTTCACATGAATGACATCTATCTTCTAAATTTAGGAGACAGCCGGGCTATATTGGCGACAAGTGATGGCACGCGGGATGGTGCTTTGAAGACAATTCAGCTGACAGAAACTCATACTGTAGATAATGATTCAGAGAAGAAGAAGCTTTTGGAGGATCACCCTGACGATCCTCGTCCCATTGTAAATGGAAGAGTGAAGGGGAAACTAAAGGTTACTCGAGCATTTGGAGTCGGTTACCTTAAAGAGGTAGCCAATTGTTTATGCATGCTTTTATTAAAGACGAAGACGTTGAATCCATAAATATTTTTATCTAATCCGAATTGATTTTGTTTGAAACTGCTTTTATCCTTGCAGAGAAAAATGAATGATATGTTGATGGGCATTCTCCGTATACATAACTTACATAGCCCTCCTTATGTTTATTCCCATCCCTTCACGACTAGCCATAGAGTGTCAGAGAAGGATCGCTTTGTTGTTCTTGGAAGTGATGGGCTGTTTGACTTCTTCAGTAATGATGAGGTTGCACAGCTTGTTCATCTCTTCATCCAGCAGAATCCTGTTGGTGATCCTGCGAAGCACCTCGTTGAAGAGCTTGTTCAAAGAGCAGCCAATAATGCCGGTAATTTTTAATTGCTTGTGAGATAGAGTCTCTTTGTTTTTAGGTCCCCTTTTTGTTGGTGGTGCAACTGAAACAAGTTGCTCTCTCTCTCTCAGAGACACACACTTGCACATCGATGGATGTGCAAGGTATTGTTAGAGCAAGCTAGTAATTGCCAATTTAATCAGTTTCCTCTAGTTTCCTCTGTTTAAGCGGTGAAAAAAGAAAACAGAAACCGCAAAAAGATTAATTGATTCGACCAGTTCGTCTGATTTGTAATGGCAACTTCTGTTGAAGTTTCAATAACCAGATTTTAGTGATGGCATTCGTTCTTTCCAGTGAATGTTTCTTGTTCCTATTGCAGGTTTTAGTGCCGATGAGCTCTTGAATATTCCTGCGGGACGGAGAAGGAAGTATCACGATGATGTGACAGTTATAGTAATCATCCTTGGCAATAAGCAGCGGACATCTACTGCATCTACATCCCTGCAGCAACCATTGCACTCACTTTTCACACTGTGCCTATAATTCATAAAGGATGAGCCGATAAGAGATTTGGCTTTAGACCTTTAAGATTTGTCAAGATACATTTTGTAGTCTGTATATGTAGAGATCAATTAAAAGGATTTCAGGGATCGAATGTTAGGCTGTTGCCATTTTGATGCAGCAAATTGTGCTAGAGCTGAGCGAAACAGATTGAAGATCTTTTTTAGACTGTCAGGCTCTTCCACTGTGGACTCGAAAGAGCCGAGCTAGAATTGATACAAGAGCTCCCCTAAGTTGATGATACCAGTGGTGCTCGAACTTTGTCATCAATCAAATTGTCATTTCTATTCATTTGCCTTTCCAGCAAATTTACAGATTGATGCTTCTTTGACATTATGATGCCCTGAAGAAGTCCAATACGCATATAGATCTTACGACAAAAGAGAACAGTGGAAACAAGAAAACTGTGCTTTCGATCATGATGAAGTACTGAAACTCTGAATGTTAATGCGGGTATGGAGTTCAAGTTCTTGAAGCTTAAGACAGTTAAACCCATTAACTCGCAGTGATGGAACCAGTATAGATAGACTACCCATGAATTGATTTACACTAGAAATGGACCTTTTATCATCATCTTTGGCCTCTGAGTTGGAATGACATCTTATTATAGATGTAGGTTCATCATCATTGCCAACATCTGGATGAGGAGTTTCCTGAAGTTCCCTTGACTAACTGAAAACTAATGAGCTATTTAGCAGAGTTTAAGAATGGTTGTTTTATGGGCAAAGAAACCATAAATCTCATGTAGATAAAAAGTTAGCGAAACTGAGATCGAGAATCAGTCTTGCGGGCTTCTTGTTTCAGCACCTCCGAGATGGTACTGTTTGATGCTAATAAAGGTCGCTGGGTCTTTCGCTTCGTTGTCCAGCTTGATTGTTATGGTGATTCTTGAAAATTCATGTCCATTTTTTTTTTAAGTTCATATTCCATTAAACTGTTCCAAAACTGCAAGTTTTCACTTCAGCATGCTGATCCCTAGAATTGGTGCTCATGTTTTTTTTGCCTACTTCTTCGGCTAATCTGAGGTCTCGGTTAACTGCTACATCTCATGGTTAAAGGTGGCAATATGGGTTAATGACTAATTTTTTGCTCATATTTTATATAAAATGGGTCATATATGAATTGTATTTTTAGGGGCTTAATAAATATGAGTCCAACAAAATTGAAAAAAAATCTGATGGGTTGAAAATGATCCATACATGAACCCATTTTCGACCCATTTTCTATCCATGAAAGCCAACAAGCAATGTGTGCGTAGGAACATAACTAGAGCTGGGACTAAGATCGAGATCGGGACCGAGGCTAAGACCCCAACCCCGGGACCAGGGTAGAGGATCGAGATCGGGGCCGGGTCCCGAGACTGGGGCCGGGGTAGGGGTTGGGTCTCGGGGCCAGATCCTGAGACGGGGATAGGGAACAGGGCGGGGGCCGAGGCAAAGGACTGGCCTGGGGCGGGGGATGGGATCGATGATCAAGACCGGGGCTGAGGACGAGGATGGGGCAGGACCCAGGTCGAGCACTAAGGTCGGGGCCAAGACCAGAGGCAGGTGTCGGGGACAGGGTCTCAAGGCTGGGGCCGGGACTTTGGGCAGGTACCGGGACCAGGGTCCGGGCAAGGTCTCGAGGCTAGGGCCGTGACCGAGGCTGGGCCTTGGATCGGGGTTGGGACCGAGGTCAAGGCCAGGGTCGGGGTCAGGACCGGCTTGACCAGAGGTCAGGTCCCGGGCCCTAGATCGAGTCTAGGGACCAAGATTGGGGTAGGGGCCGAGGCAGTGGTCGAGAACAGTGCCGAGACCGGGACAAGGGCCTGGGTCAAGGTTGAGACCAGACCCAGGGTCGGGGTCTGGACCTGGGATGGATGTCGGCGACCGGGGTCGAGACTTGGGACCGAGGCTAGGATCAGAACAGGTGCCGAGACCGAGATCGGTGCCGGGGACCAAGGACGGGGCCGGGGCAGGGGCTAGGGTCGGGGCTGGTGCAGGGACCAGGATCGAGAAGTATTTCAGTAATATTATTTTATTAAAATATTATTGTGTTTTGATAATATTGGTCAAAACGGGTCGGGTCGGGTATGAGTCAGTCACGAATCGGGTCGGGTTTTGGGTCATTAAATACAGGTCAATATGGGTCGGATCATATTCGACCCGATTCACCCATTTACCACCTCTACTCATGCTACGTGATTTCAGATTATTGGTTCATGTTTTTAAGCCCCAAACTTTCGTCTGGCGCGAGAGTTTATCAATTATTGATATCATTGAAAGTCCTCATCCAGACCGGGCCAAGAACTTCAGTGATATTCAAGATTGCTGAACGTACTTCAGCCCTTTTCCCAAATAAACTTTCAGACATTTTCAGATTGGTCACGCTCTAACGCTATCGAGTTGACACGCAAAGATGCGTGAGAACCGATATCTACAGCAGCAATACTGGCGGTGCTCAAATGTTATGACCAATCTATAGTAATCGTTTCTATTCACTCACCTGTGAGATTAAGCAATTTTAGTGGTGCAGGACAATACTTCAGTTGGCTGAAGCACCCTACTTCGCTTGATTAAAGTCGAAAGACCGACACTTCTCGAACATTTTGGTTTTGCTGCCCTTCAAATTTCCTGTATGCATCTAATAGTTACAATTCTTATGAGAAAATAGCTAAAACTGCACGGCGGAAACAAGGAAATTGTCTAGATCCGATCATGATGAAGAAATACCAAATTATGATATGCTTGTGTACAGTCCAAGTTCCTGAAGCTTAGACGATCAACCCTGTTGCAATGATCTAACCTAGTAAACATAGATGACGATAGAGATTTTTCTGCCCCACCAAGCACTCTAGGACTAAATTTTGCAAATGGATTTGTGATGTGGGAGCATCCGATTCGAAAGATCAGCCCTCAAGCTTAGTCACATATTGCTGACCCAATCGCTAGTGTTACAAGTCAGAACCAATTCCGTTTGTAATATGCGTTGGAAAACAATGTTAAAAATAACAACTTTATTTTATAATATTGGATGATGCTCAAAATTCGAATGACAATAATAAATGTAGGTAAACTGTCTCAAATATCGAATCTGTAAATATATCAAATTGGCAAATGCACAAAAGTTAATTCGGCAAAAGCACAAACACTGAGTCAACAGAATCAACACTGAATCGGTAGAATCACAGTCACCAGAAGCAGAACACTGAATCGGCAGAAGCACAAACATTGAACAAAACCACAAAAATATTAAAAGAAATGGAATTGATACAAATACCGAGGTCTATATTCGACACAATTTCCTTAAAATAGATTTGTCCCCTCCCGTACGTGCTTTAAGATTTCGCAAATATTCGTCTACTAAGATACAATGTTTGACAGCAGAGAGGCAAGCACAACACTTCAAAATCAACTAGGATGCTAAAGAAAGAGCTTCATGATCCGGGCTTGGCTTACAAACCCGACCTTTCTAAAGCTTCAAGCCGAAAAGAAGCCTAAAGCCCAAATAAATCTAAATAGGCTCATCTCTTAACAAAATCCGTCAAACAAGTCAAAATTCTAATAAGCCTAGTCCATCATACTTCCCTTCCTTCCCTCTTCTCTTATTTTCAGACCACACCAAGCTCATCCGCCCAAACCCTTTAACGAAGGGGCCCACGAAAAATCCCTCAATTTGAACACGTATGTATAAAGTGAAACCCTAGTTATCAATCAAGCCCAATCTCAATTTTTTTTATAATCTCGTTTATCCTTTTCTACATATTTTTTTAAACTTTTCCTCTGGTCCTTCTTCCTCTTCACGACGCTCTTTTGTGGTATCTATAGAGAGCTCTCCATGATTTTTTTTTTTTTTAACTCTATCAGATTGTCTTCTTTGGCCATCGATCCTCAACCGTCACCAACCACCATTGGCCTCATCGCCAGCCAGGAGGATACTATCCATCGGTGCCGGCCACACCCCATGGCCATTCTCTATCTCGAGCCTATGCCGAACCGAACGCACACCGCACCTGACTCAAACGCCACACGCCAGACATCCACCTCCAAAGCTCAGGAGTTTCCACCAAACAAAGCCAAAAAAATCAACGGGATGCAAAATACACAACCTAATGAAGACAACCATGTAAAGAACACAAATGAACAAGCATGGGATTATTGCGGGCATGAGCACCGTTAGTGAAAAATGGAACTTGATGTCCTACTCAGGCTTCTATCAAGTATCGAATTATGTCTGAGGCAGCATAACACAAATAAGGTGAACATGAAACTCATGGCAACTAAGGAATGGAGGTGAGGGAGCAACGCGAAATAGAGAAGGGCAACGCGGTTGAGAGGGGACTAAAGTGAATCAATGATGTAGCCACGACAGAAGGGGTGTTATGATCGTGGTACGACGGCGATGAGCATGGATTTCCAACTCTCTTTCAAGCTCTTAGTGAATCTGTAGACCCAGAGCTGTCCCTTTTTTTAACTCGCTCCAAAAAAATATCAAGCCATGCTCTCTCCTTTTCTTTTATAGCCGAAGGGATCTCTGTCCTTCCGAGCTTCCCCACCCAACCCGACTCAAAGAGAGAGTGCCTCTTGCCCTCACCAACTGTCCCCTCCAACACATCTGTCCTTCGTCTCCCTCTTCATCTCCACGACATGGATAGCTGTATTTTTATCTTACATGCGCTCTAAGTACAGTGAGAGAGATGTTCTGGGCAAGCAACGGAAAAATGTTGGAAAGGCTATTTTCATGGCGTTGCAAAAAAGAAGGGACCTCGGCATTTTCTTTGGGCAAAAAATGGCTTCTCTATATGTCAACAGGGCGGGAAGCAGGTGTTCTTTGACTCGCTACTGCTACATTGCTTCTACGTTTGGTTGGGTTGACCTAAGTCAATCGGGCCTATTTCGCCTACCTGATTAATCCGGTTTGAAATAAAATCTCAAATTATACCCTAAAATGATCAAAAAATTTAAACTAAATATGAAAATTGAGTTTTACAGCATGCTTTTCTTATGAGAGAGCTGTTTTTGGGATTAAAAGTTTTGATTTAGTGCAAAAATCCCAATTTTTTAATTTGACCCGAAAATGATTTTACAATAATTTAAAGCTTAAACAACGTAGTCGAACTAAACCACTCTCGAAAATGGATTCGGAATGATGAAAAATATGTGGTAGTGGTCTTACATTTGCATGGGCGCTCCTAAAAAAATACTAATTGCACTTAGAGTGAAACCGGAGATTACATCGAAAATAAAAAGTGCAATTTGGTCCTTTTGGTTAAAATTGAGAAATTTCATGAATAACTGAACCAAAATGTGATATGAGATGTGAAGAGCAAATGTCATGATTCGAACAAAGTGAAAAATAAAAATTAAAATGACTTGACACTTAATTGTTTACTCAATTTGGGGTTATATTTATTAAGGATCATCTAACCTCGAACTAAAATTTTAAATTTCATTAATTAAAAGGAAATTAAAATAAAAAATTTGACTTTTTTCATATTTTTGTGACCATGAATACTATTTTTCTTGATTTTTGGCTATTTTTATAATAAAGATATATTCGAAAAGTATATAAAAGTAACAAAATATTTTGTTCACGAATTGGTTTCTAAGGCCGAGCCAAGTTTTTCAAAGTTGATTTTATAATTTTTTGAAATTTTGATATTTTTAATTAATTTTTGAAAAATAAAATAATTAAAAATCATGTGTCAATAATGTTACTGACTTATATTTTAAGGAAGTTATTCATCAACATAGTGTTCCCTAAATTATCACATCTGACCGTGATTCCAAGTTTCTGAGTTACTTTTGGAGGACCCTATGGGGAAGTTTGGCACCAAAATCTTATTCAGCACAACTTGTCATTTGAAACTGATGATCAAAGTGAGGTAACCAATCACACTATCACCAACCTTCTTCAAAGTATGGAGAGTAAAAATTTGAAGGATTGAGATTTAAAGCTTGCACATACTAAGTTTGCTTATAATCGATCACCAAGTAATGCTGCCGATCGATCACCTTTTGAAGTTGTGTATGAAATCAATCCTCCTACACCAATCGATATGATTCCAATTCCATCCAACTCTCAAGTCAATTATGATGCTAAAGAAAGAGCCAAGGTCATGAAAAAGTTTCGTGATCCGGGCTGGTTTCTAATCCCGACTCTTCTAAAGCCACGAGCCAAGAAGAAGCCTAAAGCCCAAATAAATCTAAATAGGCCCTTCTCTTAACACAATCCCTCAAAAAAGTCTAAAGCCTAATAAGCCTAGTCCAACTCACTTCCCTTCCTCCCCTTTTCTCTTAATTTTCAGACCACATCAAACCCATCCGCCTAGACCCATTAACGAAAGGGCCACAAAAAATAGCCCAACCTGAACACGTATCAAGTGAAATCCTAGTTATCATTCAAGCACAATGTTCATTTTTTTAATCTCTTGTATCCATTTCTATATTTTTTTTTAAAAAACTTTTCCTCTGGTCCTTCTTCATCCTTACGACGCTCTTTCATGAAATCTACAGAGAGCTCTCCATGGCTTTTTTTTTTGGAACTCTACCAGACCGCCTTCTTTGGCCATCATCCTCAACCGTTACCAACCACCACTGGTTTCATTGCCGGCCAAGAGGATACCATCCGTCAGAGTCCATCGCACCCAACAAACATCTTCGACCCTGAGCCTACGCCGAACCGAATACACACCGCGCCCGAATCGAAGGCCCATGCCAGGAATCTACCGTCAAAGCTCGGGCGCTTACACCAAAATACTCAAAGCTAAAGAACAAACGGGATGCAAAATACATAGAACAATGAAGACAACCATGTAAAGAACATGAAGGAACGAGCATGGGAGTACTGCGGGCAAGAGCATTGTTAGCTAAAAATGAAACTTGATGTCCTACTCAAAAGCCTTGATGAAGCATCGGAATGTGTCCAAGGCGGCAAGAAATAAATAAGGTGGACAAGAACCTCATGGCAACGGAGGAGAGGGGGTGATGGGGCGACGCGAAACAAAGAAAGGCAACGTGGTTGAGAGATTTCTCCGCATGATTCCCCAACGCCAATTGTGTGGCGCCACCAGAATTTCAATTGTCTTTTGTCTTTTGCCTATGCGAAAGAGGATGCTTGTTGCAGAAGAGAGCTGCGAACTTATTGTTGCTTGTGCCGGCCATTTTCATTAAAAAAAAGCCTCGCCAGAGGACAGAGAAAAGAGTGCTTACGAAAGTAGTCTTTCATTTTTCATGCATTTTGAGTCAAAAGACAAGCGTCTCTTTTTAAGTATAACATACACTACATAATATAACTGGAAGTACAGAAATTCTTCAAATTAAACGAAATCGAGAAAAAGGAAAGGAACCACAAAAATAAAAAAAAGAGGAGAAAACCAATGGTGCGTTGACGGAGTTAATGAGATCTCTAGGTCTTAGACAGTTAAACTTATGAGGTCTCATATTCGAATTTCCCTAATCACGTCTTGGGGGCTTATCCGATGGCAATGATCTTGTACTCCACCACTCCCGAGGATTTAGTCCTGCATGTGGAAAACCTCAGTTATTTAAGGAAAAACAAAGAGACAATGAACAAGAATGATTTGCATGCATGTAATCGATTTCAAAAATTCAACAATATCTATTTGCAATGCAAAGTCCAATTTCATATTTTTAACTTCTTAGAAAATAAAGTGCTATTGGAGTTAAATTGATGAATGCTGGTGAAAGAGCAATGTGAAATAATGGTAGAATTCTTCTTGCAGTCCATGATTCCAATAAGAGACCCACTACCGGTAGAATTCTTCTTTCAGTTGCTACTTGTCTCGTCCGTGAGTAATACTTGAATTTCAAACACAAATTAGACTAACATGAATCGACGATGCAGCGGCGAAAGTGGGGTGCGACGATGGGGGCACGACGGCGACTAGCTTGGACTTATTACTCTCTTTCAAGCTCTAACTCTCCCTTTTTTTTACTCAGCCCAAAAAAAAAAAAAAAACCCTAAGTCGAGCTCTCTCCTTTTCTTTTATAGCCGAAGGGATCTTTGTTCTTCTTAGCTTCCCCACCCAATCCGACTGAGAGAGGGAGAGTGCTCCATGCCCTCACCAACTCTCTGTCCCCTCCAACACGTCTGTCCTTCGTCCCCCTCTTCACCCCCACAACACGGACGTCTGTCCTTCACCGCCGGTCAGGAGGATACCATCCGTTGATACCGGCTGCACCCGCAACCGTTCTTGACCCCAAGCTTACGCCGAACCGAACGCACACCGCTTTACTTAAACGCCACATGTCAGACGTCCACCGCCGATGCTCAGACGCTTACACCAAAATACTCAAGGCTAAGGAACCAATGAGACGCAAAATACACATATCAATGAAGACAACTATGTAAAGAACACGAACGAACGAGCATGGGAGCATTGCAAACAAGAGAATTGTTAGCTAAAAATTGAACTTGATGTCCTATTCAGGCCCCTATCAAGCATTGGATGTGTCCAAGGCAGCAAGAAACAAACAAGGTGGACATGAAACTCATCGCAACTAAGGAACGGGGGTGACGGGGCAACGCAAAACACAGAAGGGCAATGCAGTTGAGAGGGGACTAACATGAATCGATGATGTAGCAGCGAAAGCAGGGGTGCGAATATGGCGGCAGTGAATTTGGATTTCCTATTCTCTTTCATGCTCTCAGTGAATCTCCAGACCAAGAGCTCTCACTATGTTTTACTCGCCCAAAAAAACTCAAGCCTAGCTGTCTCCTTTTCTTTTGTAACCGAAGCGATCTCTGTCCTTCTTAGCTTCCTTACCCAATCTGACCATGAAAGGGAGAGTGCCTCCTTCCCTCACCAACTCTCTGTCCCCTCTAACACGTATGTCCTTCATCCTCCTCTTCATCCCCACTGCATGGACAACTGAATTTTTGTCTTACATGCGCTCTAAGTACAATCAGGGAAATGTTATGGGCAAGCAACGGGTAAAAGTTGAAAAAGCTATTTTCAGGATGTTACAAAATAGAAGTGATCTCCACATTTTCTGTATGTGAGCGGGGAGGAAAGCAGGTGTTCTTTGACTTACTGCTGCTGCATTGCTTTTGCCATTGGTTGGGTTGATTTTGTTCATAAAAATCCCTAAGTAATTTTGAATTTGACAAAACAATCCATGCACTCCTCCTTTGGAATAATGCCGTGAAATAATTATTTTGTAAATTATCCAAAAGTTTGTGAATACGCGGGATTGAGGCCGCGTTTGGTTTAGCATTTAGCTAAGATACTTTTAATAAATGCAAATATCTTTGGGCCAAAAGCCCTTTTCAAAATGTAAATACTATTTGGTAAAGTATTTTTTTTAAAACACACTGAAAAGAAAATTTGAATTAAATGATATTTGGTGAAAAATACACTTTGTAAAATATTTTCACTTTTTTTAAAGTGCGAGTCCGCGACGTTGGTGGTCTCGGTCGATGGCGACAAGTGATGACAGTCGGTGGAGGTCGTCGGCGGTTGCCGGCGATCGACAGGTGGCAGTGGCTATCGGCGGATGCCATCAACAATGGTCGGCGATCGGCAGGTGGCAGCAGACGTATGGAGGCAGCGGTTGTCGACGGTGGTCGACGTGACAGTGATCGACGGGCGACAATGGGAAGCAACGAGGGGCGGTGGTGGTTGGGCAGCAACGAGGGCAATTGGCCGAGGTAGTCGACGGTGGTCGGAGACGGCGGCGATTGGCGAGTGGAGGTGGCTGTCGGTGGTGGTTGTGGCAGGCGGCGGTCGGCGGCAGTAATTGAAGGTGGTCGGCGATTAGCGACTATGGTCGGTGGGGCGGCCGGCAACGATAGTCTGTAGTGTGTGACGGGCAGGTGGCAACAGGTAAAGATGATAAAGCTAAAAGAAAACAATTACTTGCATTTGAGATGCAACTTTTCAATATACCTCCAAAGGTAATTTGGGCTAAAGGATTTTAGAGAGCATTTGAGTTGTAATTGCATTTCCCTAAAGTGAGCCAAAAAAGAACCAAACACCATTTACATTTGACCATGAGACTTTAGAGTTTCAATGCTCATCCCCAATGCTAAACCAAATATCGCGCCCGACTTGGACGCCAGTATCCAATTGTCCACTGCCGGAGCTCGGGGGCTCACACCAAAATACTCAAAGCCAAACAACCAACAAGACGCAAAATATACAAACCAATGAAGACAACCATGTAAAGAACACGAACGAACGAGCATGGGATATTGCGGGCAAGAGCATCATTAGCTAAAAATGAAACTTGATGTCCTATTGAGGCCTCTATTAAGCATCGAAATATGTTCGAGGGGGCAAGAAACAAACAAGGTGAACTTGAAAGTCATGGCAACTAAGGAACAGGGGTGACAAAGAAACGCGAAAAAGAGAAGGCAACGCGGTTGAGAGGAGACAAACGTGAATCGGTGATATAACGGCGAAAGCAGGGATGCGACGATGGCAGCAGCATGGAGGCGCCAAGCTTGGACTTCCTTATCAACTTCCCCAACCAATCTGACTGAGAGAGGGAGAGTGCCCCTTGCCCTCGTCAAAACTCTGTCCCTTACAGCATGTTTGACCTTCATCCCTCATCATCCCCACGGCATAGATAGCTACATTTTTGTTTACATGCGTTCTCAGTACAGTCAGAGGGAGGTTCTGCACAAGCGGTGAGTAAACGTTGAAAAGGCCATTTTCAGGGTGTCACAAAATAAAAGGGATCTCAACATTTTCTTCGGGCAAAAATTGGAATCGCCTTATGTGGACAGGGTGGGAAACAGTAGTTCTTTGACTCACTACTGATATGTTGCTTCTGCCTTTGGTTGGGTTCACCTGGGTCAATCGGTTTGACCTACTCGGTTGATCTAGTTTGAGTGAAAATCTCAAATTGGACCCCCAAATGATCAAATTTTTTAAATTAAATATCAAAATTTGATTCTAAAATATTCTTTTCATACAAGAGAGGTGTTTTGGGATTAAAAGTTTTGATTTAATGCAAAAACCTCAATTTTCTAATTTTGCCCGAAAATGATTTTTCAATAATTCAAAACCTAAATGGCAAAATCAAGCTAAACACTCCCAAAAATGGATTCCTAATGATGAAAAATATAGGGAAGTTGTCATAGATTTTCTTGGTTGTTCGTAGAAAAATACTAATTGCGCTTAGAGTGAAACGTGGACTAAATCGAAAATAAAAAGTGTATTTAGGTCATTTGGATCAAAATTGAGCAATTTCATGAATAATTGGACCAAAATATGATATGAGATGTTAGCAGCAAATGTCATGATTCAAACAAAGTGAAAATAAAAAATTAAAAGGACTCGAAAAGTAATTTTCTTTCTCAATTTGGGGTTATATTTATGAAGAATCATGTAAACCCGACTGAATTTTTGAAGTTTTTAATATCAACAATTAAAAATGAATTAAAATAAAAATATGGACTATTTTTTCATATTTTTCTGACCATGAATACTATTTTTCTCGATTTTTGGCTATTTTTGTATTACAAATAAATTCGAAAAGCATAAAATATTAATAAAAAAATATAATTTTTTTCAAAATTGGTTCTTAAGGATGGGTTAAGACTTTCAATGTTGATTTTTAATTTTATGAATTTTTTATATTTTAATTAACTTTTAGAAAATAAAATGATTAAAATTTAGTTGTCAACAATGTTGCTGACTTATAGTTTAAAGAAGCTATTCGTCTACATGGGCTTCCCAAAATCATCGTATCTGACCGCGATTTCAAGTTTTTAAGTTACTTTTGAGGACCTTGTGGGGGAAGCTTGGCACCAAACTCTTATTCAGCACAACTTGTCATTCAAAAATCGACAGTCAAATTGAGATAACTAATCGCACCATCACTACTCTTCTACGTGGTATAGTGGGTAAAACTTTGAAGGATTGGGATTTAAAGCTTGCACATGCTGAGTTTCACCAAGTTATACTACTGGTCGATCACCTTTTGAAGTTATGTATGGAATCAATCCTCTTACACCGATCGATATGATTCTAATTCCATCCAACTCTCAAGTCAACTATGATGCTGAAGAAAGAGCCAAGGTCATGAAAAAGTTTCATGAGCAGGTTCAAACCAAGATCAGAAGGCGAATGACTCTTACAAACAGAAAACAAACAAGCATAGGAAGAAGACTTAATTTCAACCCAGTGATCTAGTGTGGCTAACTGGCTACACATGAGAAAAGAGAGATTTCCTGCTTGTTGAAAGAACAAACTCATGTCTAGAGCTGATGGTCCAGAGCCGATGGTCCGTTCAAAGTTCTTGAGAGGGTCGACGACAATACATATAAGGTTGATCTCCCTAGAGATTATGGTGTCCGAGCAACTTTTCTCCATACATTGAAGGTGATGAACTACCAAATTTCAGAGCAAATCCCAAACAACCCCTGGAGTTTGATGCGAGAGCATCCGGTTCGAAAGATCAGCTCTGGAGTTCAAGTCACAAATCGATGATCCAATCGATGCTGTTACAAGTCATAACCAATCATATTTGCAATATGATCACATGGGATCAGGAATAACACCTATTCATCATGCAATACAATGTCGGTCATGAGACTTATTGCTAATTTCAGGGGTCCAATCAACCAATTAAAGATTAAGAGCTAATTTGGTCAATTTTTACTACTATTTGATGACATTTTATGGTGTCTTTTGAATTTCCAAGCTTATGCACGAAGTTTGGGGTCTTTATCAATTTTTAATGCATTTAGTTATTGAGTCTTGTTGACATATGATTTTTAATCATCTTTTATTTCGATTTTATTTTCAAAATTAATTAAAAATAGCCAAAAAAATCATAAAATTTCAAAATCAACTTTAGAAGTCTTGGCCTAACCTTAGGAGTCAATTTGAATAAAAACTATTTTTTTTTTGTAATTTTTAGCATTTTTCGAATTTATTTAATTATAAAAATACCCAAACAAATCATAAAAATACCTTTCGTGGTCAGAAAAATACACAAAAATAATCAATAATTTCATTTTAATTTCCTTTTCAAAGTGGTCACTTTAATTATCAAAAATACAACTTGGGTAACCATGTTCCTTCACAAACATAAACCCGAATCGAGCATAAAAATTCCTTTTTGAGTCTTTTAACCTTCAATTTCCACTTGTAATAAGCTATGACATTTGAATCTAGAACTTTGAAGTGTAATTGGGTCCATTTTCCCTTCAATTGATTCAATTTTAACCAAATGGACTCAATTGCACAATTTCTTTGCAATTTAGTCCTCGGTTCCGCAAATCTTGAAATTAAATTCTTCCTAGGGATACCCATGAGAATTTAACACTCTTGCCCTATAGTTTTTATTATGCCGAATCATGGTGGCCTTAGTTTGAACTAATTTGGTCATTTGAGCTTCTAATTAAACGAAAATTAATTTTGGATCCTAGGCACGATTTGGGGTTTTCATTCAATTCCAAACTATTCATTTATGAAAACACACATTTCACGTGTAAAACATGCTGGGAAACCCAACTGTAACATCAATTATGTAAAAAAAAAAAAAAAGGATGAATTGGGTCCCGATTGGACCAAAATTTCATAACCGAATCCTCTGGGTCGGGCCTGACCCGACCCAGAGAATTCGGGTCTGCACCAACAGCCTTCCTAGATTGCATTCTCACACATTTTGAGACTCTCCCTCGCGCGGTCCTCAGATTTTTGTCGTCTACTACACCGATGATGTACGGGGCGAGCTGGCACCTCGATTTGACGGAGGAGGAGACGGTTAGAGGAGAGAGAGAGGGAGAGAGGGAGAGGGAATAGAGGAGAGAGAGAGCATACCAAGAGAGAGCTCGAGGGGTAGAAGGGAGTAGACGGCCATTCTCACAGGGAGAACGATCCTTACACACACGGACAGAGAGCACGAGAGAGAGAGAGAAGAAAAAGACCAATCGCCGGAGCCCCGACGAGCAAAAAATAAGCAGTACAACTTCGACCGAGAGAGAGGAGGTGTTCGGGCCGAGATCGGACGAAAACCGGCAGATGAGCGACCATCCCCGACCTTCCGCACACCTCACTCATCATCACTGGGACCATCGTCGCCATCGACCAGCCCCAAATAGGTCGGTACTCCCTCTGAACTTCTATTCCATCGTAGCATGCAACCTGTTCGATAAAATGCCTGAATGAACGCTTTGATTTGTGGCTCTCAATCATGCCATTCCCGGCCTCATTTCGTGTGAACCTAGCCTTGAGATCTCTCTAGAACCGACTCTAAGCTCGTCTTGACCTTTATTTTGCATTGAAACGCGACAAAAACGAACTCAGAGCTTTACCGGCCTCAATTTGGACCGAGAGCTCGACGGAGAGGTTCGAACGATCGTCGACTCTTAAGGGGGCTCAGGTAAGTCTCTGAACCTCCATTGGATGCTCTCTGAACGTTTGAAATCGGGTTTGAAGGTAAAAAAAAAAATTCTGTAAAAACCTTCGTCGGAGCCGGGACTGTGGTGGTTCGGTTCACCAGTTTCCTGTCCATTTTCGGCCGTTTTTTTTTATATATGTTGATATGGGGAATGTGAGGAGTCGAATGATGCAAAAATGGGTGGAAAATGAGAAGTTTTGGATTTGGTTTGGCATTTTCCGGCAAAAATGGGTGGATAATAACTGTTTCAGCAAGGGGCCAGTCATCTTCTCCGGCGAGAGTATTGGGCAATCAATGGTTAACATGGCATGGCATACTACGTAGGCAGCAACGTTAGCGCTGTGGGCCCGGCTCGATTTTAATAAAACGAAGGATTGGACGGTCATGGGTGTGTTACGTGTCGCGATTCGATAATTTTTCGAAATTAATAAAAGATTTCTCAGAATAAAAGAAAGTCATTTTCGAAAATTAAAATATACGATCGGAGGGTTCAGATTGCGCCAAGTGGCACTCGGCCAGCCGTCTAATTGAGCCTTTTCTTAGAATTTATTAAAATATAGATCGGACGCACCAAAGGATGCCACATGGCGAGTTGGAGATCGTCCGATGGGTCTCTATTTTCAGAAATTCGGATAATTAGAAAATTGATTAAAAATAGAAAAATTTTGAAAGGATCCAAACGGTGTCATTTTTAGACAGGTTCCCAACCGTTATGGTCGGACCGGGCGCTCGAGAGGCACGGGTTGGGTTTGACCTGGTCTAAAAAATATTTTTAATCAAAAATTTCGAAAAATTTGAAAATTCAAAAATTCAAACAAAAAAATCATAAATTTTTTTTAAAAAAAAAAAAGAGAAAAAATTCAGAAAATCCAAAAACAAAATTCAAAAAAATAGAAAATGTCTACAATCAACTGGCCATATCCTATTTCGAGTGTCCTGATCCCCAATCATTTCAAAAATGACGATTTCACCCCTTTGGCAAATCATCTCCCAAAAATTTCATAAAAATCCTGAAAAATAGGAAATAACCACAATCAATTGATCATGACCTGTTTCAGGTGTCATGATCTTCGAATCTTTCCAAAATGATGATTTTGCCCTTTTAGCGAATCATCTCTCGAAAAATCCAAAAAAAATTCATAAAATATGAAATGGCCACAATCAATTAGTCATGACCTATTTTGGGTTTTCGAACCCTGACCCTTCCAAAAATGATGATTTTGCCCTTTTGGATAATCATCTCCCAAAAGCTCTAAAAATTCAAAAAAAAAATATCCTGAGAAATAGGAAACGGCCACGACCAACTAGCCATGGACTATTTTGAGTGGTTCGACACCTGAATCTTCCAAAAATGACGATTTCACCCTTCTGGCAAATCGTCCCCAAATCTTTCCATTTTACCGCTGGCCTAAATCACACATTCTCTAAACCCTTAGGACTATATTAGGAGTCCCTTGATTTGAATTAATGTACATTGACGTGATTCATTTATGCACTTGATTGCGCTTTCCTTATATTGATTGTGATTATTATGACTAGTCTTCCAATCTGCATGAAACCCCAAATTAGAATTACCTCACCAAAATTTGCGCATGCATGAAATCTTTGTTAGGAAAATCACTCACGTTATGTACCGAAAGGGCGATTGTACTAACACCAACGTAATCAAGTTCCAAAACTAAAAATCTCTAGTTCCGTAGAACTGATCGATCTCTCCTAATCGATTAGTGAGGTTTCCGGTTCACCTTCCAAGAAGTACCGTTGGCGACTACAAATGCATGCACATGTTGCACATGCCACCACGACCACACCAAGGTCGTAAGTCATTCGAATCTTATTGTCGAGAAACTCCAAAAAGAAAACCCTACTCCTGTTGCGATTTGGTATGGGTTTGGGAGGGCACGCGCCAATCGAAAGCCCGACTACATTCTCGTAATTAGGTGAGGGCCAATCGGTAATCCATTAGACCGAAAAGCGAAAACGGTTGCGACAAGTCTTTCAATTTAAAGCATTTTGTGAGTCTTCATTGGGGTAATGTTTTAAGAGTCATAATTAGGTTAATTCCCAAGAGTCTGGTCAGTTTTGAAAATACTAAGAGTCTTTTGTTCTTGTTTTGTTTTATATCTATAAATAGAGATGCAATCTCCGTTGTAAGACTCATGACTTTGATGAATGAAAATATTAGAGATTTGCCTATGTTTTTTAGCATATCTTTGAGAGTGGATACTTCAATTTCGATTATTTTATCCTCGGAGATTGAATTATTCCTAGGTGGTGAGCCAAAAAGCCCTTTTATCCTTGGCCGGCGTTTCATTCTTTATGCCTTAGTGGTGAGCTTCTCTATCCCGAAGTCCTTTATTCTTGATTGGTGGCTCATCCCTAGGGATGAACTTTGTTAATCTCGTTTTTTACCTTTGGCTGGTGGTACGTACTTTAGGCATTGATCAGATCATATTTTATCTTGTATTTTAACATCCAACCTTCGATCCATCCCCACACACTCTGATCTTCTACATTTACTTTCACAATCACTCAAAACACACTCGCCCTCCCTCGCAACAGCATCAAATGGAACCAGAAACCCACTGTAAGTTATCAGCTTTGGCTTCTCAGTGGAATGACATTCAACACAATTCGGTTAAGTTGCAATCGTCTGAATGAAGGGTTTCCTCAAGTTCCCTGGCATAATCCGAGAGCCGATGAGCTATTTTGCAGAGCTTAGAAAAATTCTTTTCCTTCCATTAAAGCATACCTTAAAATCATAGATCATTTTGTCTTCGGACATATCTAAATCCCAAAAATGGAAGCATGTCAGTCACCTAATTTAGATCAGGATCGGTTATTGGGATCACAATGATTACTTGAGGCATTAAATTCTCTCAAATCGACAATTAGATTTCTGAAACTTTCTCTTCAGACCATACTTCAAGGAAGCTGAAAACATTCAGCACAGGTCAGCCACTAAGCTCATGTGGCGAACTCGGCTGCTCATTTATGTGACAGTTCTCGTAGAGTTGTGTCCGAGTGACAGGAGCATAGATTAGCTTACGAGCTGTTTACGGATTGGCGTGATTTAGAAAACGCAGTCCGGCTTTAGGCAAGACTTTCTTTAGTTTGATCTTCGATCTAAGTTGTATTGCCCCTCCTAGAAAATCTAAAGTTTTGATTGTTTCTTCGAACAACTGGTGCCTCCTAGCAATCTAAAGTTTTGATTGTTTCTTCGATTAACTGGTGTTTAAGCGACTCTTGGCAACCATTCGAAAGCTCCTCAAGCTATCAGAGACAAACCCGAAACATCCAACTTCTGTTACCATACATAATTTCAAATTGTTCAACACGAGGAGCGAAACAGAACTGAAATAGCAATCAATCTTGTTATTACCCATCAGATGAATCGAGTACATCTAGACGCTCACAAGGTATGAGTTCTACTTTCACAATGGTATACACTCTGCTTAATTGGAGTTCCCAGCCCCACACGCATCTTTTATCGAAGAGACGGAAATAGATGAACAATAGTGGTAAAAACATAACTTAAGCAACAAGCGATATAGCAACCAATATCTATCTTTTGAGGCCCATCTTTCATGCTTAGCTACTTAGTCTCTTGTGATCACCAAAATCAGAGCTTCGATCAGATGTCTCTGTCCCTCCTGCACTCCGGGGACATTGTGGGGTACCTCTTCCGATCGGTGCAGTAGTTGTAGATGGTGTATCTCGAGCGCACCCACTGGAGCCTCCGGTATTGGAAGGCATCGAGGTCCTGGAACTCCTTCTGGTCCCACCACCTCTTGCCCTGAGTGGCACAGAACTTGGCCTCAACCGAAGCTTCGCACCCGTCGATGTGGAAACCCTGGTAGGAGGCCACAAATGGCGCCTTTGACCAGTCGGTCTTCTCGAGCCCTCCCCGTGTGGCCCAGTCATCTGCGTTCCACAGGCTTGAGTAGAGCTTCATCGGCTGGTTGAAGGGGAATTTCACCCCAAGGTCCTTGCAGTTCTTGAACACCCGGATTGGCACGCTATCCACTAAGAACCTGAAGGAAAGCAGATTGAAATCAGTACTGAACAAGCTCAATTCAACCATCGAATTATAGGTTCAATCCTTCGCGAGAACCAATTCCAAATCTCTAATGAAGGAAAGCATAAATTAGAATAATTAGATAGACTCGTTCTATGAATAAGTTCAACATGATTTTTATACAGTGAGAAAATTTTGAATTTTTTTCTCGTTGTCTTCCATGTGCTTTTGACCTGTGATTAGCAAGCGGTGATTACATCCTAAAAGACCAAGATGGACATTACCGTTGCTTCACTCCCCCCAAATTTGCACACGAACTTAAAAAACAGTGAAAGAAATCAAGAACAGTGATCGGTGGCAATCTCTTGCCCAAGTCTTGTCGGCATCGGAACATTGAAAAAGCAGTCCCTCCCATAAAGTGAAGTCCTAACAACCCACAATGACCAAAGCAGCGCAAACAGTTGCATGAATCTCTCTTGATTTGTCTCTTCTGTTTGACATAGGTGACTCTGTTTTTGTCGGGGACTAGTTTGAGAGTGAGATGTGTGAGCTGGATCCAGGGAACCCTGTAATCCAATGATTGTGACACTTTGGACACAAGCAAATTTTTAAAAATCCCAGAAAAGATTGTGTTGAGAGAGATGTAACCGAAAGGAAGAGATCATTTTTTCTATTTGTTTTTCTTAAGGGAAGGAGGTAGTGGGGGTTAATTCATTTCTGGCAAAGTTCATGACACAGCGCAGCTACAATTTCTTAACGTTGGTACCACATCTCAGGAAGACGACAACACACATCAGAGCGAAGATTTGATCTGAGATCTGTTTTATGCGAATTAACCCGGTTGCCAGTAAGAAGGTCAGCTGCTCGCTACGACGCTCGCTGGTTCTGTTCTTTCTCTGGCGGATTATTAAAAATGATTAATAACAATTCCCACCTGCCATGAGAGGGAGAGGGAGAGAGAGAGAGAGAGAGCAAGAAACCATGTTGACTGGTTCTTGAAACTGAGACTTCTGATTAGAAAGGCTCATGTCCCCGTCTCACTATCAAGTCATACTTGGTTTGACAGAGCACAAAACAAGATTCAGCTTTAAAAGGAACACCAATTGACGGTTTAGCTTGGATTATAGTTATAATTGATTATTACCCTGTGCATAAATTTCTCTCTCCGAAATTTCTTCATTAATAATTTAATACTATCTCAAATTCATATTTTGTGAAGAAAAAATGAACAGGGCCATTGTGTAGTGTTTTTTTTTGGGTAAGGTCCATTGTGTAGTGTTGAGTCTGAGCTTAATTAGAAATAGACTAGGAAAGGAAAGAAACTGGGGACTTACACAATCTGATACATGTTCCAGAGAACAGAGTAAGAGTGGTAGGAGGCGGTGGGATCAAACCAAAGATAAATCCTCTGTTCTCTGTCTCCTTTTCCTCCCGTGAACACATTGGTCTGCAATATGTATGGCTGCCCAGTCCTGTTTCCCAAGAACTCAAAGTCTATTTCATCATGCTCTGAGTTTTGAGATGAGAGCTGCAACAAAAGATCACATCTCGCATGATGAATGATCCTATGCTGAAAAAAGGAAAAACAGAAGGAAAAGGGGGGAAAAAACAGAGCAACAGGACAAGCCCCAAAGGAAGCAATTTCGAGAAGAAACCTAGATGATGATGATCACTTTGGTAAAACAAAAATCAATCCTTGCAAACCCCATTTCTATAACTAGATCATGCATCGATGAGACATTCTGCTTTTCAATGCCACGAAATGTTCGCCAAAACCGGCAAGAATTACTCACATAGAAAGCAGTGACTGTCCCTGCAGAGTCTCCAGGAACCAACTTGATGTCCATGCTGAAATGCCCGAACAGGTAAGACCCCTTGGATTGAAAGCCAGTACCTTTACTCACCCAAAGAATCAAACAAAGACATTAAAGCCAGCCAAGATCGGAGAAGGAATCAAAGGCAAAGAGGGAGTTAAGTCTCTTCAAATGTTCAAGGTGGCATCTTATCTCCAACTTCTGAACCACACCCTCTGCGTCCATACAAACTCACCTGTGTATTTGTCCAAGTAGAGCTGTATCTGAGAGCCACCATTGTAGTACTTGATGTGATCAAAAGCCCATGTGGGCACATAGTTTCTTCCGAATGGCACTGGCACAGGCTTCCTTGGAGCAGCCCCCATTGCCCCAGAAGCCAACAGTACAACGCCCAGAAACAGAGCCCATGTGTGTGAAGAAGCCATTTATCCGATTCCTGCAAAAAGAACAGCAACAAAAGAAGCAACTTTAGCTGTGGAAAACCAAAAATGAGACGCTCCCTCATAGGCTTCTAGCAAGAGAAGCAACATGACAGAACCATTGAAGCTCAAGAGCAATACCCTTTGAGAGAGAGAGAGAGAGAGAGAGAGAGAGAGAGGCAGAGATGAAGAATAAGTGTTGGAAGGAGAGCTGTATATGTAGCGCTCAGAAATCTTTGAATCCAGAGGGAGAGGAGAGAATGAGTGTCATTGAAGGGTGTGCAAGGAAATTTTAGTTTTTTCTCAAACAAATTTCAAATTTTCATGGCCCAATTGAAGTTTGGAAAAAAAAAATTGGGATCAATCCAATCATTTTTGGCCAATAATGATAATGATACAGTGGCAATACAGCTAAACTGTGCAGCGTGCATGGCAGGTGGTACAACAATTATTATCATCCCCCCCCCCCCCCCTGGCTCTCTGAAGAAATTGCTTGGACTTTAGGGAGAGATTCGAGGAAAAGGTTAAAACAGTACTTTCTCTCTCTATCTCATTCTTTTGTGGTTTTCTTTTCGGTGTTGTTTCAGAGAGTTTGGTACTCGTGTGGCCATGGATAAATAAGAGCGTCGGCCAGGTACATAGACTCTGCGAGAGAGCAGAGAAAGAAGGACAAAAATGAAAAAAAAAATATTAGGAAAAATGAGTGATTAATTAATTGCTTATGTCGTTTATTAAAAAAATAAATAAAAACTATTTTCATCACCTACGCAAATATCTAATACAAATGATCACCAGCAGTGAAAATACTTTTTTATTGGCTCAGTATTTCTAGCAACACACGATTATTTTTCAAAAGAATAATTTTCAAATAACTCATTTTCTACGAAACACGTTGAGCCTTTTAAGGAAACCATTTTATCAACAGACAGATTCAAAACTTTTCTTATTTTAACTAAAACTAATTCAATTTCAAACAGGGTCCAAACTCGCCGACCTGTCAAATCTTCGCCAACCGACGAGAAAGTGCAAGCTTCCATGGCAATGTCGAAGGCATTATCATCTGGTGCCCCTTTTATTTTTTTGTGCTCTTCTTCGTTTTTACATTTTTTTTTTCATGAATGAGCGCCTCCGATGCATTCCTTGGTCAACACACAGAAGAAGCTTGAGCTTGTCAATTTCTTTTTCTTTTTTTTTTTTCGGTGCTGGGATGTCGAAATGTTTCATGCCGAGCGTGGATCAGCTAGTAAGATTACTCGACGGAGAAACTATTATTGAAGGTTGAATACGACTTACCTTATCTAAAAGCCCGTCGTCCGTTCTGTCATTTTGGACATAGTAATTGCATACATTTAACATCAACGTACCTAATATGACTCGTTTTCTGTGGACCTTATCTAACATCATAATGCAAAATGCAGTGCACCTACTGCTTCAGTCATTCATATTGAGCTGCGACCACACAGCATGGGCGGCGGACTGGCCAATGTTAAAAATCGTCCTGTCGTGTCTTTTTATTCTTTTTGGCGGCATTTTCGGGGTGAAAAAACAGAACAAAATAATATTTGATTTTTAATTAAGTCTCGACGTATCTTTGTTCTGTCAAACTGCAGAGTGATCGGTATGTCTTTTGTCTTGCTCATGGTATAAAGGGAACAAGTTCCTCCCAATCTCCTATGTCTAGGGTTTCGAAATGCGCTTTCGGCTTTTCAGGATAATTTTTTTTCCACGTTGGCATTTTTCTCATTCAAACTAAATGATTTTGTGTCCATCGGTATTTAAATGAAAAAATGATATTCGTTATGGGAGCTTCTTGTTGGGTTCTAAAAAGACTCGAGGTCCTACTTCCAAGATAGGCATATTTTAAAGGTAAGCCTAGGGATAAACCTCGTGTAATTTGACCACTCCAATGACATGAAGGGGGAGAAAACACAATGAAGGGATATAAGACGATCTCATGGGGAAAAAAAAAATAGATGACACGAATTTATCTAAATTCACTCCAAAATAAGGTTATGTCATGTAATGAGATTTCACTATAATTTAGATTTACAGCCGCATAAATCGTTACAATAATCTATCGAACAAGCATAAAGTATATGACTTTAAAAAGTCCTCAAAACATAAGCTTATCTAAAACCCCTTCGATCCCATAATTGGTCCGACTTAAGCAAAAACTTAAACCCGTTGTTACTTTAGAGATGCTGCCCGAAATCTCCGCCCATCCACCAATGAGTAAAGTAGCTATCCGCTCACCGGGAGTGGAATCCCCGCCCGCTGATCGGGCAACGAGATACTTGTTTGAGGGGCGTTGTTCCCAAATCCCCGCATTCCATGCGCAAAGATTATATGTCGCTGAATCATACTTCAATTTTCATAAACTCACGTGAATGTGCCCGATATGAGAATCAAGGGTCACCGAAATATTTGCCAACTTCAACACAAAACCCTAATCACTATCAAATAACTTCACGTGGTAAGACCTATTTAATCCGAAGGACCATAGTCGATTTGGTCCTCCATGCGCCTTTAGAGTAGGGGATTTTCATCAGATATAGCATTACATAAAAAGCACACATTCTTCCTTACCAAAAAAAACACACACACACACATTCACGTAATGCTTCATTTCTTGAACTGCGCATCGACGCTCTGCCTACATCTCAAAGTTATTGTTTTGGTTCTTATTTTGCAAGTGACGCATCGATTATGCCAGCATTTTCGGTTTAAATGTACGATGAAATCAACGAGTGACGATGGGCAATCTTTGAGACCATTACATGCATAATTTACATAAGGAAAAGGGGGGTTGAGCTAAGGTTCATGCATGGGAGGAAGAAAACGAAAGAGAGATTTAATGGTGACATATGATATCCCACCAACCATTTCATCTTTAGACAAAAGGGGCAGCTCGGGCGTAGCTGGAAGAATCCTAAACTTCATCTCGCTTTGACTTTCAAATCGCAAATGACAATCATTCTCTTTTGAGTTCTATTTCTAGCCAAAAATAGATTTTTTTATTTTCATTCTCTCAACAATTTCTATGATTGCCAGTAGCTAAGCCTTGACCGGTGATTGGCGGATGACAAATAGCGAAGGACGAATCGGAGCCGGGGACTAGAGACTAGCAATGAGCGACTAGCGGCAAGTGGCAAAGACGCAAGAGAGGCGACTGGCGCATGGTAATCGACTGCCTGCCCTCCCTCGCTATCAGATGAGAACACGAAAGGAAAATCCAATCTCTAAACTGATAACACTCGCGAGACTTGTTGGCAGATCGACTACTCGCAGAAAGAAGAGGCGAACAAGCTCTTGTCGCGGGAGAGGAAAGCGAAGCAATCAAAATAACCATTCCGGTGGTGAATAGTGGAGCAAAGGCTAAAAAAAGATGGATAGGCATGCTTTATCATAAAAAAGGATTCGAAAGAGGAAGGGTATTGTGCGGCTTCTTTTATAGTGCACGCGTATGATGATGAGGTCAAGGACTGAAGACCGGTGGAAGGCAATAAGTGGCCGGCTAACTGTTAGTGACGACAGGGGCGCAAGAGAGAGGAAATGAGCAATGAGAAGAATTCTTATTTTTTATTTTTGTTTGAAGAATATAAAAGAGAGAATTTCTAATTCTTATTTTTGTTCTAAATCTATTTCCAAATCAAAAAATTATTCCAAAATAGAAAAATGAATTAACGTTGCCGAACGAATTTATGTTCCAAATCTGTTTCCCGGAACATAAATAAAGACATAGGGAAATAGAACTATTGTCATGTGTCCTCCATTTTGTTTCGCAAAGAATAACTTTCAGGAAATGATTTTCAGATTTCATAAAAAAAAATGAATTATTTAAAAAATATTGTTAGTTTGTATGACTTAGAATAATTAATTGGCAAAAAATATTTTAAATATTAATGATAATTTAAATCTAATATATTTTTGTGAATGACATGAATATTTTTGTTGTTTCATTTATTTTTATAAAAAATACAAACGATTATTTTTAAAAAAGATAATTTTTAAAAAAAATATTTTCCGCGAAACCAATTAAACGCGGATGAGGTTGTCAACAGTCAATGTTTCAGACCATCCACGTGTGTGTGTCGTGTGGGTCCCTGACTAGCGCATGCTCCTTGATTCCCTATTTTGGTCCATTGACAGACGGACACGCCTCTTCATCTAAGCAGTGTCTTCTGCACGGGATCAAAGGTGTAAAAAATAAAAATAAAAGCTTGTCCAGGTATATTATTTTAGAGTAATTAAATATTAAACAACATATTCATCTATCAGTTTAAGCTTTTATAAAAATTGACAGTGATCCTATAAATTCTCACGTAGCATCAAAGCAAAAAGTCATGAGTTCAAATATTTTCAAGTTTCATTTGTCTTCGCAATTAAATTTGTCCATGTTTAGTATCAAACAACTAAATATTTTAAAACAGTTGGCAGTGATCCCACAATAGCATATAGTAGTTATCTCGTTCACTTCTTTTTTTATATAATTAATTGTGCTCACAGGACGTTCACTTCTTTTTTTATATAATTAATTGAGCTCATAAGACTCTATCCATTCTTCTTCTTTTTTTTTTGGACAATCATTATGTTATTTTTTACTAGTTCAATTGTATTACTTTTGATATAAACACTACCATCATTCCTTTCGGAATAGTTAAAAAACAGGTTATTATGCTACCATTTCTTGCTTCCAATCAACTATAAAATTGCGAGTCGTATTTGTCTCGGGACCTTTCTAAGAATGCATGGTGTTTTACAAGGGTTCAAAGTGCCGCTCAAGTGAAATAAGCTTGTATGTCTTCTTTACTCAAGGTCCGAAATTGTAATTATCTCACTTGCATATACTCTTGAAACCACCGATAGGAGCGCAGATCTATATATTCTCTAATATTTGCCTAATATTTATGGAACCAGAGATCGTCATGTCCATTGCATGTTAGTCAAGTGCTTAAAGAGATTCACATGAGCATTTCATGGCAAATTTGGCTACGTTTGGTCGTTCGAATTTTTAGTCTAAATAGGACTGTATATGATATGATAAGAAATCCAAGGTTTTTGTCATATCATATTTACTTCTTGGTGAACTGCGGATATAATGTCGGATAAGTAGAGGTAAGACGCGACTGAAATTGACTCTATTTTGCTGAAACGTCAAAATGCTTTAGGAATTATTCATTGATGAGTCCTGACAAGTAAGTTCTTGTTGAGCAAAGGTTCGTGCCATCTAAATTAGAGCATGACAACTATCAAACAGACATAATAGTACTAGGGGTCTTGATTTGGAGTCAAATCCTTTGAATATGACCTAATGGCCTTTACTCGTTGTGTTTTTGAGTGAGTAAATGAGTGCTAAACAATGAAATTATTCTGCCTCTAGCTATCTTGAAAATCGATTATCAACATCGAGGTATGTATAACATATGAAAAGGTTCAAGCGATTAAAGAATGAGGATGTGATCTCATATCAAGCCAAACTATCAACTAAAAAAATGAGGTCGTGAAGATACTTGGCTTTGCGATCGGAGACTCTAGCCTGACTTTGCCAAAGAGGTGTTCGGCATGGCGGAGAGGTGGCTCGGCGCGGAGCATCGGCAGTGGTTGTGAAAAAAGCTTGGTTCTCCTCGTGTATACTCTCATGAGAAATCTAATTCAGGTCCATCTGACCCCCTCCCCTATAATATTTTTTGTACGAGCTAATCTACTCTATATCCCCTATATCTTATCCTGAACATTTATCAACTATGGGATATGATAAAGCATATTCTATCATGATGCTTATTCTGACAACTAAATGTACGGTTTGAGTTTTTATATGCTAAGGAAAAAAGTGATTAATTACTTTAATGGATGAAACATTATATTTATTTTAAGTTTTGTTAATGTCATGATGATGATCTTCGTTGCCTTTGATTGAACCTTTTTGCTTCTTTTATTGGATGGACAAATGTTGATGTTTCCCCGTGCATCTGTGTAAAAGGGATAAATCCACATTGTAACGAATTCAAATAACTTAATATACCTAAAGTGCCCAACCCATGTGCCTAGCTTTGACAAACAAACTAAAGAGAGAAATCATTGCTTGCTTTGGCCCGTCATAGTTCATACTTACTTCCTAATCGGTCAGCGAATTTACCAATCATGCGGAACTATTTCCATCAAACACTTCATAATTCTAGCAGGGGAAAAAGGATTAACCTAATCTAACATATAAAATGCTAATTGAAAATGGTGGAATGTAGGTTTGTGGTCGAACCGAATCATTCCTTATGCACTGCCACTCGATCTTCTAGCAACTTTTAAAACGAACCTTAATTGCTGAACCAACTTTAGTTACATAAGTAGGATGATGTTTTCGATATTAATTCGAGCATCGCACTAATTTAGGTGTCACTCGATTTGACCAACATCGAAACTATGAATTGACCCGCAAGAAATTCAATTTGACCCTTTTTTAGAAGTCGTATGTAACGAAAACTACATTTTCCCATTAGTTATTTTTCTTAGTAGATATTTCAAGCATTGTCGCTCTCGGATAAGAAAGATTGCGTGATTATCTGAACTTGCAAGTCTAGGGTTTCGAGCTAAAAATAGAAGGTAGGGTTTGGGTTGGGGACATCAATGCTTGCCAGAACTATTATACGTGTAGCTGCATTTAATTATTAAACACAACTAATCTCACTAGCTGCATTTACTTTCTCTATCTAATTATTAATTACCACCAATCAAAATTAAACAGTTGGCATTTATCCCGAGAAGACAAAAGAAAAAAAAAAAAGGTAAGACTTTTGTACTCCTTTTTCGCAAAAATCACCAAAGTCGTGCAGCGATAGAAGGCCATAATCAAGGGGTGCAATATTCAACGAAAAAACAACGACAACTCTTCCCAAGAGATTTTCGGCAGGTGGTAATAAATATGTAGATTTCGTTAACGAGTGATCATAGGTAGTTATTACATAATGTTTTATATGTTGGCTTTAAATTAGTGATAATGTTATTTTTTAACATTCACTATATTTTATGATTTTTTAGAAGGACTATAAAAATGATATATTGCATGTCATATTGTAACGCTTACTTTTCCTTTTGCTCAAAATCCTTTATTTGTAATTTTTCTTGTCAGATCTTTCGATCTGTGATTGTACGTTTATACTCGTTATTGAAGATACCGAAACACCTCTCTCCCCACATGATTTTTCCTATTTTGGCTTCTCCACGCATATCGTGTCTCATGCGTTTTTATTTTACTTTCATCTTACTATTACGCGTTTGAATTTGCGCATCTCTTGACTTTTTCCCCAATAAAGTGGTATCAGAGCAAAGAAATTTTGGTATTTTGTTCGAGATGGCATTTATAAAGTTTGAAGTGGCATCTTTCGATGGTCAAAATAATTTCGGGCTATGGACGATCAACATGAAAGCTTTGCTGCGTGGGGAAGGTTTGGTTAGAGCCTTGGATGGAAATTATCCCGATGACATGACGACAACAGAGATCGAGGAGATGGAAGAGAGGGCGCATAGCACCATCCAATTGTCATTGTCTGACAACGTGCTTCATGAGGTTGCTGATGAAGAAACGGTTTCGGGATTATGGCAAAGTTAGAGAGTCTATATTAAGTAATCTCTTACGACGAGGTTATTCTTGAAGCAGCGTCTCTATACATTAAAGATGCAAGAAGTTACTCATATCCAAGAACATCTAGACGAATTTAATAAAATTGTTATGGATATGAAAAATCTAAATTTGAAATTAGATGATGAGGATCAAGCCCTAATTGTGTTATGCTCGCTACCTAAATCGTATGAGAATTTTGTGAATTCTATGTTGTATGGAAGAGAATTCATAACTCTTGAAGATGTGAATGCCTCACTAAATTCCGCGAAAATGCTTACGAAGTTGAACACGAGTAGTAATGCAGATAAAACCGATGGCTTAGTTGTTAGGAGAAGGTCGAATCATTTAGATAAATATTGTAATGGTAAAGGGCATTCAAAATCTAAATCTAGCCAGGATAAGAAAAAAGTTGAATGTTACTATTGTCACAAGTTCGAACACTATAAAATCGAGTGTACTTTGCTCAAAACTAAGGAAAAATAGTCGATGGAGAGTTCCAATTCGACTAGTCTGGTGAAGGACAATGAATTTGTTAATGCAGATAATGTTCTTACTGTTTTGTCTTCGAATTGTCATGTAGACGATGAATGGATTTGAATTCGGCTTGTTCATACCATATGTATCCAAATAGAGATTGGTTCCATACATATAAGAAAGTCATCGTGGTTCAATTTTGATGGGTAACAATGATGTTTGCAGGATTGTGGATATTGGTACGGTGCAAATCAAATGTCGTGACGATGCAGTAAAAACTTTAACGGATGTTAGACACATCCCAGATTTGAAGAAGAACCTTGTTTCTTTAAGCAGTTTGGATTCTACCGAATGCATGTATACCGATGCAAGTAGAGTTTTGAAAATTTCGAAGGGCTCTTTAATTGTGATGAGAGGTAACAAGAAGAACAGTCTTTATAGTTTGCAGGGAAGTACTGTTGTGGGTTCTTTTAATATATTGTCCTCTTTAGATTTTGATAAATCAAGGTTGTGGCATATATGATTGGGCCACATGAGTGAAAGAGGAATGACTATCCTAAGTAAGCGTGGTTTATTCTGTGGGGAGCATACAATTCCACTTGATTTTTGTGAGTATTGTGTTTCCGGAAAACAATGCAGAGATAGTTTCAATATTGGGTGCACTCGACAAAGGGCGTAGTTGACTACATTCACTCCGATTTATAGAGATCTGCACAAGTTACATCTAAAGGTGATGCAGTTTATCTTCTGATTTATTGATGTCTTTTCTAGGAATGTTTGAGTTTATTTCTTGAAGCGTAAAAGTGACGTTTTTTTATACATTCAAGAAATGGAAGGTATTGGTTGAAAATCAAACTGGTAAGAAGATATAGCGTCTTAGAATAGACAATGGCTTTGAGTTTTGCAGATGTGATTTTAACAAGTACTGTGAAGATTCAGGGATTGTTCAACATCGAACAGTCAGGTATACACCTCAGCAAAATGGGAGTGGCAGAGTGCATGAATCGAACACTTTTAAAGAAAGCTAAATATATGCTTTCTAATGCTAGACTTGAGAAAGATTTATAGGCTGAAACCGTGAACACGACATGTTATTTGGTGAATCATTTTCTTCCTACTACAATTAAATGTAAGACTCCAAATGAAGTATGGTTTGGTAAACCTTCTGATTATTCTATACGAAAAATATTTGGATGTCCCGTTTATTATCATGTAAAAGATAGTAAGCTTGAACCTAGAACCATGAAAGGTATTTTTGTTGGTTATGCAAATTGAGTTAAGAGATATAGATTGTGGTGCTCTGATTCTCAGTCACCAAAGTTAATAATCAGTAGGGATATTACTTTTGATGAAAAATATATACTTGATCAAAGAAAAGTTGTTGAGTCTACAAATATTCAGGAAGAGAATACAATGAAAGAGGTGTAGTTTAGTGTAAAACATCCACAAAGAACCTCTAAAGACATTCTTATTCAGCCAAAAAATGACAGTAAGCAACAAGACTCAGATTCGATTAAGGAAAAAGTTGAACAACCTCAAACTTTGACTGCAACGAGAGTTAAAAGACAAATTAAGCCTCCTCAAAGATATGGTTTTGCTGACTTGGTAGCATATGCTCTTACGGTTGCTGAAAAGTTTGGTATTGAATAACCTTCTACATTTCGTAAAGCTAATATTTGTTCTAAATTTGAGAAGTGGCTTGTTACGATGAATGAAGAGATGGAGTCTATTCATAAGAATCAAACTTGGGATCTTGTGAAATTGCCTAAGGGCAAAAAAGTTGTTGGATGCAAGTGGATTTTCAAAAGAAAAGAGAGAATTCCAAAGGTTGAAAATGAAAGATTCAAGATATGTTTGGTAGCAAAGAGCTTTAGTCAAAAAGAAATGATCAACTTCAATGAAGTGTTCTCTCCAGTTGTGGAACATAGTTCCATTCGTGTATTGCTCGCGTGGCCCTTTATGATCTACAACTTGAGCAACTTGATGTCAAGACTCCCTTTTCAGCATAGCGAGCTTGAGGAGACAATATATATGTCTCAACCCGAGGGATTCACTGTTGAGGATAAAGAAGATCAAGTTTGCAAGTTGAAACGCTATTTGTCTGGTCTCAAGCAATCTCCACAACAATGGTACAATAGGTTTGATAGCTTTATGTTAAGTCAAGCCTACTTGAAAAGTGCGCATGATAGTTGTGCGCACTATAAAAAAAATTACGTGATGATTCTTTTGTTTATCTACTATTGTATGTGGATGACATGCTTATTGTAGCAAAGGACATGTCAGAGATACAGTTGTTAAAGAAGTAATTTAGCAGAGAATTTGATATGAAAGATCTTAGAGCTGCCAAGAAAATTCTAGATATGGAGATTCGTAGAGATAGACAGGTTGGGAAGTTTTATCTTTCGCAAAAGGAGGTATAGTGAGAAAGTGCTTAAACATTTCGATATGAAGAATAATAAACCAGTAAGTACTCCTCCAGCGTCCCATTTTAGACTTTCTGCTTCTTTGTCACCTAAAACCAAAGAAGAGGAAGATGAGGTATCTCAAGTTCCATATTCAAGTGTTGTGGATAGTCTTATGTATGTTATGGTATGCATTCATCCAGACATTTTTCAAGCAATTAGTGTTGCGAGTAGGTATATGGTAAATTCGGATAAAGCTCATTGGCAAGCGGTAAAGTGGATTCTTCGGTATATCCGAAATACCTCAGATGTTGGTTTGGTTTTTTATAAAGATTGTGACAGAGAGCATTCGGTTGTTGGTTTTGTTGATTCTGACTATGCATGTGATCTCGATAAAAAGAAATTGTTGACATGTTATGTTTTTACGCTTGGTAGTTCCGTAGTTAGTTGGAGAGCAACTTTGCAAGACATAGTTGCTTTATCTACCACCAAAGCAGAGCATATGGCGGCAACAGAAACAGTAAAGGAAACTCTTTGGTTGAAGCGTTTGGTTACAGAATTTAAGGTGAAGCGGGAGGGAGCTTTTGTTATATTTTGCGATAACTAAAGTGCGATTCAGTTGACCAAGAACGCGATGTATCACGAGGAAACGAAACACATCGATATTCGTTATCACTTTATGCGTGATGAGATTGCTAAAGGTACAATAACAGTGAAGAAGGTAGCTACATTGGATATGTTGACGAAACAAATTCCTTTGATGAAATTCAAGCATTGTTTGGATTTTGTCAGTGTTCTCATCGTTTGAGTTGCTTAGGCAGTGTTGATGACGGCTGATCTCTTATTTCCCGCATCGAATCCGCTCATGTAGGCTTAAGGATGTACGCCGTTAATTCCGTCGTTTGGTAGGTGGCCTTGTGTGGTCACTCTTGATGGTGAGGAAAAGAGGTCTTGTGGCGTTTGGTTAAACGTTCTTTTCGAGATTTGAAGTCAAGGAGAAAATTTGTTATATTTTGATTTTAAATTAGTGATAAGGTTATTTTTTACCACTTACTTTGTTTTATGGTTTTTTAGAGTGGTGATATAAAAAGTATGTCTTGCATATCATATTGTAACGCTTATTTTCGCTTCTGCTCCAAAAACCTTTGTTTTTAAAATCAGAGAGCATGAAAATCAGAGAGCATGAAAGAACTGGTCCAGTTTTCGAGCCTATTGTTACTTTTTATCATCAGGCTGAGCAAAAGCTTTTGAGGTACAAAGGGCCTCGCCTGAAATGGCCTAGCCTGGTCCGAAAAGTATTATTTTGAATTTTTGTAAAAATATTTTAAACAAGTAAATCACATAAACATGAAAAAATCAACACAGTTACGATCTAATCGCAACTATACCAAATGAGCGCGCTCTCGAATTTTTTCACATCTTAGAAAGGAGATCTCAATTTACAGGTATATTCTATGGATACCTATAGAATCGATACAGATGCATGTACACATTGTTGATTGTACACCTATTTTATGGTAGGACCAAATTCTTAACTCTCGTTGGCATTGCGCAACATAATCAAATCCTCTTCTGTCATTGCCGGATGGTCAATTCAAACAATTTAGATTTGTGCGTGGAAAGAGAGATGTTGTGAACGTCCCCAACACATCACAAGCCTCTTGTCTTCCCCCTCTTTTGGTTTAATCCCCACCAGAATGCCATCACCTTTAATCTCTAATTCGTTTGGTTAATTTGGCTAACCTAATCCTCTATTTTCATCACAAAATTGCTGCAAAAGTGCATCGATCCCCTTTTTCGGCTCTGGCAAAGGAAGATCAGCATAATTTTGGCAAAAAAAGAAGAGAAAAACATTTAAATCATTTTCGCAATCTAACTATTGCAACTTCAAAACAAAACAAGCTACGATGTTTATCGAATAAGGATAAAGATAGGGCCACATGCTCAAAGAGCAAATCCTATGACTTTTTCAAACCAAAATCAGCGGCTGATTCGGCAAAGTAACAAGCGCGTGCTGAGATTTTCATCTGTTGCAACGACTTTGCCTTTCAACGGTGCGCCTCTAGGTTTGGCATCAACACCATCGTCATGCTGAATAGAAAAAAGATTGAACAAGCATGGATATGATAGCGATAGCAAAAACTTCACGAAACTCCTCCGATCTCATTCAAAACTGGACTTGTATGCTAACAAAATCCGAGGAAAGCAAAATCTTGAAAACATGCACTAAAAAAACTCGCCAAAAGGGTTATAGAACTTTCCCAGATCTAGACTGGACCGAAAGAAAAATGCTACTAAGAAAAAGAAACAGAGAAATAAATCGGTTAAGGAAGAAAGGAGGGGCGGAAGAGATCTAGCTAAACTCTCCCTCTTATCTCCTCACTGGCCGGTCGAAATGAACATGCAAAGTTCAGGTTTTTTGAACTGTTGCATTCTTACTGCATGGGATGCCAAAGTGCACATAACATATATAGCTATGCACTTTAGCATTATTCCCCTAATCTTATCGTGAGCCGTCAAAATCCTTTTTGATTCTTATAAGGAGTCTCAAGCTTATACATCAGGAATAGTTAGGAAACTCTCCACTTGTCGTTTGATTGTGCAGATCCTTGGAGAATCTCTAAATTACTTCTAACGATAGTTTTTGATAGAAAACCAACACCTACTCTCAGTTGTTCGAATCGGGCAATCTCTGTTCTTTGGTATGAACATGTACGTGAGCCAAAGCTCCAGAAAAATGCATCCTTAGAAGTTGCCAACCGGTGGTAAGCAAAACAGGCTAATTGTAGGAAATGGATCACCTAATATTGCCAATTCTCTAATTGTATATTCCAGTTCGATTTCGATAGGCAAAGTTACCATACACTCCCATCATGTAATCACTTTTATATAATGAAAGGCTCCAACTTTCGTATATGAAACTTACGTTTCTCGCTAACCTTGTGAACTAGCAAGTAACAACTAAAAGAGAGTACTCTAGCTTCTTCTTCTTCTTTTTTCTTTTTTTTTTGGCGGTACGACGATTCATAAACACATAAATAACCATTGTACTATCCTGGCTGAGACAAAAAAAAATAATTCAATCTTTAGCTCAATTCATATCTATTCTTTGATCACATAATTATGTGACATATGTGGTCACCTCCATCTAGTTCAAAAATACTGCACCTCAAGTTCGAAGAGGCTCAAAATGCTTTCGGGGCATTGCACGACTCTTCGCTTAGCCGGTCACCAGCCGAGTTGAAGTTGTCGTCCCACATTACTTGATAACGAGTTTTATATGCTCTTTTATATTATTGCAATCTCTCTCTACTTACCAGTTTAAATTTTTTTGATTAGACTTTCTAATATGTATCAAATCAATCACAAGTGTTGAAATTGTTGTCCCGGACAACGAGTTTTTGCCCATCTTTGTTAGAATACTCGACTAATCCTGCCGCCCTTCGCAAAGAGCTGTGTTAATGAGTGACCTGGGAACAATGTTTAAGCATTACCTATTGAAATAAGTATAAAAAGTGAAAATCGTCACACACACAAAAAAGGCCAAATTCGTCGGCATATCCAATCTGGCTCTCTAATGTTGCACCGGTGCCCAAAAAAGATGGCCAAGTAAATGGATGTACTACCGAGACCTAAATCGAGCCAATCTCGAGGACGATTTTTCCTTCCCACACATCGACATTCTATTGGACAGTGTCACGGGCCATGATTCAACTTGCAAAGCGTCTGATAATACACGTACCAAACCTACCATTGCACTAGAAACTCCACGGTTTTCTTAATTGGCTGCTTAACAAATGTCCTCGGGCATCTGTCGACAAAACTGAGATGATAAAGCCAGCAAGACACAAGCCCTGAAGCCCGAACGATTCTAACACTATCCCGCTAACGTAAACAACCCCTGAAAAGAGATGGTTAACATGGGAAGATAGGAGCTTTGACATTGGACCTATGACGAACTCGCCCAATCCTTTCAATCAATCACTTTGACAAACAATGGTTTCCAAAATCCCAATGCTTGAGTGGGTCCACGTCACCAATATTGGCATCTCAGGCCCGACCGGAAACAGGAGAAAATACAGAGGATGGGATCCGATGATTCGGCCAAAACATGTGGGCACATTAATGCGTCTTGACGGGTTCGCGACGTGAGCTCTGGATCGAGATTGGCGGGCCGCGTGTCTTGGAATCACAAAAGCATCACATCAAAACACCCCGCACCCGTCCCCCCCTCGCGGTTCTCCGCTTTGTTTACTGCGCTCTCGTTGGGTTTAGTTGTCCAGTTAGGGGGCATTGCTGGTTGTTGACGCGACAAAATCTGGAAAGCGGAGTTGACGCCGGGTTCTAAAGTACTCGGAGCACCTGCATGCACATTAGGTGTTGGATGAATTGTCCGGGCAGTGGCAATGTGCCCAACTAACGTTAGTTTGGGTTTCGCATCATCCTCGAGCTGTACATTAGCAAGAACACTTGGGCCGCTCGTGCTATTGCCTGTTGGTGTGCTGAACATATCCAATCAGTATAAATGTTGCTATTCATGTGGATAAATTTATTAGCGATCTCCGCTTCTCAACAGGTTTCGCAATTGGATCGCTTGACTTTATTTTCAACGGCGCTAACGTTTCGTTTCTTTGGCACTTTGATAAGGACCCGGCCAAGATTCCCGCGATAGGCAGCTGATGTGCAAGAAGGAACTTCATTGAAAATCAACTGAGCTCCGGTCAAAGTGCATTCTTTGGAAAAGAAAGAAATGTTATTGAAAACAAAATTCAGTAGCTTAACAATGAAAAATTTATAAATAACTAATTTTTCTCGGATGAGTGGCGTTTCGCTAATTAGCTCCTCCTATTTTCGCTAGACGGAAGGATTCTAGGTGTTTTTTTTTTTTTCGAGTCCGCGTCCTACATGGTCATTTCCACAATGACCAGACTTTTCTTTCCGAGACGTGGCATTGGCATGGCGACAAGCGGCCCATCTTTAAAAGACAAAAAAACAAGTTAAAAGAGGCCACAAGCCCCTTCCGGGCCCATGGCCAATATGAAAAATATAGAGTTTCTTTTTATTTATTTCGCAAAAAATAAATGATTCGAAAAAAAAATCACTCAAATCTTTTGAAATAATTAGTAAATGAAAAATATTTCATAATCGACAATAATTTATGTCTAAATATTTTCGCAGACGGTGATATTTTATTTTTTCGTTCATTAATTTTGTACAACGATACAAGTAATTATCTTTGTGAAATTCTTTTCCAGGTTATCTAATCTTCGTAAAACAAACGCGGCCTAATTATGGTACTAAATAAGATGGAAAACTCGATAAAGGAAAAGGCCGGCAAGAATTTCCTACGCGAGTTTTAAAGTTTTAAGCCGTCTTAGTAAAACATTTTAGGAGTGGAAGTGGAACATACCCATCGGATAAATTTTGAGACTTCTCACGAAATTATTCCCCGCGTCCTGATTTTGACGGCAGCTTTGCAAGGCATGCTCTATATACCTCGCAAACGACAGCTTCGCAAGACAAAAAACTTTTCGTATTTTTTTCCCCGTAAAATCAGCGCGTTCTCAGCAGTGAATTAATTCGTTGCCTGCCAAAATTTAAATTGTGGCCACTCGAATTTTGCTGGACAAATGTGTTGTCCGGACACGGCAGAAAAAGTTAAAAAAGCACCAGGACCAGTACCAGGGACCAGCCCCCACCTGCGACGAATCGGATTGGATGGATGGTTTGACAAAACCCGGGTCAGAAGAAGATCAGAGCGCGCGCTCCCATCCAAGGGTGACCGGACGAACGCAGCTGGATAGTGGAAATTGAAAATGACCCCTTCCTGTGATCGCTCCAGGCTCCAGCTCTCGGAAAGCAACAGTCCTTGCCGACCACATCGCATTGTGTCTTCGACCCCCACCCCCCCCCCCCCCCCCCCCAAAAAAAAAAGAAGAAGCATTATATCAAATATTAATTAATACTACTGATGTCCCGATTTTCAATCGAATTTTTAAAAAGTTGTGTGTTGATCAACAATGGAGAAGAGTGCAATAGCAATTCTAAACTTATTGCGTTGGTATTAGTTTGATTCTAAATTTTTAAATTGGATCAACATAGTAGTCATAAACATTTTGTATTGGTACCGATTCAGTCAATTCGAACAACTTTAGCCGAAAATGAATGACATGTACGCGAACCGTCCTATGTGACACAATTGATGACCGATGATGATGCAGACAATTTTTATAATTTTTACTTTTCTTTCTATATTTTCTATTTATTTCGTTGTGGCCGGGGAGGATCACGGCCCTCGCCTAGCCGCAAGTGTCAAGCCCTCACCTAGGCCGTGAATGTCGAGCCCTTGCCGGATTTGGTGAGGGCTATACCCTAATGGGTTGAGTGACACCCGCCCTCGTCGAATCTAGTGAGGGGTAGTCTGGTGAGGTCTTGGTAACCCTCACCTGCAGCTAGTAATGGGCGAGGGCCACAACCCTCGCTGACGACAATGAAAAAGCATAACAAATAGCAGATAACATTGGTAAATTATAAATTTTTTCAACGTCAATACTGATAGTGTTATGTTGGGCAATCGATGTATCTATCATGAATTTCTAGGCAAAATTGACCGAATGGAGTGAATTGATACTAATTTAAAATATTTATAACTAAATTGATTTAATTGAAAGGTTTATGATTTTTTTAGTATTTTTTTAACAAATATGTCGTTTCGACCATATATATATATCCCGTAAAGAATTCTTTTTCTATATTGCCGTATGGGTAATTCAAATTAGCTTTCGTGTACAAGACTGATAAAATGGAAAAATATATATACACATACTGAAAATTAGAAGCGCAAACAATTTTTAAATGCTGAGAATAAAAAAAAAGGATTTTCGATAATTGCTGGAAATTTAATATGGAATATGGTTAGTTCGTATCAAACATGGATAATGAGAAAATAACCCAAAAATAGTTCTTTTATTTTTTTGGTCGGAGACCAAAGATAATTAACGACGTGCATTATGTTGTTGTAGTTAACATTAGATCAACAAACCTAATGTGGATTCCCTATCGCCACGAAATTTAACACGGAGATATATGATTTATAATACATGCCAAATTCTAGAAGAGTTAATTTTTTTTTAATATTATGATAAACCAAGTTATGGCCGTCAAAATTACCAAAAAAAATATTCTAAATCTATTGCAATTGTTAATTCAGTCTTCTACTTTTTATTTTGTTAATTGAGTTCTAAACATTTTGAATTTATCTATTTGATCAGCCAGCGTCGATGTGAACAATTTTTAACCTAATATTAAAAAAAAGAAGTGAAAAGGTTATTAAAAAAGTTTAAGAAATAATTAAAAAATTTGAAAACTACTAAAATATTATTAAAAATTGTCCATTGGCTCCACATCAGTGTCGGTAAAGCAAATGGACTGAATTAGCACAAACGCAAAAAGTTTAGCACTGATTTGGTAAAATTACAACATGTTTAGGACTTTTTTGGTAATTTCCCCAACTACAGCCATAAATTCAGTTTACCTTCGTTTCTTTTATTGTGAAGAGAGGTACTCATATTCATGTTCTTTCGGACCATCTTATTCTATAATTTTTATACGTATTGAACATCATATCTTATTCTATTTTGTATGTTAGTGCCAATTGATAAGAGACCTACAGAGAATGTGCCGTCCCCAAAAGAATAGACGGCTCTTGGATTTTGTCCTTCTCAATTATCCTTTCATATTCTGCGCCCCCACACCCCCACCACCACCCCCACCCACACCCCCCCCCCCCCCCCCCCCCCCCCCCCCCCCACACACACACACGCACACACACGATCTTACACTCACATATTTATTTTACATCGCCACTAAAAAGTTTGGCATGCGTACGTAACACATAAACCTTTGAAAGATTAATTCATGTATTAGCGCAAAAAAGAGCAATGCTATTAGTGTATAATTTTATAAATAAAATAATAGTGCCACTTACAGGCAAAAAACTAAAGATTGTTTGACATGACCATGAAGTCCTAATGTCTCATATGGCCTCGAAGCTAGTAATGTTACCAAAAGGGTTACTTTTCTTGAACAAACAAGAAAGTTGTCAGCACTTTAATTTTATGTGTGGTATTTGGATAATGTTGATTGACATTCGTAGAGCATGTTTATAATATTGAAAACTTTGAAGTAATAACTCGAGACGGAACTCGCAAGCCTCGATTTTAAGTTATAGAGATACTAAACTCATCGAAATTGTCAATTCCCTTCATGATTGCCAAATGAATTTCTTTATCCCACCATGGCACGCAAGTCACGTCCTAGTGTCTATTGGAAGGAGTTATTGAGTGGACTTGAACAATCCTTTTTGGTTCGTTTTATTTTTTGGAAAGTACCGAAAAAGTCTTAAACTTATTTTTTTGCTAGAAAATACACTTTCATACCATCAAAACAGAGCAAATATTACAAGGACGGAGAGGAGGCTACATTAAGACTGTTTATAAAAGAGGATTCTACAAACACTCTATTTTTCACTCTAGGAGGGAGTTCATTAAAAAGAAAAGAAGAGATAGATCCGATATGATAAAATGCCCAATTCGCGAGCTCATGAGCAACTGCATTGTAGGTTCTACTGGTGCACTACACACTTCATCCTAGATTGTTATTTAAGAGGAGATGAGAGTCCGAAATAAATGGATAAATACATCAAGGGCAAGGGCCCTTTTGTTGTATTGCATGAATAAACACCTTACAATCGCTTTCAAAGACTGCTCCGTGAATACCGAGAGGTTGAGCAATATTGGCAACAAGAATAAAAGCTGCAGCTTCCACTTCCAATGGTGAGTTCCATCTTCCTCGTCTTGTCCACGCTTGAACAACTAAGCCTCCATCCGATTGTGCAATAATGTCTATGGTTCCGTTGTTATCCTTCCACGTACCATCTAAATTAAACTTCAGCTCATGTTTTGAAGGAGGAATCCAAAAGTTTGTCCTCACCAAATTAGAATTTGCTTCCTTGCTTAACTCATCTCTTTTCTTATTGCTAAAAATATTCAAATGTTCCATAAAATCCTGCATAACCAACTAAACCGCCTGAGAAGGGATTGGAATAGTCTGACCATGTAACATTGTATTTTTATATTGCCACATTCTTGTGCAAACAAGTGCTGCATAAAGTGTAAATAGCTTGCAATCCAATCCCATTCTCTGTGCTATTTTTCCTGGATTAAGAAAGTCGTTCACCATCTCTTTCGGAGATCTGAAATTCCAAGTCGATGAGATAATATCCCATGGGCTCTGTCTCCACAGAATTTGGGCAAGAGGACAAGTTGTAAACAAATGTATCGAATTTTCCTCCGAGGCTCCACACAACATACAAGAAGAGTCTGGAATATGGAACATTCAAACTAAGTTACCTCAACAAGGCAAGACATTAGCTGCTATCCTCCAGAACATCATTTTGTGCCGCTCATGAACTCTAACCTTTCATATTTTGTTCCAAATCTCTGAGTTGTTACCATTTTCCGTTCGCGACTTGATGGATTTATAAGCAGATTTGACAGAAAAAGTACCATTAGCAGTTGGATGCTAAATCGGTTTGTTCTCCCAAAAGGAATTTGGCACATGGATCTGAAGAATGGCTTGGACTGAGGCTGGGCAAAACATCTGATTTAGACTAAAAACATCCTAGGATTTTGTCCCTAGGATAAAGAAGCTTGCTACCTTTCTTTTCTTCGAAATAGGATCTGGATCAATAAAAGAAGGTAGATGAGACGAGATGTTAGGAATCCAAGGATGATTTTCAACCTCAATTGACTTTCCATCCCCTATCTGATACAAAGTTCCTGATCTGAGTATTTCTCTAGTGTGCATGATTGCCTTCCACAAAGGAGAGGCAGATGCCTTGACCTCGTGATTCCAAAAATTTGAACTTCCAAGATATCTCCCTTCAAGAACTCGAACCCATAACTTGCCTCTATCTTGGATCATTCTCCAATCAAGCTTTAGTAGCAAAGCATCATTGAAATTCCTATTTTGCCGAAAACCCATGCCACCACACTTCTTGTTTCTACACAAAGAATCCCAGCATCTAGGTGCAAAGTAATTGTTTTTATCTTCTGGCACACCCCACCAGAATTTTCTTGTAGAGGCATCGAGCCGATCACAAGTGCTTCGTGGCAGCCGACTAGATTGCATAGCATAAATCGGTGTGCTTTGAACAACCGATCGAATATATGTTGCTCTGCCCGCCCAAGATAGTGCCTTCCTCTTCCAAGGGCTAAGTTTGTTAACAATCTACTGTTCAAGGAATTTATATTTTGCACTACCTTTACCGGGTTGAAATAAGGAATTTTCAAGGTACAGTGCTTCGGGATCGGTCTTGTGCATGTGGAGCTCATCCATACAAAATTTTTTCATCCCCATAGAAGTATTTTTAGAGAAAAAGATGGATGACTTCTGACGGTTCAAACTCTGACCAGACCACGAGCAATAAAACTCAATGCATTCCTTCAAAGCTCTCACTTGATGCTTAGTGGCTTGGACAAATAACAACAAGTGATCAGCATACATAAGGAGAGTTACCGGCGGACTATCTCGCCCTACTTTTATGCCTGCAATAATCTTCAAATCCTCTGCTCTATGCAGAATTCTAGAGAGGAGTTTAGCATAAATAACAAATAGATATGGCGAGATAGGATCACCGTGTCGAAGTCCCTTCTGAGGTTGAAAACTTCCTGCAAGTCTCCCATTGATGAGGAGTGTATAATGAACTGACAATATATATTTTTCAATGAGCTTGCAAAAATGGACCGAGAACCCCAAGCTACAGAGGATTGCATCAAGTATATTCCGATCAACTCGATCATAAGCTTTTGACATATCAACCTTGACTCCCATGAAAGTCTTCCCCTTTCTTTTCTTCTTCATGCAGTGCAAGATTTCATGTGCAATAACAGAATTCTCTTGTATGTTTCTACTCGAAACAAAAGCTGATTGCTGAGGTGAGATAATACGACTGACGAACCCTTTCAGTCTATTTGCCAACAGTTTGGAAATTAGTTTATAGCTCACATTGCATAGGCTTATCGGACGGAATTGGTTAAAGGTGTGTGCAATTATGAGCTTTTGGGATGAGTACGATGAAGGTGTGATTGAGCATATGGGGCAACTCACCTGTCTTAAAGAAATGTTGTACAAACTGGACAACTAGGGCCTTCACCACTTCCCAGCATTTCGTGTAGAAAATGGCATGGAATCCATCTAGGCCTGGTGATTTAAGAGGGGCCATCTCCTTCAAGACATTATATATATTTTATCCTCTGTTGGGATCGCCAAAAGATCCATGTTTTTTTCTTCAGAAATGACCGCAAGGAAGAGTTCCCTAATGAGAGGGTGCGGCTTAACTGATGGTCCCAAGGAAAGTTCTATATACTTGGATAGAAAGTAGTTTTTAATCTCTTCCATATTTGTAATCCATTGGCCTCCATCATCCTGAATTGCCATGATATAATTTTTGCGCCTTCTAATATTGGTAGAGAGACGGAAGAATTTAGTATTCCGATCACCCTCCTCTAGCCACGATTGTCTCGATTTTTGCTTCCATATCATCTCTAATCTCTTCCATTGCTCATTAATAGACTACTTTAATTCTTTTTCCCTCTTTCTATTCTCCTCAGAAGGTTCATCCCATTGAATGGACTCAAGTGACAACGTCAATTCCTTAAGGCGTTGTTGACAGATACCAAAATGTTTCTTATTCCACCTCTTGAGAGTTAATTCTGTCAATTTCAGTTTCCTATGTCATGTGGTCATTGAATTCTATACCACATTATTGTTCCAGGCCTTCTCCACTTCACTAACACAGGTTGGGTCCCTCAGCCATGCAGCTTCAAACTTAAAAGGTCGTCTAGAATTGTCCTCAAGAGCATTTGAATTCAGCAAAATAAGAGAATGATCCGAGTTTACTACCGGCAAGTGGACTAGCCCCACCCGAGGGAATTTCTCACACCATGATGTCGAACATATTGCTCGATCTAGTCTTTTTCGAACATTTGCAAAGCACTCTCTGCCATTTGTCCAAGTATAAGGTTTGCCTTTGAACCCAATATCAACACAACCCAATAAATCCATAAAATCCCCTAGAAAGTGGCGAGGTGGGCCCGATCCCCTTCTATTCGACGCCTCAGATAATCTCATTGAAGTCTCCAATGCCAACCCAATCCTCTCCTTGAACTCGACTTGTGAACTCTTCCCAAAATACTCGTTTAAGACCACAATAAGAAGGTGCATAAACCAAAGATAGCCACCACAGTTGCTCTGGATCTTCTTGTTAGAAACCTCCCTATGGATTTGGTTTTTGTCTGCAAAGGAAAAAGATAAAGCTACAAGGTCTTTCCACATCGCTGCGAGACCTCTTGCGTTATTTTCCATGGGAATTGAGAAGGACTGGGTGAATCTAATCCTTCTTGTAAGAGTCTCTATCCATCTAGTATCACATTTTGTCTCCGATAGAAACACAATATCCGGGTGACAAGATCGACATGTAGCCTTTAGCTCTCTCACTGTCGAATTTCCAACAATACCTCATAAATTCCAGGCTAAAATATTCATGGCTACAAAGGGAGCATAATTTGTCTTGTCTCTGGATTTGAGCTTAAACCCTGAAAACAGCAACGTCAGAACACAGAGAGACATTATATATACTAATTGTAGCTTCTCTCTTTAACAGGCATTTGATCGAACATATGGACAGCACTGGGGAGAATCTTCCAACTATCAAAATAGAGAAGAAGCTGGGACACGACAAACGGCGTGATTTTGCTGTAATGTCGTTAAAAAAGAGTAAGGTAGTAGAGGCGAAAGAGAAATATAGGCGCAATGGTGGAGGGACTTCCCGAGGGCTTGACGAGGGGAAAAAAAATCACAAAATAGACAGCGGCGCGACCAAAAATTAAGGGGCGAAAGTGGAAGACAGTGTTGTGGGGTGGTGAAGATGAAGATTTTCACTGGAAGTCGTAAAGGATTAGATAGAAAAAGATCTCGAAATCGCGAGAGAGAGAAACTCCCATAGAAGGGAGAGAAAAGCTCCCACATAAGGGAAATTTGAACCACGGGTTCAACCCAAAGTCTTAAACTTATTGCATTGGTACCCAATATGTCTAAAACATTTTAATTAGATTAATTTTGTCTTAAAACTTTTCATATTAGTACCATTGGAGTCCGTTAGCCAATTTAGGCAGGAAATTGCTAACATGGATGTCAACCGTATTACATAGCACGATTGGCACTTTCGTGAACATTTTTCTTTAATTTTTGAATATTTTTAGATTTTTTTAATTAATTTTATCCTTTTGTCCTTTTCTTTTTCTTATTTTCTTATTTTCTTTCCTTTCCTTTCTCTTTTTTTTTTCCTTTTCTTATTTCCCTCAGTAGTTGCCAACCTCCTCGATGGTCGGCGGAGGTCGATGGCCGTTGGCAAGGGTGAAGCCCTTTGCAATCGCTAGAGGCTGGCGAGAGGCGGTCTCGTCCAACTTTTTCCCTTGTCGTTTTAGTCATGCCACGTAAGATGACGACAACGTCGACGTCGACGTCAACAATTTCTGATACAAATTGACCCGATGGACTCAAATGGTGCCAATATGAAAATATTTATGATTAAATTAGTCCGAGCGTAAGATTTAGAACTGAGTTGTTACAAATGCTATAAGTTTAATACTTGTTTGGTAATTTCCCACCCTACTTTCAAGTATTGTTTTCATTCATCCATGATAGAAGGAAACTCAATCAGCCTTCTCTTTTAAGACCTTTTTTTTTTTCTATTTATGGTTCGGGGGTCACAAAAACAAGAACATCGCCAAAATGTAAGTTTAACTAAACATACATAGCCAATAGGCATGCAGTGCGGGAACGCCAGTATGATAGGTTCAACTTTCGCGTGTTATAAAGAGGAAGTTAGAGGTAAGACATAAGAAAGAAAGAAAGAAAGAAAGAAAAAAACTAAACATATATATGGGATGTAAATGGTAGTTGTCCACCAATCAGAAAACAAGTCGTGTGGGCCGTTGTCCTTTCCCATGCGATTTTGTTAGGGTTGGCCCGCCCATCGTGGCGGTCCAACCCCGGTGTACACTCCGACAAAAAGATAGACTCAAATTACAAAGACCAAGCTTTGCTCTGTGGGATTCGCCATCGCCAATCCTACTTCTCAGTAGTTCTCCCCGATGTTATCTGTGGCCCTAGACCGCAAGAAGATGACCCGAGTATTGGCGATTGACATTGGAGAACACTCTTGAATATGGGAAGGCCGATGATAAACTCCTAATATTCACGATCTCAAATGGGTTCCCCATGAATCCGAATCCTCGAACGAGATGGGAGTCGCAAATCCCGATGCCTATTGACTCGCGTCGTGTTCACCGACCTCCGCTGCGGGGCTGCAACGTAGAGCTTTCGAAAAGAAGTCTGAGGAGGGAACATGATCAATGGCGATATCTTCCTTTTCAGTCTTATCTTGAAGAAGACAAGGGTCAATCTCATGTCTTTGATGCGTCATGGGACGACAGCATTCGAGTTTAATGTGCGCAGCGGCTTCATGATCACAGAACAGTGGTTGTAGGAAGAGGAAACGCCATGAATCCGATGGTGGAACCACGTGACATGGGTTGGAAGGACTTTGGATGCAGTTTCTCCACAGAGGTCGCCATGTAGATAGGAGTTACTAACATCTAATGAAGCTTCGAATGTGGAACGTTATGAAAGAAAGGATGGCGAAATCGCCCGAAGAAAAGAGATTGACACAATAATAGATAAGAAATAGAGAACAGACAAACGGGGACATGTACGTTACTAAGGTCTGGGCTGTGACGTATGTCATGAGGATGGTCCCAGCGACAGATTCACTATGAAGAACGAAGATTACAACTTCAATCTAGTCTCTCAATCACAAGCCCCGATCAAATCTCTCGGTGTTGTTCCCCTTAAAAAAAATCACTTCAGAAACATAGACACTCGAAAAGGTTACAACGATTTCGCCCCCCCCCCCCCCCCCCCCAAAAAAAAAAAAAAAAGGTGACAAGGAGCAATCCAAAAGAACGGGCCAATTCGAATATATGTCTATTAAAAATCCTAACAATAAACCAGTCTTTCTCGTTCGTGAGGAACTTTCATATAACCCTTTGGTTGCGAAAATAACCATTTTGTTTTTTTCCCTTTTCACGGAAACATGTTTGGAACATAAGCCCGTTTAATAAAGTAAAATTTTTTTTTTCGGGACAATTTTTTATCCTAGAAATAAGTTTGCAACATAAATAAGTGTAGAAATTTTTTACTTTTCTAGAACACAAGTAGAAGTGAGAATTTTTCTCACCGCTCACTCCCTCTCTCTGGCGCTCCTGTCACCAGTTATTGGCCGTGGCTCGGTGACCGACAAATGTAGAAATTTTATGTTGTTATCAAATGAATTTTTTTTTATATAATAGACATTCTGTGTTGTTGTTAAACGCTTTTTTTTTTATATACCAAAAACTCGTGAATTAGAAATAGAAAAGTAGCTCCCGCGAACCGAATGGATATTATTTGCGTCACCTAAGCGAATCCCAGAGCATTTCAATTCAAGTCCTGTTTCATTCGACCGGCTCAAATTCGAGACTTTTTAAACAAAATTGGAAATGTCTACTTTTTCATTGCAAAACGCTAATATATTGTAGACCAGTTTGGATATTAAAAAAAAAAAGTATAAGTCCACAAAAGATAAATAAAATACAAAAATAAATAAAAAGATGTGCAGATACACAATTTCCTTTTTGCATTCTATGTCTATATACCGCAAGCATGTAGAATAGGGGGAAAATGACACAAATGGTCCTTGAACTTTCGCTCAATGTATGATGTGGCCCCTGAGCTTTCAATTTATTCAATGTAGTCATTGAACTTTAATACAATATGCAATTTGATCCATGAACTTTTAACTTGTTCAATGCAATCCCTGGACATTTCGTACATGTTCAATTTAGTCTCTAGACTATATAAAAATGTTCATTATTGTATCTGATTTCGATTAATGGAAGGACTACATTAAACATTTTCATATAGTTCAAAGACTATATTAAATATGTACAAAAAGTTCAGGGACTACATTGAACAAGTCAAAAATTTAGGAATCAAATTGCACATTAGGCTAAAGTTCAAAGACCATATCGAACAAATTAAAAATTTAGGGATCATATTATACGTTGAGTCAGAGTTTATGGACTATTTGTGTCATTATCCCTATAATAGGAGATAAATATTTATTCCAATACGTTGTTACTTAAGTTATAAATTTCACGATTACCTTTTTATATTCAAGGATTACTGCTTTGATTTGGACAAAATGGGCAAGAGGTTGTCACCCCACTTCTTTCTAGTTCGTTTAAAAGGACCGATCTCGATAAAGCTTTCAAACGTTTCTCCCCCTCCTTGTTCTTCTAACTCGGAGACTAATAACAATAAAATAAGCGCAAAAAAAAATCATGTACTGTGTTGGTTAATATTCAATTTAGTCCTTGAACTTTTATGCTATTTCAATTGAATCCTTAATATTAGTATTAGTTCTTCTTAGATTTGCAAATTTTTATATTAAGTTAGCTTTTTCCTTCTTAAAAACGCTTGCCACATGTGTTCTGTATGGGAGAAATGCTCATTTGACATCTCAAATACCAAGATTTTCGAATAGCTAATACCATAAACAATTTCAAATCAATACACCCATGTCACATTTACCTCAATTCGTGTCACAAAAACTCTCAAACTGTTACATAAATGTCACATTTACCCCTCCCAAACTGGTATATATGTGCCATAGTTACCCCCAAACTTATATGCTCGTACTACATTTTACCTCGAATTATGATAAATATGGAATTTTCTAGGGTAAATGTGCCACTGGTCTGTTAGTTTAGGAAATTTTGTGACATAAAAATCAGTTTGCAACAGATGTGGCATGAATGCACTGATTTGGGAGAAATATGGCATGGGGTACTAGTTTGGGAGTTTTTGTGATCAATTGCATCTCCACTAGAGTTGTTAAACGGGTAGGTAGGGTCGGGTTTAATATGATCCGACTCATATTAATCTGTCTAACTCGTTTTGATCCATATTTAATGGTCCATACCTAACTCGACCACAAGTGATCCATACCCGCCCCTACCTGTTTTAACCTATATTACCAAATTATACTAATAATATAAGAAAATGATATTACTAAAAACTTCCATGCAATAAAAAATCTAGTGAATTTTTTTAAATATTTTTTAGATTTTTTAATTCTTTTAAATATTTTTTCTATTTTATTACTAAAAAAATATTTAATTTTTTTAAAAAAATTATTTTGTTTTGTTTTCATTTTTCTCCAACGACCAGTGGTGAACACCGGTGATGGACAATGGAGGGAGGCGGCGATGACTGCGACTGGCAACGGTGTGGGCCAGCGGCAGAGGGCGACGGTTTTTGTATTTTTAATTATATTTTTCTTTTCTAATTTATTTCATTCAATTATAAAAATAATAAAAATACTAGTATAACAAGGCTCTTTGGCCCATTCGCAACTCATAAGTTGAAAATGGATTTAAGTGTGTGATTTATTTTTGGTTCATCTGATTCAGCTTAAATATTTTAAACCCATTTTCATTCAATCATTTACAAACTTATAACCTATATACAATCTATTTGTACCAAATATAAGTAAAAATGTGTCATTGACCTATATTGACTGCTTTAGGACTCCCCGCACATCCTTCTATTTTCTTAATCTTTGAAAAAAAAAACGAATTATATTATTCTCAGGTCCTATCCGCCTCACACCCAGCGTTGGCGCAAATATGAGCCCCCTGATTGCTTTAGAAATTTAAACAAAATATTTTTCGATTTGTAGATTTTACAGATGTGTTGCAATCCAGCGCGTTGACTTTAGATGGTTGACTTTTTGGCGTAGGGTTTAGTTGTCACTGCTCATGTCACTTTCCGCGTGACTTCAGGGATATCGAACTTCCCACCACAAAATAATAACAATAATATTTTTCAAAAAATCAAAATCGGGTGGAACCATTGCCATGTCTTTTTCAAATGATTTATTTTTCTTGAAGCGAACAGATTCTAAATTAAAAAGTAAACATATTTTGGACTCGACTAATTATATCCAAGCGCTTGGAAAAGATAATTATCCACGTGTCTGAAGAATAATCATGGTTTGCTTCACATAGAATCTGGATTTCCCGCAATATGAAAACCGGAAAAGTTAAATAATACTAGGCGTTCCATCCTTCGAAGTAGTTGTACTTGTTGATTAACTATGCTCCGAAATCTGGAGTAATGTTTACCTTATACTTGTTGTCAACTTAGGTAAATCTTGCCTATTTAAGAAGTTGATAACAAAGTTTAATGGATTCATGTCCGATGTGAAAAAGACTATAGACGAAGTTATCAAACCATAGATTCGATGCCACAGTGTACAAAACATGCAAAATAGTTACCAAATTTTATATATTTAGATGGCAATTTTTTTTTATATATTTACAAGGCATAGAAATAAAGTGATGTAAGTACACTAAAAAAGTTATGATTCCTAGTTCATAAGTTCCAAAAATAATCAGATGCTTGTCAATACGGTGCATTCAAAAAATATTAAGAAAATTCTATCTTTTCACGGTAAATACACCTTGCAGCAAAGATGACGAGTTTTAATTTGTGAGAGCAGTAGAGATAAGCGGTTACAAGTTTCTACAAGTTCTCACTTGAAACCTAGAACCTATCCGTCTGTATAGATTCCTCATTTTTTGAAACCTAGAAACTACCATGCATATCTTGAAACCTATAACATACCATATCTCAGGTTCCAAGGTCGGTTCCAGGTTCTACTTAGGATCCACATATATTTTTGGTTGAACGATCAATGTGACTAATTACATATAATAATCACCATCTACTACTAAACACAATTCATATTTAGACACATGAAAAATACGAAACAATAACAAAGTAAAAAAACTCAATGATAAAGTAGTTCTGGATTACATACTCATTATCGTCCTTATGAAATACCTCAGAATGACGTGAAGACATTTACTAAGAAAAAATATAAAAACTTGTTTCAGGTTCCAAGTTCCGATTCCAGATTCCAAGTTCCGATTCCAGGTTCCACCTGCTTAGAACTTGAAACCTACCCGTTAAAGCATATTTCCTAATTTTTGAAACATGGAACCAATCGGTTCCCACCGGCTCAGTTCTACAGGTTTCAGGTTCTGTTCTGAAATTATGCTCACCCCTAGATGGCAGTGTACACAATTTACCAAAAATCTAAATTTCAAAGGCCGATTTATAGGAACATTGCATGAAAATTTTGAAAAATACGGCAAATACCAAAACTCGTCGACAAGAACAACGCCATACATCTCGCGGCACGTGGAACGGCAGCCACCATTGGCTCCCAAATTCTTCCCTGCCTAATAAATATAAATAGGAAAAGAAAACCGAAATTGCTGCTAATTCCTCTACCAAAACAAAAAAAAAAATTGCAAAAGAAAAAACAAAAAGAAAGAAAGAAAGAAGGAAAGAACAAAAACAAGTAAAAATTAAGTGAAATAATCCAAGCCAGTTGGGAGAGTACTGAGCAGGCCGTGAGGTCAAAAGTCAAAGAAAAGAGTAGCATTACCAACACGTTTTCATTTCCTTGATTAGTTTTGACTTTTCGTCTATTTTGCGGAGACTACGCGTTCGTTCGCCAAGGAGAAGGAAAAGGACAAAAAAGCCCTCTTTGACTTTCTCTGTATTTCCACCCACCAATACGATCCAACGGTCCAAAACCAAAACATGAATTTGTTATGCCGGCCGTTCGATCCCAATTCATCGGAACCGTGGACGGTCATACGGACCTGTCCCCAAGTTATGAAAAAATTGGGCAGATTTTGTAAACAAAATGGAAAAAAAAAAGATTTTCAAAAGATGTTCCGACTCTTTGAGATTCTACTTACGATTTATTTCATCAATATTTTAATTACAAAGATTTATTATGTGTGTTTATTCTGAATAATATTTTTGAAATTAGTTTAATCTCGTAAGATTGGGATGTTTGTAAATTTTTTTTAGATTTTTTGAAAGTTTTTAATGTTGCTATTTATACTTTATGTGATATTTATTATACTCCACACATTTATTATTAATAGAATGTGTTAATATTGCTAGTGTTTTTTGTGATTTTGAAAATGATGCTCAATTAGATCAGATTATCATAACAATGCGAGAAAAATGGTTGAATTATTATTTCGACACTCATCTTGTTTATTTTGTTATTATTATTTTCGATCAACATAATAAATTAAATGGTTTATAGGACTATATTAGCGTTTATTGTTATGATTGTTTACATTTGAATAAAAAGTAGATATTAAAACTATACAAGTAGAGGTTAAAGAAGTTATAGTAGCATTATATAATGAATTTTGTAATAGATATGATTTAGGTAATAGTGGATCTTTCCAACTTAGTGCCTCACAAAGCGAGAAGGGTGGTAGAATTAATAGAGGGTACGATCTGCTCTTGAGTAGGAAAAAAAGATAAAATGGAGCAACAGGTAATATTTGCGAATTATAAACTATTTAACCATGTTTTTTAGTTTTATGATTCTGAACACGACGCATGTTTCAAAATTCTAGAGTGGTAGAAGAGTTACTTAACCGATTACCCAGTTCTTACTCTCATCGTAAGATATATGTTACAAATCACTTCTTCAACAGTTGCAGTTGAACAAATATTTAGCGTTGGAAGATTAATTTTGGATGCCCGCCGTTCAAGATTAAATCCTAATGCTGCTAAGGCTCAAGCTTATGTCGATAATTGGACAAAGGTTAGATTTCAACAACAAGAACTGGAACGAGACGTCGAATTCTTCAATGATGATGGTGACCACCACGGGTACCATAACGGGTAACGACGATTGACGATGATGCAATTTGGGGTTATCAAAGTAAAAGAATTACATAGATTTTGATTCTTCTGTCGTCAAAAAGATATGTAGGCGCTTAATGATAATTCATTAAGTTCGAGCCCTTCCCCTTGCTTCCCTCCCCCCCCCCCAAATTGGATTACAATGTACAATTTAATTACAATTTATAATTGATAATTTATTATTTTTAAAATCAAATTTAAAAATTGAAATCGAAACCGGAATCGCTCCTTCAAGGGCCGGTTCCGATTCCACCTTGGCCATGAACCAGAACCACCGGTTCATGGCTTGAAACCGGCGATTCACGGCCCGTGGCCATATCTAGGCCCAATACCCAAAAAAACTTCAAATTTAGTATTTGTAATAATTATATCCAAAACTTTTTTAGTCTCATACAAAACCTTCAACTTTTACTTTTGTCCAAATTCTACCCAAAATTTTTTATTTTGTCCTACTTTTACCTGCTTAGTTCCAAAAAAACCTCAACTTTATCATATGTTCCATATTTTATTCAAAAAAATTATTTTATGAAAAACCTTCAACTTTTACTTTTATCCCAAATTTACCACTATTAGCATTCATTCCATAATCAACATTGGTTAATCTTATATGGCATTTTCACGTCATTAATGAATTATACTTCAGTAAAGCTAACATGAAAAAATCCCCAACTTCTCTTATGTTATTTGTTTCCCCCATATATTGCCAAGAGATATATAGTCACTCAAAATGACGTGTTCGTGTTTTTTGCAATACTCAACAGCCCAAAGAACGGCTAGATATGGAGATATTCTGATGAATTTTTTACAATCTCGTCATCCCTAAAACATACCATTTCTAAATTTCTAAATTCATTGGTAAATTCGGCAAGCAAATTCGAATTACATAGGATTAGCTAACGGTAATTATGAACAAAAGGCTAATGGTGGTGGAATTGAGATAAAAGTAAAAGTTGGTGGTTTTTAGGAGATAATTTTTTTTTTTTTGGATATAATTGGTACAAATGCTAAAGTTGAGGATTTTTTCGGATAGATCGGTAGAATTAAGGTAAAAGTAAAAGTTGGGGCTCTTTACGAGACAATTTTTTTTTTGGATATAATTGATATAAATGTTAAAGTCAAAATTTTTTGGGTATTAGGCCAAAAAAATATAAGCGACTTTCTTTTTTTGACCAAAAACGTCAAAACAAAGAGGCAATCCAATCTTTATCTTGCTTTTGGAGATGCACAAGAAGTTATCTGCTTGACAGTCATAGAGTTATGGTCGATGGCATATGAAACAAGTACCTTTAGACGTTAAGAAAGTGCAGTTGAGTTATTAGACTTTTAAAAGATGCAATCATATCATATAAGATTTGATAAGTACTTTTGGCATTTCGAACGCCGTGAATGACATATTTTCAGCTCTCTCCGCATAGCCCATAAAACCCAAAGTTGAAGGGCACGTTTTTTGGCACACCTAGCCGCTCAGGTTTCGTTTCGCATGTTACCGTGTTTATCGAATTAGTCGAGTGTTTCATACATTCAACGTCAAACTACCTAAAGCGGGCTTTCTCGCCGGCGAGAAACACATTCAAAGCCACATAAGCAAATGATACACAAACCTACTAAGCATATAGATGGGTCACGGACACGTCACAATTCCAAACGGTTGTGTGATCGCAAACCATAGTTTGCCGCGGCAGATAAAATTACTCTTATGCCCTTGCCACAATAAGGAAAGCTGTTAATAAACTATTTTACCTCGAGATTATGGATGTGATTCCTTTGTTTTATTGATAATTGATTTCACGATACAGTGACTTGTCATATCACGACGTGGCACTTAAATTTCTATTTTCGGTAAAGCAGTCGAGCCCCACAGACGTGCCGTTTCGTTGGACTCCATCGGAACGTAATTTCCTTCGACTTTCTCGAGAAATAAATGATTAAATTCGACGGTTGGGGGAGAGAGAGAGAGAGTCGATAATCGCTTGGTCCGAGCTCCGCGTGGTCAAACGGTCAACTTGTCTACTTAAAATTTGCCACCTCGGAAACGAAATAAAGCAAATCACAATGACTAAATTGGTATAGTGTAAATACGATGTTCGATCGGTCGGGCCACGTGTCTACTGACTCAAGTATGTGTAATATGATTCCTTGCCCGTGGGACGCAATAAAATATATGGGTTTTGACAAGTAATGCCCTGACTGCGAGGTAGTATATATTGCGAAGTTCTTTGGAAAATTATGCGGACGTAGGTGACCTACTATTGTTGACGGGGATAATTATATATTAAAAAAAATCTCAAATTTATTGTAACTCTATCAATTCAGTCTTGATTTTTTTTATCAATTTAGTCCTTAACTTTTTATATTTGTGTCAATTCAATCTATCGGGCTAATTTTAACTAAAAATCTTTTATGCAAACGCTAGCCTTTTTACGTGACACGATCGACGCTAATGTAAATATTTTTTTAAAAAACTTTATTAACTTTTACAATTTTTAATTATTCTTTTCTTTTTCCTTCGTGACTATCGCTCCGCCTTACCTCGATTTGGGCCAAGCCATTGCGGCCACGGGCGACGCCGCCTCCTCCAAATCTGAGCGAGGGCATGACAGCATTCTCTTGCAGCCGTGCGTGCCTCGCCCGAACCTTTGCGAGGTAAGGCCATGGCCTTGCCCAGTGGTCGGCTAGTCGTCGCTGGCCACAGCTCATTGGCCAATGAAAAAAAAAAGTAAGAAAAAGAAAAAAGAAAAAAGAAAAAAATCAAATAAGTTTTAAAAAATTTGCCACCTCGGAAACGAAATAAATCAAATCACAATGGCTAAATTGATATACTGTAAATACGATGTTCGATCGGTCGCACCACGTGTCTACTGACTGAAGTATGTGTAATATGATTCCTTGCCCGTGGGGTGACCTACTATTGATGGGGATAATTATATATTAAAAAAATATCAAATTTATTATAATTGTACCAATTCAGTCTTGATTTTTTTAATCAATTTAGTCCTTAACTTTTTATATTTGTGTCAATTCAATCTATCGGGTTAATTTTAACTAAAAATCTTTGATGCAAACGCTGGCCTTTTTACGTGACACGATCGACGCTAATATAAATATTTTTTAACAAATTTTATTAACTGTTACAATTTTTAATTATTCTTTTCTTTTTCCTTCGTGACCACCGCTCCGCCTTACCTAGATTTGGGCCAAGCCATTGCGGCCACGGGCCACGGGCAAGGCCACTCCCCCAAATCTGAGCGAGGGCATGACAGCATTCTCTCGCGGCCGTGCGTGCCTCGCTCGAACCTTTCCGAGGTAAGGCCATGGCCTTGCCCAGTGGTCAGCTAGTCGTCGCCGGCCACAGCTCATTGGCCAGTGAAAAAAAAAGTAAGAAAAAGAAAAAATAAAAAAATCAAATAAGTTTTAAAAAAGTATCCACCTCAATGGCGAATATCTCTCATGGCATGGCCGATGTCCACATTAGTGATTCCGGTCAAAATTAGCTGAATGAAATAAATTAGCATAAATACAAAAGATTTACGATTAAATTGGCAAAAAAATACTTTAGGATTGAATTGACACAATTCTAATAGGTTTAGATTTTTTTTTTTTTGCTATTTTTCCATGTATAAACATGTGCTTTTGGAAACCTTACTTAATTAAATCGATTTATCATTGTTTTTCATGTGATTTTATGCCATCATATTAGTAGAATTATTTAGTACAAGATATAGTATTTGACAAGTATGGGCTAGCTTCTAGGTTAGGTGGTCATTATCGACAGTTCTTTAGAAAATTATGCGAGACAGTGATCTACAACTGTAAGCATGTGCTTTCACAACTTATTTAAACAAATTGATTTTGTGCAAGATCATTATTGGAGAAGTATTTGGTGCAGGTGTCATTAAGAAGAGGTGGTTGCTGCAAGTTAGCTTGTCCAACTCCTTACAGGCCATTGCAACGATCCGCACCACCATCGTCTCAACTTGCGCCTTCAATTTATTTTGGAGATCAATGAGGTTAATGGACTATCTTTTTTCTCAATATAGTATTTACGAAATCATCATAAATTTTGATACTGGACCATGAGTGGTAACAAGGGGAGTTATTAAGGAAAACTCAAAATATCCTTATCAAACTTTTCGTCAATTCCAACCTGTCTACTACATTTAACGAATTACCACTTTTTATAATAAGGCAACAGGGTAATTTTCAGTGATGGCCTCAAATGAATGAGCGTTTTTCAAAGGTTATCACCACAAAAACTTCAAACCAATATATCTCTGATAAATTTAATCCAAATTAACTTTTTGATAATAAAAACCCTAATTTAGTATAGTTGTGACAAAGTTACCTCAAAATAATTTTTTGACCGTAAAAAGTCCTAAACTTGTATATTTGTGACAAAGTTACCCTTCCTCAGATTCCATTAAATTTGGTTATTACTATGAAAATTTCCAAACTAAAACACCTATCAATTGCCACGTATATCTAATTTTGCAATTTGACGGTAAGATTTAATGAGAACTAACGGAAGTAAACTTATCAAATGTATACAAGTTTGAAATTTTTGACAAAGAAAAAATTAACTTAGGATAAATTTATCACATATATATCAGTTGAGGTTTTCATGATATTAACTCTTTTTTCAAAAAGGGAACATAGCGGACACAGTCTCAAATAAAAGATTGAAGTGAGATTGTTTTCTTAAAATTGCGCCTAGAGTGGATCTTCTCTTGAAATAGAATATTGAGTAAATGTTTGAAATGGATTTCATCCAATGTTACTCTGTTCCTACTTTTCTTGCTTTTCTTTTCAACATGAAAATTCCAAGGAAAGAATGGAAGGGTCTAGAGGGGGAACGATCATAGAAAACCACAGTTGAACAGTTCCTAGAACTACTTATTTTGTTCATACTTCAAATTAGATGCAGTCCTTTCAGGACTCGAACCTTGATTCATTATGTTGATACCGCAAATTTCCCCAACAAGTGGTTATATCCAAATCCATTGGGACATATTATGAAAAAAATGTTAAAAAAAAGTTAAAAATTTATTACATTTGTGCCATCAATCATAATTCTTTATTGGTGTCAATTCAACTCTAAATATTTTCCATTTATGCCAATTGAGTTTATCTGATCAATTTTGGCAAGAAATCACCGATATGTACCCCAGTTGCCCTACGTGACATGGCTGACATAGACGTGAACATTTTTTTAATAATGTTATAACTTTATTTTATAATTTTAATAATTTTTTTTGGTTTTTCCTTTTTTCTTCTCTGTACACTTTTTTTTTAATTAAGGGTCGGTGACACTCATTTGGCCAAAACTAGAGAGGGCATTGCAGTCCTTGGTAGATCTAGGCAAGGGCTATAACGCCTTCCTCAGCCCTCAATAGAAAAAATAAAAGCATAGCAATAAAAAAAATAAGTATTCACATTAGCGTCAGTCGTGCAACATAAGATGATCTGTGTTTAAGTTAGCGGTTTTCGGCCAAAATTGATCCGATGTACTCAATTAATGCATAAATGCAAAATATTTAGGACTAAATTAGTATTAATAAAAGATTTAAGATTGAACTGACATCAATACAGTAGGCTTAGTACTTTTCTTACACTTTTCCCTTTATATGATAGATGTACATGCTCATTGAGTTTGAAAGGCTTGATTTCAGCTTTCACATACTTAATACCAAATTGATCAAGACATTTATCTGAGGCTAAATTAGTTACTTCAAGCCAACTTTTGAGGTAAAGTCTACTATTGGTCCTTTTTGAGGGGAAAAAAAAAACCTTTTTGGGCTCTTATTTGGACCTAATACCCCCTCCCAAAAAAAAAAAACTCAACTTTAGCATATCTCCAAATATATCCAATTTTTTTTTGTTTCATAAAAAATCATCAACTTTTGATTTTGTCTCAATTTTACCAGAAAATTTAGCAGCCTCAGTTCTATCCAAAACTTTTTTTGTCTCACAAAAAATTTTAACATTTGCTTTTGTTTCAATCCTACTTCCATCTATAATTACCACTATAAGTTAATTCTACATGGCTAGACTTTCAAATTTTGAAAATAGTGGGTTTTACGAATGATGAGATTTCATATCATTCGTCCAAATAATCAAATCTTTACGTCTGACCATTCTTTAAGCTGTTGAGTGGCTTTATATCTCTTGACAATGTGTAGGGGAAGCAATCAATAGAAGAGAAGTTGGGATTTTTTTCACGTCAGCTTTGTTGAGATATAATTCATTAGTGACGCAAAAATGTCATGTAGGATTAACTAACAATGTTTATAGAAGATGATTCTTCATTCCCCCTTTTAAATATTTATTTTTTATTAAATTATTAATCCTATTTTTAAACTTAATTTTAAATAATTTTTTATTCAAAAAATTCATTTTTAGGAAATTTTTAAATATAAATTTGATTTTTTATTTTTTAAAATTAAGGGAAGGATTCAATTAAATTTTTAAATCTAATTTATATTTATAATTTTTAGCTTTTCTAAAGGTTTAATACCACGAGAAACCTCAAATTGGTGCATCTATGGTAAATTTATCTCAAACTATTTCTTTGATCATGAAATACTCCAAACTGGCACATCTATAATAAATTTATCTCAAATTATTTTTTTGACCACCGAAAATCCTAAACTATTATACCTGTGATAAATTTACCTTGAACTATTTTTTTTACTACAAAAAATCTCAAATTTGTACATTTATGACAAATTTATCCTCCGTTAAATTGGGTTAGTACCGCGAAAAACTTCAAATTGATGCACATGTGACAAACAGAGGGCAAAAATCTCAAGTTGGCGTACCTGTCAACTGCAACGCATCATCCAACTAAGTAATTTGACGGTTAGATTTAATGAAAACTAACGAAGGGTAAATTTATCGCATGTGTACTATTTTAGGGTTAATTTGTCACAAGTATATCAATTTAGAGTTTTTTTTGTGGACATAAAAATAGTTTTGGATAAATTTATCGATGGTGTACCAGTTTGAAATTTTTCATGATATTAACCTTTTTTAATGTATTTTTTATTTTTTTATAAAGTTTTTTTTTTCAAATTTTATCTTTTTTCTATTGCTGATTGAAATTTCGGCAAACTACGTCTGCTTAAAATGTTAATCTAAAATACCATGTCAAATTTCTGAACAAGTAAATCGGAGTTGAAACTTAAGCGATATTTTTTTGAAAAAATTAGTAGTTAAGTGCTCCGATGGAAACTTGTTGGCACTAAAGTCTAAAATGACAACTTTTGGCATTGTTGGTGTTCTTCTCCCCTTATTCGAGACTAAGTTGGTTTTTCTAGGATTTTATTTGAGATAAAGTCCATTCCGAAATCTTTTTTAGAAAACGTCTATAATTGAGGCTCTTATCTAAAATTTTCGCTATAATTAAAATGCATAAGTGAAAAGAATAAACTACCCTTCAAAAAACTCTAAAACCTTCAATCGAAAATAACCCAAGAATCCACTTGCATACCCAAACCTTCCTCTACCTTGGGTCGACCTCCATCAGAAACCACTTCACCACCATCCCCATCATTGTTGCAAAAGCTGTTATTGCATTTACACTAATTAAGTGATAAATATTTGAATTACTATCGCAAAAAATTCAAAATTGATATTCTTGAGACAAATTCACCCAAATTATTTTTTGATCATGAAAAAAATATAAATCAGTACACATGTAATAATTTTAACATAAATTAATTTTTTGACCACAAAAAATCATAAAATGGTACACTTGTGATAAATATATCCCCTGTTATTTTCTCTCAAATTGAGTTAATGCTATGAAAAATTTCAAGTTGATACATATGTAATAAACAAAGGGTATAAACCTCAAATGGATACACCCTTTAATTGTCATGTGTCATAAACTCAATAATTTGACGGTAAAATTTACCGAAAATTAACGGAGGATAAATTGTCACAATTGTACCCGTTTGGATAAATTTATCATATGTATACCAATTCAAGATATTTTTGCAATAAAAAAATTATTTTGGTTAAATTTATCATAGAGCTACCAGTTTGAGGGTTTTTTGTGGTAAAAAAATAGTTTAGAGTAAATTTTTCCCAAGTGTACTAGTTTGAATTTTTTTTATGGTATTAACCATAAATATTTTAATTGGACCAATTTAGTACTAAATCTTTTCACATTGATACCAATTTAGTCCCTCTGAGCAATTTTGGCCGAATAATCTGATGTAAATATTGTTGTCTTACATAGCACAGCTGGCGATGACATAATATCTCTAAATATTTTTTTTTCTATGTTTTCCTTCTTTTTCTTCCTTTTCCTTTTCTTTGTTTGCCCGTGGCCTGTGAGAGCGAGCGCTAGTAAGGTCAACCCTTGTCTAGGCCAAGGAGGGCTTACCCAGGTGATGACCAGCATGGCCAATTCTCACCGACCACCGGCAAAAAGAAAAGGGAATACTAAATAAATGTCCACGTTAACGCCGACCGTGTTACGTAAGATGATCGGAGTATACGTTATCGATTTCTAGCCTAAATTGGCTGATTGGACCGAATTGATACAAATGTGAAAATAGTTAGGGATAAATTAGCACAATTGAAAGATTTTATGATTGAATCGTTACAAATACAATAGATTTTAAATTTTTTTTTTGATACTTTTCCAAGAAAGCCACTCCACCCTATTGCCCTCCCCTTTGTTCATTCTCTCTCTCGATCGCTGGATAGCAAGGGAAGCATTGGATGTGACGGTGGTAATGGTAACCAGCGATGCTGGGGGCTTTCGGTTGTGGTGACTGGTGAGAGGGTAGGAGGGGAAAGGAGGAGGTGGATATTTTGAAAGGAAAACTGACATTGAGACTGTTTGTTTCGATAACTTCTGATTCCTGGAAAATATTTTTCGAGACTGATGGCTGCTTTTTGTGGTTATAGAAAAACTTGAGCATTAGTAAAATGTATCCAGGAGATGGTTGACAAAAAATCTATACGAAAAGAAAGAAAGAGTAGCTTAGATTTATTGGAAAAGAAAATGAAAAAAAAAATTGGCGAGAGATAGAAAATAGGCATAGAGAGACTTAACCTTCTCACTTGGACAAGCGTCAAGAAATCAGACAAAAACAATCGAGTTCTTGACGGAAGGGTAAGTTTTTCTCCTTCGGACTTAAGCAGCGGGCCCTTAATAAGTTACGCGGGGTGTGATATATTTATTCACTAATAGAAACTCAAACTAAGTTTTGTGGTATCAGGAATAGAAAAAAGGTGCAAAGTAGAATTGGGACGAATTGCCGCGGATCGCGAGTTGCACTTTTTCAAGAGGCTAAATCAAAGCCTAAAAGTAAGTTTTGCCTTCCACTTTAGAGAGGAGGGCCGTTCTACAGATCCTTTCTTGGTATTATATATCGTATTTTCGTCCTACTTCCCTCGCCGAACCCCTGTCTCGGTCCACACATATATATTAACTAACCATCCACTGCCACAGCACAGAAACTTCCGCCCCCCCCCCCCCCCCCCCCCCCCCCCCCACACACACACATATGTACTTTATTTTTATTTGTATATCTCTGCAACTTTGTGAATTGCTCATTTTCTTTTCCAATTGTAACGTGGCCCTTGACCGCCATCACTTTCGTTTCATATTTGTATTGTATGGGTATATATGGATGGACCCTTCTCGCTTTCACTCAGCACAAACCCCCGCGAGCACTTTCGCTTCTGCAGAAAAAGATTCTTTATATTTCGAAATCTCTGAAATCTGTCTCCACCCCCTCACCACCTTCTAAAGAAAGAGGAGGAGGAGAAGAAGAACCCCTCCTAATTTTCTCGGGGATTCTTGATCTCATCGATCCCTTTTCCCGGGAAAAAAAAAAAAAAAGTCTTGTCGTTTTCCCCGGATTCCTGCTGATGCAGAACCGGGTCAAATGATCCTTTCTTTGGTTTAGTAGATTAGTTCAAACTCTCTTTTTGCTGGGTCTGTTTGTATCTTGCAGTTCGACCCATTCATCATTCTTTCTGCTCCGGAGAATTTGTTGCTTTTTTCGATTTTTTGAAGATGAGAAGCGAAGAGTATGGAGCGGGAGCTTTTTATTATTCATCGGAGGACAACAATAATTCGGACGCGGAGAGCGTCGGTAGCGACGGTCGCCGCGCGGCCTTCAGCGGGCCCCTCGGATCCGCCCTCCGCAGCAGCTCCAAGCGAGCCTCGAGAAAGAGCGCGAGGTTCAACATCCCTCTGGAGACGGCGGGGCTCCGGAGCGGGAGCGCCGCCTCGAGAGCCGAGGACGACGACGGCGAGCCCTACGTCGAGATCACCCTCGACATACGAGACGACGGCGTCGCCGTCCACAGCGTGCAGGCCGCGGGCGGGGGAACCGACCTCGAGGAATCGGGGCTGGCGCTGCTGGCGAGGAGGACGTTCGAGACCCGGAAGTCGTCGTCGTTCGGGTCGTCGGTCCTCCGGAGCACCTCGTCCCGTTTCCGGCAGTTCTCGCAGGAGCTGAAGCGCATCGCCTCGTTCTCTCAGCGGCCGACGACGACGACGCCAGCGAGGAGATTCGACCGGACGAGGTCTGCAGCGACGCACGCGCTCAAGGGCCTCAAGTTCATCACCGCCAAGGCGGGCGGCAGCGGCGGGGCCTCGGGGTGGCCGTCGGTGGAGAAGCGATTCGACCAGTTGACCGCGTCCTCCGACGGCCTCCTGCATTGTTCCCAGTTCTGTGAATGCATAGGTAAATTAGGGGGAAAAAAAAAACCAGAAAAGATACTCCCATTTTTCAGTTATTGCATTACAGTTTGGTAGTTCTCTAATGTCTGATTTGCGTGTTAATGATCGCAATTAGGAATGAACAAAGAGTCGAAGGAATTCGCGAACGAGCTGTTCCGAGCGCTCGCGCAGAGGCGCAGCATATTCGGCGACACCATCAACAAGGATCAGCTCAAGGAATTCTGGGAACAAATCAGCGACGAGAGCTTCGACTCGAGGCTACAAACTTTCTTCGACATGTAAGCAAGCGAAGCACTCTCGTGCGCACGAGGGTTCCTACTAATTTTTCTTTTTCGTGTAGGTATTAAACAAGTTAATATTATTATTGCAGTGCTATTTTCTTGATTATTAAAACGAAATAATTGGTCGTTTGGTGAAATGTTAGGGTGGACAAAGATGCCGATGGAAGAATCACGGAGGAAGAAGTCCGGGAGGTATATGACTTATTATTACTAATTTTTTATAATTTTTTTTTTGGCAGCGAGTCAATTGATAAATAGAGGTTGTTCAAACGTTGTAATTGTTCAATTCGATTGTAAGAAAATAAATCCTTGGTTTTGTAGATCATCAGCCTGAGCGCATCGGCGAATAAGCTGTCGAATATCCACAAGCAAGCACAGGAATATGCAGCTCTAATCATGGAGGAATTGGACCATGATAATAAGGGTTACATCATGGTAATTAGGGAAAAATTATGTTTTGATCACATGTAATTTGGACAAAAAGTGTCGCTTATGAAATAGCCATTATCGGCAATAAATTACGATATTTACTGTGGGCTATTATTGGCAATTAATTAGAATCACTTAAGCAACTCATGACGCGTTCGACTTGCCCCTACACAGGTTCAGAACCTGGAAACGCTGCTCTTGCAAGCTCCGAGCCAATCCGTCCGAGTCGGAGACAGCAAAGTCCTGAGCCAGCTGCTGAGCCAGAAGCTCCAGCCGTCGGTCGACCACAACCCTCTCCGCCGATGGTCCAAGAGCGCCAAGTACTTCCTCATGGACAACTGGAAGAGGCTGTGGGTCTTGGCGCTGTGGGTCGTGATCATGTTGGGCCTCTTCGCCTACAAGTTCATCCAGTACCGGAACAAGGCGGCCTTTGGGGTGATGGGCTACTGCGTCTGTGTCGCGAAGGGCGGCGCCGAGACGCTCAAGTTCAACATGGCCCTCATCCTGCTGCCCGTCTGCCGCAACACCATCACGTGGCTCAGGAACAAGACCCGGTTGGGCGTAGCCGTCCCCTTCGACGACAACCTTAACTTTCACAAGGTAATTCGGAAATTCTTTTCGATCTGGTCGAGATGCCTCATTTCTGTTCTTTTAATCATAGACTAATCTAATGATGGAATGAGAGACTCCACATAAGAATTTTTCTTATGTAATTAGCCTATGGATATGTTGTGGGAATCATAAATAAATGTACATACATAGTGGGATGACAAAAATAAATGTCAAGATGAGATTACACACATAGTGACAATTAGCACAATCTTTTGCTTGAAATTCACACTAACATTTTGCTTATCTTGAGTGATTATACCTCGATAAGTCCACGGATTTTTGTCAGTCAAAATAATCTCGACTCCGAGATCTCGAAGAACGCTATCGTCTTGTATCATGTTCCTTATACGTGTATAAATGCAGGTGATCGCGGCGGGGATAGCTGTCGGGGTCGGCTTGCACGCGATCTCGCACTTGACGTGTGACTTCCCGAGGATCCTGCACGCGAGCCCCGATGTGTACGCCCCCATGAAGCCCTACTTCGGGGAGGTCCAGCCCCCGGACTACTGGTGGTTCGTGAAGGGAGTGGAGGGCGTGTCAGGGATTGTGATGGTGGTCCTGATGGCAATCGCCTTCACACTGGCCATGCCGTGGTTCAGGCGGAACAAGGTCGACCTGCCGGGGGCCTTGAAGAAGCTCACGGGCTTCAACGCCTTCTGGTACTCGCACCACCTCTTCGTCGTGGTCTACACGCTGCTCGTCGTCCACGGGACGAAGCTCTACCTCACCCACAAATGGTACCAGAAGACGGTGAGCTTCCCTTTCCCTCCTCCATCCAATTTGTTACCAATTCAGTCGCACTCACAAGTTGTAATAATTTTCTTTCTCTCTTTGATTGCTGTTTCTTTAATAATTGTCGCAGACATGGATGTATTTGGCGGTGCCGGTGACGCTCTATGTGTGTGAAAGGTTGATACGGGCTTTCCGGTCCAGCATCAAACCGGTCAAGATTCTCAAGGTCTTTTAACCCTAAACCAAGACGGCCGTTAATTAATCTGCATATTTCTAATTGTCATTATCTATTGCAAATAATTATGGAATAATATATTCCTCAACCGATGAAGATATCATGCATGTTGATTAAAATTTTGATGGGTTACGGATGCAGGTGGCGGTCTACCCAGGAAATGTACTGGCGCTTCACATGTCGAAGCCCCATGGCTTCAAGTACCGAAGTGGGCAGTACATGTTCGTGAACTGCAAGGCTGTTTCGCCCTTTGAATGGTAGCTCTCTCTCTCTCTCACCACAATTTTTCTTAATAAATTTGTCCAAAATATTATAAATTTATTATACTTTTGCCTATTCAGTTATAGATATTTTAATTTTATCAATTTTTTTTAAAAAAATTATCCATGTCAACGTTAGTCCTGCCACATAGATGGTTCAGTATCCCACGTCTTGATCGGATGAACTCAATCGGCCAAATATGGAGAGGCTTCAAAATTCAATTGGCAAAATTAAAATGTTTAGTACCGAACTAGCAAAAATACAATAAATTTAGGAGTTTTTTTTGGACAATTTTTCCAATATGTGATGATGCATGAAGTCGGCAATCATTGCCTAGGGTTGATGCATATGTTCGATTATGCAAAGTTTCGAGTATAGTAAAGACTTGGTGTTTTGATCCATGAGCAGGCACCCATTCTCGATCACTTCGTCACCGGGAGATGACTACCTCAGCGTTCACATTCGGACATTGGGAGATTGGACGAGGCAACTGAAAACCGTATTCTCGGAGGTTGGTTTAATTAGTGGGATTAATCATGATTAGTGGGATTAATAGTTCTTCTAGGGTTTCTGCGAGCTATTTATTTATTTGTTTTTTTGATTGTTTGTTCTACATTTTTATGGATTGGTAGGTGTGCCAACCTCCACCTGTTGGGAAGAGCGGATTGCTGAGAGCTGATTGCGTTCCGGGTGGAAGCATCCCCTGGTAAGACTTTCTTTTCAAGTTGTACTATAACTAGAGAGAGATTAAAAAAAAACATTTAAATCTTAATTCGATCAATCTATTTTCCAAGACGTGTGACAATTATACGATGAGAAAATTGTGCCTACACATATGCAGTTCACATGAATCATACGTGCGTACACTTAAAAGAATGTTTGAGTTAAGATTTACGAAAGCCGAGACTCGAGCCAATAGGAACTGACCTCATGATCAGGCGCATCACATCGAGAAAAGATGTACCGAATTCCACAATAGATCAGAAGATTCAAACCCTAAAATGTCTTGTTTGTTCTTACCAATCTTAAGGTGTAATCAATGATTGTTGGAGAAGATAAAAGTATTCAATTTCAAACGTGTATTATTGAATATTTAGTTGATTCCAATATTTGCAGCTTCCCAAAGATATTGATAGACGGTCCATACGGAGCCCCAGCACAAGACTACCAAAAGTATGAGGTAGTGCTCCTGGTGGGGCTGGGGATTGGGGCCACCCCCATGGTCAGCATCGTCAAGGACATCATCAACAACATCAAAGAAAATGAGCAATGCCAATTCAATTCGTCAGAAAGTGGAGGACCCATCTCCCCACCAACTCCGGACAACAACAACAACAACTACAGCAATCACAAGGCGGACCACAGGGGCAGCCATGGAAGAGGAGGGTTCAAGACCAGGAAGGCCTACTTCTACTGGGTGACCCGGGAGCAGGGCTCGTTCGACTGGTTCAAGGGGATCATGGACGAGGTGGCCGGGATGGACGAGCGGCGGGTCATCGAGCTCCACAACTACTGCACGAGCGTGTACGAGGAGGGCGACGCCCGGTCAGCCCTCATCGCGATGCTCCAGTCCCTGAACCACGCCAAGAACGGGGTGGACGTCGTGTCCGGGACCCGGGTCAAGTCCCACTTCGCCAAGCCCAACTGGCGCCAGGTCTACAAGAACATCGCGCTGCACCACCCGGACACGAGAGTCGGTGCGTCACCACTTGGCCTAACCCCGTCGCCTGCCAATATCTTCTAAGTGATGTTTTGTTGATTCGGACCATTCGTCACATTATTTGTGTCCTAATAACGCGTTGTTTCATTTTGGACACGACGCGACAATTTTTTTTGCAGGAGTCTTCTATTGTGGGGCGCCAGCGCTGACGAAGGACTTGAGGCACTTGGCACAGGATTTCTCTCGCAAGACGTCCACTAAGTTCGACTTCCATAAGGAGAACTTCTGAAGAAAGCTTGAAGAAAAAGACGCTGCAACGCCAAACTTTAAAAAAAAAAAAATGTATCAAATAAAGCCGAAGGTGAATATAAGTCGGTTAGCTACACTCAATTCATGTGTAGCGGCATCGTTTACGTAGAGAATCGGTAGTGTAATTTTATTTTTTTTTTTGGCGTAAACACAGAGTAACTCGAGATTAAGTTGTCCCTGCTCGGGACGGCCTCATAGTAGATTTAAGCTGACCAAAAGCCCAATTGCAAATATTGAGTTAGGTACAGGGAGTTATTTCATTGTGTAACACTAACCGGAGATGTATACCCGGAAGTTTATAGTATCATCTCTTTGTTCATTCTCCTTAATTTGCGGTTCATTCATCAATTAGATTCCTTGAAAATACCCTCGATTATCATCCGTTGATGGGACATACGTACTTTTCAAGCTTTGAATTGTTGCGATTTTCTTTTCAGTTGAGCCAATCCACTTTGGATTTTTCGATAAATTTAATGACACGACGAAGCAAACATCATATAGGAAAGATCAAAGCTAATAGGACCTTTTTTTTTAAGTCACGAATGCATTATTTTTAGTGTAGTGGGGAGTCCACTAAGCTACGCCCCTAAGAAAGGATGATTACTCTTAATTGACAGGCGTAATGGATGGCTGTTTTCGGACAATTATAGCCTGTGAATCATTGAATTTTCGGGAGCTCTCTTCAATTATCTTCCTTGTTTATATTTTTTTTGTTTTATTTAAATGGTTTTTATACTTTCCACCAGATGCATTTCCCACGTGTCCATTGGTGTTGGGGAGACTATGCTTGTTGATAAGACAACAATCATCGCATGCCCACCAGTTGCTCACTATTGGTAGCGTGATGCTGACGGGGACTCCTTTTAGCTTTGCTCAAAACTCACGAAAACGATCGAACATCATCGCGTGTCTCAATCGCCGGAATAGAAAGAACCAAGTGAATGATCGATGATTGAACATCTATTCAGTTCTAAATTTTCCTATTCATTAATGCATTAATAAATCGTTATGCAAAATTCTAACATAATACTTCCTGCCACCTTTCACCGGCACTGCTGATGTGGCGGTGCCGGCGAATATTGCCCGAGAGATTATATTGGATTTTCGCTCAAAGAATTAGGATTAAATTAGAAAAATTAAACCGTTCAAAGCTAGATTCACATTCATCCAATATGTTTATAACTAATCATATAATTTCTCCATTTTAAAATACCTTCGATTTTCCTCACATTGATAATTTTTTTTTTGCAAAATATACTATAAAAAGGACTTGCTTGATATTCAAATATCTACACACAATGTTCCCGTTATTGACTTGGGACGTTCATATCATAGTGAATATCGAATATAATGTTCAATATTTGTAAAAAGTTATATGAATCTCATTTCTACGTATGATATTATATTTAACAAGAAAATATTTAACCGACTCCCTTTCTTTGCCTAGAATATCATTTTTACACATATTAATTGTATTTTAAAAAAAATCATTGGTTCGATGGCTTATTCATCGGTCTGGTTCCCCATTAGAATTGGGAACCAAATCACCCGGACATCGGTTCCACCTCGAGGAGCTAGGGACCGGCCGATGACCTCAAGCACGGACCAAACCCATCGGTCTGGTCCGGTCCGGTCAGTCCATCTTGGTAACCCCTAATTGTTGTATATATCGGCCGATACTGACATGGATAATTTTTATTTTTTTTAATTGTTGGACGACTAGCTGGATTAAAAAGGAAGGAGAAAGAAAAGAAATGAAAAATAAGAAATTAAAAAAATTGAAAAATATATAATATTATTATAAATTATCCACGTTAGCGCCAATTGGTCAAAATTGATAGAATGGACTGAATTTGTACAAATGCAAAAGTTTTAGGATTGAATTGACACAAACATAAAAGATTTAGAAATGAATTGACAAAATTAAAAAAATTGAAGACTGAATTGACAAAATTGCTATAGGATTAGAATTTTTTTACTCTTCTTCCCAAATTTTCTACATTCAAGAAATCATTTAATCCTTCCTACTACATAAAGGGGATAGTTGAATTTGGTATCACACTCCACTTCCCGTGTGCTTTTTCATGTTTGATGCAAAACACATTTTCATAAGAAAAATTATCTAAAAAGTCATAAATTTAATGCAATTTTGCCAATTCAATTCGAAACCTATTAATTTTATCAATTGAGTCCTAAGTATTTTTACATTTTATCATTTGAGTCCTAAACATTTTCTTGTTTTACTAATTGAGTCTATTTGATCAATTTTGAAAAAAAAAATGGTGATGTGGACATTGGCCATCCTATGTGCTAAGAAGAGTGCTAACGTGGATATTTTTAATAATATTTTGATTTTTTGAATTCTTTTTAAAAATTGTTATTAACTTTTTTTAAAACTTTTCATTATTAAAAATCATCTAGGTCAACGCCGACCATGCCACGTAGGACGAACGGAGTCTGTTACAGCGATTTCTAGCCACAATTCGCCTGATAGACTTAATCGTCAAAACATGAAAATGATTGTGATCTATTTCATAGAATTAAAAGGTTTACGACTGAATTAACAAAAAAAAAAAATATTATGTTTAGGATTTTTTTAAATAATGTCCCCTATTTTCACATATGAATAATGGAAAAGTAAGAAAGAAAAGTAGGATTGACACGAGTCAAGTACAGATCTAGGCACGTTGAAAGTTGAGGAGTGTGCGACATCATCTCTTTGGTCACGAGCGATGTCTCACCGCCAACTTGGAATCTTCCAAATGCCGAGGCGCTCACCTAGCACACTACCGCTTCGCTTCCCCTTCCCCCGAAATTGACTCCACGACGTGTTAGGAAGGAATGCTTCAACGTTGACGATTTAAACAGATGGTGAAACAAAAAAAACATGGACCGTCTGCTCTTTTTGCCCACAGAAACCGCCGTGTGTTTTGGAAGTAGCTGGTTGTCTCAAGCACTCAAAACTTGGTTTTTCCCTTGGTTTCCTTTTTCTCGCGTGAAGCTTCGATTGCCCGCTCGTCTCGGGAGACCAAGCCATTCACGATGGAAATTATGGGTAGGACTATGGAAGAAAAGGTGGCTCTTGGCCGCTAGGACACACTTTTCATACATTGAATCTTGCGCGTTTCGAGGGTTGAGTTTGGATGACTCGGCAAGCATCACATCGCATCGATCCGTCGAATTGAAGTCATTGGTGAATCTCAAGACTTGCCTGACGTTCCGAACGTGTGATCGAACGAGAAGCTACCTTGCGCGGGACTTGTAAATAAAGTACATAATGGATGTTTGACAAATGGGAGTGACCATTCCACCATTGGATTTGCCCCACACTTCGAGTGGTTGATAACTGTTCCTTGTCGTTTAACTTCAAAATCGCACAGAATAGAAGAAGTTGTGAGGAGGAATTCGTGATCAAAAGTTAAAAAGGTGGTCGACAATCGGAGTCAGACTAAGTATAGGAGACGAGCAAGAGGAGGAACTCGCGGAACTTACATCTCTGAGTCAACCCCGGCGGAGCGGAATTCCATTCTCCGTCTTGCAGTCCTTAAAAAAAGAAAAAAGAAAAATGGTTTGCTTTGCGAGCTGAGGGATTTTGAAGGAAACATCCATAAAGTCTGGATCAAAGAATCCCAAGAAACAAAAATACAAGATCCAGAATGCAGAAGTGCAGGACTAAGAGAGGAACGGAATAAAAATTCCATGTACCACTCTCATCAAATTTCCGATTCGAAATTTGAGCATATTAAGACTCCGTTTGTTTCGCGAAAATTGACAATATTTTCTTGTGTTTGGTTTAAATCTGAAAATGACTGAGAATATGACTTTCGTCGTTTGATAATGAAAAATCTGATTTGATCTTCCTAAATAGAATACAATATTAGGGCACCAGTAACTTGTGCATGGGTAGCCGCGGTACCGAGTACTGAACCGAAGTCCCGGGTCCGGCCTTGATGGACCTGACCACAGGCACTGGACTCGGGCACCATGTCCCGAGCTGAAACATTGAGAAACTGGCATGACCTTTGTGGACCCAGGCTTGTGTTTTAAGGACTCGAGCTCAGCTTTTGTGGACATAGGCCCAAGCGCCGGGGTTTCTGGCTCAACCACGATGGACCCGAGCCCAGGCACCAGAGACTTGGTCCTGAACCCAGAGACTTGGGAACCAGGGTTGAGATTTCCGTGACCAAGCATAAAGTTTCGGGTACAAGCACCAATACTCATTTTGAAAAAAACGATTATTCTGAATCTAAGCACAAAGTGTTCCGTTGATTCATTTTCCTAAGTGAACCAAATGCCTGACAATGAGAAAAAAAAAAAAAAACATTTCCCGCCAAACAAACGGAGCCTAGAGCTCATCGTGACTAATGAGTACCCCATATACGGTAGCAAAAATCTCGTGACCAAACCCATGCTGCTTTACTGTTGCAGAGAAGCCTAAAACAAAAGGCCTATTTGGATGGTTGGGTACGGCTCAGCTCATTAAGTGAATCCCTTAACATGTTAAAAAGGCCTCATCCTCACTTCTTAAAAAATGCGCCAAACCAATTTGGACCTTTGCAAACTGCCACAACTTGGAAGTTTGGAACTGCTAATGAGCTGCGAAAGCAGGGAGTCGAATCAACATTAATAGAAGGCAAGTACAATTGTGAATTAAGGATGTTCTGATCTCTTCTGTAAGGTGTAAATTTGATACTTTGTGCTGTTCGATGAGCCAACATATTATCAGGCAGTCTGAGATATAGTCCCTCCCTCTGAGTCTCTGACCTGTCATATAAGCTTCAGACCGAGCCATATCAACGGTTATATCTGAGATGTGCATAGTAATCCCTGGGCGCAAGAAAAATGAGCCGATTAGCATCTGACTATTCATTCTACTGGCCAAGTTTTAAACAGATGTAGGTCGAAACATTCTCGCAAAGTAGTGACAGAACTAGGTTGGCGACTACTGAAAATCTTAGGCCGGGAAAACAACCAATAGGTAATGCAGAAAGCATGACAAGAGTAGCTCATTCACCTGCTTGCCGATGCTAGAGTCATTACGAAGATGCATGTAATTTTCATGAGATACTCTGTTTTCTGAAATCTGTCTCCTTAATACGTTGGACACTGGATAGATGCTAGATGCCAATGGGAACTACTCAGTAGATAATGTATATGATCCTTTCTTTTACCCAAATACTATGGATGATCATCATAGCGGAAAGGCGCAGCTATTTGAGGAAATCACGGGAACAAAAAAGAGAACAGCAATGAAACAGTGATAGTCTATGGAAGCCAAAGGCTCCGCAGAATTCAATTTCAGCATCTGACACTGTAAAGATGTTACCAACAAAATCTCAGGCTCTAGAGAACCAAAGTTACAATCTACCATATAAGTAAGAGCAGAGGCCTAAAGTTTTCCCTGCATAATTTGTTAATGCTCTATGACTTATCCCCGCAACAAACTTCCAAAGCCTTAACAAGTCAGTCAACAATGCATGAAAGAGCCCCCTCTGGATGATAAGAACACATCTCCAGAGCGACAAACATCTTCTAAACCAAGAGAATTGTGAGATATGTAAACTGAAGAGGTTTTCTTAAATTTATCACTGTTTTCCCTTGATGTCCTTGCTCTCTTTTCTGCTGGATGAACTGCAGGCTGAATCAGTAGTGCTACCATGATTATCACTACCCTTATTAACAGAAGATTCATCCACCATCATAGCAGCGGAATAACTTTTGATCCTGAAGGATATAAGAATGCTCGATAAAATCCCAAGCATGGGAAACAAGAATGACCAGATCCTAGATTTGTTAGTTCCAGAAGCTGTGGCCACGGCAGCACCGGCAAGGCTGCCGATGGATGTATTCTGTAGGATCATCGGCACACAACCAATGATCGTGGGAAGGAGGAAATCCAACATAAACCCAACATTGGTAGCCGCCAGGGCATAGTTTATTATGTATGATGGTATGGGTGAGAATCGAGCAAGAAGAACAAATTTCCAACCATCTCGTTCAACTCCCCTAGAAAGCAGATGAAAGTATTTGTTGCTTTGAGCCCATTCCATTGCCAAATTTGAACTCCGGAAAACTAGCCTGAGGAAACCAAAGTGTTATTCTCGTGAATGAAGGGAATCTGAATCATATTGGAGAAATGTTGAAAGAGGCATAGCATAAAGAAAATTTCAGGGGCACAATTAAAAGGAGTACAAGGAAAAGATAGTTGAACCAACGCATGAATCATAGCTACTTGGGTGAGTAGTTAAGGATTAGAACAAAAAAGATTCCGGTAGTTGAAGCGCCACCACGGCTTTATATAAGTTACTTTAATAAGTTCATCAACAATTATTGATCTTGAGTACCATAGCAGCGTTGGAATGTAACCAAGCTTTCAACGAAATCTCAAGGATTCAAAATATCCAAAAAATTTCTTTCTGGTTCTATGTACACTGACAGATGTTGTCTAACAATTGATATGGTTGAAGGACAAGATTTTTTATTATCTAAAGCTTGAGCTACAAAACCCCCAGAAATTCATTAGAATACCTTGCATATGTCCAGGCTAAAAGAAGCAAATACATGAATAATGAAGTGTCACTTTTCTTTTAATTTTTTTGCTTTTCTGTCTCGGCCAGTGAAGTTACAACTCTAATGAGGATAATGGGTGATATAGGAATTTCTTATACTAATATGCCTGCATCAAAGTTATACTTTAATAATAGCGATCAGCAAGTTTACTATGCATAATCAAGGCGTAATTCTCCAGATACACATTCTTCTGACGAGATTGTTTTGCCTAAAGAAACAAAGCAAGAGTTTATTAATTGATGTAGAGAAACTGGATAGTTGAAGGCTTCCACTGAGCACATAAAAAATGGAGGGAGAAGAACAAACTATTTTAAGCAGAAGCATAGGGGCACGTTTGTAGATCAGGAGGCACTAAAGCAAAAAATCAAAGTATCTTTAAAAGATAAGATAAACAAGACATCGAGAACAGCAATCAGATTTCTTGTTCTATTAGAGAATGTGACTAAAGCTCAAGGTAAACCTTCTGCAGGACTTCAACAAAACTAGCTACACTAACAGCGAAGGTATAGTAATACTATGACAACCCAGTATCGAATACTAGTAATAATATCAGCAAAAGAATGTTCTCCTGTGCTTAGCATACTATAAGGTGGATGTCATCCTTAGTCATTATATCAACGGAAAGAAGGCCAACTATGGGACCCACTTTGGGGAGATCTGCATCTGATGCAATGCACCCTAAACCCATCTCTAAGCTTGGGAACCCTTAAATACACGTGCACTGGATCTGCTTGTATAGATCAAAATTCTAACTCTGTTTTTGACATTTGATATCTTCATATGGTGCCGAATATTAATATAAGAATCATACTGCATTTGGATTCTCACATATTTGCACCTTGGGTGTTGGGCAAGTCAGGCCTTAGGAGTAGGCAAGAGTACTCTAATATTAACAGCAGATAAGGCGTTCAGCATCCATATATAAACATACGGGAATTCCAATAAAAACAGACAAAAAATATTTGTAACATATCTGAAATCGCTTTTCATAGGCACAACATGACTATCATCATCTTTGAGCAATAACTTAAGCTTCTTAGCTAAGAAAAGAGGTATCTCTTCTTAAGTATATGATATCAGATTTCCCACATTTTCATCTTGTATTAGAAAGATAAATTTATTCATCATACATGAAATAAAAATCGATTGCTCATAGAGTAACCATCATCCCCATGAAGAGAAGAATGAATCTACCCTTTTACCCATCGCAACTATGGTCATGACAAGACCGAATTATCATATGGAAATTGCGGTTCTACAGGCTGATGAATAGGGAGAACTAAATAACACATGGGAACCTAAAAAACATCCAAAAGAGTACAACAACGAAAAAATGCGAAGCGAATTAATAAGCCGGAACTCTCTGTTGCACTCAGATCCCTCGGAAAAGGTTGATTTACACTATAAAATCATCTCATCTCTGAAAACACGGTCACAATCACAAAGGGAACCTTCCTAATGAATTTAGTAGAGATTGAACCTATCCAATTTTTACAATGCAATGGTTAACTATTCATGGACTAGTTGTATCTACCGTTTATTTTTTAGGGTCAATATCAGCAATGCAGTTTATCTAACGATAAACCTAACACAAATTATAGAGCTACGACACAATAAAACCGAACGAATAAAATGTTGAATTGAATCGTACCAGTCTCTACTGGGGTTTATTACTCATATTTGTACTAGCTGTTTCATTTTCCAATTATTACTTCAATTGAGAGAAGAAAAAAAGAAGACTAAAAAACACATAGGAACCTAAAAAACACCCAAAAGAGTACAATGACGAAAAAATGTGAAGCGAATTAATAAGCCGGAACTATCTATTGCACTCACGATCCCTCGCAAAAGGTTGATTTACCCAATAAAATTATCTCATCTCTGAAAACACGATCACAATTACAAAGTGACCTTCCTATTATTTATGGTTTAGCAAAAAGGAAAACCATTCATGGCAGTAACGCACCCAAAAAGAAAGCACAAGCACAATGGAGCTTGGGGAAACTAGCAAGATGCAGATTCACACAAAATCCAAGTACCAAATGTTACCCATCCACACAATAACCAGCACGAACTTCATTATAGGACGCAAAATCGAATAAGAGAACCGTACCTGCCGATCCCAAACGAGAGAGAAGCGCCAAGCAACTTGGCGGCGAAAACACAGAGGACGGCAGTGGAGAAGCCAAAGAGGAGAGAAGCTCCGGCCTCCAAGAAGACGGCGTAAGGGAGGCAGAGGGCGAGAGTGAGGGTGTGAACCCCAACGTACGCAGGGATCGCCCATATGCCCAGTCGGTCAGACCATTCTTCAAACACCCTGAGCGAACCCTCCTTGTCCCACCCATATCGCTTGTTCGCTTCCCTCATCACGCCTATTACCCCCACGAACACTGCGATCTTCCACCATTTGCCCCCCATTGTCCCTCCCGAGCCTGCTTCCCGACCACCCGAACTCCGCAACCAGAAGACGGCGGCTTCCGTTCGAGGAAAAGAAAGGGGAACTTGTGACGAATTCGTGGGTCGCACGCAAACGAGTCCGACTTCAGTGCTCAGTCCAACGAGGTTACGTTCCCCGATCGGAACGCAAAGGTCCTCTGGATGTCCTATTTGTTATCCCTTTTCGTGATTAAGGAGAAATCTAAGTTCCATTACCTGTTTATCTGGGACCCATTTTGAGCCGTAGGATTACGGCAGAACAAATCCGGACCGTTGGATTATTTTAAGGAAAAAACGCAACCGTTTCCTTCACCGTTAATAGCTGACCGCGGTTCAACCGAGCCTGCGCGAAGGAGTGAGATGCCTCTCATATATTTTTTTTGCGGCCTTACTGGTAAAGGCAGCGGGGGCGGAGATGCTGGTATCAAAAAAGTAGGTCCGACTCTGGTGCTTAGCAAAGAGGCCAAAAATCAGAGAGATGACCGTTAGAGATAAGATAGGTTGGTCCAACCAATTAAGAGAAGATCAATAGATTCATTTTCGAGATCGATTGATCTTTTGCGAACGCAGCGTATAACTCTTTGTTGGGCCGCGCCATCTGGTGTGTTTGTTCCCTCCTTCCTTACCATGGCAAGTTTTTGCGAAATAATTTTGATGAGAAGAAAAAAAGAAGGCGTTAAGAGACGGACCCTCGTAGTCCAATCCTAAACACTTTGGTTGTGTTTGGTTAACCGAATAAAATTCAGAATATAATACATTTTATCGTATCATGTGTTTGATAGTTGTGTATGATATAATATAAAAGGGACATAAGAATATATAAGAGGATAAAATAATCCTAGGAGAGGGGTGAGATAAAGCGGGACATGATTTCTCTTATCCGTTGTTTAAGCCACTCCCTCTTCGCCACTCCTTGTTCGTCTCTTCGCCACACCTAACCACTTCTCCTGTGGCGGGCCGCCACTCCAGTTAGGGGAGCCGCCTCTCCGGTTAGTAAGACTGCCTCTCCGGCGATGGCGGGCAAATTCTTCAAAGAACATCTAGCGAATTGGCTTTTGCATCACGTCCGACGAGACCTCCTCGTGGTCAGTTTGCAAGTTAACTCACATCATTGACACTGATCCTTGCTACTGCTGCCACCACAAACGTAACGATGGACTCCAGCGGCTATCCCGTTGAACTGATGTTCTTATCGTAGTCCCTACACCAATGAATCTACACTGGCTGATCCGGTCAATCGCGCTTCTGCTTCTAAATCACTCCATCAATTTTTGTCAACTGATTCGTTAAAGTAAAGAAGTATTTAGAGGAGACCACTCAGTTGAATATACGTCGGATTTTAAATGGTGGCCCACTTGAACGTAAAGAAATCGGCTACTGAATTCCTCAGTCCGCATCTTCACCAAAGCTTGCTAGTTCATCAAGTGAGAAAAGCTATCTTCTTGTGTGATCCAGGTTTGGATCCACATCTAGCGAGCATAGGCTCATATCGGCATCCTTGGAGTGCTTCACTTTGCAGAATAGGTCAATGATGAAGCTACCAATGAGCACCATTGTTCGAATGGTACAAGTTAAGAACCATTATAACCGATGTCCGGCTTTTACCAAACAATAGATATGATAGAAAACAAAGATATCCGACTTTTAATCCGCAGCTCACCAAGCATGAGAGAAGATTTGATCAAATCCCTGGATTTCTTATCGTATCCTATCCAGTCCTATTCTAACTTGAAAATCGGACGAGCAAACGCAGCTTTTAAGATTCTTCTTCAAATCCATCTTCATTTCGAGTCAAGAGATAGATAAATGGACACATTTCATTGCATTGATTGAAAGCGTTTGTACCAATTGACTGCGTTGAAGAACAAGAAGTGAGTTGGAAAGATGAATTCTTGACTTTACAATTGAACAAGGGAAATTACGAAATCCACAAGTTACGACTTGTTGAGGGAAATTACATGGTTCTTAGATAATTACCAGTTGATAGTGTCCTGAGTTATGAAGTATACATGAAAATTACGACCTATGAGACGTAGAGCTCGCTAGACAAAAATTGAAAAGTTAGTGTTAAAAAGTTAAACACTGAATTTTAACGTTTTTTCATAATCCTAGTCTGATTTTTATTGGTTGGTTTTAACAAGGTAAAAGTGCTATTTGGCATCAATTTAGAACTATCTTTACTGACTAGATTGAGTTAAACTTTTTTTATCTGACTTTATCTCGTCAATATCTCATTGAGAGCCTCTTTTATATAGCTTTCATTGCAGCATTTACAGGCATAAGGAGGAGTTTGCGAATTTGACAAGATAACTGTCAAATTCTTCATAGTTGTGACCGCTTTTAACAAGCTGGCTCACCCAGTTTTAAGTTCTGCAAGGTGCGCAAGTTACAGCACTTCACAACGTAGCGACCATGCAGTGCACAGTTTCATCATAGTATTAGCCATATCAAATACACATTAGGCCCATTAGGGTTCCCTTTGTCTCTAACTATCTCCCGCAAAATCGAGACAAGGAAATGCAAAACATACTAGAAAGGAATAACCGTATCTACATGATGTGCCTACCCTTTGCCAGTCTCCCGACTAATTAAAAATTACAGTCCCAACCAAGTCAAAGAGTCCGGTACAAACAAAGGCAAAAATGAATTATTTGCGAAAAGTAATCATTGATTACTTATATTGCTTGAAATAATTTGCCAATGAAAAGTATTTTCACCCTCGCCAACAATTTATATCTAAATATTTCGTGGACGGGATTTTTTTTTTTTTTTTGGTTTCTTCATTTATGGAAGAGAATGAATCATTCTAGGAGAATATTTTCGAAATAATTTAATTTTTCGCGAAACAAATAGAGCCAACGCATTCGTTTCATGAAAAACTCAAGGTTTGGAGAATATATTTTTTTTTCGAAAAATGAGTACTTACATCATTTAGAGAAATCAATCAACGGAAATTTTTTCATCATTGATAATAATATATACACTAAACTATCTTCGTGAGTGATGAAAAATATTATCCGTTTATTTATTTTTGCAAGCAACACAAACGATTGTATTTTGATTTTTTTTTTTTAAATCTTAAGTTTTTTGTGAGTCAAACGCACATTAAATTCTACACTTAAATTGAATTCTCAAAACTCTTCGAACATCTTATTGATACTCTTTGAATTATAGCAATTTCAATGAACGCATGTCGAGGGATTATCGAGGTATAGTGACGGGTTTGATGGACATGAGTTGAAGGTCTCTGTTCTAGTCTAGGCTCCCTAGTCTCTAGTCCCAAGAGTTTGATGGGCTCTCGACCCATTTGAGTAGAACTAGAAGCCATCAACGTCAACCGTTTGGACCATATTCCGAATTCCGACCAACGGCCCGGCGGTCTCGGAGGAGCCTCGAGATCGAATCACAGGTCTAGCAAACCCGAGTCCTCTAATTCGAAGTCGATCTCGCCGGAGAATTCATTCGCCGCGAACCTAGCGCATGACGGCCTCGGGATGATATTTGGTACCATGTAGTCCTAGTTGGTTGGAGCAAGACGTCTCTGCCTTTAGCTAGCAAACAATAGCTCGGAATTCATAGGTTAAGCTCCCAGTTCGGTGAAAATAGCCCCTTTAATTTCCTCTGCGTAAATCGATCTTCAATAAGCTTCGGTTTCTAGTTCTTTGAATTTAATTTCAATCCCAACGACTTTCCGAAAAACATCAAAATCCGATCATTTTGGTTGTTTGAAGGATGGGTCAATTTGCTTCACTTTCCTGTCGTCTGAGCTATATTGCAAGCTCATCATCAGGAGCATCGGACAGATGAAATAAGTGCAATTTTTGGAGGAAAAATGACATAGGTAGTCCATGAATTTTGACTCAATGGGCAATGCAATATCTGAGATTTTAATTTGTTCAATATGATCCCTGATTTAATATGCAATGTGATCTTTGATATGTGTTATATATATTTTCCACAATATATGGAATGCATGAAAATATTCAATATTATCTTTTTATTAATTCAAGATTATTGACAATATTAAATATTTTCATATAGTCTCGAGACTGAATTGAACATGAAATAAAAGTTCAGGAATCGTATTAAATAAATTAAAAATTCAAGGTTGAACAAATTAAATTGCAATCTTGACCAAAATTTAGGGGCGAGTGATATCATTATCCTTCCTCGGATTTAGTGGGGTGGCGAAATTTTGAAAAAGCAGCACGTGAACTTCTGTCCTAATCCGTACGACTATTCCAAGGCGGACAAATTCTCGACGAATGACTTGAGCAAGCAAGCAACTACGTACCATCGAAATCACCAAGTTGGCATTGGCCATTAGAGACTCGCTGCTTCGACCAGTGAACGCATTCAAAAGATGAACAGCTTCAATCCTAAAAAACAAAATTCAAAACTCGTGTGCATTGGTCAAGACCAGAATTTGCCCTTCTTGTCGTCCCCAATTTCCTTCCGTCCTTCCCTCTTCCAAAGATCCGCGCACCTGCGTCCCCGAGTCAAAGGTTAGGCTATCGGCTTTGTGCAAATATTCCCACGTGGGTCCAAAGCGACAACGAGTCGTTGGACAGTCAGTCAGAGGAAAATGAAGCCACGAAGACAAAGCAAAGCAAAGCAAAGGCTGTCGATTTCGTTCGTAATCAGCTTGGATGGATCAATTTGGCCACATGGAAGTTTCAGTCTCCCGTCATCAGACGCCTATTTTGACATGGCTCTTGCGGTTCCCACCCAAGCTCCGAGACCACCGGCCAGCCACCGAACCATTGATTTATTAAAATTATTTTCTTTGCATTCGTCAAGGCTCTCTCTAGACGGGGGAATCCCCCCTTCCCTTTTGATGCCAACGTCTATCCCGACAAGATTAGGCGATCATTGAATGGATTTGATTGGCGTATTCGTCACGCTTTCCTTCTTTGTTCGGTTTCTAGATGGAAGTTTCTGTTCGGAACCCCCGAGATTGAGCGCATTCGATCACATCCGAGAGGCTGCCGATAAGCAAGGGCATGGCAGCATGCGTGAATGAATTGTTTTTTTTAGCTTCAAAGACCATTTTCTATATCGTCTGGTATTTTGTGGGTTACTTCCGCCTTACAATGGAGCTAATTAAAAATGTTAGAAGATGTGTTAGAAAATAGCCGCACCTGCACCCTATTTTTTTTAGGCGGGCCTATTAAGGTTGGACTATTTCTCCCATGCTACACCTGAGTTGTTTTATTTCTTCTTTTTTTTTTTTGGGTCAGAAGGCTACTTCTGAGTTTTGTATTGCAAATTCTTTCTTGGCTCCTCTTCTCTCGAAGTTAGGTTTTTGTGTTTGCCCTGTAATCTGCGATTATAACTTTAAGCAACACCCTAAGATCATGATAATTAGATACATGAGTCACCGTATTAAAGCAGATGAATTTACACAACTTGTTTAGGATTTATTGTTCTTGATGCGGAATAGTGATGCTCAATGAGACTACCCATCACGCATTGCTTCTTGAGACTGACTCTTTATGTGAGGTTATTCATGTGTTAGGGTTTAGAGAATAGACTTGAGCTCTATTTGTAGAGTTTGTAACATGACACTCTCATTACGGATAAGGTTTAACTCGCCCCACATTGTTCAGTCCCATATTGAACTAATTAAGAGACATTATCTTCAAGAAATCTTATCTCTTACTTTTATTAGATCGATTGCTAAGATGACATGACTCGCCGGGATTTCAAAGTGGCCAATTTTTTTTTATTAGAGTTAATACCATCAAAAATCTGAAATCGGTATACATGTGATAAATTTACCTCAAACTATTACATCTCTGACAAATTACCCTCCATTAGTTTCCATTAAATTTTACCGTCAAATTACTGAGTTTGATGACACGTGGCAATTGTCGGATATATATGTTACATGTGCATCAATTTAGGATCTTTCGTGGTATTAACTCAATTTAATGAAAACTAACATAATATAAATTTGTCACATGTGTACTGGTTTGAAATTTTTTGTGGTAAAAAAAAAATAGTTTTGGTAAATTTATCGTAGTAGTTGTACTAGTTTAGAATTTTTTGCGGTAAAAAAAATAATTTATGGTAAATTTGTCATAAGTGCACTAGTTTGAGATAAATTTATTACAGATATATAAATTTGAAGCTTTTCGTTTTATTAACTCTTTTTTTTATTATTATTTGAACCGACTGCCTTATTGAAGTTAGCAATGAAATTAGTGTTTTTCAAAAAATAATTAGCACTTAAGTAATCGTTTTAAAAGTTTTGGCATCAAAGTAATCATTTTTCCAAAAAAATTGACACTTAAATGATGTTATAAAAGTTTTAGCATTAAAGTGAGTATCGTACACAAGTTTTGAAACTTATAATGTAATTCACCCAATATTCAACACACATCTTTGAATTTATTTCATTCCAGAATCGCATTCTCCTAACAAAACCTGACAGATAGAATAATTCAAAGGAAAAATCAGTGTGTCCTATTAAAAAAGTGATCTCTTCTCTCAACTTACGGTAACCACAAAATCCCTCAAATCATTCACTAATCCTTCGTTTTTGTCTTTGGAAGGGTCCCTTCATGGTCCCGAAATTGCACCATATTTACCATAATGCCCTTTAGTTTGTAATAAATTAATGTGCCCTAATTTCTGCCAAAAGAGCTTATTATAAGTTAGGTCAAACTTGCAAGCGCCGGTGCTTTTCTTGGAACTGTCAGCAACTCTACGAAGCATAAGCTACGTAGACTTCCTCAAGAATTTATTTAATTAATTCCCAATAGATTAAAAAAAAAGAAAAGAAATATTCCTCGAAATTTTAATAAAAAATGCAATACTTTTTAAATTTTCTCGGCTCGGGTCTTTCATGGGTCAAACCCCCGGTCGCAGACAAGAAATCCGAGTCGCACGCTATCGTTTTAACTCTTGAGGAGTAGCTTATAAGGCATGCATCGTTTCTGCACTCTCGATGTGAGTGCGGGCAGTTGGAAAGGGGAGCCAAAATAATTGGAGTTATGTAAATCCATTTTTAAACACATTAAATTCAGTTTCACCTTTTTTTTTTGTCAGTAAAAAAATAGAAATTGTCACACATATTTATGACAAACCTAATTTTATTCCGCATCCACCGCATTTTCCATCATATGCGTGCAAACTATAATTCGTCTTCTAAAGAAGATTTTTCACAGTTTACTCGATCTGCGATGTTTGATTCTTGTTTAATCAAATCTTAGAAATCACGCAATTTGACTTTTTATTTTAGATTCGAAATTGCTGAAACTTTCACGACGCTAAAAAGTAGATAAGTAGATTCACTATCATTTTTTTCATACCTTTTTTTTTTCTATTTATAAATATGAATAATAATTTACATTTCGTTAGGAAACATTTACAACTTAAATATAATTTCATCTTTTGTGATCGATCTTAAGTGGTGGTAGAATTGGTAACATTGTCCTACGTTGCAATGTACAGTTTAATAATATCCTTCTCGTTCGGTCAGCTGAAGCAATAATCGAGAATTCGATCGAAGAGAATAGGGAATCTTCCGGCTTTTATCCACGTAAAAATAGAGTTGATAAGAGGATAAAGTTTTCGAAGGAAGAGAAACATTGGGACCCGTGACGAAATAATTAGAATTTATATATGTGGTCCGACATTGAGCTCGACCTTATTAAGAAAGGCCTAAAAACTCATTCTTTGGGAATTGTAGGCTGGTTGTCACCCATTTCGTCGACCAAAGAAAGAAATATTCCTTTGTCTTATTGATGCTTTTTTCATGTGAATATGCCAACCCCCCACAATCACATATTTCATTAATTATTGTTGTAGCTCCTCTGTTAAAGGGTACCCGTTTGGCACATATTTAGTAAGAAATATTAGGATGTCCTAAATAATAAGTGAACATCAAATGAGAAAACCAATATACATCGCGAATTGCACTGAACTTGCATTCGATCACTCGTCAATCTTCTCCAGAGGACTTGTTAAGAAATCCTTATCGCAAAGATCTTCTTAGGAAAGGGTGAATGACTTATCCTTGAACTTCACATTTTTGTTTTTCGACGCGGTTGTCAAATTTCTAGTTTTGCAATGAAGTTCTTTAACTTGTAGAATCCTTTCAATCGATTCAAAAGTCTCCCTACAGTCGATTTTCAACAAAGCTATAGATTAACATGTTGGTTAGTGACAAGGAGATGTTGAGATGATCAGTGTTTTTATGGAATGAAAAGCTATGAAAAATTTTCTCCAGCGTATTGTTAGGAGGAGTAGTACTTGCAATTTGGTTCGCATATATTGGCCATGGCGGCATTAATTAGTTAAAATTCTATAAGTTCAAGGATTTAATTGTATAATTGATAAGTAGAAAAGCACGTTGGAAAATTTGTGCAAGTATGCTAAATAATGTGCATTTTTTTTTAATATTCCAAACGACATAAGAAAAATATGTTCCAGGTAAATTTTTTTTTTAGCTGTTGACACACGTAGTTCTTTAATTGTTTAATACTGAGAGCAAATGATTGTGCATTTAGTTAGCACCTTTAAGCATGAGTTTTGAACCATTATGCACTCAATATAGTTCGAGGCGGTTTGGTTGGGTTTACTTAACTAGTTTGTTCTGTTTTTGAAAGTCACAAAAAAAATTAAGATATTAAAAAAAAGAGAATGCGATTATCTATAATTGTTTTAAGTTAATGGAGGGAAATTGATTGCATATCTGTTCTAACATAAAACTTATCGTTCTTCACCACAGCTTGGGCGAGAGATTCTAGTACTTTGAAGTTTTTGGGAGTGATGAAACTGGCAAATTCAATAGAGAGCCCTCATGTCATAAGATCCAGCAACCTCTTTGAAACTCTTGTTCATCTTTCAATGACTAAGCTTTTGGTGTTTGCTATTAGTTTGAACCGAGAGTAGATTGTTAATGTCGTAAAGAAATGAATCTGTTGCTTTTGTTAGCTCTGACTAATTGGTATGGCGTATCTCATATGTTACTTCCTGATACTAATTGGTATCTCAAAACGAGGTCACCTTAAAAAATCAACAAAAAAGTGCAAAAAGCTAGAGAAGAAATCGACCAATAGAGTATATTTGAAATAAAATAGTGTATCTACTGACCAAAAAGTAGTGTACCTATGATACCAACTAAAATCATGCACTAACATACCAAAAAAGAAAAGAATGTGTACCTACTTACCTAGAAAGTAGTGTACCGTGCTCTTTCATTTCACAAAACTGAACTACTATTACACAGGTACAAAATGCATCAGCAACGTCTTTCTCAAAGTAAATAAGAAGAGTTAGCAAGGTAATACTTATGCCGGGGGATGATAATGGACGCGACTCGAATCAATCTATCAACAAAACAATAACAATAAGGGAACTTTGCCACGGTGAGATTGCACCGGTTCACTGAGACAAATCCGAAATGCTCAAAGCCGCTATGATTCTAACACTACCGAATGTGATTATACCGACAAATTGCCCCCAATTGATGGGTCAAAAAATCGCACCTCCTCTTGCTCCGCAAAATGTCCTGAGTAGAAAATAATTTCAAGGTGATGAATGTTGTCTGCGTTAGGGGAAGAAAGGCGTTCCCTAAAACCGAGCTTTACGTTTTACTCACCCCATCTTTCGACCCGAGGCACGTACGAACGAACAATCAAAACGAGCGAGCCTTACGCTTCCCCGTTCCAAGCGACCCCCACGAACCCGTCAAACTAACCACACGAGCAGATGCGGGGCGAGCCCCAACGAAGCTTCTCAAAGCTCGAGTGGTGAACGGACGTGTTGTATGATTGGCCCACGCCATCTGCAAAACTGTCGCAGACGACCCAGCCTCAAAAATCTCTCACAGAAGAGAGAGAGAGAGAGAGAGAATCTCCGAGTTCGCATGAGAGATGTATCATCATCACATGGCGGAATTTGAATACAACACATGGATTGCCGGATAAGAGTCGTAAAGGTCCGTGGGAGCAGATTCAAAAAAACGAGAAACACATGATGTTGGCCTCAATTGGCGTCGGGGGCGAAAAAGAAAGAGGGAAAAAGATTGAGGGCCAAAAAAAGTAAAAAAAAAAAGAACATGAAATGAATCCCAGTCAGTCAAACCAATTTGTCAGACTTTCAAACCCCAACCAAAAATCAATTCCAATAAATTTATAATAATGAATTACTAATAATGCACAACAGTGTGCGGAAGAAAAGAAGAAGCTTTACCCGGCTCTCACGTTTCTCTCTCTCTCTCTCTATCTCTTCCTTCTTTACAGAGAGTCACCATCTCCGTTCAACAGTCGCACACTCACTCTCTGTCTCTCAGATTCAGCCTTCCTTTAATCCCCCCCATCTCCAGCTCATTTTGATATCCTACCCAGCTCTCACCTCTCTCTCGTTATCTCTGTGTGTGCAAAGTTGTAACCTTTTGATGCACAATTCTTTATAGTTGCAGTCAAACATCAAAGCCAACCCACCATCATCCATCATCTCCCCTGTTCAGCTCAGCTGTATGTTTTGGACCCCCATCTTCTCCCCTTTCTCGTTCTCCCCTTTTGAACTGAGACAGACAAGATGGGCATCTATAAATTCTTCAACCTCCAGATGATCCCCTGGTGCTTCCAACTCATGGGCAGCCACGTCTCCTGCGTCCAGCTCCAGCCCGAGCCCGAGCCCAAGCCCGAGCCCAAGTCCTCCCCGCCGCCCCCTTCCGGCACCCTCAAGCTCATCCTATCCGACGGCCTCGTCAAGACCTACCACCGCCCGATCCCGGCCTCCGAGCTCATGGCCCAGTTCCCCAAGCACCTCGTCTGCCGCTCCGACTCCTTCTACATCGGCCAGAAGATCCCCGCCCTCTCCGAGCACGACCTCCTCCAGCTCGGCCACAACTACTTCCTCCTGCCCCAGCACTTATTTCAGTCCGTCCTCACCTTCGTCACCATCGCCTCCTTCGTCGCGTCGCAGAAGCCGCGGGACGTCAGTGGCTGCCGGAACGGGTTCGTGAGGAAAGCCGCCGGCTGTCAGCCCTTCGACATCCAGAGGACCCCCTCCGGGTGCCTTCGGATACGGGTGTCCGACGAGTTCTTGTCGCAGCTGATGGAGGAGGGAGAGCGAGTAGAAAGGGAAGCAAGTAGCGAGAACGGCGTCGGCGACGAGCAGAAGCCCGTAGGCAGAGTGTGCACGACGCCACAGCTGGAGCGGGATTACTCGCAGCTGGTGGGGTCGTGGAGGCGGTGGGAGCCGAAACTCGAGACGATAAGGGAGAGCGACAAGAAGAGCAGGTCTTCCTCTTCCTTTGGCATGAAGAGGAGGAAGAAGCCGCCATCGCCTCCATCCAAAGTTTCCGCCCAGAATCACAAGATCCAGAAATCGTCCGAGAGTCACGTCCACTCTTCGGCGGCGACGATGGGAGCCTCGACGAAACCTTCTTACAGACCTAAGATCAAAATTAGACCGAGAAAATGATGCTCGCCAGATAGGATTAATCATCTGTTTTGGGTTTTTCATTATAGAGTAGAAGAAAAAACAGACGCACTTTGTAGAGAGCCTTGTTCATAGACATTTACATGAATACAAATAAGAATTTGCAATCCAATCCATACGTGTCGGGTCGGATCTTTCTCTTAGCTTCTTAAACCTAAGTTGAAATTCAGCTCTCAGATAGATGATAAAGATTCATTTTCTGGGTCTTCGTGAGTTTAACCTAAAGAAGGTTGAAGGAGGCTCAGCTAGATCTGGTCTCGAGTTCAACGTCATTTCATAGAATTAAGGCAAACTTTTAATGGTCAAGAAACTTGGGTTTTGGTGTAGATGACGTATAATTTAACATTAACAATGTTTGGATCTGGTTAAAATGCATCAATGCCACAAACTCGATTGCAGGTTTAAACTTTTAAACTCATTTAAAACATCATAAGCTTGTACAATCAAACATAAATTTTTCGCCCAGTCATGGTACTTCACAATCTGCCTGTCCTAGTGTTGCACAATGACAAAGCCGATCCCTCCGGTCAAAGACTCGATTGGCGGTCAATATGAATCCGTGCCAGATCAAACGTGGCGCAGATCAGAAATATAATACGCCTCTCCGAGCCTGTAGATCTGCAATGAAACATACAATTTAAAAGCGTAATATGCCCTAATTGGAAGCTCAAAAGGAGTTGAGAAGAAGAAGACGACGAATGCACAGTACGTGCAATTTGCATGACCAGCTTCGCAATGACGTGAGGTGGGATCAACCAAATCATGCACCAATCACCTCGGCCCCATGGGGTCGCGCCGATCGACGGTGGTGATGAATCGGGATCGGAATCGGGATCGAGTGAAGTGATGATGGTTGTCGAGGGAGGATTGCCATCAAAATCAAGTTTGGTCACAAACGGACAAAGTAATGGTCAAAGAGAGCGCCCGCCGCGCTTCACAGCTAGAAGTGGACTGGCGCGTGTGCCTCTGAGTCTCAGCTCCTTATTCTTCCTTTCGCAGTTGTATTTTTTTTTATTCATTATTTTTTTTATCGTGATGTCCGAATAAGATATCTCACGTTTCGATCGATGCATATTTTCGAGGACGCTCACTCGTACGTGCGCTTATGGAACAGGGCTCCGTACCTATAAAGTATGGAACATAATCCTTAATTTCCTATCGAATGGAACCGGTTATAATTCGAGGTAGGAGACGGGTCGCAAAATGACCTTCTGATCGAGCACATTGTTCGAAGGTTGAAAAGGGCAGTAAAACAGCATCGAGCAAAAGGTGAAGAGGTAGTTCTGTTTTGAAGTTGTTTGGAATTTAAGACATGCTCTTTAAATTGACATATTTCTCTATTGCAGCATGGTGCGAATGAAATGTTATTTATTTATTTATTTTTATTTTTTAAAAAAGTGAAGAGGTGGGAAGGGGGAACATGTGGTTAAGCATGAGTAGTGGGACCCACGAGCAAAAAAAGCACACGTGGGAGTTGGTCGCGTGCAGAGTGACTCGGGATGAACGGACATCAAATAAAAAAGCAACCAGGACAGGAGCGGTCAAAGCTGAGTCGCCTGTTGGTTGGGGTGTGGCTAGAGGCTACCGGCTCGTGTCGCGGGTTCGGACATTTGCCCAGTCTTTTAATTTCCCTCTTTCTTTCTTATTTCTTATTTTTTTTTTGGCCCTTATTAGCAATAAAGGCGAGGACCCTATACTTTTTTGGCGAAGTGACAAATGGTGAAAGATCGATCACCCTGCACCGTAAAACCAAAATCACACGAATTAAATGAGAGGTTTCCCGAGTAGCGGGTCCGTCCCCAACCCATGTGAACTGGGCGGCCGCGACGTGCCGTGCTGGCGACGGTGTGTGGCCGACGTGTGGGTGTGACTTAGCATTGATGGCTTGAGAGCATTTCGACTTTCAATTTCGCTGATCATGTTTAGAGAACGAGATATCTAGTAAAATTCATTTATATATATAAAATCAAGAGCTAGAGGTTCAAGGAACATTATTTGGGCTTTGCTCGAATGGATCGGACCTGACTTTTTGTTGGCTAACTTTTAATTCCGAACATAGCTAACGACGTTTTTGTCACGAAAAAATTGAGTTGATCTTAGTCCAGGTTAATCCGGCCGAATCTCCCCTTTTCCCTGAAAAAATCTATATTAATATACTATTCGATATGACTAAAAAAATGTTGCACTAGATTTAGTATAAGCTATTTAAGAGCTAAAAAAGAAGAACAAGATGTAATTGACGAGCCTAACCCTTGATATTGGATGGCAGTCCTATCCCGTAATACGTAATATCATTTTGGAAGTCTTGTTTGGTGAATAAACACTGAAAGAGAAGCCAAAATGTAAGAAACGAAAAAGAAAGGGGATTTTGTAGGAACTTTTGTATTTTCTCGACTTGTTTCTAACATGTACAAAGTTATGCAGACATTGTACAAAATGTGGACAATAAATGGAAAAAATATGTTCTAAGGAATCAAGTCTAATCCTAAATTGATTTACTCTAATCCTTGATTGATTTTTAATATCAATTCATATCCAAACTGATTTCTATATCTCAAAATATCTTCCAATACTTCCCCTCAAGTTGGTGGCTTATAAATGTCCAAGACATCAAGCTTGCCTAATAAATATGCATGTTGTCTGTGACATAGGGGCTTTGTGAAGATATCCGCAGGTTGTTCTATGGTTCCAATTCCTCTTGTCTCAATTATCCTTTCTTGGATTTTGTCTCGAATGAAATGACAATTCACTTCTATGGGTTTTGTTCTTTCAAGGACTATAGGATTCATCGCAAGCTTGAGACCCGCATCATTATCACAAAATAAGGTTGATCCCTTAACTTGCACTCCGAGGTCCTAAAGTAGACCACGTAACCAAACTATCTCACAAGTAGTTTTCGCCATGGCTCGATACGCGGCTTCGGCTGATGATAATGAGATAGTCGGCTGCTTCTTTATCTTCCATGAAAGCAAGGATTCACCTAGCTTAATACAAAAACAAGTGATGGACCTTCTACTCATAGGGCAAGTTGCATGATCCGTATCACAAAAGGCCGTCATTTCCATGTTGCATTTCCTGCAAAGAAGTATCCCAAGTCTTGGGTGTTTCTTTAAATATTTTACGACCTTCAAAGCTGTATCCATATGAGACTGTTTGGACTATGATGAACTGGCTTAATGTTTATACTACATAGCATATATCAGGTCTGGTCATAGTTAGGTATTTGAGTTTTCCAACAAGCTTCTGGTAACTTGATGGATCTTCAAGTATAGGATCATCTTGATTCATTCCCGCATCATAATCGATGGTGGTTAATTTGACATTCTGCTCGATAGGAATAACAGCTGGCTTGCATCCTGATAGACCTGTTTCTGATATAATTTCTAGTATGAATTTACGTTGATTGAGAGAGATTCCTTGGTTCGAACGGGCAATTTCAATTCCAAGGAAATATTTAGGTGAACCTAAATCTTTAATGTGAAATGTAGAGTGCAAATATCCTTTAAGGTTCTTGACTGCGGTCTCATCAATTCCCATAATCATTATATCGTCAACATATATCATCAAATAGATAGATGACATACCTTTTGTCCAGGTAAACAGGGCATAGTCATGTCTGGGCTGTTGAAAGTCTGCATTTGTGAGCGCATTGGCAAATTTGGCATACCATTGTCTGGAAACTTGTTTGAGGCCATAAAGAGATTTGCGGAGACGACATACCCTAGACTCCTCTTGTCTCCAAAAACCCGGAGGAAGATCCATATAGATTTCTTCATCTAAATCACCATGAAGAAATGCATTATGCATATCCATTTGATGTAATTGCCAGTCACGAAATGCAGCAACCGACAAGAAAGAGCGAATGGTTACATCTTTGGCTACAGGAGAAAAGGTTTTGTTGTAATCAAAATCTTCTCTCTGTGCAAATCCCTTAGTTACTAACCAAGTCTTGTATCTTTCAATATATTTAATTTTATATACCCACTTGCAACCGATTGGCTTATGATGAGGAGATAGCGAAATAATCTCTCAAGTTTGATTTTCAATCAAGGCCTGTAATTCTGCTTCCATTGCCCTTTGCCAGCGTGGATCAGTTGCTGCCTCAACATAGCAAGATGGTTTGCGGTCTTTCGAGATATGACTAATGCAACACATATGTTTTGGCGAGAGTCGATAAAAGGAAACATAGGAAGAGATTGGATAAAGAGTACCTTAGGAATTGAGAGTGGCATAGATATAATCTTTAGTCCATATAGGTGGACGTGTGATATGGCTTGAGCGTCGAGGTAGATCATGTGTGGGCATAGAAGATGATGCCTCCCTCAACAATAGGTGTTGATGTAGGTCTGCTCGATGAAGGGCCAAATGCTTCTTCAGTTGTTGTGACTGGATGTCCAGTTGCTTGTTCCAAAGAAGATGGTGAATATGATGTCAGATGTGCCGGAGGTGCAGCTAGACAATATTGAGCACCATCAAGTGCTTCTTCAGAGAGAAACCGATGAGAGTTAGACATTATGCCAGACTCTTCATTTGATGACTGTTCATCACGGAATGGAAATATATCTTCATGAAAAATACTATCTTTGCTTACGAAGAAATCACCTGTAGAAGGCTCAAAAACACGATACCCCTTTTGTAATGTTGGATATCCCATAAAAATACAACAACGGGCGCGAAGACCTAATTTGTCCTGAGGACCCACTGTAGTGACATAACACAAGCAGCCAAAAACTTTCGAGTGATGAAACTCTGGTTTCTTCCCAATGAGTAATTCAAAAGGTGTTCGTTCGCCGAAAATTCGAGTAGGTATGCGATTGATCAAATAAGCTGCCGTGACCACACAATCTCCCCAAAATTTTTTTGGAATAGAACCTGAAATTTAAGTGCACGTGCGACTTCCAAAAGATGACGATGTTTGCGTTTCATGACCCCATTTTGTTATGGGGTGTAGGTGCAAGAACTTTCATGTAAAATGCCATGGGAAGAAAGAAAGGAAGCACATTCATTATTGAAGAATTCCTTACCATTGTCGGTACGAATATGCTGACGCTGCGTTTGGTCGTTTGGATTTTTAGTTAGTATAGGATTGGATAGGATATGATATGAAATTCAGGGATTTTGCTATATCATATCTTGTGTTTGGTGAATCGCAGTAATAGAATCAAATATGTTCATATCATATCATGTTCATTATTTAGTATATACGAACAAATTTGAAAAAGCACAAGCGAAAAATATAAGAATCTCTTGTAATTCATTGATGAATCTAGTAAAAGAAAGAAAATATAAACATTCAATTTTTGCTGAAAAGTTGTTCATTTTTGTGACATTCGTTAAACCTTAACATGAAACACAAAGTTATGGAGGAAAAGGAGGCTTGACTCTCTTTTTTGCTTTTTTATACTTTTGATGTAAACCAGAAAGCTAAGAAGTATAGTAAATTTCAACTATCTCACTATTTTCGTAAAGTTTTATAATAAATGAAAAAGTTACAAAGCAATCATGAAATTTTCACATGAACTGGAGATAGAGAAGACGGCGATGGAGATGCTATTTTTTTTTTAGAAATTTCATTACTCCTTCTCTTTGAGAATTAGAAAAATCATTTTCAATTTTGAATATATTACTTAAAATATAGTTTCTTCTACTTCATTTTTTTTACTTATTTTTCAATTATAAATTTCCTTTTATAATTATTTTGACTCAATCATTTCTTAATAAAGTTTTTTGTTAAATAACAAACTATACTATTATACTTAAAATATGTAATGATAGAGATACTAAGAGCGCAACTATATATTATAAAGGAAAAAGAAATCAAATTATAAATATGATTTATAAAAAAATAAAAATAAAAATTATTTTTATTTGATTTTTCTTTCTAATATTAGAATTCAAATTTTTTTTAAAAGTAATATTTTAATTTTATTATATAAGAAATTTGTTATTTAGAAAAATATTTTTATACCATAAACAAAAGAAATCCTATCCATCTTTATCCCACATCTACCTAGGATAATTATATCCAAGTTATATCACATTATATCATGTTATATATTATCCTGAGTAGGAACCAAATAATGAATATGATAAATTTTATCTTATCATAACTTATATACTGACAGCCAAGCACAACCTGAATGGATTTCCCAAATTGATTGTTGGATAGAGAGAAGAACATTTTTAGATAGAAAAGTACTTGACTCTTTGATTGCATCAGGAAGGCCCACGTAGCACGGGAATAATCGTCTACGATTGTAAGGAAGAATCGAGAGCCATCATGATGTGGAGTATGGTATGGTCCCCAAACGTCAGCATGAATTAGGGAAAAATACTGTTGGCACGAGTTGTACTAGATGGAAAAGGAGTTTGAGATTGTTTTGCTAGGGGATAAATATGACATGGATGGTAAGGAAAGAAAGCACTGTGACCCATTCTCTGATGCGAAAGATATTATTTATCGTTGGTAGTTATATTACACTATGATTTTTTATTCAAGGGAATGCAAGACAAACCAAAATCTTTTGCAAAGCTGGACCAAAAATAGAGTCCTTCGGAGATTTTACCCAAGCTCATAAGTTTGCCAGTCGAAAAGTCCTGAAAAAAGCAATTATCAGAATTAAAAAACACACGACAGGAGTTTTCCTTACAACCTCCGGACACTGAAATGAGATGGAACTGAAAATTTGGTACGTAGAGGATATTATGGAGAGTAATGAGAGTGCTAAGTTGAATGGTGCCGGTTATCTTGACATATATGACGTTTCCATTTGGTAGTCGCACCAATATGGGATGGCTCAATTGTATATGAGTATAAAAAAGACTTTTATCGCAGATGATGTGCTCACTAGCTCTTGAATTAATTATCCATGCATTGCTCGAAACATAATTCATCAGACAATAAGAAATAAATGAAGAACTCCCCGCTTTGTCAGAAGTATCCAATTTTTGCAGGGCCTTCAGGAGTTACTGGTATTGTTCATAGGAGACGGGCTGATTATTCTCATTAGGATCAGTAAAACCAGAGATCTGATTAGCTACTGAGAATTCCTTTGGCCTTTTCCCTTTTTCACTGGGCCTCTCGTGCAACTTCCAGCAATTGTCAATTTGCAAAACAATTTGCCTTTGCCTTTGTGAGTTTTGTCCATAATTTTTGGATGACGACGTGACAAAATTTTGGCCATTGGAAAGTTTAATTGCTCTCTCGCGTCCATCATTTGGGTGAGACCCATGATTGTTGATTCTTGAGCCGTCGGTTCCCTGTCCTCTTAGGGTTCGTGAATCTTCCCCGAAGACGATGCCGCTCCTCTCCAATTTGTTTCGCGAGGTCTACTTCCCTGGTCTCGCTGCTCGCCGTGAACCGCGAGCAGAATACTCTCTGCTCCTCTTTTGTATTCTGACGAGGTGAGTCTCCGACTTTTTTCTTGCACGTCCAATTGGTAAATCCGACCGAGTGATGGCACAGGATCCATGGCCAAAATCTGAGATCTAAACGAGAGGTAAGCATTGTTCAAAATTAAGAGGAATCGTGTCACCTTTTCCTGTTCTTTAATGGCCTTGTACTGTTTTAAGGTGGATTCCGGTCCTTCGAGTTTCTCCTCGACTGCTTCCAGCTTATTCGAGATTGTCGAGAGCTTGTTGAAGCATGCCGCGATGGGCATGTTTCCTTGCTTCAGCTCTGAGAGTGCCTGGGTAAGCGAAATTTTTTTCACTCGATCCAATTTGCCGTACATTTTTTTAATGTTGTCCCACATGATTTTCGAGTCTTCTGTCGGTGGTAATCCGGCTGCGACATTTGGTGCTATACAATTACCAAATTTATGTGCGGACTAGTTGATTGCATTTTTTCCATTGTCGTGTCAATCGGTCCTCGGTCGGAATCGGAATTGTTATGTCGAGAAAACCATCCTTGTCCTTCGTGACGAGGGCTTGCCGGAATTCTTGTGCCCACGTCGAATAGTTCTCCGGTCCTGAAAGTTGATGTGTGATGAGCCGCAATTCTAGTCCATCGGCCGTGGAAATGTACAATGGATCGCCAGGCTCCGATCGGATACGGCAGGAATCCGGGTTGAAGAATCGGGCAGGGATTTGCTCCCAGACCCGAATTACCCGATTCGGATGCTTGACCTGCGTTGAACCATCCGGGCTCGGGGGTTGGATTTGCCCTGTTTCGAGTTGACCCGTAATACCATGGATTTGGCTGTATCTGGAAGGGCAGCCATTGGAAATGTTGACCAGCAATGGGCTGGCTCGGTATCGGTCGCCCCTGACTGATGGGCAACTCCAGCAGGTGGATTTAAGGTGGTTTCCTCTCCTTGCGACATTACTGGTGGTGACTCCTCTGAGGTGTGTCTCTCAGGGGCTGATGGTAAGCCTTTTGTCATGGTTATTGGTAAAAAAAAAAAAAATAAAAAAAATAAAAAAAAATCATCCTTCAATTATTTTCTGGTGCATAAAAGAACTTGATTCCTACGCCGGAGTGCTGACATTGTTTTTGTAGGTTATTGTTGCCTCTTTTCAGTAGCAAGGAAAGAAAACTTTGCAGGCAATTAATGATTTGTGCGGAATCAAGCTAGGTCAGGACTTGGAAGAAGCTCTGATACCATATAAGAAACGAAAAAGAAAGGGGATTTCGTAGGAACTTTTGTATTTCCTCGACTCGTTTCTAACATGTGCAAAGTTCTGCAGATATAGTACAGAATGTGGACAATAAATGGAAAAAAAAAATGTATTCTAAGGAATCAAGTCTAATCCTAAATTGTTTTACTCTAATCCTTGATTGATTTGTAATATCAATTCAGAACCGCACCGATTTCCATGTCTTAATCATATCTTTCAACACAAAACCTCACCTTTTCCCCTTTGCATTCTATAAACAAATGATGCGCATCACTAAACCCACATTCTTTTGCCACAATAAATAAATAAATAAAGGGGAATGTTCGTAATATGTCAACTATTATCCATTACTCATCCATAAACGCGTTCGCGCATTGGGCGCTTAATTTTCCGTTCCATATTATCCGAGTCGTCTTGTTCACTGCGCATCACAATGGACTTTCAAGCCGCGAGTCTTCTTGTTCATCAAGCTTTGATGCTTCTGTAACCAAGTGGAATCGTGATTCGCTTCGTAACAAAATTATTCGTAGGTTTCCCACCGAGATTCTGAAGTGATCTGCAACTGACGTGGTACCTTATCATACTTTATAACATATGGTAAATTAATTTGGGAGTTTTGCTTAACTTAATACAACTTTTGTGCTTGCTGCAAATCGCATTGAAGAAAGATCAAAGAACGGAATCTTTTTCTCCCCATTTTTGTTATTTCTACTCAAGTTGAGTGTCGCAATCGTTGCGATTCAGAATTAAGCACAAATCATCATATGGGATCGTTTCTGTTCCTTCTTGTTTATATGCTTTTCGAGTAAGACGTTTCATCTGGTTGAGCTTCCTTTCGTCGGGTAGTATGAAGTTTCAAACTTCGCAATAGAATGACCGAAGCGAAATGTCTTTACTGGTGCATCTCGCTGTCCGACCGAGCGATGTGATCCTCATCTATTAATGCGTTTACACGCGGACCGATTGATCATCCGTCCGACCGATCCAAGTGCGCTTTCAACTTATTTCAGTTCCTTACCATGTATTTCTGAGACTTCTTGATCATTAAGCATCTGTTTATAGAACGACTGTACATTTTTGGGTTCATGTTCATTAAACTTTGATGCTTCTTCTGTAATTAAGTCAGGATCTTAATGTGCTTTGTAGCAAAATTATTCCATGCACCTCAGTGCGGAAAAACAAACACAGAACACCAGCATTTACGTAGTTTGATTAAGATGATTTACGTTCACAGGTGAGGCAAAATACAAGATTCCACTATAATCAAAGAAATTACATATCACAAAAGTCGATTTTCGCGACTCTACAAAATCACACGACTCACAAAACTCTCATATGACGAAAATACTCCGTACTACAGAATAAACTCTAGCAGCAACATAAAAAATAGGGCACAAAAATTTCTCTCCACTTTTGGGCCGCGCAAAATTATCTCGGATCAGGTGATAAACCAAACCAAGTGCATAAAATTCAATACATATTTAACAACTCCCAAGGAGATTTTGAAGTGATCGGCAACTGACCCGATACGCACAAATTTTTCTCGGGGGCGTTGCCCCCAAACCCCCATAAAGATATATTCGCATCTCATATGAAGAAAATACTCCGTACTACAGAATAAACTCTAGACGCAACATAAAAAATAGGGCACAAAAATTTCTCTCCACTTTTGGGCAGCGCAAAATTATGTCGGATCGGGTGATAAACCAAACCAAGTGCATAAAATTCAATACATATTTAACAACTTCCAAGGAGATTTTGAAGTGATCGGCAACTGACCCGATACGCACAAATTTTCTCGGGGGTGTTGCCCCCAAACCCCCATAGAGATATGTTCGCACTCCTACAGAGATATGTTCGCATCTTATATGAAAGTGTATAAAATTCAAGACATATTTAACAACTCTCAAGGAGATTTTGAAGTGATCAGCGACTCGATACGCACAAATTTTTTCAAGTTGGGCCTATCGGCTTAACTCTCCGCGTCACGAACCAAATCTCAACTTTCTCTTCACTTTTAGGTCGCGCAAAAATCATGCCGAGTCAGGTGATAAACCAAACCGAGTGCATAAAATTCAAGACATATTTAACAACTCCCACATAGATTTTGAAGTGACCGGCAACTGACCCGATACGCACAAACCGGCGGTGTCTCCATCATGAATGCATTGTGTATAAAAAAGATGCTTTGGTGATTTCAACTTTGTAGCATATGGTAAATTCTTTCGAGATTTTCGGTTGATTTATCACAACTTTTGTATTTCTGCAAATTGCGTCGATAGATTCAACATTTGACTCTGTCTACGACCCATTTTCTTGATCAAAGAACAGAAATTTTTTTCTCCCTCTTTTTTGTATTTCTTCTCAAGTGACTGTCGCAATCTTTCCAATGAAGACCGACACCCCTCGTTCTTCAAGCACCTCCTTCAGAATTAAGCACAGATCATCAGTTTCTTGTTTATGTTCTTTCCAAGTGAAAATTTTCATTTGGTTGATCTTCCTTTCGTCGACTAGTCTGGTGAATCCCAGACCACAGAGACAAGGAACGTAATTGTCGGGTTGAATGTTGCAAATGAATCCAGGATAAATGGCCTTTGCAGGATTGACATGGCCTGCTCCGATGCAAAAGACATCCGCAAGTAGAAGTCTTTCATCCAGGATCGGGTTTTGCTTGATGTTCAGCTGCTTAGCCAAAGTCATGATAGTGGACTTCATCGCCGCTGGAGACCAGTCTGGATGGGCAGCCTTTATCACAGCCGCGATGCCGCTGAGGTGAGGGCATGTAATGGAAGTGCCAAAATGGATGTCGAAGTAATACTTGTCTTTCATATCATTTCCGACAGGAAATGGCCATGCCGCTAGTATGTCCAGACCAATAATGTCCGGCTTCAGAATTCCGGGGTGGGCCAACCGAGCTGGGGCCTCTCGAAGAGAATGCAGTAAGCGGTGGAACATGGATTATGATCGTGGCGGGAGGAGTTTCGGTCGAGCCGTAACAGTGATTCCAGCCAATTCTGGGTTCATCAAAATCATAGCAGCACCGCCAGCTCTTTTCACCTCGATCGATGGGTTCTGCTTCCGTCCCTCGGATTCACACCCGACAACCTTCCCTTTAACTTGGCTGCTTGTCAGTGCTCCTTCTAAGCAATATTTTGATCCTTTCGTGCCGTCAATTCCAGGGTACCAGTGGCAATAAAGTTGAAGGGAAGAAGGGTTGAGATAAGGCCTCACCTTTCTTATTCCGCTCCGTCCCCGAATTTTAACATAGGAGACAAAGTTCCTATAATGCCGCTTCCCCCGACAGTGAGCATCCAAGGAGCCGCCTTCAATACTGTGTCTGAGTCAAGGCCATCGTTCTCAGCAGAGAAGCTGACGAAGATCCCTCTCTGAATGGCTGCAAAAGTGGCTACAGCCAATCGTTCTATAGAGAATGGAAGGGAGCCACCGCCGAGCGAGAGTGAGAGCACGTCAACACCGTCTGCAAGGGCAGCATCAAATCCGGCAAGGAAGTCGCCCTCAAAACAATATTGCCAGGTGAGCGTATGGAGGCATGCCACGTGCCGTGCCTTCGGCCATCCCCAGCATATATATATATTTTGGTCGAAATCCCCTGCATATTGGCTCGCTGCACAGAAGCGCCAGCTGCTGTGCTGGCTGTATGAGTGCCGCGTCCATCATGGTCGAATGGCGGCACGATCACATTTTTCTTAGCGGAGCTGCGGATGGTCGCGCCTATCAATTTGTTATTACATTGGGAAGGATTGAAGGCGCACCTCCCCTTCCATTTGGCTGGCGGAGGTGGCATTCCATCTCCGCTGACTGAAGGGTGGTCAGGCGTTACTAACGTATCCATCACGCCGATGATAATTCCCTCTCCCATAGTTGAGCCATTGAAAGACCCGGGACGCACGGGTAAAAGCCAAAGACCTGGGGCTGCGCGTTATTTGAAGCTGATATGCTTGTTCCGGATGAACCGCCACGAATCCCGGCTTTTTCTACATCGTGGCGCAGTTAGCCTCGCGGCGAAGCCAGTCATCACATTTCGGTAACAGTAAAGCACTCGGCTCTGTTTGTCTGAGGCGGAAGAGTTTGTGGGCAAGACCGAGTGGTACCAGGACTCGAGGTTTTCCGATTCGGAGGAGTCCTGGGGGAGTCAAGTGGACTATGTAAGTCTGCGGGTTGCTACCTGTTGATTGAGTCGTGGTCATCGGCATGACGGAAAGGACATTGGAGAGGAAAACAAGTAAGGCAGAGGAGATGAATGAAAGCCATAGTTGGTATTGCAGATTCAAGTGTGGATGGGGTGGTCCGTGTTCAGCAACTAACCGGAGCTTCTATTTATGAACGAGACAATGATGAGTACATGGTGTTGCTTTAAGAGCATTATCATCCATTCTAAACGTAGGAGTTGCAGGCAAGAATTGACTTTACTGATGAGTACATGGTTGTCGCGACTTAAAATTAAATTCTAGGTTAATGTATTGCCAGGTTATTTTCAATGACTAATCTAATACGGCCTCTCTCAAACCCTACGAAATCACAACTTCGATTAATTTAAATGAATTAAAATTTGAGTGTTGCTACTAACTATTTATGGTAGGTTGTTTAGAAACCTAAATAAATACTATTCTTATTTCTACAAACCAGATTATGGATTCGGGACTTAATTACATTAACCAATTAAAGTTAATGCCTTTTCGGTACCTTAATTCCATGAAGAATGTTTAATTTGGCGATCTTGATGGATTCTGAATTGATGTTCAAAGGTGCAATTTTTCGTGTTTTCTTTTTATGAATTTTGTATTTTTTTATGTATTTTTGAAATTAATAATTAATGAAAAATGAGAATGAATTGGTTCAAGATTAAGTTTAAATTTTCGGATTTAATTTGCATTAATTCCCAAATTTTTTAAGAAAATATTTCCACCCTACATCTACATATTTTAAAGATTTAGATGGGTTCAAAAGATTAAATTTACTAAATGCAATCCATAAGATATGATTTCTAGAATGTCCAATCTATCTAAAAAAGATAAGACGTGGTTTTTAAGAAACCATATCTTCTTAATTTTTTGTTTTCTAAGATTTACTGACATGAAAATTAAACACGAGACATGAATGATTTTTATTTGTTTGTTTTTTCAAATTTTCTGATTTTTTTTTTGTGATTTTGGGTTTTTTATGAATGCATTTAAATTCAAATTGCAAATTTTTTAGTGAAAAGGATAATTACCGCTGAATCTTTCGAATTAAATTTCAATCTGAAGCCTGATAGATAGACCCTAAAACTCGACATGCCGCCATGGAAATAATTCCATATAAAGCCTGATAGACAAAATTATTCCCATTTGTGCGGTTGCAGACTATGAAATTTTCCCAATCGATCACATTTCAAAGGATTTTGACATCTTGAGCATCTTGGATATATTCAAAAGGTTTTTCTTTTCGGATTAACCAGATTATCACCAAGACTTCGAAAATATCTCAAGCAAATCACAATTTTCAAACTAGGCAAGTAGAGAATATATCGCAAGGTTTTTCAAAAAATATTTAAGATTCAATTTTGACATGCAATCTTCCAAAATGGCAAGTGATGATCACAATATTTCTTGAGAATATTCAATTTTAGATATGCAACAATCTCATAAAGAAATTAAATATTCTAATCTTGCAAGCCAAGATTTTTACCTTGAACCAAAGATGCGCTTCCCTAATCTGAAAGGTAATTGAATCGGCTCAAAATTTACTTATGGTCAGGATGGCTCCGCAGGCGATTGAAAATTGGTGGACTAACAATAATTCTTCCACCATGAGGTCGAACCAATGCACTGAGAACCTGCCAAAAAGGGAAACTATGATGCATGAACATATGAACCTTTAAGTAGCACCAAATAACTGTATTGACGAGAGCCTCGACCACGTCCACTGCCCTTGAAAAAATCTATCAAGTCCCGATCAAGTGCAGCTTGAGTTAGCCTCCAAGTATCACCGCAGGAGTCTCCTGAGAGCTTGACAAGGTCTGACATGATGGATGCTTCTCCAATGGAATCTTCTTTGGATGCGGTTTCCTCATGCAAAACCTACGATTGGGAGCAAAACATAAAAGAAGAAATTGCAGCCCTTCCTTTACATTATATGTCTACCGAGAAGCATAGTGGATGACGATGACTTATGAGAAATTAGAACACCACCACCAATTAGACTCTCTTCATTATAATTGCCAAGGGATTCCAAGTTGGGTCGAACTGGGAGCGGCTCAAACCCGCAATGATATCAATGAAACGGTGGTCGAAGTCTTACTGGAAAAACACCAAGGAACTTTCGGCATAGCGGCGAGGTTCTCGGCTTGAATCGCTAGTGAGGACTGCTATTCCGTGAGAGGCCTCGCGAGATGGATTCGTCCAGAGGAGCTCAGACGACGCTGTGACTTTGTCCAAAACCAACGAACAATCCAATAGTCACCACTTGATATTTACGCAATTGCGCATGAGACCGAGGTCCCCTATGTGGTGTCCCTCACAGATTGAAAAGCAATGGATGACCCAGAGAAGAAAATCCGGCACGTTGGGACTGCTTTGACATCGAGTTTGTAAAAAATGCACCGAGAAAATCAAGCCTCTGAACAACACCTTTTTTTTTTTCTCTTGCGTTTCCTATGTCACCATTCTCTCTCTGATCTCTCCCTAACGTAGAAAGTGTGGCCATGTATTCAATGGAATGGCCTCCATTTCTCTCTCTGATCTCTAGACTTGTGAGCATGAAATATATTTATAGAGCAGAGATTGGGTTCGCTACTTCCTAAAGAGATATATTTTTTATCATCAATATAAAATCTTTTGATATCTCTTATATTCTGTGATAAAACCTAGCTTAATTGCTCACCAAGTTTCAAGACAAATTGATATTCCATCTTGGCATGCAATTTTCGACCCTACTGATATTCATATAGGTTTTGGCCGAATTTCCATTCAACGCGGGCTTAGTCCAGTTGATTAAATTGGGCTCTGAACCATTAGTTTAAGTTCACCCGCTGTCGGTCCGAAAAATGCAAATGCAAATGCATGATAAAAATATAAAAATGATTTATTTTTGTGAGAACTAAAACTAGTTCACATTTTCTTTATGCAAGAAAAATGATTTAAGAAAAAATCAAAATTTAGGTGTCAACAACGGTGAGTAGCTGAATATTCCAAAAGGATGACTAGCAAGCACTTTTGACATAGTGCATCAGCAGGATAACTAGTCGTTACAATCAACATCGAGAGCCAATTCAGTTCTGAGTCCGGAAGACTTCAGTTGATGTTTAAAATGCTTAAGCATACTTTTGACCAAAGCTTAATCAAATTGCTCGGAAGGTTGTGAGTCGGATCATCTTTTGACTTGAAAGTGACTTCACACTCCACGTCAAATCGGCTCCCTCATTCATCCTCACTCCTTCGCCCGTCCAATATTCCAAAGCAATCCAGACAGGAGCACTTGAAAGAAGGATGTGAGTGACTCAACAATAGATTTTATTTTCCATTTTCGGTTGATTGTCATTCGATGGAGTCCATGAGGAAGGAGATGAGATCATTAGATTGGTCTGTTATTGCGTGATGACTTGTTCTGTCGTATTATTGTTGCTTGCGGATATGGTTTCTTAGAGCGCTCAAAAGCGAAACTGCGTTTGCTAGAGCTTGGATCTGCCGTATATGAGAGAATGAGGTTGGAGATTGGAGGGTAAATATGCTGGTATTCCAGCTAAATGCTTCTCTATAAGGATACTTAAGATAGATCTGGCCCTTTTGATTATGTCATGAACTTCTTGGCCGTTCTCAAGAATGTGCCCACGGTATTTTTGCGGCCTCTTAGTCTTACCATCCCGGACGAGATGTGGCCAATGCACTATTCACCCACATTCCTCCATTAAGCTACGTTCGTTCAGTGCACCGGAGCTGAAAAATGCCTTAACAGACAGAATCCACGTAAACAAAAAGGCAGCCACAATGCTCCTTCATTGAGCCCATTGGCAACGAACAAAAGCACAGCCACAACACCACTTTCCTATCACTTCTTCTAGTAGGTTGGAGTTGCTTCCTCTCAAAATTTTTCCTGTTTCTTGATGGGTCTATTGCTTTGACTGAAAGTTCAGCCGCAACGAAAAGCTGCCGAAAGTTTGATGGGTGGATGGAATTTTGGATTGAATTGGAAATAAAAAAAAATATTTATGGTTAAATTAGCACAATTATAATATGTTTATGATTTTTTTTTTGAGAAATTTCCCCTCGTCCGTTTGTGACCCGACTGGAAAATCCGACACTAGATCGAAGAAAGAGCAAATTCAAAAATTGCCAATAGCTCACACGAACTCCTCACCCATTCATTATATACTCCTTGGACTCCCGCATTCTATGTTTCGGTCCAATTCATCATCGCCGTCAATCAACGAGACCCCGTTCGCGAGATGGGTGCAATAATTTTAGGACTCAAATAACAATCCTCTAAAGTTGGGTGCATGCATCGTTGAATTGGGTGCACAGTTAAAGCTGGTGAATCTTGTAGAATTTAATGATTCCGAGTACATAAGAAACATATGTTATTTAACTTTGGTATACTTTTATATGAAGAAGAATAATTAAGCCCGTATCCTCCTATCTCATTAAAGCCAGTATCCTCATACGTTGTGAATGAATTTCTTTTAGATCTTGCAATAATGATCAAAGCATTTTTTTTGGTAAATGTAAAAATGCAACTTTACAAAAGCGAAACCCGACACGACCAAATGGAACTTGTACTCGTGGTGACACTAGTCAATGTCACTAGGGATACAAGGGTATCGTGGGTTCGGAAGGATAGCACCCCTAACAAAGTAGAAAGAGGCTGCAAAACAGTCGGCCAAAACTAAACAAACAAAAGAACCTGTGGGACGAACCTTTGGTCACAAAAAAACAGACAGATTGATGCCCCAGCTAGCTTGCATCCTCCGATTTCTTGAAGTATCTTCAACATTCTTGAATGCAAGGGCTTTATCCTTAACAAACTTTTTAAGGTGTTTTTTGATAGTTGGCATGTGATTCCGAAAAAAAGATGTGATTTCCTTCCTTCTAAATAACATGACACAAGGCTTCAAAAGCGAAGCGGTCAATACTCTGATAAAAGTTACCACCTGAGACGTGATTCATGGCCCATCGTAAGTTAACCTGCAACGAGTCAGCGCCATGCAAGATTGCACTTTGCTGCAGAAAAGTGAGCAAGGCCTCCGGTGGCGCCGCCCCCAAAAAATAGGTGATACGTGGTCAAAGCATTTACTGCCCCAGAATATGCAAAAAAGGGTGTGTAAAAGCGGCTGTGCTTGGGACAAACTTGATCACAAAGGAAGATCAGAAGCATGGAGATTGACCAACGTTGCTGCACTTGCACTTTCCCGATGTGTCCTAAGGGTGCGCCGCCAAAGGCTTGTGTTCTTGTCATTTCTCTTCTTTTAGCTTGCGATATTGTTAATCATACATCAGTCGTTTTCGTAATAAGAGCCACCAATAATTTTTATTGTCAAGCATATTTGACTTTCATAGAATGTTGAGGAATGCGACCTTTGTTAGGCACGGTAACATAATCTGAGATCGAGGTTGGATAAATCAATTGCAGGGAAACGATGGCCTGAGTTGGTGGGACACAGCGGAGACGAAGCGAAGGTGGTGATCGAGAAGGACAGTCCGCACGTGATGGTCATACAAATACCGCCAGATGTATATAGGCTTGTGGATTATTGCTGTAACCTGAGTATATGTTCTGGTCGACAAAAAGGGCAATGTCCTGAAACACCCGCGGTTGGATAAGGGGGAATAACTCCATGAAGCTTTTGATATAATAAATGAAACCAGTAATCATTTTGTGGCCCTATTCTACATACTGGGTTTATATTTGAGATGCATATACACACACATATATATATGTTTTACCTTATGAGTTTGACCAATATGTATAATTATTCCGTGTGAAATCTGGTCTCCTATTAGGACAATTCCTTTCATGGGGGTCTAAATTTACAACACACATTGTGCATCTCAAGACATTAAGCAGTTTAGAAGACGTGAGCCAATAACATAGTTAATCGAATTGCGTACACGATTTGGCGAACGCAAGTTGTTATTTCTAACTAGGGATTATTGCGGTCCGAGAGCTTTCTTCTATGACTTTTAACGGGAAAAATTACCAAAAATTTTTCTCATTCATTGTAATATTTGGGATATATTTAGTATGATCATTTGACTTAAATAACATATAGTTTAAATTAGCAGTAGTTCAGTTAATGTGAACATGTGTTTTACTTTTTGTTTCATTTTTACTGAAATATCTATTATTTTCATATAAATATGATAGTTAGATTATATTACTCTTTTCTTGGTTAAAGAAATTTTCCTGAACAAAAGAGTTACACCTTTTGTATTGTGTTGATAAACTTTTCCTCTATCCATTTTTCTTTTAAGTTTAAATCGAATAATAATTAGAAACTGTTTATTGGTCAAATATGGACCGTCAACCATCAACAGTCGCCGCCGTAGCCACACCGTCATCGTCGGATCCGCCAGCAGCAGTAGCTCCTCTGTTTGGGCCTGATTTCCGTTCAGTGTGCTCGAGGTTTGTTAGTTCCTCCTTCGATTGAAATCGACGTTTCCAAAACCTTGATCATCAATAGCCGCCAGAATTTGCTTCGCTTACGAGGTGGCTTTTCAAACTCTGTTCTTACGGGGAAGAGGCCGAGAGTTCTCTTCTCCGCTAAGACCAGGATCGGTGGTGCTTGAAACTGCTTCGTTGATTTTGAATATCTTGGACTGACTTGGTAGAGTTCTGGCTTGGAATCCGAATCCATTGGTGTCTCGTATTGTTCCTCAGCCGAATGCGCATCACCTGATTGATGATTTGTCTCAGAGATTTCAGTTTATATTCACTGCCTGTGTATAAGTTCCAACCCCAATATCCTACACACACACACACACACACACACACACACACACACACACACACACACAAGTGTTGACCTCATCTACTATCCTCGGGCATCGCTGAATCAAGTTGTTAAACGCCCTCCACATTGTTGTTCTTGCACTAGATGTCCCCTGCTAAAGTTTCTTCTTCTATTTGTCATTACCTGCACTATCGTATCATCTATGTCCAGAGAAAAAAAGGGTTGAAAATGTCACCATACTTTTATGGTTTCAATTGATCAATTGGAAACCCAAGTTCCTGCTAACAACTGATGGCAATGGGTGTAGCACTCATTGACGCGACACATCTAATAAAATGTCTGTGTTGTGATACTGTTTTGCTAAAGTATCCTGTATAACTTGTCTATGCGGTTTAAATGGCCGTATATGTGTGTGGTCTACTTCTACCTAATAATTTAAGTTTTCGTTTTGGATTCCCTAACATTGTATCAATGCCAAATTCCACCCGAGCTTTATTTCAAGCATGAGGCTTCCTGTGTGTCAACTGCACTTGTCGTCCTCAATCTGATCTACATGCTAGAGAAAGTTTCAAAGTATCCCATATTGCTTGTTTATTAGGTTTGCAACGGCCTTATACACATGTCACCCATCACCTAATAGCAAGCTTGTTTGATTACAACAATGTAAAAGATTCCTCAGCACCTCATGTTGAAATTGTGGCTCTCTCTGAAGCCCTAACTTTTTTGCTCCCGAGAAGAAACGAACCACTTGAACTGGAGTCAGACAGCCAAGTCTTGATTAAAGCCTTGCAGAGCACAGATCACATCCCCTGGGACGCACACGCACTTATCTCCCAATGTCTTGATCTGTCCTCCAACTTCTCAAGGCTGTCCACTTCTCAGTTCACGCGAAGCAAGCTCAGTTGCTGACTGAGCTGCAAAAGCCCGGCGGAAGAAAACTCTCGCACATGATTGGGTCTTTTCTCCTCCCCGAATCTTGTTGGATCTACTGTGTATGGAAGCCCATTTTATGGGTACTGCTTTTTCTAATTGAAATAGAAAAACTTCAGTTTGTGACCAAAAAAAAGTAAAAGGTAAGATTTTGTTGTGTGAACAAGGGTTGGTCTGCCCCTTTGAAAAAGCGAAACAGGTGAAAAGAGCCGGTGGGATTCCGAGAAGAACTCTGCTAGGAGTCCAATTTCGGTTGAGTTGAACTAAGAAGCAGTACTCTGTTGCGAGCAGAAACATAAGTGTTACTTAGTCTTGTTGGCATGTGATTTTGTCTTACCAAGGTTATCTAATCTCCATTTGTTGTGTCAAAATTGATGGGAATGGTTTTCTTGCAGTACTACTCCTACTCGGGTCTAGTGTAAGACAAGCGTAATATTGTTTCTATTCTGGACCTAAAATGGATGTCTACTGAGCTACTTTGGTACTAATGATCGACATTATTTGTCTCTCATGTCTACTGAAGACTCGAGCCCAGTGAGACATTGAAGAAGATTTCGACCCAAAAAAAAAAAAAATAGAAGGACATTGAAGAAGATTAAGGACTGTATTCTAAGTAGTACCAATATTGACACCGACATGCAAACACGACATGGCATGATACGTCCCCACACTATTTCTCAAAAATAAAAAAATCTAACACATCGGTGACACGTTGTACACACACATAATAAATTATTATTTTTAGGATTATTTCAATCAAACAAATTTGATTCAAATTCATAAATAAATAGAAAGTTAAAAAAAAGAAGAAGCTTAGAGTTGGTCCCACATCGGCGGTGACTGAGAGAGGCAAAAGCAAAATAACTTGAAAAGATAAGATTCAAGAGTCTCACATTGGTGGTGAGTAAGAGGGACAAATATGAAGTCACTGTAAGTAGCCATGAATGAAACCTAGAGACTTATAATGTAAAGAAATGAGTCTCACATTAAATGACTAGTGAGAATAATAAGTAAAAAGCTTCTTTAAAATGTCAAAAATGAGATATGAAGAATTAATTCAGATGTATATTTGGCTAATGATGAAGTAAAAAGATATTTTTTTTCAATGGAAAAGCTTTTTAAAGTGCTTGACATGCGTGTCGCCCAAGTGTTTGGCGTGTTGACCGGGTGTTGGAAATTGACATGCGTTGACCGGGTGTCAGACACCGACACGTGCACTGTAGGCATGTATCGGTGCTACCTAGACTGTATTGCTCCAGATTGGAATTTCACTCGCAATAAACAAGATTAAGGCCACGCGAAGTTGTTGTTGCTAGATAATGATGCCTTCTTCTCAGCAGTAAGACAAGATTAAGCTCCAGATTGAACGTCACTGCTCTGTTACTATTTCACTACGATTTCCGCAAACTAGCCGTATCTCATCTCTATCCAGCTAGCATTGCTTCTCTATGAATGGACGGTGTAGGTTGCAAAACACGAAACGCCCCATTTCCAATACTTTTTTAGACCCATGGCTTTTGTTTATCTCCTCTATCTAATTGCTCTGTTTTCCGGTGTCTACTGCCTAGTTCTCTCTTCCCAACGTCCAGTCATTTCCTGTTGGTAATATATGGTCGAATGGGACGAACAAAGTAATTAGACTATGAGGTGTGATATCAGTCTCTTTAAGGAATTATTTGCCTCACAACGTTGCTAATTGTTGTTGGCAAAAATCCTCCAGGATTGAAAATATTGAATAGCAATTTTAATATTTCTCCGAAAACTCTCTGGAAGACAATCGTAAACGAAGTCCGTATTTCTCTTTTTTGGAATGAAAGAAATTTGAAAGTAGAGGTTATGAATAATGAACATAATAATTGTATATATAATTAGAAAAGAACAAGCATGTTCACATCCGAAAATGTGTTAATTCTCATGCATCTTTCATTGTCATTGGAAAACAATTTTTGTCTAAAAATTGCAAATGTTTGTGTCCAATAACGAATAGTTCAGACATACCTCTTTGTGTTCAAACTTGTACATTCAATCACACATTTTCATGATTAAATCGATAGTTATTTTCTAATAGACACAAATGCTCCAAAGGTTGTAAGAATGCCATAAAAAATAACTGTCAATTGAATAGACATGACCTTTCAAAAATTATAAGAGTGCCTTAAAAAATAATTGCCAAATCAATAGACACGACTTTTCAAACGTTGTGAAAGTACCTTAGAAAATAATCATCAATTGAACAGATACGCATTTGTATCCTTTGGTCAATTGAACAAATAAAATAACTGCCAAGTGGGATGTCGTTTGTTTTACAAACAAACTACCAACATTTCCGACTCAATTGGAGAGCAGTGAGTTCCAATGCTAGGTCATACACTCTTTTGATCTTTATACCAGTGGCATCGAATATGAGATGCAGTATCTTGGTGGAGGTTTATGGCCTCCCTGCATCCCATGTCCGTTGCGTCGCTGTATAAAGATCGAAAAGATATACAATGCTACCAAAGATCCCACTGCTGCCATGATGTTCAGTGGAACCGTGTTTGGAAACCCTGCCGCTTCCACGGCTGCTTCTTTCTCTTCAAGAGGCCCGAGCTTCGCCAGGCCATCATCGTCCCCGTGTGAACATATTGGCACTTGGTCGTCTCCCATCAGAAATGATACAAAATTGAAGAATTACTTCAACATCCTTTCCGGAACTTCCATGTCTTAGCCTCGCCTTAGCGGTAGCGCTGATTTAATATATAGCATGCATCCACACTGGTGACTATAATTAAAGGCATTTAACCGGCTCGTTAGTATATCCGGGGCCACAGAGAAGGAATGTAACTATCGAGATTAGCGTCATAAATGAATCCGAAGTCAATAGTCTTCATAGGATCAACATGGCCTACTCTGGTGAATTTGCGAACTTGTGATTGGCACGGTTGAGTGTGATGGTTTTTTTTTTTTTTTTTGGATCGATAAGAAACTTATTTCATTCAATGTTGTCAAGTGAAGAGTACAAAAATTGAGCTTGAGAACCTAACAAATCAAAAAGAGGTAAAAGGAGGGGATGAAATCCAGCTCTAAGGAATAATGTTTAGTGGTTTGGCTTTGGCGATCCAATCCGCAACTTTATGAGAGCAATGGACCGAAGTGTGATTAGGAAGTGAGATACGCAAGTCCTATCACTCTGTGAGTAGTAGTAATTCATCCCACGTAACTTGTTCTGCATTAAGGAGCTCCTGAGCAAAAATTGTCCGACTCTAAACACCACTTCCAGGTCTGACCGAGTAAGTGCAAACCGAAGACCTTCGAGGGCGCCTAGGATTTCTGCTTGAGAAGCTGTTTGGGCTTTCACCTTCCGAGCAAAACCTCCGATCAAACTCCCCGATGAGTCACGAGAACTCAGGCGACTGCTCCGCATGTTATTGAATGTGTCGCTTTCTGATTTAACTCGAAGAAGTCTTTAATTTGGAGAAGTTGAGTCTTCTCAGTTAGAAATTAAACCAAATTCTATGAATTTAGACAAGGTGATTTACACATACTTGTCTGTTCGTATACCAATGCGCGTGACCTATCGACTCCCGAAAAGTATGCAAGTGGACGAACCGAAACTTATCTTTATAGTTTTTCAGGAATTGTAATTGGTTATGTATATCAGAAATCTTTTAGTGTTCCGATGTAATTATTGTTTTAATCTTTTCACTTTTCTAGAGATACTCAAGAGTTGTGTATGTGAAGAGTCGTGTGGTTGCTTATATAAAGGCGTGTCTTGTAACCATTTTGGTATGGGTGAGTCGATTGTGAATACAGTATATTAAAAAGCCACCTTCCGTCTTCTCTTCTTCGTGAGTGAACAAAGTTAGCTTGTTGAGAGCCCCACAGTCAATTCATCTCATCAAATTGGTATCAGAGTACTAAGTTTCGTGATTATGGCTTCAACAAGCAACCTTCCTTTTCAGTATCCAGTCCTCACCAAAGAAAACTATGGCAAGTGGGCTTCCAGAATGAAAGCCATACTCGGCGCCCATAGTGTATGGGATCTTGTCAACAATGGCTATGATGAGCCAGATGAAGATATAGTGTTGACTCAGGCTTAGAGGAATGCGTTGGAGAAGACTCGTTCGAAAGATCAACTCGCGTTGTCAATCATTTTTCAAGCCTTAGATGATTCTATGTTCGAGAAAGTCTTAAATGCTACTACATCCAAGGAGGCATGGGAGATTTTCCAAACCACGCACCAAGGTGTGGAGAAAGTGAAGAAGATTCGCCTTCAAACTTTGAGAGGCGAGTTCGAGGTAATCCGTATGAACGAATCTGAGTCGATTTTTGATTATTTCACAAGAGTTTTAGCTATTGTGAATCAGATGAAAAGGAATGGCGAAGATGTTCCTAATGTTCGTGTTGTAAAAAAAAAATCCTACGGTCATTGGATAAGAAGTTCGACCACATCGTCGTTGCTATCGAGGAATCGAAAGATGTCGATTCTATGACGATCGTGAGCTCATGGGTTCGTTGCAAGCCCATGAAGAGAGACTAAAAAGAAACAAGTCTGAGTCGGTGGATGAAGTACTCCAATCTCGGTTAAGTATCTGATATGACAAAGGCCAAAGAAGTGACTCTGTACAAACTCGTTGGGTCAATCAAGATCCTGAATGAGGACACGGAAGAGGCCGTGGACCAAGCAGAGGAGATTTCGCCCGAAGCAATGCGCGCTTTCAGAATCAAAGAAGTGCTTGTGGAAGAGGAAGAAACACAAATGACCAGTATGATAAATCAAAGGTTCGATGTTATTATTGTAATAAATGTGGCCATTATGCTTCTGAGTGTTGGTAGAAAGAAAGTGCGGTGGCAGATGAAAAGGCGAACTTGGTGAAATTCTTATGCTGGCATTTAAAGAAAATGCTGATGAAAAGAATGATACGTGGTACTTAGACACTGGAGCAAGTAACCACATGTGGGGTCGGAAGGAGATGTTCGTTGAAATGGATGAGACAGTAAAAGGAAAAGTCTCGTTTGGTGATAATTCCCAAATTCTTGTCGAAGGGAAAGGTACGATTCTAATTCGTCTGAAGAACGGAACACGTCAATTTATTACTAACGTGTATTATGTGCCGAAGATGTCGAGCAAAATTTTGAGTTTGGGACAGCTTCTTGAGAAAGGGTTTACTGTTCAGATGAAAAATCTATATCTTATGTTGAGAGATTGCAATAATAAGCTGATTGCGAATGTGAAGATGTCGAAGAATAGTATGTTCACTCTGAACATCAAAGATGAAATATCTTCATGTCTTCAAGCATGTGTAGACAATCCTTCGTGGTTATGGCATTTAGGTTCGGCCATCTCAATTTCGATGGACTCAATATGCTTTCTCGCAAGAAGATGGTATATGGTCTACCGCATATTGATCATCCCGATCAATTATGTGAAGGATGTGTAATTGGCAAGCATTCTCGAGCAAGTTTTCCGAAGGCTTCGACTTATCGAGCAAAGAAACCACTGGAGTTGATTCATTCTGATGTATGTGGTCCGATCACTCCTCAGTCGTACGGTAATCATCGATACTTTGTTACGTTTATTGATGATTTTACTCGAAAGACTTGGGTGTTTTTCTTGAAAAAAAAATCGGAAGTGTTTGATACGTTTAAGAACTTCAAGAAAATGGTTGAAAAGGAGAGTGATTATTTTATCAAGTCTTTGAGAACTGATAGTGGATGAGAATTTACTTTTGGAGAATTCAATCAATTCTGTAATTTCCATGGCATTCGACGTTTCTTAATGGCGCCGTACTCCCCACAACAAAATGATGTGGTTAAGCGAAAGAACAGAACCATTCTCGACATGGTTCGCAGTATTTTGAAGAGCAAAATTTGTCAAAGGAGCTTTGGGGCGAAGCTGTCAGATGTGCAGTTTATCTATAAAATCGATGTCCCACGCAAGGACTCGATGATGTTGCTCCAGAAGAAGTATGGACCGGGAGAAAACCTACGGTTTCTCACTTGTGAATTTTTGGGAGTGTTGCATATGCTCACGTACCCGATCAGAAAAGATCGAAGCTGAAAGACAAAAGTAAAAAGCTTATTTTTATCAAGTATGATTCCTCATCGAAAGCTTACAAATTGTTTGATCCGGACACTTTAAAAGTGCATGTAAGCAGAGATGTGAAATTTGATGAAGAAAGTTTGTGGGAGGAAAATCGACAACTTAATGAAACTAATCGTGATAAATTTGTCGAAATCGTTCGTGATGATTCTATCGACATGGAGATTGAAGATCACTCACCACTTTCTTCTCCGATGTTCTCTCTATCATCGTCAGCTTCAACTTCAAATATTGTCGAAGAACAGCTAGCACCGAGATCAAGGAGACTTTCAGAAATTTATGAAGCTACCGATGAGCTTCACCTTATATGTATTCTTGCAAATTGTGAACCACTTATTTTCGATAAAGCTGCTAAAGAAGAAAAATGGAGAAAAGCTATGGATGAAGAGATAGAAGCCATTGAGAAGAATCAAACGTGGCAACTCGCTAATCTTCCAAAGGACAAAAAGGCGATTGGTGTCAAATGGGTATACAAGGCCAAAAAGAAAGAGAAAGGAGAAGTCACTCGTTATAAAACCAGACTTGTCGCGAAAGTCTACAAACAGAAAGTTGGGATTGACTATGACGAGGTATTTGCACCTGTCATCCGAATGGAAACCATCAGATCAATGATTTCCATTGCAGCTCAAAATTGGTGGCCAATCTATCAAATGGATGTCAAATCGGCATTCCTGAATGGTGTTCTTGAAGAAGAAATTTATGTTGAACAATCTCTCGGGTTTGTTGTGAAAGGTCATGAAGACAAAGTGCTGAGATTGAAGAAAGCTTTGTATGGGTTTAAGCAAGCTCCAAGAACTTGGAACTCCAGAATCGATGCTTATTTCAAGGCGAATGGCTTCGTACAATGTCTGTACAAACATGCTCTCTACTTAAAGCACGAGAAAGGTGATGTTTTATTGGCATGTCTATACGTCGATGATCTTGTTTTCACAGGAAATAATTTTGGATTGATCGACACTTTTAAAGCGTCGATGGTGAAAGAATTTAAGATGACAGATAATGGTTTGACGAGTTATTTTCTTGGAATCGAAGTACAACAAAGTAGTGATGGGATTTTTATTTCCCAAAAAAAGATATGCTGAAAATATCCTTGAGAAATTCGACATGAAGAATTGCACTTCGGTTAATACTCCGATGGATTGTGGTACAAAACTGTCGAAGTTCGATGAAGGTGTCGATGTTGATTCGACATATTATAGAAGCTTGATTGGAAGCTTAAGGTATTTGACCTGTACCAGACCAGATATCATGTACAATGTCGGAATTGTGAGTCGATATATGGAGAATCCGAAGACATCTCATCTTAAGGTAGCAAAAAGGATACTTCGGTACATCAAATGTACTATCTCTCTTGGCTTGTATTATTATCAGTCTGAACTGTTTCAGCTCAGAGGTTGTTCACATAGTGACTATGGGGGAGATGTCGATGATCGAAAAAGAAACACTACAGGGTTTGTATTTTATCTGGGTGAAACTATTTTTACATGGTCATCAAAGAAGCAACCTAGTGTTACTCTATCGACATGTGAAGCGGAGTATGTTACTGCATCATCGTGTGTTTGTCATGCGATATGATTGAGAAAGTTGCTCAAAGAAATCCATATGGAACAAAAGGATGGGACAAGATTTTTGTTGATAATGTTTCTGCCATTTCTTTGGCGAAGAATCCAGTTTTTCATGAGAGGAGCGAGCATATCGATGTTTGATATCATTTTATTCGAGAACAAGTTAGCGACAAACAAATCGAAGTTGTGCACATTAAGTCTAGAGATCAAGTCGTAGATATTTTTACGAAACCTCTCAAAATCGAAGTGCTTCGGAAATTTAGAAGTTTACTTGGAATGATCGACGGAAGAGAATTTGATTTAAGGGGGAGTGTTAGAAATTAAACCAAATTCTATGAATTTAGACAAGGTGATCTACATGTGCTTGTCTGTTCGTATACCAAGGTGCGTGACCTATCGACTCCCGAGATACATGCAAGCGGACGAACCGAAACGTATCTTTATAGTTTTTCAAGAATTGTAATTAGTTAAGTGTATCATAAATCTTTTAGTGTTCCGATGTAATTATTGCTTTAGTCTTTTCAATTTTCTAAAGAGACTTAAGAGTCGTGTATGTGAAGATTCGTGTGGTTACCTATATAAAGGCGTGTCTTGTAATCATTTTTGTATGGGTGAGTCGATTGTGAATACAATATATTGAAAAGTCATTTTCCGTCTCCTCTTCCTCATGAGTGAACAAAGTTACTCTGTGAGTGCTTGTTGAGAGCCCCACAGTCAATTCTTCCCACCATTCTCCAAGTTAAACCAGAAAGCGAGATATTCACTCAGCCGTGCCAATTGCTCTCACAAGGTCGCCAAATTCACCCAAGGATATTTGAGGTGGGATTCCAAGAATTACTCTGCTCGGATTCCAATTTTGTCTTACCTCGATCCCATTTGCGCCTTCATGTTCTTTTCTTCATTTCATAACTCAATGACTCAGATTTTGTTTCGGAGTTTTCGTGTTCTTTCGTTCATTTCATAACTTAATGATCCATATTTTGTCTTGATCAAGTGATTGTAGTATGAGTATGTTTTCTTGATATACATTCTTGAATCTGATGTGAAATCCGTAATATGCATGTTTGGTTTGTGCATAGTTGTTTCCAGAAGTCATACGTGTATATACTTTATCTTGACCAGGAGGGCGGAAAATAAAGAGTGATTTTTTTTTTTTTTGGTTTTTTTCTTTTGTTGGGGGGGGGGGGGGGGTTGGGGGTGGCTGGTGTTTGGGGAGGGAAGCTACGAGGAATTGTTGCTACTAAGGGAGTGCATGAAAACCTTTTTATTTCTCCGTTTTTTTTATTTCAGGGAATAGCTTTGGAGCAGAAATGCATTTGACAACGCAATATAATTTTTTTTATTCCTGATCAAACTTTTGGCTCAAAAATAGGTTTTAGACAAGAAATGAAAAGTTAAAAAAAGCTACTTTTTTTGTTGCAGAAACAACAACTCGAAACAATTTGCTCATTCTTCATCGCACCTCTCTTATCACCGCCGGCCGTAGGTCTACCTCCGGCCGGCCGGCCGCCGCCTGCCGCCGGTCGTCTGGAAATAGAAATTTTTTAATATTATCAAAAGAATTTTTGTTTCAGAAATAGAAAAATTGTATCGTTATCAAACACGTATTTTGTCTGAGAAAGTTGTCTAGAGAATAGAAATGAAATCTATTTCTTGCCATAAATGGAGTTGGGGACCCTTAATGCTCTTGAGTTGGGAATTTATATTAATCGTCTGTAGCCTGTGGCAGCAAGCAGGGATGTTTGGAAGAAGAGAAAAGCCATCTCTCGCAGTGTATGTGCCTATGTGGCATTTGGATGGCTACTGGACCAATATTCTATGAGTACCTGGAGAAACTTTTCAAGGGCCCAATAGAGTGTTGGTGTATATCAGCTGCTTATTATCATGAAACTTAGTAATTTCCCCGTGTAAAACTTTAGCTTGAGTTGTGATCTGCAATGCCATATGCTTTGCGGCGCTCATTGTTCCAGGTTCTCGAACAGTATTTGAGCTGTGCCGCTGTAGGACACCCGTTAAGTTTACACCCCCGATTGGATGTTTTTTTGTAATGGTCCGAGCAGTGCCATAACAACTCTCAAGAACAGAGGATGCCTTAGTTCTGATCTATCTCGTGATTCTTCAGATAGAAAGTGAAAACCCTTTGATTTTTTCAGCCAATGATTCTATCCAAAATCCGTTTTTTGGTCAGAACAAGAATCTGCATTCTAAGAGGTGCACATCTGACCTCTCAACAGAAAACAAAACCTCTGCTCTTTCTGTACCCACTTGAGTCATCATTTGGAGAAAAAGCTTTCAGATGCGGTTGAGTGTAAGCATGTATTCATGTCTGCCAAATTTATGCAGGTCCATAAAATTTCATCTTACTGAGAAGGAGTAGTCAAGTCTTGGATACCGTCGACCTTTCTCTTCCCATGTTTTCCTACGAGTCACAGGTGCTCTTGTGACGTCAATTTCACTCGTCTGGTTTCTTCAGGGACAATTGCTGCTTTCTCCAACTCTTTCCCTCTATAGTGTCGTGCTGTTGTATTTCTTTGATTTGCTGCTTGGCAGCATTAGCGAAGCTCCTCCCTGTTAGGCATGTGCAAAAAAGTGCAAAGCTCATCCAAATTTTCTCATCAAATAGCCAGTGAAGTTAAACTTTAGTTATGGAATTGCTTATCTTGCTTTTAAAGCGTCTGTCTTGGCTCTTGCCTGCTTTCCTTGAACTAATTATATAGATGAACTGGCACGTATGGTGTGCCTATTACTGTCTATAGCTGAAGGGAGCTTATTTCCACATCTTGCATAGCCTACTCATGAACGACAATATCAAAGCCATGACAGTTGTTACAAAATTCCATTTAGGTCGCCTTACGTAATCAATTTTCGTATATGCACTGAGCTAATTCAAGGAATTTTGTTCGTCGACACTAAGTCTGAGAAGTGGAAAATCGCATTTGTTAGTGGTGCTTGTCTCTTGAGCCATGGTAACTCTCAAACCGCGCGTCTTTGCACCTTCTTCGGATGTTTTTGGTTTTCTGCCATTCTTTTTATCATCTCTGCTATCTTTCTTGACTCGAGAGCTGAAGGAACTGAAATGATGTGCGTGATTCTGTGATACAATTGCAATTACATATATTTCCGTTTTGTTTGCCATGCTTTGATTTCCTCTCGCTTGCATTATTCCAACAGTTTTTTGAAGGACTATTTCGCTGATTGTAATTTAGATTAGCATTGTACTCGGGCTAAAGATCATCCACTGCAGACTAAAGGGTTTAATTTATAAGAATCATCTGCAGGGGCTGAATTTTCATTTCCTATGCAAATTGGCAACCCTTTATGCCTTCTTAGTGAAAATTCACACTTCTAAAATATAGAAATAGGATAGAGACTTTTATGAACTGAAACTTTTCATTTAATTAACACTCCTGTTGGAATCTTGCCTGACATTCTTCATTACATTTAGATGCAGTTATTTCTGTTCATGGCGACGAAGATTAAAGCTGTGGCAGAAGCTGCCAGAGATGCAAGAAAAATAAAACCTTCAGGAAATGAATTCCATGGTCTAAGTCGTTTTAGCATAGCGGTATAGTATTCTATGAGATCCCATAAATAGTATGGTAGAAAGATTCATATATTTCTTTCTACCATACTAGCTCAGTGGAGGTTTCAGAGCCTAAGATTGTTGCTTGTTGAGGAAGTTGCCAGAGTCGAGGATGAAGAATTCGAAAACTTAAACCAAATTCTGGAGCATACTGGTTCAACTCAGCCCCCAAAGACTGGACTAGGATGAACGCTGTGATGGCGATATGACGTTGAGATTATATATCAGTCAACGAAGGTATGATGAACGGAAAGTTAATGTGCACTCCGATCTTCCTCAGACTAACATACATGGTGGAAGCAGGCACAATCCCCTGGAAGTAAGCATCTATTAGCCGCTTGTTCTTTGTGTTGAAACTGTTGGTCTTTGGGGTGTTAATGATCTACAGGCACAATCTGCTGCAGTCTCCCAAAGAGTCTCAGAAAATGCTATCATCAACTCCTGGTGAGTCTAAACCTAGCGAGAAAACTGACGGAACATAGCCACTTATTGGTAAAGTTATTCTCGAGGAAGTTCATGGCAGGAAATGCATCAACTTGTTTCTCTCCTAAACAATCAAAGCCGAAAATCCAGTTCCATTCCTAATATGAAACACATGCTTTATACTTGCGAGCTTAGGCAAGGCTTTACTGGCAGCTTGGTTATTTTCTTCCCGGTTTGTATGACGAGACAGAGATCGTGATATGTCAACAAAGGATAGGGATTGTTAGGTCTCTTTGGATTCTCGTATTGGTGCAAGAACTTGGACCTGCTTCTCGTTTGCAAGACGGACGAACCATTCCTCTCTGAATTGGTATCCCCTTATTGAAGTGCTTTCATCCTAGCAAGGCTTATCCAACACAACATTGTCATAGTGCATGAGACTTAGGAAGAGAGGTAAAAAAGAAGAATGTGCTCTGGACATGAACGAAGCTTACGGCAGGCCATCCTCTCATCTTAGTGGTGAACTTTCACAATTACCCTTATTCGTGCGGACCAATTGTTTGGAATCGATTGGGCACCTATTGTGAATTCCAGGTCACATGAGCCGGTGGGCGGAATTGGGCCTGGCCCAAGAGCTGCAAAACAAGCTAAGACTTCTATTCATGAGCCCAATTCATCGTCTTCTACTCCTCTTCGAGTTAGATTCTGATCATCCAAAATGAAAAGAGAGGGGAAGAGATTCAGATCATGTGATGTTGCGTAACATCAATACTCTCCACACTTCCTGGATAATCAGTTTCAAAATGGGTGGGTCTCAGCAATTGAGAATCACCCGCTAGATACCGGTCTCGCAAAATGAGAACTGGAGATCATCCGCTTGTTTTATGGATCCATGTGGTTTGGTTCACGGATAGGTTCATGAAATCGATATTATCGAACACCGACATCAATTGAAAAACATTGTACACGAGTGAACCAATGAATTCATTTCCCATTTTCCATGGGATAAATAGCTGGACATAATCGCCGGTGGTGCACTTGCTGATTTTTTCTATGAATGTCATATAAAAAATCAATTTCCAACATAGTTCACTAGTCCATTAATGAGTAATGAGTTTGCCACAAAGTTCTGAAACTTCATTCATAGTCTTACATCAAATATCACATATGAAAATAAGTTTGCCACAAATTCACAAGAGTAAGCAAGCAAATTAATGACCGCTCGAGCCACGAAAATAAATCAACTTTTCAAATTTTGAGGTGAGCTGGACCTAGAAGTCATGTGATTGAGGATTTGAGGGAGATAGTTTGAATAAAACAATACATATATCTATAATATATAAATAGGTCCAGTCCGATTGGTTTAGATGGGTGGTTCCCATCTGGAACCGGAACCGGAACCGGAACCGAACTAGTACTCGACGTGAATTACCCAAAACTAGCTAATTTTTTTTTTCTTACTTACTACGCATTCGCCTAAAATCCACGTGGAATATTTTTGCCTTATTTTTCCTTGCTCATTATTGTCCTCTTTTCGCTTTCTGCGTCAGAACACTACAATACGTATTTTAGTCTCAAGGATCGACATAAAACGATGCAAAAACATGATTTAGGGACTCAATTCACTAAAAATTTCGAAGGCCAGTTTTGACTTTAACTCTTATCTTGTATCTATCTTTTTTTTTTTTCCTCAATCCCTCTCATAATTTGGCTTTCAAATGTCAACACTACTATACTTGTTGTAATCTCAAGGATCGACATAAATAAATAATACAAAAACATGATTTAGGCAGTCTTTTTTCTTTTTTCTTTTTTGATTTAGGCATTCAATTCTCTAAAAAATTCGAAGGCCACTTGTGATTTTAAGTTTTATGTTTTATCCCTTTTTTTTTCCCAGTCCCTCTCATAGTTTGGCTTTTCATTTATTTAAAGTTTTATTAGACGTAAAAATAAGTCGGGATAGGATATAATCCTATATGATAAAGAGAATATAAAGGGATATAGCAAGTATATATAAATCCAAAGCGAAGGGATGTGATAGATCAAGATAGGATTTTTAAGAGAGCAACCACGAGAACTAGGTTTTTTTTTTTCCACAACCACCGCCTCTTCTTCACGCCGTCCCTTTTCTCCAGGGAGTGGCCGCCTCTTCGGCGATGGCAACTCTCAAGTGTAGTCGCCTCTCCAATGACGCTAGACTGGAGTCTTCGACCGTGGAGTTGGGTATCTCTATGGCCTTATTCTGTAATCGATATTTTGGCATGATATGAGAGCATGTACTCGTTTTTTAACTGCTCAAGCCTTTCCAATATTTGAAAGGGTCTCGACGTGTTATGAAAAATTCGATGTTGAATATTGACTTTTAAACATTGTAAATGGCTCTCTTTGAAGACTTGCACGGGTGCATCTTTAACTTGCGAAAAGAGTATTAAATCGTTCAACACCTCTTTACTTACTCGACAAGACAGAGTAAGGCTAGGTCATCCTCGGAGTATTTGACTACAAGTGAGGACCCTCATTCTATGAGATTTGATCTGTTAATATTGTGTTCGAATTCAGATGGCATAAATCGTCCTTTAGAAAGCATGTGGATATTTTCGCAAAATAAAGTCGATTTCAGTTACGTTTTGTTTTTCTTTATTAGACTTTAAATTCGTAAATTCACCAAACAGTAGTATAGAATAAAATTCTTGAATTTCTCATTCTATTATATTCAATTCTTTCAAGTGTATTTTTTTTTTTTTCAAATTAGGGACGAACTTAGAGGTATCTGCCCAGAAAGGAAAAGAGTATGTCGGAGATTCGCCTTGCAGAGAAGTCCTGAACTGAAGGACTCCGCTCAACGGTGAAGGGAGGACTCATCAATGGACGACGCCACGAAGCTCAACAAAGACGACGTGATTGCCAGGCTCAAGGACGATGGTGATTTTGATCGCCTTCGCCTGAAGCTCATCCGCAATCTCAAGGATAACGTATATCTCTCGTCTCTCTCTCTCTCTCTCTCCGTGTTTTGAATGTAGCTAAGTGTTCGCTTCAAGCGGTTGTATATATAATCAGAGTTCACATGAAATTGCGGAGGATTAAGACAGTTTTCGTATTGCCGAATGTCGAGGTTCACGAGCTTCGTAGTATTGGGAATTAAGCTATTTTGGGGACGGACTACTGTTCTTAACTACTGTTGTGATTCTTATCATGATGAATATTTGGCGTTGCGCTATGTTGTTCAAGGATGTAATTGGCTAGAAAAAAAACTTAATTTAATGATGTGGCCTGGAATTACAGGTGTGTGTTTTAGCTTTGTTATCGTCAACTAATGGGAATGGGAAATCGGGAATTAGTTCCATCTGGGATCTTCCTGCTTTTGCTCTCTAATGGGCTAGTAGAACAGCTGAGTACATGGTTATAGAGGATTAGCATTCTGCTCGGCACAAAGAATAGGAAATAAAAGGGTAGGGTTGGGGGTTCACATCCTAATTCAATGGACACAAATCCCTTTTAGTGTGGGTTGCAACGCAATTCGCAGCTTCATCTGCGGATCTTCTCAGGAATTGCTGCCGGAGGTCTTCAGGATTACGCCTTAGGTACTGAATCTTCTGCAATGCTGGTTTGCCTTTCCAATTGTTGCCTACATTATTGTCCCAGCCCTTCAAGAAGAGTGAGGAATCCATCTCAACCACAATCCGTGGGCATTTTTCTCGCTCAGTAACTAATTCTAGAGCTTCTAATGCTGCCATTGTCTCTACCTCCTCAGGACATTTCGGTTTGTGAACCTTGTTCCTTCCTCCTATGTATAGCCCAAGGTCCGTTACTATCCGTCGCCCTATTCCACTCGACTTCACTTCCATTGCCTCATCGCAATCCAGCTTTGACTTATTTAGTGGGAAGTGATTCTTGTTCCACCGACTGAGCATCCTTGTTCATTCTCATCAACTGCATCTGCAATCTCACAAATCCTCCGGTGCTTGCTAAGTTCTCCTTAACATTCTGTCAGATACAGGTTGTTGCTGTCTAAAAATAGCTCCACTTCTTCCATTCCGTATAAATTACGTTGTATAAACCAGCTTTCTCAAGAACTCTCTTGCTGTCCTCGTAAATTGGTTCCTTTGTAAAGGTTGGGCAACTCATCTATCATTTGAAGAAACTCTAGCTGGATATGTTTTCAACACCATTATTGTGAATCTTACACATGGAACGCTATTATGCGGCCAAAACATATGATCAGTAGGTTTTTGTTCTCAAAAGGGCATTGCTGACTGTCAGGTGTATTTTTCTATAATTGTTTTCTCCTTGTGACTATCGCATTCATGAAGAGTCTCCAAAGGAAGTGCTTTTTGGGAGTTTGCCTTGGTTACTGCGAAGAGAAAGAGTGAATCATCATCTGAAAGGATAGCCTATCGTAAGCTTTGTTCATGTCTGACTGTAGAGCACATTCTTCTTCTTTTTTCCCTCTCTTCCTAAGCCTCAACTAATGGGAAGCCTCATGCACTATGATAATGTTGTCTTGGATATTCCTGAGATGACAGCACTTCGATATGGGGATATTAATTCAGACAGGAACGGTTTTTCTGTCTATTTGCAAGAATTGGATTTTATTTTATACAAGAAGCACCGAGCTGATGGCTGTAAATTAAATAGGTTTTCATAAAAGGGTCTATGGGGACCAGATACTTAGCCTGTTGTTGAATTTGAACTGTAAGTCTTTGAATCAGAGTAAGGTAGAATGTAGTATGACTTTTATTTGTGATCGGGTATCTTCTCGCTATATTTGACTGCATAACTTGCATTCTGTCTTGGAGATGCTGCGATTGGATAGTAAATCACCACAACTCATATGCATGCAAGAGAAAGAAGTGGAAGAAGAAGAAGAAGAAAACTGACGAGTGCAGATATTGTGGAAACCTCGACCTTGATATAAGCTATTGAAATCTTGTATTATGACTTTTGAGTTAGAATCAAAGTTAGTTCATAGGTTAGTCCACTGTCCACACCAAAATGTGAATGTTATCCGCTAAATGTGACATCAGCGGGCTACTACAGATATTACTTTTTTATTTTGCCAGTTGTAAATGACACAAATTAGACGTTTGATTTCGTGATTCCATGCAAACTAAGCTTACCCTTCATGTAGCACACGTAGAATGTGTGTATTGGTACTCTATGCATGTTTCGGTAAGTTGTCTCCATGCCTAACATCTTTCTAGGTACCTACCCTTCAAACAAGTTCTTCTTCTCATCATATCATACTGAAAGATGCTTCTTTATGTTCCTCAAATATCTTCTTTGTTCGGATGGGAGTCTTTTCAAGCAACATCTGGTCTAACTTTTACCAAAAATTTGAGCTGTTAGCCCTTTTGTGGATTTGTTTCCATCTTCAGATAGGTATTCTCCAATAAAATACTATTCTTATATTGTTGACTATGAAATGTAATGCAGGAGGAACTGCGTTACAAGATCATTGCAACGGTGAAGCAGTCAGCTGCACTTAATCGTCCAGGTGCTGAGAATTTGAAGCCCAGGCAGCTTTCTGATGCTATATATGAAGAGGTTGGGTAAGTAATTAATCTCTTGGATTTCCATTGGATGCTTGTATCTTGTGAAATCCTTCCAATTGACTGGAAATGCTTATCCTGTTTTGTAAATTTTCTTAATGTGTGGTGCCTATAATTAAACGCTATGGTACTTCTATTGTAACTTATATGGACATATGATTCACTATGACTGACATATTTGGAAGTAACACATATTATCGTGCATTGCATCTCTGATCAAATCATCAAAGAGTGTACTTGTTACTTGGTGGCTTCAAGAAGGGCAATGTTTTTGCAGGTTCTGAGAACTGCATGAACCTTGGTTAGGGAACTTTCCTCCCAAGTACTAGGCAAATTTTGCTTATTTATGTACAGTAGTTGAAACTATTTTGAGCTTGATTAAGCAGTTCTTTTTTTCTTTTTCATTTTAGAAGCAAAGTTATGGGCCAGATTTCTGAAAGCCTATGGAAGATAATCAGATCAGCTGATGGCATGAAAGGTGAAATTGAAGATACAGTACAAGGTATGTGTATTAAGTTATTGAACCCGAACCCTTCTGATAAAGACATGCAGACGCCGATGCAAAGAGTGGACTACAGCAGATCCTATGCGGTACCATCCAGTGAGACCTCTGCAGTATTCAATAATGAACGGAAGAAACCACTGGGTTTCTGTCCGCCCAGTGATAATCCGAATGATGGAGAACAACACAATGAGAGGGTGCAAGTAACAGTTTCTCATGGAAGAGGGCTTTCTGAAGGTTTGAGGAATAAGCAGAATCCTTCACGTAAAGTTTTGACTCCAGACGATGTTGATGCGGGCATCCCACCGGGTTTTTCTGCCGATGGTGAAAACCGAAAGCTCTATAATGACACTGAGGACGATCCTGAACTGCCTCCTGGTTTTGGTTGATTAAATGTTCTAAGAAGTGTGTTCATTTGATGCTGTGTGATCTGGCAGAAATATTTTAGTGATGTTGGATTTCGGTTGCTTTAGAACCTTCATTTGAGCTGCTTACTGCTCTGGTTGAGTTCAGCTATCACGACGGAATCTGACATTTGCAGTGTATTTTGATATCTCTAGTTTGATCATGAAAAGTTGCTAGCAAGAACAGATTAATGGTGATAAAAATTGCCTAATTGAAGTGCAAACTTCAGCTAGATAGTACATATCAGTACCAATGCATGATTGGTTCAGCAGTAGTCATCATTGCTTTCCCTCGCTTAGTATATCATAGTGAGAAAGAAAGAATGAACTATGACCCGTAGGGACCGGACAATGAATAAGCTGCCGAGAAGAAGGCATCACTTTTTCATTACAATTGAAGACCGAAATGACACCCAATTTTAATTGAAATGGTGGTCTTATTTATTGTAAATGACATTCCAGTAGAGCCCTTAGAGTGCATTTGGTTTGGCTTTTGGAGAAAGCATTTGGAGAAATGCAAAGGGATTTAGAAAATTTGCCTTGAGAAAAAACTTAAAAAAAAATGCAGTTTGGTAAACATGTTTACATATATATTTGTGTCGAATGGTAAACATATATATGAAAAGTGCTTTGGTGTAGGCAATTTAAGTTTCTTAAGTAAAACAATTACCATAAATTTATATTTTCGCACTAATTTAAAAGAGACATGAACAAATTTAGAATCTTCCAATTCTTTTTAAAACGTCAAAGGCTCGTCCAATTTCTAAATGAAGGGAGAAATAGGCAAGGTTGAACACTTCTCGATAACCGTATGGAAATCTTAATCAAGTGATGATACACTAAGCTCTTATAATAAGTATATGATAACAAAAAAGTTCGAGTATAGTCGATTGAGACAAGCACAAATAAAGATTGTACATGCAATTCTACCGGAGGCGCCCAAGGCTTATAAGCCATTCCCAAGTTCCCCTCCTAGGCAATGTGAGACTAGGGATGTGACAAACTCCCTCCCTCAAAGGCCTATAAGCCATTCTCAAGCTCCCCTTCTAGGCAATGTCGGACTAGGGGTGTGACATCACCAATCGGATCGCTAACTTGATCACAAACCAAAAATAGATCAACAAAAGCGTAGAACATGCTACCAAAGTCTCTATTGAAGCTCAATCTGACATTAATATTCCGGTGACCATTCCATGACACAAGGGTACAAGCATGAGTTTTTGGAGGTGTTTTGAAACCAGAATTCTCGGGAAGAATCACCCTCTCCAATCTGGTAATAGTCCTTGGCGTCATACGGAGAGAGAAAATATTACCAACCAGAATTCTATGCGCTTTCTGTTTGTCGCAGAAGAAGAAAAGGCTGCGCGCTCTCTTGTTTTTAAGACACGGGAGAAGACGAGCATCGCTATGCTCACAAGCGCAAGCTTTCGGGATGTTTGCAAGGAACTTTAAGGAAAGTGATGTAAACCTCGACTTCACATCGCAAGATCCCCCGGCTACAAAGATGCACATAAACGTGTTAACATCAAATATGATCACTCGGTTTCGGCAAGACAATATCCCAAACGAACATTTCTCGGCCGATGCTAAAGCCGTCTAAACTCGACAGGTCTAGACAAAAATATGTGCTTTTCATAGTGTAAACAACCTTCATTTCATTCATCCCACAAGCACAACCATTTCACAATTTCTAAACAGGTAACCTGCCTAATCCAAATCTCTACTTATCTCTAATATCAACTAAGTTAACTCTTACAGTAAAAATGACCATTAGCAAAACTGTGGGCAAATTGCAAAAGTACCATCATCAAATTGAAGCTTTTTGTTGGAGTAAAGTCCAAAGATTTGTGCAATCAGATTTTGCCCGTAGACTCCACGTCATTATTCATCAAAGAAATTCGACTTGCAAATGCGTATTCTTCTTCCTTTTGGGCTTCCTCTATCTCCCACATGATGTTGTAAAAAACTTACGAACTAGGCTTCTCGATGCTACTTTTAATGGCTATATTACGACGTACTTTGTTCATTTGGATATGATTTGTCATCGCACTTCTTTTCTGACAAAAAATACATTAATCAGATCATGCAATGTGTTGTACTATTTATCGTGTCTATAACGCTGTTGAGAAATCCCTTTGACTTCCCATGCACATCCTCATAATAGACTAAAAAATTCAAGCATTTCATCAATGCCTTGGATTTTGGGTCACCTTCGTAAACTCCTCAATTCGTCTATTTCAAGGGAAACCTGTGTATCCTTGTAAGTACTGCAATGTTGATAACAATAATAAGCAAAAAACAAAATGCAAAAAACTTAGGAAGATTATTTTACTACATTTTACAAAATGGACGTTGTGTTCCTTAACTTTTAACCAACGAATTGGTGGGTTATCTACTATTTAAAAAAAACAAAATGAGATTTATTTTTTCTTGTTTTATTTTGAAAGACATCAAAGTAATAATATTCTAACAATAAATAATATGTAAAGAATTCAACAGCCATATTTTAGAATAGCGGAGATTATTCTCCAATAAAAAATTGATGGATACCGTTCTTAAATAAAAATTTTCGGTCAGCCATAGCCAAGACTGAAGATTCAGACACTCCGCACCTCAGCCCATCTACCTACCCTGAGCCAGAAATTTCAAGACACAAACCGCTATATCATCTCTCCAATTTTGTCCTCCCAAATTTGACAAACTCTATCGATTCATGACAAAATGACAACTTAAATATCAATATTTGTGTACGGTGCTTAATTTGATGCCAATACTTTTTTTTAATTACTTAAATGTCAAATTGAGAAGCAACAATCACTTTAGTGTCAACAACAAGAACTTTTGGCGACGTTACCAAAAGTGACATCTGTGGTAGTTTTGGTCTTGAGCTTTAGGGATTTCTCAACAACTTAACTAATTTCTTTGGGGATAGAAGTTAGGAAAACTGACTTGAGATTAGGATCAGAACTAAGCTAGTAGAAGAGCTTGATCATGTCTCGAAAGTGTCGATCCATATCTTTTTTGGCCAGGGAACATCATTTTCTTTCAAAGAATTCTTTTCTTTTGAGTTCTTTTGAATCTTGGGGTTGGTCAATAAAGAAAAGATGAATAAGCTGAATGGCTTTATCAAAGGACATGGTTAAGAACTGAAGTTGGTTTCTTTTTGGGCTAACTTCCACCAATCTTTCAAGGAACTTGTGAATCGGGTGACAAATTTAAGGAGAACATCATAGGTACTATGTTCTTTGAGGTTCCTGGTAATCAATCAAGCATGAAACTCTTGGAGTATTTCAGCCCATTTGTGGTAAGGAATATCATCCAAAGTGAAGAAATTGGATGAATAGGTTTTTGAGTATGATGGGTCATGATAGGGCTATGGAGGTGGAGGTGGATGTTCTACCTCAAGATGGTCTTCCATTTTTTCTTCAATGATTGGCTCTGCCGGATCTGTCATCATAATGTCTTCTACGACAGACGGAGAGTTGGAGTCATAAGGCTCGGTATCAGGAATGGGAGAAGAGTCACTAATAAAGACTTCAAGAGTAGCTGAGGGTAAAGGATTTATGCGTTTCACTGTAGAGATAGTAGGGACTTGGTTTCTAAGGAAATTTACATGGGATTAAAAATCATATATGAATGGGAAGGTTTGTGAGGTGGGGATGACGAAGGAGATTGTTCTGGTGGGGCTGATGGAGGTGAAAGAGTGGTCTGTTTGACTTTTTCTTTTCTTTTTTTCTTGATTTAGCTTCTTCAGATGATCCCGAAGAGAAAGTAAAATCATTTTTGGAGGAGGTGGTGCTGTGCTAAGGACATCTGCAAAAGAGCTAGGATCTGAAGAGCTGGACGAAAAGAAGTATGTTGATTTTGCTGTTGCTGTTGGGAAAAAGAACGGATCTAGAGCATGCAGATTTCTGCTTTTTTTTTGGGATTTCTGGCACTTAAATAATTGTTTCTCAATTGACACTTAAGAGATCCAAAAAAAAAAAATTGACAGCAAAATAAGCTATTAGCACTTGAGTTATCCTTTTGCCCATCTTTGAAGTGATTGTGCCGAAAGAAACTCCATGGACACCGTTAAAAATGTTCCATTTTCACCCATGTGTCTCGCCAAACATGTCGAAGAGTATGCTAGCGAAATCCGATCAAAGGCAGGCCGAAAAGATGTTTACAGAAGATCGATTTTGTACCGAGGCAATCCAAACTTCAGACGATTGGAAAGAAATCAAGACTTCTCCTAATGCCTGGGTTCGCCAGCTCTGAAGTAGTATCCCTTTTATTTGTGATCGTCTTCTCGCTATATTTCGTTGCATAAATTGCATTCTGTCTTGGAGGTGTCAAGACGAAAATATGAATCATATTAGATAACACGACGAAATTACAAGCCAAGAAGGGATCATTGTAAGAAGTACAAGCCAACAAGGGTAATGGTAAGACTACGTAGTTAGACGAAAATACAAGCAAACAGGGGACTTCTTGCCCAACACAGAGTTAGGCAATAACCCGTCCACTCCGCCTAATGGCTGCGTTTGTCAGAGTTAATTTGTTATCGATTTTTCAGAATTATTATCTCTATATATATTTTCTAATCAGAATAAATATTGTTACATATATTTCCTCCAACACGTTACCTTAATTTCCAATGCTGGATTTCCGGGTTAGCAAACTTGGGTCTCTTGAAGAGAAAGAAGCAACTGCGAGAGCCGTCGGGTTTCCAAACGGGGTTCCTTTGAACATGATGGCGTCAGTGGTACTTTTGCTCGCAAAGTGACATAATTGACATGCGACACATGGAACACATAAACCTCCGTCAAGATATTGAATGCATGGGTTTGTCGGTATATTAAGATCATAGCAGCCTCATCAGCTTGTATACTTTTTCATAGGAGCCGATAATGTTGAGGTCGAAAAATCGTTTGTTGCTATACTTTGCTCTTCATACGCGAAGCTGCTAGGCGAAATACCTAATGCCACGTCTGGCGCTGAATCTGTTGTTGAGAATTGTTTGGTGTCAGAACTTGGGAATCGGGAATACAAAGTATTTTTTATCCTGATAGCTTTAAGGCACTAAAAAGTTATAACTCTCAAAGCAATTTGCATCAAATCAGGATGCAATTTGTTCAAAAACATTAGATTGGCATAAGTTTACAGCCGTAGATTTACCAACAAAGTAGCTGGCTTTACGAAAATCCTATCGAGAATAGCTTGATAATGGTCATAATATGGTCTCTAGTACATGATCTATGTGAAATCCAGGCGTAACTGTTAAATTTAGCCATGTGAAAGCAATTCATGATCATGTATTCCCAGTTACAACCCTTCATGCATTTACCTTTATCTAAAATGTTCATAAAACCCAGCACAAACTGGTCAGACCTTACGAAAACGACCAAGTTTTATCTCATTATTGAGGAACAACTATATTGACAATTTAAGGTCATTACATCTGTAATATAGTATTCGCTAAGATGTAAGTATTTCATATTTTCTTTCTACCCTTGGACAATGATTATTTCTATAAAAAAATCACGAGATATTCTGCTCAGTAAAATTGCTTTGGGGATAGATTTTAATGAGGGAAAATGTTAATTAAATCAGAGGCATTCTTTGACACTTATAGTCTATACTGTGATTGGGCACAGTACATGGACTCCGAATACACAAGGGGCGGGAAACTCTCGAATGGAGCCGATTACAAATGTGAGGTTGTTTACCAACCATCCTTCCCTCCTAAAATAGAGAACCCCCACCTTCTTTCTTTATTCAATTTTGGGTTCCTTGCTGCGATATTGCAAGGTTACCATCATCCTACTTAAAAAGCCAAGATTGATCCAATTGATCACATTTAATCTTAATTCGTGCCACTCGTGACATTCCACAATCATCGAAAACCTCATCCATATGATTCAAACTATATGCACGAGACAGGCACAACACATGAATATTTCAACTAGACCTTCAACAATTCTTGGAATGATGATTCACTTTGTCTATAAAATTGAAGGCTCTCCTTTAGGAGGATAAATGTTTCTTCATGCTTGCACCAAACTTTCATTGCAAGAATGGAATCTTATTCAATATGGAAAAAAAAAAGAAGAAGCTTGCTAGAGAGTCGTTTTTCTACTTTTGATAGCTTGCATTGCATCTGGCAGAAGGGAGTATGATCATAATCTTAATTATATCATTTAAGATCTGCGTTGTTTCTCGATTATTGGTACTATTTTTGCTGTGTTACTAGTAGTTTCAAAGTAGAGAGGCATAAGTAAATCCAGTTGATCTCATTTAATCTTAAATGGTGCCGCATTTATTGGAAACCTTATCCATATTATATAAACTATATGCACGACACCTGCACGACGCATGAAAGTTTCGGTTAGACCTTCCACAATACTTAGAAACATGATAGCGGCGGTGGGACTTTTGCTTGCATATGTGTGTGTGGGGCAAAATTTGACATGCGACATGGAACACATAAACCTTCACCAAGATATTGAATGCATGGGTTTGTCGATTTATAAAGATCATAACGGCCTCATCGGCTTGGATAATTTTTCATAGGGGCCTATAATGTTGAGGTCAGAAAAACTGTATGTTGCTATATTTAGCTCTTCATACGTGAAGCTACAAGGTGAAATTCCTAATGCCGCGCCTAGAGCTGACTATGTTGTTGAGAATTGTTTGGTGTCAGAACTCGGGAACTTGGGAATACAAAGTAGTTCTGAACCTGATAGCTTCTAGGCACTAAAAAGTTATAACCCTCAAAACAATTTGCATCAAATCATGATCCAATTTGTTCAAAAACATTATAGTCTATAAGATGTAAACACTTCATATCTTTCCTTTTGCCCTTGGACAATGATTGTTTATGAAAAACATCACAACATATTATGCTTAGTAAAATTATTTTTCGTACAGATTTTAATGAGGGAAACTGTTAATTAAATCAAGGGCATTCTTTGACACTAATAGTCTATGCACGGGACATGCACGACACATGAATATCTCAGCTAGACCTTCAACAATCCTTGGAATGCTGATTCACTTTATCTATAAAATTGAACGTCTTACTTGATGAGTATAAATGTTTCTTCCTACTTGCATCAAACTTTCATTGTGAGTATCGTAACCTAAAAAATTATATTTCTTAGGCTAATGAATTATCAGGTTAATTTAACAACTAACCTAATACGGACTCTCCTAAGGCCTACCCAATCGCAACTTAAATTAATCTGAATGATTTAGAGTTTGGAGTCACCACTAATCATTTTTGGTGGATTGATTAGAAACTTAAGTAAAACAGCGGGAGGACCATTTTACTTCTACGAACTAGAGATTGTGGATTCGGGGACTTGGTTACACTAGTTAATTAAAACTAATATCCTTTCGGTACCTTAATTCCAAATAGGATGTCCTAATTTGACAACTCATATTGAATTTGATTTTAAAGCTCGAGAAATGAAGTTCATTCTTTGGGGCTTTCTTTTTTCTATGCAATACATGAATGGTATAAATGTGGAATTAAAGTCATGTTTTCCTACATGCAAAATTTAACTAATTAATTAAGGCATGCAAGATGACATGACATAGAAATGCAATAATGCAAATGCGATAATGATTTTTTTTTTTTTAAATGATGATGTATGGGTATATGAAATTTTGAAAATATAATGAATGACGTGGCAATGGATGAACATATGACATAATGACATGGCAAGATGATATGGAAAATGACATGGCAAAATAACATGGCAAAATGACGTGGAAAAAATGACGTGGCAAAATGACATGTAAAAATGACGTGGCAAATGATTTTATTTTATTTTTTGGGATTTTTTATGCATCTTTTTCAGATTTATGAAAAAAGAATGCATTAAGAAGTTATCCTATTTAACCTAATATGCAAACATGATATGTGCACATGATTAAATATATGCTATCCTAAGCCATATTAAATATGCAGACGAAATATGTGTGAACGAAATCTTTGCTTCTTTCCTTTTTTTTTAATTTTTATTTCAGCCAAATGAGGGATATCTTGAAAATTTCATTATCTTGATTTTATTTGCTTAAAGTTTTATGTGATAAGGTTTCTAACAAACCTTACCTTCCTAAAAATTCAATTAGATGTGATTTCTAAGAAACCACATCTTGCTAAATCTTTAGGAATTTTCAGAATATAACAACCAAATCAAGATAATATATCCTTCAAAATACTCACAACAAGATAAAGAAAGAAAATTAGTGAAATCACAACATTACCTCCTTCTTCCATTTTTGAAATTTAGCCCACTTCTATTAGAAATTGATTTTCTGATGATAGCGAATCGGACCTAAGCGGCGATAGGTCAGATTGACTAAATCCGTGATTCCTTTTATAAAAATTAGGTTTTGAAGTTTTAATCAGCAAAGTCGTCCCTAACTTTTTGAAAAAAGGATTGGTCTTTACTTTGATTATGACATCAGAAACATGTGCAGATAATTTTACTTCAAATAAGAAAGCGACATGCCAATAATGCGGAAAACAAAAAACAGCGAGCAAATAGCCGTGAATCGCTCAACAAACATGCTTGAATTAACTCTAAATTTGTAAGATTGTTACCGTGATTCGCCGGATAAGCTTCCTTTTATGAACTTGTGCCAAACTTGCGGATGAAACCTGACTCTTGGACCGATTCGATGGGGACGCGGAAACTCAGTCGTTGGCAACGAGAGTAGCAAGTTTGCTGTGATTTGAATCTCTCTCTCACCCCTGCTTCCTTCGAATCCTCTTGCAAAAGCAGCCAACAAGTTAAACCAAAACGACAAAAAAGGAAGAAGAAGCAAAAATAAGACTCAAAGAACAAAGAGATGCAAATATTTTATCCTGATGAAAAATCCGTCTCCTCTCTTTTCCGTATGTCTCTTTGTTGTTGTTTTTTTCCTTTTATTTTTGTGGCCACCTATGAGTCTTCATGCTCGATCCTTGTACTGAGCAGGTAGAATCCTGCAAAAAGAAAGAAGAACCTTTCTCTTCGTGTCTATCTTTGGCTACTTTTTAGCCATGTTTGACAATCCAATTGGCCTCCTGTTCTTATTTTTCCTCTTCTTAAGTACTTGGACGATGGATGAAAAAACTAGAGAGATACCTCTCTTGTCACGCCCCGAACCCGGCGAGCACGCGAATATCCGCCTAGCCGTTCCTTTGACATTTTACTCTAGGATCCAACGGCTAATATCATATGCGCTGGAAGTAACGTACATGCAGAAGCGATGTCTTCTCCATTCATAAAGAATAAATACAACCGCATCCGATGACTCGGGACAGGTGCATCAAATTACCTTAACCAATTATCTAAAAGACCAATCGTTATATTCACCAATCAATAATACAATCTCAATATTAAAAAGGGCAATTCCATTCGAAAGACAAATGAGCCAGTTATCTCTTTAAGTGTCACTCGTTGGCAAGTTCGTGCTACCCCCGCCTGGAACCTGAAAAATGAAGCCCCCACTGGAGTGAAATATAAATCTCAGTAAGGTGGGTCCTAACCCTAGGGTAGGCCGACCGTTCACTCATGCAGTCATATATCCAATAAATTTAGACTCAGGCTCATACAGGCATATAGGGCACCAATCAATAAAACACAACATATAGATGACAGGCAAGCATCGATGACCTCAGGTCACACTCAGATAATAATGCCCATGCACTCTCAGCCTGCCACTTCTCATATCCATTAATCTCCTCCTGCCTCAGTCTCTAGCCCGTAATCATGCCGCCTCAGGCTCGGTTCGCGTAAAACCTCAAACCGTCGTCGACAACCCACGTAAATGCATCCGGTTTCGATAAATCTCCAAGCCAATATCCTCATCTCATAACTCCGTCCCACGAATGGTTTGCATCAGGACCTTGGCTATCTCAATCCCGCGATTTCGTCGTATTAGGGCGCCACACATCATCAACTCCATCCCGTGATCTCGTCGCATCAGGGTATACATGTCCTGCCCCGCGTCTCATGCGCCTCAAGGCCTCTCCGTCCCGTGAATAATTCGCATCAAGATCGTGGCTATCTCAACCCCGCAATCTCATCGCAACAGGGCGCCACGCATCATCAACTCCACCCCGCGATCTTGTCACATCAGGGTATTCTCATACCCCCGTCCTGCGAATAGTTTGCATCAGGACTATGGCTATCTCATCCCCGCGATTTCATCGCGTCAGGACGCCACATAATATCAATTTTGCCTCGCGATCTCGTTGCATCAGGGTATCATTTCCCGCCCCGTGTCTCATACGCCTCAGGGCCTTGCCATGCCATGTTTATACCATATCATTTCAAGTCGATCCCTATGCACACAACGGGTGCAATTCATGCACGATTCAAATACTCATGGCACATAAAGCAATTCATATAATGCCCAGACACGGCCGACGACTCAAGCAAAGCCAATGTCACATATATACGTCCTATAACATTTTAGGACATAATATAACTATCCCCATTGAAATTTCCACATGAATCAATTCACTTAAACCTCGTCTCACCCAATTGAGTCCAATCTTCCTAGCATAAGGTTAGGAATTCCCTTACCTTGGCTTGACAACACAAACTTCTCTTTCTTGAAGCCCCTAGGTTTCGGCCAACCAATGTCCAATACCGAACTCAATGCGCAACCTAGCACATTCAACCAATTTCATCAATTTCCAATCCAATTCAACCATCCAGAAACCCCAAGTCTCCATAGCATTATCCTCACCATTTTAACACATCTTAATCATCAATTTGAGACTTATAACCCAACAATCACAGCCTCCACAGAACCGATCTTGCACAGAACCGAACCGGTTCATTTCGGTCTGTGCAAACCGCACACTTCCAATCCTTAATCCACTCTTAAATTCTTCATTTACTCATCAATCTATCTCTTAACATGTCTATTTAAGCATTTGGGAGGCTTACCGAAGATTTGGAGTCAATTGGTCGTTGGAAACTCAACGAATGTCGCCGGTTCCTCCAAGTCAGTTTTCCGGCAGTTTATGGGCAAAATTCACAAGGCCGGTTTGTGGTCAAAACTTAATCAAATAAATCCTCAATTTTTACCACAGAATCCTACATATGTCTACTGAGTCTTGATGAAAATTTGAGCCTTAAAATCCAAGAATTCGACCTTCAAATGGACTAAGAACCGAACCTACCTCTGGTTGGATCAATTTTCGTCGGCTTCCTAGAAAAAGCTTGCTCGGAACTCCTCGGTGCTCCAAATGCCGTGATTCCACTTCGAGAAGGTCGGAAAGACGTGTATCTACGTTAATATGGCCGGTCGGTGGTTAGAAAGTGGCCATAAATGGTTGTCGGAATGGCCGAACGGCGAGGTCAGAAACTGTCCTGCGAACAGGAAAACAAGAAGAAGAAGAAGATGGTGTTCGGTGCTCTCTTCGATGGAAATGGCCGGCCAACATAACTAAGGAGAGAAGAGTAGGCTTATATCCAAGCTTGAGTCAAAGGGAAAGAATGGTAGGTGAGAAAAAGGTTGACATGACCACAATTGCCCATCTTTTGACACTTGGCATTTGTCTTTCCAATGGAGATCCAATGACTCTCCTTTAATCTTCATTTTTGGCAGCCAAGGGAAGAATAAAAGACTAATTTTCCCATCTTCAAATACATGGACAATATTCTAAGCTTGAGGGGAAAATGGGTCATTTTACCCCTGACGTTCCAAACGTCGTTTTTCTCGTTCCGGGATTTTTCGATGGGGCGACGGCCAATCCAAATAACGTTGAAATTCTTGATTTTTCAATTCAAATTTTTCAGGACTCGTTTATGATATCTTTCTCTATCAGATGCGATTCCAGCCTATGTCGAACCGATGGACGGCTTTTGCAGACGTTACGCGTACGACTCCGTAACTCTTATCACGTTTAGGGCTCGTCCATCCGCGGCGGCTTTGGTTGTCATGTAATTGTGAGGGTCTATCGATAGTTCCCTCAACAATCCTTATGGTCAAAGCGCCGTTTCCTATCCGATTTTCCTAGGTCCACGTACCTCGTCTTGAGTTAGCCTTTCCCTTTTGGTCAGTCTACTCGAATTGATCAGGTTCGAGCGAAATACAACTGAAGCACATCTCTAGATACACTCTTCTCATCAATGAGCCTGAAATTGACTGGAAATCAGAATGTCACAACTCTTTCCCCCTTAAGGAAATTTTGTCCTCAAAATTTCCAACCTTCCAACTCATCCAATCCCTTGGGGTATTGGGCCTCGTCGCACCCTCACTCTTCCGGATAATCCTTTTCAACCTAAGGCCATCTTTCCTCTGGCACTTGTCTCTTTAGTCCTCAATCCAATGGCTTCTCTCCATCCTCTTTTGGTATTCCTATCCTTTATCAACAGCTCCTCCTCGAGCGTTCACCTTATCTCTTTCATTTGTCCATACCATTTGGCGTATTGCCCACTTCAAACTTCCTTTCACGCCAATAAAGATTCAAGGGCTTTATCAGTTTGCCTTCCACTAATCAAATCGAGTTATGTCTCTCTTAACTCCTCAAATGATTCCATGACTACTTCTGTAGTAATCCATTCTCGATTTCATCCGAAGATTTCCCTTGGATCAAAGTGGTCCTTCAATTTTCGTCGTCATTTCCTTTCCTTCCATCGACACGTCTAGTGCTCGATTACTAGATAGACAAACTTCGACTTTTCGCCTCATCACCGATATATAAATATATGCGTGTGTGTGTATCTTGGCGCATCTTTGTGCCATCCTCAGGAAACACCATAATTCTCCCTTTGAATTCCATTGAGGTCATCTCCGTAGGTTTCCTTTCAATACTGGACTCGTACATCCATCTATAGGCCTCAAGGGTTCCATCCATTTCTATAGTCCGTTCAGTATCGGTGTTTAATCATGGCACACCTCAATTTCCTTCTGGCCTTCAAGCCAGGTGTTCCCAGTAGCCATCACACTAGTCCATTAACGAACTTCCAACTTGAGGGAAGATCTGTCCCTCCATTGCCCATTTCTCAATGTTCAACTCTCACATGTAAACATCCGTTAAACCATTCGCCCTTCCTTAGCGATGCAAATATCACTATAACAACATTCGGGCGGACTCTTCGTTCCATGCGCCTTTTCACCAATTCACTTTAGACATTCCATGCTCTCAACATCTTACAATTCCCATAATTTCGAGGTCTTTTCTTTATCTAAGCAACGCTCTTACATCTACAAACAACTCTATATATCCGCGTTGCCTCTTGTTCAATTCCTCTCAGAAAACTACTACCTGATATCTTTTAGAGTAGATATAAACTAAAAATCTTCTTCCACCCAATTAAGATTTTTCCAACCTTGTTGCAAGAATATTCACAAACCAACTCCAATCACGCTCTAAGCATGCCAATTCATGTAGCTTTACTATCATGGTGTACATGCAATACCCATTTCAATTCGTCTTGTTACTCCTCGAGTTCCATCCTGCGTCGCGTCATTACGACCTTCATAAGCTTCTCAATCCAACCGGAATTGTCATACATTGCATAGTTATCAGCTTAACTCGAGTCCTCGAAAACTCTTTTTATGTTCATTCACCCACTCGCGTTACATCTCGCCCTTAATCCATTTTATTAATGGAACAGCTCTTGTGGGGAGTCTTTCAACGGTCTGTCTATCGCCACTCATCAATCTCAAGAAGCTTGCACTTTCCGAAACTCACATCGACCCTTGTCGATTCATCACTTATCCCTATCCTCAAAGGATTTGTCACTTATTTCAATGTGTAAATCCTACTTCGTCAGGTTCATAACTTGCGCTCTTTACATTTAGCATGCAACATACATTTCCTCAGAGCCCATACGACATTCTCAAAAAACTGTCCATATTTCTCATGGCTCCTTACATGAGTTCAACCATCGCCTCTCGATATGGTAACGACCCACTCAATCATTCCTTGGGCACTTAGTTCGGCGATTATCGACTTCCTTTCACCAGGTGTCGAGTCTTCCCAACTATTCCTATCACTTTTCACTTGAAAGCTCAGACCTTGGTTCCCTGTCGCCACGGGTCTCCTCTAGGACAGCACAACATTTTATTTATTCTTGTTGCTCTTCTCTCGAAAAGCATTGGTGCTATAGCCTCTGAGTTCCATACTCACTAAGGCAACCTTATCCCAATTCCATTCGTTCCACTGAACGTCAACATCATCCTGGAATTCAACATTGATTACAAAACGATCTCTCAAATTTCACCTCCAGGAGTCATTCAAATTCTGCGTCCTCTTCCTTGGTATAGACGCTTATTCATCATACTTAGACAGTTTAAAGTCTTTCTTCTTTTTACAATAGGGTCTCTTACCCTAAGAAAGAAATCACACAGCTCCGTGGCATTTCCTCACTTCAAATTCACCTTGTCCTTTCCATTTCTTAGGACGTCAACCTTTGAGTCTGTGCCGACGGCGATACCTTTACTCCAGGGTTCACATGCCACCTTGCTTTCACATTCTCTTTCCCATAACTCTATCACCTCAAGTGACAATATTTGTCCGTCCTTGGGTCTCACAAATTCCCATGCCGAGTACTCAATCCTACGTTCTCGAATCACTTTGTATTTACACTCTAAGCGCTCTTTTCGCTTACTCAACCATTCATTGGAATTACAAACAATCAAGATTGTCAAGTCTATTCATTTTTCCTTTTCACCAACGACCACTTCATGGTCTAATTGCCCTTTAAGAGCAATACCCTATTCTTTAGGGAACATCAGTTCATGATTCCCTCTCTCATGGTTCTAATTCCATCAACCGTCCCCAGGAAATCATTAACTTCAGGCAAACTAGCATGCTGATTCTTTCTCGACTCCTACTATACGGAAAAGACGGCTACCCATTTTCTATCTGTGTCTTATGCCCAGGTAATCAACCATTTCTCGTGGGCACGTTCCATATCCATAATGAACATCTCCCTGCTCGTAATCCATGAGTAGGAGTTCTCTTACTCATAAGTTTTTCAATCATTCTCCTCTTTAGCTGATTCTTGTCATCATTTCTCAAAATCAAGAATAACAATCAGCCACATGGTTCTCAAGTTCCAATCCACTCAAGAACTTACTCATCTTGTTCAAGGGTCCTTGACCAACCTTACCATATGTCTAAGCAACCTTGAGAACTCTGTCTCACATCGGTCGATCATCTTATGATCCTTGCAAAAGTATTAGGATCCAAACAATCCTTGCTATCAAGCAACCCCAAGATGATACCTTACATCGACCAACTCAACAGAGGTAGTCTAGGCAGATCTCATGCCTTCAAGGAAATCTTTCATTTAGTGATCTTTCACCAATTCTCAAAGTCTCTTCGGGCTAATACAGCTAGGGTCACTTTCTTTCTTTGGTGCACCCAAAATCTGTGAGGTTTTCTCATAGAACCCTCAATCTAGAGGGAGACAATTTCGAATCTCATCCCTCTACCTGACTCGGTCAATTTCAACCTTACACATGACCTTACAAGCTTTCCCAAGCTCTCGTGGTCCTATCCATACATCCAATTTCGAAAAGACTTACTCAGGATCACCTTTCTCGTGATTTCTATTACTTAACTGGTTAGCACAAGCATTTATCACCACAGTGATTTAGAGAATCATGGCAGCTCCTCTCCGAGCTTGCTTAATCAACAATTTCTCATTTCCATTTAAAGTTCTCACGACCCATTCAACTCTTGGGTCTCGTACGATCAACCGATCGAGCCATATTCTCCTTTAGTACTCGTACTCCCATCATCCATCTCTACTCAATTCCATGATCCATCTCAATTTTTGGATCTTATCATATCTTACATACTCTAGCCCAGTGCTCTTCTACGACCATACTGTCGCCATTCGATGTCCTTTGGTTCTGATGTCTCCTGAACCACTATGATTCCCTCCAGGAATCAGAGGCTTAAGCCATCTACTTAAGTCCAATAGTCTCATGCTGCTCATCTCCATATGTTTCACCATCAACCAACCCTCTAATGGTTCTTAAATAATTCTTAATTAACTGCCAAATATTCAAGGAGCTCAAATCATCCTTGATTTGTAATTATTCATCAAGCCAGCCTCAACGAGGCAACTTCTCAACTAGCAGCCATTACTAGGCCAGCCTAAACTAGACAAATATCAATCAAGCACTCAAGACAGTGATTTACTGGGTCAAAAGTTCATACTCTAGGCCTAAAGGCATTCGCCCTTCTAGCATAATCACAACGAACTATCTCATTCTCGACATGCCTCAGCTCAATGGGTATAAACCCCATAGGTTGTCTAATCCCTCAGACATACTTTGGCCCAGCTATTCACATGAGGCTAATCATGAAACATGCCTAACAGGCCCATCACAATCATCACTTTTCTTTTTCAAACGGTATCCATCGTCAAGCACAAAGCTTTTATCCGTGCCACTCATAGGTACCAGTACACGTGTCATGCTACTTTCGATCATTCTTGATGAGAATCGATCACGTGCCATACATCTCTTATTCACAATCGGACTCAACCTGATACCTAAGCTTCCCCTTTCAAGTTATGACTTGGGTCATTCTTGCCTCTTGCCATTTTAGAAGCCTACCAGGAGCCGCTTCTTGTTCGGACCTCTCTGTCCCGGCTATCACTCCCCGCTCTCATCAGACCTGGCCGTTGCAGGTTGTCCCAAGTCATACATCTACGGAGAAAGCCCCGTTCCACATGTCCCATGCCATGTTTCATTACAGTTTATAGGTATCCCATCAACTTGTCCCATACCAAGCGACGGTTTATTAAGTCCAATAGCGATAAGTCGCTGCATGCACCCTCATCAATCTTGCCACAAGCTCAAGCACAACATGACTGTCCTGTCTCACCGATCAATTGCCTCTATTCAACCATATACCTCAAGTCCAGTCAACATTCAAATCAAATCCCTAAGCATTCGATCACATCTGATCTTCAACTCGAATACTCCTTGTATTCATCTCATATCATATCATCCCAAGCTGACAATAACAATCGATAACTAAAACTATCAAGATATCACGCAATTCAAGCCTGACTCCACTAATGTCAGCCGCCTCTTTACAATTCGTACTCCTCAAGTTGGATCATTGACAAATCAAGGTCACCATCATACACCTCAATTGACCCTTTATTTATAAGCAATTTTCTACTATCCTCGAGTACAATTACTACCTCAGAATCCATACTTATGACTCTCAAATCCAGCTTGCTTCCACTTAAGCTTTAATCACCACATAACTCAAGATCCTCCATTAAAGTCAACTCTAGGACCATTAAAGTGTACGCGCGTTCAAGCCTATAGTCCTCAAGATTCAGCAATCCAGGCTTATCCCTCGAGGTCTTACTGTCCAATTGTCCTCAAGTCATCGTTCCTTATCACTCCAAATCTCGATCACATTGGATCGAACTGACCTTACTCTGATACCAAATCGAACGGGGATGTCATGTCCCGAACTCGGCGAGCGTGCGAACATCCCTCCCAGCCGTTCCTTTGACATTTTACTCTAGGATCCAACGGCCAATATCATATGCGCTGGAAGTAACGTACATGGAGAAGCGATGCCTTCTCCATTCATAAAGAATGAATACAGCCACATCTGATGACTCGGGACAGGTGCATCAAATTACCTTAACCTATTATCTAAAAGACCAATTCGTTATATTCACCAATCAATAATACAATCTCAATATTAAAAAGGGCAAGTCCATTCAAAAGATAAATGGGCCAGTTATCTCTTCAAGTGTCACTCCTTGGCAAGTTCGTGCTACCCCCGTCTAGAACCTGAAAAATGAAGCCCCCACTGGGGCGAGACATAAATCTCAGTAAGATGGATCCTAACCCTAGGTTAGGCCGACCGTCCACTCAGGCAATCATATATCCAATAAATTTAGACACAGGCTCATACAGGCATATAGGGCACCAGTCAGTAAAACACAACATATAGATGACAGGCAAGCATCGATGACCTCAGGTCACACTCAGATAATAATGCCCATGCACTCTCAGCCTGCCACTTCTCATATCCATTAATCTCCGCCAACCTCAGTCTCTAGCCCGCAATCATGCAGCCTCAGGCTCGATTCACGTAAATGCCTCAAACCATCGTCGGCAAACCGCGTAAACGCATCCATTTTCGATAAATCTCCAAGCTAATATCCTCATCTCATAACTCCGTCCCGCGAATGCTTCGCATCAAGACCTTGGCTATCTCAATCCCGCGATTTCGTCGCATCAGGCGCCACACATCATCAACTTTATGAAACTCTCATGATGAGAATGTGATTAAATGATTGTTGAGACAATTCTTGACTTGAGGCATTTGTCGAGACCTATAGTATTCTGAGGCATCTTAACGCGGGATCGCATTGTGAGCATATCCTGAGGCGTCGTAACGCGGGATTATATCCTAAGTATACCCTGAGGCGTTTTAACGCGGGGTTGTGATTGAATGATATCCTTATGTGTCCTAACGCGGGATAAGGAATTGTACATGTTGACATGAGTTAGAAATTGGTTAGTAAACCTGACGCGTCTTAACGCGGGTTTATTTGTCATAATAGTCTATTGAGTTGTGGATTGAGAATTGAATTTATTATTAATTCCTATAGTGTTGCTATGGTTCTTGGCTAGTACGGAAGCTTAGGTCACTTTCTTTATGTCTAGTCGTAGATGTCATTTTCTTCGCAAGTTGTACGATGTGATGCTTTTGTATAAACGATATATGTCTTTATGCCACTGGTCTTTTGTTGTTGTTATGATAGTTCGTCTGGTGGGGCTGATGGTCTAATTTATAATTAGGGTAGCTTGCTGAGACGTAAGTCTCACCCCGTCGTGGGATCCTTTTTATTTTTTCAGATCTCAAGCTTTGAATATGTTGCCTACGCGCCAAGGAGATCCCAAGGAGATGACAGCTTATTTTGAGGAGTTTCCAAATAGACGATGTACAATTTATATTAGGAAGAGTACAGTAGTATGGGTTGATGAGGGAGAGGAAGACTTGAAACCACATCGTTTTGAGGCCTGGTTCAAGAGAGCTGTGGAAGTTACCACTGGTCCATTAAAGGCTCACGAGGTTCCAAGAAGTGTAGTTCCATCGTGGTGCCATCTTTCTTGAGATGAGATCGAGGTAGAGGGTTCCGTGGTAGGCTCGAGGAACGTTCCAGAGGAGACCCCGGCTAGGGAGGAGAGTATCGAGGTGATCGAGATTTCTGACTCGGAGGATGAGATGGAAGAGGACACCATAGAAGTACGATCAGAAACTTTCTTGGATTATGATCCCGCAGAGGACTTGAGTCGAGTCGAAGATACTAATACCACTTAGTGGGCTCGAGATCACACGATTGTGGAGTTGTTTGTTGGTGGTGACGATTTTTTTTTTATGGGGCTTAATGGTTATCTTTGTTCGTCCTTTTGTCTTCCTCAACCTTAGCTAGTAGCATTAGCTAGTACCTGGCCTCGTTTGTATAAACTCGACCTCTTGTTATGTAAATCACTATTGCCTTTGTCTCGTGTCTCATTCTTTGTTTTGTTTGAATTACCTTGCATGGAGTTATGTATTTATTTTCTTTTACACCTCTGCATGCAAGTTTCATTTATTTATTGCCGTAAGAGAAGGATATCCTGGGACTGAATTTATGGCATGAGCGGATGAGCGCACTCGTAAGGTGAACGGGGCATGACAGACCATGCCATTAACCCGGTTTCCAGTTTTGCCACTTGGTAAATTGGAATCAAAAAGGATAAATTGGAATAAAAAAGGAATCAAAAAGGATAAACTGAATTACCTTGCATGGAGTTATGTGAAATCAAAAAGGATAAATTGGAATTGATACCGAATTACCCTTCACTTGGAATTCATCGTTTTGATGCTTTGTATTTTTATTTTACCAGTTTCACCGCTTGGTAAAAAAAATGAATGAATGAATTTGTAGCTATCAAAACTTCAAAATTGCCCCACGCTCTGTAATCATCTATGAGATCATGCCATCAACCCGGTTATTGAGAGCATCAATATGCTTCTTGAGGGCCTCTTAGATCGCAGCATTGATTTCTGCTTTGTTAGCCATTCTTCTCGCGACCAACGAGTGATGTGCGGAGGATCCGTGGTAAATTATCTAATGAAGTGACAAGTGAAGATAAGTACACTGAGCAAGAGTAATAAGCCGGTCCATGACAACTTTCTAGACTCAACAAGACAGATATGCACAAGAACTTTAATCAGACAGTTTTTTCAATTTCGTTGATCTTTATGATAAAATTATCCATAATTCGAATGTTGATCGAAAATTTCCAAATTTTACGAGATGGTGCGGGACACAGTGATGAAAAACTTTCATATTCAGAATTAAGGTTGAAAATGGACCAATGAATACAGTTTATTTTATTTTTGTGAAATTTTTATCCAAAAAACTGTTTCATCCGGTCTTTGTTAAATGAACAAAGGACCTCCTTAAAGTGTGAATTAAAATCTGAAATTTTTCAAGTTACTAGTTGAGACATCAACCTGTAACTTTCAAGTTTTGTGGTTCGGCAAAGGAGGTCATTTAAGAGTAGTAAACCGTAAGACAAAACGAGTGTCAGGAAACTGTCAAAATTCCATCTTACATTGTTCTTAATAAAAATTCATTATTAAATGGAAAACACTATGGATCATTCTCAAAATTATATATGATAGCCCAAGATGTTATGAACATTTTTCATGTAGACATTAGAGTTTAGAAATGACCAGAAGATATTGTAAAAAATTATAGCATGCAAAGGGTTCGCTTAAAAACAATCATGGACCGGCCTAAAAATATAAGTAAGCAAGAGGATAATGATTAAAGAGACTACCACCTTTTGGGACGTATGAAATGACCAATCACATAGACATGCAGATGAAATGCGACGTGTGGTTCGATTTCTATCTATCAAGGCTTAACGAAAGTGGAGCCCCAAGGATGCCCGGTTTGAATCACCCTGGTTTGTGATTGAATCAGGATCTTCCATAGACATCCGGCTTGGCCAAGTATCAACTAGTATCACATGGCGAATGATAGGGGTGATGAATCATGGCACCGATTTGAAAGAGTTCGTGACATGAAGAGGGAGACTCATGCCAGATGGTGATGGCCAGGGCGTCCCTAATCAAATACCATACTAAACCTAGCCATTCAGGTCCAATGGCGGGTTGTGTGTGTTATGTGTAAATGCAAAAACAATAGAGGCATGCACAAGAGTTTATATCCAAACAACGCTTCAATATAACCTCCAAAACATACATTCTTACTCAAGCTACAAGAAAAGGTTAGCAAAACACTCTACCCCTTATCACTCGAAGCCTGCAAGAACATTTAACACCTTATAATTGAGATTCAACCAAGGTCGCCAAAAGCGAGACATCCATGGAATTTTCTTCAAGCTTGAGTCCGCTAAACCTTTTAATTTCCCAAAAGATGCAGGTGAACCAGTCAAGTCTTGAATTTATTAGAAAAACTAAAGCAGTTCCCAAGCGGAGTCGCCAAGCTGTCGCGACCTAAAAAATAATTTTTTTTAGGCTAATGGATTATCGGGTTAATTTAACAACTAACCTAATACAAACTTTCCCAAGGCCTACCAAATTACAACTTAAATTAATCTGAATGATTTAGAGTTTGGAGTCGCCACTAATCATTTTTGGTAGGTTGATTACAAACCTAAGTAAAAAAGTGGGAGAACCATTTTACTTCTACGAACCATAGATTGTGAATTCGGGAACTTGGTTACACTAGTTAATTAAAAATAATGCTCTTTCGGTACCTTAATTCCAAATAGGATGTCCTAATTTGACAATTAATGGTATAAATGTGGGATTAAAGTCATGTTTTCCTATATGCAAAATTTAACTAATTAATTAAGGCATGCGAAATGACATGACATAGAAATGCAATAATGCAAATGCAATAATGATTTAAAAAAAATGATGATGTATGGGTATATGCAATTTCCAAAATATAATGAATGACATGGCAATGGATGAACATATGGCATAATGAAATGGCAAGATGACATGGAAAATGATGTGGAAGAATGGCGTGGCAAAATGACGTGGCAAAATAACATGAAAAAATGACGTGGCAAATGATTTTTTTTGGGGGGGATTTTTTATGCATCTTTTTCAGATTTATGAAAAAAGAATGAATTAATAAGTTATCCTATTTAACCTAATATGCAGACATGATATGTGCACATGATTGAATATATGCTATCCTAAGCCATATGAAATATATAGAATGACAAAATATGCGTGAATGAAATCTTTGCTTCTTTCCTTCTTTTTTTTTTTTGATTTCGGCCAAATGAGGGATATTTTGAAAATTTCATTATCTTGATTTTATTTTCTTAAAGTTTTATGTGATAAGGTTTCTAACAAACCTTATCTTCCTAAAAATTCGATTAATGTGATTTCTAGGAAACCACATCTTGCTAAATATTTAGGAATTTTCAGAATATAATAACCAATCAAGATAACATATCCTTCAGAATACACACAACAAGATAAAGAAAGAAAATCGGCGAAATCACAACATTACCTCCTTTCATTTTCGAAAATGTAGCCACCTTCCATTAGAAATTGATTTTCTGAAGATAGTGAATCGGACCTAATCGGCGATAGGTCAGATTGACTAAATCCGTGATTCCTTTTATAAAAATTAGGTTTTGAAGTTTTAATCACCAAAGTCGTCCTTGAATTTCTGAAAAAAGGATTGGTCTTTACTTTGATTATGACATCAGAAACATGCGAAGATAATTTTACTTCAAATAAGAAAGCGACATGCCAATAATGTGGAAAACAAAAAATAGCGAACAAATAGCCGCGAATCACTCAACAAACATGCTTGAATTAACTCTAAATTTGTAAGATTGTTACCTTGATTCGTCGGATAAGCTTCCTTTTATGAACTTGCGCCAAACTTGCGGATGAAACTTGACTCTTGGATGATTCGATGGGGATGCGGAAACTCAGTCGTCGGCTACGAGAGTAGCTAGTTTGCTTTGATTTGGATCTCTCTCTTTCACCCCTGCTTCCTTCGAATCTTCTCGCAAAAGCAGCCAACGAGTTAAACCAAAAAGAAAAAAAAAACAAAACAAAAATAAGACTCAAAAAACAAAGGGATAAAAATATTTTCTCCTGATGATGAATCCGTCTCCTCCCTTTTCCGCATGTCTCTTTGTTTTTTTTTTTTCCTTTCATTTTTGTGGCCGCCCATGAGTCTTCATGCTCGATCCTTGTATTGAGCAGGTAGAATCCTGCAAAAAGAAAGAAGAACCTTTCTCTTCGTGTCTCTCTTTGGCTACTTTTTAGCAATGTTTGACAATCCAATTGACCTCCTGTTCTTCTTTTTCCTCTTCTCAAGTCCTTGGACGATGGATGAAAAAACTGGAGAGATACCTCTCTTGTGGCCATGTCCGTGTAAATTGTGCATGACCCTCTCTCTAGCGGTCTCATTGGACGAAGCTCTCTTTTTTTTTTCTCTCTCTCCCCGGTCTGTCATATGTGTAAAATTGTGTGGCCTTCCCTTAAACCCTAGGCATAAGCTTGTATTTATAGACAAAATTATTGCAAGCTTAGGGCCTAAAGTTCCTTTAATTTCGTAAAATAAACTCCGGGATTATAATATGATTTGAATTAAGTCTCAAAGGGTTAAATTGCACAAATTGATCATTAAATTGACTAGAGAATTTGGCCAAGCCCAATGCATTTGAGCTAGCCGAATTTCTCAAGTAACTATGGACTATTGCGCATTTTTTTGGCTCAATTTGGCTTTCCGTAAACATTTAATTAAAGCCTTTTTTCAAACATGAATGAGCTGAATTAAATCTAAAAACATGTCCAAGTACCACAATAAAACTCGACGACCTCAATCATGCCTTCGACTAACTGCTGATGCATGATAGAAAATAAATATGCTATGCATGTGATTTTATTTTTTTGTGAGAATATAAATAACTCTCATTTTATGAATAAATGAATGAATTTCCTAAAAATCAAAATTTGGGTGCCAACAGCGAGAATGAAATCTTATTCAATCTTTAAAAAATGAAAAAAAGCTTGCTAGAGAGTTGTTTTTCCTACTTTTGATACCCTGTAATTGCATCTGGTAGAAGGGAGTAGGACCATAATCTTAATCATATCATTTAAGATAAACATCATTTCTTGATTATTGGTACTATTTTTGTTGTGTTCGCAATAGTTTCGGAGGAGATATGCATAAGTAAATCCAATTGATCTCATTTAATCTTAAGTGATGCCGCGATTATTGGAAACCTTATTCATATTATACAAACTATATGCACGACACATGAAAGTTTCGGCTAGACCTTCCACAATCCTTGAAAACATGATGGAGGCGGTAAGACTTTTGCTTGCATTGATATAACCATTGGTATATATAATGACATAATTGACATGCGACACATGGAGCACAAAAACCTCCGTCAAGATATTGAATGCATGGTTTGTCGATTTATCAAGATCATAGCAGCTTCATCGGCTTGTATACTTTTTCATAGGTGCCGATAATGTTGAGGTCGGAGAAAACCATCTATTGCTATAATTAGCTCTTCATACGTGAAGCTACTAGGCAAAATATCTAATGCCACACCTGGAGCTAAATCTGTTGTTGAGATTTTTTTTGTGTCAGAACTTGGGAACTTGGGAGTATAAAGTATTTCTGACCATGATAGCTTCTAGGCACTAAAAAATTATAACCCTCAAAACAATTTGCATCAAATCAAGATCCAACTTATTCAAAAAAAATTAGATATACATAAGTTTACAGCATCAAATTTACCAACAAAGTAGCTAGTTTTGCAAAAGCCCTATCGAGAATTGCTTGATAATGGTCATAACATGGTCTCCAGTACATGATCTATGTGAAATCTTGGCGTAACTGTTAAATTTAGCCATGTGAAAGCAATTCATGACCATTTATTCCCGATTACAACCCTTCATGCATCTACCTTTCTCTAAAATGTTCATAAAACCCAGCACAAATCGGACAGATCTTACGAAATCGATCAAGTCTTATCTCACTATTGACGAAGAACTGTATTGACAATTTAAGACCATTGCATTTGTGATGCAGTATTCTCTAAGATGTAAGTACTTCATATCTTTCCTTCTGCCCTTCGACAATGATTATTTTTGAAAGACGCATCGCAACATATTTTGCTCAGTAAAATTGTTTTGGGAATAGATTTAAATGAGGGAAAGTGTTAATTAAATCAGGGGCATTCTTTGACACTTATAGTCTATACTGTCCTTGGGTACAGTACATGGACTCTGGATATACACGGGGCGAGAAACTCTCGAATGGAGCTAAATACGAATGAGAGATTGTATACCAACCATTCTTCCCTCCTAAAATAAAGAAACCCCATCTCCTCTCTTTATTCAATTTTGGTTTACTTGTTGTGATGTTGCAAGGTTACTATCATCCTACTTAAAAAGCCAAGATTGATCTAGTTGATCTCATTTAATCTTAATTTGTGCCACTTGTGACATTCCACAATTATTGAAAACCTTAACCACATGATCCAAACCATATGCACGGGACATGCACGACACATGAATATTTCGACCTTCAACAATCTTTGGGATGATGATTCACTTTGTCAATAAAATTGAAGGTTGTCTTTGATGAGTATAAATATTTCTTCATGCTTGCATCAAACTTTCATTGCGAGAACGGAGTCTTATTCAATATGGAAAAGAATAGCTTGCTAGAGAGTCGTTTTCCATATTATACAAACTATATACACGGCACCTGCACAACACATGAAAGTTTCTGCTAGACCTTCCACATTCCTTGGAAACATGATGTTGGCGGTAGGACTTATATATATATATATATATATATATATATATATATATATATATGTGTGTGTGTGTGTGTGTGTGTGTGATATAATTGACATGCGACACATGCACATATAAACCTTCACCAAGATACTGAATGCATGGGTTTGTCGATTTATTTAGATCATAACGGCCTCATCGGTTTGTATATTTTTTCATAGGGGCCGATAATGTTGAGGTCAGAAAAACTGTCTGTTGCTATACTTAGCTCTTCATACGTGAAGCTCCTAGGTGAAGTACCTAATGCCATGCCTAAAGCTGAATATATTGTTGAGAATTATTTGGTGTCAGAACTTAGGAACTCCGGGATACAAAGTAGTTCTGACCCTGATAGCTTCTAGGCATTAAAAAGTTAGAACTCTCAAAGCAATTTGCATCAAATTAGGATAAACTTTATGGTTGATAAGATGTAAGTACTTCATATCTTTCATTCTGTCCTTGGACAATGATTGTTTATGAAAAACACTTCACAACATATTCTATTTAGTAAAATTATTTTCGGGACAGATTTTAATGAGAGAAACTATTAAATAAATTAGGGGCATTCTTTGACACTTATAGTCTATATTGTGCTTGGGCACAGTACATGGACTCTGGATATGCACTTATAGTCTATACTTTGCTTGAGCATTCTTTGACACTTATAGTCTATGCACGGGACATGCACGACACATGAATATCTCGGCTAGACCTTCAACAATTGTTGTAATGATGATTTGCTTTATCTATAAAATTGAATGTCCTCCTTGATGAGCATATATGTTTCTTCATACTTGCATCAAACTTTCATTGCGAGAATGAAATCTTATTCAATCTGGAAAAAAAAAAAAGAGCTTGCTAGAGAGTCATTTTCCTACTCTTAATAGCTGGCAATTGCATCTGGTAGAGGAGAATAGGACCACAATCTTAATTATATCATTTAAGATAAGCATCATTTCTCAATTATTGGTACTATTTTTGTGTTCGTAGTAGTTTCGGAGTAGAGAGGCATAAGTAAATCCAGTTGATCTCATTTAATCTTAAGTGATACCGCGATTATTGGAAACCTTATCCATATTATACAAACTATATGCACGGCACTTGCACGACACATGAAAGTTTCGGCTAGACCTTCCACAATCCTTGAAAACATGATGGAGGCGGTGGGACTTTTGCTCGCATTGATATAACCGTTGATATATATATATATATATATATATATATATATATATATATATATATAAAGAGAAATTATAAGTACGATTATTAAAGAGAAATTTTCCTTAACGAATTGAAAGAGAAAACTCAATTACATATATATAATGACATAATTGACATGCGACACATGGAGCACATAAACCTCCGTCAAGATGCTGAATGCATTGTTTGTTGGTTTATTAAGATCATAGCAGTCTCATCGGCTTGTATACTTTTTCTTAGGGGCCGATAATGTTGAGGTCGGAAAAAACGACATGTTGCTATACTTGGCCCTTCATACGTGAAGCTACTAGGCAAAATACCTAATGCCACACCTAGAGCTGAATCTGTTGTTGAGAATTTTTTGGTGTCAGAACTTGGGAACTCAAGAATACAAAGTATTTATGTCGATGATAGCTTCTAGGCACAAAAAAGTTATAACCCTCAAAGCAATTTGCATCAAATCAAGATCCAATTTGTTCAAAAAAATTAGATATACATAAGTTTACAATAGCAAATTTACCAACAAAGTAGCTAGTTTTATAAAAATCCTATCGAGAATAGCTTGATAATGGTCATAACATGGTCTCTAGTACTTGATCTATGTGAAATCCAGGCGTAACTATTAAATTTAGCCATGTTAAAGCAATTCATGACCATGTTTTCTCGATTACAACCCTTCATGCATCTACCTTTCTCTAAAATGTTCATAAAACCTAGCACAGACTGGACAGATCTTACGAGAACGACCAAATCTTATCTCACTATTGACGAACAACTGTATTGGCAATTTAAGGCCATTGCATTTGTGATGTAGTATTCTCTAAAATGCAAGTACATATATTTCCTTCTGCCCTTGGACAATGATTGTTTCTGAAAAATACATCACAACATATTCTGCTTTGTTTTGGGGATAGATTTAAATGAGAGAATGTGTTAATTAAATCAGGGGCATTCTTTGACACTTATAGTCTATATTGTGCTTGAACACAATGCATGGACTTTGGATATACAAGGGCCAAGAAACTCCCAAATGGAGTCGAATACGAATGTGACATTGTATACCAACCATCCTTCCCTCCTAAAATAAAGAACCCTCATCTTCTCTCTTTATTCAATTTTGGTTTCCTTGCTGCAATGTTGCAAGGTTACTATCATCCTACTTAAAAAGTCCATTTTGGTTTCCATGCTGCGATGTTGCAAGGTTACTATCATCCTACTTAAGAAGCCAAGATTGATCCCGTTGATCTCATTTAATCTTAATTTGTGCCACTTGTGACAATCCACAATCATTGAAAACCTTATCCATATGATCTAAACTATATGCATGAGACATGCACGACACATGAATATTTCGGATAGACCTTCAACATTCCTTGGAATGATGATTCGCTTTGTCTATAAAATTGAAGATCATCTTTGATGAGTATAAATATTTCTTCATGCTTGCATCAAAGTTTCATTGCGAGAATGGAATCTTATTCAATCTGGAAAATAAATAGCTTGCTAGAGAGTCATTTTACTACTCTTGATGCCCTGCAATTGCATCTGGAAGAGGGGCCATAATCTTAATTATATCATTTAAGATATGCATTGTTTCTCAATTATTGGTACTATTTTTGTTGTGTTCCTAATAGTTTTGGAATAGAGAGGCATAAGTTAATCCAATTGATCTCATTTAATCTTAAGTGGTGTTGCGATTATTGAAAACCTTATCATATTATACAAACTATCTACACGACACCTGCACGACACATGAAAATTTCGACTAGACCTTCCACAATCCTTGGAATCATGATTCACTTTGTCTAAATCATATTCAACTTCAACATTCTTAAAGAATGGAAGCTCATAATGAGTACAAATTTTTCCTCGTGCTCACGTCAGATCTCCATTGAAAGAATAAAATCGTACTCAATTTTTTTTTTGAATTATCCTAAAATGAAGTAAAGTCATGCAAAAAGAAAAAACAACTGTACCGCTCACCCCTGCAACAAAATAACAATTACATGCCTAAGAATCTCAGATATAAACTTCATTCACATGTCAATTGCATCTTTCTTTCTTTCTTTCTTTTTTGCTACGATTTCATAATTGCATTAAAATGATAATTATGAATCAAAAGAGATTTATCATCTGTCATATGTATCTTTCTTACTACTCCGCCCGAAATCTTATTTAGAGCGCGCAGTGAAATACCGATACCTTTACCAAGGGAGATCATCAGGAGGAAGCCCAAATGTGAGCCCTTCAATATGTCCAATTAGACTCACCATTACTAAAAGCTTAAGTCGTGAGCTATTGGCCAACTTAGATATCTTAACTACTCTACACTACATCAATTTTTCGATATGATACTTCTCTAACACACAATCTTCTATTTACTCGTGAGCTCATTGTTATGTTTGGTTCTCCCTTAATTTCATTATCCTTATGAACCAACATATCTCAATTTAAATTAAGTCCGCATTACTACACCATAACGCTCACTGGCCTGGAAACTGCATTGGTCATTAGATTCTTTGCTTGAGATATTCGCTAAACACTTATATGGAAGTGGGCCACCAATCAACCACCTTGATATATAAGTGGGCGACTAATCAACCATCGGCTCTGATACTATTTATTGGGAGTTTGTAGCAGAAGTGTGATACATTTACCCGGGAAAATCGCCAAAAGGGAGCACAAGTCTGTACTTGTCACATCCAATTGAACCTACCTTCACTCAAAAACTTAGGCTAGCGAGTTATGGGTCAACTTGAATGTAACTTCTCTACACCACATTATTTCTTCGATGTGGGGCTTCTCCAATACAATTTACACGTGATCTTAACAAAACCTTAGCCACCCAAAGCGACTTGCCCTCAATCATCATCAAGGCCTTAGCATAGTCTCCAAGTCCTCAAAGACAACGAAGGCGATGGCTACTTGAGACCTCTAAATATGGAGGCTTGTCGCGTCGACAAGTATTAAACACACGTAGAGCTGAGTTATGCTATAGTTGGTGACTACAAAGATGAAGGAAATAACGGACGAGAGAAAGTTCATGAATTGTGCCTTAGAATGATAGATATCGACGTAGTAGCTCGGTGGTGTCAAAGGGGAGAGGTTCATCATCTACGCAATGCTCTCTGTTGCCACGGCTGCTGTGGTTGAAGGCATCGAGACAAATGGATTATAAATGTGATTGACCTGAAAATCTCCATCTGCTTATAGATGAATTAGTATTAATGAGTTAGGATTAATGAATAAGTATTAAGAAATTTTATATCCGAAATCCTAGGTAATTTTATGAGAATTATATGGATCCGGTACTATTTTTGAGGACGTGATATGTTGGAACTAGATCCCATTGGGTCAAATATGTGCAAAATTAGGATCACTGGGGAAAAAGCACGACTTGTCACTATCACGTGGCACGTATCTTCGCGTGGTCGACTACAAGCAGCTCAAGCTTCTGATTCGTCACAAGCTAACTACAAGCAGTTGCAAACTACTGACTGAAGCACGACATGTCACAATCTGACTCTACTGTAAACTGCTAACAAGTTAACTGGCCTAATTTGATCGACCTTTATAAATAGAAATCGTTGTCAATTTATTATGTCAACTATTGTCGGAAACCTCTGTCATTACTCTGCTAGAAACACCTATCCCCTCTCTTGGACATTAGCACCACTGTCTGCGACCATTGTTCGCCGTTGTCGTCCACCCTTTTTGGCTAGCCATTCTTTCCTCTGATTGTTCGATCATCGGTAGTGGTTTATGAATCATTCTTCTCGATTTATCAAGGCAAGTTGATTTATAGTCCTTATTACTATATCCCCTATGGTTTTGTTATTGTAGGCATTGTTTGCCTTTATGTTTTGGCTGTGATAGCCTTGATTTGAATATTCTAAGATTCTGAAATCTTATCCTTGAGTATCCTAGATTTTGGTTCGATAGATCTCAAATTGTGGTACTTGTGAGACTCATTGATTCCATCATTTGATTATGGTTTGATTATGAGATCATGTCCTTTGGATACCTTGGATTCTGTCGTGGAGACTTTATTTGTAATCTAGCAATTTTATGGCTGGTTGAATTCTTTGGATTAAGAATCCTACTTGCGGAGGAGCTTTGGCTTACGCCAGGTGATTATCCATTTTCAGATGAGATAGCCTAAGATGGCTGGAGTGCTGGAGGGCGTGGATGATGATTCTAGAAATCTCCTCCCATGTAAATAAAGTGAGTAGTTATATAGACATGTAATAAGGAGTGGGCGGTGAGTTTTGAATAAAAGGCTTGTCGTTTGACACATGCACGTATCAGACTAGCGCAATCGTGAAAGGCGATATCATTTGGTTTAGGCATGCCTGCCAATTGAGTGTTTTATATTCAATGCAATTGTGCTTTGTATGGCCGTCTTGATTTAGATAATCTTCCGCATGCGCCCCTTACTCTGATGATTAAGGAAATTAATTAAAGAAAAGTCAGTGAGGTTTTGAAAAGACTTCTCGTTCATGTGTGGGCGTGTGGATCCCCATGCCATGGAATAACCAAGGGAGGGGATCCGAATCCTCATGTGTGGTGGTATGGGACGCTGCAATAACATATTTTACTTTGCTCTCGTGGGGAAATAATCAGGTGTGGTAAAGATAAAAAAGTTTGAACACGTGGCAGAATCCGGTGGGAAGTACAATGAAGGTACATTAATGAGTACGGATTATTCCTCTTAGATGGAGAAAACAAATCTCAATTTAATTCTATATTTCACAGAAAGATAATTATTATTCGATAAAATGTTAAAGCTACTAAAATGTTGTCAATTTAGTTGAGTTTTTACTTATTAAGCTTGATTAGCACATATTGTCAAAATTATTCTTCCATTGTAAGATGATGAACTAAAATAAGGGATTACATCAAATTGATATTTAATTAAACTCTGTTCCACCAAATATTTCCTAATCGGAACGAGGATGGATGGAGTAGTCGATCGATCATGGTCAAACACACGTAATTCAAGGACCAAATTGAAGTATTTATCGAATTCTTTGGGAGTTGTTGAGAAAAATCTATTCGAGAGATCTAAACGGCTAACGAGGGGTTGGACTATGACATGTGAGAGATGCTTGTAATCTCCTTGACTCGTGGTGGATATCGTTGACCATGAAAGCCAAGCCTCGTTTTTAAACTTAGACCTTTGCCCGATTAAGAGACAACAAGCACGGAGGAATGGACGGGCAACCATCAATCCACTTTGAGTGGATCCAACTCGTAAAATCACTGTCGACTGCCTCGGCTACGATCGCCGCGGTAGATGTTGATTATTTATTGGGTGTAGTGAAGAGCTTGTTTTGGCTAGTATCGTTTTAGCGACGTTCTTTTAGGCTATCATCCTCCGCCGTCCCTAGGTCTCTCGTGCATTACAAATGCTTAGGAGCATAATCTGAGTACAAACTTTGACTAAAAGTCAAAGTGAGCGATCTCAACATCTGAAATGCCATGAAATGTCGAAGAACATGACATTTCTCTTTAATGTTTATTTTTGGTCCTGAAAAATTAAATTAATCGTGCAATTGAGCCATTAAACTTTTAATTTATGCATGCAAACTCTTTTTTCTTTTTTCTTTTTTTTTTTGGGGGGGGGGGGGGGGGGGGGGTTTGAAAATAGCTTCCTTTATTTATATCCGACGGTTTAAAACCGACAAGCCCAAAGTAGGGGCATCACAACAAAGAAGATCCAAAGGTGGTGGGGGATTAGACAACCAATGCTTAGAAAGAAAATTTAGACGCAAAGCCTTAGCAACCCAATCTGCTACCCGGTTTGCTAATCTTTCACAATGGGCCACGATGAGATTTGAGATAGATCTGATAAGGGCTTGGGCCTCCGGAACGTGCGCCTCTATCTTTAAAGCTACATGAATTGTCGGATCAAATCCTTTAGTCGTTTCGATTATCTCATGCGGTATGTTGACATGGAAACTCCAAATGTTAATTATTTGAAAGAAAGAAATAATCTAACCCAACCCCCCCCCCCCCCCCAAAAAAAAGGAAATAAACACAAGAGTTGCCAAAAAAAACTTTTGTATTATACGAAATTATTTCGATAAAAAAAATTATACGAAATTAGAGAAAAGCTTTAAGAAAAGACGAAAATGACCTCTCATTCATTCTGCAAACAATAACAACCGATACCAACCATTTTCTCTCTCCTTTCTCACCACCCCCAACCCACACACCCACCCACCCCACCCCCCCACAAACCAACAATTTTTTAACCATTTTTGTTATTTGTGTCGATTCTTGAGATTAAATAAGTATTGTAGTGTTGATGTGGGCTATGATCGACCAAACTGAAAAAAAGAAAAGAAAAGTGATGTGTAATAGAAAATTTATAAAACACAAAAATAAAGAGCAACCTCCAAGGCTCCGAACACCTCTTAAATATACCTAGGAACGCCACAAAGTAAGAGTGAGAAAAAAGAACTGAGCTGACTGGGAATCGAGAGGACATGACCTAATCGAACTAGCCAGTTTAGCTCGAATCCCGGTTATGGGGGTGCACCCGGACCACCCCGACCGAACCAATTATTTTTTTAAATGTTATTTATATTTCTTAAAAAAAATTGAAGAAACCATTTAAATTCTTAATCGTTAGGAGTACTTCTACATATTTGAAATGTGAATATGCATTTTAAGCACATGCGACCGGTGCCACTGAACCATTCGGAAACTCGATCGGATTGGAAGCGGATCATTCTTACCAAAAAGCAACAATTATATGTTAAGATTCTTTGCATCTTTTTATTTTGCTATGATTTCATAATTGCATTGTAAAAATAATGGTGAATCAAGTGGAGCTCCAACGTCTCTTGTATGTATCTCTGACCACTCCACCCCCGCACCTTAGCCACCCAAAGCGGCTTGCCCTCCGTCACCGTCAAAGCGTCGGCTTCGTCTCAAAGGCCCCAAAGATGGGGTCAGGATCCCCTGCCCACCACCATCAGATCACCTCCTAACGGCCAAAACTACAGGATCCCCTGTCCTAATACGCTCAAAGATTGCAGAGGCGAAGACTACTTGGGACCTTTAAATATTGAGGCTTGTCACATCGACGAGCCCTCAATGCACGCAACGTCAAGCTCTGCCATAAGCGGCGAGCTTAATCGACACCATTAAGCTCCGCGGCCACAAAGATGGAGAAAATAATGGATGAGAGAGAGAGTCCTTAAGCCGTGCCTTAGAACTGTTGATTAGACGTGGCGGCTCGGAGGTGGCGAGAGGGAGGGATTCATCATCTGCGCGATGCTCGCTATCGTCGGCGGCTGCTATGGTCGAAGCCTAGAGACAAATGGATTCTTATTTTAACTTTTGTGAGGGAAATAGTCAGGTCTGGTAGGATGTGAAATCGATCAGACACATGGCAGAATCTGATGAGAGGGACAACAGAAGTGTACATTATGTTTTTTGTCCAAAACGGAAGGGAACATTAGTGTGATGGGCCGCGGATCCTGCAATCTCAGCCCTCCCCAGCCCTTCCCCTCTTTTTTATAGATAGATTTTAACGTAGGGTTGAGATTGAGTAGAAATGATTTAGTGACATAAACGTAGAAGTTTCATTAAATTTGAATTGTTCAATTCAAAATAGACGATTCAGATCAATCAACAGTTTTTTAGTAGAAAATGATGTGGACTGATCTGGACTGTTCATTTTAAATTGAACGGTCCAAATCGATCATGGTGGGAAATTTTCAATGGTAGTAAATTCAGGGCAAGGATCCTTTTCCACATTAGTGAGTACTGACTCGCCCTCCTAGATGAATAAAGCAAATCTCGAATTAAGTTCTATTTTTGTTCAGTAAGATATTAGGGCTACTAAAGTATTGGCAATTAGTTCAGTTTTTAATTCTTGTGCTTGATTAACACACATAATCAGATTATTTTTCTATTGTGAAATAATGAACTAGAGAAAGAGATCAGATCAAATTAATATTTGATTAAAGAGAGATCAAGTGAGCTCCACTGTACACCATGTTTTTGTTGAGTATGATGAACTAAATTATTTGATGAATTTCTGAACAAATCTTGTTGAACTAAGGTCGATTCGTGAAGAGTTGTTTCTAGTTAGAACTTTATATGTTAGGTTTAGGCTGAAAAATCGTAGAAAAACTCGAATCCTAACCTCGTATCTTGAATGAATATAACAAATTCGATGTTTTGCTTGAACAAAATCTAGCCAATCAAGTGCTTGCTTGGGTTCGGCGAGGGTTGTCGGGCACCCAAGAGGCTTAAGGCAACTCGCCTGGCGAGGTAGCAGCTAAGCCCGAGTTTCTTTGCTTTGTTATTATTATTATTATTATTTGCTTGAGTTTGTATTTTTTTAACTTTAGCTTTTTAAAATTATTTTTTAGTATTTTATGCCGTGTAATATATTATTGTGCCAAGTCAAATGAAAATTTTACTTATAAATGCCACGTAATAATTTTGACTGAAAATTCTCATTGAAGAAACTTAAATGATCTTTTTTTCCCTCTAATTTGACACTTAAGTCAGCCGGCGTAAATTTTTGGTGAATTTCGTACATAATTTTTTGGCACTTCTAGTGCTTTTCTCCCTTTGATTAAACGGTTTATACCCTACCACGGGCGTTCTATAGGTGGAATGGACTTTCCACCAAAATTTTCTTTAGCCAAAGTAAGTATAGAGAATGGGCATCGGCTCCGGAACCGGCCGGACTAGAGGGTGCCTGAAACTGGAGTCGCATTCCCACATTTTCACCCTTGTGCATCACAACGTCGTATGAGCAAGACCGCACTTAATAAATTCCAGGTGAAACCAAAAAAAAACAAAAAACAAAAGAAGCTGAGAAATACATGCTTTGAGCAAATGCATGGCTTGACCTTTGTTTTACGGTCCCTCTTACGGTCTCTGTGTGCCCATTCGACGCGGGACTTTTGCCTTTGGCCATGCACCTACGTAGAGCTTTTATCCGCAACCATCATTTTTACCAGGAGGCCTAATTGACATGGTGCTCTTAGCTTTGGCTATGCACCTACCCGAAGCTTTTACTCACAACGAAAAGTAAAACTCTTCGAGATTCCCACATCTAGTGGGCACGCAAATACGGTAATAGGGGTTCTGAATAAAGCTAGATATGTCCATTTGAAATCGTGGGCTTGGAACCGGCCCGTTGACTAGACCCGTGGTTCCGAACCAGAATCGGAACCGGAACGGGCCTTCACGGGGCACGGGCAGGTTCCGAACCGCCACTTAAAAATAATATTTTTTTTCAAATTTTATTACAATGTACAATTTGATTAATGATTATAATTTATAATTACTAATTTATTTATTTTATTATTTTAAAAATAAAATTTTATTACCATTTCGTTTCACTCAATTCACTTTGAGTGAAACGAAATGGTAAATTCACTGTTGGCTGCCCAGCTACGATCTCCGCCGTAGACGTTGGTTATTGCTTATGTTGAAGAGCTTGTTTGTTTAGTGTCGTTTTAGCGACTTTTGTTTGGATTATATCTTCCTCCATCCCTTGATGTCTCGTGCATTACAAATGGTTATGAGCATATATTATGAGTTGGAATGCCATGGAATGTGAAGAACAGTGACATGACCCTCCTCTTCAAAGTGGGACAATTTTTATTTTCGATCTTGAAAACTTAAAATGGTTTGTGTAATTGAGCTCTTAAACTTTCAATTTGTGCAAACATGCCCCGTAAGCTACATGAATTGTGCGATCAAATCCTTTCCTCGTTATTTAAGTAGATTATCTGTTGCGGTATGTTGAAAGAGAGAAACAAACACGAGTTGGCGAAGACTTCTTCTAAATTACGAGGAACTAGAGACAAGCATTAACAAAAGGCGATTTTACCAAAACGCCCTTCATTTTGCGAGCCGGTAGCAAAACCATTTTCTCTCTCGTTTCTAATTCGTACCCCTTTCCACGCCTGTAGCTCCGCCGCCACCAGACCATCATTGGTCGTCGTCGAATCGAAGCCGCTCCTTTCCCTGCGCTTGCTCCCTGCAGGTCTCTCTCTATCTCTCTCTCTCTCTCTCTCTCTCTCTCTCTGACATTCGCGAGCCTGGCCATGGAGGTCGTCGGCCACGTGCGACCCCAGATATCTCTCTCTCTCTCTCTCTCTCTCAATTTTCAACATTAAACTTGCCTTCTTGGCATGCCGACATCAGCACAATCAACTAAACTAATGAGGAAAGCACCTGCTGTGGGCACGTAATTTTCAAAAGGAAGTTACCCCGATACCCCGTTTATTCCAAATTTCTGAAAGATTTGACACTGCTTCAATCATGAGGACGGAGGAGTGCCGAGTGAGGAGATAAGCTGATGCCCCACGGCCCAACCCCGCCCCAAAACCAGTCTGAGGAGGCGAGAGAAAGATACCACCTTTAACCAGTTGACTAAGGTTGGACTAGTCAACAAATGGTTGAATGCTTGCTCAAATTCGCTTGACAAATGAATTCCAGATACGTGTGATGGAGCCCAAGCCATGGCTCGGGTGCCTTGCAAAGTTCATGACAAAGACTGAACCTTTAAGAACATCTTCTGTATTATCATATGACCAATATGTACAGGAAGGTGGAACACAAACTGAGATGATTGTTTGTGGAGCGGAGAACATGGTCACAGTAGAACTATTTATTTACCAATCGCAGTGCTCTGAAGGGGTCTGTACCGACGAAACATCACATAACAATTCCAATTCTTACTATTAGTCCAAGCATGAACTGCAATTTTGCAGCTGCAGATGACGGCGCGAGTTCAATGGCTTGCGGGAACGCACCTATGAATCGGTAGCGATGGCCGGGCCATCCGATCAGCATGACCTCTCCGCTGTTCCCACCATGGAATACCACGAATGCCTATAGCCGTAGCCCGTCGAAGCTTTGTTCACGTTCTTGTCGGTTGTCTGTAGCGACAACGATGAAGAATACGCTTGGGAGTTCAGTATCCCCCGGATCAACGCTTTGGGCGGCAAGTACGGCCACTCCAAGTTTGTAGCATTATGAGCCGGGACCGGAGCTTCGGGCGGATGCTCGACCCGAGCCAATTCGTCGCCGTCGTCTTCGCCGCTCTTCTTCCCACACAACTTGTACCTAAAATTCAAGACCCCGATGCCTTTCCCGTCATCGTTCTTCACCTGGTAGCGTCGGAACTGGAAAGGCCCGATGAAGTCGTCGACCAACTCCCGGAGCGAGGCGCGGACTACCCCGATGGAGCGGCTGCCGACGACGCTGGGGAGCCGGACGTCGAATCTGAGAGAGAGGCCCGCGTAGTCCCGCGGCGAGACGGCGGAGAGGTCGAACCCGACGGCGTGGTTCCACTCTGGGTTGCGGTGGCCGCCCTTGCTGGTGGGCGTCCTGTGACGCTGCTGGAGGGCCGGGTGGAGCTGCTGCTTCTTGGGGTCGTCGTCGCTGGGGACGATGGACACCTCCACGAAGGCCGAGAGCTTCTGGAAGAAGTTGAAGGCCCTGAGGTCCTTGCATGAGGCCACCCGCAGTTCAAGGCTTGTATACTCCATTGTCATCCCTCTTCACGGGTTTCGGCTAGGTTTCGCCGAGGGTCGGACGAAGGAACGTTCGAGGGTCGGAGTGGGAGCCGAGAAGCTTCTCTTTGGTTTTGGCGTGAGAGAGAATTTGTGGAGAGATTAGACATATATAAAAGAAGGCCAAACACGGTTGGGAGGATAAAACAATTGGGTCAAGAGTGGGGCCCAGCAGCGTGGCGCGTAAGTGTGAAACCTCAGAATACTGATGAGCTCTGCAATGACATCGGTCCCCAAGATTTGCATAAATTATAAGACACTTTGGAATATCCTCCTAATCCTAGAGACAGGGAAGAGGATCTCCTGTATTAATGTGTTCACATTGCTTGTCTACAATGTTCATCGTTGAATATTCTATGTGAAAAAAAAAAATTCCTCTATACCAGCTATGGATACCATAATTAATCATACCTTCAAAGCGATAATTCCCTAAGAAACCTCAAATTTTATGCTAAGTCTCAAATTTACCCTTAGCTTTTTTTCTCTGTAAAAACCCCAAATTTTAGGTCCACCCCAAAATCTACCCTAATTTTTTTTGTCTAATAGAAAAATCATTAATTTTTACTCTAATCTCAAATCTGCCCCCATTAGCCCTCCGTAAAAAAAAATCATAGTTAATCATTATTAGGTTCGATATCCTAGAACAATCTCACCGTGAATAATTTCAGCAATTTTTTATTGGGATGGATAGTTATTCACGTCAGTCCGAATACATCACCCCATTGCTTTACTGATGTGGATTTTTTTTTATATACTGACATGAAAATTCATGTCAAGTTAAGACTGGACCACATGGCAGATTTGAAAATAGATTGAAAATTTATGAATTTTTGACAAAATAAAATTTGGGGCATATTTGGGACTAAATCTAAAATTGAAGGTTTTTCTAGGGATAAATGTACTATAAGTCCCAAACTTGTCACAAAAATGCATTTGAATCCTAAAACTTTCAAAAGGTGTAATTAAATAATAAAACTTAATAAATTGATACAGTTGAGTCCTTTCGTTAACACCATTAATTTTTCTAATTGAAAATGATGATGTGGCATTTTTAAATTAATTTCTCTCTCCTACATGATATTTTTGTTATTTTTATTTTTCAAATATTATATAAATAAATTTAAAAACCAAGAAAAGGCTAATATTTAATTTCAAAAGCAAAAAAACAGGGCAAGGGCTTGCCAATGAGGCTCGATCGCTGCTACCCATTGTCGAAGGAGCTAGCAATCCAGGGTTGGCGAGGCTTGTTGGGGAGGTGTTGATCATTCACCGGCATCACTAGCAGTGAGATGGAGGCATTGTTGTGTAGGCTAGCTGGGCTCACGCAAGTTTTGCCTCGATCTGGGAAAGTCAGTCCTCGTCTGAGGCTGGCGACGGACGACCACCCTCAACTAGGGCCGATTCCACCAGTCCCTTAGGTGATGGGCGAGGGTGGTTGAGCCTCACGGTGGATGCATTGCCCTGCTACTCTTCCTTATTTTTGTTTTTATTCTTTTGGCTTTTTAAAATTAAATATTAGCCTTTTATTACTTTTAATTAATTTGAATACAATTTGGAAAATAAAATTAAAAAAACCATGTAGGAAAGAGAAATTAATATAAACATGTCACGCCATCATTTTTTCATAAGACAGATCAACGATGGAAGGACTCAATTGAATCAATTTGGCAAGTCACGGGATTTAATTGTATTTTTTGAAATTTTTATGACTCAATTACACTTTCACGATAAATTGTAGAACTTTTATGCACTTAAGACGCAAAATTTCGGGAGTAAATTTAAAATCAAATCTAAATTCGAGGTTTTTTTTTTTTTTGGGTAGGCCACCTTAAAACAGTATGAAAAGCGGGGGAATAAGTCCGAATGGGTAGGGCCTCCCGTATTGATCCCTAAACTCTCTCTAGGCTATCTTTTTCACCTCCCGAACGCGGACAAACAAGAGGAAAAACAACAAAAACGAGCAACCTTAAAAAGCAGAACAACCACAAATCCGCAACGTCAGCGCGTGTGTCATGTCGTGAGTTTAACTTGGGCCGTACTCGCCAAGCGCTACGGAGCACTTCGAGCGCAGATGTAAACAGATGCATCCTATCCGGACTCACCCGGGAACATTAATGTACGAATCGATTTCGCGATTGCTATCTTGAGTTTTCTTGCCATAAGAGTATTTTGTTCTTTGAATGGACCGGTCAAAAGCAAGTGGCCGTAGCCATCGGGGGCCTCATTTCCGAGAAGCAACGGGAAAAGCGCCCTCGTGCATGCTAATGCCTCTGGATTGACTTGTCGACCAAGCGTTGGCGACCCCACCGATTTTTTCTACAGAGTAGGTGTGAAATTCCTCCGGTTGCTAACACTTTCTAAAGCAAACGAAAACTAACAAAGGGGATTTTCAAGGTTTTATCTATAAAAAAAAAATGGTAGACCGATAGCGCCCTAAGTCTTGACCTTTCAGCCTCGTTCTGGGCTCGCGACAAAGAAGAATAAGAAGAATGAACACTTGACGGTGCTACTCCTGACTTCCACACCGCTAAATTACAGCTCATTAGTCAACCCTGATAACAATATTACAAAAAATCATGATCTCTCATATTTGGTGAAGGGCACGACTCATGGCGGGTTAATGTACTGAAGGATTCTCGCCGTTAAATCGCAAATAAACGTCGAGAACTCCTCTAGGCGTTTGCAACAGATGATTTTCATGTACATGCATAAGTAAAAATGTCATAAGGATGCCGTTAGAAATATGTCTTGAATTTGAGTCGGAAGCGAAAATATGAATTTCTAAGAGATGTCTTGATCATGAAGTTAATGATAAGATGAATAGAGCACGCAATCTTGCATTCTGCGTTGGATAAGATTTGTTTCGAATCCCATGAAAATCTATTCTTGGTGGAATCAGTGTGATATCTTGTATAGATTTACTAATCCTAGTTAGAGTAGGATTTCCTTTTTTGGAACCGACCATTATCTACAAATTAGAAGTAGATCTTCATTGTGAAGAATATCAAAGAGGGGCTTCTACTAATGGAGTTACATCAAATATGCAAATGTAGAATTCGCATTCAATTCCTTTATGAGATTAAGATATTATTTCATTAGGAAATGAGAGCTAAATAGTGTGAATTTTTTTTTTATGTAATTAGGACTGAAAAACATCGAGAGTGCTTAAACGACTCGAGTGTGTTTTGTAATCTTCGATTGTATCGCATGTTCTATACTGAAATTCATTATTGTTCTCACCAGGACGTAGGTCTCTACTATTGAACCACATACATCTAATGTCCGATTTATTTTCTTATTTTGTATTTTATTGTACGATCGCTTGTTTTCGTGTAACAATTGGTATCAAGCTAAACTTGCTTGAGTTGAAGCAAATCGATGTTGATAGAAGAAGTTAAAGGTGAAAATCGACAGATTTGAGGAAGAACTTGATTTTTGGAAGATGCAGATTGAAGACTATCCATAACAAATGAAACGACACTTGTCCTTGTCTAGGGAGAAACCAAAAACAATGAAACAAGTTAATTGTGAATTGCTGGATAGACGAGTAATGGATGTTATTCGGCTGATATTGGCGCGTAACGTTGCATTTAATATCATCAAAGAGAAGACTATTGCAGGTTTGATGAAAGCCTTTTCGGATATCTACGAGAAGCCCTTTGCGATCAACAATGTATATTTGATGCGACGTCAGTTTAATTTAAAGATAAGCGAAGATGCGTTAGTTATGAATTTAATGTGATTGCTAGTCAATTAAGTTCAGCTAATATTGACTTTGAAGATGAGGTGTGTGCTTTAATTCTATTAGCCTCATTGTTTGATAGTTGGAATACTACTATTACTACTATTAGTAATTATTCTGGAGCAGCAAGTTTAACGTTTGATGGGATTCGATATTTGATTCTGAGTGAAGGCATCCATATAAAAGAATCCAAAAATCTGTATTTACTACTTTAATATGTGAAATTAGAGGAAATGAACTCGAATAGACGCGGTCTAGGATTAGAGGTGTTATCCTTTGAAATTGTGGCAATAGGATGCCTCTTAGAAGGGATCGCCATAAGCTGAAAAATGAGAAAGGGAAGTAACTTATAATTGAATCTGCGGATGGTGTTGCAGCTGTAGCTGATAATTCCGATGGTGTCGATTATGTCCTATCTGTTACTGAAGATTCGTCATTTGATGGACGTATTATGGATTCTAGTAGTTCGATTCACATTACACCAAATAGAAACTGGTTTAATAATTATTAGTGTACGGATAGTAGTAAAGTGCAATTGGGGAACAATGTTGAGTGCGATATTATGCGTGTTGGTGATGTTAGAATCAGAATGCATTATGGTATTGTGAGGACATTGACTATATTGAGGCATGTTCTAGAATTGAAGAAAAATCTAATTTACTTCAACGCCTTGGATTCGGCTAGGTATCGGTACTATTCAGAATAGGAAATTCTGAAAATTATTCGAAGTGTCTTGGTGATAATGAAAGTAATAAAGCATAATGGATTATATGAGTTTCAAGGTGAAACACTAACAGTATTCACTATGGATACGTTAGATGCATCAGTTGACAAATATGAATACAAATGTGGTTTTGCTTTATCTGTGATTGAAAAGGTTATGTCAAAAATTTCTTGTGGAGTAATTAAATATGCATGTGCAATTGGTGTTCTGATGGGGTTATCGGTTGTGGCGAAGTTCAAGCGTGGCTTCAACTTGGAATACATCTGTGGTAGGGAAGTTCAAAGTTCTAGAGAATTGATTGTAACACAGCTGAAATGTCAAGCCAATGTGGAGATTGTTAGAAGTATATATCGAATCTAAGTCCGATGCGAAAATTTGAATTTCTGAAGTATATCTTAATTGTGAAGTTAAAGATAAGAAAAAAGGGCATGCAATCTTGGATTATGTATTAGATAATATTTTTTTTGAATCCCATGGAAATCTATTCTTGGTGGAAACGATGTGATATCTCCTATTTCAAATAGATTTACTAATCCTAGTTAAAGAAGGTTTTCTTATTTTGGATCTAACCATTATCTATAAATCAGAAGCAAAATGGAATTACATCAAGTATGCAAGTGTTGAAACTCATTATATCTTGTCATAAGATTTACGTTTAATTTATTTGTGAGATTAAGGTATTATTTCATTAGAAAATGTGGGCTAAACACTGTGTCGGTTATTTGATGTAATTGTGGGCTAGGAAAGAGTATTTCAGCGATTTATAATCTCTGACCGTATCACTTGTTTTATAATGGAATTCGTTCCTTCTCAAATTTGGTCCAGAGATAAAGAGATTCTCTCAACTAGGATAACACCGCAAGTGGCCGTCGAAATAATTTAAAGCACGTAGAACAGTCTGCCTAGAACAGCATGACTCCATCATCTTTTTGCTATCCATGAGTTCCATCACCTTAGTTAAGAAAATGACGCGATAAAAGCTTCAAACAAATCGAATGGTTCCACATCAAAATGCATATCCAATGTTATTGCTAAAGATCAGTCCAATGGGAAAGTTTAAGTAAGCTTATCAAGCGGGACGGAATCCACAGATTAATGCAACATCAATCTCGTAACAAGCAGTAACATCCTCCTCAGCAGCTTTTGACGTTTTTCTGGCCCTGGTAATTGAATGCTGCGCATATTTTCTTCCAGCATCTAATGGATATGGCTGTGGGTATATCACGATCCAGACGGAATTCATGACGACAAAGTAGAAATAGTAATCGAACGGGCTAGCAGCGAAGTTATCACCTTCCAGCAGAGCTGTTGTGACATACGCAGCCGTTCCATAGAAGTGAGCCAAGGATGCCGCGAACTGGAGAATGAAGCTGTACGACTCTCTTTTTGCTATAGCATGCCTGTGGGGCATCGGAATACAGATACTTCAAGCAGCAAACAGAAATCAACTACTCTAAGACGAGTGCGAGGAGGCTCGCTAGACCATCTAAAACAGCAGCTACGAATCCCTTCCCGCGAATTCTGAAAGTAAATTTGGCAACACAACTAGGGAGCTTCAGATCTCTGGGGACATAAGGGTGAGGACTCTGAGTGGCTTCCATTTTCTTCAGAGCTCTTCGGCTTTTGCCTTAACAAGTTGACACTCGAACCGGAAGCCTTCTGCTCCTTTTGTGAGGATCTCTGAAAGATTCCGTATGTTAGAGGGCGGCTTGCCAGACAGAAATGCCAATAATTATAATAAACCAATCTTCCCAAACTCCTTGAAAAAATCAAAACATTAACTAGTTCGAAAGAGCCGAATTGTGCTTGAACTGTGATAATGTACAGCTCTAAAACGCAAGTTCTACACTGCCAAAATCTGTTGCTGGTAATAAACCACTCTTGAGGTTGCAATTTTCGTACCTTGCGTAATGGTAGCAAATTCACGATTCGTTAGACTTCGAACATCAAAAACAAGGTGCTAACAAAAAGAAGCTGACAAAGAAAGGGCAGAAAACAGAAAAAGAGATGTGCCTTGTCGCAAAGATACTATTTTGAAGGATCTCAATTGCTTGGAAGTTGAAGAACAATTTTAAGGGCGTGGTCGAACCATTGGAGCGTGAGTGGGAAACGAAATCCTGTAGTAAACTCAATTTCTTATGCATCACAGAAATCGAACCTTGGAATGAAGGTTGGATTCTCTTTGCTGCATGATTAAAACAATCGGAGATCAAGTTTTGGATAAATCGTCATTCTTAATCTAACTACATTGCATTTAACTAACACTTCAATTATACAGCAATTCAAATAGAGAGGAGCTGTATAACAATTGAAATAGAGAAGAGTTGACCCCAAAAAAAAAAAAGAAAGAAATAGAGAAGAGAGTGGACAAATTGATGGCGACAGGCAAGAGAGAGGCCCTTTCGGACTTCTAACCGAGAAAAATCAATGGCGGAGTTTCAGAGAGTGCGTTCAGAAAATTACTCGAGTCCAGAACACTTGACCTCTCTCCAGTTTTCAAGCTTTTAACGTTGGGTCACAGAGAGAGAGAGAGAGAGAGAGAGAGAGAGAGAGAGAGAGAGAGAGAGCATTAGAAACTTGAAGCAAGACTCAATGGTTGACTGAGATCCGAAAAGATGGAAGGTTCAAAATATCAGCTCAAATGGACCAATCCTTTTTATGTTTTAGGCAGTACCCAATTCCACCACGCAATTTCCTGATTGATTTTCTCCATGAAAAGATGAACACCCAATGAAATTCAGTTGCCATTGCCGTCTCTCGAGGTGAACTGCACTTCACCAAACAGTAAACAGTTAGACAAATCGGCTTAAAAACTTGAGTCCTCGACGAAGACGACGTTAAGCTTCAGAAAGTAGCTCTGAGACAAAAGGGGTTGCATGACAGCCCATGTAGCACCAACACTCCTCCCGAGAGTGTCGGTGTCGGACACGTGCCGGACACCGACACTCGTCCAGCACCTCCTGACACTTGTGTCGGTCGCATTGACCGGGTGTCAGCATTTCACACTTGGTCAACACACTCGACATCGGTGTCCGGTGTGTTGGACACGTGAAGCTCCTTAAAAAAGAGGAAAAATTTAATATCTACAGTTTGGACTTTGTACCCCTAGATATCGTAGAACTACGACCCCGTTGTCGCTTTTCCATTTCCTTATCTCTGAGCTGTGGGACTGACTAGTTTTCTAAAAATTTAGCCTTAACTAATCGGCAATGCTAACTTTCGGATCTTTTATAAAATATAAAACCTTCTAATCTTGTTTGGTATCCTTTGATGGTACCATGCTTTTAACTTACAGTTGAGTTTTTTCAAAATATGATATATTTATGTTTTTTTACAATTCTTGAGTTTGCCAAATTATTAACATAAGTGAAAGCTCACCATCTACGATTCGAATTAGTGTATATAATACCTATTCCAGCTTTATTTATTTTTTATATTTTAAAAATTATATTTAATATAACGTATCTCCAATGTGTCGAATTTTTCTATGTTTGAGAAATGACGTGCCGGCATGTCGTGTCGTGTCGTGTCGCGTGTTGGTGTCGATGTTGGTACTACTTAGAAGACAACACTCCAGAGATTGTTTCTAGAACAACAACTTATTTCTGAAATAGTTTTGAAACAGAAACTCAATTAATAATGCAATTCTCAAAAACTATTACTAGAACAAAAAGTTATTTCGGAAATAAATTTGAAGTAGAAATGAGAAACAAAAACAAAATTTTATTTCTCCGAGAAATAAAAATAAAAATCTTCGTCGACGACCAACCCCACCGGTCGCACTTCGTCCAGGGTCGCCGGCCCCCTGTCGCCTGTTACTAGTCGCAGCCATTGACCGCCGCAGTTGGTCGCTGTTGCCGACCGCCACTGCCGCCAGTTGCTGACCATCGCCGCTCCAATCAAATAAATTTCTATTTTAGAATAATAAATTTTATACCATTATCAAACGTATTTTTTTTTTTTGCTAAAAAACTCATCTAGAAGCACAAATATAAAAAAACTATTTCTATTCTAGAAATACATTATGAAACAAAAATGTGCGCTCAAATCAAACTGGAAAGCGAGAACAATTGCAAGACTGGTAAGAGAGAGAGACTCTGGACAGACCAAATTTGTGTGAGAGAGAGACAGACTCTGGACAGGCCAAATCTGTGTGAGGGAGAGACAGAGAGAGCATGCGAGTTGGATCGGAACTGTCCTTAAAACACGCGATATGACAGGCAAATATGTTTTTTAATTTATCGAGTTAATTGCATTTTAAGCAAATCTTTTTTCTTTTTTCATTTTTAAAAAAGCTATCAAAATACTCAAAATATGCTACCACATTTACCATAAATTTTTATGTCAATTTTTTTATTGTGACATAAAAAATCCTGAACTTTTATCTATACAGTGCATTTATTCTCCATTAAAGCTCCATTAGATGATTTTTTGGCCAAAATAATGTTTTTATTTTAATTAAGCCATGTGGGCACCATATCAATACCGTTTACTTTTCGGCGTCTATATAGATAGTTTTTTAACATGCTCATTGACAAAATATTTGACAGAGAGTGAATATGTCATACAAATATAAATTTGAGAATTTTTGTGTCAAAAGAAAATTTTTTGTGTTAAATATGTCAATGGACATAATCTGAGATATTTTGTGATTTTGGCCTTTTTATTTTGTATGGCGCGTGCATTTCTGCAAGGAATTATATCTCCTCTGCTGTTCCAGTAAAAAGAAAATGAGTAAATAAAGAAAAATTTTAAATAAAAGTCCGAATTAAAGTCATTTTCTCAAAAAAAAAGGGTTCAGAATAAACAATGTATCCATGCTCCTGTGCACCGCACATGCCAGTTTCTAAAGGCATAATGGGGGCATTTTCAAATTTTTCTATTTTCTCTCTTTTTTGCTTTTTTCTTTTCATTTTTTTCTCTTGTATCTTCTTCTTCATTCATTCCCCCCAACACCTTCGTGTACCCTTGATCGCATAGCCTTGCCAGCCCAAAGTCGCGAGCCTCCCGTTCAATTCCTCATACAGCAACACATTGCTGGCCTTCACATCCCTATGAACGACCACTTGTTCATACTCCTCGTACAAATAAAGGAGCCTTGAAGCAACGCCTTTCACTGTCCGAATCCTCTGTTCCTAGTACAGAGTAACCTTAGGCTCATGGAACAGAAACCTATCCAAGCTCTCCTTCGCCATGTACTCGAATACCAGCAGAAGATTGCCGCTCTTCCGGTACCAGCCTAGGAGATATACCAAGTTCCGGTGGCCAAGCCGCCCTATGCTTGCCATATCCCACAAGAATTCCCGGAGGCTCTGTTTTGACTTGTGCGATCCGCTTCTCGGCGACGTGGATCTTGGAACTCGAAAAAGTCCTTCGGTTCCAGTTGCCGAACACACCTTGCTCGAGAAGCTCTTTCTCCTTGAACCCATTGGTGGCTTGCTTGAGTTCTTGGTAGGAGAATCGGTAGGGACCGATTTCGAGCTCCCACTGCTCGACCGCACCGGCGTTCTTGATCCTTCGCACAATCAGAGCCACAAGAAAAACAGCAGACACTGCAAGAACGGCTGCTGATACTGACATTGCATCCCATATGCCGTTGCCTAATTTTTTCTTCCCCGCTGAAATGTAGCTTGGCTTGATTTTGGGGTCGTCGGTGTCATCACATCTTCCAGCTGCTTGCCACTAGCATCGCGCAGGCCCAGCCATCTCCATCGATCAGCTTGTGAGATTGATGGGAAATGGTCATCTTCGGCAAAAGAGAAAGTGGACTGAGGGTTGGCCGGAAGAACAAAGAGGAAGAAGGGGACGAACCTAGAAAATTAAAAATAAAAAAGAAAAAAAATGTTCCGGGACGAGAATACCCCTGATGAAATGGCATGTGAGATGCATGTGTTTGTTCATGCTCTTATTTGACACTAACCTAGTTACTTAAGGCCCTTATTTGACACAATGTTCACTTTGGATCCCTTTTTTTTTTTTTTGAAAAACGGCTTCATTTCCGACCATTATTTGAAATTTTTGCAAAAATAAATTAAACATTACTGGTGATTTGATGAGTCATAATTACGACTACATTAAATTTCGATCAGCTCTACCAGGACTCCATTGTATGCCTAAATGGAAGGACGGTACTGAATATTTTCTTAAAGTTGAGAGACTAGATTGAACATGTATCAAAATTTCAAGAATCGCATCGAATAAATTTACTGCCAAGAACCACATTGCGAATTTGTTAAGATCGGCACACAATCGTAGCAAAGTAAAAGACGAGAGAAAGAGGAATCGAGATATGAGATTTATCATGTTTCGCCCTTAAACTAGTGTGACGTCCAACAGGGGATTCCACTACGTCAGCACCTCACACTTCTCATTACATCACTCAATTACTAGCGAACAAAAGTATATATATTAGTAGTTATTCATAAGCTCAAGTCCAAACTACTAATGAAAATTTACGGGCTTGGATTGTAAGAGCCGCTATCCCTCTGAGACCCCTACCGAAGCGGCTCCCCCAAACCCTTGCCCACTCAACGTGGAGTAGGACTCACGCGCTTTTCTATGGAAGGGGAATATGAACCACACCCAACAGAATTAAGCCAAAGTTCAAAGACCACGTTTAACAAAGTAAAAGTTCATCTACCATATTACACGTTGTACTAAGTTCAAGAATTATTTATGTCATTTTTCCTATAATTATTACTAATTACGCATAAAAACAACCTGGTGACGAACATGGCGATCGTTCAAAAATCGCGGCGTGATGCAATTATTTATCCTTTCGATTGGGAATATGACCTATGCCCCCAACATTCTCCCACTTGGTGAATATTTTTTATGCTTCTTTAGGCCAACTTAATCGTACACCATTCAAATTTTTCTGCACTCACTGCCTTGATAAAAAAAACAATCATTATTCACCTATGTGTCAACTTTTTCTAGTACAACTTTTTGTTCTACTTTCTCTTGGATGAAATGATATTATATGTCAATATGTTTTGTTCTTGCATGAAAAGCAAGATTCTTGGCCAAGAATATAGCGTTTTGGCTATCACACCCAATATTCACTTCTACTTTTGTAAAACCAAGCTCTTTGCACAATATGCTCATCGACATCACTTCCTTAGCAGCATGAGTAAGAGCTATGTACTCTGCTTCAGTATTTGATAAAGCAACCATATTCTGTCTCTTACTCATCCAACTCACAGCTCCACCAAATAAGGAAATAACGTAACCGCTGGTTGACCTCCTACTATCAATGTCACCTCCCCAGTTGGCATTGACAAAACACTACAGTTCTAACGCTTATTGTCCCTTTGAGCTTTTCATGCATTCATAACATAACTCAACGTCAGACGTACTGCGAAAATAACGAAACACTCTCTTTGCAGCTATCCAATACTCTTTATCAGGATATGACATATATCTACTTAATACTCTAACTGCTTGAGCAATATCTGGATGAGTACATACCATGGAATACATTAAGCTCCTAGCTGCACTTGTATATGGAACTGCTACCATCTCTTCAGATTCCTCTTTAGTCTTACGACATTAGAGCGCTAATAACTTAGAACTTGTGGACATAGGGGTATTCACTAGTTTACAATCTATCATTTGACCTTTTTCAACACATCTTCAATATATTTCTTCTGGCTTAACCACAACATTTTATTCTCACGATCCCTTTTTGTCTACATGCCCAAAATGAAATTTGTTGGACCTTGATATTTCATCTCAAATTGTTTTGTCAACAGTCCTTTCATAGTGCTGATCATTTTGATATTATTTCCAACTAGTAGCATATCATCTACATATAAGGTTAAAACAATAAAATCATCATACAACCTCTTCATATAGACACAATGATTAGCATCATGGCAAATGAAGCCAAGCTTCAAGTCAAATGAGTTGAACTTCTGGTGCCACATTCTTGAAAATTGCTTCAGGTCAAACAAAAACTTGTTCAATTTGCAAACAAAATCTTCTTTTTCCTTTGACCACAAACTCATGTGGTTGCTTCATTTAAATATCCTCCTCCAAGTCACAATGTAGAAAGGTTGTTTTTACATGTAGCTGCTTTGCCACCAAATTGTATGCAGCTGCTGCAAATAAGACAAGTCTTGTGGAACTTAACTTAGTAACAGGAGAAAAGATCTCACCATAATCGACTCCCTCTATCTGCGAATACCCTTTTGTAACCAAAAGAGCTTTGTATCATTCTAAATCTCCATATGCATATATCTTCTTCTTGAATACCCACTTGCAACCAATCGTCTTCCGATCTACGGGTAATTTTACTAGACTCCACGTCATATTTTTATCGAATGAGTCCATCTCATCTTTCATGGCTTTCTCCCACTGTTTGGTATCTTTCGCACTTCTTGCTTCCTTAATAGTACTTGGATTATTACATGTAAAATTCATAGCACAATTTTCATTATTAGCAAATAGGGTACGGGTGGTGTTGTTAACTGTGTGGACCTCCTTAAGACTGGTTTAGATAGTACTTCAATTTCAAACTCAGTATCACATTCAATTATATCACCCTCCACATCCGGCTCATCAGTTTCAAAATCTAAATTTTCTGTTTCAGCTTGTGTTGTCTCTGTTTCTCCATGCAAACCAACATCTAATCAACTGTATGTGGTTCTTCAGGAGGTTGCGAAACAATCTGATTTGTCGTAGATTCTCTAACCACCACATCCCTGCTGTAGGTAATACATTTAGTATCAGATAGCTTATCACCTTTGATATCATCCTTGTACCCAATGAAGATACACTTCTCTGACTTGCTCTCCCTAGGCATATGCACATGTGCTTCGCAGCCAAACACTCTAACATGGGATACATCTGGCTTATTCCCGAACAGTACCTCGAACGGTGTCTGATCCTTCAAACTGATGTGAGAGACCTATTCTTCAGATAACATGCAGTTGTCACTACTTCTGCCCAAAATTCAGTTACTAAACATGCACCACTAAGTATACCTCTAGCCTTTTCCATGAGAGACTAATTAAGGCTCTCTGTCACACCATTCTGCTGAGGTGAATAAGGCGTAGTTTTCTGCCTTGCAATGCCACTGGTAGTACAAAACTAGTCAAATTTTATTGAACAGATTTCTCCTTTGTTGTCAGTCCGCAAAACTTTGATTTTTCTATCAAACTGATTTTCCACCGAAGCTTTTAACTCGCGAAATTTTTCAAAGACATCATCTTTTCTCTGCAAGAAATATATCCACACATGTCTAGAAAAATCATCAGTAAAAGAAACATAATATCTTGATTTTCCAAGCGATGTCACAAGTGTAGGACCAAAGACGTCACTGTAGATTAAATCCAAAATCTCTTTCGTTCTCCCTCCTATTGATTCAAAAGATACACGATTCTGTTTTTCATGTAAACAAAGTTCAAAAAATTCGAAACTCATAAAACAGCTTGGGATTCCATCTACCAACTTCTTTGAAGTAAGGTCACCAGCCCATTCTCACCGATATGACCCAATCTCCGATGCCACAATATCGCATAATCTTATTCCACCTACTTCATGATATAACTCTCACCATGCTTCCTAGTAATTTCCATAGTTTTCCTTTTCGTTCACCTTTAGCAATCACCATAGATCCTCGAGTTAGATTGCATGAATACTTGTCGCTGGTGAAAAAAATGCCAGCATCTGCCATAATTTCCACAGATATAAGATTTTTAGTGAGACCAGGTATATGCATCACGTCTGGAAGATTTTTGTTTGTCCTATCTTTCATATTCAGCTTCACATTTCCGCGATCGACAATATTAAGCATCATATCATCTCCCATACGAACTGTGCCTCCTTGATATGGCTCATAACATCAAAACCAATATCTATGAGACGTCATGTGGAAAGACGCTCTGGTATCAATAATCCATGCATCCCAATCAATCTGTGATGAATTGCAAACGAGATACATATGTCATGCATTGTTATCATCATCCTTCTTTATAATAGATTGATAGTGCATCATCTCGTTTCTCTGAACCTACGCTTCTATTTTTGCAATCAGTCTTTAAGTGTCCAGCTTTTTCGCACTTCCAACACTTTATTTCAAATCGATCTCGGCTTTTAGATCTTCCTCTAAACTTATTCCTTACATCAATCTAGATCGTTCACTGCTCCTTCCGCTTACGAAAAGAGTTTCATTCGTTGCATTATCAGAACATGCTCTCTTCATCTTCTCAGATAATAAAACAGATACAATGTTTTCAAAAGACAGGTCGCTAACACCAGTACCAATCGAAACAATTATATGTTTTCATGAATCTGGAAGTGAACACAGCAAAGTACAAGCTTTATCTTCCTCATCCAAATTAACGTCAATCGACGCAAGCTACCCATAGATAGTATTAAACTCATTAAATGTACAGAAAAAGAATCACATTCACTCATCCGAAGGTTGTATAGTCACTTCCGTAGAAACAATCTGTTTACGAGCGATTTGTTCTGGCAAAGGCTTCCCAACTTAGTCCAAAGATCTTTTGCTGTCTTCTTAGACGTTACATTCACCAAGACGTTATCAACGAGGTATGGCCAGATTAGGCTTCGCGCCTTCCGATCGCTACTAATCCACGCCTTCATCTGATTGAATGCAGACACAATCTATCCCTCCTTCGCTTTCTCCTTAATAGGCAATTCAATTTTTTTCTTCTTCGATCACATATCACAGATCTCTGTCCATAAATGAAGCCTTCATTTTCAACTTCCACAACTCGAAACCATTTCCACCAAACTTCTCCACTTCAATTCGTAATTGACCAGCTGACATCTTCCCAAGATTCCGTTTTTTGGATTTCTCTTCACCAAGAAAACCCTAACCTCAAACCTTGCTATGATACCACAATCGCAACAAAGTAAAAGATGAGAGAAAGAGAAATCGAGACACGAAATTTATGCTAATTCCCCCTTAAACTAGGGCTACATCATTGATAACTCGTTTTTTATCAGGCATTTTTCTTTTATATTAGGAAACATTCATAAAAAATTTCATAAAAAGTTAAAAAAAAATTACAAAATTAACTTTGGTGACATTGGCCAAGCATAAGGAACTATTTTTCAATAAAAAATAATTATATATATTTTCTCATTTTTAGTATTTTTGAAAAACAGGAAAATAGATGAAAAACAAGAAAAATAACATTTGAGGTAGCAAATAATTATATATTTTTTCTCATTTTTAGTATTTTTGAAAAATAGGAAAATATATGAAAAAAAAAGAAAAATAGCATTTGAGGTAGCAAAAATATGAAGAGATGTTCTATTTTTTATTTTAATTCTCCTGTCATTTTGACTTCGTCAAAAGTCCAAATTCAAGTTTAATATTATGTTTTTTTTTTGTAACACGGGGTTGAATTTGTCAAAAAAATAGTTTGAGTCTTTTAATTTTTAATTTTGGCATTTTAAGAATCTTGACATTCGATCGAATTGTCGTGCATTGCAATTTAGCCCAATTGTTTGCTTAAATTTATCAATTAAATGAATTTGGTAAAATTACACATTTTATTGTAATTTATTCCTTAAAATTGGTAAAATTGAAATTACTTTTCAATCAATGACTTCCATGAAAATTGAAGCCACTACCCAATTTTTTCACCCTTCTAAATTGATTAGAGGGGGTGATTTGAGCTAATTTGGCCAATTAAGCCTCGAAATTCAAGAAATTTCAAATCAGATGTTTTGTCAAAATTGGGGTTTTTGATCAATTCATGTTGCAATTTTGGGAAAAATCAACTTTTCAGATAAATTTGATTTCCCTAAAGTCAATTTAGAGTTTTAATTGCATTAATTCTCCACAGAATTATGGTAATTTTGGAATTAAACTCGATAGGGTCTGCGGGTTGAACCGGATCCGAGCCGTAAACATGGGTCAATTCAACTGCAAATTTTCATGCCAATTTATAGTTTTGCAGGCCAACTTTGATTGAGAAATTGGCCATCCAATCGGCCATGATTATGAAACTGATCGTGGGGTTTTGATCCCTAAGGTGCCCTCCGTCGGTCAAGACCGGTCCGTCAACTTGGGTCCACCGGAGCCACGCCAACGAAGGTCAAATGTCAACCGGTCATTTTTTAAGCCAAATGTAAAACCAAATACAAATGGAATTCAAGTGAAATCGAAGTCACCGGATGGCCAAAATCGATGACCATTTCGTCTCGGACGTTCATCGGCGTCCAGTGATCATTTCGTACGTGACTGCATGTGCGAATGGTAACCACCTCATATCTCTCGTGGGGCCAAATTTTCAAAAAGGGGATTATATATAAAAAAAAAACTCACGCATTTTGAGGAGGAGGTTCATTTTTTATGTTCTTGAAGATTAACAGAAGAGAGAGAGTGAGTGAGAGAGAGAGAGATCTCCAACCTCCATTGTCGAGAGTTAGAGCTCAAATTTGTGCAGCACTGGTCAGGCCTCTTTAGGCTAAACCGAAACCAAGGATTATCACTGGGAGTTCGTCGAAGTACGTAGGAAGCGATCTTGACCGACAGTGCCGCTTGAAACCCTTAAAAATAGTGAGATTCCTCTTCAAGCTCAAACACGACCTCTAATGGCAACTTGAGCTAGAATTGTCCACTTATCGTGCTACTTGTTGCAATATGCTTGCCTTGCACCATTGAGCATTTTCACTTTTGATTGTATGCGATTTCATCATGTAAAACATCAAGTCATCCTTCAATCATCACTGAGTTGTCACGAGTTTGACAGCTCATGCTAGACCAAACTGAAGGCCCACGACGGACAGGTAAGTTTCCTTAAATTCTTGTGATGCTTCCTGATTGATCCGTTAGGCTAGATTGCGTTAGAAATGGCTAGGACAAATCCACGTCGGAGAGTAGTTTCAGTCGAAGTAGGTGACCTTGGCTAGCTTGATTCTGCTGTGTTGAGGTCGACATATGTTATAGTGGGAATCATGACGAGTCGAATGTCATTGGTTTCATTGAAATCGGAGGTCTATATACAGAGTTATAGCCTTCCGACAAGACTCCAGCAACTTAGCACCGGGTTTTCTCTGGCGGCGTTGCTTGAGGTCAACGCTGACATGGTGCCCCGTGACAGGACATGTGGCATGCCACATTAGCAAGGCCATTGGGGTCGAGAATAATTCAGATAAAGTATTTGACGGTCTAGATTGAGCCACATGTTGGCCTGGTGACCGTCGAAAAAAAAAATAGAATCTTCGAATTTTTAATAAATAGAAAACAAATTTTCAAAAAAAAATGATGAACGGCGTCGTTTTGGGCTTGACTGTCACGTGGATCAGTTCGGCAGTTGATGGGCCAATCTCATCCGTTTTTGAGATCGGGCAAGTCTGCACAGTGCAAACAGGCCATATGTCTTGGACCTGTGTGGCCCGCGTGAGTCGAGAAGGCTTAGCGTGAGAAAAAAAATGTTGAAAATTCTAAAAAAATGTTAAAAAATCCTAAAAAATCCCAAATAAAAAATAGAAAACTTTTTAGAATACTCCTAGTTACTCTAGAAATGTCCAAAAATCAAGGAACGACCATAGGCAACTAGTCGTTCTCATTTTTGAAATTTCTTATCAGTCATATCCTGATTTGACGATTATACCTTTTAGAGGTTAATTGTCCCTGCTTATATCTAAGATCATTTAAAAATGCCTAGATTAGTATTATGGCTAGTTAGGTGGCAAATCATTTTGTTAGAGTTTCGATTTTTTTCCTAAAATGACGATTATACCCCCTCAAAGGGTAAATCGTCTTTCTCATTCCGATGACTTGTGAAAGTTGCTCACAATTAGGCGATGGGTCGGGTGGGTGGTCAAACCTTTTGCTTGGGATTTCCACATTTCATTTCCTTTTTTAGAAAATGACCACTTACCCCACAAAGGGTAAATCACATTCTAATTTTCGAAAATCGTCGTAAATGGGGAATGGGTTAGTTAGGTGGCTGTCACGCCCCGAATCCGGCGAGTACACGAACATCCCACTGGGCCGTTGATCTTCAATAATCTCCCAGGATCTCTCGGTCAATTAAACACAGTTCCAAAATAATACAAGGTCACAAAAGCATTTAAACTGCTCCTTACAAAATCATAATGAGATGACTTAGGATAAAAGGGTATACATATCTTGTAAATAAAATTCTCTTCAGAATTAATGCAGTCAAGTACCCAAAATTCAATTTATAATTCCTCAAAATCAGATACAATCCCTAAGGCCACAAAATACATAAAACCATTCATGTCATTTCTTCATCGAGATCTTATCCTCATTTTGCATGTATTTCCGTCTTCAAGGACCTGAAAAAAGTTAAGCTCCCACTGAGGTGAGATATAAATCTCAATAAGTGAAACATAAACCTAGACCTGAACACTAGTCCCACCAGACCACACACATAAGCCACTCAAATGCAAAACAACAAATAATGCAATGGCACAAGATATCGCATACACCACAGCCAACAATTTCTCATCCACCCACGCATTCCTCTGGCACTCCTGTCACTTGACATCACCGGGGTCATCGACCAAACGATGTCTACATACCACTGGGGCCATCAAACCAATCGGTACTCTCCATGTTACAGCCACTCCATGCCGTCGGGGTCATCAGACCAATTGGCATTCACATTCTCATTCAATTTCACTACCCTCCAATATCGACGAGGTCATCAGACCAAATGATATCCTCATTCTCATTCAATTTCACTACCTTCTGATACTACCGGGATCATCAGACCAAATGGTATCCTCATTCTCATTCAATTTCACTACCATCTGATACCGCTGGGGTCATCAGACCAAATGGTATTCTCAACACCTTTCTCATTGAGATCACAATGCCATCATAACATGCACAATTCAATTCATAAAATTTATCAATCATTCAAATCATTCAATAACTCACCCAGCAGTATCCTAGCATACAACCATTTATCATCTCAGGGACTTACAGTCAACTCGATCTCCGGAGCCACAAGCCAATGATCGCTGGAACAATATAGCATATTCATATAGCATCGGCACTATAGCCATTTATGTAGCATAGGCATTAAAGTCAAATTACTAATATGGCTTCATAGCCAATAGATATCACAAGCACTATACCCATCACATAGGCATCATAGTTAATTAAACAATCAAGAGCTCAGTAGCCACTTACTTCACAAGGCACTCTGGCTAATTGAAGCACACTAGCCAAACATAACATCAAAGCATATCATAATTCAATTGTCATACTATGCCATTCAAGTCATGGAATCCGATACTTAATCAAGCAATTCAAGCCTTTGGATTTACCAAGCACTCAATTCACCCAACAAATCTATCCAGTAGTGTCCTAGCATTCGAGTAAGGGTTTAGAAGACATTTACCTGATTAAATATCACAAAGCAACCCTTCTCAATGCCACAAATAAGGAATCCCCACGTATTCTTCGTTAACCTAACAAAATTAACCAATCTTGAATTAAAACCATGAAATGTTCGCTTTCATTACTCCAATTTCCCATTAGTCATACCAATGGCAAGTCAAGACATTTTTCTCAACTATTGGACACATGACAACGATCACTTCGAACCCTTAATGTGTTCGGTTTACTCAGCCATTACACATGGCAAGACACAATTTAGAGTTTCGTGCATCAATTTTGTCATAAATCACCTTTAAATATCAATTCACTTCTCACACTTTTCATTCACACCTCTCGTCATATCATCCAAGACATTATAAGTCAATTGAAATCCAAGTACTCTTCAATCAGCCCCCCAAAAGAACCGGCCAACAAGGTTCCACCAACAAAACAGAACCGATTTTTTATTCGACTAGTATAATCAAGTCATACTTCAATTTCCAGCCTTAATTCTTCACAAATAAACTTACTAAGACCTTCATTTATGAGTTTAGAGAGCTTACCAAGATATTTGAAGTGGAACGACACTCCAAAGATCTCGGAACAACGCGGATTCCACACGGTCAAAATCTGTCCAATTTTGATCAACCATAATCAACCATAAAAACCTATCTTAACACCATCAAACTTGCAACCACAGACCATCCAACCTTAGTACTAGATGTTATGAAGATCTCACCGAACATTTGAAATCATTTGAAATCCGAAAGTCCCCCGAACAAATATTTCCCCAAAACTGGTCAAAAACAGCTTTCATCCTGATCTTTTTCTACTAAAACAGACTTACGGGACAAACGGTTAGGCCAAATTAAAATAATAATACCTTTCCAGAATGAAAAGACGATAAGCTTTAAGATGGCAGTGGTTTTACCTCAATCCGATGTCAGACAGCCAAGTTATGGCCGGAAGAGTAAACTCATTTTTATCTGTCCACGGGTGAGCTTCTCGGCTGAGAGAGAGGAAGGAGAAAATGAAGAGGAAGAGGAGAGAGAGAGAGTCACGGCTGAAGATGAGCTAGGGGGAGTGTTCCACAAATAATTGAGATCAACAAGTGATAAGATGATTAGGTGGACAATTAATGCTTAACCACTCCATGGATGACACTTGTCAAGGCTTCTAGAAGACTTTGTCCACCATTGACTTCCATTGACCTTGGCTCTCTCTTGATTTTCGGCAGCCCTTTGGGAAATTAAATGACCATTATGCCATTCACTAACTCTTAAGGCAAGGGTAAAGGTCGAGGGGCAAAATGATCATTTGACACCCTTCGTCCAAAATTCTATTTTTCAAGTATAAACCACCATCGATGAGGCGACGTCCATTTCAATTCAAATATTGAAATTCATCAATGTCCAATACCCAAATCAAGAGGTCCAATGTCATATCGAACTCTCGTCGACTGTAATTCCAGCTTATCTCAAACTGACGAGCGACTCTTGCAGGCGCTACGCATATCGATCTTGAGATTTCTCAAGCTGTGGCAACTTTGATTGTCATGTAATTGCGATGGCTTATCGTTCGTTCCTTCGACCCTGATCATCAGAATCTGATTTAGGAAATTCTCACAAATTACGCATTGGTTAAGCGGAATCACTTACGTCCCAACGTATAACGCTAGCAAGACATTCCATGATCGTCCTTAGATCGACCTATATTTGCCCAAGATATTCCCTCGACAATCCATATGTTAAAAGTGTCATTTCTTATTCAAATTCCTCAAGTCCACGTACCCGATTCCGCGTCAGTCTTTTCCTTTTGGTTAGTTAACTCGAGAGTGGCCAACTCCGAATGAGTTACAACTTAATTACACCGATAGATACCCTTCCATTCAATAGTCTCGAGAGGATCGAAATTCGGAATGTCACAATTTTTCCCCCTTAAAGAAATTTCATCCTCGAAATTTGCCACTTTCCAATTATCCATTCTCACAGGGTATCGATGCCTCATGGCATCCTCATTCTCCAAAGTAATTCATTCCATTACTTAACGTTCCCACTTGTCTTTTCTGACAAAAGTCATCTTCCTCCAGGGCTTACTTCCCTCAGTCCTCAACCTGTATTTACTTTTCTCTACTCTCTTTCGACACTTTCAATATCTATCGGTGATACACCTTCGAGCAACCGAATCTTCTGTTCAATTTGCCTATTGATTTGAGGATACTACGTGCACCACAATGCAACCTTGCTTTTGAAATTCCCAGTTGGAAGGCTCTTTCCAGAACGCCGCAATAGATTCAAGATCGTTTTCTATCACAATCATTACCCTGCCGTCATGAAATTGCACTCCTTGAGTGCCTCTATCAATTAGCGTAATCATCCTTTTCAAACGTCATGTTGTACCGTCGGGGACACACAAGTTCCATTGGCTTACCATTGATTGTCCAAATGGAACCATAGCCTTCTCGACTTCTCTAGCAAACTCATGATTGAGTCCTTAATAGCGTTTCCTTGATTATATTCGACATTCTCAAATGACCAATTAATCCACCAGTTTGCAACGATTATGTTTTCCCTTCAATCCCTTCGGGGCAGTCAACATTCTCAACTCTCGCAGTTCACATAATTGCGAGATCTTTCCTTACACGAGCAACGCTCCAATATCCGTAAGTAATTTCATCCATTGGCGTTGCTTCCCATCAATTCCTCTCGAGGAACCCATACTTCAAGGTCTTACAATTGGTATAAACTCGAAACCTTTATTCCCGCGAGTCGTGTTTTCCCAACTCCTTCGCAAGGGCAGTTGTATTCTAATTCCCATTATGCATTGGGTATTTCCACTCATGAAATCCTATGGCCGCGACGTATAAGCAACAACTTCCACGTTGCACTAATTTACACTTAAATTTTATTTCCGCGTCAAGCCATCGTAACCCATGCCATCCTTCACTTTCCAATGAAACCACCGTCATCGGAGCGGTCACCAACTAGGCTTAAGTCCTTGAGAATCCTTTTCACATTCGTCCGTCCACTCGCGCCACATCTTATTCTTAGTTCATTCCCTTAATGGAACAACTTCTCTGAGAAATCTTCCCTACGAAGTCTAGAGCGGACCATTATAGTCCATCATACTTAGGAGGTCTCAAGTCTCAATAGCTTGCGTCGACCTTAGTCAGCCTATCGTTATCCCCTACTTTTGGGGATCCATAGAGATTTCACTCCTTAGAACTATCTGGCTCAGGAATTTCACCTTATCAGGCCCACAGATCGTTCTATTCAAACTTAACATACAACAAGCGTTCTCTTAGGGTTCATAGAATGGTCTCAAAGGTTTTTATCATACCCCTCAGGATTCCTTACACGAATCCGATCATCATCTCTCAAGATGGTAACAATCAACCCAATTATTCCTTGGATGCTCAATCTGGTTATTATCAACTCATTTCTACCAGGTATGAATTCTTTCAAACTGTTCCTCATATCTTTCACTTGAGAGCTCAGACATTGGCTCCCTGTTGTCACGGGTCTCCTCTAGGATCACGCAACATTTTATTTCATTTTTGTCACTCTTCCTTGAGGAAGCACTCTTATCTTAACCGCCGGCTTCCATAATCAATCAATGCGACTTTATCCTAATTCCGTCCGTTCTACTTGACGTCGACATTCTCCTGGAATTCAACATTGTCTACAAGACAGTCTCTCGAATTTTACTTCCAAGAATCATTCAAGTTCTGTGTCTTCTGTCTCAATCCAGACACTAAACCTCAATACCAAGATAATTAGTTTCCTCTTCTTTTCACACTAGGGTCTCTTACCCTATGAAGGAAACTATACACTTCAGTGGCATTCTCTCACTTCAAATTCACCTTATCCTTATCATTTCATAAGATGTCAACCTTGGAGTCTGCGCCAACGGCGATACTTTTACTTCAGGATTCAAATGCCACCATGCTTTCACATTCTCTTTCCCATAACTCAGTCACCTCAAGTGACAATATTCGTTCGCCCTTGGCCTTCACCAGTTCACATATCGAATGCTCAATTCGATTACCTCAAATCGCTCTACGAGTATTCTCTAAGCGCTCTTTTCGCTTACTAAATCATTCACTACAATTACAACCGGCCAGGACTATCAAGGTCGTTCACTTTTCTTTTCATCAACGTCCATCTCATGGTCCAATTGCCCTTTAGAATGACAACGTATTCTTTTAGAGAACAACAACTCATGATTTCATTTCTAATGGTTCCAGCTCAATCAATCAATCTCGGGGAATCATTACTTCCAAGCAAACTAGCATGCCGATTTTCCTCGACTCCTTCCATAACAGAAGAAACGGACTACCTATTTTTCACCATGAGTCTTACGCCCAGGTAATCAACCATTTCTCGTAGGCACCTTTCATATTCCATAATGATCATCTCTTTGCTCGTAATCCATGAGCAAGAGTTCTCTTCTTTTACTAGTCTCATTACCATTCCTCAAAATCAGGAAGAACAACTAGCCATAAGGCTTTCAAACTCCAATCCACTCAGAGATTTACTTATCTTACTCAAGGGTCCTTGACCACCTTTACCTTATGCTTAAACAACCTTGAGAACTTTGTCTCACACTAGTCGATCAACCTCTGATCCTTGCAAATGTATTAGGATCCAAACAACATTTGCTCTCAAACAATCTCAAGAGGATTTTTTTTTTCATCGTACAACTCAACAGGAATAGTCTAGGCACATATCATGCCTTCAAGGAAATCCTTCCTCTGGTGACCTTTCATCAATTATCAACAGCCTCTTAAGGCTAAAACTGTCAAGGTCACTTTTTTTTCTCAGTGTACCCAAAACCTCCAAGGTTTCCTTATCAAGATCCCCAATCTAAAGGGAGGCAATTTCAAATCCCATCCCTCCATCAAACTCAGTCAATCTCAATCTTATTCATAGCTTCACAAGCTTTTCAAAACTCTCATGGTTCTTCCCACACATTCACCTTTCTCGTGAATGAAATAGCTCAAAGTCACCTTTCTTGTGACTTCCATCATTTAATTCATCAGCACTAGCATCTGTCACCACAGTGACTTAGCTAATCATGGCAACTCCCCACAAGCTTGCCTACCCAATAAATTTCCTCATTTTCATTTAAAGTCTCACGACCCATTCAACTGTTGAGTCTCACGTGATTAACAAAATCGAGTTATCTGCTCTGTTAGTACTCATTTTCCAGTCGTTCATCTTTACTCAATTCTCATGATACATCTCAGTTCTTGGATCTTCCCATATCTTACATATTCGAGCCAAGTGCTCATCTAGCGACCGTACCTTGATCGTTCAACCTTATTAGGTTCTCATGTCACTTGAACTACTATAATTCCCTTCAGAAATCAAAGACTTAAGTCATTGAGGTCTAGCAGTCTCGGCTGCTCATCTCATCATCTTTCACCATCAACCATCAGTGGTTCCCAAACAACTCTTAACTAGTTGTTCATTACCCAAGATTTCATATCCTCATCAGTCAATGATTATTCAACAGACCAGCCTAAACAAAGCGATTTCTCAATTAGCAGCCATTACTAGGCAAGTCTCAACTAGGCAACTATCAAACAAACACTTAAGACAGCAATTCACTGAGTCAATAGCTCATACTTTAAGTCTAGAGGCATCCGTCGCTCTAGCATAATCACAACAAACTATCTCATTCTCAACAGGCATCAGTTCAATGGATATAAACCCCACATGTTATATAATCTCTCAGTTAGACCTTGGCCATAACATTCACATGATGCCGAACATAAAACACGCCTAACAGACCCATCACAAACATCAATTTTCTATTTCACACGGCACCATCTGTCAAGCACAAAGCTTTTAACCATGCCACTTTCAAACATTCATTGGGGAATTCATCCTCCCGTGCCATACATAGCTTAACCACAATTGGACTCAACCTGATACCTAGACTTTCCCTTTCAAATTATGACTTGGGTCATTCCTGCATCTTACCATCTTCGAAGCCTGCCAGGAGCCGCTCCTTGTCCAGACCTCTATGTCCCGGCAATCACTTCCTGTCCTCATCAAACCTGGCCGTTGCAGGTTGTCCCAAATCATACATCTACGGAGAAAGCCTCATTCCACTTGTTTCATACCATGCTTCATTATAGTTTATAGGTATCACATCCGCTTATCCCATACCAAGCGACAATTTATTAAGTTCAACCGCGATAAGTCCATGCATGCACCCTCATCAACTTTCCTTTCAATGCCACAAACACATGCACAACATGTTCGTTCTCACCGCTAGTCATACCACAATCGTTTCCACATCAAGCCTTATCCATAGAAAACCTCTAGTTCGACAAGGATCATCGTCTCTCCAGATCAATTGCCTATATGCAACTATACACCTCAAGTCTAGTCAGTATTCAAATCAAATCCGCATGCACTCGATTTCAACTGATCTTTAATCCCAATATTCCTTGCCCACTTTATTGTATATATCTCATCTCATCCAAGGCTGTCAATAGCAATCGATAACTAAATCATCAAGATACAATGCAATTCAAGCCTAAATCCGCTAATGCAAGTCATCTCTTTATAACTCATACACTCTAAGTTGGATCATTGACAAATCACAATCACAATCATATAATCCATTTGACCCATCATTCATAAGCTATTCTCTAGTAACCTCAAATCCAAGCTCATGACTTTTCAATCTCTACTCACTTCCTTGTGAGCCTTAATCATAAAATCACTCAAAATTATCCATTAAATCGAGACTAGGACCATTAGAATACCTCACAATTCAAGCCTATAATCATCAAGATTCAGCAATATATGCTTAATCCTAAAGGTCTCACTAGCTAATTTTCCTCAAGTCATTACTCTTTATCACTTCAAACTTTAATCACAATGGATCGAGCTGACTTTATTCTGATACCACTTAAACGGGTATATCACGCCCCGAATCCGGCGAGCACGCAAACATCCCACCTGCCCGTTAATCTTCAATATTCTCCTAGGATCCCTCGGCCAATTAAACATAGTTTCAAAATAATACAAGGTCACAGAAGCAATGAAACTGCTCTATACAAAATCATAATGAGATGACTCAAGATAAAAGGGTATACACATCTCATAAATAAAGATCTCTTCTGAATTAACGTAGTCAAGTACTCAAAATTCAATTCTTAATTCCCTAAAATCAGATACAGTCCCTAAGGCCACAAAATACATAAAACCAATCATGTGATTTCTTCATCGAGAGCTCATCCTCATCTCGCCTATATTTCCGTCTTCAAAGACCTGAAAAAGTTAAGCCCCTACTGGGGTAATATATAACTCTCAATAAGTGAAACCTAAACCTAGACATGAACACTAGTCCCACCAAACCACACACATATGCCACTCAAATGCAAAATAATAAATAATGCAATGGCACAAGGCATCGCATACACCACAACCACAAATTTCTCATCTACCCACGTATTCCTCTGGCACTCCTGCCATCTGACATCACCGGGGTCATTAGACCAAACGATGTCTACGTACCATTAGGGTCATCAGACCAATCAATACTCTCCAAGCTTACAGCCATTCCATGCTACCGGGGTCATCAGACCAATTGACATTCACATTCTCATTCAATTTCACTACATGTTGATACTTCCGGGGTCATCAGACCAAATAGTATCCTCATTTTCATTTAATTTCACTATCCTCCAATACTTTCAAGGTCATCGGACTAAATGGTATCCTCATTCTTATTCAATTTCACTACCCTTTGAAACCGCAGGGGTCATCAAACCAAATGGTATCCTCAACACCTTTCTTATTCAGATCACAATGCCATCATAACGTGCACAATTCAATTCATAAAATTTACCAATCATTCAAATCATTCAATAACTCACCCAGCAGTGTCCTAGTATACAATCATTTATCATCTCAAGGATTCATAACCAAAGCGATCTCCGGGGCCACAGGCCAACGATCGCTGTGACAATATAGCCCATTCATATAGCATCGACACTATAACCATTTATGTAGCATAGGCATTAAAGCTAATTTACAAACAAGGCTTCATAGCAAATAGATATCACAGGCACTATAGCCATTAATAGGCATCACAGTTAATTAAACAATTAAGGGCTCAGTAGCCACTTACCTCACAAGTCTTTCTGGCCAATTGAAGCACACTAGCCAAACATAACATCAAGGCATATCACAATTCAGTTGCCATACTATGCCATTCAAGTCATGGAATCCGATACTTAATCAAGCAATTCAAGCCTTAGGATTTACCAAGCACTCAATTCACCCAACCAATCTATCCAATAGTATCCTAGCATTCGGGTAAGAGTTTAGAAGACACTTACCTGATTAAATATCACAAAGCAACCCTTCTCAATGCCACAAATAAGGAATCCCCACGTATTCTTCGTTAACCTAACAAGATTAACCAATCTTGAATTAAAATCATGGAATGCTCACTTTCATTACTTCAATTTCGCATTAACCATACCATTAGCAAATCAAGACATCTTTTCCAACTATTAGACACATGACAACGATCACTCCGAACCTTTAATGTGTTCGGTTTACTCAGTCATACACATGGCAAGACACAATTTAGAGTTTCGTGCACCAATTTTGTCATAAGTCACCTTTAAACCTCAATCCACTTCTCACACTTCCCATTGACACCTCTCGTCATATCATACAAGAAATTATAAGTCAATTGAAGTCCGAGAAATCTTCAATCAGCCCCCCAACAGAACCGGCCAGCAAGGTTCCACCCACAAAACAAAACCGATTTTCGGGTCGACTAGCATAATCAAGTCATACTTCAATTCCAAGCCTTAATTCTTCACAAAACAACTTACTAAGACCTTCATTTATGAGTTTAGAGAGTTCACCAAGATATTTGAAGTGGAACGACACTCCAAAGACCTCAGAACAGCCCGGATTCCACACGGTCAGAATCTGTCCATCTTAACACCATCAAACTTGCAACCGCAGACCATCCAACCTTAGTACTAGATGTTATGAAGATCTCACTGAACATTTTAAGCCATTTGAAGTCCAGAAGTCCCTCGAAATAAATCTTTCCCCAAAATTGGTCGGAATCAGCCTTCATCCTAACCTTTTACTACTAAAACAGATTTACGGAACAAACGGTTGAGCCAAATTAAAAGAATAATACCTTCTTAAAACGACAAGACGATAAGCTTTAATATGGCGATGGTTTTATCTCAATCCGATATCGGGCAACCGAGTTATGATTGGAACAGTGAACCCATTTTTCTGTCTGTGGGTGAGCTTCTCGGTCGAAAGAGAGGAAGGAGAAAATGAAGAGGAAAATGAAGAGGAAGAGGAAAGAGAGAGAGGGTCACGGCTGAAGATGGGCTAGGGGGAGTGTTCCATAAATAATTGGGATCAACAAGTGATAAGATGATTTGGTGGACAATTAATGTTTAACCACTCCATGGATGACACTTGTCAAGGCTTCTAGAAGACTTTTTCCACCATTCACTTCCATTGACCTTGGCTCTCTCTTGATTTTCGACTGCTCTTTGGGGAATTAAATGACCATTATGCCATTCACTAAATCTTAAGGCAAGGGCAAAGGTCAAGAGACAAAATGTTCATTTGGCACTCTTCGTCTGAAATTCTATTTTTCCAATATAAACCACCCTCGATGAGGTGACGTCCATTTCAATTCAAATATTGGAATTCCTCAATGTCCAATACTCAAATCTCGAGGTCCAATTTCATATCGAACTCTCGTCGACTGTAATTCCAACTTATCTCAAACTAACGGACGACTCTTGCAAGCGCTACGCGTATCGACCTTGGGATTTTTCAAGCCATGGCGACTTTGATTGTCATGTAATTGCAAGGGTTTATCGCTTGTTCCTTCGATTTTGATCATCGAAATCCGATTTGGAAAATTTTCGCAAATTACATATTGGTAAAGTGGAATCACTCGCGTCTCAACGTATAACTCTAGCAAGACATCCCATGATCGTCCTTAGATTGATCTTTGTCGGCCCAAGATATTCTATCGACAATCCTTATGATCAAAGTGACATTTCTCATTCAAATTCCCCCAGTCCACATACCAACTCCGCGTCAGTCTTTCCCTTTTGGTCCGTTAACTAGGGAATAGGCAACTCCAAGCGAGTTACAACTGAATTACATCGATCGATATACTTCCATTCAATAGCCTTGAGATGGTCGGAATTCGGAATGTCACAGTGACCAAACCTATTTTCGACATCTTTTTAATCTGAATTCTTTTCAAAATGTCGATTTTTCCCTTTTTGGCAAATTATCACCATATTTTCTTCAAAATTACTATTTTGCCCCTCGTGGGCAAATCATGTCTAAATCACTCTTGAGTTATGATTGACATTTCTCTAGGCCAATATGGCCTTACTAAGGATGTCACGTTGTATTCTGTGATTTGGATTCTTGATTTGTGCACCTTCTTTTACGGATTGTGAGTTTCAGTATAACCATTTCTACTGCATGAACTGCTAGATTTAGGGTTCGTACCCCACTCGTCTACATAAAATCTCGGGTTAGATAATTCAATCAACTTAGTTACCGAAATGGCGTCAACTATGACAGTTGGTGTAACTAAGTCCCTGATCTTACTTCTCTGGTTCTCGCAGAATCGAATAGAAGCTCACAAATATTTAATAAGGTTTTCAATTATACCCTCCACAAAACGATTGGTACCGACTCATTGGCATGTACACTCATCACATGTCACAAGACCACACTGAAGGTCGACCACATATATCTTCATTGCGACTTGGGCAACAGGCCTTGGGAGAGGCCCGCCGCGTCCAACCAGACCTGGACAATCCATTACCCCTCGCGCTCGATTTTTTAGGGTCGCGACATACATCCAACAGATGGTTTCACTTTATCAGCACCTCACACCTCTCGTTACATTACTCAATTACAAACGAACAGGAGTATATATATCAATAGTTCTTCATGAGCCCAAGTCCAAACTACCAATGAAAATTTTCGGGCTTAAATCATAAGAGTTCTTTGGTGTCTAGGGATCGTTGCCCCCTTGAGACCCCACTGAGGCGGGTTCCCCCAAACCCCCGCTCGCTTAGCGTGAAGCGGGACCCACGTGCAGGGAAATATAAACCACACCCCAACAGGATTAAGCCAAAGCTCAAGGACCACGTTTAACAAAGTAAAAGTTCATGTACCATATTACACATTGTACTAAGTTCAAGAATTATTTATGTCATTTTTCCTTGAATTATTACCAATTACGCGTAAAAATTCATGTGACAGACATGGCGATCGTTCGAAAAACGTTGTGTGATGCAATTATTTATCCTTTCGATTAGGCCATTTGGGGCAACTACGCGCAAACAATAATCTCTTTTTTCTTTTCTTTTTTTTCATACCAAGTGTGGATGGTTGAAGAAGATTATCTAATGATTTTGTCCAATGTCAAACTCAATTGTCCGAGTCACCATTTCCAACCATCCTCAAGCATTTGCCGAGCAAGCAAGTTTTGGCTTGCTCTATGTTTAACGAGGGAAAATTATTGCGGGCCATCTGTGGCTTCAGCGGTGATTAATTTAGACAAGTAATTTGCAACTGCTAATTAGATTTATATCAAGCTTTTGATAATGAGCACGGGATTCAAGACTAATCTTCCCATCTCTCAGATGCTGACAGAACGCAGAATTATTGATCAATTACGTCAGGGCTTCGTTTGATTATAGGCAAATTAAATAATTTGGAATTTTACTTGATATTAATTCAATTTAACGAAAATTAACGAATAATAAATTTATCACATGAGTACTAATTTGAGATTTTTAGTAGTCAAAAATTAATCCAAATACATATCGCTCGTCCAACCATAAAAATGCAAGTGATTTTTTTTATACCCATGACGCACCCGGCAATTATTATTCCCGAAATCTGTGTGAAGGAGTGAGTCAAAAGGGGAGGATCTCCCTTCTTGATCATTGGACTTGACTTCCCAAACCAGGGAGGCCGAAATGCGAACAAACAAGAAAAAGAAGAAGGACAATCGCCAACGGGCAACTGAAGAAAGAGCAACAGCCAGTTATCTAAAACGTGAGCAGGTGTGTCATGTCGTATGGGATGACTTATGCATACGAAACGATACGGCATGCTTCGAGCGAAACGAACATATCCTATTCAAGTACCCGATAAGAATCCATGACGACGTTGTATGATAAATGTTTTGCGAATGGACGTGTCAAGAGTAGGCGGATGTAACTATCAGTGGCCTCATTTCCGGGAAGCGACGGGAAAGTGCCTTCGTCTATGTGATGCCTCTAGATTGACTTGTCGACCAAGCTTTGGCATCTCCAATTTTTTTTATTTTATTTTTTACGGAGTAGGTGTGGTTACTCCAATTGCAAACTCTTTTCCAAAGTGAATAAGATAAGAAGCATAAGCGGTTCTGGAAGATTTTATGGAAGGGATGGACTGTTGATCTTTCGGCCTAATATGGGCTCTCGAGCGCACCAATTCTACTCAGGACTTCCACATCTCTAAGATTTGGTAACGGCAACTCCTTGCTGATAACAAATATACATGTGACATGTGCCGACAGATTCCTTCTCCGTGAAATAGCCCGTAGGGCACCCATCTTACCGTACAAATCTAGGCCAGCCCTTTTCTTTAGTTGTCCATGGAACACTCAAGAAAATATCTTTACCAAATCAAGTCATTACATGCCCAACTTAACTCAGACGTTCTTTGTATCGAGTGATGACATACTATCTTCAATACTTTCAGCCTGCTATGACCTCATTAGGAGAGCAGTATCAGCTCCCGATCAATTTGTACATGGAAGGCCAAATCTGACTTCAAAGTTCTTAAGGAATGTATTCTATTTAGTCCTAGAACTCATAATACAAACCAATCTGACACTTACCCCTAACTCAGCCGCTCACTCTCTCTCTGTATCGCTCATGAGTTATATTTTAGCATCAATAAGTATTGCTTCGAGGATTTCAAGTGTAGAAGGACCTCACGACACCCGTCATCCGATCCCCCGTTTTTGTTTAAGGGTCATGAAATTCCCGACCCATGTCATTCTCCCCCCACTCATTTCCGCAATACCCTCGTTGCGGGTTATGTCGCTTTTTTGTGTCTTTTCCTCAGTCAGAGGCACGACTCACCCAACAGAATTGTTTCTCCTCAATATTGGTTAGCTTTTTCGTTTTTGCTCTATTTTGATTGGAAGGCCTTTCAAGTCAGCCATATGCACGTTTTCAGGGGTAGCCATTTAGCCAACTGCCTCTTTTGTTCAGCAGCCTCATTTCTAACCCTAGGCTATTTTCTTCCTTTTGTTTGGGAGGCCGTTCGGGTCGTCATCCTGGACTTTTTCTCACTTTTGTCTCTAGAAGGCCGTTCGAGTCGTCACCCCGGGCTTTTTCTTCCATGTTGTGTTTTAGCTAACCAACATAAGGTTTTCCTTTTTTTAAACATGGTAGAGTGCTCATCTTAAGATTCGCTGAGTACCATCAAAGATTGTTTTCCCATTTCAATGTGAAGTCAGTTTTCACCTATGCCCCATTGGCATCCCAAAAGCAAGTGAAGAGCCGCACATTGTCCAAGCCTTTTGCTTTAGTTTTGTTTAGGCTCTGGCGATTCACTCTCCGCACTCGTAGGATTGGAAAGACCACAGGTTTCATCCAACAACACACTTACGGGAGTAATTCCGACTCTGATACCATTTGTCACGGGTCGAGATATTCCTTGGCCACGGAATAGCCCGTGGGGCACCCAGCCTGCCGTACAAAGCTAGACCAGCATTTTTCTTTAGTTGTCCATGGAACACTCAAGTGAACATCTTTAAAGAATCGAACCATACCACGTCTAGGTTAACTCAAATGTCCTTTGTATCGAGCGATAACACATTATCTTTTAACACTACGACTAGTTTCAGCTTACCATAGCCTCATCAGGAGAACGGCATCAGTTCCCGACTAGTTTGTAGACGGATAGCCAAACCCGCTCCTCAGGAATTTATTCCATCTAGTCATAGATGATTCTTTTTTAAAGGTGATTCTTTTTTTTTTTTTCAGAATCAACTTCTTTTTATTTTATTTTATTTTATTTTTTTGTTATTACTCCAAAACTATTTTCAGGAGCAAAATTAAAAACGAAATTATTTATGTTACCAAATAGGATTATCATTTTTTTTAAAAAAAAATTCTGAAAAACAAAGTCGAAATGGTTTTTAAAAAAAATGCAGGTCCAAAGAGACTCGATTAACTAAACCAGTAACCTCATGGAAATGCACCGGAAATTCTACCCACCGTCGCGAGAAAAGATTTTCATGTGTATTCGAGTAAATTTGTCGTGGGGTTACTATGAATGCTCTCGTGTCGCTAGGACACCTTTCGTATCAAGTATATCGTGAGATCTGAGATCACCAATCTAAAAGGCGGCTTAATTCTAGCGGACAGACCAGTTGACTGTCTAGGATTACGAAGTCGTTGCCAAAACATGGACACAAAAATGAGCACACTCGTTTTTTTTTCTCCTTCTTGGGACACAGCGGTCAGAACCAGTTTTTGTCCCCGGACTAAATCCATCAGTCCAATCCAGTCAACGCGAGGCACGGAAGACAATTCTGGGAAAAACAGTTTCCAGATTGCTGAGGTTGCTAGGCAGGGCTAGATCTGGTTCTGACTTCTCAAGTCTGATCCAGAGGGAAATGGCTTCTCTGGACTGAGATAACAAACAGCTTAAAATCACAGAGAACCCTCGTCTTCCTGGTTTAGGAAGCTTAGAAGTAATTTTCATTGCAGTAAACTACATATAGCATCAATTCATCATCTTCTTCCTATCCATGAGCTCCATCGTCTTGAGAAATAACAGGGGATAAAAGCTTCCAGCAACTCAAATGATTCCACATCAAAATGAACGTTTCATCAATCGTTCAACCCAATGGTCACTTGGAAAAGATTTACCTCAACGAATTAACCATCACTGCCTTCCAAAAGTTGAAGAAACGCAAAAGATGCCTGTCATTGCTAAAGATCAGTCAATGGCGAAGTTTAATTAAGCTACCAAGCAGGATGAAATCCACAGATCAATGTTGCATTAATCTCGTAACAAGAAGTAACATCTGCCTCAGCGGCTTTTCACTTTTTTCTGGCCCTCGTTTTTGAATGCCGCGCACGTTTTCTTCCAGCATCTAACGGATATGGCTGTGGGTATCACAATCCAGATGGAATTCATGAAGACATAGTACGCGTAGTAATATAACGGGCTAGCAGCGAAGTTATCTCCTTCCAGCAAAGCTGTTATGAAATACACAGCAGTTCCATAGAGCTGACCCAAGGATATCGCGAACTGGAGAATGTAGCTATAAGACTTTCCTTTTGCAATGGCATAACTGTTGGGCACCGGAATACAGAGATTTTAGGCAATGAATGGGAACTACAAATACTATAACGTGGTCGGATATCAAGAAATTGGTTTTGAATAAAGTGAAGAATTCTCACACTGCAAGGAGGCAGGCTGGACCCTCCAAAACAGCAGTTAGTCCTTCAACGGCCAAAATAGCCGAATCCCTTCCTGCGTATCTTGAGTCACCTTTGCTATATTCTTTCCCTGCCAATTGTATGTTCTCAGCTGCTGTCCACCAAAACCAAAAAATGCCAAAATAAATAGCAAAAAAGAGTGGCAGAAAATCACTTACAAACTTCAGACAGGTAAAAGGCAGATTTATCCTTGTAAAATTCTGGTGAGAAAACAAAATAACCCTCAAGAACCATGTGAGTAAGCCCTGTGAATGCCCACCAGCACATGAGCGCTCTATCGACTGTTGACCTTTTGGGTGATCGCCCTGCAACAAAAATGATGAAATGTTTTCAGCTTTTCCCAAACATATGAGGAAGAGTGCGGAAAATTAGAAGACGCATTGTGCACCTATGCAATGGTAAACTCAAATTGTCAGTAATGCAAATGCAAAACTCCAAGTCTGGCACGGACACAAATTAACAACGAGATTCACTCGAGCCAGAGATGATGTTGCTTCCCAAACTTTAAAACAAAGGGGGGAAAAGGCCTTGAGACCCGCTAATTTAGTTTATCTGGAGAGGGAGCACATATTCGGATACATATGTCAGGTTTTAATTGTCATAAGAAGAAAAAAACAGAATGCGAGTGGAATAAGAAATTAGAGCACAACGGTTAAGTGACCAAATTTCTTCAAGAGAGTACAAAACTGAACTGCTAAGCAAATGTTCAATTAATAGGGAACAAGGGTTTCAGACAACACCATAGACTAGTAATCGCAGTTTCTCACGTGGCACAGAGGGAGAAGGATCTAGGTGAAGCAAATCCTAGAAAGTTTCTCTCCTTCCTAATTCCTCAACTTCACCTTATTTGAGGCGCATCAATAATTGTGAGCTCAAGTAACATTTAAATAGAACATTTATCTAGAAGAGGAACGAGCGTACCAGATATAAACCAAATGAAGGTGACAACAAGCACCGAAGCAATGCCGTAGGCACCAATAATAGTTAATTGTGGAAGTAAAACTGGCACATAACCAGGGAGTTCTAGATCTCTGGGGACATAAGGGTGTGGACTCTGAGTGGCTTCCATTTTCTTCAGCTCCTTCTGGCTTTTGCCTTAACAAGTTGAGACCCAAACCGGGATCCACTTACTCCTTTTGTGAGTGTCTCTGCAAGACTTTGTAAGTTAGAGGGCAGTTGCCTAATAGAAATGACAAGAATCAGTAAGTCCAATCTGCCCAAACTTTTTGAAAACCAAAACATTAACAAGTTCGAGAAAAAGAAATTGCAGTATGGTTCCACAGAACTAATAGTCCAGTTGTGCTTGAACTGTGATATAATTACAGTGACATTGTACAGCCGAAAATCGCAAGTTCTGCACCGCCAAATTTTTTTGCAGGTGACAAAAAACACTCTGAGGGATACAATTTCCACACCTTGCGTAATGGTAGCATATTCCCAATTTGTTGTACTTTGACGTAAGAAACAAGGCGAAGCGTAAACAAATCAATAGTTGACAACGGGAAATGCAGTGAAAATAACCCCCCCCCCCCCCCCCCCCCAAAAGAAAAAAAAAGAAGATGTGCCACATCACAGAGATACAGTTTTGAAGGATCTCAATAGCTTGGATCTTGAAGAACATGCATTTTAAGGGCATGCTTGAATCGCCGGACTGAGAACGGTTAATGAAATCCCGTAATAAATTCGATTTCTTGATCCGTAAAAGAAATCGAACCCTGGAATGAAGGTTGAATTCTCTTGGCTGCATGGTTGCAACAAGTGGAGATCGGAACGCATGCTTGCACTAAGTTTTCGCTAATTGGTCGCTCTTAATCCGACTACCTTGCATTTCAAGTAGCCCTGGGATATACAGCTATTGAAACGGACAAGAAAGTGGGCAAATTGATGGCGACGGGTAAGAGAGAGGCCATTTCGAGACTTCAAACCGACAAAAGTCAATGCGGAGTTCCAGAGCGTGTGTTCAGAAAAGGACCCAAGTCAAGAACACTTAAACCTCTCTCCAGTTTTCAAGCTTTATCCTTTGTCCAGAAAGAAAGAGAGAGAGAGAGGATTAGAAACTCGAACCAAGCTTCAAAGGTTGACTGAGATCCCAAAAAACGGAAGGTTCAAAATACCAGCTCAAATTGACCAACCCCCATTCATGTTTTACCGCAGGACCCAATTCCACCGACGCAACTTTCAGATTGATTTTCTCCGACAAAATACGAACACCCAATTTAAATTCCGTCGCCATTGCCGTCTCTTGCGTCGAACTACAACACTTCACCAAACAGTAAACACTCTGACAAAAATCTGCTTCAAAACGCAAGTCTCGCGAACTCACGAAGATGACGTTAAAGCTTCAGAAAGTAGCTCCGACACAAATCAAACGGGAGATCGAGAACAATTGCAACTTTGCAAGACTGGCAAGAGAGAGACAGAGAGAGACTTACAGGGTGACACTGCGGTGCGGACAGACCCAAATCTGAGAGAGAGAGAGAGAGAGAGAGAGAGAGAGATTGGAACTGTACTTAAAAAAAAACAGAGAGAGAGAGAGAGAGAGATGACATAATTTTTATCAGGCATTGACCTAACACAGGAGTTAATTACACTATTTTTTTTCTTTTTTTATGGCTCGTTAATTCGATTGCATATCTTTGATTAAAAAAAAATCGATTGCATATCCTTTTTATTTTTTAAAAAAATTGACATCACATTTTACCTAAAAAAAAATGTTAACGAGTGCATCGAGATCACTAGATACTAAACATGCGAAAAATGAAACTTCATCGGTTTCAAAAACAAAAAAAAAGTTATTTCTCTTTAAAAATGAGAATCATTTATTATTATTATTATTGTTCGATATGATTTACGGGATCCTTTTTTTTCCGGGAAAAGGAAGTCTGTCTCCACTCCAGTGATATTTCAAAGGAAAAAAAACAAAATGAGAAATTAAATTAAACATGGCCAGCTAGCATTGCAAATTAGCTGAGTCATTTCACAATCACGACTCCAGTGTACGTCTCAATCTTGTCCGATGGGGTCACGACCAAAATTAGTAGATTGCGGTGTTTGGCCATTTGGGTTTTGCGTGCACGTGAGGAAGTTTCTGACAAGGAAAGGGAGAGTGACCAGAATAGTAAAAAGGGAAATGGTTAGAAATTTCCTTCGGTCGGTTTGCCAATTCTCGAACCCTGGCATTAATTGCATAAAATCAACGCTCATCCCGAAATTATTATCATCTTGTATGATTATTCGGAATATGGCTCATGTGAACCAAGTTGGGTCGTTACAGATGATATAAAAGCTGGACCCGCTTCATTAGGTGCGGGGCCTGTGGACGAACTAAGCCCATGTCCGGCTCGACGAGGGCATAAGAGCAATCGCTGAGGGAAGAGGCTTTAAATAAGTGACACAGCTCTCGTCTTGGCGGATCTCTAGAATGGCTGAGGAGGACGGAAATAGAGGAAGCCACGCCCATCGAATAAGAAGAGCATCGCCCTAGCAGAGTCCAAACGCAGCATCGCCATGATCTGCTAGAAGCCTGATCTCCGAACTAGATCAGTACTCGATCTTTCTATTGAATCGGAGAAGTCTGCATTCATCATTCATCAGATGTGTCGACAATCTGACTAGTGCTATACAAGGACAATATTCTAGTATTACTATTGTGCCATGAGGGTGTGAATTTCTGGGTCTCGGAGGTTTTTTAAGGGTCAATTTCTTTTCCTAGCCCTCACTTGAGACGCGAACATTGCAACCTTATAAAGCGCCCCGGACAAGAACATCATAGCCGGGGCAACGTAGGGATTCGTCATGAGCAAAGATCCGAACCTTTCCGACGCCTTTTCAGCGGTGTTAATCGCCGAGCGTGTCTGATCGACCAGCACTCGGCCTCTCTCGGACAACTTGTACTTCCCCTCCAGCTTGCCCCTAATCCTGTCCAATACGTTGGCGGTGCCTCCTGCAGTCACGGCTTCATTGGGACGAAGAACAACTGGAACGACCCGACCTTGCTCCCGCTCGTCCTGTAACACGATGGGATTTTAAGGATGATTGGGGAAGGGCAACTGAGAAAAGTAATAAGTATGCCACGTAGGGGGTGTCGACGGGCCAAGTCTCGGCCCTGGCCTGAACGGAGCAGGACCGCACTCAAGTTGAATTCTTTTTTCTTTCCTTTTTTATTTTTTGAAATTAAAATTAATTAATAAACCCATAAAATGAAATAATATAAGAAGAAAATATAAAATTAAATTAAAAATAAAAATGAATATTAAATAAATTCGGGCAACGAGCCGGCCCCGCCCAACCCCGCCTAGCCCGAGTGCCAAACCCGGCCATACAGACTAGAAAATTCAAGAAAATTTTGGGCCGGGCCGACCGGTGCCAATACATTTAACACCCCTAATGCCACGCGTGTCACGTGCGGGTTCGAAAAACTGTAGCAGTAACTCATCTCGAAAAAGATAGCATTGATCTGGAGCCTAGATCCCGGTTCATGAAAAATCGAGGGCAGTATTTAGGAACCTCAATTTCTGGGTTCAAAAGAGGAGGATTAATCAGGAACGAACTACTGATTAAATTCATTGAAGAATAGCACTGACATGAAGGGATAAAGCTTAGAAATGCTCATATGCAGAGGACGTACATGATGCCACACGAGCGAGAGGACAAAAAGAGAGAAAGAAACCTTGGTGTCACCCTCCAACATAATTGAACGAACAACCTTTGTTGAATCCTCCGATGGCAACACCCGAATCGGTTGCCTGGCGACCATAGCATTCTGCAGATGAGAAAAACTGCTTTAGAACATGTCGGAGTACATAATTTGGCCTAAAAGAGAGATTAAACAATAGAGAAGTTCAATGCCATCTCATTCGTTTAAATAAGCAACGCAAACAAATACCATTTCCAGGAAAACAAACCTGAAACGCATGAGAGTATGCAAGTTGAATCACACACATTACTCATTTATTTACTTACATCGAGAAGAAGAGCGGTCCGGAACGCATACGGCACCCTGAAAGTCACCTGCGCCGATTGGGACTCGTCCTTGTTCCTGCGCAGTCATCAACAACCAATTATCGGACCATTGGTTTCGTCCAAAAGAGTATAAGGCCTATTCTGGGCCACAAACTCGAAAATCCTGGTCTGTAATGTGAAGTTTTTGCCTTGCCTCTGGAGCTGAATTTTATCCACGGTCCCGCAGTATGAGAAATATGTCTCCAGCTCCGCAACGGTCACGGTTGGATCAACATTCTGAACCTGGATAGTCAGATTCAGCGCTCCCATAGCGAGTTAAAATTGTTATGGCTGTCTCTCCAAATGAATCGATGAAGAAAACACGGGATGATCGACGCGTTCAAGAACCCCTGGTAAGGGCGTAGGTTTTGAGATTGAGTAAGCTCGTGTGATTGGAATAAAGAAGCCCAAGAATGCGTTCCATCCCAAGAGGAAGTCTAACAGAGAAATGAAAGGAGGAATACCAGGGCGTGAAGAAAGAGATAAAAGCATCACCAGGAGATTCCAATCATCCTAACAGTTCTCTGAAATTCTGAAGGCTGTGCTTATTCTTCGGTTTTAATCAGAGTTATTAGATTTTTGCGATAAATGGCCAAATTATTGTGTTGGTCAATTGCTTAGACGAAGGTTGCTCTTCGACCATGTGCCCGAATGGCGGAAAATGTGTGTGTGGGAGAAAGAGAGTAATTCCTTGCGTCGGCAATCCCGTTTCTTCACCATGTATAGATACGCTAAGACGATGATGAGCGGTGAGGGTGGGTGGCGGCGGCAAGAGAAGATGGTGGCACATTCAGGTTGAGAGTTTGGGTGTGTGGGTGGCCTAAGCCTGGGAATTGAGTCTTTCACAAAATGGAAGGTAATTTAGCCATCTAGTTGGATTGGAGCATCATACTTGTAATTTTTAAAAGAGGGCCGCCTTGCGATATTTTAATCAATGAGTACTTCATATAAAAAATGCGGTGATGTTGTGTGAATCTGCGATTGAGATTGAATCGTCCATGACATTAATACTGTCAAGAAATTATTTACTTTTATGGGTGATAAAAACTGAGATATGTTTTATGGCAATTTTACCTATGAAAATGAAATTATTTGAATGGCACCACTTAATTTTTTTTCCTCTCGCAGTTTATTTTTTGAGAACATTTTAGACGATCCAAGACTACGTTTTTTCATTACAAAGTTTCCAAGTACAAGAAAAAGGAATCGCCATATTCTTTTCCATCTCATTCATACATAGCAATTAAACGCAACAATTATCTTAATCTCTCCGTTCTGTTCCATTCTTTATTCTATTTCACCCTCGTCCCTTTCCATCGTACCAAATATAATGCCAAAAAAACATATCTAGCGACGACAAACAACTCCATCTCCCGGACTAATCTTGCCAGTGCAATCGACCACGGCCATAGTAGGGTCCATCACTATCGACTTAGCCGCGGCGCTCCGCGAATCGGGTGCGGGGAAGATGCAGTACTTGCAATCTGCGGAGAGGAGCGACGACGTCTTGTACTTATCTTCTCCGCCCATGACCGGCATTGGGACTCCTCTCTTCACGGGGCTCCGGTAGCCTGGGCGGTACGTCTGGCCCAAGACACCCTCCACTTGGTCGGAGAGGCGGAGGAACTTGAACTGCGCTTCCAAGTGGGCGAAGCAATCATCGTCTGGTATCTGGTACTTGTGGACGCGGTCGTCCTCCTTCGTCACGGGGACAACGTTGACCGAGATCTCGACGAAGACGTGCAGCAGCACCGTGACGCTGTTGGTCTTCGCCGTCCTTTCGACAGAGAGCCTGCCGTCCGGAGTGGTCCAAGCAGAAAGCTGGCCCGGAGGGAGGTGCAGCGGCTTGCCGTCATAGGTTAGGACGAGTTGGTCCGCTTGGTTGTCCCATCGGGCGACCTTGTTGACGGCCAGTGTGAAGGTGTGGGCACCAAACATCAGGCCGAGAGCTTGGATCCAAGTGTTGTCGCGCGTCCTCCCGTTGGGGCGGCGGCCTATGAACCGGGCATTTATGTGGAAATCGACGTCGGAAACCAAGCTGAATTGCTCGTTCGTCTTGCCGTGGAAGTAGAACATGACGCCATCGCCACCGACGAACCTCGGGTCATAGCATGCTGCTCCGATCCCGTTACAGTTCGGCCTTCGCTCTGTGATTCAAAATGGAAACAATTAGTATTCTTTGAACAACATCATACCATGAGAAAAGTAAAAGAAACGACCTAGAAACTGGCAAACTGTAGTCAAAGCTCAGTACATACTCTTGCATAGGGCTTCACAGTTCTTGGAGTTACAGTCCACAAAGCAAGCTTTGTCCTTGGAATTGGATGGCTTGAAGCTGGGGCACTGGCGGGGGCAGGAGATCTGAGCCCCGAAGCATTTACTATTGGGGTCATTGCAGAACACCGACTGAGGAAAGTCCTTGCCGGAAACGGCCTCCGGCGGAGGGGGCGGGGTAGATCCATAGAGGTCGGCCAGGCCGCCCTTAAAAAGCAACAAGGAGAAGATCACGACACAGTAGAAACAGAGAGTGCCCATGATTGAGTGTCACCCAAGCCAAGCACTCTCAGAGACTTTACAAAAACCTCGGTAGCAAACTAATTTCTGCGTTATCACTCGTGTTCTTTCTTGAGGTGACTGCAAATAACCCGAGTCTCTAGGCTCACTTCATTTATAATGAGGGCTGGATCTGAATCTAATCTAAAGTTCCTATAGAAAGTCGACCCGACAAAGTCAAAACCTCATAAAAGAATAGTACTGAGATTCTTTTTGCTATGCCGTTCTTTGTCTGCATTGGAATTCCAAGTGAGATCGGGGAACTTGAAGCAGAAGAATCACCGGCGCTCTTCGTGTCCCGCCTCATGTGCTCGCATGTTCCGAACGCGCGATGCACCCCGACACACGACACCGACTTCGCGGCTCATGGGGCGACACAGTTCGTGGCGTAATGAATTAAGTCTAGTCTGCCATGACTTCCGTGATCTGGGACCCGAGTTCAGCCATATAAAAATGGTGAACCTACCAGAGATGGTCGTATTCTAAAAAGTACCCTGACAAGAGAATCCCTCCACCCGAGAGAGCTTTGTAGGTTCTATCTAAGCTCGGATGCATTGCAAGGCGCGCGAACTTAAATTTTATTTTGGCCCCAAATTGTTTATGTTTAGTCTGGCATTTCAGCTTGGTAGTTGATGGGATCCTGGTCAAACTGCATTTACCAAAGAGAGAAATTTGGGGCTCCAAGTCGTTAAAATAAAAGGGAAATCTACGCAAAATCCACCGAGCTTTGGGGTGGTACGCGCTTATTCTTGAATTTTCAATTGTTACTTAGTATCTATTCGTTTCGCCAAAACATGAGGTGCATTTGAAAAATATTTTTCAAAACATCTTCTTCCAGGAATTTAATTTTCTCGTATTCGGTTGAAACCTGAAAAATATTCTCCACCCTTCATCATGGAAAATCGGATTTGGTTTTACTTCGTGCATTCCTTTGAATAAAGTCTATTTTTCTTTTCCATTTTTACTTTATCTTTTTTATTTTTAAAATTATAATTAGTTTTATTTTATTTTTTCTTTTCTTTTTTCTCTTTTTTATTTTTTTATCTTTTCCCCTCTTCTTCTGCTGGTTGCCGACTGCATGCGAACTCCTACCTCTCCACAAGCCACAAGCCAGCGACATTCGGCTTGCCAACCATGGCCATGCCCGACGACTGGCCAAAGAAGAAGGGACAACATAAAACAAATTAAAAAACTAATAAGAAAGAAATAAAGTTAAAACATAAAAATAATTAAAAAGGACAGTAATGTGAAAGAGTGAAGGAAGAAAGGATAAGAGAAAATATTTTTCTCTTCTAAAAAGAAGAAGTCATTTTCCCAACTTTTCAAGGTATTTTTTTTATGAGAAAAAAATATTTTCCTTGACCCGTTATTTTTCATGAGCCGAATGCCGAAAAGTTCAGAAAGTATTTTCCTGAAAATTATTTTTCGCAAAATAAACGGAGCCGTAATACCTCCATGAACTCTCATTCGTTATAGCCATTGATTTTCCGTTGTTGTTGTTGTTGTTACTATTATTGTTATTATTATTATTATTATGTGTGCGCACATGACTTTTGAGGTGTAAAAGTACATTTTCATCTCATTCTTTAAAGGAAATTCCTCTCTTCTCCTTATTTTCTGTGCAAAAGGACAATATAGAAAGTTGGAGAAAACTAAATTAACTAAAATACCACTAATAGAAAAAATGAGTACCAACAACAGTATTAAACAATAAAATTTAGGGTTAATACCATGAGAAATCCAAAACTAGTACACTTGTGATAAATGTATCCCAAATTATTTTTTTATATATAATAATAATAACAAATCCAGACATGTTCTAAAAGTGTGACCGTAGTTTCATGCGAAAGGTGGGCAAGGGGGATAACCTAGTTCCACAGTCTCATCCATGACTAATCTTCATAGCAGAGCCCAAAATGTCTCAAGTGAAATTATCCATTTTTGATGTTACACAGAGTCAAATACTTATATTCGCCGTGCATTGCAATCCTCTTTTGCAAAAACTAGAAATGATCCCGTTATGATATCAAAGGACCAAATAAGATCAAAGGATATCCAAAGTTTTTTTTTTTTTGTGGGGGGGGGGGGGGGGGGGAGTTTAAGGACCGGAGAATACCCAAAGTTGAAACTCTTATTTTTAAATCTTTTGTAGAAAGAAAGAAAGAAGAGAAAAAGACATAATCAAAGTCCTGAAATACTACGTGTGAAATTCAAACGAGGGTGGCCAAGGGTTTTTTTGTGTTTAGTTTTTGCTCCAGGCAGGCCAATAAGCCTGCAGATTGGTTGTGCCAGGCCTAACGCCGAATGTACTACGACCTTTGCTCTGCTCGGAAGCCCATCCAAATTGTACGCCTGGAACTTTCTCAGCTTAATATATACGCCATTGTGATCACACAAAAAAAAAAAAAACCAAAAAAACAACGGAGGTTTTCCATCTGAGGAGTCTTTTCTTATCATCAACTCTTCGTTTTTATTTCATTTTTTTTTTTGTGCACATTTCAGTCTTTGAAATTGTGGTTTTACAAAATTTAACACTTGATATATGTGGAGTTATGCGAGCTTGGCAGTAATAAGAAATTACTATTATTATTCTTCGACCGTAGAAGAATTTATTACTCAATTGCAAAATCATTGAAATTTGGCTTTTGATCTTGTTCGGCAAAATGACACAAATAGTCCCTAAATTTCGGCAGAATGTGTAATCTGATCCATTAACTTTTAATTTGTTCATTTTTGTCCTTGAACTTTGGTAGAATATGCAATTTGATCCCTAAACTTTTTACTTGTTCAATTCAGTCTCTAAACTTTTAGTAAATGTTCAATTTAGGTCATGGACTATATGAAAATGTTCAACATTATCTCTGATCTTAAATTAACAAAAGAACTATATTGAATATTTTCTATAATTCTAGACTAGATTGAACGTGCACTAAAAGTTTAAAGATTAAATTGAACAAATCAAAAATTTAGAGATCAAATTGTATATTTTATCAAAGTTCAGGGACTAAATTGAACAAATTAAAAGTTCATGGATCAGATTGTATATTTTGTCAAAGTTCATAAACCATTTATATAAATACTACATCTTGTTTTGTTTTTTTCCTTTTCTTTTGATTTTTTTTTATGAAAGTCAAAAATGTGAAAAAAAATCAAAATAAAAAAAAAAGCCGTCCATTGTTTAATGGATAGGACAGAGGTCTTCTAAACCTTTTGTATAGATTCACATGCTATTGTACGTAATTTTTTCATCTATTTTTTAAGATATAAATCTCAAGAAGAAAATAATATTATAAATAAAAAAACGCTTATAATATGCCGTTTAGGTTAGCTTATTTATGTTAATTCTTATATTCTATTTTCTAAGTCTTTTTCCTTTTCTTAATCTTCTCAAAAAATGAACTTGTGGCTATCCCCGCCTCACCAGTTGCAGCAAGCAACCATTGAAACAGAAATATCCTGCTATGCTTTGTTGCTCTCTCTCTTTCTCTTCGGCTGAGTGTTTTGTCTCTGGCTATAGAGCGGCGGGCGGGCGGGATAGAGACAGAGAGATGGTATGGACTCTCAACTGCTGGCATCAACCACCTGCAAGTGCAATGGAGTCCGCCTCACTTCGAAGCTCGTTTTCCTTACTTCCCGCGCGAAACCCCTACGAACATCCCTTCCGAAGATCAACCCAGAATGCGAACGAGAACGCTCCTCCTCTCTTAACGATCTCGAGGAAGAGAATGAAAAGACGCAGCTCCCAAATCTATTGCACCAGCGAGAAGGTGGAATTCGAACGAGAATCGTCCTTGGACGATGTGGGCCCAGCAATGGATGAGGTGGACGACAAAGGGTCTGGGACCACGTCGTCGTCGACATCGACCTCGTCAGTGGAGTTGTCTCTGTTGGAGTGGGGCGTGCTGGTGTCGCCCTTCTTCTTCTGGGGCACGGCTATGGTGGCCATGAAGGAGGTCCTCCCCAAGGCCGGCCCTTTCTTCGTGTCATCGTTCCGCCTCATCCCCGCGGGGTTCCTCCTCATCGCCTTCGCGGCCTCCCGCGGCCGTAAGCCCCCCTCCGGCCTCAACGCTTGGCTCTCCATCACTCTTTTTGCCCTTGTGGACGCCTCTTGCTTTCAGGTCGCTCCTCTCTCTCTCTCTTTCTGTGCCATTTTTTTTGCTTTTGTCTCTTGTGAATAAAGTGAGATCGACATGTTTGATTGATATCTATTTTCCCCCGCTGATGGGTTCTTTGGGGCAGGGATTTCTCGCCCAAGGGTTGCGGAGGACGTCGGCGGGTCTCGGAAGCGTATGTTGAACCCACTGTATTCTCTATCTCAGTTTAAATGCCTCCATGAGAAGAAAAGGGAACAAAATTTCAACCTTGTAGATGAATCATAAGGTTCTTTGATGTTAAATATGACTATTGAGTAACAGAAATTCCCGCATATTGCTTTGGACATGCGCTCTTTATGATATGGCTCGTGTCAGAAGACTGATGTCGCTTACGCCGAATCTTGTAGTGTTACCCGAAAAATCTTGCCTTCGTTCTTTTCCACACCACTAATGGATGAATGAGTATATGCAATAGAAAGTTAGACCGGTCTTTTAGTGGGATTAGTCACAATGGAATCTGATGTCTTGATATTTCTCCCTTGTCTGTTAGTAGATTTGGCCGCTGATAGGTAAGGAGCTATTATGCTTGGCTTACTGGAGCTGAATTTATTGCAGGTGATCATTGACTCTCAGCCTTTAACAGTGGCTATACTTGCAGCCCTGTTGTTCGGTGAATCCATTGGTTTAATTGGAGGCGCAGGGCTGATACTTGGTGTTGTGGGACTTCTTCTTCTTGAGGTAATTCTTGTGTCGCCAGTTGCGATTATGCAGGGTGTTGAGTTAGTGAATATGCATTGGCTTGATTCTAATATTGAGAAACTAAATGGGTTATGTTGTGCTTCAGAGACATTCTTTATCTCTTCATTGGACCACCCTTTTATGGTTTTGTGTCTTGTCTGCATGAGATGTGCATATGATGGTCTCTCATACGATGTGGTTTCATGGTTATAATTGCATCAGACAGGATCTTGCTCCACCTTGCGCTCCATGTCCAGAACATCTGCCACTTGTTCTCCTTATCATATGCAATCTAACTTGCTGTTGACTTTCAACATCAACATCAACAACACCTTTATCTCAAACTAGTTGGGGTCGGCGTTGCTGTTGACTTTACTAAACAAAAATTCCTATTCCTTACATTTATAAGCCAAAGCATATGTGAAAATAATGGCCACTTTTGATCACATTTTTTATGTTTTGATGACCGTGCTGTAAATTTCCCAGCTACAATTGTTTGATTCAAGTCCTAGATCCTTGTTAACTATTTTCAATGACTTTGACCGCTGACCGAATTTTCTCTCCACTCCCTATAGTTGTTTTTAACCTCTAACCTAAATCAATCAAGTAATTTCCATTGTCATGTTGAATGTTAGTTGGCTGATTCTTGGTAGAAGCTGCATGAGTTTCATCTTGATCTCATGTAAAGATTCTTTCGAAAGGAAACATATGACTTATGTTTTGGTCATGGACCTATAGCTTGATGCGAGCATCTGAGTTTTACATGTTCGCACTACCTGATACATTTTTCCAAGGATATCTTTCTTTCTTTTTACGGTCATATTAGAGTTACGTAAGGATCCTTACTGATGAGCAATCTCTATTTCACGTGGTCTTGCACTATTTGACAGTGAGTTTTGAGTTGTAGGTACCGGCAGTTGCTATTGACGACAACAATTTTTCACTGTGGGGAAGTGGTGAGTGGTGGATGCTTCTTGCAGCTCAGAGCATGGCCATAGGAACTGTTATGGTTCGTTGGGTCTCCAAGTATTCTGATCCAGTTATGGCTACTGGATGGGTAGGCTCCACCTAGCCTGGAGGATATTGAATTTATTTAAAATTACTTTTTTTTATTTAGGTAGAGGCCCATTGTTTGTTTGCTTTGCTACTTGTGTGTGTTTCAATTTCACCTTCTTTTCCAGTGTTTTAGCTGTAATGATTCTATATCTCTTTACTGTCCCAAATGATAGCTTTTTGGCGTACCACCTTGAAGCTAATTGCTGGTTCTCTATTCAATGGGGAGACTGCATGATACCTTCGTAATTGATCTATCATATGGGCTTAACATTATATTGCCTTGCACATAAGTGTGTAGATTTTCCAGTGCTCAGAGATTATTAACTATCCGTACTTTGGAAATTTCGTTCCATTTAAGCTTAACCCAAGTATATCATATTTAAGTTGTGAAATTTCAATTATAAAACTTCACAGCACATGATTAACTGTTGACTTCTAATTTTGGTTATTTAGTAGAGCTGACCAGTGGTCTTCTTCTTGTCAAGATCAGCCCTCTCTGTAAAAAGAGTTGAAGAATTAGAAGATTAATTGACGTGTTCAATTTGATTGTTTTTCCTGTAGCATATGGTTATTGGTGGTCTTCCTCTTGCGATAATCTCGATTCTCAATCATGATCCTATCTTTACCAGTGGTCTATCAGAGCTTTCCCTGACTGATATATCAGCGCTACTTTATACCTCAATTTGTGGAAGTGCCATCAGCTATGGTGTATTCTACTACAATGCTACAAAAGGTTGTTTTCAGTCTTATATTCTATCTTCAGATTGTGGATTATTTTTCTTGTTACACATGATAAAAGTGTGATAAGTGTTCTTATCTGCCAACTTTAGTTTACTCTGTTTTGCTATTGCGTGCAGGAAGTTTGACGAAGCTGAGCTCGCTCACATTTCTTACTCCTATGTTTGCTTCAGTTTTCGGGTACAGTCCACCCTACGTAAGCCTCTTATTGTCTGCAATTTATTTTTGCATGCCTCGTTCTTATGCCATATTCGTAAAATGTACCTGCAGGTACATATTTCTCCATGAAACCTTCTCGCCCCTGCAGCTGGGTGGTGCTTTTATTACTTTGATTGCCATATACATGATCAATAACCAGAACAGCTTGGAATGATCCTTATGCTGAGTATGGCATGCCCAACATGTAAAGTATGTGAAACCTGTGTTCCTCGCCTAGCAGGTGCTTCGGTCTCGGCTCTACCTCTGTAGTTGGAACTCATTATTGCTAGATCATGCATACATCCATTAAGGTAGTGGAAGGAGTAGGAGGTGAGATATATTGTAAATAAGAGGGTAGGTTAATTACTCGCTTTTTGACTGGAAGTGGCTTGAGCTGTTGGAGCACTCATCTCAATGCTATGTATAGGAAGGTAGAATAGAATGCCCTGCAGATGCATATACTTTTGTTTGGACGGTTGTGGCGTTTTTGGTTAACATATTCTGCAATTGGTTACTCCAGCAAGTTGTCTATGGCAAAGGGTCAATCATCATCTCCCTATTTGAATTCTCTAGTTTTATTGACGTCCCTTAAGCATGAGCTCCTCAAGGTGACTTTAGAACCTATGGTTGATGAAGGCATTGATGGGAAGCCACATTCTGAAACCAATAGATTTTGTAGGGTGTAAGCAAAATGATACTCGGTTATTTCTATTTCTATGATATGTCTATGCAGTATACTACAGCCCTAGACGCTTGACTTGCCTAAAGTCTTTTTATGTGTTTGACAATGTGAAAACCAGAAAAGGCCGGCGGGTCTCTTAGGATTCCCTCGTCTAGGATCCATGAGGAAGAGGATCAAGTTCAATGGCGTCGTGCACATTAGCGGAACTTTCTATGAGTGAAGGCCTCATCCGCGCCAGTCAGCCAAGCTCCAACACTAATAAGTGGTTCCCAGCTCGTCACGGCACAGCACTATCAATTTTAAGCCTCTGCTTGGAGGGTTAAGTGAGAGGTGCTCGAGCTCATATATTGTACAAGTGAAAAGGATTTGCTTTTCCCTTAGCAATCGAGTTGCGCAAAGGTAAATAGACAGACGCGGGTCTAGTTTGAAAGTCTGGAAATAGCATAATGCCACGGCGCTCGATTGTCTTCGGATGAATCCAGTGTCTGGTATTTTAACCGGCAAAAGGAAAGAATGATACCTCAAGTGATAATATTTGTGTACATAACTCATTTTGGTGTAAAAAAATTTTGTCGGCTCATTTAAGTGCCAAATTGAAGAAAATCCAATCATTTAAGTGCTATAGCTGAGATGTTTCAGTCAAAATAAATATGTGGCATTTTCATTTAAAATAATTTAGTGACATGATTTTTAAAAATAAAAAATCAATTCCACGTGTGCAAAGAGAGCAATGTCGCTCAGGTGGATGTAGCTGGAATGTCTTAAACTTATAGCAATTAAATGATTATATTTTACTCTGTCCAGAAAAAAAAAATGATTACATTTGACAACTTGCAGCAATTAAATAATCACTTTCAAAAAAAGTTGGTCATAATTTACAATTTATGGCATTGAAAGTCACACCGCAAAATTGGCTAAATGACATTGTTTGTGATTTGGAAGGTAAGTAGGAATTTCGGAGAGCCACCTAGGATTACTTAATTAATAGAAAATTGCCACCGATTTCCGGCCAAGCTTATCGGAGTTAGCTATGACATAACCGTTTTTTCAACAACAAAAAAAAAAAAATTGAGCGCCCCAAGATGTCCTTCGGCCTAGCAAAGTAAAAACAAAATAAAACCACTGTCGATTGAATGCTCTGTTCTGCTCCTATTCTTGCAGTTTGATCTATCCACAATAAACTGCTGTTTTCAGTTTTGGCTAGGGCAGTGATTAAGGTGGTAATGCCATAGCGAGTCAGGGACCTATGTCGATGGGATAAAATCCTCACAAACTTGAAAAACTCTACATCGCGGTGACTGATAATGAAAATCAACCACATGGCGAGTTCTCCTGAAAGATAGCGCATAGGTGAGTAACTTATGCACAATCTATGGTGCCAGAAAATATGAATGCTGCAATGTTTCCCCTAATGAGAAGACTGGAATGTTGCTGCTAGTCTGCAACTGCCGAGAAACGTACACCGAACCCTTAAAATTAGAAACAAACCTGCCTCGCTTCTTGTTGAGGCTTGACTGATGCCGTAGTAGTTGCTGATAACCGCCATAGGATAAAGATCACTGACTGGTGTCCTGGGGCTATGTCCTGCTTCTCCCGATCCCCTTTTGTCGAACGCCCAAGTCCCTCCTCTTAACGTTCAAGTCCCTTCTGGAATCGCTCGCTTGGCGACCCGATTCAGACACAGCAATCCTCTGGAAGGCCGACGGGTTGAAGTCGTCCCCTACAGCTTTGGAATTGGAAGTCCAGCAGTCGGATGAATCGGCAGAACCTTGCTCCCACGAGGAAGACACTCCCCATTGCTGTGTTCCGGAACCGACGAAGCTGTTGCTCCCTGAGGATTCTATCTCCTCCTTGTCATCCCCTTTCAGCAAGCCACCCCTCTTCACCGTCACGTACTTGTGAATGCTCGGCTCCATTAGATCATCGTCGACTGCTAATTCCGACTCCACAAATGGGTCCCTTCCCTCTGATTTCCTAACGAGATCGTAGCCATTGTGCCTGCATTGATTGGACGCGTCGGACAAGGCGCTGGCTGCATTGGTGCTCTTATTGGAGTTGAGGTCGGCGACTGCTTCGTAGATTGAGCAGGCCTTTGTCACGCAAGCCGGGACCGAGAAAGTGGTGGTTTGCTTTTGGTGAAAATTCTGGATGTCTTCGAGCAGCAAGTTCGTGTAGGACGTGGGTTCAGGCACAATCTGAGGATTCAGTTCAAGCTCAGAGAGCCGCGAGGACCGGCTTCGTGCCAATCCCTGTGGTTTCTCTCTTTCAATCCCGGACATTGGTGCTTGCCTCTTTAGAACTTCCCTGACAGCTTGTTGCTCCTTTTCTGCAGAATCACTGCCTCGGCCCTTGTTGTCCTCTGTCACTTTGCCTCCAGTTTTGTCGCAATCCACAGTCGGTTTCGTCATTCGACCCTGGAATTGATAAGGTAGCACCAACCAATATCAGTAAGGGATGTAGTAAGAAATAGGAATAATTTCTCAAAGAAACTAGCCAAATGTCAGCAAGAAGTACTTCGACTTCCTTTACTACGCCGTCTTCCGTAGCTTTATTCGCGCTCTTGTTGGACAGCGACTGAGGTTGCTGTTGACGGGCATTGGTATCAATCTCGCTGAGCGGATTTCTCCTGTGCGGAGATTGTTCCGCCTTCCTGGACGAGTTGCGACTGAGGGAAGGTTGGTTCTCACAGTTCTGCTGCTTTCCAACGCCGCCGGACATTTGCCTTGCAGGTGACCGGGAACGAGGCGATGCAGCACTTCTCGACACTGTTTGCGCCTCCCCTACGTTCCTCTTCACGGATATTCTCTTGATGATGGCTTGAGATTCCGAAGGATCGCCACCACAGTTGCTCTTGTCCACCAAAGAAGCAGGGACCGACACCATCTTTCCAGGCCTATTGTTGCTGCCAGAGACCCCCGCAGCGGCGCTCGCGTTCGAATTGGAGAGAGAGGTGTTCTCCGAACGTCTAGCGGGCGAGCGGCTTACCCTCCTTTCTCTGCTTGAGGAGCGCTGCTCTCTTTCCCTGCTTGGGGTCCTCCTCCTCGCCCCACTCCCCTGGCTGTGGGACCGGGAAGGCGTCGACTGGCGGTGGCGCTGCCGGTGCTGGCGTTTCTCCGCCAGTTCATCCTCATTCATCTCAGGTTGCTCTCTTCCCGCAGCATTGTCAGCCCGAGCGACGGCACAGTCATCGTTTTGGTTATCGAAATCATAGCTTCTCTTGGATCCTGAATAGACTCTGCCACCGGAAGCAGCACCGGTTCTCCCCGAGGAGCTGCGGCTGAGCCGGCCGCACTGGATGAGAATGGCATCGACCTCTTCCTTGGTACAGTTCGACGTCCTCACGCCCGCACTCATGCCAACAGCACTCGCCCCATTCACAGGCAAGCTCTCGCCGTCATTGCTCGAAGTGGCCAGAGGACTGACCGCCTGAGCCGCATCTTCACCGGATCTCCCGGCATCCACAACTGGAGCCACGCCGTGGACGGCCTGCTTTTCTTCAGGAGAAGGGCGTCTGTCTTGGCTCTTCCGGTGCTTGATGATGAAGACCTCCTTCTTGACTACGCCCTCTTGTTCGGATTCCTTTCGCTGGTGCTGGTGATTTCGCGGAGACGTATTGCTGTTGGGCTCGCGTTCCGCTTTCGCGACACCAATTCTGCAAGGAGGGTTCGAATCGGGAGGTGGCTTCACGGCCGAAGAGCTGCTGCCGTAGGCAACAACTGATGAAGGGCTTTTCTTGCTGAAACAACTACCCATTGATGGTTTCTTGGTACACAAAGAGAGAGAGAGAGAGAGAGAGAGAGAGATCTGGAGAAAACGAGCTGACCGGGTCGTGAAGAAGATGAGCAAAGTCGCTGGAGGAGATGGGCACGTGGACCGAGAAGCTGACGCAGAAAGCTTAGAGATAGAGAGAGAGATTTCAAATTTTGACGGACGAGCGGGCAAGAGAGCCGTTACGGTGCTTTTGAGTTTAATATTTGAGGCACCTTTTTTCTAATTCAAATCGAATCAACAGTCGTTCAGGATTTTCAAAAACATTTCTTTTTTTTCGATTTCTTTTTTGAATTTAATTTAAATTCCAAAACTCCAACCCCAAGAAATGAAAAAGATATGATACTTTTATGTCGGTATCAGAACGGCTACTTCTGGGATTCCAACATTTCCTCAATTCCTTTTTTCTTATTGGCCAGCCAAAATACATACACTTGCTTTTATTTTTTATTTTTTATTTTTTGTGGTTGATAAGAGAAATTCCTTTATTTTTATTCTCATTCCAATAAAGGACCACAGCTTTTCCTAGATTCATTTTTCACATGCTTACTTTAGACTCTTGGCTACGTTTTTTGTTTTTCATTTTGGCTTTTTAAAATTTTCAATTTTTTTTTAAAGTTTTGGTGATAAATTTATGAAATTTTCTTTGCACTGCTCAAAATATTTCCAGAAGAATTATAAATTATCTTTCGGGGTAGCACCAGTTTTATATTGCTTTTACAAAAAAAAAAAATTGTGATTTTGAAGTAATTAATTTTTTTTAATGTTAAAAGTTAAGAAAAGTAAAAGCTCCACCGAACACCAGTGAGATTTAATTTTTTTACTGGTTTTAATTTTTTTTTTCAATTGTTAAGAAACTAACATGATATACTGAGTTTGACGGAAATTCTAAGGTGGCTAATGAGGGTCGCAAGTGGCTTCACAGCTTTGAACAAATGCTCTTTGGACTTGGATGATGTAGGGGGAAATTATAATCAGGGGAGCCCATGCACGAAGGTGCCGGTCTTTCTGAGTTCAAATTGATAAGAGATGTATACGTTAAAGGCAGGTAAATGAGCTATTTTAACAAACTTTTTAATGAGAAGATCGATAGAAACGAGGTGGATTTGGAAGATGCTTCTGATGATTCAAACAGAAGGTTTGTACGTAGAGTTAAAGTACAGGAAGTAAGGGAGATATTAAGAAAGATGAAGACTAGTAAAGCCTTGAAACCCAATGATATCCCTATTGAAGTGTGAAGATGCTTAGGGAGTGTAGCAATAAGTTGATTGACTAGCATTTTTAACAAGACACTCTACACTAATAAGATGCATGATGAATGGAGGAAGAGCGTACTTATGCCTATATACAAGAACAAGGGGGATATCCATAATTGCTCTAACTGTAGAGGTATCAAACTTATGAGCCATACAATAAAGTTATGGAAGAGATTTATTGAGTATCGTTTGAGAATAGAGACCAAGATTTTTATCAATCAATTTGGATTTATGCTAGGAATATCTACCATTGAGGCTACTTTCTTAATACGATAATTGATAGAGAAATATCAAGAAAGAAAGAAAGATCTCCATATGATGCTTATTGATCTCGAAAAGACGTATAATCGTGTTCCAAGAAAGGTTATGTGGTGGATTCTTGAGAAAAAAAAGTACATTCAAAGTATGTCGAGGTAATCAAGGACATGTATGACGGTGTTACTACACGTGTAAAGATTTGTAATGGCACATCAAGTTTTTTTTCAATCACAGTAATCTTACAACAAGGTTCTAGTTTGAGCCATTATATTTTTGCTCTAGTTATGGATGAGCTAACAAAAGATATTCAAGATGAGGTGCCGTGGTGTATGCTATTTGCAGACGATATTGTGCTTATTGATGAGACTAGGGCTGAGGTTAACACTAAATTAAAAATATGGAGAAGCACGTTAGAGTCTAAAGGATTTACACTAAGTTGAAGTAAGACGGAATACTTGAAGTGTGAGTTTGACACGGCAGGAAGAGGGGATCAAGAAGCCGTAAATATGCTCGGACATGAGGTACCCAAGAAATATACATTTAGATATCTTGGATCAATATTGCAAAAGGATGGAGAGATTGATGAGTATATAAGCCATAGAATCAAAGTAGCTTGGATGAAATGGCGTAATGCATTAAAATTTTTGTGTGATCGCAAAATTCCTCTTAGGTTAAAAGAAAAATTTTATAGAATAACAATCAGACCTGCCATGTTATATGGATCTGAATGCTGGCCAGCACAAAGGAAACATAAGCATAAAATAGGAGTAACGAAAATGAGAATGTTAAGGTGGATGTGTGGTTATACAAGGATAGATAAGATAATGAATGAAGAGATTTGAAGAAAAGTTGGAGTAGAACCGGTGGCGGAAAAGATGAGAGAGCGTAGATTGAGATGGTTTGAGCATATACTCCGAAGGCTCTTAGATGTACTAATACGAACAAAAGTTTGCTATCGAGAGCATAACACGAAAAAAGCAAGAGGTCGGCCGAAATTTACTTGGGGGAAAGCAATAAAATAAGATTTAATGGAGTGAGAAATAGATTGGCGTGTGGTTTATGTTATGACGGAGTGGAGGAAGGCTATTAGTGTTGTGGAAGGGTAGATAGATAGATATATATATTTATTTATTTTTATACATTTATCTCTTTTTCATCGATTAATTCTGCTTTTATTTTTATGATTCTTTGGGATTCATCGACCGCCGACCCCAACTAATTTAGGATAAAGGTGTGTTGATGTTGATGTTAATGTTGACTCGAATGAAAAACTCCCGGAGCTTAGTATTAGCAATGCACTTGCGATTCTTCCATATGAGATTAGAGGGAAAAAAAAATAGGACTATTAATCAGAGGCAGCATTGGTTGGTTAATGGCTTCTGAAACGTTAGTAAATTTTGGCGATTGTAAATGCTAATCTAATCTATATATAGGGAAAATGACCATTGAACATTATACGCACTAAACCTAAAAGGATGAGACTAATGAGGATTCTCGTAACATATGAATATATGTAGTGTAGAGGTATGTATATTGTGAAACAGACTTTTGGAAAACTAAATGGGACGACTCTTTTTCCTTTTCAAAAAAGTTTTAGGGGTCTTTACAATAAAGCTGGAAATTAAAGGAAGATGCTTTGAAATCTCAATTCACGTTCAAAGATTTAGTAATACTATTATTTTATGTATGCAATAAAATTGACTATATACGATAAGTATGAAGTAGAGGCAAATAATATAAAATGTCGAACTATATCATTATTCGTGTGTACGTAATTTTATATTAGTTTGACTAGACAAACAAAATAGGATATATTAAGAGGGAAATATTGAACATAACTAATCTCATATACATATTTAAAATATTTGGGATACACCGATCATGATAGAATCCATTATCATATTGGAATGAGTAAAAGTGTAGTATGAGTGTTTAGGAATTACAGCATATTTAAAAAATCAAAACGTAAAGTCCATTTAGTAATCAACAAGTAATTAAAAAAATATATATGTGAAGCATGGGCAAGAACACTAGAAGTCTAGAACATAGTAAAAGTGACTCTTGAACATTAAATGCATTCAAGTAATTAAAAAGGTTCTTGTCTCTTTAATGTTTACTTAAAAAAAAAAAAAGGCAAAAGCTACCCAAAACTTTGAACTATGCCCATTGTGAAATATTTGCCCTAAATTTTTTTAGTAACGCTATACAAAACTTGCAAATGTACCACACATTTACCCTTCATTAAATTTCCTTCGATGAGCACCGTTATAAATATATCTATACGGATGTCGAAAAGCAAACGATATTGACGTGACGCACACATGACTTAAGTAAAATAAAAATGACGTTGATTTGGCTGAAAAATCATCTAATGGTACCCTGACGAAGGGTTAATGTGTCACATAAGTATAAGTTTGGAGTTTTTTATGTCATTAGAAAAAATTTAGGGTAAATGGATCACAGTAGACATAATTCGAGGTTTTTGATATTACATAAGAAAAATATAAGACCAATTCATCATAGTAGGCATAGTTTTAATTTTTAATTCCTTTTTCTCAATGTTAAAATATCAATCGAAGTCGAGGCAAATAAAAAAATATTTCATTGTTCGAAAATATTTTATCTGCTTTTTGCCCTTTCGTTCTTTGACAAATAGTGTTGCTTCTCGTGAAACAAGATAAAATCATATATCAAAATGATTTCTGCACTATGTACCGCAAATATGCGGTAGCGAAATTTTTTTTTTCTCAAAGAAATATTGATAAGAAGAATATTTTAGAAAATCAACCATAGTCATAGATATCGGATTATCTAATAACGGTTTACGTAATAGGTAGCAAAAGCAACTCTACGAGAATGAGAAGATATTTAAGCTTATAAATATAAGTAAGAATGAATCTATTAGGCACGACACATATTATGGGTAGAAAAAAAAATACAAGTACAAGTATATCTATACAACAGTATAAAGAGAGAAATTGACTGTCGCATATCCTGATTAGAAAAAACATTGCAACAACGGAGTCACTATACCATACACAATATATTGGCTGGATATTAGTGATGTGGATCCCAAATAACCTATGTGGCATCGCCGGCGTTGATGTGAATATATTAAAACATTATTAAAAAAAATGTGCATCAGTGCGGATCATGCCTAGTGGGCCAAGTGAACAATATCCATGCCAGAACTAGCCAAAAGGACATTGGCTTTAGGTCAAAGTAGATGAGGAGTTTTAGTAAATATAGATTTTCTCAATATTTACTATGTTCTAGTGTTCTTGCCCATGTTAAAAAGAAAAATAGTCTATCTGAAATTCAATTTCAGTAAAATAAGATAGATAAATACTTGATGAGTTTTTGATGAATTTATATATAAAGCACATGATCCTATACCATTCAATCATTCCACGGACGATGTTATTTTTGCATGATACTCCTTGATTATTTTAATTTTATGGTTACTGTACTGATATGACTTCGAAAGGAAATAAATTTTCTCATAACGTGAATTTGAAAGTGTAGATGAGGAGTTTTAGCAAATATAGATTTTCTCAATAAATGAAATATAAAATTTACGCCAAGCATGGGCAAGTACACCAGTAGTCATACGTTGATCGAAAAACTGGGATATCTGCCATCATAAAGAGCTATTATTCATCCTACCATATATTTCCGAAAAGGCGAAGCAAAAACTAAGGAAATCTACATCAGTATATAAGTAAAATTATCCAAAAAATTACTAAACATATTCAACTTTTAAGTCCTTTAATTTTATTAATTTAGTCCTAAATCTCTTAATATTTTGTCAATTAAGTTCATTCGATAATTTTGATTAAAAATCGTTGACGTGAATGCCAGTGTTAACTTGGACAATTTTTTTTTTCTTTTATGTTTTTCTTTTTTCTTTTTTTCCCTCCGCCGGCCATTTAGTGACAAAAAGAAACGGAAAAAACAAAAATGGAAAAACTCATATATCAAAATATTATTAAAAAAGATGAAAGATATTTCCAAACCCTTAAGAGGCAATTCGTAATGACCCAAAAAGCCTAAAAGGCGAGATTAATTATGACATCTTTGTTAAGAGGAAAAAGTGTAAAAAAAAATCTTAAATCTATTGTATTAGTGCCAACTCAATTCTAAACCTTTTTTTTTGTGTCAATTCAGTCTTAAAACTTTTATATTGGTGTCAATTTAGTTTTAAAAATTTTATTGGTGTCAATTTAGTCATAAACCTTTTACATTAATGCCATTTAGTCTTAAATATTGTGTATTTATGCCAATTGAGTCAATTCGATCAATTTTGATCGAAAATTATTGACGCGAACATCAATAATCCTACGTGGCATGACTTGAGCTAACGTTAATATTTTTTAAAAATATTGATATTTTAAAAATATTTTTTTGAAAAAATAAAAAATGCTTAAAATTATGTAAATTTATAGAATAATATTTAAAAAATATCCAAATCAGCATTTGTCATGCTACGTAGGACAATCAATGTCCAAGTTAGCTATTTTCAATCAAAATTAGTCGGATTGACTCAATTAGCATAAATACCAAAAATTTTAGGGCTGAATTGGCGTCAGGGCAAAAAGTTTAGAATTGAAATAACACCAATAAAAGGTTTAAGACTTGATTGGCACCAATGAAAAAGGTTTAAGGCTGAATTAACACAAAAAAAAGTTTAGGATTAAATTGACACTAGTGCAATAAGTTTAGAATTTTTTTGACACTTCTCCCAAAGACGGATTCGCCCCTACATAATGGCCGCTCAGCTAAGCTCAGTTCACTAGTTTCGCGAAAGCACATGAGGCGAAATTCCCCTTAAATTAAATCTAGATCGTCGCCGGAAAACACGTCGAAACAGATTCTAGAATTCACGATCTAGAATTTGTGAAAAGAAAAAAAAGATTGAAATGTCACAAAGGATAAAGTATTCACAGGATCGGCAACACAAATAATTCTAGACATACCAAGGGCGCGCATGATAATCATTTGATTTCTCCACTTCTAGTCCTAACCTGTTTCAGAAACAGTTTTGAAACATAAATTTGTTCTGTGATGCAATTCTATTTTTCCATTATGGAACAAATTTTTGTTCTAGAAATAAATTTGATAGAGAAATAAAAAGATAATAATTGTAGCTTCTCTATTCTAAAAATAGAAATGAGAAATAACACGCCAGAACCCTTCATTTTTTTCTCAAGTCTACTCTCTATGTCGCTTTTCCTTTGTCGATCGTTGTGCAATGCCGCCAATCGCCGCCTCCCGTCGGCCTCTGAAGGTCGCCCTCATTGGCTATAGTCGACCCTCACCGCTAGTTTTCGATCGCCACCGCAACCACCACCGATCACGATCGCCACTGCCGCCAACCACCGCCCTCTGCTGTGATCATCAATGGTCGGCGTTGCCCCCTACCACACCTCCTACCACCACCGCCCACTATCGGCCGACGCAATCACCACCGTCACCAAAGTAAAAAAAATTAAAATACTATTTATTTTTAAATAGTATCTAATATTTTCTTGTAATAAAAATATTTTTTTAAAAATTTTAAAAAATAAAAATGAAGTAGAAATTTTTCCAAGAAGATTTTGTTTTAATGATATTCCATAAGTAGAAATTTGCAACCGTTATCAAATGAACTTATGTTTCAGGATCATAAATTTTATGTCGTTATCAAATATATTTTTTTCTCAAAAACTCATCTAGAAATTAGATATTTTATTTTTAGCCAGAAATTGATTCTAGAAATAGAATGGTTCTCACGTGCGCCCTAAATCTCCTATTAGGTTATTATGAATTTATTTCACATTTCTAAATAGCTCATTATTTTATTTGTTCATGTCGAAAAATAACCTAAGTTGGTAGACGTGTTTTTAGCGGTGGTTGGTTGGTCAACAAAAGCAGGGGGAGACGGTGTTGTTCTTGTCTAGCTCGTGGAATTGTCGTCGGCGTCTCTAAATAACTTAATATGGTAGATTGATGGATGATGATCGAACCTTTCAGACAACTAACGAACACGTGGGAGACGGTAGGTCGACCGGCTGCGTTCGGAAGGTGGGGTCCTTCTAGTGTCCCGTAGGAAGAGAAAGGGAGACCTGGTCTCCGAAAAATTAAATAATGTTTATATTATTAGTAACTTATTTCCACTAATTATTAGTAATTTACTTTTATGAAGGGTAGTTTTGACTATAAAGTTCTAACACTTAGTAAATTAACCAATAGTATAACAAAAAATTATCCAAAAAATCGTAAAACTGACTGCACGTTTGTTAATTTAATTTTAAACCTTTTAATTGTGTCAATTAATTCCTAAATATTTTCATGTTTTGACAATTGATCTCATCCGGACTATTTTGGTAGAAAATTGCTAACGTGGATATTAATCTCCCTACGTAGTTCGGCCGGCACTGACATGAATAGTTTTAATAGGTGCATAAAGTGTATGGAATCCACCATATTTGTCATTTGTGATATTTTAGTTAGTGATTTAGGGGAACGAGTATCAAAGCTCGGCTACTTAGAAGATCACAAAAATAAAACTCATATAAGGCCCCATAAACCAATCAAGTCCGTCCGCATAGATGGCCTTGATGCATAGCAGTAGGCATGAATTTTATATGATTTCAATAAGTAATCTCTAGATTGCCAGCTGAAAATTCCATAACTTCTCAATTAGCTGTGCTAACCATGAGAGGTTAAATCAGAGTTCCTGGATTGATCAATTCAAACAATTTCGGGTTGGGGCTACCTGCCCGAGTTTTGGGCTAGCACGTTATACGGTCCCCGGAGATGGTTAGAAAGATGCATTTCCCCATTTTCTATGTTCGATACAGACATAACAATTGCCCTAGGCGGAATCCAAGGCTTCAACTAGGGATGGGAAAAAAGGCTGAAAATTCTAAAATTATTCAAGCACTGTCGAAAAGAGGACGCCAATTATTGGATCACGTATCGAAGAGGTCGGCAAGAAGGTCAAGAAATTAGGCTGTTCGATCTCGTCTGATGATGACTGGGAACTCCAATCGCGTGCAATCATTCGCTTTCCCTTTGCCCCACCCGTGAACGTGGACCGGCTACGAATCTTTTGTGTTTTTTTGTACTTCTAAAATGCCCAGCAACGTTCACACAGGTAATGGCTAGCTAGTAGTTATTGCATGCACGTTCACGCAGGTCTGTCGACCTTACAGTACAAAAAGCACAACAACGTAGTTAATTCGATTGCTAGGACTAGGAGTCACGAGACGTCTTGGAATCCGACTTTACGTTAAGTTTTTTGGGGCGGGGCAGTCCAACCTGGACTTTTGTTGCCAGGAAAACGACACAGAATAGTTTTTAAATTTTGGCTCGACAGACAATATGCTTCCTAAAATTTTTAATTTGATCGATGTAGTCTCTGAGCTGTAGCCTAATATGGTCTGTATACTTTTAATTTGTGCCAATATTTTTTTTGGTTTATTATTAGGAATTTTAGGTCGTCATTATTGGATAACCGGTACTTTTGAATGTTGTCCTAAAATTTTTAATTTCTTTTGGATTTTTGTTTATGTTCAATTTAATCCATTAATTATATAAAAATATCCAATATTACTCATGAACTTTAATTAATTGAAAGATGATATTGAATATTTTCATGTAATTTAGGGACTAAATTGAACATGTCCAAAAAAAATACATTGACCACATTTAAAGAACTAAAAGTTCAATAAACACATTGCAATTCATGAACCACATTGGACAAATTAAAAGTTTAAGAATCATGTTGCATATTGAGCTAAAGTTCATGAATCATTGATAGCATTATCCCTTTGCATTATTAAATTTTTTTCGTCCATATGACTGATGGAATCTATTGAAATCCAAAACGAGGTCGTTCCACATAAAACAATCCAGTCTATGTTAAAGATAAGTCGGAGGTTCAAAGAGTAGGTTGCAAGGTTAAATAAAAAAGACTGAAAATTAAGGTATACTGACGATCTTAGTAGGGGCGACCCCTTCCTACCTATAATGGTCGCCGGAGTTGATGGGTGATGGCAAATGCACCAATTATAGCCACCCCAGAGTGGGGATTGGACAAGACCATATTTGATGTTTGCGCATTGAAAGATTGGGTGCAAGCAATTTGATAATTGATTATTATCATATATTTAACAGTAGATTAATTTCTAGCATTCCAAGCTTGGAAAAAAATCGGGACAACTGTACCGTGCCGGTAATTTTGCAAATGCGTTGGTAAATTTCACAGTCTGCTCTGGACCAAATTTTGACTCGTGATCTATTTGGCTCGTAATGTTTGTTACTTACCAATAGTTTTTCATAAGGAGTAGGAGTTATTCAGATGTAACATGTTAGTAAGTTGCCTACATATTATCCTAAAATTAGTACTATGTTAATAAATTACCAATAGTTACTTGTGTAGGTTACTTATGAACTGAAGTTACTAACTTTTATTTAACAAAGCACCTCTTTTTTAAATCCATTTACCGAGTTTTTTTTTCACTTGATTGTATCAAAATTGTCAAATTTTTCAGGAATCTATCAATACTTAGTTGTGAAAATTAGTGTTATATTAGAATCATGGGCTTTTATAGACAAAGTACCGATATTGGTTTGAGTGACTTATCAAATCTATACGAATCAAGTTACCATTTAATTCTAGCTATATTGTCTCTTAATCGCTCGAGTTACCAGCATTTACTTTATTATTTCTAATCACTATATGTTTCGATAATTTACCAATATTCATTTGTGGGTGTTGTCAATATCAACACTAGCTCTTATGTGAAATTTTCAACTATTATTAGTGCACTTTCCAATATTTAGTTGCTATAAATTTAACACGTTTGAAAAGCTTCTCAAGTACAAATTAGTGAATTACACGAATAGTTGGTGTTTTGGAAACACTTAAATAAAAGTTGATAAGTAACTCAAATAAAACTGATAGTTTCAAGTGAGGTAATTTAAGCTCTGCAAAATAGTGTTGGTAAATTGCTGCGATCTAGTCATTAATTTTGGAAAAGCCAGTAATATTGTATAGGAGTTGTTACTTGAACATGTTGGTAAGCTCTCCCAATAAACATTGATGAATTATTAAAACATCGGCACTTTTGTGATAATCATATAAATATTGACAACTAGTCGATAATTAGGATGGTAAATTATTGGAGTATTTTTTAGCAAAAAAAAAATGTCATTGGAGCAGTAGATAACCTTCAATTGGTCATGTCCTTGGAAAGTCCGGAACTTTGATATGTCAGTAATTGAACAAAAAAGTATTGGTAAGTTATAAAAGCAGTTGGTAATTTCCAAAACTACCTAGTAAACTTTAGCAAGTGGGCTTTAAAATAGCAGTTGATAATTATTAGAGGGGTTACTCACTTGAACAGGTTGGTAAAATTAGGGGTGAGCATGGCTAGGCGGGCCGGTTCCAGACCTAGGCCCTAAAATAGACCCTGTTATAACCGGTTCCTAATTTTTGAAATCAAGAATCGACCCTGTTTGTCTTGAAACCTATTTTGAAATCGACCCTATTTTTCGGTCTAGTTTCAGGGTCTACCAAAAACCTATTTTCCTTTTTTTTTTGTTAAAATAATATGAGTATCAATAAAATGAACAATACAAATTACAATTCACTGAAATGAACAATCCAACAAATAAAAATTATAATTCCATGAATGAATAATGTGGCATCTCTTTCTTGCTATGATGTTTTCCTTTGACCTATTATGTCATCTCCATCTTAACCCCCTCACCTTCACAAGATGGTGACCGGTTAGTATTTAAAGGAAGCAGCAGAGGAAGGCAAAGAATCAGCACATCTTTCGATTAACAAAATCCATGATAATTTTTAACTGCCCCCACAAGAACAATTCGACAAAAGATTGTAAGAACAACAAAAGATCCCAAAGAACAAGTCCACTGAGCATAACTCATCCTGCAAGAGTGATATCACGAGGCAATTTACTTGGTATGAAATCTCTCACAAAGACCTCATATTCATACATAAAGAAAAATCGGGATTTAGGGTTTCTTTTTCTCAATAGCAATTAAAATCCGGTTCTAAAAATTCGTTCGGGTGGGCCTACACCTAGAATTGAAAACCAAACCGGTTCCCAAAATTTAGAACCTATACCCGGATCTGTTTGAGCAGGAATCGATTCCCGATCCTATTTTTTGGTGGGTCGATTCGGATTCCGGGTCAATCTAGTCTGGTTGCACGCCCCTAGGTAAAATGTACAAATTAATGTTCGTAAAATTATTTGAACATTTGGTAATTTCAAATCAATCAAATTAACTTGGGTAGTGACTGAATAAAAGTCAATAATTTCCTCTAAAAGGTAGTAAATTTAACATATCGGTAATTCCTTAATTGGAATGATTTGTAATTGTTAAAAATCAAATAAAAATTGGTAAGAGCATGCAAATAAAAGTTAGTAATTTCTCATATGATTTTGTAAATTTAAAACCTTCACAAACCCACAGATAAACGTGAGTAGCTCACTCAAATAAGAATAAATAAAGTTAGAATTAGTTGGTAACTCAACCTGTAAAAAGTTGAGAAATCACTCAAATTAATGCTGGTAAATTTTTTTAATAACTAGCAACTGTAATGCATTGGTAACTTTAATAAATAACAAGCTAGACTTTGGTAATTCAACTTAAATAAGAACAGGTATTTTTCTACGGAGCTACCAATTTTAGCATAGTATGTATTAGTAAGTTATTAAGTTGGTAATTCAAAAAGATCCTATAATAGTTGGCAATTCGAAAATGTTGGTAATTTACAAATGTGCTACCAGCTAAACAGATTGCAAGTCAAATTTTGCCACCAAGGTTTTGACAATTACCAATGGTTTCCATATTTTACCAGCATGGAATAAGGTTCCCATTCTTCTCCTAATGAACAGTAGAATTGTCCACTTATTAAATAGGGTTAATGCAATAAAAAATCTCAAACTATGCACATACGACAAATTTATCATAAACTAATCTTTTGATCACAAAATATTCAAAATTGGTACATCATGATAAATTTTACCTCAAATTAATTTTTTTACCATAAAAAATTTCAAACCGGAACACTTGTAATAAATTTACCTCAAATTAATATTTTAACCATAAAAAATGCCAAACTAGTATACTTATAATAAATTTACTCCAAGTCGATATGCATGTGACAAATTTACCCTCAATTAGTTTCCGTAAAATTAAGTTATTATCACAAAAACTTCAAATTAGTACACTTATAACAAACGGAGAGCAAAAATCTCAAATTGAAAAATCCGCCAACTGCTACATGTCATCTAACTTAGCAATTTGATGTAAAATTTAACGAAAATCAATGGATGATAAACTTATCACATATGTATCAGTTTTGGGTAAATTTCTCACATACGTATCAATTTGAGTTTTTTTCGTGGTATTAACCCTATTACATATATGGTGATTAAAAATAGCATAAGGATACGAATCCCTAGTCATCCAATTCATGAGATCACCCGCTACAAAAATTAAAATTCTTTTGTACTTATTGGTCCGATGTCAACGGGTGAAAAATCAAGATCGAAAATCGAAGCAATTCGTGTGCCCTTAATCACTTCTTGGCCAGGACTTAGCGAGAAGAAAATCACACTGAAGTGAATTGAACTATCTTTATGGAATTAAAGGCATCGGGAAGTCCCTAATCTGTTGCAAAATATTCGATCTAAGTCCCACGATTTTCAATTCGTGCAATCAAATCCTTAGATTGTACAAATTTTTATTCGATCTAGTCCTACTCCTTTCACTGGAATGTAAAGGAAAAAGCTAACGTGGCGTTTAAGGTTTATGAGGTGAAAATTAACCAATATAAAAATGATAGGAGGAAGAAAAAAGAAAAAATCCAACAAGGAAGGAGGCAACAGCGGTGAAAAGACAAGGAAAGGGCGGGGTAGCTCCACAGGCACTGTCGTGGCCCCCGCCGCAATTGGACCCGGTCGGCCGTCACCTCGCCCCTTGCTGGGCAAGCAGAGATTGCACGGACATGACATACAAAAGATAACCAAAAAAAAAAGAGAACCAAAAAGCTCGGAACTATATATATATATATATATATATATATATATATATATTACCGTTTCAAATAAAGAGAAATAATTCTGACCAAAAACTAACATATAGAAATAATTCACCAACCAAGCTGCAGCCACCATTACATTTTGGTGACGATAGCTGCGACTTGCTACTGCATCTTAAACCAAGCTCTTCGAGATTAGCCTTTTATTTTTCCGCCATGGACGACACACGCCTTATGTGCGTGTGCTTGTCTCGCCCGAGAATTGGAGACGGTTTGGGGCATCGGCTCCGTGGTTGGGCTGCCGCTTCATGGCTGGGGTTTGTCGCCTCTAACTGCGGTGGCTGCCACAATCGATCCTCCTCGTCGAATTGCCTTCTTTCTTTAAAAATCTTTTTGTTCATAATGTATATCAAATAGAACAAAGAAAAAATCAATGCCATCGTTGGCAAGTCCAGTCAGCGCTGATGCAGCGAAGACGTGGAAATCCCCAACACCACCCGTCTGGGAATCTAAGGACGAGCTCGAATAAAAGAATATATAATTTAGAGGCCTATTTGGAAAAATCTAGAGACTCAATAGAATATTCTACAATAATTCAGTCGGTTGTTGTCCACTGTCCACTATCCAATGCCTGCCCTACTAGGTCGGCTCGTCGGTTACTCCTTTGAAATTCTTAGTAACTTCTCCAACTTAAAAAAAAAAAAAAAACTAAGATTAAAATCGTAAATATTTTTTTATAAGTAAGTTTTCCGACATTTTCGACCCAAAAAAAAAAGAGAAAGTATTCTGACATTGATGTAGCTTGAAAAAATGATTACCCCGACCGAGCAAACAGACAAAATCCACGGGGAATGGACACTCGAGCAATTACGACGTAGTTGCGCCTAGAGTCCCGAAACTCCACGTCACGTCCCCGCCCCCCGGTCGCCCCTTCCTTCCTTCCTTCCTTCCTTTCCGGTCGGTCAAAAGACGAACCTACGGTGGCGCTACTTTTTCGTGTCTTCCTCTACTTTCTTTATCACAAAAAAATAATAAAAAATAAAGAAATTTAATGTGATTTTTTTTTTTTAGAATAATGAAGCCAAGCCGGCTAGTGGGACTGTGGGGATTGAGGGTGGGGCCCGTGGGTTCGAAATGTTGGGATTCTAAATAAAGGAAAGAGGGGATAAAAAAAACGAAGAAACGAAATAAAAAAATAAGATGAAATTCTCACCAATCTGCATTCCTTTTCAGACCAAAAATATTTTCGGATCATCAATATTTTGCATGCAGCCCTTCTGTTAAAAAAAAAATTAGAGATGATTGACATTTTTATTGTAGATGTGATGCTTGACTCTCGCGCTTTGAAAAGAGAAAGAGCAAACGTGAGATATAGATAGAGTGTTATAGTTAAGATAGACTAAAAAAAGTTTACTATATCAAATATAGAATAAATCGATGTTTAGTTTAAGGTGCCTAATTATCGGCAATCTATAATTGTTTGAAAAAAAAAATAATTTTAGGAAGGTAAATTAGATAAAATCTCAAAAAGGGCTGCTTCAAGAAAAAAGGGCAATAGTAATATCTATTTGTAATGTAATTTGAGAATGGCTTCTTCTTCTTTTTTGCCGAAAATTACGCGATTTATTTATTCAGGAACGTCATAAGTCCGAAGGAAAAGGTTGGAGGGCTGGTCGGAGATCTTTTTCTCTTTCTGGCGTGTCTTGTCTTTTCTCCTCCTTCGTTCCTTCGTTCAATCCATGCAAATTGCGAGCATCGGAGCAGCTCACGCACAGACATCCATCAATCGCCTATAAAAACAAGCGCGCAGCGGACGATCGCCCAGCTACAATCTACCAAAAAGAAAGAACCCACCACAAGAAAGAGGCGGAGAGGCGGAAGAACAGATCCCAGCTCCTCGCGCAGCGATCCATGCGACCGGCGCTTCACGACCCACCATTGATCCTCGGTGAAATCCCGGTGCCAGAATCGAAGGCGATTTTGGGTCCATCTTCTTCCTTATGAGCTGGTTTGACAAGCTTCGGTGTTCCTCCAATCTCAGCCGCTTTGTCGCGGGCCTTCTCCTCTTCATTCTTTATCATTCCTTCCAATTAATCTCCAATTTTCCAAATCCTATACACCCGTAATCGAAGAAACCGCGGATTCCTTTGTTTTCATCGATCCGTCCCTACGTTGAGTTCGAGAGAGAAAAAGAGAGGGGGGAAAGGAACGAGACGAAATTTGTTTGTTCCTCGTTGTTGCCGGTGCTTCTGATCCGGACAGAATTTTCCTATGGATCCCAAGGAATCATTGTCACCAATCCCTTTGCTTGACGGTGGGTCCTTTAAGTTTGTTCTCCATTGAAACTTTTTTCTTTTGTCGATTTATTAGTCTGTTTCCAATGTTCCCACAAAAACAAAAAGGATGCTTTTTGCTTGATTGATTGTGTAGTCAAATTAAGCATACCCTTTGAAATGACTATAAGCAATTTGATCTTTCTTTCTGATTTAGCAATAGTTGCGAATCAGAATTTAGTCCTCTTCTTTTCTCTGTGGCTTGTGTGATTTTTCCCCAGTTAACTGTAGAACTTGTGGCCCCTAAAAAGATGAATACTTTTCTACACAACTTGTGAATGTGGAATCATAGGATTACTACAGAAACATATATTTATTCAATTGGGTCGGAAGTACAACCAAATTCTGAAACCAGTCTAGTGCTGTCGAATCTGTAGGCATTACATAGCAATCTGAAATCTGGATTGTCACTTGTATTATCACCTTCAATTTCGTCGATAAACACTAGTTGATAATCATCTTCTAGTTACAGATTTGTTCCTTTTGAGTTATTTCTGATAGCAATCCTCAAAGAAATATAGCATAGTCTTGGGAGATCTTTCATTCGTTTTATGGCACCATAAAATCCTCCAAGAAATATACTATGAAATCACTGAATTCAACAGTTGTGGACTTTTGAGTTTGTTACTCATTCATTAGATAATATATTGATCAATAGTTATTCTTCTGGTGAGCAGGCACCATATTTTCCCATTTTGAGAGAGAACAAACTTCGCCCCCTTCAGTCATTGTGATTGGCGGTGGAATATCTGGGATATCAGCGGCCCGTGTTCTTCATGATGCATCTGTTAAGGTACATATATTCGAGAAGTTATCTGCTTCTAGCTAGTAAAATTGTTCTGTTCCACTTCAGGTAAGGTCCTGACTCTTTTTTTTTTTCAGGTGATCTTACTGGAATCTCGGAATAGAATTGGTGGTCGCATTTATACTGACTACTCATTTGGGTTCCCTGTGGATATGGGGGCCTCATGGTAAACAAGCACTTTCCTATCTTTTTGATTACACGTCTCTTATGTGTTTGCCATGCACCTCTGTCTAATTTTAAGTTTGTACTTCAAATGTATGGAAGTACCAGGGATTTAACTTTTTATATGGTCCCTCCCCCGTGCTCTATCCTGGATGCCTGTTTCTCTTTGTATGGGGAATGATTGTCTATATGAGGAAGCCCTGCTTTGCACTCTATGCAGGCTACATGGTGTTTGCAATGAGAATCCAGTGGCGCCTCTAATACGCCGGTTAGGGCTCACTTTATACCGTACTAGTGGGGACAACTCTGTCCTCTATGACCATGATTTGAAAAGGTGCGGTGGACACTTTCTTTGTTGCTTTCTCCATAATTTGAGTAGCTTCAGGGAATTCTTCAGTGGCTCAGTCTATTCATATATCAGATAGGATGAAGGCACTTTCAGCTGTTGATCATTCTGAGTTCTATGAGGTCTTGATTGTTAGCCTATACTTATATTGATGGTTGTTTTTCACTGTTTCAGTTGTATACTTTTTGATACTAATGGCCAGCAAGTTCCCCAGAACGTGGTCAGTCAAGTAGGTGAAACATTCGAGATAATTCTCAAAGAGGTGCAGTTTTAAGCTTCTCTTAGACTATTTATGATGCACTGCAGTGTTACTGTATTTTATTTCGTATTTTTGTGCTTCTTTAGACAGACAAAGTAAGGAACGAACATGCTGATGATATGTCTGTTCGTCAAGCTATATCGATTGTGTTAGACAGACATCCGGAGTTGAGGTAGGAGAAAAGGACTCAGTTGTGCAAATCACTGATCTTTTCTGTTGGACATCTGATATATTGTTCTGTTCTGAATTGTTTTGTTGATTTTGCAGACAAGAGGGGCTTGCAAATGAAGTTTTACAATGGTTTATCTGTCGAATGGAGGCTTGGTTTGCAGCAGATGTGGATAAAATATCATTAAAAAGCTGGGATCAGGCAAGTTGTGTATCAGATGATCGTTTACTATGTCCTTACTTCGGGTGTTGCATGGTTACTTCTTAATATTTCTTATTCCATATGACATTAGCGACTGAGGAAATCATGACTATAAAGAGTTCAAAATTTTTAGTGCTCTATGTACTCTTATGTGATAAACTATCTCGGTCTTCTCTGAATGAATTGTTTGGTGTTGGAACTAACATTTACTCTCGGAGCATGTGAAAATCTTGCTTCATTTGCAGAAGAAATTCCTTATTCTTGAATGAAGAATGCCAAAATGAATGTCCACTTTTTTCAGAAGAGGATAATGTAAACAAGGAGGCAAGAGTTCCACTAATCTGTAGCATCATTTGTTGACTCGCTAGTTTTTGGGCCACATAAGGGCATATGTCTTGTCAAAAGTGTCTCGGGTTTCTGGTAGTGGAGATCACTCGATATCTGTTGCCCCTTTCTGGATCTCCATTAAAACTTGTGCGGTTGGTCGGATGGAAATTGGTACTATTATGACCATATATTATTAAACAGTTGGATGTTGCCGTTGATCTGCAGGAACAGGTTCTTTCTGGTGGTCATGGACTTATGGTGCAAGGCTATGACCCTGTAGTAAAGGCTCTTGCCAAGGACATTGATATACGCTTGAACCACAGGTAAAATTGCTAGTTGAAGCATTGTCTTTGGGAAAGTTTCTTTGAGTATATCCATAAAAAGATCCAGATACAATGCAAAGGACTTATGATTTGTAATGTTTTTCTCTTTTTTCTATGTTGTGATGATTAGGGTTTCAAATATATCTTATGGACGCAATAAGGTCAAGGTCGTGGTTGAGGGTGGAAAGAAATTTGTTGCGGATGCTGCTATAGTTACAGTTCCTCTGGGTGTTCTCAAAGCAAATTTAATTGAGTTTGAGCCTAGGTTGCCAGAGTGGAAGGTTTCGGCTATCTCAGATCTTGGAGTGGGCAATGAAAATAAGATAGCCTTACTATTTGATGACGTCTTTTGGCCTAACATGGAGTTGTTTGGTGTTGTTGCCTCCTCTTCTCATGCTTGTGGTTATTTTCTCAATCTTCACAAGGCAACTGGTCATCCTGTTCTTGTCTTTATGGCTGCGGGGAGGTCTGCTTGCTATCTCGAGCGTCTATCTGATGAGTCTGCTGCCACTTTTGTCATGTCGCTGCTCAAGAAAATGTTCCCTCTTGCGACTAAGCCGGTAAGTCGATCTCATTGAATTGTTCACTTATCAATCATCCTCTGGTGACCAAAATAATTTCTCTGCCTCGAAGGTAAATAAATTGTCTGGGAAAACTTCAATAGATGGACATTTGGAGTATCGACAATGAAAATTCTTTCTGGGTTTACTCGGCTGAATTTTCCTGTCATCACATGAAACGAACTTCTGTTTTTCCGCACAACATACTAATAGACACTGGAGATCAAAACATCTAACGCAGCTTTTGACAAATCTTAGGTGTTGTTAGGCTAAGGGCAGGGGGAACTCTTATGTGTGACAATAGTCCTACCTTTGGAGGGTTTCACTTGCCCAATATGTGCTTATTTTGTTTATTCTGATCTTTGTGATACTTGGTTATTGTTTAGACTTCCTTGTTTGTTCGAGGGAAGATGATGGTGATGGCAAGTTTTCTTTTTATCCCGAGAGAGGCGTTCACATTTTTTGGCTATGGAGTAACCTTGTTTTCATCATAAATATGGTATATTGAAGTTGAAAACTTGCTTGAGAATGATAGTTTCTTAATTGAAGTGATGAGAAAATCGTAGCAACTGTCAATTTAATTCAGTTTCTGTCATCATTTTTAATCGCATAATCACCATCATATCATCATTTTCAATCGCATAATCATCACCTTATGATGGCTTTTTACGAGTTGGATCTAGATACTTTCATATTTCAAAGATTCATTGTTTACGATGATCTGATCTGGGTCTGAATTGGAATAGAACTCAGTCATTCATGCAATCAGATGCCTTGTGCTACAATCTTTTTCTCCATTCGACGCAGGTTAAGTATCTTGTGTCCCATTGGGGTAAAGACCTTGACTCTCTCGGCTGCTACTCTTATGATCTGGTGGGAATTCCGATGGACACCTATGAAAGACTGAGAGCACCGATTGGCAATCTTTTCTTCGGAGGGGAGGCCGTGAGCATGGACCACCAGGGATCAGTGCACGGGGCTTTCTCAGCTGGAGTGATGGCCGCCAAAAATTGTCAGAGGTTGCTATCGAACCGCAGTGGGATGATGCAGAATGTGGAGCTGGCTTCTTTTCAGGTGGAGAGCCTTCAAGCTTCATCTCCTCTTCAAATCTCAAGGATGTGAAGCATTGGCATGCCACCCATAAAATCTGTTCACTTTTAATAAAGTAATCCTATCGGACAAGGATGATTCGAAGATTCAAGCAGTGATTTGCGCTAAAAAGTTTGATTTCTTACCACTTACCCCTATTGTTTTGATTTGTTAGAATGCATAGCCGGCAGCAGAAATCTAATGCAAACGATAATATCCAGTTTAGAATGAAAAGACCGGACCACCGGATTGCTTTGCAGAATCTTCTTATCTCTTACTTTGTTTACATTTCTGTTCGTAGATGTTGCTTTGCTTCGCATTGCATATTTCTGCTAGAAACACTGTTACACCCTTTACAGGTTTTGCACTTAAACGTGAAGAAGTTCAAAATGTAACTTTGGATAACCAATCCACCCTCCTAGTTGGTTGTTATATTCAGTCCATTTCAAGTGTTTTAAAGTGTGCTTGTGCGCTCAACAAATTTTTAAGTGTTTTACTTCATAGCGAAAGATCCAATGTGGCTGATGTTCTAAAGAGCATAGATGGTGGTCAATCTATTCGCGGACCGCTAAAATTTGATGGAAATAAATATGCTTATTGGTTCCTTGACTTTGGATGAGTGATTTTTTTTTTTTAATGTAAAATTTCTGTCTTGTGAAAGTGTTTGTTCAATCAAAGTGATTATAAATTAAAGAACTTGATTGACAACAGTCCATTTGAGGTAGCAATGAGAAAAACGAGAAGAAGACTTGCATTAACCGCTAAAGCAATTAAATTGTGTTTTTTTCCCTATCTCGTACTAAATTTAATTGTGACATCTCTAGATTAATTCACTTGAGGTATGACTCAATCTCATATTGAACCTCATGGTTATTATCCTTAGGCGTACAAGTGAGTACTTTTTCAAGAGGTCACTCATTCTGAGAGTGCTTTAACACGCTTTAACTTTGGAAGGAGAAAATCGTAAGACTCGGTATGGGACTAGGACTAGCCAAAGTGGATGATACCTCCTATGAGTTAATCCAAATACGTCACATTAACAAAGTTTCATTTTGTGTCGGAAAAAAAGAGAGATTTGGCGAAGTAACAATGCACGTACGGGAAAAATAAACATAAATATTCCTCCTTGCGCAGTACAAGTCATTCAAGATAAGCAAGGAGAAAGCATTAACCTAATTTCCGCTCGCGGAGAGCAATCGAGATCGTCTCATGGTTCTGCGCGAATGCCATTCTGATGGAGTAGTGAATTCTATGAATCAACTTAGGGTGCAACGAAAGTGCGTCATGCATTGGGATTGAGATCACTAGAAACCGAAACACACGGAATTGAAATGATACGAAAGATAAAATACAAGGAATCGAAATGGGCAGAAGAGATGAAACCACAATGAAAAACGAAAGTTTTCCGGGAGAGGGTTTGTGGGCGTGCTCTTCTCTTCAGCTCCAGATTGGCTTTTTACAATATGCACTCACGCACTTAGTAGCAGCATTTGCCTCACATGCCTCATTTTACTTAGATTGAGATATGAAAATCTAGGTGCTAACATTAAGCAAAGTATCATAATGGGTATTTATATTTTGCACATAACACATTTGGGGTGACCGGCTCTCGGGTTAGGCAGATTCCACCTGATCCGGTTCTTGAGATGAACCGGTTCGGTTTAGGGTTTTTTTTTTTATTGTATACTGATGAGAAGCAATCTGGGAAATGGTTACTTGAACTTTAAACGAAATTGCACTAGTACTTCAAGGAATCCTACCTCAAATATCCTTTGGCGAAATCGGGGGCGGCCATGTGGGTGGAATTGGCACGGCTGAATGTCACTGAATACCTTGCTTTCTGATGCAACTTGGAGAGTTTAAATTTGGCAGGCTTCAAGCTGACATGGACTGATTCATAACATATTAGTAGTGCGTTTTTTGATCGATTAGACCGGCATAAATTCAATCGAAAGTCAAAGCGATGATGCGCCTAGAACCGACGAACCGGATCGACGACATCGGAACGAGCTCAAATTCCGTTGGTTGAAGTAAAACGGCGTACTAATCATACTCATCACCATCCCGGCAATGAACTGCGATGGATTTCGGCGATCCGGGATCGTTTAGATAGACTTTTAAAAAAAAATTAGTATTTTTCGGATTAAATTTTATTATTAGTGGTAATTTTGTAATTTTGAGTTTTGTATCCGGAATCCTAGTAGTTTAGGTCTAACACCTCATATAAAAGGTGTTTTATGATGTTTGAGTAGGCAAAATATAATTTTTGATATTGAATTTTGAGATTTATCTCTCTTTAAGAAAGAATTTGTTTGTTCTATCGCTGAAAGTTGTGTCATCAACGCATTGCGGGGGAACAACCGTGACAACATAATACGAATGGACTGTGCCAACATTAGTCACAGTCCTGGTAAATTGTCTGTGCAGGTCCAAGGGTGAATGAAAATGAAGGGTAGTTGAGCTCTCCCTTAGGAATGCTAGATGAGCATTTTACTCTTTTGTGAGCAATTACAGCCACCTGCTTGTCCGTGTATCCCAGACCACACATACGGAATATAATCATCAGGCTGAATATCGTAGACCAGTCCAGGGTCACCGGTCTTTCCAGGTCCACATGGCCTGCCCCGATGGCGAAGACATCCGCAGGTTTCAGCCTTTCGTCCAGGATCGGGTTTTGCACCATGTTCAGCTGTTTAGCCGAAGTCTCCTCACCTTAACATTCCTGTCCTTTCCCGGGTTTTACGTTGGAGAAAATGTGCCCATCAATGCTGCTCTCTCCGACAGGGAGCATCCAGGGAGCCACAGTGGACAATGAGCCTGAGTCAAGGCCGTCATTCCCAGCAGAGCAGCTGACAAAGATCCCTCTCTGCATGGCTGCAAAAGTGGCTATGGCGATGTTGTCCATATTGAATGGATCGGAGGAACCAACAAGAGATACTCATTCTGGATAAGCCGCCATGAAACCCCGACTTATCCTGCATCGAATTGACTTCATCCACAGTCTGCCTGGCGGAACAACCAGTCAATCACATTTCAGTAACATCGGTTCCCAGTGTCAAGTTCTCTCTCGCCAATGACCGAGTGCTTTACTGTTACCAAAATGCGATTGACCGCTCGGTCATTAGCGAGAAAGAACTTGACACTGGAAAACAGAACAATGAGGCAGAGGAGATGAATGAAAACCATGGTTGGTCTTGCAGATTCAAGTGTCGATGGTGTGGTCTGTGTTCGGCAACTAACCAGAGCATCTATTTATGCACAAGACAATGATGGAGATACAGCCAGCTTGCGCGTATCAGGTCTCGGCCAGCTCAAAGAGAATAATTTAGGTGGTTTCAGTATCTAATTCTAGGATTCTAGGAGTTGTTGCAAGAGCTTTAACTTTTGACCTAAGAGGAGTTGCAGCAACCACCGAACTTGCTTGACATAGTTTCTTTTGACGGGATGATGTTGGAAAGTTTGCATACCATGGATGGTTGCAGCATTGACGAGGGTATGCGAAGTAGGTACCATCATATTTCTGGAATTCGGAATTGTCAACAGTAATGGCCCAGAACGAAATATCTGCAGATGACGCATAAAGTTACTCGCACTAAAATAGCCCCTAATCTGATCGAGAACGAAATTTTTATCTCGATGCTGTCCTCTCTGTCCTTGAGGTTCGAGCAATGGAATTTTACGTCAGAACGCAGTTTCAGTTCCTCAAAATAGGATCAGGTTTCTTGTGCCAATTCACATCAACCCAGTAACAATTTGCAAACTCTAATGAGTAGGTACTTGTTCAGCGCATCAGGAGAACACGCGGCCATTACCAACCAGCATCAAGAGCAGCGCGAATGGAGTTCCAAGTCGGGAAGACATCAGCTGATGCGTTAGCTTTGGGGCAGGGAAAATGAAGGAAGACGGGCTAAGGAGAAACAGTTCATTGCTGAAGTAAACTTCAAGACCACGATTGAAACTGTTCATTTTCTTCTACAATAAAAGTCTCCGCATACAAGAATAGGCGCTATAGAGATAACGAGGAATTTGGACTTTGACTCCGATAAAATGCGTAATTGTTTGCTGCAAATGCAAAAAGGTAACTAAATTAAAATAATTTTACGTTAGGCTCCACTTAATAAGTGAATTTTAATTCAAAGGGGAAAAAAGAAAAAGCGTGAAGCTTAAAAAACTCGCTCAGAATACCCTTTAAAGAATTACGTGGTATGGCCATGTGAAATTCCTCAAATTTGGCTTGAACAAATAAGAAGAGATAAAGCAAAATAATCTTCTTTACGATATACATACTATCACTAGGAATGCGGTACAAAGAATTCCTGATATCGACATCTGTTGATATGAAATTGATCACACAGTTTGGAAAACTCCTCCTCCCTATGTACTTTTGAGGATGAGAAAACATTCTCTGTGAACTACATATCAAACTTGTGTATGTTATCGTCTTATGATATCAACAGCAAACATGACGTTGTGTTAGTCTGAGAGCTTTCTTATTTTGCAGATGGAGCACGAGGATCTGAGTAGGTAGTGCTAGGATTTTCGAAGAACCTTTTCTGGGTGAATAAGAAGGGATTTGGGATTGCAAGGTGCTTGGACTTGGACGGACCAAATAAGGAAAGAGAACAACTTGGACAGCTTGTGTATTATAAACATGCTTGGAACGATCGACCTTAGTATATAAGCTTGTGAATAGATTGAGATTTTGGTAAAATCTACAAGTCTTTGCATGGATCGAGTCGTAGAAGTTCACTCTATAGACATACTCGAAAATGATGATTCAGCTCTATATCAATATTTTGGAGTCGATTTCACAAAACTTTTCATACAAATTCTTGATCACGGAAAAAATGAAGAAGGGAAGCCTCACTTTAGTTGATATGGGGGGAAAATCGTTCAAAAAGCCTAAACTTATTTCATTTTTTCCAATTCAATTCTAAACTTTTTGATTTTACCAATTCAGTGCTAAACCTTTTTACGTTTGGTTCAACATTTGGAAGGAGCTTTAGTTCTCTAAAATCCTTTGGTCAAATGAAAGTAGGGCTTCATTCGTTTTTTGCTTAACTTTCTATAAATGCAATTGCATTTCCAAAAATCTCGAAATCCCTTTATCCCAAAACAACTCCAGAGATACCTTAGAAAGTTGCACTTCTAGAATGCAACTTCAATCTTTTTCTTCCATACTAAATTTCAATTTTTTTCTTTCATAATAATTTTTTTTAGGGTTTGAATCGGGGGCTCTGCCGACCACCGACCCCTAGGGTGAGGGCTCTGAACCATTGCCCAGCTGCGGTGAGGTAGCTGTCTCTCTGGGCAAGGGGTCCCGACCCTCGCCCAGCAGTGGCTGCTACAGCCGTAACCCAAATATGGGAAAAAGTCGTGAGCCCTCACCATGGCTGGCCAAGGTCGGGAGCCCTTGCCAAGTGGCCGGTAAGGGAAGCGACCCTCGGCCAGCGGGTCGGCGAGGTTGTCAGCCCTCTGCTAATGGACGGCATCCCATAAAGAAAAGTAAAAAGATAGAAAATAAAAAAGACAAAGAAAAGAAAAGTAGAATAAATGAAAAGAAAAATAATAAAATAATAAAAATTCAAAAAATAGGAAAATAAAATTAAAAGTTTGTCCAAGTCAATGCCTTGTAGTGTCGCATAGGACGATTGACATCCATATTAACAATTTCCAGTCAAAATTGATCAGATGGATTCAATTGGTAAAACTTAGAAAGGTTTAAGGCTCAATTAACAAAATTAAAATGTTTATGACTGAATTGACAAATATGCAATAAGATTAAGACTTTTTGGACAATTTTTCCTAGTTGATACAACATGCACCCAAATAAAGCATCAATTTGAACTAATTTCTTCTATGGAATAAGGGTGGACAGTTCCACGTTCCTTGTAACACTTGAAACCTAGTTATTGAAATCAGTTCCCTGTTTTTTGGAACCTGAAACCTACCCAATCACAGTTTTCAAATTGGGTTCTAGGTCTACGAGGTTTCATATGTATTTTTACTTGAACTGTTATAGTGAATTATAGACCTAATTATGACCATTTGCCGCTATAATTCACTGATCGTAACTCATATTTAGATAAGCAAAGATTTTGAAACATTAACAAAATAAAAGTTTTGAAAGCTCATGTTAATGATTCCAGATTATGCACTAATTATTGGACGCTATGGAATGCCGCAGAATTGAGCCAAAATATAAAACAAGAAAAACATAAAGAATTGTAGTTCGAGGTTCCACCTTGTGGAACTTGAAACTTATTTGTCAGAATAGGTTTCTCAATTTTTGGAACCTGAAACCTACCCTATATATCTTGGAACTTAGAACCTACCCGCTTCTGTAGGTTTGGTTCTTCCGTTCTCGATTTTATCCTGCAATTGTTATCACTCTTACGTGAAACTCCAATGATTTAGAATAATTTTTTTCAAATTGAATTTTAACCTTTTTTTTTATTTTGAAAAAATGACACAAATAGTCCTTAAACTTTGGCAAAATATGCAATCTGGTCCCTGAACTTTTAATTTGTTCAATTTAGTCCCTGAACTTTGACAGAATATGCAATTTGATCCATAAATTTTGACTTGTTCAATTCAATCCTTAAACTTTTAGTAAATGTTCAATTTAGTCCCTAGACTAGCAAATTGCATATTCTGTCAAAGTTCAGGGACTAAATTGAACAAATTAAAAGTTCAAGAATCAGATTACGTATTTTGCCAAAGTTTAGGGACCATTTATGTAAATATTCCTTTAGTTTTCAATCTAATTTAAATGAGATTTGTCGAAGAAAATAATGAAAATGCCACGTAGGGGAGAGAAATTTATTTAACAGTGTCACGTAAGTATTTTTCGTCAGACAAATTAACAGTGTTAACGGAATGATTTCATTACATCAATTTGATAAGCATTAGGATCTAATTGCAATTTTTTAAAAAGTTTTAAGAATTAATTGTGCTTCCATGATAAGTTTTATGACTTTTAATACATTTATCCCGAAATAAAACAAATTCCACTGGCACGTTATTAGTTGAAAGAATAATACATCATTAACATATAACGGACAAATGGTATCAAAATGACATATAATCCGATTTTTTTTTGTCAACATAGAATCCTGAATATTAGCCCGGAGGTAAATCAATTTTTTTTAACGAAAATATTTTTTGAATTTTGCGTGGTTGTGTCAAAAATTAAGCATCAAAAGGAATATTAACTGCTTTTTAATGTTATGACACCTTATAAGATGGTGCACTAACACGTCATCGAGACGAAGGACAAGCAACACGGTTTCTCGTGAATTTGGCGTACTTTAGAGAAATCAACGGCCAAATTTCATCCCTGGATAATCTCCAAATATTCTGTCTCTCTCTCTCTCTCTCGCGCCGCCGCCGTCGCCGTCGTCTTCGTCTTTTCTCCTCTCTCCTGCGTGGCAACTTGCGGGGCGAGCTGTCCGTGTACATCTCGTGCTGGAAGCGAAGAAACTGAGGAGGGTTTGCGTGCTGAAGTCTCTCTCTTCGGCGGTTCCGCTGAGAGCTTTGATTTTGATTATCATGGCCGGGGGAGAATCTATCTCTTCGAATTCGCCTGACAAACCCGCGATCCTTGGACACAACAGCAACGCCATCAACGCGAAGCTCGTGAGTTTTCGAAAAACACCCTTTTCTTTTCTTGGGTTTCCCCTCGATTTCGCGTAGAAGATGAATGACTCGTTGACTTCTTATTGTTCAGGTATTGCTGGGAGACATGGGTTCCGGCAAATCCAGCCTGGTCCTGCGCTTCGTCAAGAATCAGTTCTTTGATTTTCAGGTCTTTTTCTTTCACTTCAAAGTACATGTTGTAAAAATTAGGTTGATCCAACTCTGGGAAACTCTAATCACTTTCTATTCATCCAGCCCGACTGTTTTGTCTGATGCCTGTAATTTGTCGTGGTTTTGGTCTGAATAACGTAAACAAGGATGCAATATCGTTAGGCTTCTGAAGAACTTAGAACTATTTAGTTCATGCTTGGAGAGAGTCTCGTGAAGTTATTCTTGGAGATAAGACTTCTCCTCATATATAGTAAAACGCATCCCCACAATGAAGTAATCCAATGGAATAATATATGGCAAGTTTCTTTGCCAATCTAAATCAGGACTTCATTGGAGAAAATGATGAAAGTTGGCATGGTTAATCGAGTGAAATGTGATAGACTGGCTTATGTTCATTGCAGACTTTTCAACTTCACTATGCATGTCTATGTTCAGATATTTTTGGAACTCCAAACGGCCAAACGTCCACTTCTCCCTTGAAGAGTAATAAGAAGGAACACTGAAGAAATATCCACTTTTCATTCTTAGAAATACACCCAAGAATAGAAGAAAAAAGAAATAGTCTTAGATCACTTTATCATCTCTAGATAGATCCATCAAATTAAGCACTGTTAAGATTGCTCTGTTAGTAAAACTCTTAACATGTGAAGGATGATAGCTCATTAGATTAAGTAAGTGGAGAATTCTTGACATAGCGATTTCCTCCTTCGATGGTGATAGGGTGGAAAGAGAGTTATCCAGTGGGAGTGTGCATGCTTGGAAATGAGCAAGCTAGTCGTTCTTTTCCTAGATAATAACTTCACAAGCCTCTGATTCCATCTTGTGCTAAAGTTATGAAAAGATTTTGTATGTTAAATTGTTGAAGTGGTTCCGAGGGCACTCACTTTACTTTTTCCCATTATACCTCTCTGGGGTGCTATGTCCCATTCCGACTCTGCTTGTGACGGAACCCCAGATGTTTGTTTTTGGAATGGGATGGGTGGTAACATGGCAGGCCACCTCTTGGGTCTTATTGCATCCATCCATTCATCAAACTGTCTTGGCTGAAAAATATGTTGGGGCTTAATTCTGAGAAGTCAACAGTGATGCAGAGCTGCTGGAATCTTTTCTCGTCCTGTTCTCAGTGGTTTTATTTCTGTCGTTACTTACTGATGATGGTAGGAATCAACTATAGGAGCAGCATTCTTCTCACGGACAGTGGGTGTCAATGATGCATCAGTGAAGTTTGAGATATGGGATACTGCAGGTCAGGAAAGGTACCACAGCTTGGCTCCTATGTACTACAGAGGCGCTGCAGCAGCTATTATTGTATATGACATCACTAACACTGTATGAAATCTTCTCTTTCTTTTTTCATCTTTTGTAATTTTTGTGCCTGTGTTAATCAATTAGGAGGTTTATCACCTCTCCTGTTAGGAGAGCTTAGAATTTTTAAACCTTAGGATAGAAGCATGGTAGAAGGAAATGAGGAAGTAATGTTAAATGAATGACTTAGAACAGAGCGAGTACAGAAGTAATTATGGAAAGTTCAAACTGTACACTGAGATAACATGCTATAGCCTTGGTCTCTTTAATTTCATACTGCTAATGTTCTTGTGGATTGTAGGAATCATTTGAACGGGCTAAGAAGTGGGTGGAGGAACTTCACAAGCAAGGTGCCTTGCTTATCATCACACCTGTTTACATTGTAATGAGAATTTACAGTGGTTGTATCTCATTCTGCAATACCTTATTGTGGTATCCAAATGTCTTTGCAATTTTTTGGTAATTGATACTTCTAGTAACTGCATACGAAAAATATCATCATTTGGCAAAAGGCACCTACTAATTTTTTTTTAACTATTCTAGAATCTATTGGAAATGATGCAAGAATGTCAGCATGTGCATGTGAACTTGAAAGATCGGGAAGTGCAATTAATTCCTTAAGAGTTGATATTGATTGTTGAAGCTTACAAGAATGACTCGATATACTTTTTTCTCTTTCTTTATTTTTTTTGTTCTTTTTACAATTCTGTGAACAACCCTTTAAGCAGCCTTGTGCACTTTCTTGTTAGTTTTCCTTTAGAATTTTTTTAGTCAGCTTTCTTTCCCCTTTTAGAAGAGCGGGCAGCTACTTCTAGCTGATACATATGTGCTTCTATCAATTCACCTGCTGCATTGTAGTACAGAACCTCGTTTTTCACAAATTATCATTCAACTCCTATTTTTATGATGCGATCTGGGTAACGATAGCATCATCATTCTACAATTTTCTATGGTTTTTGATGAGAGATGATTTTATGATTGTTTTGGACTTTAAATGTGTTGCTTACTGTGAATTTTGAGTTATTTCAGGAAATCCCAATTTGATAATAACACTCGCTGGAAATAAGACTGATCTGGAGGACAGAAGAAAAGTGGCAGCTGCGGTAAACGTTGATATTTCTTTAAATTGTTTTATGATTTTGATGGACCATTCAATTTGGTTCATTGTTCGGTAATTCTTGTGGTCCTCTGTCTCATTTAGCTTCATAAAGAAAGAAGTGGGTAGTCACCCCGTCAAGAAAATGGGAGTCCATTTTCTTGGCTGTTCCATTGTTTGTCCTCATTATTTCAACGATGAGTTGTCAGCAGCCACTTCAATAAGTCTTGTAGATTTTGGCTAGTTTGATTGATTTGAAGGGATTCAGGGTGCAACGGAAGGTAAATCTCTAGCCACCTAGCACGTTTATTAAGGTGCTGGCCTGGTCTTTTTAGCATTTTTTACCCAAAATGTGTAAGGCTCTTAAAAATCTTTTCCTATTTGTTTTTTGCAGTTTCATAATCTTTCCGTTTGCTGATAGTTCTGTAAAGGCATTTGATAAATCATTTTCTCTCAAATGGGATTGATCATGCATGCAAAGAGCAAGAACTGTTGGTTACTGTAGAGTTAGTTTTTTCTACCATCAAGGATGAAAATCAGGTTTATACTGTCACTCTTTACTAAATTTTTGGCTTTTGACGACTTTACATACTCAAAAGAAATTTTCCAGCTGATATGTTTTCTGTAGAGTTTGGAAATCGATGCTCTATCCAGAATTGGTCGTATTGCGGAATTATTTTCAGTCGGTTTACATCTCAGTTTCTGCATTGCAGCTCTGAAATGTTCATAATATACTATGATGTTGTAGGACGCACGCATGTATGCAGAAGAAAGGCGACTTATGTTCATAGAAACATCTGCTAAGACTGCCACTAATGTCAGCAAACTGTTTTATGAAATAGGTAAGCCTCTATTCTTCAACAGAAGCATTAAATAAAGAAACAAATAATGTGTTCTAGCATTTGTTCCCCTTCCTTCTCATAATATAAGGTGACCAAGTCACAGGACAAATAAAATGTCTAGGGGAAAATATAGTTCAACTCACAAATGAGCATCATCTTGTCAACACTGGAGGAGTAAGGTGTCCATTGAATTAGAAGCCATATTTTCGAGAAGATCAGCTGCATTTTCCCTCTCTGCCATACCCCCTCTATTTGTTGGCATTAGGTTCTTATTTTTCTAGCTGCACAAGGATGAGTTATCAGCAACACTGACGTCATAGCATCCTTTGTAACCATCTCTGGAATGCCTCCACCATAATCTTTGCTCCTAGCTAATTTAAACTCAAATCTAGAAGAAATTGAGAAAACCGCATTTGTATGAGCAGAGAAGGTTTTGTGATTTGGTTGCCTTCATCATTGCTCTTTTTTGGGGCTATGTCATGATATAATATTGGGGTTTTATTGCGGTCTTATTAGCAATTGTATAGTCTGGACAGTCTTTAACTGCTATTTCTCTTGTGCTGGAAACAGCTAAGAGGTTGCCCAGAGTTCAGGCTCTGCAGAATTCAGCGCCAGCGGGGATGGTTCTAGCGGATAGAAGCTCTGAAGAAACCCGATCTGCATCCTGTTGTTCATGAATTCTTATCAAAACTCTGTTCATTCGTTTCCTTTTTCTCCTCGCGTTGTACAGTTGTCTTCCACTCAAAGTTCCTTGATCTTTTAGTTCTTGATGCCTATGTATAAAAACGAATTTGACTGAAGCACCACTTGCGAAACTGGAAAACCAATTGGAGTTAGGGAGTTAGTTCGTACAAACCTAGTAAATTCCTCGTTAATCAGAGAAGACTGGAATATCTCTCTCTCACACACATGTATAATGAACTGGTATCTAACCTTTTCCGGCTAGACGGAGTCGGTTTGTGCTATTATGTTCGGTGTTGCATCAATTGTCTCGTAAACTCCCAAGTGGTTGCTTATTATCTCAAGACAGTCTTCTTCCACGTCTTTTAAGAATGTCGCCCCTTCTAATCTGCAGGCATCTCTCGATTGCCACCACCTCAGTCCTTCGAGGGCCTTAGTTTAGTACGCGCTTCTTTATTTTCATTAGGGTTGCGGTCAATCTTTCCCTGGATGTATTCATTTCTAGATTTGTCTTCTCTAATTTTTCCTCATGGTCTTCTAGTCCTACTAGCATATCTTTTTTCTGGTCACTCTTTTCCAGATGCGTTTGCTTTTGAAACTTCCATTGTAGACAAGCTTTTCCTCAAAACTTCATTTGCTCGATTCGCTTCTGGGATTTAAGTGTTTCTGTTTCTTCTGTTCACATGCATTTTTGCATAAAATCGCTGCTTTATCGAATGGCTTGTGCCTAACCAATCCTTGCTCTTACGTTATTATGGTGTCAAATGTGATCCGTGCCACGTCAATGATTGCTTGCAAATAAGGACAGCCAAATTCAAGATAAGGGCTTCGATTGATTCGGACCCTATCTTTGGAGCCACAACGTTTCGCATGTGATGTGGTGCTGAAAAGAAATCAAAGATAGTTTTATCAACGGTGACTTCCGGGGCCCATCGTGCTCGCTTATAGTTTCAGTGAACATTATTTAGAAAATCCACTTGGACTTGCTAACACACTTTCATCTGATAAGTTACTCCGTCACCATCTTTGCCATAAAAGATGGTTCGCACAAATACATTAAATCATTGTCTCGGAAACTATTGCACAATCTTCATCACGGGAAAATTGCTAAATAACAGAAACTTGACATTGCGCAATCTTCATCCTGATCATCTGATGTACTTCAAACCTTTGATAAAGATAATAGCGTGCAATAATATAAATTACAGGTGAAGTTTCAGGACTTCAATGATAAAGAGACGGTCCAACAAAAACACTGAATACATCACGATGAAAAAATTCTTGGGAGAGAACATCTTTCTCGTATTTAACTCTCAAAGTGGGATCAAAAGTAAATCCTCTCCATACCTTTCCACACACCAATCCATCTAAAGACCAACACATCGTGCTTGCTTGATCGGGCCATTTACCAATCCAAAAAATTTACAGATGTGTTCAAAAATCAACAGATGAGAGAAGGTTCGAACAAATACATTAAATCATTGAAAGTTACATTTCGACCCATAATTCTCAAAAACGAACATATTTCTGGAATTTAATTCTCAAAAGGGGAATGACAAGCAAATTTAATGCTCTCCTTACCTTTCCCTTCGATACACCAGCGATACACCAGCCATCCGAGACCCAACACCAACGTGCTTGCTTCCAATAAATACATCGACAATAACTAAGATCAGCTATTGTTTATCAGCATATTTCAGTCTAAGACATTTCTCGGAACCTGGCAAGGGCCTTCTTTTGAATAAGAGTTTTGTAGCTATCCCCAGCTTGCACCTCTAGACTAGGATCAAGCTTCTTTTGCTGACTACCAAGACCTGCTCTCCTATCCATCGCTTGTGCTTGGACAGGCTCTATCATGCCACTGCCATCCTTCCCCAGTCCCTGCGCATCATATCAAATACAAGAGGACACAAACACATCGAACACATCAGCGGCAAGTACTGACAAGCATGACAACATCCCATTTCAGGTTTGCCTGTTGGTCCCAAAAATCAAGCACTTCATGTACAGGCTAATAGTTCTTTGTGAAGCCAAGGGCTTCAGAAGACACGGTGCCGATTCTTTAAAGCATATTGGTCAAATCAATAGTCTGCACATAAACTAGCCTGAAATCCTCATCCTTCAGAGGGAAAAAAAACTATACTTTTCCAAAATTTAAGCACCCTAAAGGTTATGCTTTCTTTGACCCAAAAACGAAGCCTATATTCCATAGTTTACTGCGACCAATGATTGATTTTGTTGATTATAAAATTCTCTTGGAGTCATATGCAGGGTCATTTCTGCCTAAAAGAAATCCATCACCAAGGCCATTAGGATTCTTGAGTAAAAAGGTCTTAACTTATTGACATAAAACTAGGATGAACTGTAAGCATACAGGAAAAAATTGCCCGCTTTGATGTAATGAAAGATGTTACTTGGGGTGGGGGGCTACGCCAATAGTATTTACCAGTGGCACCACAAAAGCAAAAAAAATAAAAAATAAAAGTGGGAACAGTACCAAGCCTTCATGCCAGCCCATGCTGCGGAGCATCCGGTTCCCTACATTGTTCTCATCAATTGCTTTTTCTGCTGTAATCACCTCATAGCTCTGAGCAGTGACACTCGCATCTCCAGCTCCACGTGAGCCCCCTACTCCAGGGGGAAATGGCATTGAATCCAAACAACTCTTTTTGAAGGCCAGATCACGATCTCCAACAGATGAAGAAATGATGGGGCAGAATTTCTCACAAGTTAATACATTTTCAACATTACAGGCAAGCAACGGACTAACGAAGCCTAGTTTCATTCTTCGGAAGGGGTAAAAAGGATAGTGCCCATATGAACGTTAAAATTCTCATTATTGCACTTATGAAACAAGACCAGACTATGAAGAAACGAGGAAAAGGAAGTGGAGGAGGAGAAGGGAAGGAAGGACGGCAGGAAGGGATTAACACCAATAACAAAGTTATGTGAGCTTACTCAAATCCATGGTGTCATGGTCCAACATATCATCTCCAACAGAAGAACCATATAAGCTCCTCCTCTCGGCAGCTCGATCCCTATAGCTCGATTGAGGTTGTTCCTTGTTAATAGAAGCAGAACTCAAAGGCATTTCAGAGAATCTCCTCTTGCCACTTCCAGCAGCCGAAGGTGGTGTATAAGAACCCAAAGCAGATACATCTGTTTTGAATGGAGTGACACCAGTTGATGCGTCAGTATTTGACAAAGAAGATGAACCTGCAGCAGAAGCAAAAGTTGAAGACATTGGAACTCCAACGAATGACCCTGAAAAAACATTTGATTTCAATAAACCTCTTCCGGAGCCCCTAATAACACCCATCAGAGCCCCGCCTGAGCTGTTGCTAACAGGCCACGATTTTCCCTGAGACTCCGAGGTAACATTCTGGACTGCAGGTATAGCAGTGCTAACTCCTGCATTTGATGTGGTACCATTCCTAATGGTATTCAAGTCGGGTTTAACCTTCCCCTTGACGGATTGTCCAATACCAAACGATTCGTCAGCGGAAGCAGACAGCATGTTGTCATCCAGGGCCACACGGGTAGCTTGTCCTTCATGACTCCTCTGTTTCCACATTGTCAACACATTGCTCATCTTCTTTTTGCTAGCCATGATACTACTTTTGGAAGCAAGTTTGATCTCCTTCAGCTTCTCCTTCTCTTTCTTCTCTGCAGCTATTGCAGCTGCTGCAGCAGCCTGGACTGCATCCGGTAGGGAAGCAGCCTTCTCAGCTGAGCTTATCGTAGCAGCTGGCGCAGAGATCACAACCTTCCTATTACTGGAACTATCTGATCCTTTAGTCAGCTCAGATTGCTTATTAGATGTGGAGCTGGCATTTTGATCGGTGCAAGGAATATATTGCTGAGTTTGGTGATCAAATGAATACCAGATGCCATTGTTACCATCGTAATAAAGACCTGCAGATCCACCGAACCAAAATGGAATCAAGAACTAGTCCATTCCACCGAAACTAAAAATATCCTCCCTTGTCTCTTTCTTGCACCGGAAAGGCAGAGCGGTTGACTATGAAAAATACTGCGATGATCCTTATTAGAAGCCTAAGGTTCTTATGGAATCAGGTACCAACCGTAAGAAGTAATGTATCATATCCACTTATGTAACTCCTCGGATGAAAACAAAAATCAGTACTGTCAACGGCTAGCTATTATGTATATTCATCTAAAAGGTACCATGATTTTAACTAGAAAAACTATCATCTTCTCGGATAACTCTGGATATTTTGCCAGCAGTAGAATCCTACAAGATCCTTACACTGCAGTCAAGACATAGGGTTAGGTACAAACAACACATAACCAGTGTCCATGAGAAAGATAGCTAAGTAGTAAGCACTGAACAATGAAGAAGGGAGAAATCTATACTGCATGCTGTCTCTGATACGTATACAAACAATCCATGCCAAGCTTAAGTAAGCCAAATAACTTCAACTAACCCGCTCCACAACCTCCTCAGAAAAGAGGATTATGAAAAATAATTTCTGGAAGACAAAAAGCATAAAAACTAGAAAACATTTTCTCACTCACTGAATCCTCCACAGAGAAATCAAAAAGCTTCTCTGCAATGAAAGAAAACCTATGATACCACTAAGATCACGAAATTCTCAAGAACCAGAAGTTCATGAGGAAGTTCACACAAGAGAGAGCAACTATTTGTTTAACAACTATGCAATTTCCTATGCAAGAAGCAACATCCACTTCCTGATAGATAGCAGGCCCAAGAGCAAGCAGAAACTTGGATTTATCAGCGAGTCAGGGAAAAAAAGGAAAAAAAAAAAACCTGAAGTTCCATCATAGTAGAACCCGGAGCCAGCATCATAATAGTAACCAGACGCTTCATCCCATACGAAGCCAGATTGTGGAGCTGAACCATCTTTTTTAGCAGAGATGTTTCCACTCCCATGTTCCTGTCCACCAGAGGCCTGTTGGTCTTCCGGGTTATATTCCTTTGGGGCCCATCCAACAGCATCATACTTGAACGACACAGTGAAGCAATCAGATTATTGTCCCACTCCTATTTAAACTTCTCATGTGAATGACAAATCTCAAACTAAGGGCGCTCCGCATCCATTTGCATGCATGGATACAGGAAACAGTCAACTAGTTGATTGACCAATAACATCCTCGAGAGAGCATAAACCAAAAAATTATAGAGCAAGAAAACAAGTGAAAAAAAGAAAAGACAGAGAAATAGATTACTTGCTGAGCAAATGTCGCTGCCTCAATTGCTGCCGCAGCTAGGCTGCTCGACTGAGACGACACTGATGGCCCTGATCCTGGACCAAGAACACTTTTTGCATATGCTACTCGAAGTATCTGCCCATTCTTCTCAAGTGTTGTTCCATTTGTAGCTTCAAGAGCTTTAGTTGCATCATCAACCTACAAAAGGCAAAACCACATGGCTTCAGATACATCCAATGAAACAACCATCACGTTGTCAACAGGCTTCTCATAACGAAGAAAAAGTAGATTCAAACATTGAAAAACCATTGATCTGGATTTGTCACATCACATGGTAATAGATAGCAGAATGAAGAAAACCAAGGAAGGTTAAAGCTGAAAATATTATTAGTTGAACAAATCCATATATGCAACACCCTCTATTGAATTCTCACCAAGCAAGGTACAGCTAGATATATGATCAGGTGAAGGCGAATCATGAATTTTCATACAAGTAAACAATGGCAGCCCACAAGGCAAAATTACTTCAACTCCCTCCCTCCCTCCACATACATACATAAATTGGAAAAACTTTACAGTAATCAGATTGATAAATTCAAAGTGCAAGCTCGTGTTTGAAAATGAATGACTGAAAGCGCGAGGTTAGCCTATCGCTTAACATGTTATCCCCCACTGATGTGGACATCGAACCATATCGAAGAGGAAGTGTTAGGGACCCGTTGTTCTATCCGCTTGGTCCAATTACTCGAGCAAGGGCGAGGGAATTCAAGCAAGTTGCCGGCATCATGGTTCAAGATCTTTGGAGTGAAGGTGATCTTGATTCGAGAATTGAAGATTCTGAAGCTCCTTGGTGCAACACGATTATATTTAGCCTCACGAATTCTGAACGGATTTAGGGCTAACGAGCTCCGAATGAGCTCAAATTTGGTCGACTTAAGCGAAACGGCGTCCTGATCAATACTCATGGCTTATGGCCATGCACTGCGATGGATTTCAGCCATTCGACATCATTTAGATGGACTTTTAGGCTATTTTCTATTTTTAGGCGAATTTTTTATTAATTGTGGTTATTTTCGTCTTTTTGCCCTTTTAGAGTTAGCACCATATAAGCGTGCTTATGAGTTTCTGAGAACATAACATTAATTTAGAATTTTACAGAGTTTTCTTCTTCTTCGAGTTCTCTTGAAAACTAGATGTTATCAAAGCTTCCTTGTGGCGATCGATTGACTTATCGAGTAAGATCGCGGATTTTCTTGTTCGTGGCGTCTACAGCGTAGATTGGTTGACACAGGTTCGTCAACAGGTCACGCTCATACTGAGATTACCAATCACAGGTTCGATTGGAGGTCGAGTTTGCAATTCGCAACCCCTAGATCTTCGTAGAACGATCAGCTTCCGCAGCGATTCACATCATTTGGTATCAGAGCTGATTCTACAAGGTCTAGTTATCCTACTTTTATTACTTTTCATTCAGCAATCTAGGGTTTATAGAATTGGGGATTCGTTATTAATCGAATTAGGGTTCTAAATTGTTCTTTCTGCAATATCAATTTTGATTTAGGGTTTTTCGGTCCTAGTTGTTGTGATTGTATTGAGTTCGTCAAAAAAAAAAAAAAGAGTTTCGAGAAAAAAAATCAGTGAAAAAAACTAAAAAAAAAGGTATCAGTAAAAAAAAAGTAAAAGAAAACCGAACAAAAAAAATCGAAAAAAAGGCCAAAAAAAATCAAGAGGACGACTCATTTCTTTATTATTATTATTATTATTATTAGTTGGACCGAATAAAAAAAAAGTAGCAAAAATTGAATCTAAATTCAAATCTAGCAAAAGTTGCTGAATTGAGCAATATATTGCTGAATTGATCTTGCTTGGTGATTTAGTCTACTGTTTTGAGGAGCTTGTGAGACTGGAATTCTAGTCTGATAAAAAGCTTGAAAGAAGAAAACGAGAGGAAAAAGGCAAGAGTGTGTGAGTTTAATTGAGGTAAAAAGCCTAGATTGAGTTAAACACGAGGGGGTGACAAACACCTTGAGTGAAACACGTGAGGGAGTGGGGAGATCTCTTTTATTTCTAACGTCATCTTGCAAGTTAGACCACACAAAAAAAAAAAAAAAATCATGTCAGGCCAGGAAAACGTAAATCAAAGGGAGGATGTCACCAACTCAAGGGATAATGCAATTTTAGCAGTCATCCAGCAGTTGAGCTTACAACTTGAACCACTTAGCAATCGAGTTGTGAGATGTGAGACGAGGCTTGATGGTGATCAAGAGCAACCACGAGGGAGGTCACAAAATCAGCGAGATGAGCCTAGGGCACAACCTAGATGGCAGCGGCAATTTGACGATAAATATGTGTCCAAAACAGAAGATGACCGAGACGGCAGGTTTGGGAGGAGAAACAGACGCCGAGAGTTCAGACATCGAGAGGATGATGAGCTTAGAAATATCAAGATGAAGATTCCATCTTTCCAAGGAAAGAATGATCCTGATGCATATCTAGAATGCGAGAAACGAATGGAGATTGTATTTGACTGCCAGCGATATTCGGAACTCAAGAAGGTAAAAATCGCAGCTGTTGAATTCACTGATTATGCTATAATTTGGTGGGATCAGCTTGTGAATAGCAAGAGACGCAATGGTGAGAGACCGATAGAAACGTGGGATGAGATGAAAGCGGTGATGAGGAGACGCTTCATACCAAGTTATTACCATAGTGACTTGTTTCATAAACTGCAAAATCTCACACAAAGTCACAAGAGCGTAGAAAAGTACCATAAAGAGATGGAGATTGCCATGATCCGTGCTAATGTGGTAGAGGACCGTGAAGCTACTATGTCACGATTCTTATGTGGTTTGAGCAGAGATATAGCAAGAGTGATAGAGCTGCAACATTATGTCGAGTTGGAGGAATTGGTGGACAAAGCTATCAAAGTAGAGAGGCAATTGAAGTTGGACCGAAATTACAAGAGTGGTGGAGGATCAAGCTCGAATTGGAAACCCAATTGGAAGAGAGACAAGAAACCGAACTAGAAGGGAAACAACACCAAAGTCGAAACTTCAAAGGAGGAGGAGAAAGATGGCAGAGTTGGTTCGAATCCGGTTTCAGGTAAAACTGAAAATTCTAATACTAGAACTCGTGAAATTAAATGTTTCAAGTGTTTAGGTAGGAGTCATATGGCGAATCAATGCCCTAATAGGAGGGTGATGATAATGACTGGACCTGGAGATGTTCAATCTGAAAATGACAGGGAGAAAGAGGATGATGTCATGCCGCCATTGGAGGACTTTAGCGATGTCGAGATGCCAGTCAAGGGTGAATTGATGGTGGTTAGACGTTCTCTTAGCATGCAAGTCAAGGAGGAGGAGCATCACCAGCAACATGATAACTTGTTCCATACAAAATGTTGGGTGAATGGTAAAATTTGTAGTTTAATTGTTGATGGAGGTAGTTGTACAAATGTGGCCAGTTGTATTATGGTGGAGAAACTAGGATTGAAGACTACAGAACACCCTAGACCATATAGACTTCAGTGGTTGAATGAAAGTGGTGAAGTGAAAGTGTCAAAGCAAGTCCTAGTTCCATTTGAGATAGGACGATATAAAAATGAGGTGGTGTGTGATGTTGTACCTATGCAAGCGGGACATTTTTTACTTGGTAGATCATGGCAGTATGATCGGAGGGTACATCATAATGGGTACACTAACCGATATTCATTGGTGATAAATCAGAAGACTTACACTTTGGTGCCAATGACACCTATTGAGGTGTATGAAGATCAATTGACACTACAATGGGAGGCTGAGAAAGAGAGAAAGTGAGAAAACTAAGAGCTTGCGTGGACAGTCTGAGACGCAAGGAAAAGGAAACGCTGAGAAAAACAGAGTGGTAAAAACAGAGGGAAAAGCAGAGAGAAAAGAAAAAAGAAGAATTTCTATGCAAGATCGAGCGAAGTTAGAAGAGCTTTGATTCTTGACCGACCAATGCTTGTACTTTTGTACAAGGAGGCATTGTTTACTACTAACGATCTTGACCCAAGTTTGCCTAGTTCTATCGTGTCTTTATTGCAGGAATTTGAAGATGTCTTTTCCTGATGAGGTTCCTGGAGGTTTACCACCGATTCGAGGCATAAAGCATCAAATCGACTTGATACCTGGTGCGCCATTACCTAACCGACCTGCATATCAAAGTAATCCTAAGGAGACAACGTAACTTCAGCGGCAAGTTAGTGAATTACTGAAATGAGGATATGTGCGAGAAAGTCTTAGCCCATGTGTTGTTCCTGTTTTGTTAGTGCCAAAGAAGGATGGGACTTGGCGAATGTGTGTTGATTGCCGAGCAATCAACAATATTACGGTTGACGAAGAAAAGGTGAAACCAATCCGAGAATGGCCGACACCTAAAATTGTAGGAGAGGTGCGTAGCTTTCATAGCTTAGCCAATTTCTATCGCAGATTTGTGAAGGATTTCAGCACCATCGCCGCACCTTTAACCGAAGTCATCAAGAAGCACGTGGGTTTCACGTGGGGAGAAGAGCAAGAGAAAGCATTCAATCTGTTGAAGTATATAAGCTAACTAATGCTCCTTTGTTATCTTTACCAAATTTCAGTGCTACTTTTGAAATAAAATGCGATGCTTCTAGTACAGGAATTGGAGCTGTGTTGATGCAAAGAGTACGTCCCATAGCTTATTTCAGCAAGAAGTTAAGCACAACAACATTGAATTATCCCACTTACAATAAGGAGATGTACGCTTTGGTGCGAGCTTGGAGACTTGGCAACATTACCGATGGCCAAAGGAGTTCGTGATCCACACTGACCACGACACATTAAAGTACTTGAGGGGACAGCAAAAGTTGAATAAAAGACATGCCAAATGGATGGAGTTCGTCGAGACTTTTCCATTCGTAATCAAGTTCAAGAAAGGTGAGGAAAATGCAATAGCCGATGCACTTTCTCAAAGGTACGCAGTTCTAAATACTTTGGGAGCAAAGTGCTTAGGTTTTGAGCATATTAAAGGTTTATACACTGATGATGATGACTTTGGAAAAATGTTTGAAGCTTGTGAATATGCTGCGTTTTAGAAATTTTATAGACATGACGGCTTTCTCTTTCGTGAAAATAAGTTGTGTTTGCCTAGATGCTCTCTACGTCAATTGTTGGTGCGAGAAGCGCATAGTGGTGGTTTAATGGGGCATTTTGGCATCAACAAAACTTATGAAGTCCTGCACGAACACTTTTATTGGCCACACATGAAGCGAGATGTCACACGTGTTTATGAGAGATGCATTACATGCAAGCAAGCTAAGTCTACAACTAAACCACATGGTTTGTATACACCTTTGCCTATCCCAACGCATCCTTGGGTTGATATTTCTATGTATTTTGTGTTAGGATTGCCTAAGTCTAAGCATGGTAGGGATTCTATTTATATGGTTGTAGATCGATTTTCAAAGATGACCCATTTTATACCCTATCATAAATCCGATGATGCATCACATGCTGCTCATTTGTTTTTTCGTGAGGTTGTGCTTTTACATGGCATGCCTAAGTCCATTGCTTCTGATCGTGATACTAAATTTTTTAGCTACTTCTGGAAGACGTGGAAGAAATTAGGTGCACAACTTTTATTCTTTATTACATGTCATCCACAAATTAATGGTCAAACTGAAGTAGTTAATAGAACTCTCGGGACACTGTTGCGTGCAATCATTAAAAAGAACATTAAGTCTTGGGAAGATTGTTTACCAGATGTTGAGTTTGCATATAATAGGAGCGTGCATTCTGCTACTAAATTCACACCGTTTGAGGTTGTCTGTGGTTTTAATCCGTTAACTCCATTGGATTTAACCCATTTGCCTGTTGATAAGCGTGTGGATTTAGATGGTGCTAAGAAAGCCAAATTTGTAAAGACATTGCATGAGAAGACGCGATTGAATATTGAGCACAAGACAGAGCAATATGCAAAACAGGCTAACAAAAGCCATAAGAAAATAGTGTTTGAACCTAGCGATTGGGTTTGGATTCATATGCGCACGGAGCGTTTTCCCTAGCAGCGTCGTTCTAAGTTATTACCACGAGGAGATGGACCATTCATGGTATTGGAGAGGGTCAACGATAATGCCTACAAACTTGATCTTCCAAGTGAGTATAGTATTAGTGCTACTTTTAATGTTACTGACTTGAATCTTTTCGATGCAGGTGATGATTTGAGGGCAAATCCTTTGCACGTGAGAGGAAATGATGTGGACATCGAACCATGTCGAGGAGGAGGTGCTAGGGACCCGTTTTTATCCGCTTGGTCCAATTACTCGAGTAAGGGGGAGGGAATTCAAGCAAGTTGTCGGCACCATAGTTCAAGATCCTTGGAGTAGAGGTGATCTTGATTCGAGAATTGAATATTCTAAAGCTCCTTGGTGCAACACGATTACATTTAGCCTCACGAATTCTAAACGGATTTAGGGCTAGCGAGCTCTGAATGGGCTCAAATTTGGTCGACTTAAGCAAAACGACGTCCTGATCAATACTCATGGCCTATGGCCATATACTGCGATGGATTTCGGCCATTCGACATTGTTTAGATGGACTTTTAGGCTATTTTCTATTTTTAGGTGAATTTTTTATTAATTAAGGTTATTTTCGTCTTTTTGCCCTTTTAGGATTAGCGTCATCTATAAGGGTGCTTATGAGTTTCTGAGAACATAACATTAATTTAGAATTTTATACAAAGAGTTTTCCTCTTCTTCGAGTTCTCTTAAAAACTAGATCTTATCAAGGCTCCCTTGTGGCGATGATCGCGGATTTCTTGTTCGTGGAGTCTACGACGTGGATTGATTGACACATGTTCGTCAACAGGCCACGCTCATACTGAGGTTACCAATCACAAGTTCGATTGGAAGTCGAGGTTCGCAATTCGCAACCCCTAGATCTTCATAGAACAATCAGTTTCTGCAGCGATTCACATCACCCACTCCCCCCCCCCCCAAAACAAAAAATAATAATAAATAAATAAATAAACAAATTAAAAAAATCACAGTCCATTACATGCTCTAATTAACTAAGCCTTGCACAGTTGGATGGAATAGGGCCACACAATTCGAGCAAGAGGATAGAACACTCAGCCTGGTTTGTGAGTAAACAAAAAACCTTGGACCACAACAGTAGGTAAACAGACCCTGAATGCAGGAACCTTTATTTTTTAGATGAACAGTACAGCTTGTAATTTTATCTCTTTCCGTGCAAATAAGCTTCAAGCCCCTCCGCAGGAGGAGAAAAGCCTTACTCATAGTATCAAATGCCATTCCTATGGATAAAGTCTCTTTTCTTACTCTCATTCTAAGGCCTGTACGAAGTGAATTCCACTTTTAGCTTCTGACAATTTGCAAATTTTCCAGAGCTCACATTTGACTTTTATAAAACCAAAAATACTTTACTCATAACTTTCCAAGTTTAGATTAGATTTTAAATTTAAATTTTTAGGGGAAAATCAAAACTAGAAGCCAGAGGTAGCCGATAAGTGCATACAGACTATCAGATATAAAACTGATCTGTATGCTCTATTTCCAATTTTTCAAGAATTGCATGGAGAGAATGACCTGGAGGAGGTAAGTCAAAGCAAATCATTGTTGACTAGAAAGACTACGAACAGGGAATGATCGTTTTTCTACAAAGACAACCTTCTTGATGTACCCCCACTTCTGCAGAACTTGATCAGTTGGTTCCTTTTTCATGCATAGGCCAGATTAAGCACATAAACTGGAAATACCATAAAACTCAACTAATGTGTTTCCCCTAAAGCTTCACAGTAATACAAGTTCCTAAAGACAGCCACGCCCTAAGTTTTAATAGCATATGCAGTTGAATATTGGAGTCGCCCCAGCAACTCAGCAGCCCTAGACCGACTTTTATTCCTCACATACTTGAGATCAGTTTTTTTTATGAAGAAAGAAGATACGAACACAACATATGGAGGCAAGACAAACTGTTGACAGGAAATAATAAATTGGAGAAATGCATCAGAATATACCGAGTAAAAGTGTACAAACGCAAATCCTCTTGATACGTGAGTAAATTTGTCTCTGACAAGACGAAGATCCTGCAAAAAAATAAAATTAGCTTTTTCTAGACAAGTGAAAACAGCACAGGTATCAGTATCTCAGGTAAAGGCCAAAACAAGATGACAAGCAATATTACTTTAATTGGAGCGTGTTTGGAGAATTCATATCGAATCATTTCTTCATCGGCATTTTCATCCAACCCGCGCACCACCAAAACATGTGTTGGCCCTGATCACTCAACCGTATTAGCATACTCAAAAATGTTTCAAGGCATATCGCATGTCAATCAGGCAACATGGACATACCTGCCTCCAGTCCCTTCTTCCCTAATGTTGATTGACTCGATATCATATCTGCTGATGGAGCATCATCTGTTCGTGGCTCATTACACTATATCCCAGAACAGGAATGAGCAGATTTAGCAAAAGTGACAATACCAACCGGAAAAGCAATAATATTTCTCTTTCCATATATATTTTTAAATACAGGCTATCACCAAACCAGAAAGAAAGGCATTGACCTGGAGGCACACTTACTGGTGCAAAAATAAATATGATACTGAAAGTCGAATAATCAGAAAACAATAAACAATTGGAGTAACTGTTACGAATGTGAATTAAGGAGAAAAATCACTGTTCACCTACTGTACCGATTATAGTAAAAAATGTAAACTAGAGCAGGCACCGCCATTCCACTTCCACAATGAAACGGTAAAAACTAAACTAGGATGGTGTCCATCCATTAACTGACCGAGAGGAGACTTAACCCATCATAATTCAAGGATCACTATAAAGCATCAAAGGAAGACACGAACCTGGAAGCAAGATGTTCGCCTAGCAAAATTAACGCAACCACAAATCGTGCACATCCAATCAGAAGGCACCATCATACTCCTATAGCTACCATGGCCTGATTTGACAGTACTCTCTTGACTAAAGCCTCCTGAAACTCCAGTTGGCTTACTACTGCAGCAAGACATTTGAATCTGACTGTAACTGAACTGGCCAACAGAAAGAAATACAATTGCAAAGTAATACAAGTGGCAAGTCTAATTAATCTGTCAGACAATGTGAGAGCCAACAGCAGAGATGATTTTTGAATAACATTTTGTGCTTTAGAATGTGCTCTATTTCTTTGAACTGCTCGTATAAAACAATCAATGACTGAAACTTAACATAGAACTAGAACTGTGTCTACAAAGGAAACACACTAATCTAATGAATCTCCAAATAAGACGGTATACCTATACTCAAAAAAAAGTTTCCTGCCATCAACAACAAGGCCATCATCCCCAACTTTCTCCATCATTGCTTCTGCTGCTCCCTACACACAAAAATAATTGGCATCAGCATCCACTTTTCATAACTTAAATCCTAAGAGTGGAGAAGGGATCCAAATTCCAAAGAAGGAACAGAATAAAGGCTTAATACTAGATTAAGGACTACGCAAAATAAGTGCAAAAGATATCTCTAGTTGCCTGCATCTATTTGCTTCAAATCATAAATCCAGAGATCATACATCGCAAGGATACATACCACAGAAGGGAAATCAATAAAAGCAAACCCACGCGACAGGCCAGAATTTCGTTCTTTAATCACACGTACATGACGAAGAGGTCCCCACTCAGCCTGATTTCAGAATTTATAAAGTTGGAATTAGCAAATTTAAATGACATAAGAACTGACGAGAAATCAGCAAGGGTTAAGAGGGGCAATACAAGAATCTGATATAGATCCTCCTCGGTTGTCTTCTGCGAGAGACTTTTCACCACAACAGTAGCAGATGGGGCCTAGGAAAGGCAGAGTGATCATGAAGTCTAATCCACTAACATAAAAGAACAAGTGAAAAAGTAGGGAAATACACAAATCACGTACCACACCATAATGTTCACGTTGGCGCTTGTCCTCACGGTCCCTCCGTCTCTCAGCCCTATCATATCGATCGTCATCATAGCTGTCCTCACGATGACCGCGACCACGGCTTCTACTTCTGGGAGACCTAGACTTTAGATGATCATCACGTCCATGGGACCTAGATCGAGATGGTGATCTAGATCGCGAACGAGACCGAGATGGTTCATATCTTCCGTATGGACTGTAATCCCTTTCTCGATTAGAACTTCTTTTGTCCTGTTCACGGTCACGGTAATCACGCCTCCTAAAGTTCACATCTCTCCTACTGCTTCGATCATAATCAGAGTCATAACTATGTCGACCATGGCTAGAATCCTTTTCACGGCTATCCTCTCTATGCTGTGAAGTACGTGACCTATGGCCATAGTCATCATATGGATAGTCATCACGATCCCGTCCTCCAAACCTAGCAGGCCGATCAAGATCGCGATCACGAAAATTGTCAATACCTTGATAGCCATCTCGCAATTTGTCGTAATCTTGAAATGATGAATCGCGATCACGAAATGTATCCATCTCATTGTATGCATCAATATATGGCTTCTCATGTCGCCTAGACTCTCTTTCAAGTGGATATTCATCTTCATAATTCCTCCTCCTTGATTGGGCCCAAAACCCACCAGCAGAAGGTGGAGGCGGATATGCGTCCCTCTCCAAAGGGTACGCATATCTGTCATCTAAAAACCTTCTCTCATCATATGAACCAACCCTAGAAGAAAAGGAAGTGATGAAATGAAGGCAGCAAAATGTAATTTGACTAAGAAACGAAATATCAGGCGAACTCGAAGAACTAGCAAGAGAAAAGGTGGAGCATGTGTGCAAAGTATAACACAGGTGAAAAAGATCCAGCTACCATTAATATTAGAATCAATAATGCTTTGCCAATGAGCCAAGAAAGTTAACTCAGTACTCACCTAAAATTAGGCTCATGTGCAGAACTATAACTCTCCAAAGCCTGTGGATTGAAGAGAATAAGCTAGTCAGCAACAAATAATCAACATGAAATGAGGTTAGGCAAACTCCACTTCATTTCCACGCAGGTCCACTCCGTTATCATTTTTCTTTAAGGCCCAAAAATGTGGACAATCACATGAGCCCTAGAATTTTCTTGTGTAATGATCCCATATAGGTGTTTATTAAGGAGGAAACCACAATTACGCTGTTATTTTCCCATCCTTGCTGATGACCGTAGCGATTAGGATCCATTTCTCAGATGCAATACCCAGACGCCTAGTCCCTGCAAGGTTCTCTGTGATCTTTCAGAAGTTTCAGCTGCAGAATATTGGGAAAGCTCCCCTGTAATAGATGCACAAACATTCACGGTTATGCCCTGAGGAACCAAGAATGAATAAATCCAATGGCCTTGGCCTCCCTTTTCACAACTGGAATCCTCAACAAAATCAAATCCTTTCCATATATCGAGAAATACCCATCTTCAAGTGCGCCTAACACGCATACAGAGTCTTGACAGAGAAGACCCTCAGCTAATATTAAGTGAATATGATCTGAATGTCAGAGAGGAGGTAGTATTCACAGTGAAAAACAAACTAGAGACGAGTGCTATTTTGAAAAGTACATGGGAGATAGTGGCACTATGCAGAGGGACAAGCACTAAAACATGCCATAGTCGGTCCCTTCAATTAGGGCTGGAAACAGAGCGGGATGTGCATGGGGATCGCGCTTACGTAGAAAATCTGTCCCGCCCCCGCGATGTGCCTCGTGCACTCTGGCGGTTCTAATCGCTGCGGGCGAGGCACCGCTCCTGGCGATCTGACAAGCGCGCACACAAAGGGGAGGGGGGACGAGACTCACCCAGGTTTCGCCGGCCAATCGGCCAGCGAGGCGTGGCGGCTGGGCTGCGCGGGCGAGGGCGGGGGCGGAGGTCAGAGATCGATAAAGGTCCGATGATGGCGGTCACGGCGGCTCGAGAGTGCGACAGCGCCGTGCGGGCGAGAAGAGGAAAGGGAGGCGAGAGGGACTTGGGAGGAGAGGGAGGCGGAGCTGATGAACGACACAAAGGTTTTCACTTTCTCACCGGATTTCAGAATTAGCCTATTTTATAGTGTAGATAATCCAGATTTTAGCTTTTTCCCTTGTACTTAATTTCCATGTTATAACCCGAAAGTAAGTAGATGTTACCTATGATTATCGACTGCTTATTTATCATAGTTTGTATTGATGTTGTAAATAATGGAAAATTACATAAAAATATTCATAAATCTATTGATATTGAAACAATTTCGCAGTAAGTTTCTTTTAGTCAATTGAGTCCTGAATCAATTTATCCATTCGATCGGCTTTGATTGAAAATCGCTTAAGTGATGTATAAAGAAAAAAAAAAGTAGAAGGGTTTCACTTGGATAGATTTTATTTGTTTTTCTCTCTTTCTTTGTTTTATTTCTTTCTTTCTTCCCTGATCGATTGCCTATCCAAAATATTATTAAAATTTTCATGGCATCGACCGCCTCGTGTGATATTCTGATTTTTTCTGTCATTTCAAGACTCATTAATGAGAAAGTATCTAACGATATATTTCAGTCGTATCTCGATCGGATCTGATCAATCTCGAATCGACTGACCAAAAAGGGAAAGTTTAACGCGATACAAGTTACGTGTATCTAGAGAATTCAAATAGGAAATGATGCTTTGACTATTATAATTGTCGAGATACATTTAGAGCCATAAAAGGCCGATCTAAGAACGATTAAGGAATGCATTGCTAGCGTTATACGATTGGAGCGCGGGTAATACCGCTAAATCAATGTATAATTTACAAAATTTTCTTAAATCGAACAGTGATGATTGAGACCGTTGGAACTAGTGATATACCCTCACAATTTTATGACAACCAAAGTCGCCAAGAATTGACGAGCTCTAATTGTGATATGAATCACAAGGTCGATACGCGTAACGCCTACAAAAACCGCCCGTCAGTTTGAGATAGGCCGGAACCACGTCTGATAGATAAATGATTCAGAAACAAGTCTCGAAATTAGAAAACGAAAAATTAAGAATTCTAACATTATAATTGGATTGACCGTCGCCTTATCAAAGAAATTTGAAATCAGAAAAACGACGTTACGGACGTTGGGGGTAAAATTACCATTTTCTCCTCAAGCCTTAATCTTGCATTTATAATTGGACGAGGGCATTTTGGTCAATAACACACCCCCATAACTGCCGAAAAATCAAGGAAAAGAGAGCCATTGGATGAAATAATGAATGACACATGGACAAGTGTCAAAGGATTAGATAATGATGTAGATGTAAACAATTTTAACCTACCATTCAATCAAGTTGATCAAGCCAATGAAGTATAAACCCCCCCTCTCTCGCTCCTTGGCCAAACACCCTCTCATTCTGCCCATCATCATCATCATCTTCTTCTTCTTCACGCTTGGAAGCTCCATTGCTCGACCGGTTCTGCCGCCACCGTTCGCCACCCTCGACCGCCACCTCCAGCCACCGCCTGGACCCGAGCCGACCACCAGCCCCTTCCTCATCCTCTTCTCTACATTCTCCAAGTAGAAGCAAGCCATTTGGCCACCTGAAGACCTCCAGCTGGCCAATCTCTCGGAAGTCGACGGAAACCGTCACAACTGGAGGTAAGCCACTGTTTAGGCTTCTTAGAACCTCGAAGCCTTTGAATTTTTCAACCAAATTTTATGGACACTTAGGGGACTTGTAGACTGATCTGTGGTAAAAAGTTTGGAGGAATTTAATTGAGTTTTGACCCCAAATGGGTTTTATGTTTGAAGGACCAGAACTAATCGGTTGAAGACCAGGAGGAACCGGCGCCATTCAAGGACTTTCTGGCGTCGCCTTGACTTCAAATTTTCGGTGATGTTTCCCAAACCCTAGAACTACATGTTAGCAAATAGATTAGTGTATAAAATTGAGGATTTAAGTTAGTTTAAGGGCTGAATAGTCGGGATATGCACAGAATTGAAAATGTCCTATTCGGTTCTATGTGTACCGATTCTATTGTGGACTATTGGTGTTGGAATTGAATCTCAAATTCATCATTGAGACATGCTAGGATGTTGATGAACATGTCAATAAGGTTTATGTTCCATGGATTGGCGAATTGATCAAGAAAAATTGATGATTAGATGAATTTCCTTAGGTTGCGCGATTGAGTTATTCTTAAGCTATTTGGACCAAACCCTTAGAGTGCTTGGGAAGAGATTTTTGTTGAGTTAAGCTCGAGGTAAGGAGTTTTTAAACCTTGGATAGGAAGGTTGGACTCGATTAGGCGAATTGAGTGCGAGTTTGATTGATTCTTGGAAGGTTATGATGTGATTGTCCAATGTACGTCCTAGAAAGATATAGATGACTTGAACGGTTGACCATGCTCGTGTCATGAAAACGATTGTTGCATTTGAATGTCAAATTTAATTGTCTCGCATGCCATTGATGTGTTGCTCGTGCATGAGTTTCAAATTAAGCATGTGTTATGAATTTAAGTGAATATATGGCATGTCTGAGAAATAAGTGACACCCTGAGGCGTATGGACGTGGGGTTGTGTGGATGAATGCCTTGAGGCATTGAAGCACGGGGTTTAAACTGAACGGTACCTTGAGGCATATGAGACGCGGAGTTGAGATGTCCATAGTCCTAATGCGTTGAAACGCGGGACGAAGTTGAGATATGTCGATACAGACTTGGAGTGAAATTAAAAACATGATATGTTTACGCGGGTTTGTCAATGAGATGGTTTGAGGCGTATTTACGCGGACCGAGCCTAAGGTGTTCTAAACGTGGGCGTGATAACAAGGAAGCATGTAAGGGTGGAAGGTGTAATCTAGCTTGGCTATATGTGTTTAATTTTGACGATGTGTATAGTGTCATAATTGCATGCTTGACACTCGTTTTATTCGCATATTAATTAATGACTGCTGAATGCCTCATGTGACTATTGTGCATTATATCCTTGATTGCAATTGCTTGAGTGTACGGTCAGCCTAACCTAATGTTAGAACCTACCTTAATGAGATGTAAATCTCACATCGTTGTGAAATCCCATTTTCAGATCCTAGACCGTGATCATGTGACCAATCAGGTTTGGTGACCCGAAGAGATGTCAGTATATTTTGATGAATTCCCGGATGGACAAGGAACTGTGTGCGTTAGGAAATATACGGTGGTTTGGGTCGACGAGGGTGGCAACAGCTGGAAGCCTCATAGATATGAGGCCTAGTTTAGGAAGGTATAGGATATTTCTATAGGGCCACTGAAGCCCACTGAGGTACCCCGTGGGTTAATCCCCAACTGGTGTTATCTCGTTCGGGATTCAGTGGAGGCCGATGGATTAGTAACCGGCTCGAAAAACATACCTGAGATGACTCCGACCTTGGAGGATACCGACGAGGTCATCGTGATTGAGGCCACCGAAGACGACTAGATAGAGCCGTCAGCTGACGAGACACTCGAGTACACCGTGGAGGTTTGCTTTGAGACATTCTCAGAGTACGAGACATCTGAGAATACTGAGGATACTGACGACTCCGGCAGCTCGAATTAGGAGTTCTTGTTTCTGGTCCGATGTTTTGATGGTGACCCCGATGCCGCTTCTTTTGGCGATGATGATGGCCCTCTTTTGCACTTACCCTGTCATCCCTATTGACCAGCAAGTCTAGTTTGCCATGCTCTTGTATGATTTGTTAGGAACTTATGTATTTATGGGTATTCTCGTTACCCAAGTCCCCTTTTTATCATTGTACGGATGGGTTGTTTATTATCACTTCCGCTTGCTATCGATATGGTTCACCTCTCAATCCATATGCATCCTGAGATCTCGAGAGAGAGTTTGTGCTTGCAGGGAGTCTCACGCTCGTGCCTGGGTGCGGGGCGTGACACCTCATGTCAACGACCGAATAGATTGTATTGGCGTAAATGCAATTTTTTTTTGTGTATTTTCGCCTTAAGTATCCATACAAAAAAAATTAACGAAAACATTAGCTATCCATATTCATTTAGATTCTTGAAAAGAGAAGACAAGATGGGCAAGCATAATAGCGAAATAGAAAAGATAGGCGAGGATAAGAACAAAGTAAAGGAGGTTATGAGCTAATAAGCAGGAAAGTAATTAAGACAATTTCATTATAAAGTTCTCTCCCTACATAATTCATTCACTAAAACACACTTTTTATTTCATGCGATATCATGCACAATTGGTAGATAGAAAAATTGCTTAACCGTACTACATATAATGAAATTTTTGCTATTGACGTGTTTCACGTATATGACTGAAATCATTCCAAGTATTGCCGTTAAATTAACTTTTTTTTTAGTATAAAAGATTAATAGTATTACCGTTAGATATTTATTATATAAATTATTTAAAGAGTGAACACACGGTTGGGTCCGCCACGTTAAAGAAAAAAAAAACCATGGTTGGGCCAGTGAAACTTTTTTTTTTTTAAATAGCGAAATCGAATTCAAAATCCATAATTTTATTATTTCGAAAGTGGGATTTCGCAAAAAACATGTCCGAAAGTGATTTGATTTCGCAAAATCCACCGGTTACGTTGGAGGTGTTGGAGAAGGGGGTTGGGGATGATCCGGTCGGAATTGACAGAAAGTTCGTCCAGTTCGTTCCCACAGTTTCTGTCAACACTCAACAGCGCGCGAGGGAGCGGTGCCGCCATCGGAGGACCCTTCTTCGATCGATGAAGCCTCCGCGGATTCCCAAGCTTCCCGCCAAGGCCAAGGCCTCGTTTCTGCTGCTCACCGCCGCTGGCCTCACCTACCAAGCGGCTTCGGCCTCCGACCTTCTCTCGTTCTCTCGCCATTCTTCCCTCGCCTCTCCTCCTCCTCCTTCGAATTTCGGCAGCAAGGTCGGGGCATTGATCGATGGCGTCGTGCGCTCCTCTCGTGCTGTCTCCACGGTCCTCGGATTTTCTTCCCCTCTCTCCGTCTCTCTTCCTTATCCTGCTGGTTTGTTTGCTGTTCGCGCCGCCATTGATGGACTTTGCTCCACAGATCGCGATCACTGTTGTGGACTACGAGCTCTCTTTGCGCGGGGTTTCGCGGGACTCCGAGGAGTATTTTCACAAGTTATCTGAGGTTAGTTCTCTGTCGCTTGCCGCAGTGAGTTCTGAAGACAGTTGGAGTATTTCAGTATTTATTGACTTGGGAATCGGTGCATTTAGTTTGCTAACGAGTGAAAGCTCTAAATGTTTGTGGGTCGAGTGGCGTTGAGTGAATATGAAAAGGGAAAGAGAGGCATAAGAAATTATTGACTAGTCGTGCAAGTGGGCACACTTAGCTATCTTTTACTCTTCCATGCTCATGACATATGATCCTGAGCAACAGGCATATAAGTGCTGAGCTTTGTCACTAAGTACTTCCTGTACATAATTCAGTTTTGTGTTCATAGTGTTGTATGCCCGCAATACATTCTAATGGTGAACTGCATGAGTTTTCCAAAGTTGCAAATTAGAATTCCCCTTCTCACTACTTCATTTGTGTTGCGACAAATTGGCATAGTACAGATTTTTTTTCGTGCGGAAAAGTTATTTGTCCTGTACATTTTGGCAGAGTGTGTGCAATGAAGTTTGCTCAAAGTTGGGTTTCAGGTACATTCACGGTCCGCTAAGAGAATTTTGAAGTTATGCGAAACCAACAAAGGCTTCTATGTCAAAGCTGGTCAATTTGTTGCAGCCATCAGGCAGGTTCCTGAGGAATATGTATCGAAGCTTTCCTCATTACAGGATAAGGTTTCGTTCATCTTTAATTGGATTGTCCTTTTCCTCTAGGCTTTTGTTATTTACAGCCTTGGTAATTGATTTTCTTCTTTGCGCATGAACGATGATGCATTAGGCAGTCCCTTGTCCTTTCAAGGCAATAAGATACGTACTAATCAACAACTTTGGGCAAGATTTATCATGCATGTAAGTTCTCCATCGTTATGTATCTGGTATTTCTTTCCATATCTCTTTTTTGCTTTGAACATATCGTTTGATTTGATCCTTCAACATTAAGAACTTGTTGAGATGGAAATTCTTGTGCTCGGTGAGTTGAATGTTTGTAAGGACATATTTCCTAGACTTTTATCGCATGAACATTTAATAAGACACCTTCCCCTCTTTTTTTTTTCACTGCACACTTGTTAACTGAGGAAAAAGGTGGTTCTATGCGATCGGATAGTTAAATTTACTAGGTGGCTTCTTTCTGCTTCTTTGAAGATATCCATTTCTTTGTGGGGATATGCATGTGCCCAATGTCGTGGCATGCCATTGGCTGCAAGAATCTTCAGGTTTAGGTCCTTCAATCTGTGTGTTGTGTCACTCATATGATTACTAACTAGTAAATGCACATAATGAATGCGCTCTCTCTGTAAATGTATATTTGCTAAGGTCTGTATTTATACACTTAAGAAATAGATAGTTTGAACAACTGTTACTGGACGTCAACAGGCTCTTAAGCATATACCGAACTTCCAAATTTTCGCAAGTTGCGTCCTTTTGTCTGTACTTTAGTGGATTATGAAACTTATCCGATTTTTAGTTGGTTAAGGTTATTTATTTTTCCTTGTGGTTAAGGTTACTCGGTAGATTGAATTTTAATCTTCCACTTGATGTGGTTTGAGCAGTTAAAAAAATGATGATAGTGCTAGTTGCAACATTTGTAAAGCGTCTAAGTTTAGTAATAAAATGATACCATTTCCTAATTAATCGTCATGAGACATCATTGTGGCACTATGTACCATTGAAGTCAAAAGCCAGAGCAGTCACCCAACAGCCAAATCTTTCAGTAGGAGAAATTAGGGTATGGCCAACTTCCTTATATGCTCTTGAATAGATAGATCAATTGAAAAGAGACGGCGTCAACCTATAGGGTTGTTCGTTTTTCTAATTTCTTCCCCTCATTTCCGTCCCCCACCCCCCCCCCCCCCCCCCCCAAAAAAAAAAAAAACAGAAAGAAAGAAAGGAAACTCAAGACTATTTTTTATTTTTATTTTTGTTCTCGTTCTGATCTGATATGTGAAATCATTTCGTTGGTTAATAACAACTTGAATTTCCAAGGAAATTTTGGTGTTTTCACAGTGATATATTTTCTGAAACCTAAGGGTCACATTACCTTGCAATTTCAGATTCTGTTCATTTGATGAAGTGCCAATAGCTGCTGCATCTATAGCTCAGGTTCATCATGCAGTGCTAAAAGACAGTCATGAAGTAGCAGTTAAGGTTGGTCACTATGGTTCTTGTTACTGAATTCTAATCGTCATTTGTTGCCATTTTGTTGCTGAATTTCTTTGTTGAGAACTTATTTTCAGAGATTATGATTCTTGTTTAGGTTCTTACTTGCTTGTCCCTGGTGTCTTCTTCTCCCTTCTCTGCCCTGCACACACTTGTTCAGCTCGAAAGACAAATTCGCACATTATAATTAAGATTTCTTTTGAGATTTCAGTCTTTGGAAGTACTTGTGGGATAATATGCAAGTGAAAACCCATTGCACGATCCACACCTCAGCCACATCTTTGTGGGATAAAATCCACATGCTTCCAGCAGGTTGTTATAAATGAAGTGCATGTGATCTATTATACATTTTTCCCTCCTTGTCTAGGAAGTTGGTGCTTTGAACAGTTGCGGACCAATGAATAGACACAGGTTCAAGTTGAGGGCAGCAAGATAAATTTTTTTATGAAATCCTATCTGAAGATGGGCGAGACAGGGGAATTTTGTCTGAAATTTTAGGTAGTAGGGTATATAAAGTGGCAGCCAGGTGCGCAAAGCTCATATATTCACCAAAAAATTCACAAGCACCTAGCCTCCAGGGGACGATGCCATACACCGGCCCCTAGGTCACCCTTGGTTATGGCTATCATGGTAGTTTGTGGCCTTTGGAGTTGCATATCGAGTCATCTAATCCGATCTAGTACCTAAGGACAGTGGAGTATCGTTGTTTAGTGAGATATAAATCCCACAAGAGATAGGTATGATTTTTTTTATTGATTTTGTTAATTAGTGCCTGATGTCACTAGTTAAGTAACTAAAAAAGAGACTTTCAATTCTACAGTGCTAACTTTTTCTTAAACGCATATAATTAGTGTTTTGAAATTGAAAGTTTCCAATTATCCTCAGAGAACTTGTCAACATGACATGTTCTCACCATGTATGTATTTTGCAGGACATTTATAAATTTTGGTAATAATGATTTTTGTTCACATTTTTGCCAGCATGTTTATTTGTCAAAATTAGTGGAAATTATCTTGTAAGATGCATATACGGGTATGATTGTGGACACAATAGAAAGCCTAAGACATGATTGTTTGCTTTCCTCACATTATTATGTATTTATATGACAGATATTGAGCTATCTTAGGAAAGAATCCAAATGTGACGTCTTAGGATTGTTATCTGCTTTTATCTCACATCAATGTACTCTTTGGTAATAGAAAGAGTACAGTTGATTCAGAAAATGCTTATTACGTGTTTGGGATGGCTTTTATTCTTTTGCTTTTGCTGTTTCATTTCACTTAACATTTGGATTTGACTTTTACTGGATATATATATATATATTTTGGTAAGTTACTTTTACTGGATATTTTTTTTTTTGGTAAGGTTACTTTTACTGGATATATATATATATATATATATATATATATTTGGTTTACTGGATATTGATCAACTCATATCTTGAAAATTTAACACATATTAGCTTTCAAACTCATTTAAAATTGTTTAGAAGCTAAAATAGTTTCTATATGGGGCAACTGTAATTGAATTCATTTAAAGTTTCTCTAAGCAATCACAAATTGTGAACACAAGAAAAAAATATGAAGAGCATTACCAGTAGATGTATGAGAAAAGGGATTTATCGAAGTTTGTGTGTGGTCAAGATGGCCCAAGCATTTCTGAAACAGACTGTTTTTTAATTGAAATGGTTTAATCTACATCTGACACCTAGCCCACGTAACTGGCATTTCTATCTACGTTTCCTCCCAAAGCTAGGGATCGGAATTTAATTTCTGCTGGAAAACTATGACTAGTTTCCCGCTTAGTAGCAGTGAACTATCAGTTCTTGCTGGTATTTGAGAATGTTGATGATGGAAAAGAAATAAACAAGGAAAATTTGCACTTGCAAAATGAATATTTTTGTGTGCACTTTTATGATTTGCTTAGTGTTATTAAAACCAAAAAATATAAGCGAAGAAAAAGCTTGATGCCACCTGTCCATGTGCTCATTGTAGAATATTTCTTATAATACTGGTGCACATTAGTTTGTTTCTGGAATTTTTATTTGCTCAGGGCATAGCAAATTGATTCTTTCGTGTTGTTATTTTGATGACAGGTACAATACCCAGGGTTAGACCGCCAGATGAAACTAGACACGATGATCATGTCTTTCCTCTCAAAGTCCATCACGTGGGTTAGAACTATTTTCGCACCCTTTGTTGAATTGTTAGTGCTATATCTATTATCTGGTCCTGTGAGATACCTAGGTCCATTACTTTGACTTCTGTGGCATCTAGAGAAACATGTCGTTTCTCATGTGTGTCTGATTAACATCATGCATTTTCCTTTTCTTTTGATATTTAACGTGGGGTAGCATATCTGCATGTCATTTTAGCGATGATATGATACTGTTTGCCAAGCAAAAGGTAACATGCGACTCATCTTATGCTCTTATCATTTTTCTCCTGTTATGTGATGTTTATGAGTATTACATCTCAGTTGTTTAAACATGAAGCTTTTATGATTGAAATGCCCTTTGAGATTACATCAGTCATATGTATCGTTGCCATTGCTTATCCTACTTTCACAGATTCAGAAATCTAAACTCGACCTATACTTTCTCCCCTTATGTGAGATTTTTCATGAACACCATCAACATCCTTAATGCTGCACATACACAGTTGTGACCATGCCTTCCCTAAAACATCTCGAGGAATGCACACCCTGCTTTGAACTGGAGTGATATCAACATGTTAGATCTATGTTCTTACCCAAAAAAAAAAAAACATGTTAGATCTATGTGTTGAAGTTGTTGTTGTTGAGAGGGGGTGTTGAAGTTGTTGTTGAGAGGGGGTGTTGAAGTTGTTGTTGAGAGGGGGTGTTGAAGTTGTTGTTGTTGTCCCACATCGCTTGTGAATGGGTCTTGTATGCTCTTTATATTCCTGTGGTCTCCCTCCGCCTAATTGCTTAAGCTTTTAGAGCTGTTAGCAGTGGTCCCACCAAATCTCACATGGTATCAGGGCAGGAGGTCTCGAGTTCAAATCTTTCCAGGCTCCTATTTGCCTCCCCAATGAATTTGTCCCGCTTAGTACTAGGCAAAAGGCCAGACTAAGCATGAGGGGGAGTGTTGGAAAATAAATATAAATATCAAACTACGCCTTCTTCTAACAGTTTAAGCTTTTGGTTGGACTTTCTAACATTTGTGAGATTTGGTGGGACCACTGCCAACTGTTCTAAAAGCTTAAGTTATTAGGTGGAGGGAGACCACAGGAATATAAAGAGTATACGAGACGCATTCACAAGCGATGCGAGACGACAACAACAACTTCAACCACCCCTCTCACGTGCAAGTCGGATTACGAGCGGCACATGGAAATTAACTAAGGAGGTGGGCTCACATACGCGGAAGGGAATAACACTGGCTCTGATACCATGTTAGAAAGTCCAACCCAAAAGCTTAAGCTGTTAGAAGAAGGCGTGGTTTAATATTTATATTTTCCAACACTGTGGAAGTGTAGTAGCTTAAGTTTAGCTTGCGATACAAGTTGATTCGTAAGTACCTTAGGCATTCATGATGCTTTTCTAGCTTATGATTGAGATTTCCTTTTATGAGGAGGGAGGAAGTTGGGGATAGATTAATCAATGTCTGAAAGAGGATTATTTCCTCTGAAATGATGTCTGTACTATGCTTAGTTGTCACAGTCACTCTGTATTGCTGAAGGAATTGATACTGCAATGTCTCTATGGGTGTCTTGTTCAAGGGAAGAGTAGCTAACCCCATGCTTGTTTAGTTGTTTTAACCCAGTTCTGCAGGACCCAGAATAGGTATAAGCAGGAACAACAAAAATCGATGTATGTGAAGATGGATATAGAAACCAAATAACGGGTCAGATTTTGGAATCTGAGGAAAACAGAAATGGGTTCATGGATTCTGCAGTAATGTATGAGTTAGAATACTTTTGCTTTTTTAATGTAAAAGCTGTGTCCACTGCCATTTGTGCTGTGGAAATAGCTGGGGGCTTCATCATAATCATCATCTTCATAATCACTACAATGACCAAGGATTATAATATTATGTTGTTTTTCTTGTGCAGTTTTGGTCAATTTAAATTTAGACTGCTAAGGAATCCCCTTGTCACGTTTGATTGACTTAAGTGTCTTAGAATGATCATCCGAAGTAGCCACCACTTATGCCATTTGGTTTCAGGGCACAAATACGGTGTTTACATAAGCTGGTTATTTAGAGTGCTCGTTTGTGCTGTGGATGTCTTTAGTATATTCGCCTATTTTCTTAGTTGGGGAAAATGATCCTTCTCTTCTTTCGCAGCTCTTTCCAGAGTACCGATTTGATTGGCTGGTAGGAGAATTTGTCAAAGCTATCTCCGTAGAACTTGGTAAGCATCAGAGTGTAGTATTTGTGTTGAAAGTGATATAATAACTTAACGTTTAGCGTCGGGGGAGCATTTTTTAGTTTTCATTAAAGAGCGTCTTTAATCCACGACACTTGCCAATAGACATCGGACACCCATTTTCACGGGATGAGCTTAAGTTAAGAACCTTGGTTTGTGGATGCCTTTATTTACATTCAATAACCCTAAAGTATACCTAATGCTTTTGTTGGGATTCTGGGGTCACCAAGCACACCCTAGTGGCTTCACAGGTGTGTGCTGTTTCTGCATAACTACATGGAATTCAACTATAAATTAATGTTAAAGCAGTTAATATTAGTAAAGTTATCTAGAATTGCCTCTTGTTGTGTATTCTGTCTCTTTTGCTCTAGCCAAAGTTCTTTTTGTTGACATGCTGTTATCTGCTTACATATAGATGAATTGGTGCTAGATTGTATGTCATAGAATCATGGAGTGCTATAATCTTACAAGATTGTAAGCAGAGTAATGTCTTAAAGTTCAGATTCAAATCTCTCTTGCGCATGATGACATCACTCACTTTTTTGGTCAATATGGTGGAGTAGTTGAAGTTCATGCCAAATTTCACGGCAAAGTTGTTTTAATTAAGTTCCATGAACATCGATTGTTCGAGATAAGGACACCGCAAATATCATAACTTTCGTGCAGTCACTTGAGCGCCACAATTTTTTTCCCCTTGACCATTTGAGTACTGTAACTTCTAAAAAACATTCACTTGAGTGTATTAACCTTTAATTAATCACTTGAGTGCTATAACTTTTTAAAAATGTTGATACGACTGAAAAGTTATACAGAGCTCAAGTAATCAGAGAAAAAGATATGGTATTCAAATGAGCGTTGTACATAAGTTACGGTTTGCGCTATACAAAGTCATACACTAAAGTTATGAGGCTAGTGTCCTTTTCTCTCGAATGTTCTTTTGACATTCTCATTGACATCATTATGAAGATCTTGTTTCATAAACCTGTGTAGTTCTGGACCACATAGCAATATTTGGATTTATGATACCATATGGTTACTGAATTTGCTGCTGCTATAGATATATCGAATATTTTTTCACTAACTTTATAGAGCTGATATTATTTCTGTTTCGGGCCATGGCAAAATTAGAATCGGAGTATACAATTGTTAGGAAATATTTAAGTGAGGGTAAAATGGTCATTTTATGTCTATAGGATTTGCTTCTTATATATATATATATATATGTAATCTCTCTTTGATTAATAATAATCATCTTTTTCTCGATAAACAAACATGGTATGAGAGCCTCATCTATTGCTGTCGTCATAAACACTGAGATACCATCATCTACTGCCATTGTCGTCTACAGCTACCCTTCCTCGTTGACTACACCTAAACTCAGAGTCGCATAAGGCTGACGACTGTCCTCTCAGCGTTGCACAAGGCCGGCGATTGTCGCCTGGTCGGGCGACTCAGATCCGAGGTCGTCCGGCTCCATAGAGCCAGATCAAAGGTCGTCCGGCTCTCGTGAGCCAAATCTGAGGTTGCCCGAGCCAGGCCGACCAATTTCCGGCGCCGATTAGAGTCACCCAGACCAGGAGACCCTATTTCCGGTGCCGATTGAAGTTGCGTAGGTCCAACGACTCTCTACCAGGCGTCGGCTGAAGATTCCCAGAGTCGCCCAGGTTTAGCGATTCTCCACCAGGCGTCGGCTGAAGATTCCCAACCTATTCTACCCATTTCAATGTCTTCTAAGTCACTGGATGAGGAACCAAATTGCTGATTGTTGCTGATTTTCACTGTTGAAGTGAAATAATAAAAGAAAAACCACGATTGCTGATGGAAGTATTTCATAATTGCTACTGTACAGAGGGAATGAGGTAAATTGGTGTTTTGGAGTTTGACGTTGCTAATGTGGCTGAGGAAGGGGAGATTACTGCTGTGTATGTTGGTTTGACTGATTGGATGTGACATTGGTTTAACTGATTGATTGTTGTGACATCGTTGTTGGGTTCAATCGTATTGTGCTTGGATTTAATTGTGTTCTTGTGTACTAATGGCTGCTTGGGGATCTTCTATTGGTATGCCACAATTGCAAATGACCTCTATCAAATTAGATGGAATTAATTATGCATCTTGGTTTACGGCTGTTGAAGGTTACCTCACTGCCACTAAACAAAATAGTTATCTTAAATCTGCGGTCCCTTCAGATGAGAGTAAGGTGCCTGATTGGCTTGCTAGAGATGCAACGATCCGTACTCTATTGTGGAATAGTATGGATCCTAAAATTAGTCCTCATTTCATTCAGTGCAAAACAGCTTAGGAAGACTGGGAAAAGTGTGCTTTACTTTATTCTGGAGAAAATGACATGACAAGAGTGTGCGATACGTGGGAGGCTCTATTTGGGCTTGACTGTGGGAATCAATCTTTGTCTGAGCATTATGCTCGTTTCACGACACTTTGCAGGGTACCTTCCAGCCTCGAACAATCCAACTGTCCTCATCAAACGACAAGAGGATCTTCGAGTTATGCTATATCTCAAGGCTTTAGGACCTGAATATTCCCCCCTTCGCCAATAGATTATTTCTCAGAGTTCCCTTCCTACATTGGATGAAATTTTCTCTCATGCTCTTCGTTCGACCCTCGCTGAAAAGGTCACCCCAGCTGTGGAGACAAGTACTATGATTTCTCATGGTACTAATGCACGTGGAGCCCGTGGTCATGGTTTCCGAGGTTGTGGTAGTAGTTTTGCTCCAAGTGGAGGTCGTGATCGAGGCGTTGGTGCTCGTAGTGTCTCTATCTCTGGTGGTGGTCGTGGCTCCCGTTTTTGTATTCATTGTCAAAGGGCTAGGCATACAGAAGCTTATTGTTATACACTTCATCCTGAGTTCCGGCCCAACTTTGCTGCCTATGCCGAGGCGGAAGACTCTTTCTTACAGAATCCCCTAGTATACGGAATACGGGTGATTCTGTTGTATTGAGATGTACTGAGGATGATGCCTTGGTTCGGTCCCAGCAGGTGACAAGTTCTTCAACTCCTACTGCTACTCTAGCACAAACCTCAAAAGGTAGTTCATCCTGTTTACTTTCTGCAGCTTCTGACTCTTGGGTCATAGACTCTGGAGCCACTCATCATATGATTGGTAATTTTAAGTTATTGTCTTCATTTTGTTCCAAACCTCCTAGAAAGTCGAATTTTGTTACAATAGCTGATGGTTCACAATCTCAAGTTAATGTTATTGGCATTGCATGTTTGAGTCCATCTCTTTCTTTATCATTTGTCCTCCATCTCAAATTCTCATATAACTTAATTTCTGTTAGTTCTTTAAATAAAGAACTAAATTGTTCCATAACCTTCTTCTCTTCTCATTGTGTGTTTTAGGATTTGAGGACTGGACAGACGATTGGTGGGGGGCATGAATCCAATGATTTGTACTACTTTGATGAGAAGGTGCTAGTTGCAGCAGCTTTGAAGGGCACATCCTCTGATGTGTTTCGGATGCATTGCCGTACCGGTCATCCACCTCTGACCACTCTTAGGCGTTTATTTTCCGAGTCTCAGTCTGAGTCTGTGAGTTCTTTTCAATGTGAAGCTTGTTAGTTGGGTAAACACCATAGAGTTTCCTGTCCTTCTCGCATTCAGAGTCGTGTATCGAGTCCATTTGAGCTGGTTCATTATGATGTTGGGGGTTCATGTCGTATTCTTAATATTTCTGGTTTTAGGTACTTTGTTACATTCGTGGATGATTTTTCTCGAATGACTTGGTTATTCTTAGTTGGCCAGCACAAATGAAACATGAGCATAAAATGGGAGTAGCGGAAATGAGGATGTTAAGGTGGATGTGTGGTCATACAAGGATGGATAAGATAAGAAATGAAGAGATTCGACAAAAAATTGGAGTAGAACCGGTGGCGGAAAACATGAGAGAGCATAGATTGAGATGGTTTGGGCATATCCTCCGAATGCCCTTAGATACACCGGTACGAACAGAAGTTTGCTATCGAGAGCATAACACGAAGAAAGCAAGAGGTCGGCCAAAACTTACTTTGGGGAAAGCAGTAAAACAAAATTTAATGGAGTGGGAAATAGATTGGCGTACAATTTGTCTTAGGACGGAGTGGAGGAAGGCTATTAGTGCTGTGGAGGGATAGTGTATAGATAGATAGATATATATATTTACTTATTTATTTTTACACATTTATCTCTTTTCCCTCCATTGATTCTGCTTTTATTTTTATGATTCTTTGGGGCTCATCGACCGCCGACCTCAACTAGTTTGAGATAAAGGTGTTGTTGATGTTGATGTTGACTTGGTTATTCTTAATAAAGGATTGTACTGAGATTTTTCACTGCTTTCACCTGTTCTATTTTGAAGTGCTGAATTAGTATCATACTTCTGTTAAAATTTTGCGCTCAGAAAATGCCAAAGAATATCTTGCCATCACTTCAAGCTTCCAACCTTTTCTTGATTCTCATGGCATTATTCATCAGACTTCTTGTTCATACACGCCTCAATAAAATGGTGTTGCTGAGCGTAAAAATCGTCATCTTCTTGATGTTGCACGATGCCTAATGTTTCACATGCATTTACCCAAAACCTTCTGGGGTCATGCTGTACTTATAGCCTGTTTCTTAATTAATGGACTTCCAACTTTTGTTCTTTAGGGGAGACATCATTTTCCATTTTACATCCAAATCGTCCTCCCTTTCCATTACCTTTACGTGTCTTTGGTTGTGTTTGTTTCGTGCATAACCTTACTCTAGGTATTGATAAGTTGGATCCTCGTGCGAAGAAATGTTTCTTTGTCGGATACTCTCGAACTCAAAAGGGCTACGGATGTTACAATCCTACTCATCGTCGTGTACTCGTGTCAGTGGATGTAACATTCGTTGAGGATCAGCCATATTACAATTCTTAGATGGAACATATAGTGACCCCTCAAAGTAGCAGATGCGTCTTACTTACACTTCCTCCACTCTTAGTTCCTTCAGAACCGTCCACAAGATTTTAGATTGCTGACCGCACAAATCACCGACGTGGTAAAGCTCCCACTATAGTGGTCCAGACTTCGCCAGGACATGATTCATCTATTCCCTCACCAGTTGCTGCACCTTCCTTTGATCCTGATCATCCCATCGCTTCTCGAAAAGGTATCGGTTCTTGTGTCGGTCGTCGTATAGATTGTTATGCTCCTTATTGTGGTCTTTCTAATTGTCTTCGCACTTGTCATCCTATTTTAAATTTCTTGTCATATGACCATTTATCTCCTAATTTCTCTATATTTGTCTCGTCCTTGTATTCTATTTTTGTGCCTACCAATGTTGCTGAAGCTCTTGGTTATCCTGGCTGGCGGCAAGCCATAGAAGATGAAATGAAGGCACTCATTGAGAACCGTACTTGGGAACTCACTTCATTACTTGTGGAGAAACAAACTGTTGGTTGTCATTGGGTATTTACCGTTAAGGTCCATCCTGATGGCACTCTTGATCGATTGAAAGCTCGATTGATTGCAAAGGGATATACTCAGACATATGGTGTAGATTATGATGGCACATTTTCACCTGTTGCCAAAATTCCATCTGTTCGTGTCTTTATTTCCTTTGCAGCCCGTTTTGGTTGGCTTCTTCATCAGTTAGATTTGAAAAATGCCTCCTTCATGGTGACTTGTTTGAGGAAGTGTACATGGAGCAACCACCTGGGTTTGTTGCTCAGGAGAAGAATTTGGTATGCCGCTTACGTGAAGCTTTGTATGGACTTAAGCAATCTCCCCGTGCTTGGTTTGGCAGATTTAGTGATGCTGTTATCAAGTTCGGATTAAAACGGTGTCAAGTAGATCATTTAGTTGTTAGCTCTGTCTCCTCAGCTAGCTGTATTCTTCTGGTAGTATATGTAGATGATATTATTATTACAGGCAGTGATTTAGATGGTATCCGACAGCTTAAGCAGTTTCTGCACAGAGAATTTAATACCAAGGATCTGGAATGTTTGTGATATTTTCTTGGTATTGAAGTTGCATATTCACATGCAGGTATCGATTTATCTCAAGAAAAATATGTACTTGACATTCTTGATGAGGTTGGATTTCTTGAAGCAAAGCCAGTAGATACTCCTACGGAGCCCAATGTGAGACTTGATGCAGAACATGGAGAATTGTTACGTGATCTAGGGAAGTACAGAAGATTGGTGGGAAAGTTGAATTATCTTACTGTCACAAGACCGGACATATCATTTGTTGTTAGTGCAGTCAGTTAATTCATGAGTTCTCTCCGTACTACTCATTGGGATGCTGTACTTAGAATTATTAAGTACTTGAAGGGAGCACCAAGTAAAGGACTACTTTTCGAGAATTACGGACATTTAGACACTATGAGTTTCTCTGATGCAGATTGGGTTGGATGTCCTACCGATAGGAGATCTACATCTGGTTATTGTGTGTTCCTTGGAGGTAATTTAGTCGCCTGGAAAAGTAAGAAGCAACATGTGGTTTCTCGATCAAGTGCTGAAGCAGAATATAGAGCTATGGCACATGTGACACGTGAATTGCTCTGATTGATGATGTTATTATCAGAAATTTGTTTGCCGACATTTGATCCATCGGTGTTATATTGTGATAATCAATCAGCTATTCACATCGCAAATAATCTTGTCTTTCATGAGCGAGCTAAACACATTGAGGTTGACTATCACTTCGCACGAGAGAAAGTTCATAAAGGGGAAATCATTCTTCAACATACAAGGATAGCAGATCAATTGGCGGATATTGTCACTAAATCACTAAGGGAGAGTCGAGTGAGTTTTCTATGTAACAAGTTGGGATTATTTGATAGTTACATCCTAACTTAAGGGGGAGTGATAGGAAATATTTAAGTGAGGGTAAAATGGTCGTTTTATGTCTATAGGGTTTGCTTATTATATATATATCCTTGTAATCTCTCTTTGATTAATAATAATCATCTTTTTCTCCATAAACAAACAACAATAAATGAGACTCAGCCGAATTGGTCCAGGTTTTGACTTTACTAGAATAGTATACATCTAACTTTTTCTAACGGTACTGGAGGAAAAGTGGAAATAGTGCTTTCTTTGATGATAGTTATCAGTTTGCCTAATTCTATATTTCAAGTAGCAAAAGTAGGCATCAGTCAAGCTAAATGTTATACATCATGATAGACATTTTGGCTGGTTCATTTTGCGAAGATATGATAATTGTACCTGTAATATCAATCCACTTATCTCCAATAAGTGGTTTGATTGAGCATTCTCCCAGCCGCCATTGACATTGTCTATAAAGATTTTATCCAGGAGGGAAAAAATGCAGAGAGAACTGCCAAGAACTTTATCTCCAATGACAAGGTCAAGGTCCCTAAAGTTGTGTGGGTATGATTTTTCAGATTCTCAATTTTCAGTTACTATCTTTGAACAGTTTCACTTACGTATCTGAGTTTTTAGCTGTTACTGAATTCATGATAAATTTGCAGGAGTTGACAACAAGCCAGGTTCTGACGATGGAATTTTGTGGGGGAAGCAAGGTATGGCGTGTTTTTATTGTTCCTGGACTACTGCAATGTTAGTGTCTGGCCTGTGTAAAAGTGTGGACTGGGCCAAATGAAATCTTTTACTTGCCTACTTGGGTTGTAATTACCATCAAATTTCTGATGCATAATTTGGTTGGGGTGGGTGTCAGAATCATATGTGTTGAGGTCTGACTTGTGTTAATGCTTATGAAATATAATTGGGTTACTTTGAAGATGTGTGTGTGTGTGTTGTGACAATGACCGTGCATTATATCACAGTTATTAGAAATTATGTGTCATGGTTTTCTTTCTTGTCTGTCATTGAACATTGAGCCTCTTGGATGCTGGTACATGGACGCGCACCTGATTAATTTGTGCCGCCAAAATATTCCTTGTATGATAACAGGCAGCAGTTGCTGTCCTGGTGCTTTGGTCCCATGTCCTCACTGCAAATAGCAGTTGTATTACTAAACTGAATCCCCTTGATTGGTCAGGGACAGCAACCTGTGTAATCTTCCTTTGTCCAAGCACCTAGGAGAATGGGTTCCTTGTCTTACATGCTGCAGCTACATGTGTGTGTTGTTAACAATAAGTTTCCTGAATGTGTAGGTTGACGATTTAGAATATCTGGCGAAGATGGGAATAGATCCAACAAAGGTTTGTTGTCTACCCTCATCAGCAATGAGTTATAGTTATGGTAACTCGCATTTGTCAATTTGAGATTTCAACTGATCTGAAAGCGTAGTGCTGAGGGTTCAATCTTTCAATAACATATAGGTGTGGCCTTTATTACTTTTAGCAGTTCAAAAATTGCAGAATGGATTTAATGCAAAAGAGAGACAGAGAAAGGGACAAGAACTTAAAATATGAAAAGAATTTGTTTCTAAAATTTGCTGCGAAAAAAGAACATTCTAGAAATGTAGAGACTAAGATACAACTGATGGAAACTAGTTATTCTTAACTAAAGCCATAACAACAATCGTGAGTTAACTTTTTTTATCAACCATATCGAGTTAAACCTTTAATATCAACATCTATGAAACTGATCCCAGCATCAGATGAACTTGAAATTATTAATATAAAAGAATTGCAATCTGCTAGTCTTGTCTTGTATATTAATGTCTAAGTTTGCTTATATCAAATTAGCTGTAAATCTCTTGACAGAACCTCTCTTAATCTGAATCCAATGGTTTTCTCTTGGTTATGCCTTTAAGGTTGCAAGAGCACTGGTGGAAGTCTTTGCTGAAATGATATTTGTTCATGGGTTCGTGCATGGAGATCCTCACCCTGGTAATATATTAGTTTCTCCAGAGGGCAAATCTGGATTTTGTTTAGGTGAGGCCTAATATATATTTATCTCCTAGTACATTTTCAATTGAAGTTTTCGCCAGTGAGTCTTTCAATACATGAAGCCGCTCAAGTACTTTCTTTTACACAGTTATTCTTGATCATGGGATTTACAAACAACTGGATGAGCAATTTAGAATGGACTATTGTGAGCTTTGGAAAGCGCTGATTTTTTCCGATTCGGCTAGAGTACAGCAGCTTAGTGAACGTTTTGGTGTTGGCAAGTATTCTAGATATTTCCCCCTCATTTTAACTGGAAGAACCATTGACAGGTGACTATTTTTTTCTGATCCTACACTCTTGTGAAAGATTCATTTTGTACTATGAGTTGTATAGTGGTTCAATTTCTTATCATTAGAAAAATTAGAGTGCTTCCAATAGCTTATGCTATTTTTTAGCAATAGTTGCCCAGGGCTTAGTAGGTTATAAATAGCTTATCCCCAGAGGAACTTTTCATCAGAAAAATTAAAGTGCTTCCAATAGCTTATTGTATTTATGAGCAACACCTGCCGAGGACTTAGTAGGTAATTAATAGCAAATTTCCAGAAGGAACTTTTTCAATGGTATTATGTAACACTGGCTGATATGTTGCATAAAAATGGTATAGAGGAGCAAAAACCTTTGAATGGTCTACCTAGCCAGCCGTTGCCAATCGTATCAATTTGGATCCCCTGCCTTGGTGGAACGAAGGCAGGGGGATCCCCACCACCCGTCAAACAATAAAAAATTCTTCCCCCCACCAATAAAAGGCTGCCTTAGTTCCACTAAGGCAGCAGATCCATTTCCATCAATACCTACCTTTTGTTTTTTGGCCAGAGTTATAATATCTACCTCACAGTAACCTTTTTTGTGGTATACCTATCCCAAGTAAAGCTGTGCCAAACATTTGACTCCTGTCAAGTTGTTACCCGTCTTTCGGGAGATAATTTATGTTTGTTTAGTAGGGCAACTGGCAAGTCTTTCATCAGGTGTACCCTCAGGCTCTATTTTTTCCTATAGATTTTGTTCAGTGGTGCCACATCAATTAAGGTACAGTAAGTACACTTTGGAAATGCAAACTTCTTGATTTCGGTGTTCATTTTCCTTGGATATCTAAGGTTTGTTCATGTTTAGTGAAATACTGTAATGAAAGGAACATAGGAGTTTGTCGCTAGGTACTTGACTAAATAGGATCTGAGGGGGATAGGGCTAAGCGGAGCGAAAAATTTCTGTTTATTTAGTAGGGCAACTGGCAAGTCTTTCATCAGGTGTACCCTTGGGCTCTATTTTCTTCTATAGATTTTGTTCAGTAGTGCCAATATCAATTAAGATACAATAAGTACACTTTGGAAATGCAAACTTCTTGATTTCAGTGTTTATTTTCCTTGGATATCTGAGGTTTGTTCATCTTTTATCATTTTCACTTTCATGAATTGAATATTGTGCATATTGACTCGCTGATTGCCCTTAGAACACCCATGACAAAATTCTTTGGCTATTTGGTCCTGTGGAACATTGTCTATGCAATGAGCACAGGCACATGCCTGGACCGTGAGTACAAATTCCCCAATCATTCGTACATGTAGGTGTCAAACAGTGAGATAAGGAGATGACAAGCTACATATGGATTCTCATTGTGGCAATAGTTTGATAATCTTTCACGAGACATAGCGCTTATTGATGAGTGTTGGGTTAAATCCCATACAATTTACTAAGAGGGAGATAATTCCACTCAGATGCGAGATTATAACCCATTATGTAACAAGGACGGAAATCGATTTCACTGTTGTAAATTGTCTGAGGTTTTCTCATACGAAAAGAATGGGCAGAGGAGAGGAGGAGGCCTTCCAAATGTTCCACATTTCCCCAATGGCATTCTTTGTATGTTAAATCCTTATCTGTGTCCAATTTTTTTTTTAGAGAGTGTCAAACAATAGTGAACTTGGTTATCCAAAAAAAAAAAAAACAATTGTGAACTTGAGTTTTTAACGCTGCTTTTGAAGTAAACATGTGACGGTTCTCTAATCTGATAATCGCAAATGGTAAGGGCAGTTGTCAAGGCTCGTGAACTGCTAGAAGGCTTTGCACACTGTAAAACTGAGAAACTTCTTAGGGATGTCCTCGTATTTGTTGAATACCCTGAAGGGCTAGAGTATTGTAGATTTCATATGCTAATCTTTTATTGTTTGGCTATATGCACATTGAATGTGGTCTACCTGAAGAATATAAAATCTGGAATGGCCACCAATCCAAAAACTATCTTGTAAAATTCTGGTATTTTTCATTCAAGTTAGTTTTGAAGGAGTTCCCTCATTTATAATTGTATCTGTAGCAATCCTTTTGGTTATTGGTGTTAACTTTCTCCTCAATGAAACAGCCTATCTTTTTCATGCCACAACAGAGAGAATATTAACTGTACAATGCTATGGGCAGTAAATCAGCTCTTGGGGAGGCTATGTCGGTTGAGGAGAAAAGGAAGTTAAAGAAAGATCTCAAATCCTTACGAATGGAAGATGTGTCATCATTTATGGAAGCTCTGCCTTCCGACTTCCTAATAGTCATCCGTGCAGAGTACGAAAAAGAACTAAAACTATTTTTACCATGTGAGGCAAATATCTTCATTTCTTAGTCTTATTATTGTGGTTTCCTATTCCAGTGGGCTACTGAGGGCTACCATTCGCAAGTTACGCGCTTCTCAACGAGTGAGGCTGTTAACTTATGCAAGATTCGCACTATATGGTCTTTTCCAAGAGCGAACTACTCAATCTGGTAGAACTACTTGCTTCATGCAATAACTTACTCCTCGTTGATGTGATCAGCTCTTGAATTGTGATTTGGGAGAGATTCGGAGCTTGTCATTGCTGTTGCTTTGCAATTAAGACTACATGGCCTAGGATATTGATCCAATTCCTTATTCTTTTTTAAACTAGACAAATTGATAGCAATGGTGTAAAACTATCTGACGAGGTGAGGTCCACATGCTGAAGTTCGTGGAAATAGGCACCATGGGCTTCTGCATGTAGTAAGCATACATTAAGCAGCAGTGCCCCTTGCGTGCATAACCAAGTGTGCACATTCACGGATGCAGGCCAGAATGGCAAGGGGTTGTGGGGTAGAGAGGGGGAAGGATGAAGTAAATGAGGAAGGACTAAGATCATAGTATTGTCAAGCGGCTTGCCATTTGTATCAGCAGGTAGGAGGGCCGAGCTGGATGGTTCTTAATTGAGCAATTACTCGGAGCATGAAATCTTGGGTGCATTTTTTTGTTGCATTGTCGTCCTCCATTTGTGGTGAAGACACTCTCTAACGGTATGTTTCTAGCTTTTCAGGTTCTGCAGCTGCACGATTCTTTTCCAAACTCAGGAGAAGCCTGAACTACCTTCAATTGAGAGTTGCCCTTGGTATGTGCATTATTTTACTGGCAAATTGTTTTGAAGGGTACACTCAAACAAAAATATGTCCTCATACTTCGATTTTTTTTTTCTGCACTCAGGAGTGCTGGAGTTGCTTTCTTGGATGGAAAGGGCGAGGCGGCTGCTATTTGAGATGGTAAACCATCTGTATGTGGCCGCAGAGCAGCCTGCTGAAGGACGTTATTTAACTTCCTGATTGTAGATCTTGTTGCATTAGTCAGCTTAAAAATTTCGAGACGGATGCAATCCCTCTCCTCTCCTCTCTTCCCCCTACGAGTGCCCTGCCTATAAACTGAAAGTATTTAGGCAGCTGGTAACACAAATTCATCTGACTTCAGCGAATTCTACTCTGCCAAGGGTTTGAGCCCCAATCCTCCCTCTTGGTTACGAAAAGGAAAGCAAGCTTTGATTAGTTCAACGCGCCAACAAAGCCGGACGACCCATTACCAAGAAGAATAAGAAAAGTAAGCTCACCTAGACGATGGGAATGCAAGCAAAGGCAATCCATCGTTGCGAGAAAAGGGTTAAGGGCTGGGTGTCATTAAATTGCACTCTAACTTCGATCCACACAAAAAAATAAAAAAATAAAAAAAATTGCACTCTTACTATGAAGCAGGGATGAACATGGGCCGTGGTTTTTGGCTGAAATTCTAAGCAAATGATCTGTCATTTTATGGTAAATGTCCACACTTCCATTCAGCTGTAACTTCACAGTTTTGGCAATTATTGCACATCGATGATTTTGGAGAAGTGGAGGGTATCTTCCCTATGGATCGTGAACTCTACGAATTTGTTCACTTTAATGTGGAACGATCAATTTACGAAGACGTCATCATGTCACTCCTGTTTCGTCATTACGGTGGTTTATTCAGCAATTCTGTTCGGGATACTGGGAAAAAATTGCCAACTTCCTCCCAGTTCGCGGGAGAGTACAGAGTAATAAGATACTTTACCTACAAGACACTATTTCAAGCTGTCTTAGCTTGCAAACTTGTATATAACATGTACTTTTCAAGAGAGATGATGGTCGCATCTATCCAAAATCCCATAAAACCGTCGAAAAGTTGCGACTCTGCGCCACTCTGAAGGGCCAGCACAAACTTCAGACCTCAGTTTATATTGATTTTCTGTCCAATCTTCTAATTACTCCAATTAAGTCATTTTACATGCGCTAGGAACAGGTTCAAAATATTACCCAAGGGGGACGAGAAACTAATCGAATGATGTTTCGATAATCTACACCAGATTCAATGGAAGATGGGGATACAACAGTTCAGCAACACTTTACAGAAGTTATATCTTCAAAATGTCAAAAGGCAAATGAAGTATCGAACCTTTCGAAGTTACATTTGCACCAGGAGATGCTGTTACTTCAGAAGGCAATGACTTGCCTGACTCTATAAAGATTTACTAGCTAGTATTTTGTACTGAAATCTTGTCACAGCAGCAAAGTACATGGAAGTTAATGACCTTTGCCAGGAGCTATGCAATGACTGGCTAGGACACGAGAAAGACTAGGCATGTTCAAAATGTGATCTCGCATGTTAACATGATAGTAGCCATTAGCACTTTCATTTGTTTCCTGAGACATGCTTCTCCAGGAATACATTAGCCAGATTGCTGAAGTTGATGCTAACGTCTCCAGCAGCAGCGTACCTCTTGATCAAATCAATCACTTCTGGCTTCAAAATTTCTTCTTTGTTGGATGCATTGCATAAGTAGTAAAGAGATCCAAGAGCATACATTACCTGTAAACGCAAACTTAAAAAGCACACTCATACCAATAATCAACTATATACTATATTATCTCCAAAACTGTTTGCATTCCATCTCCTTGTAAGTGAAGCGGCTTCTTTTTTCATTTTTTGGGTGGGGTGCAGTGTAGGCCAAAAAGATGCCTGTAACTTTACTCTGTTTGCAGAATATGCTAAAGCTTGTCACTACATCGCGTTGTAGTACTTAAGGACTCAATCTCAAGGTCAATTTGAAACTGACATTGACTCTTTTGTGGCTGAAGAGTTGAAGCAGTCACAAAAAAGGCAGGTTCTATACTCACAGTATTCCTAACAGGGCTTGACAAACATTGAATGATGAGGGGGATCCCACCATTCTGAGTGATGATTGCAGCATTCGCTGGCTCTGTAGAGAAAAAAGACTGAAAAATTGTTAAGCAGACCAAAAATTAGCCATTAACATTTCATGATAGACAATGTTCAACCTTAATTTGCATGATGGATCTATCATCTACAACTTGGAATTGCATAAATCACCTGCACATGAATTGCATATTCCTCCAATTCCGAATTCAACAAGTTTCTCATTTGGTTCAGTCATGCAGTCCAGAAAAAGCTCCAATACATTGAGCTGTTTCAGAATGAAGGTTGAATTAGTTGAATATCAAACACCAGATCAAGATATTGTCCTTTCAAGTAATCAGAACACAAAGATTCTAGACCTGGCGCAAGAACGTATAATTGTAGGGATCATAAGCAAAATTCGCCAAATTGGCAGCGATTTTTTCTTTCATTTCTGGAAACAAGGAAAAAACTAGTCATGATGCAATTGTTCAAATTAAAGTTATGGTCTATCAATAAATGAAAAAAATGCTCGCCACATTACAACTATATAAAACCAGTCACGATATACATATATACATATAGAACAGTCACGATATTTCATGACTACGGAAATGGAAACTGGATGAAGAAACCTTTAATGAAAAAAAAAAACAAAGAAAATTAACTTAACCGCAGGAGACTCGGACACACATTCCTAAGCTGCAATTCTTCCAGAGAACCAGGCACTCAAAGGTTCCTCATTAAACAGACAATCCTGTGCCATATTTCCCTAATCGCCACCCCTCAACAAATCATCAACGTGCATTTACATTTAATAGCTACAACCCAGATCTTAGTTTTATCTACAGTGCAAAACCGCAGCCCGGCACAACCTTCCTCCTCCCAAAAGGAGGGTGAACAATGCCATCGCTTGGTGAGAACAACTCGATTTCACCAAAGATAATAATGCAATCACTTGGTGAGAACAACTCGATTTCACCAAAACAGATAATGCACGCACAAAGATCCACTACTACCTTCAGTCGTAGCATTCTGGAACTGGCTCACCAAATCCTGGAACAAACAAGGAAAAAAGACATTAAGCACAAAAAAGTTGGGACTCTAACCTCTATCAGAGAATGAGAAATAGATGCAGGAGCTCGCACGAGGAAGTGGGTCGCCTGCCTTTCAAATTCAAGAAACGAAAAACAGAAGAAGAAACTGATCCTATCCTCTTGGCAGCTTGAGTGAGCCAGGCGTGAACACAATTTTCAGGGAAAATAGTACCAATTCAAGGACCCAAAATCACAGTCAGTTCCGTAGGACTAGTTAGGATCAAACCCCAAAACCCCCAAGATCGATGTCGGACCGACGGATTGCCAAAATCCCATGAACCGAAGAAGACGAAAACAGAACAAAAATTGGTGGAAAAGGTGCCATCTTTATGAGGACTGAACCTGGAGGTACTGCAACCTGGGGGTTCCATGTCTTCCCGTTCGCTCCTCTTGCCTCCGATCGTTCGTGAACATTGCCCCAGTCCCTCCCTCCCGACTTCGAAGCCTTGGCGTTTCGTCTTCCAAGGGAAGTAAACCATTGGGTAATTTCAATTCCAATGTTCGAGCGACATACCGCTTGAGGTTTCCTCCTTCAAAAGGTTTTCTCTCGCGGGTTGCTCTGTGTTGGCCTCGTTAAAGGGAGAGAGAGACTCCCCTTCGTTCCTCACTTTCTTTAGGGAAAACTTCAAAAAAAAAAAAAGACCTCAAGTGCTCCTTTTTCTCAAAGAAGGGTCTAGACCGGATATTGTTTCAATCAAGGCCTCAACTACTATTTTTATTTCAAAAGAGGGTCTCGCAGTACTTTCTGATTTATTTTTCTCTTTTCCCGTTTTTTTTTTTTACTTTCCTCTCAACGGCAGCCATGGATGATGATCAATCGAGAAAACCAGACCCAGAAAGCGAGCCACAAGAGCACGTCAAGGGCGTTTCAGAATCCCCAAAGTTTGGCCTAAAAAAAAAAAACAAAAACAAAAAAGAATCCCATGGAAGATGATCAATCAAGACCGAAAGAACGAGAGAAAACCCGCAGCTGCAAAATCCTAATTTCCCGCAAGGAAAAGGCACAGCGGATGAGGAGTGGGATAATCATCAGCTTCCATGAGATCAGTAGTTTGAGAAGGGGAATAGTTAAATCTTTTGAATCTCTACGAGGCAAGCCCTCGCCTGGACTGGACAAGGCAAGCTCTTGTGGACACTGGCAATGCCGGCTCTCGCTCGTCGCCGGCGCTGCCGCCCAGATCATGGCCGTCGGTGAGAGGAAGACAAACCGGGGGAAAACGAAAAGAAAAAGGAGAGTAAAACGGGGGGAAAAAAAAAAGGAAAGGAAAATGGGAAAAAAATGATAAAACTTAAAAAGACGATAATATCCCTACGTAGACTTTTTTGAAACAAAAAGGCCAGTTGAGGCCCTTGATCGAAACAATAACTAGCCTTCTTTGAGAAAAAAGGATACTTGGGGCCGTTTTTTTAAAAATTTCCCCTTTCTTTTTGTTTTTCTTTACGTTTTTCTTTACTTTCTTTTTTGTTCGCTTTCTTTTCCTTCATCTCCCGATCTTCTCTGGATCAGGAAGTTTGTCTTTTCCCATTTCGGGGAGATGTCTCTCCCAATCTGACTTAGATTTGGGAGTTTTTACCAGTATGTTTGTTGCGTTTCGATTTCCTCAGGTTTTGTTGCTGAACAAATCCAAATTCGATGAAGATCTAAAAAGATTCGTCAAGGATCAATACTCGTTTAGCCTTATTTTTCTGCATGATGATGGTGATGGGGACGTCGAACTTAGGCGCACACTGCCGAAAGTCGAAACTGTTGCAAAACCTGAAGATATCGATGTGTGCTCATTATCGAAGACGGATCCGGTGATCGGCCGCCGATTTCAACTTGAAGAAATTATAGTTCAGCTTTCTGAACAAGTGATCCTTAGCTTTGTTCTTATGAGTAAGCTTCTGTTTTTGGATCTTATTCTGTTGTGGATATCCAACATGGATCGTTGTATCTCATGTACTTTGAGGAAATGAATGAAACTTTTTTTCGACCAAAAAAAATTCCAATGTTAAATTTTTCTTAATTTTTAATCCCAATTTTCAATTCAATCCCACTAATAATTTCAAGATTTTGTTCATTTTGCTTTGTTTTGCTTTGCTTTACGGATAGTTATTAAAATGACTATATTCTTGATTGCTGTTTAAGATATTGTTCTCAAATGAATCAGTAATCTCCCAAATATCAATCGAAACTATGAGTTTGCTATCAAATTCGCCATTCGATGTGTACTCATCGATCAACTTTCTATACATTTATGATTCCTGAGGTAAGTTTTATTGTAATTTTATTATGGGTGCATTACTTTTATTAAATATATCAAAAGTAAATTTTACACTTCACAATATTATCACAACAACTAATATGATACATAGAGATTTGGGATTTGCATTTAGATGCAATTTATGTGTAAATAATACCAGGGCAATAATTTTGTTATATATAAAAAGACTGACCTAAAAAAATCTGATAATTTCTGAAATTATTCTTAATTTAATATTGTCCATGAATATTTTTAATTTATTCAATGTGGCGTTTTCGTAAAAACAGCTGAAGATAGCTTTTGATGTGGCCATAAAGCTATGGATTTGTCATTTTGTGATCAATTTTCGTTCTTGCATTTTATCCGTTTATTTAATTTTTTTCCATAAACATTATGTTGATTCATTTTTTTGAACAACTTTGGCGGGAGCATTACAAGGGTTGTCAAATATTTTTTTAGATAAATCTCCATGACTCTAATCTAGGACTAGTATTTTTGTATATGACCTCTTGACAATACACGTGTTCTAAAAAAAAAAAGAAAAAAAGACAAGACATAACTGTTCATATAGAGGATTATAACAAATAATAAACATGTGTAAGTATGAATTAATCATTTTCTTGTTGTAATAAGTATGGGTGAGCAAAAAAATCATGAACCATCCAAACCGGACCGTACTGTACTCAACCGGCTGATTTTGGATGAAAATCGATGGATACGGTTCAGTTCCCAGTTCCAATTTTATGAAATCGACGGGTATGGTTCGGTTCCTGATTTTGGATGAAACCATCCAACCAGCCCAACCGAACCGGCCTTATATATGTTTTTTTTAATTAAATCCCTCCTTAAGGCCCATCTTGCTCGCACTGTGATAATATGTTTGTTGCATAACCAAAATACACCTTAATGTATTGTTTGCTTCAAGTGGATGTACTTTAACCATCTATGAAAAAAATCCTCATCTCCCCATCTTCACGTTTCTTTTTTTCATTTTTTGCTTGATAGAAACCTAACTGGAATCTAACTGAAAATCGGACAAAATCGATGGTTCGGTTGGTTTGCGGTTTATAGAAGAAGCGGTTGGTTCACAGTTCGCATTTTGCAAAATCAATGTCTAGCGGATAGTTATCGGTTCTAGGGTGGGAACCATCCATCTTGGAAGCGATCATCCCTAGTAACAAGTTTGAGTAAAGTGCTTTTGAATTTAAATCTTATCTTTTAGATATTTTAATGGAGTTGAGTTTTTGTTCCTTAGAGGCTTTTTCTTTTGATGAAGAAGCTATAGAGTGTGCTCTATTTTGCGTAACATCCCATATAAGTGGATATGTGGACTTGATGAATGTTTTCATTTTGTTTTTCTAGATGTTCTAGTCTTTTTTATTAAAGAATGGAGTTCGAGTGTTGCTTTGACCTTCCACAATACCTGTTCCAAGAATAATAGCCATTGAAAACCGTTAGCTTAGAAGTACACACCTCAAATAACAAGTCTTTGGCTCTGATCTCAATTGTTGTTTTGGCTAAACTTAACACCTAGAGGCGATGAATAGATATTTGTAACTTAACTCAGATAAATAATGCGGAATTAAAGCAATCAAGTTTAATAGGAGCAAAAGCTAGTAAGCAGAATCATGCAATACTTTTACTACATAGTAAATAGAGGCGATTAGAGAGTAGAAGACAATGTAAAAAATGATTATAGTGGTTCGCATTTTGGCAAGTCTTTGTCCATCCTTTCACACCAACAGCCCATCGGTTGGATTCCACTAAATAATGAAATGAGATAATACAAGAAGATGTGATTACTTAATTGTAATCACTTCCAATAGAAGCAAGCTCTACCTCTACCAAGGCTATCTCACCCTACGACTCTACATAAAACTTCTCACAAGATTTCAAGTAAATGTTCAAGTATACAATTTTATCAAATAAAGCTTTGATGATGAATTCTTGATATATCTCACTGGTAGTCGAACTTGGTGATCTTTATACTCCTTGCCTTCCATGCTTCCCGCAAGACATAACCATCCTGAGGATCAATCTTCAAGAGCTAGTCGTTGGTTGATTAATAAATAAAAATCACGAGTTGTTGAGGTGAGAACAATAAGACTTTTGAGATAATTTGTTCGCCCATACAAACAAACCTTAGAATTCTTAAACTAAGCATCTAATAAAGATAATTGTTTAATTGGTGATTGTCAATCAATCAAGACTCCTTGAATGGAAAGTCTCTTTGAGATTGATTAGTCAATCAATTTAACTTAGGAACGTAATTCTAACCAGATAATTGACCGTTAGTGAGGAAATTAAATCTTCAAAAATAAGTAAGAGAATAAGATTGATTAAACAATGAGGATAAATCAAAGAATCAAAATATATCTTGTTATGATTCTCGTATCAGTTTGCCTCTGCCACAAATCCTGCTTTTATCAGAATAAAAGTATTAAGCATATTAAGTACAAAAGGCATAGATTTATATTTGTAGTGAATCCTCAAAGTGTAAACCAAAGTTTTTTCAACACATCGTGTTAGTTTTGTTTTCTTCAAAATCAAATATAATTTCCTAACATAGACCTTCTCTGGAAAGAAAAAGAAAAAGGAAAGAAACATGAATTTTGTGGATTTTGTCCAATGCAAGCTAAGTGTTTCTTTTTCACCAAAAAAAAGCTAAGTGTTTCTAGCAAAGTACGTGCATTGGAGCAATTAGAATTATGAAACCAACAGTCACTGCTTACGTCTTTTGCATTAAGCGGCCATGGCACCCGACAACGAAGTTGGTGCTTGCTGCAGTAATTCGATTCTTTCCTTGTGGGGGAGTTGAGAATTAGTGATTTCAGACTCTGAAATTTGTCCTGAGTTGCAAATTTTTCCTTTATGTAGAGCACTTCGGATTATGACAGCAATACACATTCACAAAGATGATCCACAGTTGCATCAGTATCCGATCAAGCAAGAGCTTTTTGTAATGTACTTAGAGGATTATCAGAGTCGACAAATGCTGAAGAACAGAAAAAAGAGACCAAATTTTCGGAGATTACGGAGCTGCTCATAGTTATTTAAGATGTAAAATCCCAATTCAGCGTTAACATCGTAATCTGCCCATATTCACATATCTAGCTCTCAATCTAAAGCGAGAAGACAAACAGCAGGAACCCCAACCACACGTTCGACAAGCAAAAACTAGAACAACCTCAAAGACTACAGAAGGTAGAGTCATAGCAAAGTAAATATTCAAGATTCATCAAATTAGAGATACCACATGAATCTAAGACAGACCCATGCATATTCTATCAGAATTAGGGCAGCGTCAACGGTTCTTGAGCGACTTCTATAGACAATGGACACTCTTATGCAAAATAATGTTGGGATTTTGTTATAAAATCCCATAAGAAGTGAATGAGAAAATAAGGGTGAAGAGTCCCACATAGGAAAAAGAATAGATGGTGGATGGCTTTAAATATTAGAACTTCACAAATGGATTTGGGCCTCAAGGGGCATTGCCCTTTTATGAACGGGGGAGTACCTACGCAAAGTTAGGTCGGCCCACATGCGTGCACTGTCTCCTGCTCGGTTCGGACCGGGCTAGGGTATTTATTTATTTTTACACAATCATTTTTTTATTCTTTGTTTGCTCGAAGTAAAGCAAACGAATATGTTTATTCGAAATAGAACTATGTTCGGTTCACATTCCTCACTCATTAAGGTACTGATTGAGGGGACAAATTTGTCTTAAGGACATAACGTCATTTCGTTGAGTTCGGATCAACATTCTGCTTACTCGTTTGCATTGGCTGCAGGTTATTCTTTCAATTGCAATTCTGATTATACGAACTTAAGCAATAACAATCTTAAGACAAATTTTATTATTGTTGACGTTCTTCGTGCCTAGTTCGTGTGATATTTTCGTTGGAAGTATTCTGTACCATCGTTCACATATTACATCTATTCGAATTAGTCTTTTCTCGAAACTCTATAACGTAGTTCGAATAGTTCTTTGTCGAATTCCAATTATTGTCGTCCTTATAGTTCTTTTGAAAACAAAAATTTCTATGACTTCGTTTATATAATTGTTCAATATTATATATGTTCTGTTTTTTCATATTTTTTTAATAGAAATGGCTTTGACTTCGACTCCGATTACTCCTATTCTGAATCATGGAGAAAAGCCAGAAAAGTTCAATAGTTTTGATTTCAAGAGATTGCGACAAAAGATGTTGTTCTATCTCACGACCTTGAATTTTGCAAGATTCCTCAATGAGGATGGTCCTAAATTGGATGTTAAAGAGACAAACAAGGAAAAGGTTGCGCTGTGGATGCATGGAAGCATTCTGACTTCCTGTGTCGCAACTATGTCCTCAACGGTCTAGACAATACCCTGTATAATGTTTATAGTCTGCTGAAAACGGCTAATGAGTTATGGAATAGTCTGGATAAGAACTACAAAACAGAAGATGCTGGATTGAAGAAATTCATTGTCCTCAAATTTCTGGATTTTAAGATAGTCTATTTTAAAATTGTCTTAAGTCAAATTCAAGAGTTTTAAGTAATCATGCATGATATTCATGCTGAAGGAATGACACTAAGTGAATCATTTCAAGTGACTGCCCTCATTAAAAAATTGTCATTGTCTTGGAGAGATTTCAAAAATTATCTCAAACACAAGAGAAAAGAGTTATCACTTGAGGACTTGATTGTTCGATTGAAAATTGAGGAAGACAATAGGCTTTCTGAGAAGAAAGTTGGCAAAAATCTGGAGGTCTCAAGAGCTACTGTTGTTGACGAAGGGATGAAACCCAACAAGAAGAGGAAAATGCCTAGCAAGTCTGGAGAGAGATTCACCCAAGGCCTAAAGAAGTTCGTTGGCAAATGCTTGAATTGTGGAAAGTCTGGACATCGAGCCAAAGACTGTAAAGCCAAGAAAAGACAGAAAACTTAGGCTAACATGGTGGAACAGATTTTCAATGGTGTGATATCAATTTTACTGCCATGATATCTGAGTGCAATATGGTGGGAAATCCTAAGGAGTGGTGGATTGATACTAGAGCAACTCGTCATATCCGTGCAAATAGATCGATGTTCTTGTCCTATACTACTGTGGGGGGTGATGAAAAACTCTATATGGGTAATTCATCGACCTCTAAGGTTGAAGATGTTGGAAAGATTGCTCTGAAGATGACATTTGAAAAAATCATGATACTAAATAATATTCTGCATGTGCTAGATGTTCGCAAGAATTTAGTGCCTGGATCTCTTAGCAAGAATGACTTCAAGTTGGTGTTTGTGTCCGACAAGTTTATACTCTCTAAAAATGAAATGTATGCAGTAAAATATTATATGAGTGATGGTTTATTCAAAATGAATGTAATGACTGTTATAACCAATGATGATATGAATAAATCTGTTTCTACTTGTGTGCTTGAGTCTCCTGATATTTGGCATGCTAGGCTAGTACATGTTAATTATAAGTCGATAAAGAAATTAATGAACATAAGATTATTGCCGAAATTTGACTGTCCAAGTGAAAAATGCCAAGAATGTGTTGAATCTAAGTTCTCTAAGCATTCTTTTCATTCTGTAGATAATAAAATAACAGAACCTTTAGATTTAATGCACACATCCATTTGTGATATGAAAGCAATACCTTCTAGAGGTGGTAAGAAGCATTTTATCACATTTATAGATGATTGTTTGAGGTATTGTTATATCTATTTACTATGCAATAAAGATGAAGTTGTGAATACTTTTAGAACTTATAAGTCTGAAGTTGAAAATCAGTTAAATAAGAAAATAAAAGTGATAAGAAGTAATAGAGGAGGTGAATATGAATTTTCTTTTGAGGAAATTTGTTCTGAGTTTGGTATTATTCATCAAATCAATGCTCCTTATTGACACATGATTTTTTACTAGTTTTTTTCAGTTTTATTTTTGAAAAGTTTATAAAATAATTATAAAAAGTTGAAAAATTAAAAAATCAACTTTGGTAGCTTTAGCCCAACTCAAGGAACCAATTTTGACCAAAAATAATTTGTTTATATTTTTCACATTTTTTTGTATTTTTAGAAAATAGGAAAATACTTGAAAATTCAGGAAAAATAGCATTTGAGGTCACAAAAATATATAAAAATAGTAAATATTTTTCTTTTAGTTCACTTATATTTTTGACCTCATAAAAAGTCTAAATTCAAGTTTAATTTTATGTGTTTCTTTGTTACACATAGATTCAATTTGGTAAAAAAAAATGTCAATTGAGTTTTTAATTTGTAATTTTGGCATTTTTAGGGTCTTGACATTCAATCTAATTTTACTTCATTGCAATTTAGTCCAATTATTTGCGCAAATTGCTCAATTGCACGAATTGGGCAAAATTACATACTTTATTTCAATTTAGTATTTTAATTTGGGAATAATTGAGATTAATTTCAATTCAAGGGCTACCTTTACCAATTGAAGCCACTACCCGACGTTTTTCATCATTCTGAGTCGATTAGCATAGGTGGTTTGGTCCAATTTGACTGTTTGAGCCTTCAATTTCATAATTTTCGAATTGAAATTAAGGACAAATTTAGGGTTTTTGTAGAAACTGACTCGAACTTTTGGGTAAAAACACATTTTTAGATAATATTCATGCCCCAAGTTCGATTTTGAGGTTCAATTTGCAAAAATTCCACTCGAATTAGGGTTAATTTTGGAAAACCAAATCAGAATCGGTTCTGATCGGTTTGCTACAGTATCATCTTCTTCCTCGAGCTGTTGTGCAAGTGAACAGTCCATAGGTTGATTTTGATCATCAAATTGAAGGCCAATTCGCGAGTAATTGTGCGAGCATTGATAGGCGTAATGTTGCCCTCACTCTTGATCGTCGATCGACACCAACATCACCGTTCGACGTTGCCAAAGAAGTGAGTAATCGACCGGTCAACCTCACAGGCCTGCATAAGTCAATATTTCTCAAACTTGTCTCAAATCCGTGTCAAATTCGCACTAAATGGGACTTGCCGGAGAACTAAATGAATCTGGTTTCTGTTGCTAGAGGTAAACAGAATAGGGAGAGAACAGAATCGAGAGAGGAGGGGATTGAGAGAGAGAGCTCGCTCTCCAACCTCCATTGTTGACAGCTAGAACTCGAAATCTCGTGACACTGGTTAGGCTGTTTACGATTAAACCAAAGCCAATGAAGACCGCCGGAAGCTCACTTGGAGTAGAAGGAGTCGATCGCCCTCGGTTAGGCTGCCTATAATCCCGGAAAAGTTGAGTTCAACCTTTAAGTTTTCTCACTGTGCTCTAATGGCGGATTTTACATATGGTCATCATTCTTCGAGTTTATGGGCGTTTTTATCCCCAAGCATCACTGACCACATTGCATCTTCATTTTGCATTGACTTTGCTTGAATACTTCGAATCGAGTCTCGAAACTCAACCTCCATTGCCAAACATTGTTCAATGTCGCCTAGCCAAATCTAGGTCGTGCGAGCTCAATAGGAGCTTAATGTAAGTGTTCTGAATCTCTTATGATGCTTCTGTGTTGATGAATTGACCTCAAATGCCATGAATTGCATGATTGGAGTAGCTATATCCGTACTAGTTCGAGCTTGCCTGCGTTTGATTTTGTGGATGAAATGCGTTAATTCTGAGATATGTGATGCGAAACATTGAGACGAGTAGATTGGCGTTGCTCTTGCTCGATTCCGTCAAGATATCACTGTCAGATCATCGTCGGAGTCTCTCGGCCGTCCGTCGCAGAAGAAGGATGCTCAAGGAAGAAGACGATGACGTGACGGTCAATCGGTCAAAAGTGCTGACGTGGCATGCTACGTCAGCTGAGCCGTTAGAGTTCGGTTTAAATCTGTTAGAAGATCGAACGGTCTAGGTTGCGCCACGTGTTGGTCTGGTGATCGTTCGATCAGTTTTATAACTGTTAATAAAAATCGAATTTTCAAAAAAATATAATAAATCTGATCGAATGGTCGAGGATTAGTCGAGTCATTCGATCTTAGCCGTAGATCTAAGTAATCAGATCCGACGGCTGAGAGATAGTTGGCTTTTGATTTAAGCCGTAGGTTTTAATAAGCCAATTTAGTGGCCGTGAAGTAGCTACGTGGTTCATTAGGAGCCGTCGAATTAAATCCGAATAAATCGAAAAATAAAAATACGAAACGGCATCGTTTCGATGCGTAGGCCGCACAGGTTTGGGAGGCCGGGTTCCGACCCGAGTGGGTCAAGTCGATCCGGTACGAATCATTTTTTAATAAAAAATTCAGAAAAATCATTTTTAAATAAAAAATTCTAGAAAATTGTAAAAAAATGTCAGAAAATTATAGAAAATAAAAAATGTATGAAAATTGTGAAAATTTCATAGATATTCTAGAAATTTCCAAAAATTGAGGATTGACCACAGACAACTAGTCAATCCTATTTTCAAAATTTCTTATCTGTTTATCAGAAAAATGACGATATTACCCTTTAGGGATAAATCGCATCTGCTTGATATATGAGATAGGTCGATAACACCAAGATAATAATTAGGGTCGGTTACGCGATCAATTCTTATGCTTGGGTTTTCGAATCTCGTCTCTTTTTTTTTTTCCTAAAATGACGATTCTACCCTTCTAAGGGTAAATCGTCTTTCTTATTCCGATCGAGCCATGAAAATTACTCAAAATTAGGATTTGGGTCTGGTGATCGACCGATCCTTTTGTTTGAGATTTTCACTTCTCATCACTTTCTGAAATGATAGTTTTACCCCTCAAAGGGTAAATCGATTCTAAAATTCTAAAAAAAATTGAAAATTTTCAAAAAATAGGAAATGTATTGATTTGATGACCAATCCTATTTTCACGATCTTTTGACTCCATATTTTATCTGAAATGACAAATTTTTCCTTCATGATCAAATTGTCTCAAAATTTTTCAAAATTACGATTTTGCCCATCAAGGGCAAATTATGTCAAAAAAATACTCCTAAACCTTGATTGACATATCTCTAGGCTAATATGGCCTTACTAAAAATGACACGCTGTATTCATGTGATTTATCAGCACGTATTGGATTCTTGATTTGCGTATCTATTTTTACTAATTGTGAGTGGTAGGGTAGTCATTCTTATTTGCATGAACTCCTAGTTTTAGGGTTCACGCCTCATTCATTTGCATGAAATCTTAGGTTAAATAAATCATTCAACTTAGGTGCCGAAAGAACGTCAACTCTGATAGTTGGCGTAACAAAGTCCTCGATTCCATTTCTCTAGTTTTCGCAGAATTGAATAGAATGCTCCCAACTATTCGATATGGTTTCCAATCATATCCTCCATACAACGATTGGTGGCCACTCCTTGGCATGTACACGCATAATATGTTACTAGACCACATCGAAGGTCGATCACGTACACCGCCGTTGCGACTTGGGTAACGGGCCTTGGGAGAGGCTCGTGTCCGACCAGACGGGACTGTCCATTAACCCATTGAGAAGATCGCTTGGACGGGTCTCGACAGACTGACGACTTTACTGGGGACTTATTCCAGACCAGAATCTCTGGTTAGGAATTTTAGAGTACTTGAGCCGATTAAAAAGTTGATTGGTTTATCTAACATTATTTTCTACAAATGCTCTCGAATGTGAGGTACATATCCTAATTACTGTGTTAAAGGTTTTTGTAGATTGGAGAAATAAGGGGTGGAGTGTTTGTTGACATCTTTCCTGCATGTTAGAGTTGGGATTGTATGTTTATTTTAATGTGTATATTGAAGCGGCATTTGATACAAATTGCTGTGCATGACCTTGCATTATGATGATCACGACATATCTCACACATTGACTATTAAACCTCGATTGCAACCACTCTAGGTTACTTTACATAGGGAAATGATACGAAAGGATCTTGTGTTTGATAGCATTTGAGACTTTCGTGTTTGTTCCCGCTCACGATTTAAATTGGTGATATCTAACCCTCTTGGATGGGTACTCTTGGGGAGGAATCTGCCATATTTGGATCGTGGGAGCCTGAGCCATAGGTTCATCACCTGATTTTATTTCTAGAGTATATTCTCACTTGTCTCATGCGCATGTCTGTGGAAGGTTGGTATACCTAAAATTACCAATTGTTACGAAGGAATATTTCGTGTCCCCTGAGGTTTTGGTTGGTAAGGCATTTACTTTTGATGTATTTCCTAACTCCTTGTTTCATATTATGTTCAAGTACTGCATATCATTCACATTTACGTGCATTGCATACATTATGAAATTATTCTAGTGACTGATTGAAATAACAACGCAGGGGATAAGAAGTTGTTGTTGTTCCCTAGAAGTTCAACGGAGTTGGTAACCTTCAAATATCTAAGGAAAGTCACTCATCCTAGGTCGAACACAAGGTTGCATTTTACTAGATTTATACATGGCCAGGAGCTAACTGAACATAAGCTGGGATATGCTGAATATTGTCAGATTAGTTACTATGTCGATAACATTAGGTTTAAGCGGCAGGAGGACGAAAGGCACAAGCACTATCTCGAGATGAAAAGGTAGTATCGCAACGGTTTAGCTAGAGAAGCCTATGCCCGCCGAAAAGAAGAACGTCAAGCTAGGAAGAACCAATCGGCGATCTCTCTTTGGGGAAAGAAAAGACGCCCTGCAACCAAGACAAAACCAAGGTGCATCATACTCAAAAATACAAAATCCAAGAAGACTCCTGAAGTCATTATATCGTGGATTAGAGAATGGCCGGAAGAGCTAAAGTATCTCAACCAACCTATTGAAGATTATCCTTCACATTTTGAGGAGCGCTCAACTAGGGGAGAAGACTTGATTGCCGAGCCGTATTATAAAGAGGGACAAGATAAAGATGCAATTAATGAGGAAATCCTAATGAACCATCACCCCAAAGAAGATTAAATCTTGGGGAAGGATAGTTTAGATCCCATATTTCATTGGCCTTTTATGGCCTTCTTGTTTTAAAATAAATCTGATTGGTATTTTCCCCCTCTCGATACCCCTATCGATCTCTCTATCATAGCATATACTTTTTGTAATAATGAATTTTATTCGCTATGTTCATAATTAATGTTTTGATCAATGGAATGTGACGTTATTTTCTTTAAGTCACTAAGATGATTCTGACTAATTGCATAATCCGCTTCTTTGAAATTTACATTAGACCTTGAGTCAGGTCTTTCGTACCTGAGAAAGACTTTAATTTCCATTTCATTAATTGGAATATGCAATTAAACCAGTTCATGCATATTTCATAGCATTAGCATAATCCCATATTTAAAGTAATTTTTGGTGATTCATTTTTCAAAATCATTTGCATATTTTAGACTTGATGGGAAAGAATGACATCCAAGTGTTCAAGGTCCCTCGAGTTGAGCTCTTAGCCTGGTGGGATAGCATGGGTGAAGCTAGTCAGAAGCTAGCCAGAAGTACGCCAGATCGCGGTTAGGATATTTGTTGGATTTGCTGAAGATTGAATGTCTACTTGCCTTTATCTAAGTGACGACATTCTATTGGGATCCGACCACCGCGACGTTCTGCATGGAAGGATTGGAGATTACCCCCACCCTTGAGGAATATAGCGCCGCCATTGGCATTGAGTTCACTCACTTGTTAGTCTAATCTCCTATAGGGTTTGAGCCTTTGAGTCAACTAGTTGAATTCCTGGATACAAACCTTAATGAAATCAAAGTAGATGCCAAAAGTAATTTTGGGCGAGTTTCCCTATCTTTTCTTCTAGATAGGTTTCCCAACCTCCATGTTAGCAAATGAACTAAGTCTAGTAGAGCTTTTGTCTTGACATTCTTTAGCTTTGTCCTATTTTTGATCACGTTTGTGACTTTTGACCTTATCATGACTGTAGTGGTCAAACAAGTTTATTATGGGTGGGATTACTCGAATCTTATCCTCGCTGAAACCTTCCTCTCCCTCAACCGTTTTGAGAAAAGCAAGAAAGGAATTTTTAAAGACTCTAGTGGTCTCCTGTACTTATGGTTCACATCACATATAAAATAATTTTATATCCACGTGGGTTTCACTGATATTAACTCTGATGCCCATCCTCTTAAGACTTTCGTCAAAACTCATACACGTATTCCTAAGTTCAATTTTAAAGACTGGAAAGAATTTCTTAGAACTCTAAAACCAGAATAATTTCGATGGCGGCTTAGATTATCAACATTAGGTAAAGTCAGACTAACATGCAATGGGGAAGATCTAGTCCCCTTGTTAGGATTCACAAGCACCGCCGCATATTGTCCAAGGATGGTTATCCGACAGTTTGGAGTATTGCAAGAGATTCCTTCATCGCCACAACTAGGTATTTTCTCGTTTGACTTGCTAAGAGAGACCCTCACAGGGGAGAAGAAGAAGCGATTTGAAGCCAAGGTGGAGTTCATCATACACTCTTTAAAAGGCTCCCAGATTGAAGACGTAGAATGGCCAGATGATATGACTCATGAGATAAATACTCATAGGGCTTCTACAGAATACATCCGTCGCTTTGAAGAGACCAGACGCAGCTTTGTTGAACCTTAAGTACTTGAATACATCGTGCCATATGTGCCTGGAGTGGAGCCGTATATACCTGAAGACATGTGATCACTATCATATTCGGGAGACGAGGATTCTTAGAATGAAGTATCCGATCTTTGCTGGGACGATGAGGGTGCCTTAAACCCTAAGCGCCCTAAACTTGGATAGACTATTCTATCAAGTATAAAACATATGAACATTATGATGATTGCTTAACATTTTGAGACTCATTTGAATTAAATGTTACTTTTAACACATGTGTATGAGCATAAGCATGTTTTGTCGATGCATTAAAAAATATCGCCGAAGATTGCGCTTCCTTTAATTTCATGAATTCTCTTGACAAATGATTGAAAGAACTGTTCGTGCGAGACTAAGGCTCGCAACGTAACCCTTTTTCTCGTTCATCAATAGAAAACATGCAACTGAAATAATCCAGTACTTTTCTTATTTGTCCTAATGAGATACTTATTTGTTAAACATGCATTCTCTAATTACGAAATTATCAAGACATTATTTCCATACTCGACTTAAAACGAGGATGGAACAGTATGAATTGACTCCACGAGTGGGCATGTTGGAGACCTAGATGACTACTATGACTACCATGATGGCTGAAATTAAAGCCATGTTGGAAGCCTCCCAAGCCAGACAGACGGCAATACCTAACCTGAACAACTCGGGTCAATTCTCAATACCTAATACGACTGACAAATGGACAATTGAAGGTACCCAACATGCCGTAGAGGACATTCGTGCGCCAAACGTCCAGTCACAACCAAAGATACCTCCTGTTGTCATTAACCTCGAGAAAGAAGAGAAAGCAAAGCAGGTTGTGAAAACTAAAGCCGAGGCTAAGAGAATAGCCAAGATTGAGGAGTGCTTGAGCAGTCAAGACAACGAGTTAACCCTTTTTGACAAGATATCTCCATTTGCCAAAGTAGAGACTCTTCCGGATTACAAAGAGCCAGACTTTGTGAGAAAGTATAAAGGGTCAGGTTGTCTACGTGCTCACCTCAAATACTATCTACGTAAGATGCCACATTATTCTGACTATATTCCCCTTATGATGAATACGTTCCAAGAGAGTTTGGTTGGCGCCGCTTTGACTTGGTTTATTAAGTTAAACCTGGATGATTACGACGGATGGGAGGATTTTGCTGAAGATTTCCTCAGGCAGTATAAGTTTAACACGGCTACGGCCCCGACAAGTGACGATTTGTTACGAACCGTGAAAGGTAGAAGTGAAACAATCAGAACATATGCTCAGAGGTGGCGTACTTTAGCAACTCAAGTGAAACCGCCGATCCCGGAAGATGACTTGATTGAACTATTCTTGAAGGCACTTCCTTACGAAAACTTTGAGAGATTAAACACCTTAGGATGCCAAACCTTTACGCACTTGATAAAGGTGGCCGAGAGATTGGAGTAAGCCTTGAGAGAAAGAAGGCCACATAAAATTTCGACGAGGAAGCAATATCCTACGAGAAAAGAAAGAGAGGCTGGAGTTGACATAGCCTTTGCGCTCGATTCTCATAAACCCAAAGTATTCGCTAATTCTAATCAGGCTAAAGGAGGATCATCATGGTCAATGTCTAAAGAACAAAAGCCCAAGAAGAGGCAGCCTCCGAAGCAATTCTCTCAACTTCCCAAGTCATTATCTAAGTTGCTACCGATATTATTAGAGCAACACTTGGTGGCAAAGGAACCTCCCAGAGCGAATTCGACGAAATATCCTGATTTTGATGAAAGCCAGACTTGCACCTATCATATGGGTGAAAGAGGACACAATGTAGATAATTGTTACATCCTTAAGCTGAAGGTTCAGGCTCTCATTGACAATCAAATTTTGAAATTCGATGATATAGCTCCAAATGTGCAAGAAAATCCACTCCCTGATCACCAAGTAGTTGGTACAATACTTGATGATGAAGAAGGAAACCACCTTGAGCTGAAGGTGAATGTGCATAGACTAACCAACATTCTGGCAATTGCCTCGTCATATCCAAAAGAGGGAGAAGTGTCGACTGAAAGAAAAATGCTATGTATTGCCAAAATGATGAGCCTAGGGATAATGTTGAGCATGGCTGATGAAAAATTTGAAGGAATTAAGGCCTCAGTGAACATGGAATGAGGCTAGTTTGTGATTGAAACCGAATGAGGGAATATATGGAATATCCTACACGAAGGTCTGGTAGGGGACGTAGAGCTGATTACCGAACCAGAAGAAGAGCTTGACGAAGATGAACTAAAGGCTACCAAGCGAAGCCTGGCCGATCGTAGGTTCGTAGCTGAAGCACTAGAGAAAGGCGAAATTGTAGATAATTTAGGAGAGTATTCTGGTGGGTATAACTTCAAAGTGAAGTATTATGCTCCTCCCATTTTCTTCTAGAGAATAAAGGATATCATACCTGATGATTGGGGAGGTATGGATGATCTTGTTCAACCTGAAGTCTTGAAGGCGGTGATAGTCTTTAACAGAAAAACCTGAATTATCATTCAACCGAGTGATATCAAAATATTTCTTGCCCATAGAAGAGCAAGTGAAAGATCTCCCTTGAGAGATGGAGGAGGTGTCATTTCAATTGACAACGTGCGATCATCCTTAAACGACAGATGATGAGCTTGACATTGAACAATACGTCAGGATGGACAAATTAATAGCCTAGTGACAAAGCTTGATTGAACTATTCGAAAGAATAAGAAGATATTTGGAGATTGTAATATTAGCCGAGCCAAGTGATGTTGACAGATAACGCCAGTCGAAATACGAAAACTCCCCTGAAGACTTGAGCGACACAGTGGCAATGATTGAAACCGCTACGACTGTGGTGATTAAACTGAATGAGCTTGACAGCCTAAGTCAAGAAGATGATTTGTTTGGTGAAACTTGTGGTAATTCACCTATCAAGAGATGAATCTGATGGTGAATTTGAACTAGAGATATCCCACCTGTCGACGGTAACCATACAAGTCCCACCAGTAGAAATCTACGACTCTAAGGCAGTTCATTGGGGCTGTGGAATGAGTGAAGTAGATGCCGTGATGAGGTCCAGACAATTTTATGCTCAAAGGGAGGCGAATCTGAGAAGAAGGAGTTGTCAAAAGATGATGCAGAAAAACTCCTATCCATCGTCAAGACCATCGAATTTGAGGTGATGAAACAGTTAAGAAAAATGTCAGCCTAGATATTTCTGTTGGATTTGTTCATCAATTTAGAAAAACATAAAGATACGCTGCTAAAGGTGCTAAATGAAGTGCATGTCCCCGAAACCATTAACGACATACAGTTGAGAGATTTTGTTGGGGTAATCCTTCTTAAGGATCAATTAAGCTTCTCAGATGAAGAGTTTCCCCTGGAGGGAAGAGGGCACAACTGTAATGAAAAGAGAGTGGCATATGTGCTAATTGACAATGGATCAGCTTTTAACATTTGCCCGTTGGCTACGTTGAGGAATTTGGGCATTAAAGAGGAAATGACTTGAACTTTCAAGGTGGCTATCAGAGCCTTTGATGGGATGAGGAAAATTGCAGTAGGCAAAATCGAGTTGGATGTTCTCATTGGCCCAACCAAATTCTCCATAAACTTCTAGGTGATGGATCTGCCAAGCCCATTCAGATTCCTGTTAGGGAGATCCTAGATCCACATTGCTGGAGCCGTGTCTTCAAGTTTACATCAGAAGGTAGGATTCGTGATTGATGGGAAGGTAGTTACCGTCCATGGGGAAGTTAACCTCCTTGCATATTAGAATAACGCTATCCCAAATCCCAAAATGGCGCCTTGCACGTCAAGAAGACAATCTTTAGAACTGACTTTTTGTAAGGTTTATGTAACCTCTATACCTCAGAATAGTCCTTCTGGTAAAACCTAAGAGTTAGGTATACCTCATGTGTATAGACACTTGTTGATTCAACAAGGTATACGATCAGCTTAGTTTCTAACAAACCCTAAAAAATAGATGTGTCTCCTTTAGGTTCCTGGTGGATAGAAAGTCTAGTCTTTGATAAACCCTAAAAAACGGGTACGTCACCTTTAGGTTCCTGGTGGATAGGAAACCAAACGGGTGCGTCTCCTTTAGGTTCTTGGTGGATAGGAAGCCTAGTCTCTAACAAACTCTAAAAAAAGGGGTGCGTCACCTTTAGGTTCCTGGTGGATAGGAAGCCTAGTCTCTAACAAACTCTAAAGAACGGATGCGTCTCCTTTAGGTTCCTGGTGGATAGGAAGCCTATTCTCTGAAAAACCCTAAAGAACAGGTGCGTCACCTTTAGGTTCCTGATGGATAGGAAGCATAGTCTTTAACAAACCCTAAAAAACGGGTGCGTCACCTTTAGGTTCCTAGTGGATGGGCAGATTAGTCTCCGATAAACCGTAAAGAAATGGTGCGTCACCTTTAGGTTTCTCATAAAAAGGAGTCCTATTCACAGTTTGATCCACCATACAGATCAAAACTTTTGACAACCCCTAAAGAATGGGTGCGTCATCCATAGGTTCCTAATATAAAAGAGTTCTACTCATGGTCTGATCCACCATACGGATCAAAACCTTTGACAATCTCTAAAGAACGAGTGCGTTATCCTTAGGTTCCTATCAGATAGGAATCTCATTATGATTTGGTCTATCATACAGGCTAGAACTTAAACGCCTTAGGATGCTCAAGAGACGAGTCCCTAGGTATCTACTTGAATCCGCCATACACCACGCATGCCACACGAGAATCAGGCAGGTGAGTAACAGGTTTGTTTCTCTACTCCCTCTCTCTCTCTCTCTTTCTCTCTCTCTCTCTCTCTCTTACATCAACAAAGACAGAATGAATAGAACGTTCACTAGTAGGACAAAAATGATTGAATGTTAGAATTCGTTTTTCTTTTCCCCAGTCGAGTCAGTCTAGACTCAGACATCACCTATCTTTGAGTGAAACCTCTTGTGAGATTCCTTTCAAAGAGGGGCAGCTGTTGACACCTGATTTTTTACCAGTCTTTTTTAATTTTATTTTTAAAAAATTCATAAAAAATTCATAAAAGTTAAAAAATTACAAACTCAACTTTGGTGGCCTCGACCAAGCTCAAGGAACCAATTCTGACAAATTTTTTTTCATATTTTTTAGTATTTTTAGAAAATAGAAAAATACTTGCGGATTCAGGAAAAATAGCATTTGAGGTCACAAAAATATAGAAAAATAGTCAATATTTTTTTTTTAATTCTCTTGTATTTTTGGCTTCATAAAAAGTACAAATTCAAGTTCAATTTTATGTGTTTTTTTGTTACACGTATGATTGAATTTGGCAAAAAAAATATCAATTGAGTTTTTTAATTTACAATTTTGGGATTTTTAGGGTCTTGAAATTCAATCTAATTGTCCTTTATTGCAATTCAGTCTAATTATTTACGTAAATTGCTCAATTGCATGAATTGGGCAAAATTGCATACTTTATTGTAATGTAGTTCTTGAATTTGGGCATAATTGAAATTACTTTCAATTCAAGGGTTACCTTTGCCAATTGAAGCCACTACCCAATCTTTTTTTATCATTTTGAGTTGATTGGCATAGGTTGTTTGGTCCAATTTAACTGTTTGAGTCTTCAATTTCATAATTTTTCGAATTGAAATTGAGGACAAATTTGGAATTTTGTAGAAATTGACATGAACTTTTGGGCAAAAACACATTTTTAGATAATATTCATTCCCCAAGTTTGATTTTGAGGTTCAATTTGCAAAAATTTCACTCGAATTAGGGTTAATTTTGAAAAACCAAGTCATAACCGGTTCTGACCGGTCTGCTACAGTATCATCTTCTTCCTTAAGCTGTTATGTGAGTGAACAATCCGCATGCTGGTTTTGATAATCAAATTGAAGGTCAATTCGTGAGTAATTATGCGAGCATTGATAGGCGTAATGTTGCCCCCACTCTTGACCGTCGATCAACACCAACATCACTGTTCGACGTTGCCAAAGGAGTGATTAATAGACTAGTCAACCTCATGGGCCTGCATAAGTCAACATCTCTCAAACTTGGCTCAAATCCGTGTCGAATTCGCACTAAATGGGACTTGCCGGAGAACTAAACGAATCTGGACGGAATGCCCATCGTCCCCGACGCCGTTTGGGCCTAAAAGCACGTGGCCTCACGTGCGATTCAAGCCAGTATACACCACCCCGTTCGGCGCCAAAATCCGAGAATGATATATAACTTAAACAGGCTTGGGAGGAGGAGAAGAGGAGTTCATTCTGTTGCTAGAGGTAAACAAAATTGAGAGAAACAGAATCGAGAGAGGAGGGGATTAAGAGAGAGCTCGTTCTCCAACCTCCATTGTTGAGAGCTAGAGCTCGAAATCCCGTGGTACTGGTTAGGCTGTTTATGGCCAAACCGAAGCCAACGAAGACCATCAGAAGCTCACCTGGAGTAGCAGAAGTCGATCGCCCTCGGTCAGGCCGCCTATAAGCTCGAAAAATGTGAGTTCAACCTTTGAGTTTTCTCATTGTGCTCTATTGAGGAATTTTACATTCGGTCATCATTCTTCGAGTTTATGTGGGCATTTTTATCCCCAAGCATCACTGACCATCATCGCATCTTCATTTTGCATTGACTTTTCTTGAATACTTCGAATCGAGTCTCCAAACTCAACCTCCATTACCGAACATTGTTCAATGTCGCATGGCCAAATCTAGATCGTGTGAGCTCAATCGGAGCTCGATGTAAGTGTTCTGAATCTCTTATGATGCTTCTGTGTTGATGAATTGGCCTAAGATGTCATGAATCACATGATTGAAGTAGCTATATCCGTACTGGTTCAAGCTTGCCCGGGTTTGATTCTGTGGATGAAATGCGTTAATTCTGAGATATGTGATGCGAAACATTGAGACGAGTAGATTGGCGTTGGTCTTGTTCGATTTCGTCGAGATTTCATAGTCAGATCATCACCGGAATCTCTCAGCCGTCCATCGCAGAAGAAGGATGCTCGAGGAAGAAGACAATGACGTGGCGGTCAATCGGTCAAAAGTGCTGACATGGCATTGACGTAGCATGCCACGTCAGTTGAGCCGTTAAAGTTCGGTTTAAATCTATTAGAAGATCGAACGATCTAGGTTGCGCCACGTGTTGGCCTGGTGACCATTCGATCAGTTTTATAACTGTTAATAAAAATCGAATTTTCAAAAAAAATAATAATAAATTTGATCGAACGATTGAAGATTAGCCTAGTTGTTTGATCTTGACCGTAGATCTAAGTAATCAGATATGACGGTTGAAAGATAGTTGGCTTTTGATCTGAGCCGTAGGTTTTAGTAAGTCAATCCAGTGGCTGTGGAGTAGCCACGTGGCTCATTAGGAGCCGTTGGATTAAATCCTAATAAACCGAAAAATAAAAATACGAAATGGCGTTGTTTTGGTACGTAGGCCGCGCGGGTCCGGGTCTGGGCCGGGTTTCGACCTGAGTTGGTCGGGTCAACTAGGTCCGAATCAATTTTTTTTTTTTATAAAAAATTCAGAAAAATCATTTTTAAATAAAAAAATAAAAAAATCCTAGAAAATTCTTAAAAAATGTCAGAAAATTATAGAAAATAAAAAAATAGAAAAATTATGAAAAATTCCTAGACATTCTAGAAATTTCCAAAAATTAAGGATTGGCCATAGACAAATGGTCAATCCTATTTTCGGAATTTCTTATCTATTCATCTAAAAATTGACGATATTACCCTTTAGGGGTAAATCGCCTCTGCTTGGTATATGAGATAGGTCGATAACACCAAGATAAGAATAAGAGCTGGTTAGGTGACCAATTTTTATGCTTGGATTTTCGAATCTCGTCCCTTTTTCTGAAATGACGATTCTACCCTTCTATGAGTAAATCGTCTTTTCTATTCTAATCGAGCCGCGAAAATTATTCAAAATTAGGTTTTGGGTCTGGTGGTCTACCGATCCTTCTGTTTGAGATTTTCACTTTTTATTACTTTCTGAAATGATGGGTTTACCCCTCAAAGGGTAAATCGATTCTAAAATTTGAGAAAAATTCTGAAAATTCTTGAAAATAGGAGATGGATTGGTTTGATGAACAATCCTATTTCCACCATTTTTTGACTCCATATTTCATCTGAAATGACAAAATTTTCCTTCATAGGCAAATTGTCTCAAAATTTTTCAAAATTACGATTTTGCCCCTCAAGGGCAAATCATGTCAAAAAAATACTCCTGAGCCTTGATTGACATATCTCTAGGCTAATAGGGCCTTACTAAGAATGCCACGCTGTATTCATGTGATTTATCCACACTATTGGATCCTTGATTTGCGCATCTATTTTTACTAATTGTAAGTGGTGATGTAGTCACTCTTATCTGTATGAACTCCTAGTTTTAGGGTTCGCACATCATTCATTTGCATGAAGTTTTAGGTTAGATAAATCATTCAACTTAGGTGCCGAAAGGGCGTCAACTTTGACAGTTGGCGTAACAAAGTCCCCGATCCCATTTTTCAGGTTTTTGCAAAATTGAATAGAATGCTCTCAACTATTCTATAGGGTTTCCAATCGTACCTTTCACAGAACGATTGGTGGCGACTCTTAGGCATGTACACGCATCACATGTCACCAGACCACACCGAAGGTTGACCACGTATACCGCCGTTGCGACTTGGGTAACGGGCCTTGGGAGAGGCTCGTGTCCGACCAGACGGACTGCCATTAACCCGTCGAGAAGACCGCTCAGATGGGTCGCGGCACTACTTATACACCACAATCGAATGGTGTGGCGGAAAGGAAAAATCGATTTTTAAAGGAAATAATGAATGTTTTGTTGAATAGTTCTAGTTTACCACAAAATTTTTGGGGGGAAACGGTCTTGACGGTAAACTTTATTTTAAATAGAGTACTCCATAAAAAGACATAATAAACTCCCTATGATAAGTGGAAAGACAGAATGCCTAATTTGAAACATCTCAAAGTGTGGGGGTGTTTGGTTAAGGTTGCGGTTCCTAAATCTAAAAAATTTAAGATAGGACCAAAAATTTGTTGATTGTGTCTTTATTGGATATGCTCTTAATAGTAATGCATATCGATTTCTTGTTCATAAATCTAGGATCCCATATATATATATATATATATATATATATATGTTAATACGATTATTGAGTCAAAGGACGCTTTGTTCTTTGAGAATATATTTCCGTATAACATAATATATGATCCAATTGATAACGATAAAAGGTCTTGAGATGCTATATCTAGAAGTGATCCAATAGAGGATGAACCTAGACATAGTAAAAGAAAAATGACTTCTACAATGGCAAAGTACCAAAAAGAAGAATTTGGGAAGGATTAATTCATCATAAACCACTTTCGCCACCTTCTTACGAGCAACGTTCTTCTTCCTCCTCGACCTTCATCTTCATTCTTCTTCCTTGACCTCAACGATGGACGGCGATCAAGTCACAACATTCACGCTTAAGGCGGCCATTGTTGCTGCCCTAGTGATCCTAGCCATCCTGTTGGTAGTTTACTGCCTCAAGCCGACCCGACCCAAGGTCAGTGTCAGCCTCATGGGCCTAACAGTAGCCATGAGCTTCCATCAACCGCTGAAGGAGCCGCCATATGAAGGAAGAGGCGACAACGTCCATCCGTTCGGCTTTGAATGCATAAGAATATGCAAATCATGGGGAGTGCCCTTTCAACCGGCTATACAAATGCAAATCTCCAATCATATGCGACAACGTCTAGTACATTTTGTGTTTATCCTTCCTTCCTTATTGTTTAAGCTAGCTTCTGGCTCTATCTTAGGATATGTTATTTGTTATTGCATAAGTTCGTATAATCAGAATTGCAATTGAAAGACTAACCTGCGGTTAATGCAAACGAGTAAGCAGAATGTTGATCCGAGCCAAACGAAATGACTGTGTCCTTAAGACAAATTTGCCCCCTCAATCAGTACCCAAGGACCTTGGACAATTGTCTTCCAGGATAGAACGGATCGTGTTCCTTTGAAGCGGTACTTCTTCAAAGGACTCAGACGAACGTAACTTTGCAGAACAATCGCACAAATGATTAAGATGAGTAATGAGTGGTGGAGCACAAAAAACTTTAGTAGTCGAAAAGTGATGGTCGGAGTTTGTATTTATAGATAATGAAGAGTCGCGAAGCCGAACATTTCTGTTGAAGAAGGAATGCGAACCGAATCGAGTTCTGTTTCGAACAAACTTGTTCGTTCGCTTTATTCCAAACGAACATGTATGTTCGATGGTTGAACTTGTTCGAACAAACATGTTTGTTCGCTTTAATCCGAACAAACATGTTCGTTCGCTTTAATCCGAACAAACATGTTCGTTCGCTTTAATCCGAATGAACATGTATGCTCGACGGGCGAGCTTTCATGTTTGCTCAACGAAGAGCAAACATATCTGTTTGGAAGTAAAAGAATGTCTAGAAATTTTCGGACATGTCTATTCAAGTCATGTCCCTTCAATTTAAAAAGAATAAAAAAAATGATGGTGTAAAAATAAATAAACGTGCGGACCTGGGCCCAAATCGAACCGAGCCGGCCGGTCGGCGGCTACGGCGCACGCGTGTGGGCCAACCTAAATTTGCGTAGGTCTTCCCCCGTCCACAAAAGTGCGGTGCCACTTGAGGCCCAAACCCATTTGTGAAGTTCTAATATTTAAATCCATCCATCATCTACTCTTTTTCCTATGTAGGACTCTCCATCATTCTTTTTCCATTCACTTCTTATGGGATTTTACAATAAAATCCCAACAATCCCCCACACGAATAAGATGTTTAGCTATCACAACTCTTTGCGTATACATGAGATGTAATGTGCGATTATTTTATGAGAGAACGTTGCATTAGGATAAGTAGTTTAAGACTTTGAACTTTCCCTAGTGAGACCTATCGGACTTACTCGGTTAATTAGTAGACTTGATGTTTTTGAACTGTCGACCTTTGGTATAAGCCTAGACAATAAAAATCACACAACTGTCTCTCGAACAAAGTTAGTTCTCACTGTTGTGTTCATTTTGACCTTGAACACGGCCTAGTCTCATGAGTGTTTTAAAGAATTCGGCATTTTCAATTCTCTCATAACCGGCTCTCACTTCACACTCACATAGGTTATTTTTGAATGTGCGGTATATTACATACTTAATTCAGAATCATTAAAAGCTTTCGCTTAACCTCCACATGTCAATACTGTTTTTATCCGGGAATGAGTAAGAATTTACAGTACTCTACATTGTTTTCATAACTTAGTTGTCTCTTTGAACCTAGATCTTGGGATCTCGAGTCAATTAGGTGGGATTTTCGCTATGATGACTTATTTATAGGCCTTTAAACCCATTCCTCTTGATGTTTTTACAACTAACTCTCTAGTTAGGCCTTTTGTTAGTGGATCCACAATATTATTTTTTGACTTCACATAGTTAATTGTGATAATTCCACCAAAAAGAAATTATCTTACAATATCGTGTCTTTGACATATATGTCGAGACTTACTGTTATACATGACATTTCGTGCCCTTCCTATTGTCGCTTGACTATCACAATGAATACATATAGTTGGCACTGGTTTAGGCCAATTAGAAATATCTTCCAAGAAATTTCAAAGCATTATGCTTCTTCACCGGCTTTAAAAGCAATAAATTATGATTCCATAGTAGATCTTGCTATACAAGTTTGTTTGGATGATTTCCAAGACACTGCTCCCCCACTAAGTGTGAACACATATCCACTTGTTGATTTTGTGTCTTTTGTGCCGGTTATTCAATTTGCATCACAATATCCTAGCATAGCCTTGAGTATGCTTCAAGTAGCCTAACACACGTTTCATAACTTTCCAGTGATTTTCATTTGGACTAATTGTAAATCGACTTAACTTGCTTACCACACAAGTTATGTCTGGTCTAGTACGGTTCATGACATATTTTAACTGCCTAGTACATTAGCGCACGCATTTTGAGCATTGCTTTCACCAGTATTATTTGAAAGATGTAAATTAACATCTATCGAGGTACTTACTTGTGCAATGCTTAGATTCTTGCATTTTTCAAGAATCTTCTCAATGTAATGGGATTGCGATAAAGATAATCCTTCAGATGTTTTACGGATTTTAATTTCTAAAATAACATTTGCGACCCCCATGTCTTTCATATCAAATTTGCTTGTGAGCATGCGTTTGGTTGCCTTGACAACCTCACTATTGCTTCCCATTATAAGAATATCATCTACATACAAGCATAAAATGGCAAAGCTGTTATGGGTATTCTTAACATATACACATTTATCGCATTCATTAATCTTGAAACCATTCGTCAACATGACTTGTTCGAATTTAGCATGCCATTGTTTTGGTGGTTGTTTCAAGTCACAAAGTGACTTGATAAGCCGACATACTTTCCTCTCTTATCCTAGAACAATAAACCCTTCAAGTTGTTCCAAATATATTTCTTCTTCTAGATCCCCATTTGAAAAAGCTGTTTTAACATCCATTTGATGTATTTCAAGTCTATACATCATTGCTATAGCGATTAACAACCGTATAGATGTAATTCTCGTGATAGGTGAATAAGTGTCGAAATAATCAAGACCTTCTCGTTGCCTGCAGCGTTTTACTACAAGCCTAGCCTTATACTTATCAATAGTACCGTCTGCTTTCATTTTCCTCTTAAATATCCACTTACATTATAATGGCTCATTACCAGAAGGAAGGTCAATCAATTCCCAAGTATGATTAGACAGGATGGATTCAACTTCACTATTGATAGCTTCTTTCCAGAGCGGGGTTTCTAGGGATGTCACAGCTTCCTTAAATATTCGAGGCTCATTATCTAACAAATATGTTATAAAATCAGGTCCAAAAGACGCACAAACAAACAAACGGCCTTCATCCACCATGTAGTGCTCGTACATTATATGTACATATCACATAAAGGAGTTGTCGATAGCTGTAAAAGCCAATTGTATATCTTCATCAAACATTGACACCCCAATTTGAAGATCCTAAAGCTCGATAATTCAAGAGCATCAACTTGGTCGTACATTTGGCTACTTTGCTTGTAAAAGTTGTAGGGGTTTTTCTGACTAGTAACTGCAACAGATAGCTAGAGGACTATTGAACCGGATCAATTTTAGTCTGTGTGATATTTTCCATGAAGGATAATGATGAACATTTTCGTGTGAAAATCCCAAAAAAAATCAAATTTTCGTGAAACCTTGCGATTGTCTTAATTGTTGCCAGAGTCCTTATGGACTCCTTAATCCTTATACACAAAACAAAATGAATGGCCCAAATTGCACCAGTTCGTTCTCCTACCACCGTCAATTATTAATCTCATACTTACTCCAGTAAGCCAAGCGCCATCAGTGTGATGAAGATGGGGAGTGCCATTTTCGACCTTGTTCTCGTGAAGAAAAAAATTTCCCATGACCAATACATCCAAATTCAAGTTTAACTAAAATCAAATGATGCGAGGAGACCGGCCAGTCGTCCGTGCACAATAAAAGTTTCTTGAATAAAATAATTACAGATTGTATGGCACGGGAGAGAGACCTATGAAGAGGAGGTGAAAGGGGTGATAACAATTATGGTGACGACATGCCGATAGACGACGAGTACATAATGCTTTCTGCCGTGGTTTAAATCAGCCTTGCAAGTGATGTCCATCCCGGCCAACCCAAGTTGCAAGAACCCCATGAGATGAACGGCTTCAACTTCAATCTCGTGAACTAGCTCACTCTTCTATTATGTATTGGGAATGAAACTGAACCTTTAAATCCAAAGCACTCGTTCCGGAAGTAGAAAACATTCATCAGCAATTATTATCTCATGACATATGTTGTGCGTTCCCTTGCCCGTTACGGCTATCCAGCTCTGTTGGCAGCGCTATTTGCTTGTCAATCGCTGAAGACGACTTTTAGTCTTTGCTTTTGTCCCCCCAAACAACAAGGTACAAACCAGCCACAATGACGATTTGCACCAATAATCCTGATTTAATGGAATTAATTAGCACAATATAATTTTTAAAGTTTGATAGTTAGCGTGAAATGGGGTAGAAATTTGAGGAGTTAAAGAAGTACCTTCCCAAGGTAACCTGCTCTGCTAACATGAAGGTGATTAATAGACGTGATTGGTCCTCGGTCCGGTCCGGTTCCCCTCAAGAATCGAGAACTGGACCGATGGTCTCAGTTTTCAATTTTCCGAAATCGAGAATCGGACGGGACCGGTGGTCCAGTTCCCGAGCGGTTCCATTGGATCGGACACATGCAAAAAAAGATATTCATCATTTATGACATGGAGTACACGAGCTAGGTTACTTTTATTAGGTTGCCCAATTTGCTAGAAACATTTAGAAATGCTCTGTGTTCCACTTTTTGTTTGCTTTGACTGATACATATGTCAATTCTGTCGGTAGGTTTACTCTGGGCTTCATTCTCGTATTGGTCTCATTAACCACACTGAATATGGGCTCTCTTGGACTGGATGCATTCACGATGACCAAAAAGTTTAGTCTGTCCAAGGGTTTGCTCTTAAGGCAAAATGCAACTCGTAACTTTTAAAAAATAAAAAATAAAAAATTTCGAGCGGTCCGGTTCGAGTAGTCCGGTCCTAGGATCCTAGAACCGGGAGCCGGACCGCTTTCTTTAGAACTGAGACCCGGATCACCAGTCTCGATCCGATTCGAGCTGTCCGATTTGCTCACCCTTAGTGATCAAGACAACCACCATCACCATGCTTAGAGGATTGAAGTCCGAGACAAAAACTGATCCTCTTCCTCTGATGACCACACCTTGGACCTAACAGGCCACCCTTGAGCACACTATTCCCTGCATTTACTAATTAAGGCATGACTATAGATAAACTCTTAAGATTTTAAAAAAATTAAAACCTCTTGGAATTTGTTACTTTGTTAAAGTAAGAAATGGGTTAACATAACCTTATGTTTCTCACATTGTGCTGTACAAAGTCAGCGGTAAACTATAGACAACATCAGTTTCTACTCATGAAAATGAAAATAAATGAAGCTTAATTGACAAGTTAATAGTGGTAGGCATTATAACGAAGGATGACGGATGACTAAGAAGTGATAACAATGGTTCTCCCTCAAATTTTGCTAAGTCATTTTGTAAAGAAAAATCGATTAAATAATCATGAAATTGTGAGTGCTTACGCCGTAGGTAGACACAAGTAATTTAGTGTCTCAATGTAATGAACCAAATCGGAGTGTCTATTCTTTCCATGACTAGAGCTACCATGGCATCAGAGGTCTCAAAAATCATATCCAAGTCGTTATAGAGTCGCCCGTATAAATTAAAAAAAAAATCCCAATTCAAGTTAGTGTGATTTAATCGTAAATACGAAGAAAAAATGTGGATTGAAAATTTTCGATGCCATGTTTACATTAGTAAGTATCGATAACTCAAATGATTTTGTATTGCATAATCCATTTAATTAGCGCGTTATGTTTGAAGTTTATACCATGCATAATAAACGAAGCATCGTGCGTTGGCATTGAATCTAAATTTGCTGTGTCGCAAATAATAAAGTATGAAGACGATATTGCGAAAAAAAGGAGCTCAAAGAAAAACTTGCGCCATTGCCCCTTGCATTGTCATAAGCGATGGATCAAACTTGAAATTTCATATTTCGCAATGTCACTCGATTAATGCATTCTCATTCCTGATTATAAACTCATCGCCAAATTGCTTGTTTTCGTAGAAACAATTTCGACAGTAAATAACTTTCAAATGCTTCTCACTTGATTCGAGTAAGATCATTAGGCCCTCCTCGGCTGCCGGCTTCGAGGCCAATCGCGACCGCCCCATCCCACCTTCCTATATTGGTTTTTGATGTTGTTATATATATATATATATATAAAATCTACATCGGCACATTGATATGACGGATTCAGATCACTTGACATTGAGATTTTCGTGATATGCTCATCATTACTCAAATTAGACTGTCTAAATGAAAATATATGGTCAAGAATGAGTTACATCATTTGTTGAGAGGGAGAAAAAAATTGGGCGAAATTTTTTTTTGGGATTTGAAAAATTTTCAATCTCAAATTTTTCTCAAATGAGGTCATTTATTTTTATTTGGATGACCTGATTTAAATAATAATAAATATGTCATGAAAATCCTAATAACATGTGACCCAAATCCGTTGTATCAGGATTTGGATCACCGTTTAGGTGATGATCCGGATCTTTATACGACACTCGAAACTTACAGCGGATTTCCCGTCAACCTTTCCATCATGCATTCAATGGAAGGACCAAAAACGAATCAAATTAGTAGCGCAGGGGCATAATTGAATGTAAAAAGTTCAAAGGGTGTTACTAAATAGCAATAAGAAAAACTCAGAGACTTTTTGAAAATAAGAAGGAAATTGATTTGCTGAGAGACCAAGGTCTCCGCCGAGCAGTAGAAACTTGGTCAGCTCGGGGCTGACATCGGAGCTCGCGGTTCCTTCGTCCGTCGACCTCGAATGGGGAGGACGATGGAGGCGCGAGAGTACGTGTGGAAAGGGGCGATCCCGCTGCAGATCCATCTCCACGAGTCCGAAGTCACCACCCTCCCTCCTCCTCCGCCTCTCCACGTATCGCATCAGTCCCTCTTCTATCTTTCACTGCTTCTGCTTCGCGTTCGGGAACCCCTAAATTTTCCCAAACGTTCGTGCGTATCAGGTTCTGGCTTCTCGGGTTGGGTATCTCCCGCTGCTGATCCCCCACCTTAAGCCCCACTTCGGCGGCGCCCTCCCGCCCGGCGTAGACACGGTTTGGTTCGAGTACAACGGCTTGCCCTTGAAATGGTAAGCGACTCTTCCTTTCGGCCGTCGCCGGATTGTTTCCGGTTTCGCTGATTCGGTGTTGTCGCAGCGTGATGGTTTGACTAGGTGGACATCGAGGTTGTACGTGTATCTGTGGATCGTTGGTTGAACTGACCGAATTGTGTGGATTGCTTCGCAGGTTCATTCCGACTGGAGTTCTTTTTGATCTTTTATGCCCCGAACCACAGAGACCTTGGAATTTGACGGTATGGAATTTTTTTCTCATCGCTTGCCTTCGGTAACTACGAACATGGTTATTATGATTGAGATATTAGGGATTGCGGTTTGCGCCAAGGATTCAATGGACAATGTATGGCATGATACGTTGTGTCAAGAGATGTATACAGGGTAATTGTGTGCCATATGTTTGAAACGGAATTTCAAGTCATACTTGGAAAGAAATGGGGATATCAATTTGAGTTTTGATATGATAGGGCTTTGCCCCATCCACCACCAGTGCAAGAAGTGTTTTATGCTGGCAGTGCTGGAAAACCAAGAAGTCATTGTCATTGTTGCCCCATGGCATCATTTTTGGGAAGTGATCCGTTGAAAGGGGATATGATAGAGACAATAAGTCAATCGCCATTTACAAGTTTAACTTATGAAAAATGAGATATTGAAGCCCACAATTCCTTTTCTGGAACAGATTCACCATTATCTCGTTCTTTCTTTTTCCCTTTTCGTTGGTCACATGCTTCTCTACTGGTCAGCGACGATATCTCCATTTCATCTTTTCTTCTTCTCCATCTACGGGTGATTCCATCTCCGTTATCATTATGTGTTATTTTCTGGCATTTCTTTGACTAATTATTCCTAATTCTATTATGCACTTTCACTAAAATCTGTTGAAATACCACTAGATCAGATGGTTTCATTTTGTCAAATAAAACAAAGCTAATTGGTGAGAATTCTTCTCCCTCAAAAGAAACAAAAAGTACTTGGTACGCCTTGTTATTTTCTGGGGTCTTCTTCACTGTACTCTGTCGGTGCTTTTTCATCTTTCACAATGTTAATTTGCATGTGTGCCTCTTTATGTATACTGTTTTCATCACGGTTCTCAACATTAATTGCTGTCAAAGCTAGTGTATGATGAATTAGCCATCGTTCTTCACATATTATGTTTCTTGCTACTAAGGTACTGTAGATTAATGGCAACTATGGCCAATCAATGGACTTAATGGTAGAATTGGGTAGAGACTCGTAAATGCAATTTGTAGATCTTGTCTTATACATCTCTTGAAACATCAATTGTCTGCAGGTACATTTCAGGGGATACCCAAGCAATGTATTGGTCCCCTGCGAAGGTGAAGATGGTGTAAAATGGAGTTTTATCAATTCTCTTAAGGAGGTTGGCATACATATTTTTGTGCTCTTTGCAAGAGGAATTGTGGGACTGTACAATTTTAAGTAATATTATTTATTGGTTCTCACTGCACAAGAGTTATGTAGGCAATTTTAAAATTGCTAAAGTATTTGTAAATTGTAAAATATCTAATGTTTTTGTTTGTGTTTCTTAATTCTTTTTGCCTGTTTGTTTAGGTTTGTTTATGTTTGTAATTTTTACTTGCTCCCTATTTGCTTAGTTGAATAGCATAGAAGAGAACTCCATCGAGCTTGAAAATTGCATTTTATGCTATTGGTACTGCTTTTCAGTTATTTGGAGGGCGAAAATTGATGCTGTTCTCCATAAAAAGTCTGAGGGATAACTTTTGTCTTGCTTGGAAAATATTTTTGCTGTTTAGGCTTGCAGCCCTCGACTTAGATTGAAGATTAACTTAAAATGACACGTATATTTGGCATGACCTTGGGGCTTGGAGTGTTCTCTTTTGGTTCACGTGGCTTGGTTTATGTTTCAACTTTGGCTTGTGGATGGGCCTGTTCTTTTTATAGACATGTGAGATAATGTATCATGGCAAATCATACAAGTTTCATTGGCTAGTTTGGAACTACTTGGTCATAGGAGTGAATATTAGAAGAACTACGGGAAGCAGTTTATTTGTTTAACTTTGTAAGTGAAATACTTGTGTAGAAGAGTATATATCGATTGTCCTCAACGAATGATAAATTCCATTATAATGCAGGCAGCTTATATCATTACAGGAAACTGCAAAAATATCATGAATATGTCCCAATCTGATCAATCGGAGCTTTGGCAAAGTGTGATGAATGGTATGCATTCCAATTGCAAGAGCAAAAGCCTTTTTGCTGCAAAAGTTCTGTTATTGTGAACTGGTGTTCATCTTATAAATTCTGCAGCTGGGGGTCGGATGAATTTGAGTATAATGATGATCTTTGTAGCCCTGAGTGGGAAAAAATCAAGGGGCAATCCTTTTCTAACCTATGGATGGGCTTTAGGTTAATCTACTTATGATAGCAAACGAATAATTGACTTATTGGTACCCCTAATTTCTATAAGGTGTCTTTGATGTCTCCATCCAAAAGTCCAAAGTTTCCTAATTTTCTGTTATGAGATATTCCCCATTGGCAGGAGAATTTTCTGTCATATTGTCGGTTAGGTTTCTATCAGTTCGAATAAATGAAGTATTTGCAAATGAAAGGACGTATCCTTTGATTTAGTTTCATATTTGGTACATCTCTGCAACTTTTTATTTGCAACTTAATTTTGTAAATCGTGCCGACCCCAACTAGTTTGGGATAAAGGTATTGTTGATGTTGATGTTGATGTGAAGAGCACTTGAAGTAGCTTTGACTTGTGTTAACAGAGGAGTTCCATAATTGCAATTTTGTCTAATAAAATTGATTTAAAAATTTATGTCTATCGTGCCATGACTATATCTTGATTTACTGATACATCTTTTATTTGTTTGTTTTGTAATTAAATAGTTTAGGGTCTGTGTGGAGTGACTCTTGCTTTTAACTTTTGGCCTACTACAAATCTTGTGGTGCACACTTTGACTTTTATCTAACACGGAATGGCCAAAGCCTTTCATAACACACAAAGATGAAAATGTAGAATGGCATAAGATTTTGGTATTTTTTTTAAAAATTTTGAATTTTTTTTTAAGTTTTGGCAAGAAAATAGATAGCTTTTTCCTCATCAGAAGTTGCAACAAAAGGGTCCTTACTTTTTTTAGCTTTTTGTAGCAGGTAATTTTCCATTAGGATTATTGAAGGGCCACCTAGACTATCTTATTGGTGAATTTGCATTTTGGTGTCCTATGTATGTCAAGTGTGCACATCACTGCACAAGCCTCTCACATTATGGGACCAGGGGTGAATTGTCAAATAAATTTGTGCTGCCTTTACAATCCATTGCAGCGTCGATTTTTCCCCAACCTCTGCAGGTTGTTTAGGAGCAACCTTATGATGAGCATTCGCGTTTTGATTTCTTATTTGAGACTCAGTGAATTATATTTCCTTGAGGCTTCTTAGTGCTCCTTCCACATATATGGAGAAATATGAGGAGCGGCTTAGTATGGTGATAATCAGATAAGCATGTCAGAAAGCAAGAAATATGTTTTTCAGATTATCCACATGTGACTTTTGTCAACCTTACTGGTTTCAAATTTGTGAACAATTGGGCATCTCATGGTCGTTATTCGGCTGTATTGCGTCTTATTCAGGTGATTTGGAAGCCTACCAGCAGGTATCGCTGAAGCTTAAACTCAGTGTACTTGAGGATGAGTACATTGTAAAGAGAAATTCAATTTCATTGAGATCCAAAGAAAGCAGTGGTGACACAGATATGACTGGACAAGTTAAGACAGGTTTGCAGAATCCTCACTGTATTAGAAATACTCAAAGCATACGCCTATTTGTGAAGAATTGTTGAATTGTACATTCATGTACGTGTCTTTGAACTCAGGCCAGGAAACATTCCTCTAAAAGAAGTGTCTCTGCCACATGGCTTTTGTTTTCTCTGTTATGCTTGTCTTTAAATGACATGCCGTTATCTTTTCTTTGTTCAGGAAGAATTCCCGTCCGACTGTATGTTTGCACTGCTACTGAAGATTTTGATGAGTTAGAGGATGCACCTAAAATTGATAGTTGGGACAAGATCTCTTACATAAATCGTCCTGTTGATGTTCTCAAAGAAGAAGGTAAACCATAACAGCCTTGATTTTACCCAATCGGCAGCATTACCCTTTTTTGTTATATCTGGTTGTTTGTCTGTTCATTTTATTTCCCCCATGAGGAAAACGGCATTCCTTGTCAGTCATTCCCTATCATGAATTTTATTCAATTGTTTATAGGAACTATCGTTGCTTTCTGTTATCCTGTTAGCTGCAGCAAGGGTTGAACAAAAAGTATTTTAAGACGTTGACCATAACTGGATTTTTTCTGGTTTTGTGTGGGTAACATAATTTTGTGTTCGGGCTACACAAAACAGCCTACTTGCAGGGCTCTCTTCGTGTTTCTCGTCCGTTACCAAAATGGCAAAACGACCCAAAATTTGAACTTCTAAAACTTTTGACAATGACAAAAACCAAAGCGCCTAAAACAAACAGGGAACCAGAAACCTGACTATTCCTGTACCGTTTTCGGCTAATCAGTTCAGGTTAACTTGTTCATATTTGGGATTTTTTGGGCAGGCTCGGGTTTCCTTAAACGCCTGATCCGAATAGAACCCTTGACCCCCTTAGCTGCAGCCAGGGACTTGATGCTTGTATAGATTCTATTGCCCAAGTCCAAAGCACTGTCAGAAGAGAGATGTTCAAACTCATTCTGACGGTCAAAATGGATGGGATAATGCTTCAGGTTCAGGTGTTTGACTATTATTTTTCTATCCAGATCTCGGTGGGATGGCAGAAACAATGCTATGAATGAGTATTTATGTAGGAAGGTGTATGCTAAACGAAAAACACTAGTTAAATGGTTCTGACTCTAAGACCTTTCCTTACCAAGAGGGACTTCATATTGTGTAAGCTGCATTCTGTGCTATGCATGCTCCTTATGTTGTGTTCATAAGCAGTCCTGTTTAATATGTTGGCCTCTTCTTTCCTTAACTTTGTCAGGGTAGATGAATACCATGACAAGCTGTCTCAACAATTTTGTATTTGTTTTAAAAGGATTATTAATTAGCTCATGGAATGTAGGTAAATGCTTCACACTAGGTGATGCTGTGAAGGCACTTTTACCGGAGATTTTTGCGGACAAATCATTCATCCATGAGGATGTGTCTAAAACAGAAGGTGAGGATGACAAGAACGCTCCTTGTGTTTCTGAAGAGGACAACCAAGATGTGAGCGGAAGCGCACAAGAGAAGACAGATGAACACTGTGAAGCCGTTAAGCCTCATTTTTCGTCAAGCGCTGCTGAATTAAAGCTTTTAAGAATCCACGGCATTGAGCCAAAATTGGAGATACCTTTCTCTTGGGTTGTGAACAACTTAACGCACCCCGAACATTTTCTTCACATTTGCGTGCTTATTAAAGTTGCACATGCAAATCCTCAATGATTATGGGTCTAATGCTTGTTTTTCCCGTTCTAGTCCGTTGATGTCCCTGATCTCTTAGGATGAGAAATTCCTGGAATTCATTTGCTGTAAAGAAACTGTACATAAAATCGTGATATAAATACAGGGATCTCGGTATAGAAGAAATTCTTCACACACTGTTTTTCTTTCTTTTGTTGTCTCAACTGTGACTTTGAATATATGTTAGGGGTAGTTATCTGATGGCCGGTGCAGTAAATCACTTTCTAGTTTAAGTTTGAGATTCTTTAGAGAAGGGAGTCTGAGGAGAAATTATTCAGTAGTTACAGATGATGATGACCACCAAGTCATTATCCTACGAGGCGTCTGTGTACCATTCAAAATATGACACATGTTCTCTGACAGATTAGCTGGAAAATAAAAAATGAGAACATAAATATGTTTTTCCTCTCTCCTCTTATGGCTGACAGGCGGAAAAGGAACTACAATAAATGCTACCATTGAAACTCCCGCTTCTGCTCCCGCTTAACACTGTCTCTAATCTTTTCAATTTTTGAAGGGGCCCTTTATCTAAGAACAACCGAGACAGCCCCCACTCGTCCTCTCTGGGTCCGTCCCCACCTACTCCCCCTCTCCCGACAGTTCCCCCCATCGCTCCGACCTTGCGTCTGGGCACGTCGCCTACTTCTCTTTCGCATTCATCCTCGTCGTCATCCTTGCCCCCTAAAGTTTGAAGCGAAAGAGGCCTGTCCATTTTGATTTATGAAAATAAGTAACCATCCTTCTTCTGTAACTCGAGGCCCCTGCTTGTAAATGCCGTATCAGCTTCACAACCAAGGGCGATCTCGAGTGTTCAAATCAAATTATGTGGCTTTGTATTCATATTCAGTTCGATAGAAGTTCTGAAGGCAGATACTTGCTACCCGATTCTGTCAAAAACAGTTCTGATTATCAAAACCAGAACGTGATGCCGATAAAACATTGTGATTTCTTGCCATCGTGCACCTACATTTTGCAGCTGAGGAGGTGAACCGGGGAAAAAGAATTTCATCTTTATGCAAGCAGACCGTGCACAAACTACTGCACATTTTGCAGTTTGCACAGCGAGAAGCCCCTCCTATTTTGGATTTGGCCCAAACCCTTCACATAAATGAAAACTAGATGAATGATAATAGACTGGGGATGAAAATTATCCAACACCTGACATTCACAAACTCTTAGAATGCCCAAGAGCCAACTCGTCCTAATTGAATCAATCTGAGAGTGACTCCAGAGACCAACTTCATTTATATCCAAACCTCATTTACATGAAAAGGCATTATGTGTAATTCACTTCATATATACCCCCCCCCCCCCCCAAAAAAAAAAAAAAAAAAAGAGGAAAATTTGAGCGTTGGTCCTCAATCTAGCGTAATCTCTATTATTATCCCTTCCTTTATTTTGAGCCAAAGGATAAGACACACGAAGTGAATTGAATCCCCCCACTTCTTCATGTGGCTGAAAATGGGTTTAACTTTAGCCGCAACACCTGCATCGACGAGCCGGAATGAAACAAAGCCAAAAGAATCTTGCCTACACTGCGGAGAACCCTCCACCAAACAAATATTCTTGCGGTTTTGTTGCGAATCACGCAAGAACTCGAATCCCACGAAATCTCGACAGCATCGGAAGAGAATTATTGGTCGAAATCGAAAGTGGGGTCTGAACTGACGGACTTGTTCAAGGGGCGCGGCAGACGGATTTGAGGTAGTCTTCGAGGGCCTGGAGCTATTCCTCGAAGGCATTATGCGTAATAGGTGGCTGCTCCAACCACACACATGTTCATGCAATCGAAACGACACTATTCACGGGCAGATGATATTTGAAGGAGGAGGAAGAATGCGTGCACACCCTGAGGCGGCAGGCGTCGGGGACGGACCGAAGAGAGAGAGGGGGGCTGTCTTGGTCGTTCTTCTATAAAGGGCCTTGAAAATTGAAAATTGGAAAAGATGAGAGAGAGTGTTATGCGGGAGCGGGAGCGGGAGCGAGAGTTTCAATGTTAGCATTTATTGCGGCCCATTTTTCAGCCTGTCAACCATCAGAGGAGCGAGAAAAAAACGTCTTTCTGTTTTTATTTTTTTTATTTTCCAACTGGTCTGAAAGACCATGTGTCATATTTTGAATGGTACATGTACGCCACGTAAGATGATGACCTGGTCATCCGTAACTACTGAATAATTTCTCGAGACTGAGGGAGTCCGATTTCCTCTTGTTCCTGTTGGGTTTCTGCCTACAGCTCGCCTTTCATCCCCATGCAAAATGGTTCCCTGCATTCTCGAAAAGCTTTCAGTGCTGTTTAACGTGAAAATAAATTGTTCTTCAGATTTGTTTTCACGGTGGTTTGGTCACTACTATTAACTACCACTCCCTCCCGCATTTTGTCCTGGTCACGGTCACCATCTCTAGACGACAGCCCCTATATTCATTAGCTGATGATTACTAGAGCCATTTAGCATGTTTTTCGGACCACTTTCAGAATTCTTTTCAAGCGGGAAACATTCATAACCACAAGATTGTTTTTTCCTGTTATTATTATGGTTATGTTCATTTTGGTACATATTTATTTCCTGGAACGAATAGCTTTTTCTGGTCATCCACTTTTTGTCTTCTGAACTTCGATCTCGATCAGAGTTGAGGGGGTCACCACATTGTGTTTTGGAAACTCACAGTCAAATTGATGCAGTAGGTAATCTCCCCTATAAAGGTGAATAAAAGAAGAAATATACGAATGATACTTAGAGCCGAGCTTGAAGACTGGACGAGAGGAAGTGAAAATCGGGCTTTTTTTGAGTAGTGTAAATATACGCTGTTACAACGTGCAACGTGGACCAGACAAATTTGTTAGCCACCATTCAAGGTCCAGGTTGAGTCCACCTAAGCTAAAGACTACGAAAGCTTTTAAGGAATATGAGATTATTACAAAACTACGTCGTGTTTGTCCAGGTTATTCAATGAAAAGGTCTTTCCTCTGGTCAATTCAAGTTCTGGGTTACATAGCATTTGACATTGTTAGCATTTGGTTCGAGTTCATTGATGCAAGTGAATGCGCGTAATGAAGCATGAGGTAGTAAAGAATGCGGGTCTTATTATTCCATTCGTTAGCTTCATATTATGACATTTTGCTGCTCAATGCGTATAGGATTATACTTTCAGCAGCTAGACATTGGCCGGGCGGGCACTAAATCGCAGAGGATCGCCTGCAGTTTGAATCAATGTCTTCCTCGTTTATTTCATTCCTCTAGGCTCCCAGCATTCTGAAAAGTAAAGTGCAATCATGTTTCAGAACGCTGTCACTCGCGCATCGCTGAGGGCGAATTTTATTTAAAATGGTAGCTGTAGGGCCACTGGATCCTTACTTTTGCAACCGCGACTGCGACCTCCTGCTGCAATAACAGAGTAAAATGCCTCAGCTTTCCACAGGAAATCCCAACAAAGCTCGTGGTAGAAGGAATCTGATCCTATGGTTCACTCGAGACTTGAAATGCGTCCGAGAGGTGCAGCAATTATTCTAGGAAATTTACCTCATTGTGGGCTGTGGTTTCGGTAGCGGCTTTGGTGCGGGTTGTTCCGGTTCATCGATTTTAAGGGGAACAGCCTTCATCTGTTACACAAAACATGAGTTCCTGCACTTCATTTTCCGAAGGGCACGAAGGTTTGTGGCATGCCTCGTAGAATAAATGGAGGGGAACTGAACAGAGGAATTACCGTGTTCCTGAGTTGAAGGCTATAGAACATCTGGATGTATCTCCGCTTTGCTTGCTTCTGTTCTTTGTTCAGTTGCTTCCAAAAGGTATAGATGCTTCCCATGTTCAACAACTTGTTTGCATATATTTTCCAGGTGTAGCTGCAAAGCAAATGAGTTCTGGCTGAGTCAATTCCATGAACGAGTGCGGGATTTTCGCGAAGATTACACTTACCACTCATTAATGCGTTTCAAGCCCTCCGCAGATATCTTGTTCCAATACTCGTTGTCCACCTTGCACTTCTCGAAGAAATCGGCAATTTTGTTGCTGGACTCTTCCCCATGATTGGGATCAATGTGGAATCCAGACACTCCGTCAACAATGATCTCAGCAGGGCCGCCTTGATTGGTGGCGAACGTGGGCAACCCACAATTCATTGCCTCAATTACGGTCAGACCGAATGCTTCATAGAGAGCAGGCTGCACGAAAGCTCCCCTTGTATCTGCGATACATCGGTAGAGTTCCCCATTTCGATACCGATCAGTTTGCGCTGCTATCCATCGGAGCTGACCCTTGAGTTGGTACTTCTCTATCAACCCATGCATCTTTTTTATTTCAGCCATTTCTTCTCTATCTTTGGACTTGGAAGGATCAAAGAAGCCCCCCACAATGACTAGGTTAGCCAAATTCCTGAGCCTTGCATTCTTCCCATACCACTCTACTAGACCAGTTATGTTTTTCACCGTGTCGAGTCTTGCCATAGAGAAGATGATGGGTTTCTTCTTGTCCGCGAGATACCCACTGTTGCCACAACAGTCAAATACGATGGTGATTATAGTGCAATCAGATAAATTGACACACAGCTTTTGGAACTCAGGGCACGGCCTGGAATAGCAGTACTTACATGTGCTCGTCATTGTCCACGCGGCTGTACAGTAGCTCCTCGATTGCAGGATGGAACGATGTGACTCGTCTCTGTTTTTCCGAGTAAGGAAAATAAACAGATTGATCAGCACCCGGAGCAGCAATATTGAATTTAGGATCGAAGACGTTGATGCCCGAAACAACTCTGCAGAGCCCTGGGAGCGTGAATGCTGAATGACTCTCATATTGTCCAGGTCTATCTTTGCTGCAAATAGGAGCACCTAATCTTGAGAACTCTTTGATGATGCATATTAAGCATATACTTCATTTTAATTATTCATTTGACTAACTTTGAAAATGGTTTTTTGCGGTAACGATGTGGAAGATTATATGTTTGTCCCAGCTGAAATCTCAAAAACCGAAGGCTGCGTTATTAAGATGTTTCTCTGACCTTCCAGCGATCTCCTGAAATGTACTCGTTATGATGAAATCCGTTGCGTTCATTGCTATCGTGTCAGCAATGAATTGGCATGAGAAGTGATACTTTGGGTCTAGCTCCTTCCACTTGACATCGGACTCTTCATACTTAGTCTTCTCCAGCGCATGCGCGATTGTCCCCTGGGTTTTCGGCGTTCTTAGAATAGTCAATAATCGGAATTAGCACTTAGCTTGTGAACTGATGTAGCTGTAAGTTACCTGAGTTATCCCGAGTTTACTAGCCATAAGCGACGCCACTAAATTCCCGTCAGAGTAGTTCCCAATTATAAGATCCGGTTTCCCTTCCATGTGATCTAGTATCTTAACAGTGGCATCCTGGTGAGCGACGACAGAAGGAAGGAAACCGTTATGCAAGAAAGAAGTTGATCAGGATCCAGGGATAATGGTTGATTTTGAGTTTTGAATCCCTACCTGGGTAAATCTCTCAAGGTACGGATATATGTCGAAACGAGAAACCCACTGACGAAGGACCCCCTTCTCGGTCCTAAATGGCACCCGAAGAATCTTGCAGTGCTTGGTCCCAATGATCGGTTCCACTTCCTGGTTGCATTTTGTTCCACGAGCATCGGGGATAAGTCGTGTGACCTGTTACGTTGGAGACACTATGAAAACTGACTCCTTAAACTGGCATATATTTACAGGAAAGCGGTTGCTTGCCATGTTCCGAAACTGACCACGAGTATCTGTGGCTTCGCATTAATCCCTTGCTCCTTAATCCTGAGGAGCAACTCCTCTTCCAGGGCCCTCACTTGATCTAAAATGTAAACTACCTGTTATTGTCACTAAATGTTTAGCAGGCTATATGACAGAGAACGTGGATGGATAGGAGGATTCACGAAGATATTCACCTGTCCACCGGTATCTGGCAAGCCGAGCACATCCGCCTGGCCAAAATAACCATGGGGGGAAAATATCACAACATTAAATATCACTGGAAGCCTACTAAAGAACTTCTCCATGTTCATCGGATCTGGTGCCTGTAATACTTCCGAGAGAGATCTGATCGTGTCCTTGACTCTCTTCGCCGAAGCACCCCAACCTTTCTCGAGGCCCCACTCCTTGAATCTATCATTAATGATTGTTATAAACAGTGAAAATGTGCGTGGCATCACATGACGACCTACTGGATTTATCCAAGGAAAAGTGAGAAAATACCTCATCTCAAAGTTTTGGAATGGGGTGTCCTCTGGAACTGATGCAAGCAATGCCTCAGCCACAATCAGGGCCATCTGAAGCTTGGGTGCAGTATCAAGTGTTTCATTTACCATGAGATTCTGAAAATGAAGAACATTAATAGGGCTAGGAATTACATCTGCACTTGTGGTTTTCACATAGTGTGAATCAGTTTTGCTTACTTCTCCTTGATAATTAAGGGAAGCTAGGAAATCCACAAGGGGTTGTGCGCTGTCCGGCGTTCCTCTCAGCTTTGAGGAGAGGTACTTTGAGATGAAATCAACTCCTTGTCCGATAGATGAAGATAAAGTCAGGTGCGGAATGGTGATGTCGTAGGCGCCAAAGTCCACTTCCAGGGCATTCTCATCTTTTGCCCTGCCAAGAGAGGAAAAAATTGCTCTTTAGCCAGTAAAACATAGAGAGTAGGGCATGTAACCATGGTTCCAAACAGCATAAGATGAGTGGATATGACAAGACGTCGGAAACCAAGGAGACTACAAACCATTCTTCATCGTATATCATTTCCTTGAACTTCAAGTAATCAGCAGCACCGACGCCCTCCACCGACAGAGAGTCGGAACTGACTTTGACAAATTCCCAGCTTCCAGGACTCCGTCTGATGGCAAAAACAACTTGTGGAGGGACAACAAGGGCTTCCTGGGAAAAACGTTCGGGTTGGGATGCCTCAGTTGGGATGAGAGTTAATAATCATATTGGCGTAGAGCGTTAGGAAAGAGAGAGATTGTCTTAGGTGGGGACAAATGAACCTGAGTGTAACAGAGGATGTATCCGAGATCACTGCCCAGGATGCGGTCCCTCTCCGTCTTGGTGTCTATGACGCTTTCCATTTCATCCATCAAGTGGTGGAGTTTCATTGTCCTCCTCCCCTTTTCCATGTACTTGGCGAAGCACCTCTTCATCTGGTACCGGCTCTGGCTGAGTGCCTCAGGCATGCTGTCGGCGACCGGCTCCGTCTTCTTCAAGGAGGGGCTCGAATCCATTGGTTTATGAAAGACTCACAATTCTCACAGACCTATGTTATTCACCATCACAACGTCCCTTGCCATTTTATAGAAAATTGCCGAGGCATGGGCACGCCTCATCGGTTAACCGGTCCTAATACATTTTAGAGTTCTCGAACATCAAAAGAACATCTTCCTTAAAGTGAGAGAAGAGAAAAAGAAAAGAATCTGACAGATCTCATCTGAGAAAGATACGTTGGCCAAAAAGGAGAGGGCGATTGCTTATATGGGCTGCCCATCTCTCGCAGAAGTATGTGATCGTGAGCATCATTCTTTTCTTATCGTGACAGTAAGAAAGAAGAAGAGGGGAGGGAGAGATGGACATCAAAGGCAGGCAGGCCCTTTTCTTGGCTTGTCTCATTGAAGCCGTCCATCAATCATGGTCGGAATCTTTGAGAATTTCATATTGATGGTTCTTGATCTTGTTTCTGCACCTTTTGCCATCAGGAGCAAGAAGATGATGAAAAAGGAGAGAGTTCAAAGACCAGACAGCTACGTGGGAATATCAAACTGCTGGTGTTCATGGAATGAAGTTCACTGTCCTAGACCAGAGGATCTCTGTCGTGCCCATTCTCATCTTTTGGGCACTTTATTCGGGTCTTTTCCATATCCGGAGCAGATGCCAGAGTTTCTACTTTGGCCTGAATCCTCCTTAGGTGTTGCTTCTAAACCAATCAAAGGGGACTCTCCCCAGCCCGGAGCGCCTCGGCTCCACTCACCCACATCGCGACTTCGGGATCCTTCCAGATATTCCGATGAAAGGAGCATGCTTTCGAAATCGAATACCAGATACGTCGAAATTGAAAAGAAAGATGAAATCTTGGAAAAATTCACGGCCTAGTGTCTTCCCTTTTTCTAAATCCGGGTGGGCTTCTTTGATTTAAATCTTAGAACCGTTTAAAGAGTCTTCGCTAATCATTTCTAGGTCGATTGGGAACCCAAAAATGCAAGGTGTTTTAGAGAACAACCTGATCGGTCCATTCTTGAAGAAGCCGAACGATCTCGTTATGCGTCGTGCAAGATCATCGAGAAATGGTGCCAAGTAATCACATGAATAATGAGAAGTTCCACGTATACTACAGTTGTCTCCTCCCTCGCGTTCGATCTATAACTAGTTTAGTGTCCGCGCTGTCGAAATATAAACTTCCTAGTCAAACGATGTTGGCATTTACAACATGCGCGGTGTGGTATTTGTGTTTGAATTTGATCTAATTTGGAGCTTAATTGAAAGGGTTATGGGATTTTAATATAAAAAGTCTATATTAATGATTCTTTTTCATCTTTTGGTTTTTCTTATGGAAAAAATGATGCAAGTGGTCCCTGAACTTTGTCCTAATATGCAATACGATTGCTGGATTTTTAGTTTTACCAATATAGTCTTTGAACTTTAGACAAATGTGTAACGTGGTCCCTGAATTTTCAATTTGTTCAACGTGGTCCATAAACTTTAGACCAACATGCAATTTGATCGTTGAATTTTTAATTTAACTAATATGGTTTCTGAACTTTAAACCAATAAGTAAGATTGTCTTAATTTGTTCAATGTGGTCCCTAAAATTTTGAAACATGTTCAACTTAGTTCATGAACTTTTGAAAGGATTATATTGAACATCTTCATATAATTTAGGGACTGAATTAAACATGTTTCAAAATTTCAGGAACCGTATGGAGGAATTAAAAGTTTGGGGTCCACATTGTATATTGAGTTAAATTTTGGAGATCATATTGGTTAAAAAAAATTCACGGATCATATGACATATTGGATCAAAGTTCAAGAACTATGTATGTCATTGTCCCTTTTTTTTGTTTTTGTCAAGATGATTATTAATTTTCTCGGATAGTAAATAAGGACACAAAGAAGCCTAGAAGCAAGCACGTACAATGCATCTTTATGGAGATTTCTTAAAACTAAGAAAATTCTAGAGTCCCAAAATTAATAACATCGTCTGGCCCTAAAATTAAGTTTACGTGAAATGAGATTTACACAATTAATCTGTTCGTGTACATTAGAAAAAAAAAATGTGTGAAACAGCTCAATATAACATCATGAGTTTGCATACTTATGGTTTCGTTTATTTATATAACGTAAGAACATAGAAGCAATAGAATCTGGTCAACAAGTATAACGATGGACTTTTTCTATCTTCATTCACAAATTGAACCTACAAGGTATTTCACATGATGGTTATGCCACGTGGCACTGATGCAGCAATGACACATGGAGTACCCCGTCAATAAAAACTGAGTTTTTTCCAAATTTAACGGACTGATATAAGACAAGTGGTACAATTCAAGCAACGTGATTTATTGGTTAAACCCGATCAAAAGTTTGGTCAAGTTCAAAATTTAAGTAATCAAAAAATGCAAAAAAAAAAAAAAAACATCTTTTCTTTCTTTGATTAGTGAACAATAATTTATTTGCACGCAAAATCAATTAATATTTTACGAAATTACATACGAACATTATGAACATGTCATGTTAATAAGTGCGCTATCGACCAAAACAAAAAAAAAATACTGCGCTAAACTAGTAATAAGGAAACTTCCAAATTCAAAACAGGAGACGTCAGCATTAATCATAAGAAAACTTCGGAATTGAAAGTTTCTTTATTAGTTACTGCCCCCCGAAGTACCAATTACCAAAATAAATAAAAATTTTGCTAATCACGATGGCATTATATCGACATCCTTTTGCGAATTTTATTTTGTTTCTATGTCGTTTATTGTTAAAAGAAGAATAATTCTTGCCCTTTTTCCTGTAATTTTTTTTTATATATATTAGCTAGCTCTCCATCCTTCACCTAACATTTTGTCCTATTATTTTTCTTAATTATTCTTCATGTCTTCCCCATTTGCCCCCTAATATCCATCGCCTTAGCTAAGTCAGACCTCGAGAACAAGATTACGGACTTAAGACTACCACTAACTGATGAGTGTCTCTATTGAAAATGTAATGCCCGCATTTTTTTTAAATATTTTTAAAGATTGAATCGCAATTTTAAAAGTTTGGAACGGAAGATTTCCATTAAAGTGAAAATCGAGTTAATTGGGCATCAAATAAAGAACCTTTATGAAGGTGGAATCGCGATTACAAAAGTTTGGAATGCAAGTTTTTTTTTTTGTTGGAGTTAAAATCAAATAAATAGGTTACACTCGAGGGGAAAGAGCATGAAATGAAGATCAGCGTTCTGGAGGAGTCAATTGATGCTGTCTCCTTCTCCAGGCAGCGGCTCACCCTCTCAACTTGCCTCCGACCCTCTCTGTCCATCACCTTCTCTTCCTCACTCTCTTCTGCTCCTTCGCATTTTTTACTTTCATGGCTACTCTAGCACCTGCTCCCGAGAGGGAAGAGCATGGAATGAAGATCCGCGTTTCGACGCTCTCGAGACACGGTGGATGTGTGCTCTTTGTTGCACCTACATCCATCCAAGCTGGACTGGAAGCCTAGATTCCTGTGGTGCTTATGATTATGGCGGCAGTGGTCCACGCCATCATCTTCATGACGTTGGCAAAGCGCCTTGTCAAAAAAAATATTGGAAACTGGAAGTGAAATTTAAACCCAGGATTTTCTTTCTTCCTTAGAATGATATGCATTTCTCAAAAAGCCCCTTGTCCGTGCTCTTGAGATCGTACTGGTTGCCATGCCTTTCTACTTCAGCTTCTCGAAGTTCGTGGTCGACAAAATCAGAGCCACGAAGAAGAGGCTGGATCAGTTCCCTCAGTCGGGGTTGGGGGCTGGGTCGGCTCTCCCTCGTTCAGGGTCAGGGCCTCTCTCTCTCGGCTGGGAACACTCTCCCTCAGTCAGGCTTGGGGCTAGCATTGGAGTCGGGTTCAGGACTGCGTTAGTGCTATTGCTAGCGTTAGAGTTAAATTCGTCAGCTCCATTGCCAATGTCGGAGTCGCGATTGGGGCAGCGGTAGTGTCATTGCCAGCATCGGAGTCTGGGTCGGCAAGAGACGTAGAGAATGAAGATGTAAACCCATCCTTCTTTGAGCTCTTTGAGAGCTTTTCAAGTGTTTCCTTGCTGGATTTGTTTTAGAGCATCGTAGGATTTTAGGGTTTCTTTTGTTGAAGCAGGTTTGCTTGTCAAACTTGCAAGTACTTGTTTTAAGATTGACCATACTCGTGCGGGGCTCCAATTTACGCTGGGCACGTGTCTCCATCGAAAATGTAATGCCGACATTTTTAAAGATCGAATTGCAATTTTAAAACTTTGGAAATGCTAGACGTCTGTTGAAAAAAAAAATCGAGTCAATTGGATATCAAATAAAGAACAGCTTTTGAAAACCGACTCGAAATTCGTGATTTCAAAATTTCACAATGCAAGATTTGTGTTGGTGTAAAAATCAAGTTAATTGGAGATCAACTCAAAAGGTTACACCCAATCAAAATTTGGTCAATTTAAAGTTAAAATAACCAAAAAAGGGGGAAAAAAATCTTCTTTTGTCTGTGATTAGTGGGCAAAAATTTATTTGCATGCAAAATCAACTAATATTTTATGAAATTACATTCAAACTTACTGCCCTAAGGTACCCATTACCAAAATAACTAAAACTTTTGCTAATCACGGTGGCAATACACGTCAATATATTCTTTTACGAATTTTATTTTGTTCCTGTGCTATTTATTGTGAAGAGAAGAATGATGCTTGCACTTTTGCTCTTTATATTTGCTGCTTTCCATCCTTTCACCTAACACTTTCTCCCATTTTTTTTTTATTTAATTCTTCTTCACGTCTTCCCCAGCTGACTGTATGCTTTTCTGGACACGTGTCTCTACCGAAAATGTAATGCCAAAATTTAAAAAGTTCGTAATGGAAGATTTCCGTTAAAGTGAAAGTCAAGTTAATGGGATATCAAATAAAGAAGCCTTTTTGAAATGGATTCGTGATTTCAAAAATTTTGAATGCGAGATTTCCGTTAGAGTTAAAATCAAATAAATAGGTTACACCAAGAGGAAAGAGCATGAAATGAAGATAGGCTCTCACCTTCTCGACATGCCTTCGATTCTCTCTATCCATCTGCTCCTCCTCACTCTTTTCTTGTCCGAGACTGGATCAGTGCTTTGAGGTGACTAATCTCCTTGGGGCCAGGTCTAGGTCGGCGGCTATCCCTAGGTCAAGGCTATAGCCTCTCTCTTGGCTCGTACTCTTCCTAATTGGCGTTGTAGTCTTGTGGCTTTATCTTGCACTTCTTCTTTCTCTTTGGTCCCACATAGGATCTTTACTTCTTCTAAGCCCATATAAAATCTTATCATGTACATTGTTTCACATACTATTAATAAAAAAATAATACCATTCTTTCTTAATCTTTCTTTTTTATCATGGTATCAGAGCCAAGATCATTGTCTTGAAAAGTATGCTCTGCGATTGCCATAAATTGGATCTTCCGCATCAGAAATTAAGAGCTCTGTAATTGCCATAAATTGAATTTTTCGCATCAGAAATTAAGACAGTGAGTTTAGGGCTATTGTGCTATCACCCTTGCTTGCTCTAGTCAAGCTTCCCTATATTCGTTTCTCTTTCTAGAGATTTTCTAGCTGCGCCAATGATTTTGCTATACTCATGGGCAATTTTAGTATTGCATCGATGTTTTCGATCAGTTTATCTTGACCGCTCCACTATGTGCTCCACCTACACGTGGCTCTCGCCGTCTTTCATGTACTTATTGTCATCATCTTGGCATGAAGAGTCACACTGTTGGCAAAAGAAGAAGGATGCTCCACGCCTTTCTGCGACACCGCGTCCTATTCCACACTCTCATCTTGTTGCTCTAGTTTCTTCTTCTATAGATGATCGTATTGCTGCTCTTGAAGCCCAACTTGCTTGGTTGAGTCCTTCTCTACTTGGGTCTTTTTCCAATTTCGGCACTCATACACCTTCTTCCTCTAAGAACTACTGCAGTCACTCCATCTTCAGGTGACACTTCTACTACTTGGATACTTGACTTAGGAGCTGCTAAACATATGTCTAGTTCCGCTACTTGTCTCACTCAGCTCTCTAAGCTCAAGCATCCGGCACATTTCTTTACTGTTGATGGTTCTCCTCTCTTGGCTACCCTGCGAGGTACTCTCACCGTCTCTCGAGATTTCAATGTCTCTGATGTGTTACATGTTCTTTCTCTAGCTCTCAATTTATTATTTGTTGGACAACTTACTGATGTTGGATGTGCTGTAAGCTTTACAAATAGCTCTTAATTTTGTGCATGACAGTTTGAGTGGTCGGATAATTGGGAAGGGCAGTAGATGGGATGGGCTCTATATTATGCAACATCTCCATCTTCCAACTTCTTCTGATCCTTCTCCTATGTTGGCTATCCTCAATCTTGCCCGATGACATCAGCGTCTTGGGCATATTCCTTCTTCTCGTCTCACCGTCCTTCATCAACGAGGCGCTTTGGGTCATGTTTCTTCTGGTAGTCTTCTTCCTTGTTCTATATGTACTTTGACCAAGCAATCTGCTAAGGCTTTTCCTATTAGTAACTCAAGATCTAGTGCAATCTTCGATCTTATTCATTTGATGTATGGGGTCCTACATCGCTTTCTTCCAAAAGTAACTTCAAATATTATGTCTCTTTTATTGATGATTATTCTCATTATACATGGGTATATCTTATGCGTCAATACAGTGATTTCTTTTCCGTCTATCAATCTTTTACTGTCATGATTTCCATCCAATTTAACACAAAAAGTAAAGCTTTTCGTTCAGACTCGAGAGGAGACTATCTCTCTGCTTTTTTTTGTTCCCTCTTGGCTAATGATGGTACACTTCCTCAGCTATCTTATATTGGGGTTCCAGCTCAAAATGGGGTTGCTGAACGTAAGTATCGTCATATTCTGGGAACCACTCGTGCACTCTTACTGGGGACATCTGTTCATACTGAGTTCTGGGCTGAGGCCTTTCTCACAGCTGTTCATCTAATTAATCGCCTGCCTTTGTTTATTCTCTACCAAGACACCCCTTTTCAGCGTCTCTATTTTCGATCTCCTAGCTATAATCATCTTCTAATTTTTGGATGTACTTGTTTTGTCATTATTCCACCCACTAAATGTATGAAGCTCACTACTCGCTCTGTCTCGTGTGCATTCTTGGGTTACAACACCTAGCACAAGGGTTATCGATGTTACAACCCTAATGCGCGACGCATACGTAATTCTCGTAATGTTACCTTTCATGAACACATTCCTTTCTTCCCTACCAATGTCATACCTCCTGTGTCGTCTCATGTTCTATTTATGGATTTCCCTGTTGATCATTTTCCTGATCATCCTTGTCCTATTTCCACCTTGGATCTAGATATATTGCCACCGTCCCCATCTTCGCCTCTCCCTTCTGCTGCACCTCCTGCTCCACTGGCCCTCGACAATTCCGCACCTCTAGAGCAACGCCGTAATCCTCCTCGGGATCGGCGTCTGCCAGCCCGGTATGTTGCTTCTACTTCTTATTCTACTAAGTTCGATTCTTTTTTGGTTGCTGTTCATGCTATACAAGAACCCACTAGTTATCGTGAGGCAGTTTAGCATGCTGAGTCGCATTAGGCTATGTCTGAGGAACTCTCGGCGTTGGAGAATACTAATACTTGGGAGCTAGTGCCTCTTCCTCTAGGTCGCTCATTGGTATCCTATCGTTGGGTATATAAGATTAAGACCCGTTCTGATTGCAGTATTGAGCGTTACAAAGCATGTTTGGTTGCTAGAGGTTTCTCGCAAGAGTATGATATTGATTATGAGGAGACCTTTGCTCCCGTAGCGAAGATGACATCTGTCCGAACTTTACCAGCTATTGCTTCAATTTGTAATTGGCATCTCTTTCAGCTTGATGTCAAGAATGCTTTTCTTCATAGGGATCTTCAAGAGTATATCTTCATGCAGCCTCCGCCTGGTCTTGCTCATATCTCTGGACCAGTTTGTCGGTTGTGACGGGCTATTTATGATCTTAAACAGGCTCCTCTTGGTTTGAGAAGTTCAGTGATGCTATTCGATTTGCTAGTTTTACTCAAAGCAAGGCTAATCATGCTATGTTTGTCCATACCTCTTCTACTGGTTGCACTATTCTTCTTCTTTATGTTGATGATATGGTTATTACTGGAGATAATCGTGACCATATTGAACATACAAAGTGGCACCTTCAACAACATTTTGCCATGTATGATCTTGGACCACTACGCTACTTTCTTGGGCTTGAGATTGCTCGCAGTTCGCATGGTATCCTTATCTTTCAGCAAAAATATACTACTGATATTCTCTTTAGGGCTACTCTCTCGGATTCATGCACTGCTGCTACTCCTATTAAGCTGAATCAGAAGCTCTGCCAGGATGACAAGGAGCCTATTTCTGATGTGACCCGCTATCGGACTTTGGTTGGCAGCCTTGTATATCTTACTATTTCTCGACCCGACATCGCTTATGATGTTTATGTTGTCAGTCAGTTTGTTGCTGCTTCTCGCACAGTTCATTATGTTGATGTTCTGAGGATCTTGCGCTATCTTTGAGGCACTTTATCGCTTTCCTTATTTCTGCCATCTTCTTCTACTATCAAGTTGCGTGCGTATTCTGATGCTGATTCTTTCTCTTTAGTCCCCCGTAAAAAGAACACTAAGTTCTTTACCTATTCTAAGCCTATATAAAGGCTTCTCATGTACATTGTTTCACACACCATTAATAGAGAACAATACCATTCTCTCTTAATTTTTCTTTTTTATCAGGAGACGGGTCGAGCTAGCGTCATCGCCATTGCTTGCGTTGGAGTCGGGATCGGGGCCTACGTCAGCACCATTGCCAGCGTTGGAGTTGGGGTAGGAAGAGAATGAAGATATCAAAGCCATTTCTCTCCGAGTTCTTTGAGAGTTTTCAAGTGTTTCATGCACGTGTTTAGAGTATCCTAGGATTTTAGGTTTTTGTGTTCTAAGAAGCAGGTTTGCTTAGTCCCTATTCTTGGCGGGGCTCGAACTTGTGCTGGGCACTTGTCTTCGTCGAAAATGTAATGAAGACATTTTTGAAGATCGAATCACAATTTTAAAAGTTTGGAAAAGCTAGATTTCCATTGAAAAAAAATCGAGTCAATTGGATATTAAATAAATAATGCTTTTTGAGGATTAAATCGAAATTCCTGATTTCAAAAGTTCAGAATATAAGATTTGTGTTGGTGTAAAAATCAAATTAATTGGACATCAAATGAAAAGGTTACACCCGATAATAATTTACGAAAAAAAAATTGGAAATACTAGATTTCCTTTGAAGTAAAAATTGAGTCAATTGGATATAAATAAATAATGCATTTTAAGATCGAATCGAAATTCACGATTTCAAAATTTCGAAATGCAAGATTTGTGTTGCTGTAAAAATCAAGTTAATTGGAAATCAAATAAAAAGGATACACCCGATCAAAATTTGGTCAAGTTTAAATTAAAATGACCAAAAAAAGGTTAAAAAATCATCTTTTTTTTTCTGTAATTAGTTGGCAAAAATTTATTTGCATGCAAAATCAACAAATATTTTACGAAATTAATACAAACTTACTACTTTAAAGTACCCACAACGAAAAAAAAAATAAAAAAAATTTGCTAATCACAATGGCAATACACGTCAAGATATCCTTTTACGAATTATATTTTGTTGCTCCTATTTGTTGTTAAGAGAAGAATAATTCTGGCCAAGTTTTTTTTTTTCTATTTGCTAGCTCCCCATCCTTCACCTAACAAATTTTCCGTTCTTTTTCTTTAGTTCCTCTTCTTGTCTTGTCCATCTTCTCCCTAGTATCCATCGCATCAACTAAGTTAAAAGCTTGAGAACAATATTGAGTAACTAGAGACTGCCATTGACCGAGAATGGCAACGCTTTCGGTAAGTCTTGATCCTATTTTTCGTTGGGCTCGAACTTTTGCCACGCACGTGTCTCCGTCGAAAATATAATGCCGACATTTTTCGGGATGCCTATCATCGTCATTTTTGTAATTTCAGCACCTTTTTTCATTAGCTTCGAGAAGATCAACCCGTGCATTAGAATGCGGAATTGAAAACCTTAGGCAAGGAGGTTGACTCGGCTTGCACGAATGATGCTAGAGTGTCGCGAGTCCATTTGGCCATGCACTTGGCAGTCCATGATTTGAACAAATCGAATAGCGATTTTAAAAGTTCGGAATGCAAGATTTTGGTTGAAGTAAAAATCGAGTCAATTGCACATCCAACAAAAAAGTTACGGCCGATCAAAATTTGGTCAAATTTAGATAAAAGTAATCAAAAAAGGTAAAAAAAAAAAAAAACTTTCATAAGTGGACAAAAATCATTTGTACGCAAAATCGAAGAATATTATACAAAATCACACGCATGAGATGTTTAATAATGCCCTAAATATAGCGATAAGGAAATCAAAACATGAGAATTTAGCACAAATCATAAGGAGACTTTGGAATTGAAAGTTTCTTTATTATTTAGTTTACTAGTGTCCTAAGGTACCCGTTACTAAAATAAATTAAATTTTTGCTAATGCATGTCGAGACATCCTTTTACTGAATTTTATTTTGTCGCAATTTATGTTAAGAGAAAAGAATAATTCTGGCTATTTTTCCCTCGAAGTCCTTTATATTTTTGTTTTTTTTGGGGGGGGGGGGTAAAGAAAAGAAAAAAGTAATCCTTTATATTTTTTTTAGCTCTCCATCCTTCATTAAACACTTTCTCCCATTTTTCTTCCTCATTATCCCAAAATATCCATGTTTTTCAAGTATTGTTACTTTTTTTTTTTTCCCTCTCTTTCGAAAAGCATGGTTACTCCAATAGCTTCGTGAAGCTCGATACATGGGAGAATGGTGCCGGAAGTAGAGAGCCCGTTAGCCATTCCTCTGATGCTAAGCGTGTCCTTAGTCCATTTGGCTCATTTCTTGGAACTCCATCTCCATGATTTAAACACCTTTTTTTTTTAAGAATCGGACCGTGGGTTCAAAAGTTTGGAATGCGAGATTTTCGTTGGAGGTAAAATGGAGTCAAGAGGACATCAAATAGAAAAGTTTTTACCCGATCAATTAGTCAAATATTTTGATATTTTTTTTATTTTGTTTACAGACAACGCATCTTGAATCCAGACCCCTTTGAAATTCTCAATTTGCGGCCTCCAATTAATCGCCCTGGAATTGACCTAGATCATTCTGTAAAATCATATGAAGGAGTTTCATTCTCCCAAATTTCAGCAGACCGATGAGTGTGACTGGTTCAAATGGGTTGAACTCACCCAATTGCTCACCCTACGAAGAATCACTTAGGAGATCGGATTGAAATTTTATGGAATCACTAAGGATCTTTATATGGGAAAAATTCAAAAGAAAGAAAGAAAGAATGAAATTCAAATGTATTGCAATGTACCAATTCAAGCTCTCACTTCTTCTTTTTTTTTTTTTTTGTAATTAAGTCTTAAACCTTTTACATTTGTATCAATTCGGTCAACCTACCTAATTTTGGCTGAAAATGACTGACGTGGCCTGACAATTTGAATGATACTTTATTTTCTTTTCTCTCTCTTCCCTTCTTCCTCCGGCTAAGTGTTGTATTGCTTGAATGGCTTTCTCAACTCTAGAAATGAATACACAACTGTTCTTTTATTCTCTCCTGTATGTAGTGTCCAATGGATACGTCTTGTATCACTTGATGAGTTTGACGCAGTATTTAGCGATCGACAATATTTGGCAAGCTGAAATAACTTTTTATCTACACAGGGTTCTGCCTTCGGTGTCATTTTTTGAGTAGGATGTCAAGGATGAGGTAGATATCATTTGACTACCTTGTTAGATGGTTAATGATTGCCACCTTTAAAGATCGTATGCCACGCGTCTCTATCTTGAATGAGTTCTATGTTTCAGGTCATTTCTGGAGAAGATCTTAATGTGTTCTTGTATGTCATGTGCTATGTTGCAATACCTTAATGTAACCTAACGAGGAACATGAAATTGACGGAGTCTCTCATTTTGTGTGTCCAAACATTTGCTTGGTCAGTTTGCAGTAGGAATAGAAATAAAAAGAAATCATCACTCCGGCTCATGAAGTCATCGAGATCATCACTTGCATGAACCCTTGCATAAATAACTTTTGATGAATATTTAATTACGTTAGAGGGTGTCAATAGTAGTTACTCTGGGCATTCACCAATCCACTCCATTCCCAACCGCTAACTTGCGTTATTTCATTGATTATACAACTCCTAGGGTCCCATTCTTGGGCGTTTGTTGTTGATTTTTATCATGTATTTCCTCATATTTATGACTCGATCGCATCTTCTTACTTTGATCAGGGCGATCGACAGTTGGAGGATTCGATAACGTCGCTTCCATTTCGTATGTACTCTTTAGAATAGGCACATCAACTGAACCAAATAATAATTCTTCTAACTCCGGCGCTGGCACCTTCCCATCCAAAAACAAAAGGACGCCAATAATTGAACGATGGATCCACTCATAAATTTTCTTGACTTCTTCCACTCCTACTGCCCTTGAAACATTTTCAGACCTCTTTGTGAGATCCTCAACCTATAAAAAAAAAATTAAGAAATATTTAAAGATAGGCAAGCTTAATAATGTCAATTAAGTGAAGTTCAAGAAAGTTAGTTGTAAGTAAACTTATCGTGCCACAACGAGAATCCAATGTTTTTGAGGTCCATGATCCTTCATACACGCCGGCACAAAGGCCTTTCTGCCATAGATTCTCCACTGATGCTAGCTGCAACGAAATATAGGGTTTAAGTCCAGACTGGGCTCTCTAACTTGTACATTTTTTTCAACTTCACTCTCTACTGTAATTCCTATGGAATCAACTCATTCATCATGTGCCTTTACTAACACCCTCAAAATGATGAGGTGACATTAAGGTAAAATATCAAATTCCCTTAATCAGGAGGGTCACGAAGGGTATAGCCAATGATTTTTCATTTGCTTTTCCATATTTCAAAAAAGAATCGACATTCTTCCTCGCGTTTGCAGGATCATTTCCGTCTGCAAAAGCCAAAAGAGACTTCAGTGAACTAATACTTAATATTTGATAGTCTACGCCGATTACCTCTTCGTAGTGGTTAAAGCTGTATAAATTGAGCATGTGGGTGGTATTTCAAAGTTAGCATGTTGCCACAAAGGTTTTGCAATTGAAAACTCCAGGCAGCTATGAACTACGCAATGCCTACTGGGTGCATTAAAGTTCTTCGAGATAAAAGAGCTTTTGCTAGTGTTAAACGGAGAAGTCCGTCGCCAAATAAGCAGCATCTTCGAATACTATTACACGAGATTAGATTTCATATGTAATACTCGCCATTGCTTTTTAATTACCCGCGTGGAATTGTTACCTTTAAAGAGTAAGGAAAACGGAGGCAATATAGGAGGTTGGTGTCACGCCTCGACTCTCGAGCCCGCGACATCTCTTGTCCAAACGCCACGAGGTCATAGAGATAGCGTCCCAGGCACGTTATCGACCTATCACTTACTTAAGCATGCGGAAACGTGTTAACTCCCTAACAAAAAAAAATAAATAGGAATAAAATATTAGGAGTTAAACACCACAAATAAACCTTAATCCTGTCGACCCTACTTCCGTACAAAAATAACCCCATACTTCGGGGATGACTAGACCAGACCTTTGCAGGTGTACTAAGTCAGGTAAGACTAAATTCTCATCTTACAAAAAGATTGCATTAATACCTGGCTAAGAAAAGAGACTAAAGTCCAAATAAAATCTTTAAAGTACATTCTTTGCATAGGTTCCAAATATCTTATGGACTTATGGTATTTGAAACATGATACTAGAGTCAACGATAATGTATATAAGAAAACTTTTTTCAGCAGACAACCCAAGTTTTACCTGCAAGTGAAAGGCAACTAATGTTATTATGGACAAAGAATTTAGAGTTCGATCCTTGGAACTGTTAATACCATTCTCTTTAGCCCAAACTTTCATCTGCATTACATGAAAGATATCACTTTTCTTTGCCAGCAAATGCAGGAGTAAGCATTCAGAAAAGTATGAATGGAATCCATCAAACTGTGAATCAATCGTAACAACGGAAACGGCATGGATACAGCACGCACATACTATGATATAGTTGTCGGCATCATTGAGCAGCCTATTGAAAAATCATAGATGCAGAAAAGAGTTCTTCCCAATTTTCGAACCCCAGATGACCGGTGAGACAATTTATATCATCCTTGCTTGCTTTCGTAGGTTTTTATCCTCCCAAAGCTTAGAAAATTATTGAATCAGGGAATGATTATTTCTGTTCGAAAGAAAAGGACATCCATTCTATCATTTTGTTCTACAATTGCAAAATAGTTTCATCCTCGTATTCCCCACGTTCACCTGTAGTAAAATTATTGAATATATGCAGCCCTAGGAATGGAATGAACCGGCAACACATAGCGGTGACACTTCTAAGTGTCATTGTCAACCTAAGGGCTTGTTTGAAATGGCTTAAATAATTCTTCGCTCTGACTCAATGAAGTTTGACACTATATCTACTAAGAATTCGGATTTTTATATAATGAAGTTTGACTCTATATCTGCTGAAAATTTCGGTACGCGGTTTTTCTTAACAAACAATAAAAGCATAGACAAAGATGTCGCAATCACAAATTTCAAAAGGATGATTATGGCCAGCTTTATTCTTATTTTCCCAGTGAAGAAAATGAACAGAGCACAGATATACTTGATTGTTATAGGCATTTTTACTGGTTAATCAAGCCAGACATCTAAAATGACTAGTTTAACATATTACCAGAGAACTTAGCTTCTCAAACCCGACATCGATCACAGAAATAACATGGACAAGCTCCGACTTCAGAATTCCGTCCCAATTCTCAACCGAAAAATCACATTTTATTCTTGTCCCAAAATCAATAACTTTCACAATTGGCTCCCTCGCACTGGTAACAATCTGGACGCCAGTAACATGCCCCTTCCCTGCAACATTTAAATACCATGTAAAGTTCCATCCATGGCAATATCAACAAAATTCCCCAAATATGATTGCATTAGACAGCATCATCAAATTTTATTAAAATGAAGAGTATCTAATACACCCTAGCGAAATAAAAACAAAAGGGAAAAGATTCCAAACCTTCAAATCATATACACTCTCTCATCTCGTATAATTGATGATAACGATGAGCAGAGTTCTCTCTTGTTAGAAAAGTGATGATGTCCAGCATTTTCTATTAGTAACACTTTGCTTTTAGAACAGTAGCAGTTTTTATTGGAACTATAAGGTAAAAAAAGGGAGGGCCCTTTTGATTAGAATATCTAACTGTGAATTTCACACGATCTAAGGTATAGACACTTACGGCGGAGATGCCTTGGAGATTTAAATTGCAACTACAGCAACAACTTTAAAATGAAGAAGTAGGGAGGCTAGCGGGAAAACTCTGGAAAGAGTAAAAAAATTTTGCCAACTTTCTAAGAGCTTGTATCTTCTTTTCTCGAGAAAACTTAACATAAGGATTTCCAAAGTTGATGGACAAGTCGAGATCGCTTCCCGTGTTGTACATATCCACCACAAACGAGCCAAATCCCACCACAACAGTGGGGAATTCACTCGATTTTTCTGAAACAATTACAAATTGTATAAGTACACAAATTAGAGCGTTCTCCTGCATTGATTTAAATTCACTAATTGATGTGTAAAACAACAATGTAGCAACAAAAGTTAATTCATCCTTCATCCTCGAATCAGCGAATAATTCAGCAAACCACATTTGTTTGTAGTTGGACAGAAGTACAAGAAGTGAAGGTCTGATTCACAAGATCTTCAACATTTACAATAAGTCAAAAATTTAACTTCATGCGTATTCACAGCCAATCGGGAAAAAATCTACTATATATATCCTTCGCTGTATCATTGAAGATGCGAATCAAATCTCTTGTGTTGAAACACTTAGTCGCGTAGGACGCTGTGCAATGTAGACATTGCCAAGGAGCTTATTGAAATATGAAAGATGTAACGGATTGATTTTATACTTCTCCAGCTCTTCGGACTGGAGATATAAACCCATGTTAGCAATGGAAATCATGAGGTTAACATTGACTGCAAAATGAGATCATCCAAGTTTCCTGCTTCAGTTCATAGCACTTGCAATGAAAACTCAACAACGGTAGGTTCATCATCATTCCATAAACACTTCGAGTAAAGTCGAAAGATGGACTTCACCTTTCCTGGGCAACGCCATACTCACCCCAGCCTCATACGCCACTTCAATCCTGACAAAAAAAATAAATAAAAGCAAAACAAAACTTTTCACTTGAAACAAATGTCTCAAAGCGACATTCTCCATGCAACGCCGTGAAAATCTTTGGAAGTGAAACCCGAACCCGAAACACTCCGCCCAGATTACTTAGCACAAAAGCCAGATATGCCAAAGCACCAATTCCTACATTTGAAAGCTCAGTCGTCTCCTTAAGAGGGCGGTTGGTTGGTCCAGCTGGACGATGGGTCCAGATATGACGGATCAAGAACGCCTCGAATGTTCCTTTCACATTTATCTCACAATATAATATGCACAAAAACATTATGAAGGGTGGTCGTTATTATGGCCTTGCAAGGAGATGGATGCTCGACCATGCATTAATGTCCAGAGATCATATTGACAATTTGGTACACCACTTGAATCCATGTTTACTCGAGGATAGCTATAGAGTATCCCGTCGACACCTGAATTTTCCCGACAGTGAAAATTTCAATTGTAGAGAGGACAAGGTTTCACAATCAATCGAGCATTAAGCTCGTTTGCTTATTATACATGTTCATGCCCCTAAACACCCCCTCAATCCCACATTTTTTGTACACCGTAAGCATCATAGAACGGGCCATCTCTCGTCCAATTAGGCTAGAAATGAACTAGAGAAAGAGAACCAAACTAGCTCCCAAACTGGCCCTATTCTCCTTGGACGCAAGAGAGAGAGAGAGAGAGAGAGAGAGAGAGAGAGAGAGAGAGAGATGGACATGGCGTGAAAAAAGGTAGAAAAGGACAAGCTGCAGGTTGAGTTAAAGATGGGAAACGTGAGGGAAAAAGAGAAAAAGAGTAATGGAGAGATCTGAGTTGATTTAGCAAGGTGGAAGGGAAAGAACCGCCAGACACTTCAAGAGTCCGGGGCCTCAGCTTGAAGGAACCAAGGGGTAAATGCAAATCTTACTAGAGTTGATTGAACAAGCAATGAAGTGAAATAACCTGCTAACATTCAAGAAAACAAAAGGTAAAGGACTTTAGCTGAATTGACTGGGCAAAATTGAGAGTTTAGAGGCTTTTGTTCGGTGATCAAATGAGGGAAGAGGGTGAGCCGCACAAAGAAAGAAAGTGACAGCACACAATAAAAGGAACAAAAAAAGAGATTGTATCAAATGTTTGGTGCAGGCTTACTTTGAGCATTAGAATCCTCGGGTGCCATATACCTCGGCCTTGAGAGAGGAATGGTGTGGGGAAGAAGAAATTCATAAAGAGTTATCGGACTTCCTCTCTTTACACATGTTATCCGGCTCTGAATAGAGGTAAGCATGGTTCCGGGATAAAATCGGGAACTTGAAATCAGAACCTATAGGAGCCGGTCCGTTTCAGATTCCAAGATATATAGAATAGTTTTCGGGTTTCAAAATTGAGGAACCTGTTCTGACGGATAGATTCTAGCTTTCATTACTTAGAACCTGGACCTTGGATCTTGAAATAAATTTTTTTATTTTTTTTATATGTGTTTTCGCATGATACTACAATGTTTTATGGCGTTCGATGATGAGTGTATAATCTGGAGTCAAATAAATTTTTATGTTCCAGATTTCAAAAAATTAAAAACCTATTCCAACTGGTTGGTTTCAAGTTCTAAATATAATCTATATGGAACCTGAAACTGTTTATTTGCTCACCTCTACTTCTCTTAGCAGTTGTAGCGTTCACTCTCATTTTGCTTAACTAAAAAAGAAAAAAGAAATTATTTGGTTCCATGTAACATGGAACCGACCTTAGAACTTATCAAAGGGTAGGTTTTAGGTTTCAAGGTATGATGGATAGGTTTCAGGTTCCAAAAAATGAGGTTCCAAATTTTATATGGAACCTGTAAATAACCTGAAATCACCCGCTCTTAGTTCTGAAATGTAATGAGTAAATAATTAAAAAAAAGAGAGAAAAAGGATAATCCAATGAAAGATGAGCGAAGCCTCATCCTGAAACGAGGAAAACTGTCCATACATGCTGCAATAAGCCGACCGCCAATGTACAGTAAGCCCAACTTTTGAGCAAAAGCGAAGGTTGATTCACCCTTGACATGTTTGTTATTCATCATAATCAATCTTATATTAACACAGCTGATATGTGGCTCATCAAGGGATTGCGTAAAAAATTATCACTCCTAATCAAAATTTAAATCATAGAGTATTTGATAATCCTCATGATGCTCAAGCGAAAATAGGTAGAGATGAAAAACCAAAATATAATAGTATAAGGAAGAAATTCAATAAACAAATAAAGTTTAAGAACCGGAACATAAACAAAATGACAAGTCAATAGTTTCAAAGGCCGTGTCAGCAGATTCCTTTTAAATAACTAACTGAAGGACCATTCTAATTAATTATTAAAATGTTCAAGGACAATATTGTACATAAAATAAGTTAGGGGATGACGAGAATAATGAGCAAAATTTAAAGAACTGCTAGTGCTATTAGCGCAAGAGAAATCTTAATATTGAATATACGTTGGGGTTTCTATATATGGGGGGAAAGATTGCATTTAAATGCACGTTGTAAATCTTCTTAGTCTTAGTTTATGTGTTACTATCGAAATATTGCATCCGTATTTCTCATTCTTCTTCGTTTCGCTGCATTTCATTTTCATGCCGAGTGAAGGAAGCACTTGCTACGATGAGGCGGAAAGAACTCGAAAACAAGATACAGAACTTGGAGCTCCCATCGGCCATTTGTGGCCGCGATTCTGGTTGCCATGTTGCAGTTTATCTCCACAGTCGGTCGATCGGCGTCTCGAAGCTCTCAATCTTGTCTTAAGAAGAAGCATATGGAGCTGAAGCGGACGGACTATGGGTTGTATGGTTCTTAATTGGCTGCATTTTCAGGTTGCATTGTCATCCTCCATTAGTGAAGAATACAGTATCTTGACATTGTGTTTCTAGCACTTCAGGTTCCGCGGCTGCAATATTTTTCTCCGAGCTCAGAAGAAACCTTAGTTACCTTCTTTTGAGGGTTGTTCTTGGAACTGTTAATATCTTCTTCTTCTTTTTTCTTTTTCTGTGGGTAAAATTAGGCGGAGATATGTCCTCAAAGCCCTCCATTCTAAGTTGCAGAGAAGTAGAAAGAAATAGAGAAGAGCAAGATGAGAATACGTGTGTGTTCAGAGGAGGCGGAAGGGAATATTGTTAGAATATCTTCTTTTTGGATATATTCAATTGTGGGCTTTATTAATTGTTACTGTAATTATTAATTGGTCTAATAAATATAAGATATATACAGTTTCCTATTCTAGTCAAATATGGGGCTGGATAGTATGGGTTGAGATAAACTTACTCTTTGACGAGGGGATATGTTTCATTCTCTATAAATAGAGCTCAAGTCCCTCCTCTAAACCCTAATGTCCACACAACCTCACATCTAGAATTGTCTGAAGCGATAGTGAGGGGCCGTCTCATTGAAGCCAGTAATAAAGGGAGTTCATAGAGGAGAAGCTCTTGAGCATCGGATTCTCGCAATTTCGCATTAAGAACGATGAATCCGAAACAAGTTGCGTTAATTCTTTAACTCTATGGATTAGTGATTCGTGTATATGTACGTGTGTATCTTGGGTTGCTGCATACAGATAATGTACGCCGATTACATGTGGTATCAGAGCATGCGCGTATTAGGTCGTGAATTTCGTTCTCGGTGTATTTTCGAAATTTTATTTTTTTTGAAATACAAAGAAAATTATGTATTCGGAAAGTGCTCGACAAGACGAGCAAAACCATATATAGATCGTTACCGTCAACCTCCGGACACGCCGCCACACGCCGGTTGCAATCAGGCGCGTGGCGGCCACCCGCCCCACGCATTACAAGGGTTGATCCGGGCCCCGCACATGCGCGGCACGTGGGGGCTGACGTCATCATGACATCATCTTAGCTCGGGCAGACCCGACCCGATTCCGTTGACCCAACCCGAATAGTTGACCGTTGACTTGGACCATTCGGTGGGACTGGTCGTTGACCAGTTCGACCGAACCGCCTCGACCCGGCTCGCTAAACCGATTCTGAGGTAGCGGTCGGACCGATTTTGAAGACCGGGTGAGACACTGAACATGTGCGTTGCACGTATTAGCGCGTGGTCCTCACGCGCCGAAGCTTCTGGTGGCACATGAGGGCGCGTGTGTGATCCAATGGAAAAGTTTCAGGTACCTGCGTGCTCGTATGCTCATGCTCCACAAGGTTGTATATTTAGTTTACATGTTTGGCACTTTTATGGATGGAAAATACTTATGGAACTCCAAATACGTGTATATTTTGGGGCATTTTTTTCGTATTTTCAGGTATTTCTCTATGATTTTATAAAATACCGGTGCAAAGCTCACATGTAAATACCACATATGGATATGTGGAGCATGATTTATCAATTACATGTTTATGGTTTGACATGAATTATTGAGATATCAACGAAAATTAGCGAGGCGTGTAATTTTGAGATGATTGGCCCTAATTTCTGAAATTGCATGCATACGGTAAATGTGAAATATAAATTTATACCCCAATTTCAGGTAAATTCAGTTGGGCTGTGACCGCCAAAGCGATACGCTTGGTTGAGTTTAATAAAGAACATGTTTTTATGATATTGAGATGACTCCCGTTTTAAGCGTACTTATACTCCCAAAGGAGGTGATTGCGTATTGATGTATGGAGGGTTACATGTACAGCATATGATTGAGAATTGATTAGTTTAAGTGCTGTCATACGCCAAAAGGTGGTGATTAACAAAGATTGAAATAAATTCTCATGGCCGCTGTAACGTAGGGAGTATACAATTGCATGTCATGTTTTTTGCCCAAGGGTGATTATATGATGATATATGTATCTCTTAGGGTGAAATTTCACATTATGCTAATTAAAAATATTGAGTATTTTTCAGTCACCTTTTCTGTGAAAGGGCAACTTCATAGCTATTGAGATTTTTACTAGTAGTAATTTTAAGAAGTGGAGAGATGATTTTCTATTTGGTGTGGAATTGACGAATGTTCATATTGCTCTTAATGAAGATAGACCGACAGCTCTTACTGATGCAAGAACAGATGCCCAAAAGGCACTTTTTGTTGCTTGGGAAAAGAGCAATAAAATTTACTTACTGTCAATGAAGCGATCTATACATGAACATCTTAGAAGTGATTTTGCTGCTGACATCACTGCTAGACAAATGATGGAAGCCTTGGTGGCTAGAAATCGCGACTCTCCTAATGCTAAGGTTGGGACACATATGTCAGGATTATTCAGTTTGAAGTATGATGGTTCTGCTGGTGTTAGGGACTATGTTATGAGGATGGTAGATCTGCAATCAAAGCTCAAGGGGCTTAATATTCCAATTCCTGATACTTGCATCATACATCTTGCGCTTAATTCTCTTCCACCTAAGTTTGGTATTATCAAAACACAATATAACAGTGCTGATTAGGCATGGACAATCAACGACTTGATTGTAAGGGTGGTGTCAGAAGAGACCAAGCTGAAGAAAAGTAACGCACATATGGCTATATATGCTGCTTCTAGTTCTGGTGCCAATAAGGGCAAGGGCAACAAGAATCGTAAAGGAACTCATTCATCTGCTGGTCAGCATGACAACTTGGGTCCAAAGAAACCAACCTTTAAAAGGGACGACAATGCAGCTATGGATGGTCTTTATTTTTTCTTTAAGAAGGGAGGACAAGTAAAAAAAGACTGCGTTCAATATAAGAATTGGTTATCTAAGCGTGAGCCTAAAGGTAATGATTTTTTGGCTTTTGTTTTTGAATCTAATCTACTAGAAGCCACATCTTGTTCGTGGTGACTAGATAGCGGTGCAACTAATCATGTTGCGTTTATGATACATTGATTCATAAATCGAAGGAAGCCAAATAAGGATTAATCAAAGCTCACCATAGGAAACAACAATAAAGTTGATGTCGTCTTAGTGGGAGATGTCATTTTAATTCTAAATTTTGATTTTAATTTGATGTTAAGGAATACATTTTATGTACCTTCTTTTAGACGGAATTTAATTTTCGTATCAAGTTTGGACATATGTGGTTACTCTTTTGAGATTTCAAACTCTGTAATTTCTATTTCTTTTAATTCAAATGAAATTGGGTATTGCACTATGTCCAATGGATGGTACAGATTATGTTTGTCTCCCAACGAAATATACGTCGCTTATACAGCTGAAAAGATTGTTTCCAAAAGGCCTCTACCTAAGGAACAGTCCTACGTAATATGGTACAAACGTCATGGTCACATCTCTAAAGAAAGAGTAGAAATAATGATAAAGGCTGTCATTCTACCCACTCTTATAAGTGACCTAAACAAATGCGTAGACTACTGTAGAGGTAAGATGACCATAATAAAGAAGAAAACTGCAGTCCGTAGTTCTCATTTGTTAGAGATCATCCATACAGATATAAGTGGACCCTATAGAGCAACGTTATGTAGACATTTTTATTTCATCACATTTATAGATGATTATTCTCGATATGGTTATATGTACTTGATTAAGGAAAAGTCTGAATCTCTTGATAAGTTCAAGATTTTTCGGACTGAAGTCAAGAAACCGCTGGGGAAGGTCATAAAAATTGTCAAATCTGACCGTGGTGGTGAGTATTATGGTCAACATGGAGATGCTAGACAGCTTAAAGGGCCATTCGCCAAGTACTTAGAGGATTCTGGGATTGTGGCTTAGTTTACTATGCTTGGTAGTCCTGAACAGAACGGTGTAGCTGAAAGGCGTAATCGTACTCTTATGTATATGGTGAGGAGTATGATTAGCAGATCTAATTTACCTGATTTTTTATGGGATGAGGCTTTGAAAATGACACTTTATGTATTGAATCGTGTTCCTACTAAATCCGCGCCACTTACTCCTTTTGAATTGTAGACTGGACGGAAACCTAGCTTGAATCAATTGAAGGTTTGGGAATGCCCTGTAGAGGTAAAATTGTATAATCCAACTTGAGCAAGTTGGACTCCAAAACTACTCGTTGTTATTTTGTGTCTTATCCAGATCATTCAAAGGGATATCGATTTTATAATCTTAATAGAGGAACGAGAATTGTAGATTCACAGACAAAGAAATTTTTGGAGCTTGATGTATCAAAAAAGGGTGATTGCTCACAGACTGTTGAGGATAACAGCACGATGAATACTCCTATGTTGTTTCCTATACCTATACAGACAATTGTGGAAGTTCCAGTACCACAGATTGAACCTGTTGAGGCTCAGGAACCTGTTATTGAAGTAGTTCCTAATGAAGTTCCTTAAGCCTCTCAAGAACAGAATGAGGTAGAAGATACTCCTCTAAGGAGATCTGTTAGGCAAAAACGATCACCTATACCACCGAAATATATAGTCGATCAAGGAGAACATGATTATGATATAGGTTGTGTTGTTGATCCAGTGACTTATACAGAAGCCATTTATTGTCCTCAATCTGATTTATGGTTAGATGCAATGAAAGATGATATGTTGTCTATGAAACATAATGATATTTGGGAACTTGTTGAATTACCTAAAAGCTATAAACATGTTGGTTGTAAATGGATTTTTAAGACCAAGAAAGACTCCGCAGGAAAGATTGAACAAAGGGATTTACTCAGATGGAAGGAATAGATTATGAGTCAACTTTTTCTCTAATTTCTTCTACAGACTCTTTTAGAGTATTTATGGCTTTAGTAGTTTATTTTGATATGGAGCTTCATCAAATAGATGTTAAAACTGCTTTTCTGAATGTAAATCTAGATGAACAAGTTTACATAGCACAACCGCAAGGTTTTGTGACAGGTGATACAGGTAATCTGGTTTGTAGATTGAAGAAGTCTATCTATGGTTTGAAGCATGCTTCTAGACAGTGGTACTTGAAGTTTCATAGTGTTGTTACTTCTTTTGGTTTTGTTGAGAATAAGCTAAATCAATGTATATACTATAAGGTCAGTGGAAGAAAATTTATTTTTCCCGTTCTTTATGTTGATGACATTTTGCTTGCTAGTAGCAATATTGCATTGATGCATGAGACAAAAAGGATGTTGACACAAAATTTTGATATGAAGGATCTTGGTGAAGGGTCTTTTGTCCTTGGTATTGAAATCCATAGGGATCGTTCTCGCCGCATATTAGGCTTATCTCAGAGGGCTTACATTGATCGTATTTTGAAAAGATTCAATATGCAAGAGTGCAAGTTAGGGATTGCTCCATTCTGCAAAGGTGATAAATTGAGTCTTTCACAATGCTCTCATTCATATATTGAGAAAGCACAAATGAAGAATGTACCTTATGCTAGTGCACTTGGTAGTATCATGTATGCCCAAGTTTGTAATAGGCCAGACATTGCTATTGCAACGAGACTTTTAGGCAGGTATCAATCGAATCCATGATACAATCACTGGATTGCTGTCAAGAAGGTTTTAAGGTATTTATAAAGAACTAAAGACCATAAGCTGATTATAGATGTGTTTAGAACTTGCAGCTAGTGGGGTATTCATATTCAAATTATGCATGTTGTCAAGATGACAAGAAGTCGACAACATGGTATATCTTTATGCTAGTAGGTAGTGCAGCATCATGGAAAAGCGAGAAATAGAAAACGGTATCATCCTCTACTATGCAAGCGAAGTTCATAGCATGCTTTACAGCTGCTACTCAGGCTATTTGGCTCCGGAATCTCATTAGGGAGTTGACCGTGTTTGATTTTGTAAATAGACTCATGCAGTTGTATTATGACAATAGCTCTGCAGTGTTGTTCATTAACAACGATAGAGGTCTCAAGAGGTCTAAGCATATGGAGGTTAAGTTTTTTACCATAAAAGAATCTGTGCAAAAATGGTGACGTTGCAGTTGAGCATATAACTACAGATGCTATGATTGCTGATCCATTGACGAAAGGTCTATGCCATTGTGTATTTGAACGGCATGTCATTAACATGGGCTTAGAAGCATCATGGGATGCCTTTGTTTAGTGGTAGCTTTCTAGTTTTTACTCTAATAAAGTTTACAGTGTTATGTTACTTTTAGTAATGATTCTGATATGTATTAAACTTTTACATTCTTTGAAGCATTTTTGAATGTGACATTGTTATTGAATGCATATCTATTAAAAATCTTAAGAAATTGTGTAAACCTTGAGTGATGGCTGGGGCATTTATTTTAGCCAAAAGGCTTATGTTTTGTTACACGTAAAATATAGTTAACTATAAATGTGAGACATATGTTGGTTCGTTAGAACCGTAAAGATGTTCTCTCGTGACACATTCGGTTTCGTGACACATAAAGTGAGAAAATGATGACTGACAAGGAGGATAACATATAAGATGTTTCTATTATTTGAGATGTTATTCGTTTGCCATACTACCATATCAAATTCATATCAGTAAAGTAAGAGTATTTGTGATCATGGCTGGCTCTGTGTCTTTTGATGTAGTTACTGGCATGGTTCAGTGCTTGAGACTTTATGGGATCGGATTGACTTTTGAGAATTATCTTTAGACCAATAAAAAGATGCGCATATACAGTACAGTTACAATTAATTTAGCCCAAGTGGGAGAATGTTAGAATATATTCTTTTTGGATATATTTAATTGTGGACTTTATTAATTGTTACTGTAATTATTAATTGGTCTAATAAAGGTAAGATATATACAGTTTCCTAATCTAGTCGGATATGGGGCTGAATAGTATGGGTTGAGATAAACCTAATCTTTGATGATAGGATATGTTTCATTTTCTATTAATAGAGCTCAAGTCCCTCCTCTAAACCCTAATGTCCACATAATTTCACATCTAGAATCGTCTGAAGTGATAGTGATGGGACGTCTCATTGAAGCCAATGATAAAGGGGTTCATAGAGGAGAAGCTCTTGAATATCGGATTCTCACAATTTAGCATCAAGAACGATGAATCCGAAACAAGTTGCGTTAATTCTTTAAGTCTATGGATTAGTGATTCGTGTATCTGTACGTGTGTATCTTGGGTTGAATAATACACGCAACTTACAAGTGCGTGCCAGTCCTAGAGCAACGACATCCACGGGTCTTGCGTCCGCAGCCAAAACTGCGACTTGGTCTGACTCAACGAGGGCTTCTCTGGCGGCTGCTGCTTTTGCACCAAGCTCTGCTGAAAAAGGCCAATGCATGGGCACGCAACAGAATAAGAACGCGATGGCTAGGTTAGGCTCGTGTGTATCATTGGTTTCTCAGCTTTCTTGTGCTATGCTCATTCTCGCTGTGCTGGCACTTCCTTTGTCTAATTTCCTGATGCCTGGTGTAATGAGTAAGAAATACAGATAAATGATCAGCATTTTCATTAGTCGGTTGATGCTTATAGTGTTTTTCTCTTTCCAGCCTTGTTATTAATCACAGTTCCATTGGGGAAGGAAGAAGTGGTTCTGTTCTGTCTGTCCGTTTTAAAAAACCATCTTTGCATTTGCGTCAGGAGAAAGAAAAATGAGACAGCAAAATAGTATTCAAGAACATTGTGACTTAATATTACACACGACCTCGTAAGAAATTGGACAATAAATATTTACCAAAATACGTTGGTTGTTTCTTTCCGGTCCAGAGCGGCCACGTCTCACGTGTATGTAGCTACGTCTAATCCTACTTTCCCTATCAGTGCCTTGCCTACAAACTGATAAAAGTGGTAGCAAGTCACACAATTTCATCTAACTTCCGTCAATTCTCTCAGGATTAAAGAAAGTAAGCTTTGATTAGTTCAAAGCACCAACAAAACCAGAATACCCATTAACAAGAAAAGGGAACTCGAGCAGATGGTGAAAATGCAACCAAAGGAAATTGACCCTTGCGGGAAAGAAAAGGGTGAGGGGCACAGTGCGTCCTGGGATGATCACGTTATCAATCTCTTTTTTCAGTTCAACAATGGATTCAAAATCAAATGTATTGGTCTTCCTACATGGCATTAAAGTGGAGTATCAAGTTCATCTGTCTCAATTCATTACAAGGAAATAACTCTCCATAATATGTTCTTTGAGATACGGACAGCTCTACCAATTATTGGAACTTCACCTGAAAAAAATACACAAAAAAGATTGATATGCATGCGACCTTTTGAGAAGAAATTGATCATGTCCTCTTAGCAGAGCTCCGTATTCATTAATTCCAGCTCGCGCCAACCCCAATTATCCCCTCCAATGTTCAATCTATCTTGGATATATTTTTGTTTTCGGAAAAACAAATGATTACAAACTTCATTTTATAAATGATCATCTTGATATCATTTATAAATATTAGCCAATAAAAAATATTTAAGTTATAAAAAATAATGTATATCATTTCCTTGAAAATGTTTTTCCTCGATCAGTTTTATAAAGTCATTTTCAAAAATGTATTGCGTTGATTTTTTTGGCCCCCGTTATCATTTTAAAGGTCAGATGCTTGGAATGCATCAAGGGTTCTCGTTATTTTCAATACAAGAGGCTTACACTTACTAACGTTATTTTTATTATTAGCTTGTTATAAAAAAACGTGATGTAGAAAAACTGACATGTCATTATCTCATCAAATTGGACCGTTAACAGTTGGCGCGATTTCGTCCGTAATTTCGGATATTGGGTCAAATGATCTCGGATCGTGCTCAAAACTGGTCGGTTGGAAGCAAAATGGCTGTCTGATTCACAGTCCCAATTTTGCGATGAGATACGATGGATTTTGGCATTCCGGGATCATTTAGATTACTTTTCATATAGTTTTCTAATTTAGGAAATTTTAAATTTTCTAATTATCTGTAATATTTGATTCAAATTACATTAGGATAAGTTAGATACGATTTAGATTATATTATCTATAGTTATTTTGATGCCTAAAGGAGCCCTATATATATATATATATATATATATATATATATATATATATATATATATATATATATATATATATATATATATATAGGATGTTCACCTTTGTAATCGGGATTATCATTCTATCATTCAATCAAAATTCTAGTAATCTTTGGAATTATTTTTCAAGTTTGCTTCTCTCTGCGTCATTTGGTATTAGAGCAGGATTCTTCTGTGACGATGTTGAGTAACGTGAATGTCAATCTCCCCATAGCTGAGGGCCGTGAAAACGACCATATTACACGGATGAAGTTCAACCAATTCGTGGATCAAATCGATTGGAGGTTTCAAAAGATCCTTGAGGCCATCTAGTGTTTGTCCACAAACCAAGCCCCTGGTGTTCTTCCAGCTTAGCGAATTCATGTCGCTCATGATCCCTATGTTACCATGGAGCGTGGAGAAAATCTCCAACATAGACATCAAAACTATGTCGAAGATACTGAAGCCGAAGACGAAGAGAATTTTCAAGACATGCCTATTCGTGGAGGTCGTCAATATAGAGGATTCCAGGACAAGTACGTTCGTGGAGGTCACCGATATGGAGGTTATCGCCAAGATCCTGAGCAGTATCAATTGAAGATAGATCTCCCTACTTTCAATGGTAACCTAAATATTGAAGATTTTATGTACTGGCTTTGGGAGGCCAAAATTTTTTTTTATGCCATGGAGATCGGAGGTTCGCCAAGTGAAGCTTGTCGCGTATAAATTAAAGGGTGGCGCTTTGGCTTGGTAGGAGCAGATTCAATTGACCCGACGTCGACAAGGACATGCACCAATCCGGACATAGAATCAAACGAAACAGAAGATGAAGAAGCGGTTCCTTCCATCGAATTATGAGCAGTTGCTATTTCAGCAATTCCAGAATTGCAGGCAGTTGAATCGGTCTGTCCAAGCTTATACGGGAGAGTTTCTTCGACTCTCTGCTCACAATAATCTTAAAGAATCAGATGCCCAACAGACTGCTCGGTACATGAACAGGTTGCGACTCAATATCAAGAATCAAGTATCCTTGCATCGATTGTTTAATGACGATGATGCCCAGGAGATGGCAAGAAAGGTTGATATGCAACTGGAAAGAGCTGGCCTTAATACTCGGGGTAATAGCTACTCGGGTCGTGGAACATTCGAAAAAGGAAAGCAAACTGAAATTTTGTTTTCTTCAACACAGTAACACAGTGATACGAACCGAAATTCGGGGAGTATCGCAGGAGTATCCAAAGAACCGATAGCATCAAACACTCGTACGCCTAATCCGAGTGCATAGAATCCATTTGTCAAACCTCAACCGATTAAATGTTATAAGTGCAATGAGTTAGGCCATCGTTCCAGCGATTGTCCACGGCGGAGGATGGCTAATAGTGTTGAGCATGATGATGAAACCTATGAAGATGAGTGGGTGGATGAGGAAGAAGTAGATGATGAAGTGGGTGAGCAAGTCAACTATATTGTCCGACGTCTATTGCTTGCCCCACGAATAGAAGGTGCCCAGCGAAATCATCTCTTCCTCGCTCATTGTATTGTCAACAGCAAGGTATGTGATGTCATCATTGACAGTGAAAGTTGCGAAAATATAGTATCAAAGGCCTTGGTGGATCACTTGCAGTTGAAGACAAAGCCGCATCCAGCACCTTATACGATCCGGTGGATTTGTAAAGGAGCAGAACTTAAGGTAACTTAGTTATGTTGCCTACCTATTTCGATTGAGAAATCATATCAAGATATTATCGTCTATGATGTCGTGGAGATGGATGTGTGCCATGTAGTATTTGGGCGACCTTGGCAGTATGATGTAGATATCACTCATCGAGCTAGGGAGAATAGTTACTCTTTTGTGTGGAAAAAGATTAAAATTACTTTGAAACCAAAGAGTAGTCCTCCCCAGGTTCCAAAGAAGCAAGGCACCGGCGTTATGTTAAATGTTCGTAAACGTGAGGGAATGTATATGATTGTGGAAAATGGAGATCAACAAGCTGTGATTAGTATTCCTGATGTTCTTAAGCCCTTACTGAAGGCTTTTAGTCATGTAAAGCCAGAAGACTTACTTGACGGATACCTCCTTTGAGGGATATTCGGCACGAGCTTGATTTTCTTTCAGGTGCCAGTCTCCCTAACTTGCCACATTATCAGATGAATTCGAAGGAGAATCAGATTTTACAAGATCAGGTGGGAGAGCTCCTTAAAAAGGGATTCTTGCGCGAGAGCAAAAGTTCTTGTGTTGTTCCTGCACTTCTCACGCCAAAGAAAGACGAAAGTATGCCGATGTGTATTGATAGTCGTGCCATCAATCGGATTACCATCAAGTATAGATTCTCGATTCCCCAACTGGATGATATGCTAGACAAACTTGCTAGATCAAGGGTATTTACGAAGATCGATCTACATTGCGGATACCACCAAGTTCGCATCCGTCTTGGTGATGAGTGGAAGATGGCTTTCAAGACAAGTGCGGGTTTGTATGAATGGCTTGTTATGCTGTTTGGCCTTACTAACACGCCTAGCACTTTCATGCGTTTGATGACTCAGGTTCTTAAACCTTTCATTGGCAAGTTTGTGATAGTTTCCTTTGATGACATTCTTATATATAGTCCAGATGATCGGCGGCACATGGAGCACCTGAGAGATGTCCCGCAGGCCTTCCAGATGATCGGCAACACATGGCTTCTTTTCCCGGGCTTTGTTGTTGGAGCAGATGGACTTCGCGTAGATGCAGAAAAGGTGGCTGCAATCCGCAGTTGGCGAGTACCCCATAATGTTGGTGAGGCTCATAGTTTCCATAGTCTTGTTACATTCTTTCGAAGCTTTATCAGGAATTTCATCACTATTATGGCCCCAATCACTGATTGTTTAAAGAAAGGGAGTTTTCGTTGGGGGTGATGAAGTTAAAGCCAATTTTAAGCTCATCAAAGAAAAACTCTCCAGTGCTCCAATATTGATGCTCCTGACTTTGAAAACGTGTTCGAGCTGAACTACGATACTTCTGGAAGAGGTATTAGCACTGTTCTTTGCCAAAAAGGTAAGCCTATTGCCTATTTTAGTGAAACAATTAATGATATTCACAAGCGATGGTCTACGTATGAGCATGAGTATTATGTTGTAGTGCAATCTATTAAGCATTGGCAGCCGTATCTCTATCAGCAAGAGATTGTACTGAATACTGATCATCAAGCTCTTAAGTATATAAAGATCCAAAAACATCTGAATATGATGCATGCGAGGTGGGTTTCCTTTTTGAAGCGGTTTAATTTTGTGTTTTGTCATAAGGCGAGACACTTGAATAAAGTTGCAAAAGCCCTTAGTCACCGTGCTGAAACATTAGTTACTATGCACATTGATATCATTGGTTTCGATCATCTTTGTACTCTCTATGCTGACGTTGATGATTTTGGTGATATATAGGAAAAGTGTTCACAAACAGGTTGCAATGGGGATATGATTCTTGAAGACAAGTTCCTGCTCTTTGGGAACAGATTGTGTATTCGTCGTGGATCATTGCGAGAGCAGCTTCTTCGAGAGCTTCATGGTAGTACCTTGGGTGGACACTTGGGTCGCGATAAAACTGTAGTGTTGGTGGAGGATAGGTACTATTGGCCCCAATTGAAGAGGGATGTAGGGTGTTTCGTTAATAAATGTTATACTTGTCAGACTGCTAAGGGTCATTCTCAGAATACTGGGTTATACACCTCTGCCTATTCCTACTGGTCCTTGGATAGATATTTCCATGGATTTTATGTTGGGACTTCCTCGAACACAACACAATTTCGACTCTGTTTTTGTGGTGGTTGACAACTTTTCAAAGATGGCACATTTCAACCCCTGTAAGAAGACTTCAAATGCTTCCCATGTGGTGACATGTACAGAGCAAGCGTTTGTCTGCATTTACTGTTTAGTAGTTAATATGAGTGACCAAAGTTCGAAAAGTTAAAAATGTTTAAAAGCATGAAACTAAACGATTGTCGTCTAAGCAAGAGTTATGACAAGAGATACAAGTAGAAATACCCAATTGGAGAACTTAGATACATGATAAATCTTTGTATTGAAGTCGCTGATTCAGAAAACCTGTTATCCCCTCGCAGGATGAGGGGCCGACTAAGGCAAGGAAAATTGTCCAAAAATTGTTAAACCTTTACATATTTTCCCAATTGAATGTATTTGACCGGAAATTGATGACTCCCTACATGGAAAAGCTAGCACTGAAGTGGACAAATTTTAGTATTATTTTAATATTTATCAAAAAATTTATCAATTATTATTCTTCTTCTTTTTCTTTTTTATGTTTTCCTTTTCACTTTATTTTCTTTCTTTTTTTCTCTTTTCCCTCCGTTGGGCCTCGTCGATGGCCTTTCTTTTTTTCTCTTTTCCCTCCATTGGGCCTCGTTGATGGCCGGCAAAGGTTGACAGCTCCCTCGCAAGGATCACTCTCACCTGGCAAGAGTAGGCGCTAGGGGTGTCAATGAGCCGGGCCGGCTCGAACGGAGTAGTACCATACTCGAGCTGGCCCGAACCGGGCCGAGTCAAGTCGGACCGAATTCTTTTTTTCCTTTCCTTTTTTAAATTTTTTTGGAATTTAAATTAATTAATAAACCCATAAAATGAAATAATATAAAAATAAAATATAAAACATTTAAAAGTAAATTTAAAAATGGACATTAAATAAAGTTGAGGCGTGGGCCAGCCCGGCCTGAAAAGTCTCGAAAATTTAATAAAATTTCGACCAGCGCGGGTACATTTGACACCCCTAGTAGGCGTCCCTTGCTAGGACAGTGAGGGGGCCCCTCATCCAAGGCTAGAGAAGGCAGCCCTCGCTTGAGGCCTGGCAGAAGGAAAAGGACAATAAGAAAGGAAAAATAAACTAAAAAAAATAAGAATTTATAAAAAAAATTGTAAGTAAGTCACAAAACCAGATTGATTTCCAATAGCCCACTTGATCAGATTGCTAAAATATGCCCCTAATCTCGCCTCAACCAATCTTTTTGAGTCACATGGACACGATGTCCGAAATCTTGGCAACTTTTGGTTTGAATCGAGGTGTTTCTTCGAGAAATTATTCAGTGGTCAGCAACTATCACATCATCAGCATACGTGGCATGTGTGCTCCGCTAAAAAGTGACACATGTCCTGTGACATGGAAAATATTAAAATAATAATAATAATAATAATAATAATAATAATAATAATAATAATAATAATAATAAACTCTCATTTCATGCTTTCATCCTCTCTTTCTCTCCCTCAGTCACCTCAAGCCCTCCCCTCCTTTGTCGCCTTCGTCCTTATGGTCATTGTTGCCTTTCCAGCTCCAAGAATCTCCGACTAGCCTCTCCCAAAACTCGGCATATTTTAATGCCTGCTGAAGCAATAAGTTTGAGCCCGAAAGTTAATTAATATTTGAAGCTTGAGAAAAAAAGACAAAACAATTGTTTGAGCATTACATTAATGTACCTGAAATCGTCTGGGTTGAAATTAGTTGTTTGTTAACGACGAGCTTAGTAGCGTGTAGGGGTGTCAATGGGTCGGGCCAGGCCTTTCCAATACCAGACCTTAAACACATTACGTCCATATTGACCCGACCCGACACAAGATGAAACAGAACATGACCCGAATAATCGGGTCGGGTTCAAGTTTTTTTTAAAAAAATTATTATAAACTTGTGAAAAGTTTATAATAAATAAGTCTTCTTAGATTGAATTAAATACATAAATGTTTTAGTAATATGGGTTGGGTCGAGTACGAGTCAAGAAATTTGTACTTTACATAAGTTTATAATAAATAAGTCTTCTTAGTTTATAAATTTGTACTTTACAACTAGATTTCCCTAGTCCTGTTTGGTTTGTAGAAATGGAGAAATGGCACATGAGAAAAATGCGTAGTCTTGCCACTTGAGTTCTGCTTAATAGAGATGCCAAACTAAATTTCTTGAAGGAAATTGACTCAACCGATTTGCTTTAGTGTTTTTGACCCTCAAATAGATGGTTGAGCAATGATATGAAGAATAGTTATTTCATGATAGAACAAGCTATTTTAGATAAGAGATGGCTGATCAGAACAACTCTCAAAAGATACCATTTAAAGCTCTTAAAGAAAAAATATTTGTTCAGAGCAAGCCAACGACCACAGCAAACTAGTGTGACAGATGATAATGACGATCTGTCACAGATAACCAAGAGGTTCATATAGAGGTAAGATCGCTTTGAGAGCCCAAAGAAAAGTTTGCTTATGTCGAGTAAGCAGAGTTCATGAATCCAATAGAGAACTTTTACTTATGAGATGAGATAGAGCTATGACGAAGCCACAAATCAACAAGTAGATATATTTTCTGCTTTCAATGCCTTTGAGACACTTCTCTGAAGAAGATCGAATGGTCGACTCCCAAGTGAAAAACGATGTCATGGAAGACGTACTTAGATATCAACAAACAACGAATTCCGAAAAATACAGAGATTAATGGCGAAATTATTGAGCTAATTATAGTCTTCGGAAGCATTTCAATTGCAAGGACCAATACAACTGACTATGTTTAAAATCATCCAAATCTTATCCTCATATGAAGTTCTCTCAGACATGGAGATGCTGAAGCAAGAGCATAATTTTGTCAAATTTAGTTATGCTAAGATGTGGTATGTAAGTGTATTTAAGATTAAGTGTGCCCCTGGCACGAGCAGAATAGGCATTTCGTACGAATAATTATTATTTTTTCTAACTTCAAAGGATTAAACTCTACTCTGTTCTAGCCTCTGTCTTCACGCTCATTAACAGTCTATTCAACTCCAGCTACATCAGCAAGGCTACACGTTGGCCATGAACAAAAACTATAGAAGGCCAAAGAAAACCCTCGCGGCTGGAGACTCACCATTCTCCGAGTCAACTGACCCAAGCTCATTTCTCTTCCTTCTGCATCAAAATCAAGTAACATGATTATCTTGCTGAAATTCCATAATCACCTATATAGGAAATTTGGCCCCTGTTATAAAATTAAAATGTTAAAAAGAAGGTTTACGCTCTTCTTCTTTCATCTCTCCATCACATCCTTAGAAGTTGATGATTCTATGGTTGATCTCACTCAGCTTAACATGAATTGATTTTCCATATTGCTGCATCCAGTTGTAGTCTCTACTAACAACCCTCACCCAAAACAATAATTCTACAAATCCTTCCATCAGTCATATCATACCCACTATTTTCTCAGACCCAAATCGATGACTTTTCCAACCAAAGTTAAATAAACCGGGTTCGCTTTACAGGAGCAAGCAACTTCTCGAGCAATCCATAAGTGCCACAATATCGGCTTCATCCAGTTCATTGCAACTCCACGGACCCAGTCCGACGAGATGCAACACGCAAAGACGCGCACGTCGATTACACGCAAAAATCACTATGATGAGTCGATGTTTGACTTGTAAACGCCCACAGACACGAACAGAGGGAATTTTGTCCGAAAAGCAAATGCAACTCAAAACCCCTCAAGCAAAACGACATTCCACAGCCTGGATCTAAGGACGGAAACGAACAAAATCAAGCCTTCATCCACACCCACATTTCCTTTAGTAACAGCGGACACATACAGAATCCGATCGAGCAAAAATTGAGTGAAGAAGACGCTTGGTCTTCCAGCTCAGCCCCCAAACCGGAGACACAGAAAGAGCTCGACAGCAACAGAATTCTTATCAGAGCAAGAAATGCGTCATTTTGCACAGCGGAGGAACTCCTTCACTTGCTCTTTGAATTGGCTACTGTCAACAGGGAGAAAGTCCAAACAGTCGAGGCGATCTCTAGCCTCCTGTTCCAGACGCGCCTGATCAAGCGAATTTTTCTCGAGCAGATCAATGACATCCTAATTTCTCTGTAATTTCCGCCGGAACCAAGTCGAAAGCCCCAGAAAGCTCCTCCGTCTTCGTTTAGCATTTGGACGATGGCATAGTAACGACTGTAAAGCAACGCGTTTGTGTTTGGGTATTCTAATAATTACCCGAACACAATCAAGAACACGATCAGAAACACGTTGTTCCAATCGTATACCCGAATAAGGTGTGACCCGAATAAGAAATACATATAAATTCGAGTTGGGTCGAGTCTTGTTTCGGGTCATGTATCTTATTCGAAATTGACACCCCTAGTAACATGACCTTGTGGCTCAAGCGGGGGCATTACTCTGGTGGGATAGATTCGTTCCAAGCTTTGAGGCTGCGAAAAAATTTGATTCCTTGATCATTAAAAATAAATAAATAAAAAGTTGACTAAAAAATAAAATTAAGAAATAATGGAAATTTGGACCACCATTTTTTGTGTCACTTAGTCAAAATGAATTAATAATCACGTTTTACTTAATAGTTTCATTGATGGGTTTGAAATCTGAACGTTTCACAAGATCTTGATGCGTGAACAGAGTCTTTTTTATTTTTCTATTTTGGACCTGAGGTTTTTTTTTTTTTTTGAAGTCTGTTTATTTTGTCGTGTTTTATAGGTAAAAAGGCAAAAGGAACTAGAATGAAGAATACAATAATTTCTTTCGAATTAGGAATAATTCGAGATTCATGCCCTTAAGGATGATAAAACTAGAATGAAGAACACAGGGTAACAAACGCAAGATTAATATCCTTCATTAAGGAAAAATTCGAGATTTTTATTCCCAATTTTCCTCCTTTTTTATACGCTTCTCGGGGGAGAAGAAAGAGATGACCTGCTCTTGCTCTTCCCTTCCAAGGGGGAAAAGAAAAAAAAAACATCATCTCCTAGATTTAACATTTCATGACCAGAGACTTAATGAAACAACCGGGAACGACGAGTGCTCCCCATAGAAGAATAGGGCTCGGCCCAGATTTTCGCGGTTCTTTTTCAGTCATGATTTTGCTCGGGATCTGGCTCTCTGCCATGGGTTGGCCGTTTCTCGATTAAACGAAATAAGCGGACACTAAAGAAATGTTGGGAATCCTAATGGATTTTTCAGAATTGAGCGCAGAGAAACAATGAGGAGTTCCTGCGCATAGATGTCCCACATCGACAGAGGCCAAGACAAAAGCAAGTTTATAAAACGCGATTATCCGACCCGAGCTCCGTCGCGCGGGCTCTCAGTGTGGTGGAACATGGGTCGGGCCTGCCTGAGGGTCAGTTCTGGCCTTGACCCTTGCGGGCCGGGCTTTAAGCCTTGGGTCGCATTGGTCCTAGAGCGGAAGGGGGTCCGCGTGACCCTTGACCTCACAGAGCAGCGAAGAGCCCCCGCTCCAAGAGGAGCCGCCACAACTCATTTTTTTTTTTTTTTTAGGTTTTTGATCTTTCTTTATTAGAATTTAGCGCGGTAACTAGGCGGGCATATTTTGTTTTTCATTTAGGAATGAATTATTCCCATTGAGATAATAAAAGTAGAAGATGAAGAATAGTGTGATAATGGCAAGAACTTTAAATTGCTATTTCTCAGAAAAATAACAATTTTTTTGTTGCTTGGATAAAATATGAAAAGGATTCAGAAATTATTTTTTGTCTTAATAAGGGAAATCGGATTTAATTTTCCTACACGTACTCTTTTTAATAACTTTCTTTTATTTTTCCTGTTCATTTTTTTTATTTTTAAAAATCAAATATTTGTTAATTATTTATCTTTTTGTTTTTCTCCCTTTTTGTATTTTTTTTTCACTGGCGACTAGTAGCTAGCAAGCTTGAGGCTCGGCGTTCCCAGCGACCAGTCGAGCATCGAGCTCGCTAGCTTGCATCATGGCCTATCTTGGGGCTTTTAGCCGTTGTCGAAGTCAGCGATCGGTAAAGGAAGGAGGAAAAAGGAACAAAGAAAAGAAGAATATAAAAATAAAAATAAAAAATAGTATGAAAGAAAATAAATGTAAAGGAATTGTGAGAGCAAAGATGGGGAACATGTTTTTCCTATTTTTATGTTTTCCGCTTCTCAAAAATAGAAAAAAAATTCCTACTTTTGAAGGAGTTTTTTCATGGGTGGAATTTTTTTTCCTATACTAGTTCATTTTCTGCAAACCAAAAGCCAAAAAAATCAGGAAAACGTTTTCCTCGAAGTTATTTTTCACCAAACAACAAAGCATAAGTGTGTTGACGCTACAAATTTTTTTTGAATCTTTATTATAATTTCCGTATTACACATGCTTAATGTTATCTTATGAGTCGGCATTATTTCATTTGATTTCACTTTTCTCTGTTTCGATTTGGAAAACAAAAAATTGGTAGAAGATGAAATGTGTAAGAAATTAAAGAAGGGTAGAGTACCGGGTAGAATGCTAATGCGATGCACAAGGTCTTGCTCTATCTACCATTTACTTTTCGAGTTAATGGGTTCTGAAAATGATGTCCGGATGTTTTCGACTAAGATTAACTTTGAAAGTAATTATATCGTCCAAGAATTATCAAAACGACTTATCGTGAAGGCGTCAATGTAACATATATTTGCAATATCTAATCGAAGATTACGACAAATAGCTATTGTGGGTGCTAAATAATATTGGTTCACACGAGATCAGACAATTAAGCAAAGGAATTAGTCCCTTTTTCTGTTTATCAAAGTGTCTGCATTTTTCCACAAATTCATCGCAATTTTTTTGTCATTTGTTGCGAATTTTTAATTATTGCACAAATCGGTTTTGAATAATAATAAAGGTACGCCGACGAAATGAAAAGTGGTTCCTATGAAAACGCTTGTAAAAAGGACAAGACACTAAAGATTGATTACTACAATGTATTTCGCACTGATGCTCGTGATAGACAAATAAACTTAGGGTAACTCCAAACCATAAACGGATGAAACAAAAAAACAACAAATTTTAAAATAAAAACAGACCATGTCAATCTTTAACTTGGATGCGTGCTGGGGATAGCGCCTCCATCCAAGCTGCAGCGCTCGGACATTTGGATGGTTGTGCTGCTGCTCTTGCTTGTGGTCGCCGGCGCCCACCCCATCAGCTTCATCATGCTGGTGCTGCGCCTCAAGCGGAGGTATGCGGAGCTCGAGGATGCGAAGGCCCAGCTGGAGCATACTGGAAGACGCTGCGCAGTTGTTGCCAAGGGAGAACCGCCGCGGAAGGAGAGGCTGCAGGAGCCGCATTGCATGCGCCATTCTCACCAGACTGTTCTTTGTCGCCCGCCCGCGTGCTATTATTGCTGGGGTTTCTTGGTGCTTAGCTTGTCCGCATGTTGATGCAAGTTAAGGCTGAAACCGGAGAGAAAGGAAAGAAATACATAGATCTGCGTATCAAGTTTCGTCGTAGACGAGGATGCGGAGGGGTTTTTATGTTTTTGAATTCGGGGGAAGCATGAATTCTCTGGTTGTGGAAGATCATGCATATATGTTTTTCGTTTTTGAATTCGGGGAAGCAAGAATTCTTGTTATGGCTTTTTAATGTGTTGCTTTCGACGAAACCGTGTCTTGTTTATCTCGTCTAATTAAAAACCCATTAAGCGCTTCCCGACCTGTAATTCCCAATTTAAACGCCTTGCCACGTCCGGTTCAACAGCGCAAGGTTCGACCATCTCGAGGAAAATAAGATGTATGCAGCAGCTACCGGTAAAAGGGAAAGTCGCGACTTTAGAACTACACTCGAGGACTTTAGAATTACACTCGAGGTGGGACAACACATTTGGCTTATCGTAGTCAGATTTTAGGATTAGCAGAAAGGGCTACATACTCAAGGCAAGTAAATCGAAATATCATTTTCAACTATAACACTGATATTAGTGAACATGGCTCATTTTCATTGTTATAAAAGTTATATGTAGTTCAACGGAAAACTCGGCCAAAGAAAGCAAAGGCTAGTTATACATAAACGCAATTTTTAACTCTTTCAATGCGACTGTATGTGCTCTTTCAATGCAACTGCAAAGAGGGCAAGATAGAACAGAATAAATCAATAAGAACCGTTTGCTCGAGATGAATCGACGAGATTATCCTTGCCTAGGGTCCAAGTGCATTTAATCTACTTCCAAGTTGATCCACCAAGTCTAATAACTTCTTCACCTTCACTATTCCCTCTTGGAATCCTTTCCATGGTAGAATCTCCTTTCTGATCGCTTGCGTCCCCGTACAGATCCCTCAGCTTGGCTAGATTCAAAGATGCCGTGGTCTTCTCCTTAGCTCCGTCTTTCTGTGGACTGTGATGATTACGGTCAAGATATGTGCTGCCATCTCGCAAACTCTGACTTCGGCTTCGGCTCCGACTTCGGCTCCGGCTCCGGCTCCTCCGAGAATCCCTGCTGCGCTTCTCATAATCCGCTCTGGTTTCTCTCTCTGCATACCTGGATCTACGGTCCGAATCACGCCTGTCCCGTTCTCGATCGCGATCCCTCAATCTCTCTCTATCTCGATCGCGATATGTATCACGTGCACGATCCCTGTCCCTATCTCTTTCTCTTTCTCGTTCCCGTTCCCTTTCACGATCACGATCACGGCTATAGTCGCGATCCCTCTCCCTTTCTCGATCACGTTCACTGCGATGTCTCTCTCTATCACGATCCCGATCTCGGTCTCTATCCAATTTTGTGTCCCTCTCCGGATATTCTCGATCATCGCGGCTCTGGCTGCGATGGCTAGGAGATCTTCGAAGATCATCGCCACCACCTTTTTCATAAGGAGGTACCGGTAAGGTGCGACGAACAGGTGAGGAATCTCTAGTCGATGCTCGATGAGGGGCCCTCTGACCGAAGGACACAGAAAGAGAAGCTTTCACAGAAGGTGGTCGTCGAGCAGTCTCCTCAGACCCATGACGAGTCGTATCCCCTGTCACACCACAATGCTTGGAAGGAAGCTTCATCTTTTCAAGATTAGCAACAATCTGTCGCAGAACTGGGACGGGAATTCTAGGAAAGAGAGTATCAAAATAGTACTGCAGCAGAAACAATGCATTCGTCATGATATTGCTTAAGAGACTCAACGAAAATATCAAAACATGAGAAAGAGACTGAGACTGAGTTAAAACATGCGCTATCCTGATCCAATGGTCAGTGTACAAATCATTACCAGTAACATTGCTCAGTCAAACAGATCACAAAGGTGAACACCAAACAAATAAGTATAGTGGATAACTGCAAGATTAAGTGCGCTGACTAGCTAAAAGTACAATCAATCTATGTACAAAGAACAACTATATACCTTCTATGACACTCAGGTCAGTGAAAAGACAACTTTGGCTCATTCGGAATCTATTATGGAGATGACTTTCCACCAATCCAGTGTTACAAAATGAGGGTCCCCATAGAAAATAGCACGCACTCATGATCAGAAAACAAAGTAGAGATTGAGACAGCTTACCTGACCAAGAAGCAAATCGCGCACATACACACCCATTGTGGTCATTCGCCCATTTGATCCTGGAGAAAATTCCTAAAAACAATCCCAAGTCAACAGTATGTAATTATATCAAAACCATAAATTCCACATGACCATCCAGAAAATAATTCTCCCTAGTGAAAACAACAAGCCATTACAGTTCCTAAGAAACAAAGCGGTAATAATAGAATTAATCATAACAAAAGTTAATTGGAGAACTACATCCAGAATAGCATCCTCAGACTACATATAGGTCTTCTTTTCAAAAAAGTTATTTCATGTCAAACAGCAACAGAGGAAATACTACCAAATTCACATGCGTCATAGCACCTGCAAGAGAGAATCTGAGCAAGGGGACTTTAGATTTCAAATATGTACTCGCCTCATATTATATTTCCCAGTTCCAGATTGGATCCATCAATGTTTGGGCATCATACCCACCCACACCAAAATCAATGCTCGGCTAGCTGCTTTCTGATGACTGTGTCAGACATTTTAAAACCAAAAGTACTTCTCACTAAGTAATGAACCAAGTGAAAAAATAAGCATGACATGGAACATCGATCCTCCAAAGGCAAGAGATCACACAAACGTAGAAAAGGCACAGATCTTAGCTCTAGATACAGCAAAAAAAATTGAGAGACTGCTCTCATCAGATGCACCAACACTAAAGAGAAGGTAAAAGATAACAGAGACCAATATAATGTAATGCAAAAGTAAAGCGATGTGCAAAACTTAACAAAAGGAGAGTAAGATAAAAGCTAATTTGCACGTTGGTGCTTTTTAGTTTTCACATGATTGAGTTACCCACACATGCATGGACGTGAAATATCAAATTCAAAAGGCAGCTCATAACATACTTTTTTCATATTTTTCATTCAAGGCTTTCTAAACACTCATAAAACCTGTTCACCTTAATTGCAACATGTGACCATCATAACAACGTTTCCCAAAACATTCTCAGGAAGCAGATAGACTGAAAAATAAATTTAAGAATAGTGCAAGTCATTTGTTTTGTTACAGGCAAATATGATTGGTCCTAACAACTTCATAACATTAGGGGTTCACGAAAAATAAGCAAGGTTGAAGACAATGGATATTTATGATTATATAAGAGCCTCAGATAGGCAAGTCAGACTTTAGGAACCCAACTAGCTATCGAATAGAAGGGTATGAACTTAACGTCAAAATTTTCAGTATCTTGTATGCAATGAACTATCAATACACAGAAAGCCAGTCTGTCTGCTTTCAGATGACACCGCAGAGCCACATGCTACAATATCTAATTCATCCCAATAGAACCAAAAGCACCTTAAACTGTTTAGCATAAAACTATGACCTCTTTTAATAACACTCTTTCCGATAGTTAAGTTGGCATTCTGCATTTAATAAGCATAACATCCTAAAACGAAGAAGTGCTTCAGCATACTATACAAAACAACCAACAGTCAAGGCAAAGTTACAGGTACCTCTTCATCTTTAACATATGGCTCGCACCAACTCCATAACGTCTTAGGATCCGCAGCATATCTCAAGTACAGAAATCCAATCTGCAAAGTTTCTGGAAATGTGAGCACCAGCATAAGCATAACAAAAAGGCTAATAGCAATATAAAATAGGAAGCCCCCTTGATTGTAGAAGAAAGCATTGTGATGACATGTATGAATTTCTCGTGTTGTTAGCTAACCTAGACGCGAAATGTCTAGGCTAGTCTACTTTTCATTCTTGTGAAGAGTTGTGACTAAAGAGTGAGGGCATTAAAATTGAGAGGGCTTTTTGGAAAGCCACAATTATGCATGTGCATTTTTTTTTTCTATGTAAGCCCTTCCTTCAAGTAAACAGAAGAACTTACAGCAAGAAAAAACTAGAAAAGTTTTTTAAGGGTCCAATTCACCAAAGTTAAAAGGCCTAATACGTAAATACATGGAAACCCAATATCCTTTCCGAAGTTAAATGTCCCTCATGTGTTCTTTTCTTTCCTGATTCCAACACATCTTCTTTTCTTATATGCACTTGCAGAATACCACATGTGAGAGAGAGAGAGAGAGAGAGAGAAGCCAACATAGGCATTGCCTTTCCACATTGAAACAACATGTTAGTCACATCTCTAACCAAATAGAATTTTTCTAAGGATGAGGGAAGCTTACACTCTAATTACTTCCACAGTAATAGAGATCTGCTGCTTCAGTTTCCCACATTCATGAGGAATTTTCAAAATTTGGCAGGAATGATTCTGCATCTTTGAGTTGTCATTTTCAATAGCTACAGGGAGTCCATGAGAATCAGAATGTACGAAGATTTTCAGGGGTAAAAGAGAAATTTATCGCTGAATAGTTTATCAAGCAATTTGGGTTATCTTATGCACAATTTAAGTACAAAAGGAATTGGGATTCACGCAACACTGATTTCTCAAAAACATGGCCAAGTCAAGCTGCATGGACATAAAGGTGAAGAATCAGCCACCTTTTTTAATAATTAAACAGAAGGTAGACATGAAAATGCCCATTCTTCAAGTTGTTTGGAGTTTGCTATGCTTCTAGCAATGATGTTCTAGTTAGACCATAAGAATTTTGAAAGAAGGCATCACTTTCACAAGTAGTAACAACTAAAAACTGAAGGTTTGCATGTGGAACGTGCTTGTAAAAGCATAAACTGGCACCAAATATTTAGCCAGATGGCCTAATTTGGAGATCTTATACTGACTCTCTTTATGAACTTGTACTGACATCATCCTCCACAAGTCTCTTCTCTGTAATGGTGATCATTCCTTCTAAAGCTTCTTATTGAAACTTTATTGGGATTTCTGCTCACTTAACTAAAGAAAACAATCCAACGATACGGACGGTGGGTATTGGAAAAATATGCAGCAAACAAAAACTGTGTGAAGAATCTTCAAGCTCTATGAACCATCAGAATCCAAATAGCTCATGCTTCGATATTTCATATTGCTGATTCAGGAGCAATTCAGCAAGCATATATAAAAACGAGGCAAGGCAAGACTGCACTTACCGCCCTTATATAAGGAGAATCTGGGTGCTTTAAGAGACCATGCATTTGTTTGACAGTCAGTTTCATGGTGAAGAACTTGTACAGAAGACAAAAAGCTGTTGAAGGACCACGGCAGTTTCCCGTCATCCATGGCTCCACGTGATCAACTTGATTGTATATTTCATCAATCACCTCATGGTAGGTCTTCAAACGATACAGCTCCTTGAAGTAATCTGAAGAGAGGATATTCATACACAGGACCTTCTCTAGCAATGAATCAATTGGTCTGCCACTCGTTTGTACCTCCATAATTCTTTTTGTCTAATATGTGCCTCAACTTACACAAATGCCTACTTTTCTGCAACACGGTGTCACGCGGAATCACAAGTCCATTCTGCAAAATAGCATGAACCCAACTAATATCAATGTGGGATAGAGTAACTGGGCAAAGAAAGCGTAAAAAAGAAAAGGTATGTACCATAACCAGTGTAGTCACAAAAGAATTCTACCGCACAAGCAAAAAGGAGACAGGAAAGTAAGGAATAACTACAACTACGCCCAAAAAAAAATATTCTTTTTCACTCAAATAATCAAACTCGGAAAACCAAGATCCGCTAGACGAACATAACATCGATTCTAGAATCCGAGCTTTTCATTAAAAACGACGGAAAGAAAAACCAACAATTTGAAGCAAGTAGCATGTTTCAAATTACCTTCAAATCAAATTTCTCGACCACGAAAAGGCAACACCAAGCAAGTCAGAAGCTCCATCTTCCCCAGAAAGTATTACAGTGAGCGAGCTCCAATCATTCTAGGGAAAAGGCAAATCAGAAGAACAGCACACGATGAATCTATCATGCCGATGAGAGCATTCCAAAACTTGAGCGGAAAACAGCAAATTCGTCAAACTACTCAAAATTACGACCAATCAAGCAGACCTCCACAGGCGTGTTGGAGAAACGGGCGAAATCAATGCGCAAAGACAGAGGAAGAGTAGTGAGTACGTACCAATTAGAATCAAATGAATGGCTCGATCGATTGAGAGATACGCAGGAAGAGAAGCATACAAAACCCTAGAAATGAGCTCGAAGTGCATTAGAATATATGTCGCTCGTTTGGAGCGAACCGCACGATGAGCTTTATAAACCGACCGGTCCGGTCTTGGATGACTTCAGGATCGTACCGACCAGGAACCACTATGGCACTATCTGGCCCTACTAGTACAAAAATAAATTATTCGAAATCGTATTATAATTAATGAATGGGATACAAATATATTAAAACGATATTGAATATTAATATCAATGTTCTTAAAGTAAATGAAACACTAAAAAGTTCAATTATAAAGCTCTTATTTGTGCTTGGGTTAGAATTTATTTAACTAATCTTCAAGGCGTCAAAGTGAACCGGACAATGACTCGATTATCAAACCGAACGGTTCGGCCTTAAATTTTAAAGAGTATTTAGGGAAACTTTCTTTTATGAGTCTTCAACCCAAATAAAGAAATTATCCTTAAGCTAGTCTTTCAGGACACTAAAGCGAATTGGCCAATGACTCAGTTATCAAGTCGAATGGTTCAGCCTTAAATTTAAAAGAGTATCTAGGGAAACTCTTTTTTTATGACTGTTCCGCCCAAATAAATAAATTACTCTTTAGCTAGTCTTTTAGTACATTAGAGGGGAAAAAAATAAACCTATTATAATTGTACAAATTTGGTCCCAAACTTTTCTTTTATCAATTTAATTGTAAAATTTTTGCAATTGTGACAATTCAGTTCATTTGGCAGTTTGACGCTAATGTGCCAAATTTTTAATAAAATTTTCAAATTTTCTAAGTATTTTTTTCTTTTCAGTTTTTTTTGTGTGGGCCAGCAACCTCTTGTCGACCACTAGCTAAGGACTTGTGAGCCCTCATCAGCCACTCTTGCCATGGTTGATGAGGGTCGTGACCTTGGTCCGGCGGTCAACGAGGGCTCATAGGCCTCGCTCGAGGGTCAACTGGCCTCATCCAATGGCCGACAAGGCTACTGGACCCAAAATAAAAATTCAAAAATTCAAAAAATTTAAAAATTCTTAAGAAATAACTAAAATATTGAAAATATTAAAATGTTAAAAATTTATCACATCGGTGCCAATCGGCCAAATAGATTAAATTGGCACAAATGCAAAAAGTTTATAATTGAATTAGTAAAAAAAAAAAGTAAAACTGAATTGGCATAATTATAATATATTTATGACTTTTTTTTTTCATAATTCTCCCAACATTACAACGAACTGAACAGTAACTCAATTATCAATTCAAGCTTTTCGGCGACAAATTCAAGGATGAGTTTGAGAAAGGGCCGCGGTATTTCCACCGCCCATGTCAATAAATTCACTCGCATTTACAGTAAGAAAATAAATCTGCCCTCCGTCTTTCAATTGCAATTTAAAGTAACGGCCCCGTTCCTTCTTTTTATTTTATTTTTTTGTATTTACGATAGTTACCATAATCGAACCTTTCACATGTTTTATTCCTTAGCATATTAAAGGAAATGCATTCGAAAATATTCCCATAACGTTTTATATGCTACTTGTGCAATTATTTTGCTAATACTAAGGAAAAAAGGCATTCTTTGATACAGTATAAAATTGAAAAAGTCTCTTTGTATAACAACTTATCTATTTTTCATCCCTCTTATCCTTTTTTTCTTTTGGTAGAATTGTCTCTCTAAATTAATAAAAAGTTCACCGCGTTAAGCTCACTAACGTGGTGAACCTTTACAATATATACCAAGTCTCTTTATTTATTTTATCAAAAAAAAAATTCCCTTACTATATGGGTGAGATACTTTTATACATAATATGTAAAACGTTGGAGGAATATATACACTAAAAATATTATGCATAATGAGGTATGTTGATATTTTTTTGATAAACAACTCATAGATGATCTTTGTCAATCCATAACAATCATATTTCACTGGAACTTTCAACCAAAAAAAAAAAAACATCGTACAATGTTTTGATTTAGTTAAATTTCATCTACTTAACAATTTATGATAATTTTGATAGACAAATTAGAAAAAAAAAACTATATTTCTTGAAAATCGACAAAACAAATTCTTGTGGAAGTAATATCTCGTGTCTTTGATATAAATAAAAAATCTACATGGAAGGAAGATCCTACATAGATAGATAAAAACTAAAATAAAAGAAATTAAATAAATTTGCGGCCACCAATTTAAATTGCAGTTCAATGATAGAAGATATTTTGTCGTTTTAGTGAATATTGGGTGGATTTAATGATATAAGGAGTGGAAATAGCGCTGCCCTTGAGAAATTGCTTGTGACTATCGAGACCAGATAGAAATGTTCAGGAATGAATTCAAAGAAATTGACTTTGAATGTTAGCAGTAATCTGATATTTCAAGTCAATGAAACACGAAAACCTCCTATTTCGAGCTTGCGATTATGCTTGCATTAGAATTCTTCTAGCTAGTTTCTTATTACATCGGAGCGAATCGGGCAGTAACTCAGTTATCAAACCTGCTGGTCCGACCTCAGATCCAGAGGGTGGGCTTGGAAAATTGCTTATATGACTAATCCAGTTTAGATATAAAAAAAAATAGATACTCTAAATTTTAAGAAAAAATACGAGTGACATCGTATAAATTTAAACGGCTTCAAATGCTGACATTAATGTGATATTGAATATTTTAGGGACTCCACATTAAGGGAAAAAAATCAAATCTTAAGCACTGAAATATGTAGGAGGAAAAATTAAAGAAAAAGTTCAACCCAAGATAGGTCGACTATTATTTGCCTTCCCATCGTTTGGGTTTAAATAAAGTTCCTATTACCTTCTCTGCTAATTTGCCCATATAATATCAAATTCCTAGCTTTATTAACCCCCAAAGTTTCTATGGCTGAAAAGCCACAAAATTTCAAATTTACATTTTTTTGTCTGTCTTTCAAATTAACTTGGATATGATCTTTACTAACACATGTCATCACAATAACCTTTTTTTTTTCCACTTAAAAGAATAGTAATTAATTAACTATTCTTATGGGGTCCACTCTATTAAGGATTTGTTGCTTGCAATTATTCTAAAAGTCACTCATAAACTGTTATGCTAAAAATCCTCAAAAAAGTGGACCACATAAGAATATTTAATTAATTATTAGGTGGTTGTGAGAATAACAATACAGTAGTAACCCACAAATTCTTAAAAGAGTAAACCCACAAACATATTTAATTATTTATTATTTATTTTTTGGTGGCCAAAAACATACTATTGACATTATAGTCACCCAATGACTATTATGCCTTCAAAATTTGATAGCCGTAGGTAGTCAAGAATAGCTGAATTCCAATTGGGATGGAAGAGCGAAAAAAAAAAGTTGCTTTTTACTATACGAAGAAAGTTCAAATTCGTTCGGATACAACACGAAAATGGCAATTTGTTATGAGCCAGTACGATGTTAGGAAGAAAAATGGATTTCATCATTTCAATTTCGATTCCAAATTCGATCTCCAT